>OV815487.1:68019995-69269995 GCA_929108735.1 Andrena dorsata | reverse complement strand
CCCTTTACGTATCACTCAACTGTGCTGCAAGTACCCCGGTATATTCCTCCAACCCACAAGCTTCCACCTTCCTTCAAACGCACTACGTACAATCTCCACTAATTATAAGGCCCACGAACGAACAGAACATCTTCATTTACTCCAACATTTAATCTCACACCGCAGGATAAATTATACATATACGGTAGGCCATCGAGAACGCACTAAAACCTTCCACAGAATGCATCGTTGAGTGCGTCAGCAACATTCACCAGCAATATATCATCGAAAATATCAGCAACATCTCAAACACTCGTCTTTCACTCGCACCAACCACTCCTTTGCAACTATTACATTCATTCTCGTCGACTGCGATAAAGAAGGGCGACGGAAGGGTGCAGCAAGCATCTGCATAGAAAAGTGCATAGCGACGGTGCGCGTCGACACGCGTGCACTGTCTAAGCAAACACGCGACGGTGGAGACGCGAACACGCTGCCGGAAGTTTCGGGGACAAATGGATACGCAGACAAAGAGCACCGGTGAACGCGTTACACGGCGTTGAATAACGAAACACACGGGGGAGGCGGCACGTGCCTGCTCCATCGTTCTTCCTGACAGCTCTATCTTGCGCTTATCCGACGAATCCACCTTCCGTCTACCGCGGGGATGCAGCCCCGACCTTCTGCCTTATGAACCATTACTCCAACGGAATACCGAAATCTTTCGCAGGGGGGGGGGGGGGGGGGGAGGGCGGGCTCGATTCTCGGTGTAGTTTTCTCGGAGATCGCGATGCCGATCCACGAGGAAAAATCGCGGGTCGTTGGATCTTTGATGCCCTGCATACGTGACGGGGGATGAAAATGTAACGAGCTGTAACCGTGGCGTTTCTGGAATTTATGGGGCCGAGTTCGATAAATTATACAGTGTTATGATACGTTTTTTGAGAGGTATTATTGGTCCAGGGGGTAACGGCTGATATTTTTTTTTTTTATATTTTACGTAATTTAGAGATTACTTTTTTGGGAGTAATAAAGTCAATATAAGGTTAATTATGGTTTGCACTTAATAAAGCTTTGAGTTTTAAGTGAACGTGGATAACTTTTAGCTGTGCAATTTGTAAGAGAATAAATCTCAAGATATGTGGCGTCAAAGTAGTGAAATAATTTTAAATCATTTTTAATCTGGACAGTGTTTAAAGGGTTGTCTGGTAAAGTGAATGCTACATAGTTGCTGCATTAGTGGGTAGTTTATTGAGAAAATCTAAGATTATCTTCGTATTTTAACGGGAAGAAAGATAGGGACGATTTAATTAGAGTACCATATGTAATTTTAAAAATTATTTCCTTCATTTACGAGGTAACGTGCTGCATAATATCATCAAGTCAGGAAATGCCCCCTTTATTTATCTTTGCTCAGGCTCTATGCCATTCTTCCTGCACAATCTATTCCATGCAATTTTAACTGAAGATTTCCTCATGTTTGCGTTCAATTTCGTCGAATCTTACGCGTTACAGCTGAGTGCATCCCAATGCCCCGTTTCACGCGCGAAAATATTTGCACTAAAAGATGCTGGAATTTGCTTAGCTGAGCTACGAGTTCTTTCTTAAATTCTCCGTCACATAGCTACCCGTTTCTTCACCTTAACGATCGATATAGCCAGTCCCCTTCTCACATAAACACGGATACTACTACCGACCTCGTTGCAACTAATAAAATAACATTTATCTAGCACCACCCAATTAGGGAGCGTTTTAAATCAAAACAGCACCAATCAAGTACAGTAATAGTAACCCACGGTATTTTTCAGCGAATTTTATAACAAACCTGCTTGACCATGTCTATTATCCAACTTCAATAAATTATGATATAACAGTAGTTCCGCAGAAGAGGGGTTCATTTGCCTTGAAACAATAGAGAACGATAGAGAGCATTGTTAACTTAATCGTGTTTGCATTATGCTCGCTCGGCGCTGCATTCTGAAACATGCACAGTGGGATTTTCAATTTTACACGGAACACAGCATGGAACAGACTGCTATCTTGCGGGTTTCGAGCTTATCAAGGAACAGCCGGGACGAGAACAGAACCGTGGCTTTATTCAAGGTGTAATCATCGGGTTATTTTATCTCTGGAACGTTTTCGCTCGCAGGCATCCGCCAATTAGGGAAGGTAACTTCCCTACTGTCTTTCGCTTATCGTTAGAATCTTATCTGCGCGCAATAAAACCGGCAGGTATCGACGTTTTGAATCAGAGGCTTCCATCTCTCCCATCCAATAACGAGGCAAGGAATTCAGCGTGACTGTGTGCTGCGAAATTGCTTTTCCCAAGACCGTGCGATACCTACTTTGTCGTGATGCAGAGACTTTATGTCTTTGTTCGATTGTAGTCACTTTATATACAAGGTGCTTCTTAATATAAGGAGGACATTTTAGTGGCAGATTATGAGTGAGAAAATAATGTGAAGAATTCGGTGACACTTGGGCTTGGGAATTGCAAGCTCAAGTAGTTAATATAGTTTATTCAAAATAATAATGCGTTATGGTTCAAACTCTGTTTTGATCATGCATTTGTTTTTTTGTTTCGAGGAAGGTGATGAAAGTGGTACATGCTTGGGGGGTGTTTTCAGAATAATTAAGTTATTTTAATTTTAGGAAATAGGTACCGTCAAGGATCTAGTTCCTGATCACTTAAAATGCAAAGGGAGCAGTTTCTGATCAACCTAAAACATTTTACTATGAGCCATCAAATGTTCGCGTATAAATTTAAAAATACTTCATAATTATTTAGTAATGTTTTGGAATAAATTTGTATCGTGATAAACTTATTATTTGGTATTTATATACTAAACTGATTAGGTATTGGGTTCTGATCAGGAACTGGGTCCTTGACGGTACTCTGCACTGTGTCTGAATGTAATTATTCAATGTTTACACATTTTTCTATTTAAACTCTATTTTTTCTACATATTCTAGTGAAGCACGCTATAAATCTACTCCTATCCAATACACAGATTATTCCTTTGCTATTTCTTAGATCTCTTTAATTTTCTAAATTTCTCAATAACAATTTTCATTCAAAATAATCTCAAAATCGTCACACAATCCTATTTTGACCTATCTCATACATAAACCCTCCACGAACTAGAATATTATCGAACACCCTTCAAAATTATTACAGAGTTAATCCAATGTCTCCTTAACAATACCCAGTATCGAAAAAACTCGGTCCCGCCAACAGGTGACATCCCACGGCTTAACCAAGATGCCCACAATCACGAGCAAAGATCCCATCCTCCCCCACCCCGGTTAGTTCGGTTCGATGGCCAGCCTCGAGTAGTCCTTCAGAAGCAGTTCGAGCAACCCTCCGCTAAACCCTCTCCGTGGACACTCGATGAAGTATCGACCCCCCCTGATAGCCCTCCAGGTCAATTATTCGCCGTAACGGGAGCCGATCCGAATACCTGTCTCACCCTGAGCTCCCACCCTCCCCCGTCATCCCCTTTTTCGTATTCTTTGAGGCGGCAGACGTAACGCGATACTTACGGCATCTGAAAAGTCGCCGGTTCTCTGGGATTCCGTGACAAAGGAGAGCGGAGAATACGCGCACGTGTTTCTCGGTCGACGAGGGCAAAGGGACGGGCGCGATGAAGACCGGTGAAACCCAAGATGGCGCCATAGAGACGTGTCGCGGCGAGTTATGAAACAAAAGGGTGGCGGGAGTCGCTACGAGGGCCTGCTTGCGAGATACAGAGCCGTCGTTGAGCGTCGTCGGCGACGGAATCTTAGGGTGGATTTCCATTTCAAATGCGCTGATACGGGAACAGGGACGGGTACACCCACTCCCTGTTACTATTTACTCGCGCTCGAACCGGGATCCAGCCGTTTCGCTTGCCATCCCTAGGCCTGATAGGCCCCCCCCCCCTTCCACCGCCCTTTCCCTTTCGTTGGCTCGTTCTACTTCGATGCAACGGAAGGAAAATGCAATTCGACGTAATGAAATGCTTCACCTTCCGGCGAACGGGCCGGCTCGGGCGCGTCGACGAGACGAGACAGTTTTCAGGGGCCCCTTAATGGCCGCTGAGCTGATTAGAGGGGTGCCGCTGAGGGATTTTATTTAGAACACGTTCGAGGATGGGCTGGGATGGCCTCGTGTTTCTGGAGTTCATCGGGATGCCCGTGGAAGGGAGGTGAAGTTTATTGCCGCGATCTCGATTTCTGTTATTGTAGGGCAGGGTAATTTGTCGCGTAACATTTGAGTTGTAGTGTAACTAGGGAAATGTCTCAAGTGGGTTCGTCTAATTTTCATTTGAGTTTGCAGGATAATGGAAATTTGTAAGTATAATATAGCAAATATAAATAATTACAGATATGCAATAACTTCTCCGGTAGTTTTCACTATTATTATTTATTTTCTTATATTGTTGAGCAGTATACCAACCAATAACAATTCTGAAATATTTTGTTAATAATAATAAATAATAATAAATTCTGTAGAAGCGACATCATCTTGTAACTTCAAAACAACTATCATCTATTTGCAATGCTTTAGTGAGCTCAGCTGTGAGGAGCAGAAACTATAATAATAAAATCACCAACTACCAGCACGCAGCAGGGATTTCCGGTGTTATACTTAGGCCACAAAAGTAGATCAGAAAGAAAGGACACTTTCTACCCTTCCCCAGTAACTCGATCTTAATCCCCCAAAGATAATCCATAATCCTATAAACACTGTGCAAGGATTCCACGCACAAACACCTCTCAGCCTCCCCTAAAACATCCCGATACCAAATCTTCCCTTTAGATCCTTTGAAAAGAAAACTCAGGGGTGAGTGACGACAATGGCCCCGCTGAATAAGCCTTCAACTTCCCTCCTTCGTCAGAAAGAATTCGGAATATCTCCATGACAGTGCTCTTCCGAAACCTCATCAATCCGCTGAAATCAATACCCCCCCCCCCCCCCCCCGAGTGGCTCGCCCTTATCGAGTCGAGCCATCAAATATTCGAAACACCGAGGATCGCGTTAAAACCGTCGCGCAGTGATCGCGTGTATGAAGGAAACAGGAAACATACCAAGTACAACGCCAACACTCTTATCAGCCAATTCCATTACGAAGATTACATCATCCACTCGTCCGGTTCGAGGGGGGTGGCTTCCCCAGACGATCGGCGGCGGCCTGTTCACCGGCAGGGGTGTAATCCCCGAGTTTTCGCGGCGCAGCTTTTATTCGACCACGTGCAACTCGGTGGCTCGTGTCCCACGTTAATTAGTTCGAGACGGTCGAGCCGGGTGAACACTGTTTGCCTTACCCTTCTTCCTGCGCGTAGGTACTATCCAGCCACAGGGGGTGACTCGCGCAGGGGCTGTTGTTCCGTCGCTCCTCCACCTGGCTAGCCCTCTTCCATCCTTTTTCACGGCCTGGCTTTCGTAGGACTCGGTTGGCGCCATGGGGCGCGTTCCTCCCTGAATCGTGGCCACAGATGCGGAAAACTATCCACCCCTGCTCGCCGAGAGGCAACTTCCGCGGCTCCCCGAGCTGAGAACCGAGCATGTTCCTCATCTCCTCGCCGAGGGGAAAGGGTTGCTGCCGCCCCTATCCCTTTCTAATCGAGGGATGAAGGGATGCCACGGTGATCTGAGCAGGAATCAAATAGGCGAGGGGTAAATTGATGTCGCTTGTTGGTTAGGCTCCGTGATTGATGCTTGTCGATAATATAATCGGATCTGGGTTACTTTATCCGAAGTCTGCTTACGTAGAGATTATTCTCAAGGATCCTGCAAATCCTTGGTGTTTTGTTCGTTGGTCTATTTCCTGTTTGGCATAGTTTGATAGGTTTTAAGGAATCTTGGTTTCACATTTTGCTTCACGTGGTGCGAGGGATGCAGTTTGATGGTAGCGAATCGGTTTATGGAAAAAAATTTTTTTGTAGTTGTAAGGAATTTCTGTATATTCTATTTTGTATATACATTTTATCTGTGTAACGTAACTTTTCGTTGAGGGGTATTGGAACTTCAAATTTCCTTCAGAAATTAATTATATATTTTATTCTGAAGTACTAGTCTTCGTCCTTGTAATAATATACAGGTGCAAGGTATATTAAAAACAATGAGTGCTGTTCGAAATTTTATACAACACTAATTTCTTTAATTAATGTGCTACATTATTTTTCGAAAGAAGAGAACGTGTTACATTTTTGTTCAACATATAGTATTTCTAAGAGCCCTTATGTATTTTTTGCGATGAATATTGTGTTCTCGTTCCACGTCATAAACCCGCTCTATTCCCCCTGTGTTTTCCCCTTCGTTTCGGGATATTCGGCCCGAAATTACAGGCGTAAGTGATTACAGCTAATGACAGGCTGTGTACACACGGATCGGAAGCCATTTCGAGTCTTCGAGAAATCCAATTACGGTGCTGGAGTGCCATGAGACTGGTAATTTCTTCCCTTAATGGTGTAATGAAGGGATTCGGAAATCCCTACGCTTTTCATAGGTCAACTGTAATGTCAATCCGATTTAAGCGCGAATCAATTACTGGCTGGAAATTTCGAGTATCCCTCTCGATCAATGGGTACTCCACGTTTGATACATAAATGATTGCAGCGAAGAATTGCGATAAAAATCCAGCAACGACGGTCAGATTCATTTCACTTTAATTGCATTACTGCTACCAATTAATCAGCGACGACTGACGGATACAGAGTGCACATTAATGGGTAATTGGGACCATTATTTCAGTTCTGCTTCGGTCTCGATTTTATTTCAAACACACAGTACTGGATCCAACGAACATATTTCAAATATTTTTCCTGTCTATACATATTAGGAAGCAGTATCAATACGTATGTAAATTTTACGCTCAAAATAACATCACTCGTGATATTCATTCAATTATAAAGAACACTGTTGATTCCTAAAATAATACATCACAGGAAATATTCAAACTTCCCACTTATAATATATAAAAATTACACTAACCGTAACTTTCATTTTAAATTTAGATCTACACACGATACAAATTACCCGCATAAAAGCTCACATCTCAAATCTACCTACACAAAATTATGAATTTCAACCCTGGTTCTCTAAAATTCTTTAATTTATTTGTCCACTTACAGACAACCATCTCCCTTTCTCAGCATAAACTCTTCCCCCAGCATTTGCTTTCGATGTCGAAGCTTCCAGTTTCGCGTTCCTCCGCCTTTTACGTTTCGAGAAGTCAATTAAAACGTTCCCGACTATCGCTACTTTGCAGCCAGGCGCTATGGCGGAGACGTGCATTCCGGGTGATTCGTTAATTAAGTGTCCCAGAGACGTTTCGTGTTTACGCGCCGTTCGGGACCCCTGCATTTCGTTCTCCCTGTTTTGCTTACCTCGTCTTCACCCGCCATCAGACAGTCGCGTAATTTTGTTTGTCTTCGACTTTAGTTTTCGCGAGGGGTAAAGCCCTTTCGAATTCGATCTTAATTAGTGGCACCAGGGACCACATCAAACGGGGCGGGGAGTGGGATTACCCTAACGGCGGAAAAACTGTTTGACTTGCTGTTCGATAGGGAACTTTTCGATGCACTTGTCTGCGTGAAACTCCTTAGCAATGATAAACGATGCTGTAAGCTAGGAATATGGGTAATCTTATGTTTTACTGGTTGTCAACGATATTTTGAAGCTTCTACTTTGAAACTGGTTAAGTTGAGTTCTGTAGAATCAGAGTGATGCATGCGTTGAGGGGTGAAAAGTTGTTATCTTCGTATTTTTTATGCTTCTATAGGATATCACGGTTTTGGTTTCTGGAAAATAAAGAAAATTGAAGGTACCCAAGATTTATTTAAATTAGAAGATGGGTGGTATTGAATTATTTTTATGTCTGATCATCTGCGAATTCTTTGAAATTGCTGTTCTTGAATATTCAAATTTGTTTACAATTCAGTGAGAGCTTCGGTGTTTTATGTAATACCTGTAACACGAAAGTTGTGGTACACGAGACTTCCTCTACGAACTTCACTCCGTCGATCTTATCAACTTGAATAATCCTTTGAAATGTGATCTTCTGAGAATTATAGTTTCATGGTGGCACGTGTTGTCACCTAATTGACAGTGCTTGCCAATCCGTGGTAATTTTGCCATCGAGACACTAGCTCCTCCATGGAACTCGCTTCACTTTGTGCAGTTATGCAATAGTTTCGCTCTATTTATCCTCAATCTAATTTACGTGGAATTACATTAATTAAATTCGAAGATGCTAAGAGGATAGCGAAGGTAGACTCCTTTCAAGATCATTGACTAATCCTCTTAAACAGTTCCTGAACTATATGCGCCCAAGCATTGAATATTACGCGGGTAGCTTAAACACGAATACTTCGACTAGAGGGATTGCACAGCCATGTTCATTATCATTTCATGAGAATACTCTTCTTGCTACAGTACAATACATTTGTGTCTTGAAACATAATAGGTATTACGAATATCATCGCGCAAGCTAAATATTAGAATATTTTCCTCTGTGTTTGATACCGTGTAATCTAAAAAATATTCTACAAATGACACAAACTGGGTGGGAAAATAAATTATCAGATCGAAACTCCATATTCGAAAGTACTGTAATAAATTGAAGAATTTTGCCAATTCATAAATATACGAGCATCTCCGAAGACAGCTGTAGTTGCACCAAAAGCATCGATTCATTAAAATACAACGTCGAATTGTAGCCAAGGGAGCGAAGAAGAGAAAGGAACCAGCTCTCAAGGCAATCGACCAAGAGCTTCCAAGGATGTCCTATTTTGAATACCCTCCTTTTTCCAAGCGACGGCACAAGATCGTTCAATTTGCAACAAAGTGGCAAGAAGGGCAGAGGGAGAGACGTTACAATAGTCTGCTAGTCAAACGGAATGGACAATTTCGAATCAAAGAGGGCGGAAGGAAAGAGTTGCAAGACCGAAGGCGGCCGCAAGCAGCCAATATTGAACCACTGTGGATAAACAGAAGTCGCCTTCTATTTTCTCGTTTTATACCCCCGGCTTATCGATAAACACGAAATCCATGATACAGGAAAATGGGGTACATGGCCAATGGGGGGTAAACAAGTTATGGAAACTGAATACACTTGGAATATTCCAGGAAAAACTAAATAAGATCAATTTTCTCTTACAGCGAGAGTTCGGCTCATCGACTTGGTTCAAAGTTTGCGTACTATTCATGCCTAGCATGTATAATACTCATGTATTAAACGCATAATACGTACTTAATATCTAAAATTGTGCAAGAAAATAGAGTTCAAACATTTGTCTTTTGCATTTTTAATCAGTTTTACTATAACTTATAAAGGAACTCAAATTTTATTTTCTCTCAAAATTGTGAATAATACACCCTATGCATTTTAATGCATTATTACAGACGATGTGGGGTAATTATATGCAATAAAAGCTCGTGCGCTCCTCCTGTTAAACTTTCTTTAATCATCTTTTAATCGAGCACATGAATGTCCAAATTCGTTTATTGAACGAATTCTACGCAGGACAGGTCGAAGATTTTCGGTTTTGTTAGAGGTTACAAAATTGCTCGTAGGCGTTTCCCATAAGGAAGAAAAATTGCCGCGTCGTTTAATGACAAATTCGCGTGTAAGACAGGAAGGAAATTCGATGGAACGACGGCGAACAGCCGAATTGATGGCCACTAGGTACTTTAGTGGATCCTCGGGCGCAAAAATTTATGCTGCACATTGAACTGCCTGTACTTGTCTCTTCAGGGGAAAACACGGTACACCCTGGACATCAAGTATTCAATGACGACCCTAGCTTTACAGACACCTGCGTTCTCTTAGGTACTTACGACGCTTTAAATTTGCTTGTTTTCGACTCCACCTTATGTGGATGTAAGCTTCTTCAGTTTCTCCCTAGTAATTTGGGAGGAAATTATCATGTAGTTAGGAAACATTAAGATACGATTGTATTGCCCTTTTATATCAGAATTAAATAAATAGAATGTTCCTTATAATCAGACATTGGGAATTGTTAAATTTATACAATACTTATACAATGTTCAATTTTGTGATCATACTATTCTTCGCTTTATCTTTCTGCAATATTTCACTTATAAATATTATATTAAATTAAGGGAAACAATAACCAAGTGTGGTTTAAAAATCAATATAATTACGCTTTTTTACATTCATTCAAAATTGAACTGTTTAAGAACGTATCTCCAAATCTTCGCTTCAGAATTCCCAAAGTGGTCAAAGCTGCATAACATCGCCCCATCCTAACCCTGGATCCAGAAACACCACCCCACTAACGAGTCTAAAAAATATCTCCTACTTCTCACAGCCCTGAAATACGCAGGTCACGGGAAAAGTCAAACCTCGAACGTTGAAAAGCTTGACGTTACCGATGAAGTTCGCTCAGGGACTCGTTTCTAACGGAAGTTCCGTGCTGTCCAGTCGAGGACATCTGGGTGTCCAAGCTTGAAGCGAGACACGGTCGCTCCAGGGATATCAAATATTCAGCCGCTCTCCTCCCTTTTATAGGCCCGCTCTTCCCTCCTTTTACTGCGTCTTAAATTCCTCTTGCGCATTTTTTACGGGTCGCCAAGTCACGTGCAACGCTATGTTTTACGTGACCATTCCGCAAAGTCGCGGGGAACGGCCACCGGGGCGGGGAGGGTAGGCTTAAGCGCTGGCTCCTGGATGAATATGTTTATGATCTTGGCTCGAAGAACAGCGGAAGCCCCCGCGGAGGAGAGAAACTGACAAAACCGTGCCGCTTACCTTTGACTCGTTACTCTTTCATATTTATTCTCTCGCGTAGGGCGAGGGGTGTTAGGGGGTGTCATTCGGGAAAAACGACGGGACGGTGCAGGCTGCACGAATTTTTTCACTCGCCTCGCTGCTCCGTGCCTGAATCCTGTAACGCAGAGGGGTAATTAAGCGCTGTAAATGCCCTTGATGGTTGGATTTGAAAAGGAAATGCGGCTGTTTTATAGAAACACGTACTTTAGGCGTGATTCTGCGCGTAGGGACAATGATTTTTTGTGGGAGAATCATGTACATGTGGAGTTTTAGATTGTGGAAATTACGTTTTCTTTGGTTATGAATTATTATATATTATTTGATATTCTTTTAATTTCTAAATAGTCTATGTGAAAAGTGGCACAGTCTTGTGCTTAAATATCAAAGAAAGCATATTCTTAACGCAATGCATATTTACATACATATACATACACACTGTATAAAGGTTTGTGTTTTACTGACGAAACTATATCGTTAGTATTCTCATAGAGAGAACTTGCTATTTCGATATGTAGTGGTGTAGACGTCTGATCACAGTCTCTCTTATTACTGAGCGTGTCACTTGCACAAAGACTATTGAGTTTCTCTCAAGACATGTCGTTGGAACAGAATGTTTTGTAATCGGATGAAACTTCCTGCTCGCTAAGAGAACTGTATTCGCTTTATGTAGATGGTAAAAGACTGGCGTGCGGAAAGTGCTGGTAAGAGTAAACAAGAATGAGATCAGAATAACATTTACAAAATGATTTTTCCAAAATTCCGCATCTGTTGCATGATACTTCAAGCAAGTACAACAGGTGCTTAAAACCTGAAATCACTCATACGATTAACCAGTGCCACTTTCCTTAATCAATTCTCAAAGACTGCGATACAGAACCTGAAATAACATTTAACGTTGCAAAAATCTCCTTGAATTTTTTCATAATTTCAACTTTACATTACTCTCTTTCATTCCTACAACAAATCGACAACTGACACTTCTTCATTCCACAAAACTGAAGAGTCTTTGTAGAAAACATTGTAAGTGCCAAACCCAAAATTTTTCAGGAGACAGAAAAAACGTCCCTGACTTCAATTTCTTTACGAAATTTCATTAGTTCTGATTGCTAAATATTCTTAAGTATACAATACCCCCCATACATCATAAAATGTTCTATTTTTTGCATTAATATGTAGGAATGGTAGGTAGTAACGGCCGAAACGCGATACACTCTCGCGCGGAAGACGCAGATCGGCGAAGGACGAAGTTCGGCGAAGACGGCCGAATGGTGGCGGCGTTGGTCGGTCGAGCCGATCGTGGTTTAGTCTTGGTAAGAAGCGTGCTAAGGGCAACGTCGTGTGACAGTATTCTGTATTTTCTTTGTTCTGTTTATATTAATATATCTTTTAATTATTCTTCTTGCACTACTGTGTCTGATTGTTTTTTCCGATTGCGAAACCCCGACAATTCCTACATTAATATAGTTCAAATTCATTGAAAAAGAAATTGTACTTGTAGAATACAAAGTATGCGCTAGCGCTCAGTTGTAAAAAGAACTTAATGTACTATTCATTTAAATTTGCAAGCACTGTAAGTGCCAATCCTGTTTACCTATCCCTTAATTGACACTTCCAGTGTTTTCTTCAAGAACTCTCCAACTTCCTAACACACTTGACACACATATATATACAATCCAAGAAGAAAGAAAAATACAATGCTAGAAAAAGTACATACAGTGTGCATTGTCTGGAAAAGTACACGGTCTCATAAAATCGAATGACCCATAGTGACGCGAGGCGCAATGAACGCAGACACGACATGGAATTTTTTTAACGTTTACCACGCGTGTTGCGCGATAGCATTGTCGATACCGCACCCCCCGAATGCACCGATGTTTCGACAAACAGCTACAGTACTACACCTAATCCAATGAACCGTGTCCCGGCGGAAATACTGTCGTATTTTCCCAGCAAGTTGTCCCGTGGCAGCGCGGCTCTTCTTTGTGTCGATGGCACGAGACCGGAAGCACGGTCGCCGTGAGCTTTTCCCAAGCACGGCCGACTGTCTGGTCGGCTGCCACAGATCCGCTGTTGGTGTTTACGTTGCGCGTTAAACCCCTCGCGCCCGTGCATTAAACCCAAACCCAGCGAAGCCGCACATCGCTAGGCTAAAGCCCCATAAGCATCGTTACGCCGCGTTACACCCCCCCTGCCTCGCGGCTGTCAAAATTACTGGCACCTACACGCGCGTCCCCCCTCCCTGGAAATTTATCTGTACCTGCGCTGCCGATGCGCAACACTCATTTCCGTTCGGGGGATAATGACGTAAATTGACCCTGTAGGGGATACGGTCACTTTTCGGGGGTCTTCCTTTTCATTGGGTGGTCGATACGTAAAGTATAATCGATATTGGCATTGAACTTGAGCTACGAAATGGTTTTGTCGTGGGGGATCTAAAAAACTGTGAAATGGTTAGAGTTAAATGTGAAGGGTGATATATAAGAATATTTTTCTTGGGCATTAGATAGATAGAAGTTAATCAATATTGTTATTGCATCTGAACGATAAAATGACTTGAGAGTGGGAAGTCTGAAGGTAAAATGATTGCTAGAAAATGTAAGGGGTGAGGTTGAGCTTTGCTTTCATTTAAAAATAATACTGCTAATCTCTCTTTTCTCTGAATACATTATAATAATAATAATAATAACAAAACGTCTTTATTACCGTTTGCAAAAGGAAAGGAAAGAAATACGAATGGTGAAATAGGCGAGGCTCAGCGTACATGCTATTAGGCCTGAACTGAGAAAGAAAGGGAGACAGAATAACGAAACAAATGAGAGGGGGTGGTAACTGCGGAAATATATTAAAAAATATTCAAAGAAAACCTGCTACTACGAACGATTACCGACTGCAATAATACGAAACGCTGCACATACTACTCATCATCTGCATCCTCATTTATCCCAACAATAATTCGTCTGAGCGAACGTCTGTTGCATCATGTTATTTGAAGACTAAACGACGGAAGTCTCTTCCTAAAGGCATCCTAAACGTACGAGGACCAAGTAACCACCTCGTGCACGCACACATAGATACACCCCACGCATGCTACGTTTCCCTCCCGTTTCTGTATAGATCAACATGCACAGACGGTCGGGCGCACACAGCCAGGTGAAATATCTATGCAGATGTACGCGTAAACGAGATTCACCATGCGGAGCTTTACGTATGGCGAGGGATTACGATATTGTATGGCTGAGATACGAGGGCGGAACGCTTAGATAGCTCGCCTTTGTCTGCGCGATACCACCCTCTTCTGTGCCGCCCATGGCCTCCCTCGCTCCGCGTCCCTTTCTTTCAACCCTCTCGATTTCGGCGCACCTTTCCGCGCGACAGCGCGCTACCAGCGGTTACCTCTTCTTCTCACCTTCGACCTTTGCGCCGCCACTCGATCCTCGACCTTACCCAGCTATCCGATTCAGCTCGCCTTCCCTCGACACGGTTCTCCACCTCGCCGCGACTCGATTCTCAGCCTTCCCTCGACACGGTTCTCGGGCCGAGAGTTAATTCGCGGCGCGGCGCGTAGTTCAGCGAGGGTCTGACGAAGCCAGGAATGGTAAGTAGCTGTCGCCGAGTCGGCATGTATGTTAATGCGGGGGGCGCAAAGATCTCGCGGCTTCACGGGCCGCCTCTGATCTCGCGGCTCTGTGTTGGTGGATCACTGGAGCGCAGACAGCGTCAGCCAACCACGATGCACCGTCAATTTAATTCCCATGGAGTGATTAATGTACAGAGTGATCCACGGGGACGCGTGAATACTTCCATAGGAGAGCCTGTAGGTAATTTTGAATGCAGAAGGTAGTGCCGATGTGGGACTGATACTCAATGGTTAGTGGGATATGGGGATCTTGATAGTTGGTTTAAGACGATCCATAACTGAATTCGGGGGAATAATTTTTATTCATCTATGGGAATATAGTGGTTGCAACTGTAAGGCTGCCATTTAATTTTTATAAGAAATAAATACAATTTTCACATTATCGCTCGCAAATATATTCAAATTATTACTTCGTATATTTTCAAGCATTAACATTTTTAACATATTGTCTGATATTTGAGGGGGCTTTTATTTTTACTCTTTTGTTTTAATTTCTGTGACATTTCTCGAGGCTTAAGTCGGTGAGCTGAACGTAAACACAGCCACCAACCCAATACTAATTCTTCCTTACTTCACTACTTTTTTCACACATAGTCTGAGAATATTTTATGGGTAGCGTGTAATACTATCAGTGAAACATTAAGTGTACTCAGTTTGGATTGAGAAAAGTATATGCATTAGGCACCACTAAACTTTGGAGGGGAATGTGTGAATGGGAGGAATAGCAAACGCTAATTACTGCCACGCGGTACTCGTCGTTTACTTTCGAGAAACCTTTTGCTCGAGAAGTTGCAGGAAAGTTGACCTGGTGTATTCGTTACACGGGCGAAGCCCTCTATAATTCATGTGGGGTTAAGCGTAACGAGGAAAGGATATCCCATATGTCGAGAAGTCCCACTGCTTTACCCTCGTTCCACATATATTAACTCTAGAACTGAAGGGGGCTGAAGAGACAAGTCCTTGACATGATTTTGATCTTCCTCGTCCTTTCCATCGTACTTTCATGACCCTTTCGCGAACGATTTATTTCCATCCATTTTCGTCCCCAATGTTCATATATTCGTTGTAAAATCCATCACGAATAGAACACTATAAACCAGATTTATGAGAAAGAAAAACAGGACCTGAAATTTTTTACGAGAAGAATATATATCTTAAATATTTATAATTGGAGGAAGTATTATATTTTAGGAATTAAATATAGTTTCTTTAGAAGATGATTTACAACTTTTGATGTCTGATATGAAAGGCGTATGAGTTGAATCATAAATGTTTATGGGATCGTTTGCCAGAATGGTTTCTTTAATGCCATCCGTTGGTAGCGTGGCAGTATCCTTCAGCAAGTTTACGTAAACCAAATCGACGATTTTACAACCCTGATGCTGCATTGAATGTATCCAGTAGTAAAACGACCATCCCGCTGTTATAACACAGAATATAACATTTTTACTACTGTATGGGTCCAGTAGTTTTACTTTGAAATATTTACGCACAGAGAAAATAAATAAAGTGGATCAATCTTGGGTATGCATTATAGCTGACTATCATATACAGACAAATGAATACTGTTGGAAGAAGATTCAAAGTACATTAGTGGAACAACGTATTATCGAGAAGAAACAACATGAGATACGTGGAAATTTAATATAATTTGCGTTAATGAAACACTTTTCGTAAAAAATTGCTTAGGTCAATTATTGGTTAAAATTGAAGGAAATATAATGCGATGTTTCTGAATATGCAAATGGAACTCGTAAGAATCGTTGGTTCAGTAATTTTAGGAAATTCGTACACGTTCCATAGTTGCGATTATTATACAATGAATTTTTATGTGACGAAACTTTTCACAGATGAAGATCCAATCATCAGCTACACAGAAGTTCTTGAATTTTATTACAGATACCTTAATAAACTAATTTAAACTTAGGGTTGATTGACGTTCATCTAACTTAATTAAAACTTTAATTAGTCGATCAAACTTGAGAATATTTCGCTCCTCTTCATTCTTTCCGCTTATCCAGTGACGTACGAAATCCATTGCTACCAGCATGAATTTGCGTTGGCGCCAGCGTTTCGATTCCGGTATTTGTCATTAACTATGTAACGGTGCAAATGTAATTAACAAGTTCCAAACTATCTGATAACTGATTAACTGAGCGTGGTCTCATAACGGTTCATTATTAGTGATACAGTTAATAAGTGCTGTAGAATTCTATACCCTTCGTTTTCACTTTACACGTTATTAAATTTCATCGGGTAATTGATTATGCGAAAGAATGTGAAATTAGACTGTGTTTGAAATAAAATTTGAATTTTTCCAAAAGAATCCACTGAAGTGTATTATTTTTATAATATCTAATAGTATTCGTGAATATAAACCTCCAATAAAAATAATTTCTGTTCAGTTGTGTTAATGAAAAAATTGCAAATATTTAAAGTGATTATTTTATGAAATAGTGGTCCCTTGTGATTGAACAATAGCTGTAGAATATTTTCAACTACTCAGATGGTTGAGTAAAAATTACCAACTAGTAAAAATTAGAAAGGGACAGTTTCCTATGTAAGCACAAGTATAAATTATATACTAAATTCTCGATACATATAAAATCTAAATTATACTAAATCCCCCTCCACTATATCTTCAACATTAAACACCAAAAAATTATTCTGAAGTGCTTATAAAAATTCAGCTCTGTGCCTACCATGAAACAGCCATAAAAGTATCATAAGTTTTCATTTAAACCCCTCGAACCATGAAAACTGCAAAGAATAAAACTTACAGAAACCACGCCACAAGCACATCGTAGGCCTTAGAACCGAAGTTTTCCAATATACAAGAAACTTAAATCGGCTCCCTAACACTGAAAATCCCCAAGATCATTAATTAACGTAGTTCTTCCAGTAAGTATACCAATAGCGATAAATACATAATTAACCCAAACGCAGTCCAAACACTTTCCTATTTCTCGAATATGTTCTCGCAAATATAAGTCTCTCACGACCTCTGCAACGCTCAATCTTCTCTCGTCGAAGCCGCCTCTGAAATTATTCCCACACGCTGGAACTTATAACCGCGTTTCGTTCGCGAATGTATACACGCGTAACGTATCGAGCAAACGTAGTATGTTTCTTGGAGAGCCGAGGGACCTCTTTCGGGCAGAAGTATCGCGGCAAGGAGCGTCCAGGAAACGGCAGGAAAGTTTCCGCGAGACCAGCCAGGAACACGAAAGTTTTGTCAAACTCCAGCAGCCCCCCCCTCGTCGCGGCTTTCCAAGAGCGTCGCGATCGTGGTTTGCTGCGTGCTTTTTTCCCCCCTTTGTCGCGCTCTTTCGGGAGCTTTCGGCGGGCTTTCCACGGAGGAAAGTCACTCGAAAATCAGCCCCAGACCGCTGGAACGCGGTGCCACCAACTCTCGCGGTCGCTCGCTCTCCCCTTTCTTTCTCTCACCCCGGGCCGTGGATTAAAGTATCGACGACACCAGCCACGTCTGAATAATTCAGCGCGAAAGTTTCAACCGCGAAAGCTCTCCTGGGTTCGACGCGAATCCCAAGCCTCCGTAGCCGGGGACTGTTTGAAAACGATCGAAATACGCTTTGTGTTGCAGGACTAGCGCTGATGAAGATCGTCGAGGTCTATAAGGAGATCCAGGAGCAGGAAATGAATATCGTGAGTATCTTGACTTTATTTGGTAGACTGCCTGCCGATGGCGTTTGTTTGGTGCTTTCAAAGCGTTGCTAGTGGAACGTTTTCCTGGGAACTTGGGCCCTTTGTGTGTGAGACACTTTTGTGAACCACGAGTGGTGCTTGGCATGTGTGTATTCACTTGGTAGTAATAGTGGTGCTTTGAAGGAAATGAGGGAATGTAGGATGCGCAAATATGTTTAAAATGGTAAAGTGTCTTATGTATAAAGGACCATCTGGTTGTTGTTGATTTCGATTTGTAAAATACCTTCGTTGATATTTAAAAACATTTACAACTCTCTTATGGTACAAGCAGATTTGTTTATTGCGCGAGATGAGATATTAACCCTTCGTGGTCACACGGGGTGTATTGCACCCCAAGAGCAATTTTCGATTTGAAATTTTGCACCTTTACGTCTTTCAAAGGGGATTTATCGCAAAAAAGAAAATAAAAAAAATTTAAAAATCGGGTTTTATCCACAACCATGGAAAATCGCTCATTTTCAACTACAAATTTTATCATATAAAAATTTACATTTCTTTGAAAAGATTATTAGACCACGATTGTATAAGTATTACAAATGTACAATTATCACTGAAAAGTTAAAAGATTAAAAAATACGAAAATGGTAACTGAAAAATGTTGCTGGGGTACAGTGAACCCCGTGTGACCAATTTGTGATTATAAGAAGGTGTGACCACGAAGGGTTAAAACTTATTTATTCGAATAAATGAGAAAGATAAGAATGAAAAGATTCCCAACTTTTGGCCAGGGGTATAAGTATCAGCTAATATAATATTGATTTCTATTTTCTTTTTATTTAATTAGTTAGTTAACACTATTTCTCATTGTTTACATTTAGTACAAATATAACCAAGTAGACACGATAAATCCTCTCCCTAGGTGGAAGCAGAGCACCTTATCCTTGAGTACCTCGCCAAAATATATTTCCCTCGATAAATTGCATCGAGCATTGCTGCGAGGCCGGGAAATCAAACCTGAATACTTCATAAGAACGATACACAGGGGTTGTAGGCTTCCGTAACGAGCTTAGGTGGCCGACCGATCCCAAGGAAGGCGTCAAGGAGGACCGCGAATAAATCGTCTCGCGGCGGGCCTTGGACTGTTGGCGTTCGAATTATTTAAATAAACGACCGCGGCTGACGCAATTAAAAACGAGAGGGAGATTTATGCGGGGCGCGCGAGAAACAGAAATGCGCGGGGCCAGTGAATTCGGGACGGGGGCGAACTTCCAACCCCGTTGGAATATTAATTGGAAAGTTAAAAGAGAGTTTTGATCATTTAGCTCGTCTCTTTCTCCCTTGTTCCTCCCTTCCCCCTCTTCCTCTAATCACAGACTTTGTCCTATCCTCTATCTCGATCCCTTTCTCGCTGCCGACCTCTCTCGTCCTTTCAGCGCGTCCTCGTCGCTCCCGCTCGGTTCCAGCGCCTCTTTTTCTATCCGTCGTCTAGAAACACATGAAAATCTCTTTGATCCTTGCGCGACCCTCGGTTGCCCCAGGGGTGAGATTACACACCTGCAGACGTTCCCTTTTGAGGGTGAAAATTCGTTCTGGCCATAACGACATGTTATTACGATTCCAGCTCCGCGGACAGCGATACTTAGTGGTGTATTTTGAAAATCGCGTCCCGCGGGGGAACGGCCGCCGGGGAATTTAGACCCGCCGTGGTATAAGAGCCCCTCGGTGAGAAAAGGCTCCAGTTAATTAAGAAATTTTATCCCGCGAGCATTTTCTTTGAGCCTCCACACTGGCCCCTTAACGCTGCGTCCAGTGTTATTTAGAAAATTCTTCTCTATTTTGTTCGTGGCGTTGCTAGGGCGACATGTTATATGGAAATCGCACGGCGCAGGTTCGCGTGAGAACTGATGAATCTTTCATGCAGTACGTGCTTGTCAAACATAGGCATTTGTGTATGAAAGCACATTGTTCTTCTCAGACTGTGTGGTTCGTATAATTTCGTAGAAAATTCGGGAAGTATCTCGTAGTTTTTGTGTTTTATTTCATCAATGGAAGTGTTAGGTGAGGGTTGAAGTTCCGATCGTGGCACCTTTTGTTAAATATAATTATTTTTCTTCCGAATAAGGATCCCTCAGAAAAGTGTTATTTATTCCATAATCCAAGTCTAAACAGTGGGAAATTCTTCTTCCAGAAACATATAAACATATTCCACTAAAATCACCCAGAATTTTCCTCCCATTATCTCGAGCACCAACGATCATAGAATGTTTCAATGTATCTCTTAGCTTAAACCTACCACAATTTTTCACCACCCAAGTACACAGAGCTCCACCAAACACAGCAATATAAAAACACACAAAGCATTTCCCAACCCCCAATATAACCCAAAGCTACACGGGAAAATCATGCCTTTAACCTATCCGTCCTCCTCGCTTAAATTTCCCTCGAAACACGCTCGCGCGCCCGGGAAAATATATTACCATTGCGTGATCCTGTTCTCCTTTACGGAGAATATGCCCGACAATGATCCCAGGCCATTATGAGCGATCCTCCGCAGCAGCAGTCGTCGCTGGAATCGTTCTCCAGCGGACGTTAAAGTCTGGAGCATTGAGCCCCTTTGATCCCCCGCAGCTCGCGTCCTTCGTGGCGAACGAAGAACAATGTTTCTGGCAATAACGAGGGGCCGTTATTGCGCGCGGGTTCTCGCGGAATTGCGGCCGCAGCGTCGTGGAAATCCCCATAGTTCGTTCGGCCACGTTGGAATCGGCCATCCGGGAACGCGGAGCGACAGGACAGTCTGAAATTCAACCCGGCTAATTGTTTCTTACGTGACCGTAGTCGATAACTTCCGCCACCGTCGTTCGGAAAGTAATTGTTTGCCTCGTCGCTTTTCCAACAGTTCTTTCGCGTTTTATTGCTCCTGGGAGCAATAGCACTGGGGAGATGGGGGCGATATCGAATGATTTAGAGTTTCTTTCTTCCGCGCGATGAAGAAATTCGAGGGACGACACTTCGTCTGCGGCGCAATTACGGATCGCGAGGTGATGGAATGTTATTACGGGGCTGATTCCGGGGGATATTGAGCTTCGAGGGTAGTTTCGAACTGTATTGTGTTGAGAGGATCCGGGGTGAATATGTTTTATGTTTTGTGTGGTTATGATTTTGGGGAACGGTTTCGATCTTCGTGGTTCGTAGAGTTCCAGATGGATGACCATGATGGTGATCATGTATTCTGCTTTTATTATAAATGGGGAATAAATAAATGTGGTTGGGAAAGGGGGATGAAAATTAAAACTGGAAATATTTTGGCTATTAATTTATTCATGGATTAATAGTATTAATGGGTATAAAATCGTTGCCCACCAATATTCAGAGTGGAGGGCAAACGTTCTAGTATAGCAAAGTATGTAATTATTTAAGCGTTAGTATTAAAAATATGTTGGTTATTAAACAATTACATTCCTGCAAGTCCAATAATAGAGCAATTTTGGTCGTACATTTAGAACCTCTGTGATTTCTAATACTCTACTCTTTTTGAGGGCTCGTGGGATTTATCGGAGTGTCGTACTACTGAATATTTCCTCTAAATATCATAATACGCGCGAATAAGATGAAAATTGACTGTTCTGCATCTCTTTATTTTAATTAAACTTCCTCCGTAGCTTCTGAATAATTCAATTATCACTCACAGAACGCAATTCTATTATAAAAACAACATTGTATTGAATATCTAATTATGCCGCTTTGATACAATTGCCAAATACTCACTTTCCCACAATCGCACACATTCTTACAGGTCCAAAGTTACGCTGGTATCAGAAAAGTTTTTATCTATGCAATCATAAGTAGTTTCCTTGCATTTCCACGGGGACAATCGGTCACTAAAGACTGCCCACTGGGTATTTCTTCAAAATTGATAAAAACAAGCACCAATATTGAAACCACATATTCGGGGCTCGCCTTCTGACTTTCTGTTACCCATCTCTCTACTCACATACTCACATTCAAGCAACACTTACTAAATCATCTACATACACAGCGTTCGGAAAAACCTTTTCAAAACTATTTTAACCCCATTTGGAAAATGATCATTAGCAACAGTGGTTACGTACAGCGTACAAATTCTTATATTCTTCGCCCCTGAATGTTCCAGACACAGGTTGCATTCCACACCCTCGACTACCCAGGCAGTTAATCCTCGCCGCAGAAATAATCGGATTCTCCAGTCAGGCAACACGCTTCGCGCATACTTTCCCGCATTTCACGTTCTCACTACATGTCCCCTACATACGTCTCCCCGTCTGGTGTCTTCTTTTCTTCAAACTCTCGAGGGGCCACGACGAGCTCGGGACCGTTTCCACTACGCCACTGCGCAACGTGTTTTATAGGAAACGCATATCCGAAGCTGTTCACGCACGAAAGGTCGTTGTCTCAGGCCAACGCGCATACAGCGTTTCTCCATCCCCGTTCCCCTGCTTTCTTCGCGACGACGCTCCACCCCCTTTCACCCTCCATTCCCGGAGATTACGTCAGACCTCAGTCTGGCCTGGCAACATCCGTAAAGATGTCCCTTTCGCGCCATTCCGCGCTCGCACCTCTTGCGAGCTCCTTCGCCGAGCCTAATCGCGCGGAAATATACAGTGGAAGAACAATTTGGTCCGGCTGTTGAATCACTTTTATGGGGTTGAAGACGAACGACGTCGTCTTCGAAGGGGTGGGTACGTTTCAGGTAACGAGATCAGGGTTGCAACTGGCCACTGTTACCGGAAGCAGCTCAAACACTGGAGGAATCAATGATTCGTGGTTTCTTATTTCGATTAGGTATACCCTTTGTTTTCCCGCGGCTTATTTTATTTATAACATGGTTACCCCCGCGTTGTACTTTTTACATTACGATGTTATCATGTTTTTTAATTTTCACTTGTTCCCTGTTTTACTTGGAATTCTATTTTTTTTTAAGTTAAGAATACGACTTTCTTTAAAAATAATTCTATATTAAAAATTAACAAGCGATGTAGTTGTCTTTAAAAAAGAAAGAAGACGGAACAGAGGAAGTGACTAATATTATAAATAAGTATTGTTTTAGTCAGTTTTATTGATCTGGGGACACTATTCACACAATAGTTCCACTTGGGAATGCGTTTTGCCAATTAACTTTTACGGAGATTTTTCATAAAGTGCAGAAGACATAGCTAGAAAATTAGAAAAGGGTTAAAAAACGATTAGTCGCTCTCAGGCAGAACAAAATAATAATTCACAACTCCTGTACTTTTTACAACAGCGCGGGTACCGTAATGTTACGAAGTGTCAGATTATCGAGTACCTATCGTTGTTTTCAAAACTCCGTCGAACTCGAATGAGCGGGCAATTTTTTGGGGTGGAATTTTTCAACCAGGCGGACTCGACATTTGATGCAGACAGCAAACAGGGACATGAACTGAATTAAAATTTTCCGCCGTTTTGATATTCAGGAATAAATTTCTCTTTCGTTCGCCGAGTTTTCAAAAGCGGGCGCATTGACGAGTGCGAGACACAGCCATTGGAAAAATCATTATTGTAATATATTCGTTCGAGAACGAAGCGGCTAGTGAATGACGCTGACAGTGATTGATGGAATTTGCCGGAATTTTTCGAAAATCGGAGATGGCCCGTTCAAAATTGTTACACTGAAACTGTGTAACGCGAAACTTTGACGGAGGGAAGGTATTCGATATCCGACTGTTATATGAAGCTCTGTGTAATTGAACTAGCATTCGAAATCGATACACGTTCCCTTTATTTCCTCGCATTTTCTGTTTTTTTTTTTCAAGAGGCAACCTATGTTGTTTCACTGTGATAAACCTCAAAATGTACAACTGGATTACTATATCTATTTAAAAAAAAAGGCTGATATCTCTTTATACCTCGCACTCGAATTTTACACCTTTCTATTCGTTTTACGTCACTCGCCGACAATAAACAATGACTAAATTCATTGCAAAATTCCTCCATTCTTATTTACGTTGTTTGCTGGTTGCCTGCATCAATAAAAGTACACGTCGACCTGAAAATCGTTCATCGAATTAAGTGCTATCGAACTTGTCGCTCATCCACGACGCTCACGATTTTTCTTATCATCAATATCACCCCCCAGTGCACTCGGCCATCCACCTAACAAGATAAATGACGCCGATTCTTTCCTCTTGGCCGAGGACGGGGCTAATTCAATTTGGAAGGGTAATACCTGGAAAGCATCGGGCGCATTATCGCATTTTTCTTCGCGACTGAAAATCGACTGCCATGCGGATACTCGAATGAACGAAGGCTGAAACGAGAACAGCTAGGGTTGGAAGTGGAAGGAGGTGCAATTGCTTTTCCGTTTTGATTAACAGAATAGACATTCTGGCTCTAAGAGAAATTTTGAATATTTTCCCACAAAATAGTATTTTCTTTAGTTTATGAATACTTCCTTACTTGAATATCGTTGACAAAATCCTCTTTGACAAAGTTTACAGTTTCCATGCAGAAGTTTAAATTGTGTTCGTTAATTACTTGGTAGGATCTGTTTGGAGAATATTAATATTTGCATTGCAAAACGCTTCGTCGAGGAAAGAAGATTGTACGAAGAGTATTTAATATTTGACTAACACTCGTTTTGGTTGTATTATATTTAATTGTCCACTGTTCTTTGGAGGAGATGATAAGCTTTTTTTACTAGCACTCCTCAAACATCCGACGACCTGACTGAGTGAAAAGAAGGAAGAAATTAAGAAGCACAAACCGTGCTTCAAGCTGCAAGTCACATTTGCATCAAACATAATTCATCAAAGTTCTCTGCATACACCAATCCATTATAATGTAAAGCCTTGTAAACGATAGCTGAAAGTGATTTTCACAAATTCCCAGCTTCAGGAAATTCTCTCCTCGCTCGTGTAATTCGTGAAAAAAGCATCGTACCAGCGGCCAGCGGAGGCAAAGAAGCCCCCTGAAAACAGATGGCTCTTCAATTTCACGAATTCCCATCGTAATTCCCGTTCTCATTAATACCATCGTCGGATACACAGAGTTCCCGCGGCTAAAACAAGCGGAGGGCGCCATGGGAAAAATTGATGATAATTCCACATTGCCCGTCTCTTTTTCCCGGCCCGTGCGCCTTCATTGTTACAGAAGAGTTAGCCGTCATCGATTGATCGAGTGTTGCCGGGTCGAATGGCTACGTTTGTTTCTCCAGGGAGCATCGTGGCAGAGGAACTTTTGAGATATGGTCCTCGTGACGTGTAATTCGTAGCCACGATCACTGGCGAAGCAGCGTGGGAAAAAATGGGGGGTGGGGAACGAAGTGAAAAAGAGCGGAAACCATGCCCGATATGTAGTTACTGTCAGAACGGACAAGCGACCTCCCCGGGGAAAAGTCGCCTCGCGATGAAAACTTTCACCCAGCCGCATTCAGTCTTTTTTTTTCAGCCGCGCTGTCGACATAGTTGGACCCGCTGGAGCGATGAGACGGGTCACTGGATTATTTGGAAGTTACTCAAACCGACTAATGAGACGTGGTAGACGCAATTTTCCCTTCTGCGAAAGTCGATCTTCAACCCTCTTTCCTGGGTGTTCGTCGGTAGGGGTATTTCATTTGTTGGATTCTAATAAAGCGAATGGGTTCCTGATTAATTACACTCATGTTTTAAAACAGACTGTAATGGATGAGATAGATTATGGAACTGCTAGTTCGGTTAACAAAGTATTTGTTGGGGAAGCCAGAGGAATATTTGGAAGTTAATCGAAACAATTAATAAGACTTGGTGGACGCAATTTTGCCTTTTATCAAAGCCAACGTTCAACCCCCTCTTTTTGCATTCAACAGGGGTCTCCTGTCAATAGGGGTATCCTGTATGCTGAATTCTAATGAAGTGGATGCATGAATTCTTAATTAATCACAGACATAATTTAAGGTGATATGTAATAGATGTGATAGATCAAGGAACTGTCATCTCGATTATAGAAATGTTGTGTGGGTGATTTATGAAACATATTGAGATGTGATGTAAACCTTGATTGCATTGGGTTGAAACTGGAGCAGGAAGTATGTATGTAGTAGGAATTGGAAGTGAAATGTTATTGACTTGGACGTTGCAGTATTTAGTGTTTTTTGGAATGGAAATCAGCGAGTAATAGGACAGTCCAGGGACAGTTTTCAGTGGATTAATCAAGATTGGTGAATCAGAGAGAGGGAAGAATCAGCTTTAGTGGAACGTATTAAGTTTGAGGTTCATCTATCAATTTTGTAGAGTAATATATCTAATTGACTACTTTCGCTATTCTCAACTAAGCAGAGAAGCTTCCTATTCCCAGCACTGCAAACTTCACACCAGAACTTCCACTCTAACACTACAGAACGGAGTTCGAGAGAAAGAATGGGCAGAAAGTGGGAAGATTAGTACAGAAGCCTGGTAACGGATAACGGTGGATGAGACACTAGGAGAATCACCATCCATCAAACACGAAGCCTCCCAGGCTGCAATTTCCCATTCTGGAAGCCGTATCGCGATAAAGAAAACGTCCATCCAGCGGGCAGCTTTATGTTCTTTAAGTGGATTGACGAAGGGTCGAGGGAAAGGGTTTCATGGAACGGCGAAAAGGGTGCACGTAGGAAGCGAAGATGAATCCTTCGAGTGGTCTGGCTCAAATTCGAGTAGCTTGCATTCCCTTTTGAACCTTTTGAAGCCGTTGAGTTCCGCTGAAACGATCGTCTGGCAAAAATACGGGGGAAGGGCCGATGGACCCTTTCGCGCAGATTAGAGGAGAATCCAATGGGCCATGGTGAAAGGTCACGAAGCGGGGAGTCTTCCATGGTGTTCAATGACGGTTATTCAACGCGACCCTTTGCAAATTTTTCAATCGAGAACCATTCTTGACGTCCGAGCAGCCTCCACTGCCTACTCGATCGGCGTTCAAAATATATTCCCGGTGCCGGTTGTGGACGAAAGTCGACACCAGAGTATCGAACTTCCTGACAAAAGCATTCGCCCTTATCGGAGCAAGTTGAAACGTCCGCGACAATTTTGCATTTCAATAACGGTTGACACAAGCTTCTGCAAGGAGAAATACATAGGGTAGATGTCCCTATTACTGTCAGTGTCTCTATTACTGCCACTTTATTTATTTTGCTTAATAAAAATGTAACGTATAAAGAATAGTGTACAACAATAATATTAATAATAATAAGAACAGTCCCAATTTAATAATAATAGTATTGTCGTACACTATTCTTTATACGTTACATTTTTATTAAGCAAAATAAATAAAGTGGCAGTAATAGGGACACTGATAGTAATAGGGACATCTACCCTACAATCTACATGCGTTTAATCCACGATATCGCAAATAGCCCTCCATATTTATTGAAAGCAGGAATTAATTAAAGTAGTGCACTTTTAGCTGGTATTTGTTCTGAGATAATCGTAGCGTATAATGAAACGGCCAGAGACAGTGGCCTTCAGAGTTTAAAGTCACGAATTTAATGATCGTCGGCACTGAAAGGTTTCAAACTGTCCTCGAAATTGTCTCGAACGCCTGCAAGTTCCGCGGGGCTGTGAACTCTTGAAAAGCAAAAGTTTCCAAGGTGGCGGGGAAGTTCATCAGAAGCGTCCCACCTTCGAGTGCCCTTCTGTGATTGATGCTCGACGTTACACGATACTCCGGCGAGTAGGAAGTGACTGCTATGAATTTTCACGGTCCCGTTAATCGGTTCTTTCTCACTCTGGGGGTATCCGCGGCGATATGAATCAGCGAAAAGAGCACGCCGATATATTAGCGTGTCTCAGGTTTTTTGCCAAGTAGAAAGTATGATACGGCAGGCGTTTTTGTTCCTCCGGTTACCGAAGGATCTCTCCCGCTGGAAGGAAGCCAATCGGCCAGCCTTGTTTTCCCTTTTTATCGCGAAAGGCAGGAGAACGTTCAGAGACGTGGCAATCCAATCGAGAGTGTCGACGGGAATGCTGCTGTTAAAAACCCCTTCGCCATGTACGTGGAATTGGAGCGGGATCAGTTTCGAATCGATGTTTCTTGGGGATGGTAACTTTGAGGTTTGAATTTTTGTGGAGACCTTGACTTTGAAGGGTTAGAATTTGATAGAGCAATGTTTACTGGAGACCATTGATGCACAAGCCATCTAGTAACTGAAAGTTTGTATTAACTATTATAAAGTGATAACCTCTTCCACAGCAAAAGTCTCCCCGAAGCATCATCCCTTATTAAAATTATACTTCTCTAAACCCCCCACGTAACCACAACCTCTACACTGCTTAAAAAATACCCCTGCCCTTGTTCCGCGAAAAGGAGCCCAAAGACTTGAAGCTCCACTTCTTGAACCCGAGAAACGACTGACCACATTCTCCCATCCGCCTCTTGAGCTGCAAGCCAAGGATTAAATCAACTTCGAAAGAGTGGCCGGCGAGAAAAACATGGAATTTCCCCTGCTGCCCCCTAATGAACATTCGAACGCGGATGTGGAACCCGCGCCGCTACGTTAGACGTTCCATTGACGCACGGCACCCCGGAAGTGGCCGGGATCCGGCTCGATGAAAGCGAGCCATCCGGATATTCGACGTCGGGCACAGCAGGCCGGCGGAAAGGGGTCGGTCCAGAGGGCGCTGACGCGAGTTTCCAGCCGTTCAAATTTGCACACAGAGGGTGAGGGGGAGCGCGGAGCGAGAAAGAGGCAGGGATGTTTTCCCCAGCGCCCCCGTCGGCTCGGGAGGTCCGTGACTTTGCTGGCTTTTTATGCTGGGATTTCCACATCCGTCTTGAAAAGCTCGCGCTCCTCGGCTCCATCCTCCAGTCTGCGTCTCTCGCGAGAGAGGAGGAGAAGAAAGAGCGGCTGGCGGAGGAGACGAGAGACCCTCTTCGCCGGCGAAATCTTGGCATAGGCCAGCAGAAAAGCGTGGGCGAAACGTTTCACGGGGAACGGGCGGTGTTTTCCTTTGTTAGCGAGACTGGATTGCGTGAATCTATTAGATGGAGCGCGACGTCTCCTCCCGTGACGCGCGAGTATGTACTACTTTTCTACTGTTTCCTGAACAGACAGGCTGGGGCTGCGGGAGAAGTCAAGTGTTAATGGGAGTATGTATGAAGATGAAATATTCTTTTATCGTGTGGATGTCGAGTTTCAGTTTTTAATTAAGAAATAGAAGATCAAATTTGTGGGGATGTTGTATGGTACAGGGTAGAGTGGAGCTTAGGGTTAAGCTTATTTTTCAACTATGAAAATATGATGTTCTCACCATCTCAATTTGTTCCTTTCTTTAAAAAATGAAATCGAGCAGAACATGAGCACGATGGATTTATATTTTGGGGGAGGCTCAATGATGGTGAAATTTCCAATGTACATGATAATTATATAGAAAGGCATGGAACACTATAAATGTTTTCAAACACATTCATTTGTGAACAATAAATTTAACAATTTATCAAATTCAAATGACAATGTAATGTAACGTAAATGTATAAATTAAAATATGGCCATTATATGTTCAATTTTCATAATTTCTATAATCTTTCACTCACTTGAGCTAAATATAAGAATGTATTGTCTAAAGTTTTTATATAGTGTTTATGTATCTAAAAGAACAAATCAGTAGTAACTTACTAGTTGCACTTAGTATGGAGTTCCCACTTACTGTGCATGTAACATTGGAAATTTCACCATCATTGAGTTACCCCTAAATATAGATCAATCGTGCTCATGTTCTGCTCGATTTCATTTTTTATTAAGATCATATTTTCATAGTTGAAAAATAAGCTCCACCCTAGTACAGGGTTGCGTTATTGTTTCAGAGATTATTAGTTTCAGTCGATATGAATAATATCAGAACTTTATACGCAGGAAACTCACATGGAATTCGATAACACGTCAAATGAACAAATAATTCAATTTCTGTCCACCTTCCGCTATAGTTTCGTTCGTTTGTCACGCACCATGGGGATATTTACCATCCTAAACAATTTGATGATTGATCATTAAATTGGAAATTTATTATTCCACAAATTCATCGTTTCCCTTTCCCAACGCGACTAAATACTTTCTGCCTTTACTCACTATTCGTCTATCTGATAACCTTTTCATAAATTTCAACTGTGTACATACTCGTCTATTTTAATCCTCCAAAAACAACCCGCGAATTTGTACATCTAAAACCATCTGTTACCTTTAAAAATGTTTCCACCCAGAAACCCATTAACTCCATCACTGGATATTACCCTGGAAACTAAATAATCCCTAAGAACGAAAGCCCCTATGTCCACCGGTAACAGAGATAGGTACCAGCTATTTACTGATTGAAAAATTCCATTTAGGTATACACAGCCGTCGCTATTGTCTTCAATATTATTTCCCATCGCGTCCCAAACAAAAGCCACGAAAAATCCCCTCGAAACCCCACGTATTCCCACTTTCAGTTTAAATCAGTGCACACTGACACGCGATCGCCAGGCACAAAGCCGTAACACCGATCTCCTCTTTTCCATAGCCTCGCAACGCCGCGAAAGGGGGCGAACAATGAAATAAGCAACTCTACGCGAGACCCGGAACCGGATCGTAAAGTCGGCTGTAAAAGTTCCGCGCGGGGCATTAAAATTGCCGGCTGCCTTTTCCACGGCCTCCCTCCGCCACCCTATCTCGAACTGCTTAATTAAATCCACGAGCTTGCGAATCAAAACACGTTCGCGGGAACGAAATTCCGGGGCGTTTTGTCGGAAGCCCCGTGTTTCCACGGCGGAGAACTTCGATCGGGGCTCGTAAACGGCTTGGCGGAAAAAGTAAAGGAGAGGGAAGAAAGCGAGAACGTGGAAGGAAAAGGGAAAACGATCGCGGCGAATAAATAACGCTGGCCGTGCTTGTACGCCGCGACGTGAAAGCTGAGCGTAAACCTGTCAAACGTCTAAATAAAATCGACCGTGCGCGTGTCGCTTCAAGAATAGTTGGATGGAATTCGGGGGTCACGGAGCCCGCGGGAAATTCGTGATTTGTTTGGCGCTCGGCGTGGCGCGATGCAAAAATAACGCCCGCCATCCGTGATATTTTATACGCGCTGCAACGTTCTCGCTACTGCTCAGCATTTTTTCGTGAATCCTTCTGCCGTTACAATATATCTCAGCGCGCTGTGAAGTTTTGGAATTGCCTGTCGAAACTTTCCGAATTCCGCCGCCGAGAGGGATATGTGTCCTCGCGAGAATGAAACGTAGAGATTTTTATGTGGATCGATGCGTTGGGATTGAAGGGAAACGTCGTGGAGAGTCTGACCGAAGGTAAATGGGGGTAAAGTGAATTTGTATATTAAAAATTCTTACCACTTTATTTCTTTATTAACCGCGGGAAAAATTACGTCGAAGGAAGTAACGAATAAAAAATGATATCTCTCACTACGTAATACGACTTTACGCGATTTTTCCAAGTTCCCAAAGTTTCTCCCTCAATCTTTTTTTAAGATTGAACGTTGCAATGTAACGCCATTATCAACGGAAATTGCCCAGATTTTTAGTAAGGCAACCGTGAAGATAATACGCTGGAACGTTCATTGGAAGAAGAAACAAGAGTTTTAGCTGTGAATCGGTGGATACCAGGAAGGCAAGAGGAATCCTCGACCGCGGAAAACGCATCGAGGATGCAGGGGGCTCTTTTCAGCGCATCAACAGCGCCACTTCAACTCGCATTTCTCTTCCCTTTCGACGGTCGCTTTTCACGGGCAGCGATCGACCAACGGCGGAAGGTTGCCCACTCGTGGAAACGTATTTCTGATCGAAATGCTGCCTCTAATCAATGTCCATTAAGCCGCGCAGAGAACAGGGCGGGGGAAAAAAATTCCCGATGAACCCGTGTCTCGCCGGCTCGTCCGCGACTAACACCACCGCTCCGCGGATTTCGTTTCGAAACGAGTTGCAGCGGATGGATTTTCTGATTTTTATTTCGACATGCGCCCCGACAGATTGTCCCCCTTCTAGCATTGGGTTCGTCAAATGCGCTATTCCCATTGTAGCCCCGGGCGGTTACTCCTTTTTCGAATTTTCGGCGAAGTTGTGTCGGTCGAACGTGTCGTAAGCAGGGATCGAATGAAACTGTTCACTTTTATACATAAAAGTTATTTGCTGAACTTTTAAATCATTTCTTCTCTGCTTCAAGTTAACTTTGTCCTTTTCAAAACACTTTAAGTCTGTTGTAAAGGTTCGATTTCAACAGTTATTTTATATTGAATTAATACAAGTTCTGAAGGATCGTATATTTTTTGACAGATATTTTAAGGTGGCGTACAAAAGTTAGAATTATTTATTTAATTGGTACTATGTACTCCATAGCGGAAACAGATCTGGATGTTTGCTGAACGCGTGGAGTGAAACTTTGTCTAAAAAGCATTAAACATTCAGTCTAGTTGAATTAGTCACTGCGCCAAATGAAAATTCTGGGTTACGCCTATGACTCTTTTATCATCTCTTCTGTACCCTCAATTAAATTAACGTGTACCTCCCACATTAAAACATTCATTAAAACAATTCCTCAAAACACATTCCCTCCTCTCGTACCAACATCCACATCAATGTTTTCGAAATTAATTCAACTATGCTTGTTAAATAAATATCGTAGCCAGGCGCAGTGAAATTTTAGTTACCTCGGGGAATTAAAACCACCTCGATTAATTACACGTAACTGTGGTGTCTCTCTAACCGAAACAGCAGGTATGAAATTCCTGTTCATCAATTCTTGCTTAATTGGAATTAAATGTCTGCTCCCGCGCCGGTTCTGTTTTAAACAACATTCGATTCGCTCCCCGTTTATCATCGCCTCGCAACGTGTCATTCCATCCTCGTTCGTTGCAACCGCAACGTCGCATAATTCCCTTTCCTCGTGCAATTTACCTCCGCCCGAATCACAGCCTGACCTCTGAAACTTCAAAGGGGAACGATGCTCCACCGCGGGGATCACAATACACCGGCGACGCGGAGTTTTACGAGATTCGTTGCTAGTAATCAGGCCGTTTCTGCAGCGTTAAATCCCGTTTAAAGGGGCAGGCCTTCAGACAACCGGCTCGTAAACTCGCGAGCGAGCGCTTGCGAACGAAGGAAGCTCGGTGGGCCTTTTGCACCTGCCTGGGAAACGTCGAGAGTCCCTCATTACCTAAGCTCGTTTCGAATTCACTTTCCGTGCATTAAAATGTTCCAGTTTCTTGAGCCTGGCTACATCGTGACCGTTTGCTTGCTTTCAGCTGAAGGCGTTCTACGTGGACCTGCTGGTCCCCCTCGAGACGAACCTGGAGAAAGACACCAAGGTCGTCCAGGTAAGTGGTCCCCCAAATCCCTCGTCGCCTGGGATATCAGCCGCCACTTCCGCCCTCCACCCCCCACGCGGATCGCTGAATAATGCAATAATGCTTATCTCAGAGCGAGCAGAAGAAGTTCCTTCAGCAGCACAAGACCAGGTCCGAGACGTACAGCAAAGCGGCTGCGACGATGAAGAAACAGAGGAAAAAGTCGAGGAGCGCGGGCAAGACTGGACTCGCCATGGACAAAGAGCTGAAGAACATGCAGATTCTCGAGGAAGAGAAGTCTAAGCTAGATGCCTTTTGTGAGCAGAGCTTGAAGAACGTAAGTATATGATGGGCGAGGTTCTGGATGAGGAATGGGGTGGGGGAGGGTTGACGTCACGAAATTGGGTAAATGGTTGGATGATTAGTGTTGGAGTTTCGTTGCCTTTTATGTGGAATTATTATTGGTTTTACTTTGAGGAGAGTTATTGGAATGTGTACTTGTTATTTTGGGGTTGATAATTGGAGAAAATTGTGTAAATTGATAGATACTTTCGTAAGCTCTTCTGATGCTTATATGGAGTGTTTGAGTTTTGTGCTGAAAAGTTACTTGCTCCAGAGGGAATTCAGTGGATTTAAGTTTCTGAACTCTTAGAAGTCACATATCTTTACTGCCATCGAACTGTCATACACGTCCTTTTTAATATTTGTTATCTGGGAAGCCTCGGGAGATAGATACTCCAAATTAATAAAAACTTGAAGTACCAAAGATGAGGAATCGCTTCTTAACATAGCAATAAATTTTTGTTAGTGGAAAGAAATTTTAAAGCTAAAATACCAGGAGGTTCTAAAAAATGTAGAGTGATACCAATTCAATCATAAAAGTCTAGTTTGAAAATTTGCTAATTTATTGAAAATTCTCGATATTCACGTAAATGGTTACTTGCGAATAATTTTCATAGAAATATGTGGAGCAGCGTCGGTCTTCATGTCGACTTAAATAAATTAATGAAGCAGAAGCAAAACAGGTCAATGACCATGCATGACTAGCTTTCGAGCCTCTCGACCCCTTTTTCTAGGCGATGGCTCAGGAACGACGAAGGTACGGCTTTGTTCTCGAGCGACAATGCTCCTTGGCGAAACATTATGCGAGTTTTCATGAGGTCGCGTTAGCTGCTCTTCATCCCTCGGTCGATGAGTGGCGCGAGGTGGCTTCTACCAGGGAATACTTACCCCAATCTGTGGAAGACATGTTCGCCTCCAGACTTAGGGTGAGTGATACCACGAATATTTCTTCGTTACCCTGTGCCTTCTTCAAAATTTATCTGCCACCTGCTTGAGAAATAGCGATGCTTATCTCTACCTCTTAAGGATACATCAGAGAAATTATTTGCACTCAAGTCTGCAGGTAACAAGAAACTGTTGCTGACACTGATAACATTTAACAAATAGCACTAAACTCATATTCGTGTTCAGTGTTTTTTTTTAACAAGTTGTCTGTGAGCGTGTATTTGGAAAACACAAGCCACATTATATGTTCAGTGGTATTATTCAATATCAAGCTATCTTCAGATTTCGAATTTCGAACTTTCAAGAAAAAAAGATCCCATTTATTTTACCACCATAAATTTGCAAAATTCTTGTGGTCAAAAATATATAACACGTAGTAGCCAATGTTTAATCAATAAGTAATTTTCTTTGTACTGATTCTTTGAGAAAAAAATTTTCTTTGCTAAATTTGCCTAATATTAATGTAACTAATTAGTTAAATTAGAACAGGAGATATGAGTACCTTCCCTATTTTCTGTAGATGGAATTAGTTCTGAATGTTGTTTAATACTTTCAACTGATCTGGATATTAATTCATTTCTTTATAGCAAGTTTCATTTTGGCGAGAGGACGAAGAGAATGGCGGATCAAAGCTTACGATGAGCTTGCAGCTGAGAAAGACCAGAAGCATGGACAGCTCCTGTCTGGATCTTCGAACAGTACCACCTTCAGGAAACGTGCCCAGCGCCACTTATCAAAGTCGATCTTCGCATCCACCAACTGCTCTGTCTAGAGCAAGGTCAGAGGCCAACCTCGATGCTTCAACCTTATCTCTAGATCCAGGTGAGCCATCCTCCTTCGCGGAATTTTTCATCAAGTTTTATCACGGGAAGATTGATCCATTGCTGCTTAAGAGTTCATGTCAAAAATATTTCATGAAAGTCGTATAAGACGAATTTACGATTCAATTATGTCCAGTTTCCTAGTACCTTTTTACCAGAAATTATATTAACAAAATTAGCACAGTAATTGGACGAGTAATTTTTCTTACTACTACTGTTTTCATTATTTTCTTCTGCTTGCTCTTGACTAAAATGGAGAAAATTGTGTTCTAATGAAATAAAATCTACAGAGAGGAGAGAAAATATGAAGTCTGCAGTAATGAAAGTCTGCATTATGTTTTACGCCTTAATTTAATGCACTAATTAAAATTTCTTCGTTGGATTCATTATACACATTTTCTTCCTTCTTTGTCTGTTTTTAAAACTTGAAGAATGAATATTTTCCACTCAATTCAAAACTATGTTCTACTTTCATTTGTTTTATTTACAGCCTCCTCTAATTCCACAAAAGCTGTAGCACAAAATTATTTTAAAATTCACTAAAGCAGTATCGAGCGTTCATAACGTTGAATTCGTAGCATAATTCGTATTCCAATTTTTCTATTAACACAGTACTACACCCACCAAAACGAAGGACACTAATTTTCATACTATCGTCTCAGTTTTTTCCCAAAATGTTTCACCATTGTTGTGCAGTTTTTTCCAGCGAGCATAAATTCATTGTGATTTTTCTGTCGGGAGCTCAGAGGACAAAAAACCAAAACCCCGAATCGCAATTTCACACGCGGATAGTACAGGAATGCATAGATGCTCGACAGCATCGGAGAAAGCGAAAACACGACACCATGGTCGTTTTTATTGTAGCCAAACCGAATGGTCGAGTACGTTTCGAGGGAGTCGACATCGGGGTGGAACACGTAACAAACGGGTGCAACACGACCGGGTGGAGAAGTGCTCGCAAAACAGTTGGAGAGCACTGTGAGATTTCGCTGTATCGAATATCGAATTCCACTTGTCGACCGTTCCAGGCGGCACTAGAATTTCGCAATTTTTTCATTACCGTCAGAGCAACGAATCGGATTAACCCAGGTCTTTATTGTACTCCTAGCGGTGGCACTGCGATTTTTTTGCTACTCGAAATACAAAATAGGGAAAAAACTCACCTTTCCGTGAAAAGTAGAAAATACTGGGAAATTGTCTTGAGCGTGTAAGCTATTCTCCTGTATTCCTTTTTCCTTTTTTGGAAAGTTCATATTGGAGGTTAAAATAAATGAAAACATTTATTTGTTCGAGAGTGCAGAGTACCTAGGGTTAGTGAGGAATGAGGAAAGGGTATAAATGTTAAAAGTTGTTGGAATTTTACTAAATTTTGAAACAATGGTAGGTACATGAAATTTTTATTTAAATTTTGGAAATTACTAAAGTAATTTCATCCAGGGGAAAATGGATCAAAGCCAGTTAACTGGTAATCTCTAAACTGATTATTTTAACCATCCATAAAATGACTTTCCACGAAACAGCTTGTGTATAAATGACAATTTTATCGATATTCTAAAGCACAAAGTTTATTCATATGAACACCTTCATTAGCATGTTTATTCGACTGCATTTCGCGAGCAAACAATCCACGTAACAAGCATAACAGTTCCAGGATGTTCCGAGTAGTATCCAAAATACTCAATTTGCTCGGCTCAATTCCCATTTCGCCTACTCGAGTGTCGCCTCCCCGACAGGATACATCCAAGTTTTTGCGGCAGATTCGTAGTCACGAGGTTCATTTTCCCGAACGGGCTCCTAAATAATACAAAACTTCCCGTTTCCGCGGCGCAAAAGTTTCTTAAAGCGATGCTGTTGCGCGCCAGCCAAGTCGCATAAATTCGTTGGTAATAATGCGGTGGTAAAATAGATTGAACGCAGAGGAGAGAGGCGGAGAGGGATGGGGGCAAAAAAACTGGGAACTTGGTAGAAATATTCAAGTAAGCGAGCCGTTTCGAATCGCCGCGGTTTTTGGCTGGGAGCCATTCTTCTGGATGGAACACGGAGTGCGGTAAAATAGGAACACTAGCACGGGAACTGCGGAACCTGCGCCAGGTGCAGCGAACTCGCGAAACGAGCGTAGCTGAGGAAATGGGGATGCGGTAACTGGGATCAGCGTACGGAAGAAAGCGCAACAATTTGTGTGAAACAAACTGTTTGTGCATTCGGAACCGTATCGTAGCTGTGCAAAACTTGTGCGTAAAATGGAACAGTTTAATGTTTCTTCGAACATTCTCTTCAATTATTCTGCGCTTGTAAATAGCAGAAATGGTGGGAATTTTCGATGGGGTATTTACGTGGTGAGACCTGCTTATTGGAATTTAAATGAAGGTTGCTTTTCTTGGATACTATTGATGGACATTGTACAAGCTCGTTGGAAGATAATGGTATTGAAAATGATGGATATAATTATTTGAGTGTTAGTCAGTTCGGAACGATGAAGAAGAGTTGTGGAGTTGAGCGTTACAAAATAGAGTATTATTCTTATTATTTATTTATTAACAGATTGTTTACAATAGTAGACAGTAATAAAATAAAGAACAAAATGAACACTCAAAATGAAACAGTAAGGCGAGTCAAATTAAATACTACGCATTAACAGTATAAAGAAACACTTACAAGCTGCCAAAAAAGTTTAAACGAGTCGCATAAGACTCGTGTGAGAGTTGTGTCTTGCTCTTAGATTTACAGGAAGTGCATATAGTTTGAAAAGTTAACGGGCTTCCAGAAGAAATATTACAACTAAGGCATTGAGAGAATTTTTTTTTCCTATTTTATACGATTAGTGGAGCTTATTCGAATACATTATTGGTACTAACTCAATTCCGCAAAAAATGTGGGTTTGTTCGTTTTTATCTCAAGAAGAATGAAATCAATTATTATATTTTAAAAGAAGATCCATTCCTTTACACCACCTCTCCCACAACCACAGTTCCACCCCTTTTCGCATATAAAACAGCAAATACCGAACAGCTAACCCTCTGATACCCTGAGACACTACCCCTTGAAGCTTCACGTAATCCCCACATTACACACGGGTTGCAAACAGAGATGGGCCGCATTAATCGCGTCCCTTGGTATTTTCGCAGAGGTACCGGAAACTCCACCGCGGCCACGGTCCATGGCGCCTCCAGCATCGCGCAACAGCGGCAGCGGCGGCGGGGGTGGCAGTGGAACAGGAGTGAGTTCCGGTGGCTGGGGTGATGCACCCCTCGCGAGGGCCCTCTTCGCCTATTTGAGCTCCGGGGAGAATCAGCTGAGTTTCCTCGAGGGTGATCTCATCGCGATGATGGGTGAGCACTGGATACTTGGATACCCAAACTTCCGTTTCTTCCCCACCCCTAGCTAACTGCACCGTGCCTGGCCGTATCCTCCACCCAGCGCATTAGCCAGCCACGTCTGGAATTCGTCTACGCGACAAATTCTAACAACTCGCCCCCGCGTTATTACCAGATACGATCTTAACGAGGTCGGTAATTGAGCCGACCGTCGGCTATCTGTTGCCCCCCCCCCCCCCCCGGTGCCTTTGTGAATCCTCACCGCGTTCTCGGCCATCTGATCAACGTAATTAGAGGTCGCAGCAAATGGGACGCACCTTTTTATGGGGAACGTCTAATGATTCGTGGGAGTGACAGTTGAATAGCCCGTTTCTATTTCCGGAAATTTGATCTTCGCTACTTTTCAATAGGACTTTCGTACGTTCTCGTTACGTCATTGTGTGGCTGTTACGTGCCTTTGTGCCTTCATTACACCACTCCCTGGGGGTTCTTTCTAATTATCTGCCCAAGTTTTGTTTCTATGTGCAATTTCTTATTCTACTTTCGAGTATTTCTTGCGCACTGGAGAATTGTAAGGAAAAATGAACTGCATTCTATTTTCACATAACATAAACCTAGGACACCTTAAATATCGACTATCCTCTTCTCAGTACATTTCAAACCAGTGATGGGCGAAATAATTATTTAAGTAAAATTTCGAATAACGAATGAAAATTAAAAAAAATTATTCATAAATAAAAGTTTTGCCCATCTCTACTTTAAACCCTATCATTCCATTTCGAGAGAACACTATAATATTTCCAGAATTGATATAATCCATTGATATAATCTTTGACAATGTTGTGGTAGATACGATCCCTTGCAAATCAGACTCCTTACTTATCAGACCCTAAAGTGCGTTAAAACAGCAACCATTCACCACAAATGTTATTTCTGTTTCACGAAACTGTCCCATTAGGTGATCGTCAGAAAGGCTGGCAATTTGGGGAGAATCTTCGCACGCATAGCTCTGGATGGTTCCCACTGGCGTACACCGAAATTATTATCGACGATATGCTCGGGTAAGTGAACAGTGGCGGAAAAGTCTGCGTTTCAGCTGTGATATCGGGGCGAAACTTGTTACGGTGCTCGATGCTAACAACTGCACCAGCACGGGGTCGAATGCAATTACGCTAATCTAGAACGATAACGGGGAATGGCTGGCATCGATGCGGCCATTCCCATTAAAACGTAGTCGTCTCGGTGTTATTGTTGCATCTGCTCTCCTAAATCCTATTATTCCGTTCTACGATTTACGGTAGGACGACAGAGATTGCCTATCAGCGGCCTCTTAAACACGATTTACCGCGTCGGCCGTTTTTCTGGAATTGCGCCTGTATAAAAATGTTAATCTGGTTCTTAATCATTTAAACGATCCACTGGTCCAGGCGGCGTGATAAGGGGAAGGGGCTATAGTGCAGGTGATTTTTGCGGTTCGATATGCAATGGAATGGAACGATATCGATAGCAGAATTATGGGCGATTTAGTCATTTTAAAATTGATATGGTTTGGTTAAATTTATCAGTGATGGGATTAGCAGTGGAATTTGGATATTCTAAAAAATTAAATTTCACTTGTGCAGCCACTGTGGAAAGCATTTTTAACACACATATGAGTTCTTGCAAATCTAATTCGATGTTCGTACTTAAATCTTTTAAAATTCATTAATTTTACAAATCTCCAATATCTGAATGTTACTTAAAAGGACGGGAGTTCTATATCATTAACTTTACCATTGTCGACTTTATATGTATAGAAACCAAAGACTCGTTAATTTATGAAACACGAATGACGCTCGCGATTCAAATTCTTCGTCGTGCATACATACATTCAAAATGATTTGAGGCACGCCGCTTGTGTCATCGGTAAAGTAAATTGTTATGATAATATGCAAAGATCTCCGAGTCACGGGACAAACAATGGTCGCGCGACGGAGCCGCAGGCAATTCCACCCTGCAAGCCTCCACCCTCTCGGCCGCCAGTGACACCGAGCAGCATGGACGAAGTGTCGAGTGGTTTCCACGGGGTGGGGAACAACACGGTCCACAACAGCAACAACAATAACAGCAGCACCGGCACCCCGACCAATGTACCGAACAGCAACAGTTCTCACAATCTGGCGACACCCACTGCGCGCCAATCTAAACCGGTGAGTATGATTATGCATCTTGCCAACTAAGATTGCTCGGTTAATTAGAATTCGCGTACAAAGTCCACGAATCTCTGCGAAATGCTATAACACTTGTTTATAGGAGATTTGTATCTGCGTATTAATTAAACTAACAACGAAGCGTTTCCAATCCAAAAATTCTGATTTTAATGAAATCTTCGTGGAAATTTTTTTTCGCAATTTAACTTTACTTTTCTTTTAGTAGTGCGATAGAGTATAAAAAACTGAACAATTCTTAGATTCAAAGTTTTCTTCTATCTCGCACCATTACAAAGTTATAATAAAAAACCGAAAGGGGTTGATTTCACCCCTTGAGAGTAAATTTCCGGAGAAAGAGGAAATTGCTTCTTGCGTACTTCAATATGCACTACAGTTACACGAGGTTTCATTAAAATCACAATTTTAAAACAGTGATCAAAGGATTTATATTCTTTAAAGAAATTTAGAAAATTCAAGAAAATGTATCAAGCCCGCTCGCGAGTGTAACAGGAAATGTACAAATTCACAGATCTAGCTATCCCGAAAGCTTTCAAAGTTATGCATCTTTAGCATAGCCAAACGTTCATAAGCCCGTAATGCAATGGAGAATAGCTCAATCTGTGAAAGCAAATATCCCGGCGTTTGCCAGAAAGGTGAAATGTAAAAGGCCATAAAATTTCATGTTGCTACTTCCTCAGATCCGTCCATCGGGCACGTTGCCCACCGTTCTAGCTGGTGGCCGTAGGATACAGCCACCTGCTCCCCCAGTCCCGCCGCCTCAGGTAGTGACGTCTCTTCACAGCAGCAACGACAGCGGCTTCTCAAACGAGCCGCCGGCCCAGCCCGACATCGATTACAGCGACGACGAGGCAATGAGGTAAGCGATCGCCATGCGATTTCACCGAAGGTACTTTGGATACTCTGATTGAAACTTCGAAGGAGGTAGTCGACTGATCGTCGACCAAGCCTGTAGAAACGCTTGAGCCTGTCTGAATCATGACCTCCGAGCTTTGTATTCTACACCTGCTGTCAGTAATAATAATATTCTCTGTCTTGGTTCATCGGTACCTCTCTAAAATTTACAACGTAGAGCCGTAACTCGTATCTATTTTACTCTAACGACCCCCATCATTCGATATCTCTCTTAATTTTCTCATCTTCACGAAATGCCGACGTAGTGTACATTATTCTGCATGCGAATGGTTTACGAACTTAACCGGTTCGATGCGTTCCTGTAGTGGCTGATTGATCCTTTGCTCTCGGACTACTCTGGCATAACATTGAACATAACGAAGCTTTCTCTTCAGAACTTTGATACGTTCACATTTGTAATCCGAGGATTTCTTTGATATAGCTTGCCTTTAGCTATTTCTTTTAAAACTAGTGGCTAAATTTCAAACAAACTAGCACTTTGGGAGCAAGTTAATCTGGATGATCTCCAGTTATTTATAATCTGCACAGTACTTCGAGTTCAAAGGCACAACGCGTCATTGCGGGGAAATTAACGAAATTCAATGAACTACCATCCCTGGAAATCCGCTGAGAAAGAAACTAATGATCTCGATCAGCAACGGTTCGGTCATCATTTTGTATCTTCCCTGCTGCAAAGAACGCGGTCACACCCAACATCCGGCGATGCCCGACCGAGTAGGCTTGTATCCGGAGTCACGATGTTGTTTTCTCTCCTGATTTGTAGATTCCGCATGCGTTATCGCGGTCGATGGAAATAAAACACGGCCTGGTGGTGGCTCATTCACCTCTCCGGGCTCCTGCGATGCCAGCAGCCATATATCCCCCATCCCCCGCATATCGCAAAGTTCGCGACCACAAAGCTCGACAGCCGCATAACTAATCCTGCCCAAGTACTTGGCTCTTGGTTCTCTCTTCCCACTCTTTGCACTCTTCTTTTTTTCTTCCACTTCTGTCTCTTCTATCTCTTCTTCTATCTCTTATTCTTCCCCTTCTTCTTCTCTCTCTCTTTCTTTTCTTTCTTCTCTGTCTCTCTTTTTTTTACTCATCCCGAGCCCAAACGAAAAACGCAGACAACGAAGAAGAAAGCCGCGCGCCGATAGAATAACCGAGGCAGTGAAGCAGCAGCAGCAGCACCAGCAGCAGCAGCAGCAGCAACAGCAGCAGCAGCAGCAGCAGCAGAAGGAGGAGAAGTCCAGCAACAAGGACTGGGAGAACGACTCCTGGAAGACGATACCCAGGGACGAGAAGAGCTGGCACATTTACAGAACCGCGATGGACCTCTGGGCGGAGTCGAACGCGAACCAGAGCAACGAGAACGGCGAGACGAGGTACACCGCTTCCAATCGACGTTACGATAGCCAGGAGCGCAAGAACGGCAGGGACTTCTCCGATCGTGGCACGATGGAGAACGGGCCGACGAGAAAGTCGGGGAAGAAGACGCAGGAGCAATCGCAGAAGAACGAGTACGATAACCGTGGCCGTGGTAGTTCGAATCACAAGAGCAAGGGCCTGAGCAACGAGGAGCAAAGCAGAAGCTCCTCGAGGAGGAACAAGGAGCCGAGCGAGCAGGACCGTCGTGAGGCAAAGAGATCGAAGGACCAGGAAGAGACGGAGGAGGACGAGCTCGAGCTGGAGGAGGAAGAGGAGGACACTTACAGCGCTAGGATCGATTACCAGAAGTTCGATGGGAAAAAGTACTACACAGAGAGAACGGAAGGGCAGGAGCGCAACTCGCGGCGCAGTTATCGCCCGGTGGAGCAGGAGGAGCCCAAGTACGAGAACGAGAAGACGTCGTCCGCTTCCTCCTCGGGCACAGACGACGAGAGCACCATCACCATCCCGGAAACCGGCAGGAAGGTGGAGCACATCGCGCAGAAACTTGAGCAGACCGCGCAGAAGTACGCGCGGGAGCACAGCCCGCCGAAATTCATCGAGCGCAGGAGCGATTACAGGAGCCTGGATCGCAGGGAGGAGAAACAGACGGCTCCGCCGCCGTACGAGAGGTACAACGATTGCGACAGGGGCCGTGGCCAACAGAGATTTGATCGCGAGAGGGAGCGTTACTTCGAGAAATCCCCGCCGCCGCAGCAGAAGATGTCTACCTACGAGAGAGAGAGAACCTTCGAGAAGAACCCTGATAGAAATCGGAATGTCGAGCGAGCCTCGAGTCGGCGGTTCGAGAGGCCGAGACCACCTTCCGAGGAAGCGCCAGAGAGGCCTACGGAGCAGCACAGCTTCTACAGAGAGCGTAGATACTCTGGCAAAGAGGAAGCGATCTATGGGGAGACCAGATACGTTCACGAGGTGTCCACGGATAAAGAGCGCGGCTATGAGTCGAACTTCGAGACGAAGCTGGAGAGGACGAAGGTGATCGAGAGGCATGGCTACCAGAACGCTCTAGGGCAGGGCAGTCTTCAGAAGTACCAGAGGAACGGGCCCCAGAGCCTCGAGAAGAACGACACGAACAACAACACGCTGAAGGAGGAGAACAGGAAACCGCTGCTACCTAGGCAGACCACCGCGGTTGGACATTTGATACAGACTGGCAGGGCCTTCGACGTCGACTCGAAGAGCCCCAAGCTGGTGAAGAGGACCAAGTCGTTCTGGAGGTTCAGGAGGGACTCCGACGTGCTGGAGGGTATGGCGCTCTGGCAACACAGGTCCCTGGTCGATATTCCTAAGATGATTAAGAAAGAGGTGAAGGAGGACAGTTCTAATTCCGAGGACACGAAGAAGCAGAGCCCAGAGGGCAGTCCTAACTCTCGCCAGAGCTTGGAGAAGAGGGACAGCGATGTGACGATCACGAACGATATTCGTCTAGACGAGCCCAAGCCTGCTGAGAGGATCCACGTGCCAGAGAAGAGTGACTATTTCGAGGACTTCCCCACTCCGGCGGAGAGACCGAAGGCTGTCGAGAGGTCCGAGTATCGGATGCACCAGGAGGAGAGGTCTTACTTCATGGGGAACGTGTCTAGAAAGGCCATCATAGAGAAGGAGCGTAAACGCAGTCTGGAAGCGAAGCGTAACATGATCGTGGCTGAGCTGAAGGAGAACAACGAGGCGAAGAGGAACGAGAGGAGGAAGAAGTACACAGACGACGAGGATACGCTGACCCAGAATTTCAGCGAGACAGAGGCCTCCGACGAGGAATCCACGTATAGCTGCATCGTCGCCAAGGACCAAACGGTGGCCGAGAAGACCCTCCTGCCCAGGACCAAGCTTCGAAGGGACTCTGACCGAGAGAGGGATAAGAACACGTGCGGGCCTTGGTACGATCTCTGGGGAGTGGACGCTTCGGTGGCCAAGAAGAAGAAGAAGAAACAGCAATAAATATAAAAATAATACCAGAAACTATGTTCTACTCTCCGTTTCCTCGTACCGGTATCGTTGTTTGGGCCTCATCGACCCCCTAAAAGAGTTTATTAATATTATTCTGTTGGACAGAGTCAGAGAGATGTTGTGCCTGCAAGACCCGAAGAATCCAGGGACGGGACGAAATCGATCTTGGGCTGGATGGGACCCGTTCTATCATTTCGTTCTTACTTTACCGTTATATCTCAGTCCTCGACCTTGTGTGCCCAATTAATTTGCATCGCGAATGACCGTACAGTCAGGTCTCCCGACGTAGTGCTTCCCATTGCTTCCTGAAGCGTTTCAGCCTGTCTCGATTGCAATTAGAGTCGCTGTCTGATATCGTTCCCGCGCTTTCGTCGACGCTCGTTCAAGACCTAACCGACGTGTTGACGTTAAGCTCACGTGACTTGTTACCGCGACGGAAAAAACAACGTTATGGATGGTGTTTCAATCATAACTCTTGTTGGATCTGTCGTCACGGGATACAGACTCGTCCACGCTTGGACTGTTCCTGTAAAGTCGTGCGCGAAAATTACTCGGTAGAATCGAGTGGATTTCTTCGTATATCTGTATTCGCCTATCGACAAATAAGCTGGGGACCATTTTGCACAAATGTCATTTTATCTGTTCTTATTGTAAGAAAAATGGATTTGAAGGGGTTGATTATTGCTCCACTTTTCTCTCATTTTTGAATCAGGGTGAGAGTAACGATTTTTAAGCGATGTACAAAGGATATAGAAATTATAGGGTGTTTCAAATAAAATACTGGACAAATATATAATGGGAAAATGTATAAATTAGTTTGATATGCAGTATACCACTATCATTAAGAGAAGTTTGACGGATATCTCAGAAGAAATAGTGGTACTTTCTAATGCAAAGTCCAGCCAGTCTGGAGAGACTTTCATTTTTATTCACAATTGAATGATTTCTGAGTTGAACGCGAGAGGAAAAGCGTCAGAAACAGTAATACACGCATCAACTATTCGAATTAACGTGTCATTTCCTGCAGACGTCTGTCGATAACCGACAAACGCATGAATAATGATATATTCACGCAACGCTTAAGAACAACCGGACAAACTAGTTTCTGCATCAATTATAGAACGATCTGAATCTGGAATTAAATGTCCGAGCGTTCCCTCATTAGCCGCGTGTAAATTGGTTTCCAGTATTATTTGTCGGAACGACGTGTCGTTTGAATATTGCACATGCCTAGGCGTCGCGAAAAATTCAATTCCGTTCCCACGGCATTTTCATATCGATGTAGGAAACGGTGTTTATTACTGTTCGTGCGCTGGGCAACGCTTTTTGCCTTGAAGTTACACCACGAGCCTCGCGATGGTGCTAAAACCTTTGTCAAATTATTCCCCGTTCATCTCCCTAGTTTTATTTCTTCACAGCTAGCGAAGCTCGTCCTGTGTGCTCGTGTTTCGTTTCATTAAATTCTACCGCTGGCGTTTGATAAAAGAACGCTAACAAGTGTTTCGTTTCCCGGAGGAACGCGAAGAAATCGTCCGTTTTATTTTGCGTTCACGCTTCGCATGGAATCCCGTATCAATGTTTGGAGAATTTTTACTACACCGCTGTTTGTTCTTGTTTTTACGCTATAGCGAGACGATTGTAACTGCAGGCCTGCAGATTTGCGTAGAATTTGTTTCCGAGTGGTGTGTAGTGCTGTGTGAAAATGGTACTGTAAGAACTATGCATCCAAAAACAAGATTTACACTTGACATCCTTATAAATATTAAAGTGACGTTTTTGGTAATAATCCAAGTGGGCTGCCAATATAAGAATATGAAATTTCCGCGATATTCTTATTATAACAGTAATATTATAACAACCTTATTTCCTTAAATGGGAAGATTAATCAAAGGCAAAATTTGTTAAATTACCAGAAACCATTACGATATCATTCCGCAGTCAATTGGAAGTAAATTTCTTAACAAGCTTAAGCACAATCGCATACAATACTCTCCTTCATTCGTCTCGAAAGACACAGCAGTCCCCCAGAATTAACGTCTTCTTCCATCAAATGAATCCATTTATTTACTCCACGGGCCACTTGAATTATTGCGCTTTAATGGAAGAAGCTCAGAGAACGATTTAATAAGAAACATTAATCGGGATCACCCCTCAACGTTTCGTTCTTCTAGGACAAACATATTCGCGACCGTAAAGCTGCGCAAAACGAAGACGAACGATCGCTCGGCGCCTGCGTTGTCATGAGATAAGCTCTTCATCTAGATTACTTTCCTCGTGTGATCTTAGATGTACCGTCAAAGAGGGTGTCTCTTCGTTCGTGGGACAACAGTTCCTTTCATGCAGAAAGCTCTGAAGCTCCCGAGAGCTTCGGAGGTCTTCTTCTAACGGCGTGGATGTCCGTCCAGCGAAACACGTCTGACTTTAATCCTCTATGACTATACTTTTCCAAAGAGAGCGGATTCATCGAGTCTCTGAAAGCTTGCTACATACGAACGAGATTCGGCGGCAGCTTTCGTACGAATATATATCACTCCCGATGAGACTCGAGATTTTATCTACGATCTCGGCTCGTCCATTTATCCCAGCACTTGGAGCGACGAGAACATGGAACATTTGGGGACCATTTCGCGATCAACGACGGTACGTTTTTATACGGCAAGTTTTACCAACTGTTCTATTGCGGTTTTCGAGTTTCTATAACCGTCATAGAGGATTGAAGAATAGTCCTCGAGTCGAAGGACCGTTGAAAGGTCTGCTACGTCCAGGTAAGGTAGCCGTCAAGCATTCCTTACAGCGTTTCATTTTACTTTATGTCTCCTTTTATGGATACTTCACGTCACGACTGATGCTTTTATGATCAGCTTTCATATTAATTTGTGTAGCAACTTGATTTCCTCCGGAGATGTTGATGATGTTGAAAGTATTTTGTGAATTTGGTTCTATGTAATGGGAGATGGAAATTAAGGACAGTCAAGGATGTGCTTAAGACTTGTAGCATTGCAGATGATCTCAATGTAACGAGTCATTTTTATTTAGAAGGTTATAGCGTGTACATTTAGAGCGGTCAATTTTTAGTTTGACGATTACTGATAAGATTCTTCAATAGCTTCTTATTGGAGAAGTGATCTTTGGTTTTTTTAAATATACGCCAATGCAGCACATTTTCTATTCATTCTCTCAGTTTGTTACGAGTTTATTCGAAGGGTACTTAAGCAGATCAGTCATTAATATACATAGATGTAAAACCCTTTGGAGGTACTAGAGTTAGTAGCTTCCAATCCCTGGTATGCAAATGTGTGATGGGATTTCAATTAATGTTATTCTTTTATTTTCTAAACTTACTATAGGAGTATAAGTTTCTTTTCTATTGAGGATTAATATAAGGGACTATCCAGAAAATTGTCATTTATGGCTAGAATCACTGAAAATGCTGTAATCTTTCCTCCGTGTCACTTGAAAAGTTACCATACCACATTTTAAGACCCTCACCTTCCAACTTGATTCGTTTCAAAGTCTAATTTTCGTTCTCGTCACTTCCCTGCGCAATAATACTTTATCTTATTCTTATAGAACATATATTCAGTTAATTTTTACAGTGTCTGTAACAAAACCCACTGACAAACTTTACCTTATTCGCTGCAATTAAATCCTCATAATCTCTCTTGCACAATAACTACACTTCCCCGAGAATTTTTGCTTCATAAAACCCTTTCGATCGATCAAATCACTTTTTCCTCCCATTTCCCTTTCTTTTCGCGCCAAGCTCTCACTTCATCCCCTCGTTCTGCCCCGAAAGCTCGAAGAGTCACGATATACAGGCCCCATTCCGCTCACTACTTTCCCTAGCCACAATTTTATTGCCCCCCAAGCCGACGAGCGTTCCTTACGCAACTATTCGTTATTTTTATCGAAGCCTCGATACACTCGTGCCCGTTACGGCAGTTTATTTCCTGGCAAGTTAATCCCCGACGCCGTTCCCTCGTCTTCGACGGCTCCGTCGCGCCGTCACAGAGCGAAACTTTCATTCTAGACGCCGTAAAGCTGCTTTACGTCCGCGCACACGGGTTAAGGCTCGTAAAATTTCACTTCTCATTTTTTTCTTCCCTTTGCTTCGCCCTACCCATTTCCCGTGCCAGCCAACCCCTTCGAGTCTCGCGCGCTTCCGCGTCGCGGGTCCTTTTCCTCGGTCGTCGTCGTCGCTTCTTCAGCTCGTTCGGCCGTGAAAATAAAGCCCAATGAGGGAGCGTGGCAGCATCGACTCCTCCATCCTCCTCGCGCGTTGTCTCCCGGGAGAAGCGCCGCTTTCGGCTCCGTGACTTTTGTTAACTCGCCTTCCGGTCCTTTCCTCGACGACAAGCCTCGTCGCGCGTCCCTTCCACCCCCTCGCTTCCGTGTCGTTAGTACCCTGCTCGCGCTGTAACACGTGCCTCCCTCGTGCCACGACTCTGCGCGTGCAGATTCTTTTTCTTCGGGTCTCCCGTGAAATTTCAATGCAAATGCTGCGGGTAATTCTAGCCGTGGCGGACGATTTGCCGGGAACACGACGAATGTACGAATGTGCGGTTTGTTGGAAAGTTTCTTCGGTAACGAGGCGGAGTTAGATGCGCACCTTTTGTTTGGTAGGGTTTGGATGAAAGTTTGAAGGGGTTGGAGAAGGTTTATGAAGGTATATCCCGAGGTGACCAATTGATGAATCAAAAGTGTAGAATAGGGTAGAGTGTGAATTAGAGATTTCAGTTTCAAGGGATTCTGTGTGTCCTTTGGTTTGACCAAGAGCGTATTTACTGGTGTATGGAAGCTCGCGAGCATTTACGGTTGATAAGATTGCATTTCTGTGGGAACATGATATCGATTCTTCGGCTGCGCATACTACTGTACTGCCATGTGATTTTATATTGAGATTTAAAATTTCGAAAATTTTATTCGTACTAGACTCTTAAGGAAACTTTACTTTTTGTGGAAGGAAACGTCGTTGCTTTGTACTTCGAGAATTGTTGATTTTTTAAATTGTGTTTAGCTTGGTAAGAAAACTTACAGAGTTTTTTTATAGAATTTTATTTAACGAGGTTACTGTTTTAAAATTATTTTCTAAGAAAATCGTTTTTAGATGAGATGGAAATTTGTGTATGGCGTTCGTTCATTTTCTTACTAATCTAACATATTTTCGTATGAGATAAATGCGAGAAAACTGCCAGAAAATGTAATTCCCGCGAACAAGCAGGTAGAACTCTCCCAGTGGAGAATTTCTCTCGCGAACATTGTCACGAATACTGCCACATTCCAGCGCTGCTCGATTTTCGTGGAGCTTTCGCGGAGTCTTTTTATCAACGAAGTATGATAATCGCGAAACATCGATCAACCCCGCGAACAGTTTAGATCTGCCGACGCTTCAGCAATGGGAAACTCGAGCGACAATTAATTCCACGGTCATTCCTAGGCGCCGCGATTCTAAGCGGACACGTAATTGTAAATATTAATTCACACACCCACGAGCAAACGTATTACCGTTCTTCCAAACGTATTATTACACACTGACAGGTGGACAAAGAGGCGTACACGTAGGCCAGGGACCTCTAAAATGTCCTACAGGAACCCATCCCCTTGGATCAAGTCAATCTTTCGAGAAAAAAAAAGAAAGATTTTCTTTTCATCCCTTGCCTTCAATATCACCCCTGTGCCCTCCCTTAATTGAATTTCATAGAAATTACAAAATTTCCTTGAAAATTGACAAATTTAGAGCTCAACGTAGACGTTAATCGATGAAATCGATAAAAATATAAAATCAACAGGGAAATGTTTCCCGATTATCCTTTTTCCTTGCCATTAACTGTAGTCATCCACCCCTACGATTTTTCGTAACTTCCTTCCAAGGGGATGTACTGTTCCCCTCCCACGTTCGAGGTCCCCCCCCCCCTCCCCATGTAAATTACATAGCTTCAGGATGAAACACGAAAATAGTTAAAAAACGAAAAAAAGGTTTAGGGCAACTTCTTTTGTAACTGCGTTTAGGTAAGCGATACGCGTACAAGCGAGTCCAGAGAAAGAAGATGTTAATATATTATAAATATACATATTATATCGGCGTGCGTGCCGGAGGGCAAGGGGAATGTAACGAGACCGGCTCGTTCCGCGGCGAGGAATTACATTTTCGCCGCGGAACTCTTTGATCGAAATGGTCGCCGTGACGATTTCGATCGCTGCTTCCGGTGATTCTCTTTTTTTTCGGGGTAGCCTAGGGAAAACGAGATGATGAAATTGTTGTAATAAGAACCATGTATACATGCATATACGTTATATATATATTATTGTTATTATATTAACGTTTTTTGTGCATCCCCTGGTGTACGGTTATTTATTCCAACGCCACCCCGCCATTCTTTCAGGTGGAATTTATGGTACTGTTCGGAGAGCGATACGGCGGATCGGATGAAATATGGTGTTCAGGAGCCTTCAGAACACATTGGAGAGACAGAAGTTGTAATAGTTACAATTTATTGCGGAAATGATAGTACATGTTTTCCAATATTGTCTTGTACATTATGGATGGATATTTGTATAGCTTTCTGGGAATGGAAATTGAGGGTAATTGTACTTTGTCGCGTTAAATTTGAGGATATAATATTTAATATATATAATAATATATAATAATATATAATAATATATAATATTGCTTCTGTGGAATCACTACTGAAGATAAAATTGTTATTAAGTGAGTCGAGTTTGGTTATTATGGTTGGAGTAGCCTGACAGGTGAACTAAAATAAAATTTTAGTTTCCCCATTTTGCATTTATTGGAAATTGTATTTTTGATGAGTATGTTGTAAGAGAGGATAGTTATTTTTTAATAATGTACATATATATCATTTAAACATAGGTATATATTTGTTACTTTTGTATTTTACAATGTTGAATCACTGAAAATTCGTAGCCTCCTTTTCTCGTGTAATGCCGCTTCAATTATCTGAGGCGGTTATACTTTGATCCATGGTATCAGGGACGTTATTGGACGAAATGAGACATCATTCTGGTTTCCACACACGAAGCAAGTAAGCCATTGCTTATCTCGTGGGCACTGCAATCTCGTAGGTGAGACTTCGACTTCACGAGGTAGGTACCTATATTGTACGAATAATATTGTTTATTTAAGGCTAATTGGCGTATATATGCGGGGTTTGCACCCGAGATAATTCTATCCAACATATACATCGTGATTCACAAAAGTTTCTCGTGTGGAAAGACCGTTAGAAGTCCACAAACGATTCATGATCATCAAATGCGTCCGACGAAGCGATTGTAATATCTGACAGCGAAAAGTAGTCTAATTTAGTTTTTTCAATCCCCCGAGGGTTGTAACGATTGAGCCTATAACTCGATGGACGCCGTTCGGCGCCATGGCCGACGTCGAAAGAGGGAGACAACCGGGCAGATGATTAAACACGAGGGACACGCGTTTGTTTCGCTTTCGCCCGGAGGAATCGACAATTACGCGTTACTGCGCTCCGCCATTCGACTGGTCGATTGATTCTGCCCTTGCGAAAAAATCCCCTTATCGATCAGAGTAAGGGGCGAAACTGCCCACTGACTTTCTTCCTGTAAACAATCGAACCGATTTTGGAAGCTTTTTGAAGCTTCAGATGAACTTTCGATTCGCCTTTGTTATGCCTCAGGATTAGAAAATACTACAGATTCTTGCATCGTGGGTTGCAAAAATCATTTTTCTGCTTTAAAACCGGGAATAAAATTCTGTTGATGGAGATATACTGATTATATTTCAAACGATGTCTATCAATCAAAGTTGAATAAGATAGCAGTAATTATAGTCAGTTTATTTTTCTCCTATTGCAAACAGTTGTGTTTAAATGTAGAATAATTATGTGAGCCCCTCAGAAGCGAAATTAATAAACTGAAATTACTCAATTTTGTTACTGAAGTATATGATGTTTAAAAAATCATCAATTTTATCTACCCCTCATTTTATAAAGTGGGAAAGCGAAGGGAAAGCGTCGAGCTCAATTTTCTTCGAAATTTAAACTATTGAATAGTGTGCCCCACGCGTCCAACGCAGTATTATCACTAAGTGCCCCCAAAATTTGAACCGAACCATTAACCTGAATCTCTAAATGTCTCCTAAATACTTCTCCATCCACGATATGCTTTCAACATCCACGCCCTCTGAAAATTGCCCTAACTTCCCTTCAACCCCGTACCGCAAGAAACTTTTTCCAAAATATACGTCCACCAGGATCCCCCGTTGTCAGTCAACTACCGCACACATTCCGCTTTGCTATCCACAGCTTGCTCCCCAAAAGCAATATAAACGATAGCTCGAAACAGAGATAGAAAAGGACCAAAAAAAGTGGACGAGCCAACAATCATTGTTGACAGGTTCTAGCCCGAAACCAGTGATTGGTCCACCGTTGTGTATTAATCGGCGCAATTTCGTAGCGTGCATACGCAACGTTCATTACGCACGAGTTCCCTTGCCCGTGTCTGTTTACTTTACTTTGAGCCGCCGAATTCCGCATCCAGGTTTTTGGCTTATGGAATGCGCCAGGGTCGAGCGTATTTGCAAAGCGGTTAATTATCATCGGCGCTCTAGCTCCACCCTTCGCCCCCAGACGATCGTGTGGTGGGCTGACAAAGCAGCGACGTGAAATCGACGAAATGTTGCGCGTCGTTATTACCCACCGCTTAATTAGTTCGCCGGTGTTTTGGCTCAGGCTTCTTCCAGGGGAAACTTTTCTAGGAAACAGAGAAGCAGTGGATATGTGGATCGATCGATAAAGATTATCTTCCATTGGATAACCGCGGCACTGAATTAACCACAAAGCAAAATAAGCGCGTGATTATAGCATCAGGAGAAAAGGGGGAATCATAGAAGTTTTCTGAATTTCAAAACTTTTAAAAGAAATTTTAAATTAAATTTCGACCGTAAATCTTAACTGAAATGGTATATACTTTAAAGTGACCGAACCAGTGCGCCGATACCATTTCATTTAAAACTTTTGTCAGAAACACTTTTAGTCAAATTAAGGCATTTGATGGAAAAAGGGCACATACGCCAAAATGCCATTTCGAGTAAATCGGCTTCAAAGCTTTCATTATAGTATAACTTCATGAAAAGTAATGCAATTAAATCCAATTTTTTTTAAAGGATGTAGTATCATATCCTTCAAACGTTTCGTAAACAGAAGTCATGATTTGAAAATGATATGTGTCTTTATTTAATAGTTTTATGCAAGTGGTTTATGTGCCCTTTTTCCGTAAATAGGGTAAATTCGTAACAAAATTGCTTCTTTGTTTAGTTATTTACATATAATTTTGTTTACATACTTAGTTGCCCATTTTTTATACATTCCTTGAATAAAAAATACAAAATGAAGCGCAAAACTAAACAAAAAATGTTTTGTTTTAAGTAAGTATTAATTCCTTCGATATTTTGCAGCAAGCTGTCTTACAAATCAATTTCTTCTTTCCTAAATTCGCTTCTTTCCTTGTGGATTCGATACTCGCCTCACTTTCCATAGCTCCTCGATTACACAAAATCAAACGTATTAAGCCGCGTATTCACCTGCGCATTCGCCGCGCATTCGGCGCGCATTCGGCGCGCAATCACCGCGCATTCGCCGCGCATTCGCCGCGCATTCGCCGCGCATTCGCCGCGCATTCGCCGCGCATTCACAACAGTCCCTATAAACACCGATCCGAAGAACGAGGAGAAAAGTTTGTATTGTATACATCGCTAAAAAAAAAAGGATAAAAAGAAGAAACGTTGGTGGACGAGAAAAATATATACCAGCAGGTGCAACGAAACATTTCTACGCGATTTAAATGCTGAAGTGGGAAGCAACCAATTTCAAAACTTCACGAGGATGTTATCGGAAGATTATTTTATTATATTAAATTATATTCGCGATAAAATTGCAAGACAAGATACTGCCTACAAAAAAGCGATTATGCTGGAAGAAAGATTGGCAATTACTTTAATATCATACCACAGTTGTGGTGCTTTTCTTAATTTTCCCCTTTTCCCGTCTGTACGAGCTTTTTAGATTCTCCACTTTCCTCTTGCAATCTTCCGCCTCCGTTCCGATCTTTTGGGCAATTGTACATCACGCGTCGTCCTTTTTTACAGTATCGAAATAACACGAGTGTCTGGAATTCCATAAGGATTCGTGTTTCTCGAATACCTCAAGGAGCTTGAGACAAATTTGCGGCGGCCACTCCATCATGGTGTCGTTCGGACGCGAATGCACGCTTTGATGGACCGCCAGCAAGCGGATCGGCGCGAATGGCCCGGCGAACGCTCGCTTCGCAATCGCCTCGATCTCGGTCCATACATTGTATCCGCACTCGTCGTTTGCGCGCCGAATGCGCGGCGAATGCGCGGCGAATGCACGTCGAGCACCGAACGCGCGCCGAATGCGCGCCGCACGAGCAAAAAATCGGTGCGCGCCGAATGCGCATTCGGGGCGAATGCGCAGGTGAATACGCGGCTTTGCACGACTAGACAGTAGACAGCACGGCAGCGCGACCGCTCAGCGACTATGTAGCTGCATGTCGCTCACGCTACGTAACAAAACAGCATTTAACTAATTTAAACTTGGGAGAAGAAATGTCCTTGATACATTATATATATATACCTGAGTCGATTTAACCGATTTACGGAAAAAGGGCACATAAGCCTATATGCCCTTTTTCCATCAAATGCCTCAATTATTAAAAATACTAGGAAATCGTATATTGCGTTGAAGTGGTCACCCTGTAAAAGAGGAACTCGAAATCTTTTAAGTGTTTAGGGCTTTAAAAGGTCTTAATTCGGCCCTGGATCTGGTGAATGATCGAACGAAATGTTAACAGGTGATTGTTCATGAAGAAGCAAATGGAATGTATGGAGTAGGTTTTATTGATTGATGGGCTAGTTTCTGAGGAATGGAGTTTTAAACAGGGAGCTAGGGTAATAGGGGTTCGTTTGTTTCGTATGAGCTGTGCCGTAATTTCCTGAACACCCTGTGTTATTGGGGATTTGATTTGGAAAGGGGTTGCAGGAGATTTGTCGGAGTATTGCAACTCGATTAGCGTCGATTTGATTGTTTTCGGCGATTTGGGCACCTTTAATTCCGAAGGAAATAGAAGCTCGAAGGGAGGATAGAGTTAGGAGTAATTAGTGTACAGCGGCCTGTTGATTTTGATTGGTTTTTGCTACGTTTCAAAGAGAAATTTGTATCTGCTTTGTGCTAGAAAAATTTGAGACAAAGTGGAACTGTGGAATCGTCAAGTGATTTATTATGGTGATCATTTTACTGAGAAGTTCGATTAAAATACTGCGGAGGGCTAGAATTAGAGGTGGGTTCGAACCTAATTTTTAAATTCCGGATACTCGCATCCGAGACCCTTGAAACTGGAAGTAGGTACTGGTTGTGTTTTGTAAGTGGAATATCCTGCTTTAAACAAAATTCAAATAAAAATTTAACAATATACAAATTCTCGACACACGCTGCGAATGATTCTTTATTCATTGCTTTTATACTTTTTCTGATCTGAATTCAAGAGTTTCGAAACACGAAAAAACTGTAAACTTTCGAATTCTCAAAACTCAAAAGCTTCGAGGTCTCGAAGCTTCGAGAAACCCACCCCTACTGATATAGAATGAATTAATAATTAATTCATTGTACCGTCTATTTTTTCGTCCCCTTTGATCTTTTAGTCTGCAGCAATTGAATAAAATCGAGGGGCTTTCTATTGATTTTTGGATGAATGTTTTTTCACTGAACTGCTCTTTAATGTCCTGCTCGCAAATAGGTACAATTATTTGTATGGGCTGGGTATGAAGGGTCCTTCAGCGTCGAACAAACAGTTTTGATAGACAGCGGCCGCGATGATAATGCACGTATCGGTGTGCGTTCATGAATATGCCAACTGGCTCGAAAATCAATTCGTCTGCCCAATATTTTTTTTCAATTGAAACACGTGCGCACACTTTATTGCCACAAGAGTCATTGAGACAGAAAGGGCTCGAAAATGAATCGTTTTTTATCGTATATTTAAAATGTTAGAAAATAAATTAAAGGGAACACGTGGCAAGCAACAAAATAAGAACTAAATAGACCAGTCCACTAAAAAAAGAGAAACACCACAACATTCGGTATTGAATAATTAGAAATTAGAAATAATTCATTAAAAAAAATTTGGTAGTATTCCTAATCGTAGAAGAAAAAAATCATTACACGATTAAAGAACATTATCTCGTATAGTTACCAGTTCTTACGTTATAAAGGTTACTCAATAGTCCAAGAAACATTCAAGAAAATGAAAATACTATCTACTAATATTATGTTATTCCATCTGGAATACGTAATGCCCAATGTACCCATTCCCAGCTTCATATCTTCCTGTTGATTCATATGGCAGAAATTTCACCGCCCAGAGAAACTTATTCCTCCACAAGAGGAAACGTTGCCTCATCACTCCGCAAAAATTCAAAGCCACCGATAAAATCGTGTATTTTTTAGAACACCTGTTAAAAAGTGCCCCTAAAACATGCCTATCAAATTCAAAGTAAAAGCCCGTGTACCTAAAGCGAACGTCTGCAACGGGCTCGTAAAAAAAAGACAAGAATGCATCATCGAGGGGGTTGCTCCTGCCCAACGTATTCAATATTGCGGTTTATCGCGGTGCCCTTAAAACGGAACCACGAAAGGAAGGGAGGGAAAATCTCGTTGATTCTGGTGCATGTGTCGCTCCGTGGGTGCTCGTAAAAAAGGCGTCCCTCAGGTATTTTACTGAGCTGGGCCAGGTTATACACAGCAGCAGGGAAAAATATGTTCAGCCTGGTCCCTTGATTCCAACCAATAACTTTTTATATAAATTCTTCGATTAGAAACTGTGCGTAGCTTATTTATATTGATTAAAATCTATACAGATTTAACTTACATTTCTTTATGCAAATAGGGAAATGTAAATAGAAAATGTGGAATGTAATTTTTTATAGGTTTTAATTTCGAGAAAATTAACTGATTCATAATTGATTATACATCATAAATTGATTTTTTTAAAGGGGACGGTTTCTTCGAGAAAAAGTTGTTACAGACTTTTGACTTGTTTATCGATAAGGATTCATATCATCTGTATGTCGTAGTAAATTAGTGTTGCATTCTGTCAATTTTATTCTTAGTCGCATAAGTACCAGATGTGGTTCTAATGTGTTTTTTTGTACTTTTACATTTTACTCTTACAATTTTCTTTTGGTTTATATGAAAAGTTATTTTTCGTCTGAAATCAACGAGCTGACGTGTATGGACACGTTTTTCATGCCATTGTAGACGACAGAAACTTGGCGATTCGCTTTTTTCTCTACAAGTGGGGGTCGCAAAACGTGTACATACTGTCGTGAGATAGAGCACGTCCCCGCAACCGAGGGAAACTTTCCCTGAAATTTTTATATAAAAATGTGCAGGTAGCATGTGCAGACCTTAGAGAATATATAATATTTTTTACAGGTAACATTGTTTACTTCTGGTTTTTTATGTGACAGCTTACCTACTGACAAATACAATAAATTTTATACGTTTAATAAACACAGGACGGAGTTAATACAATAGAATTCTACAAAGTAGTAAATGTAAAAGAATGAAGGTGTCTAATTATTAATTTAATTCTTCCTTTTATTAGCAATCACTTTCCTGCAACTAAGCTTCGGTTCGTAATATCGTGCAATCGTAAAAACTGGTTTGGCGAAGAAACGGAGAGCGGTGCGTGGTTTCTTAAGCGTCACCAGAAAGTTTATCCCTTTACGACGCGTCACCCCCTGTAAAATAAAAACACACCCTGACACGCATTCGCGTATCGACTTTAAATATATTGCCTCGTAAAACCTGTTTCCTCTCATGGCCCCGTGGAAATATGATGGTACTTACACGTGTAAAAGTCCCAGAATTGTTTGGGATTTATAGTTTGATCAGTTACGGCGTTCGAGTTAGATTCCAAGTAGTGAAATTCTTTCCACTGCAGTTTCGACGTGTTCCAGAATATCCCTGGGCGTTTTCAGCACTTTAGTTCTATTATAATCTGAGTCCATTTTTATCTTAGCTTTTAGTATACGTGCATTTCAGAATAATTCCATTGATTCATAATTAAATATTTAGTCTGGCAGCTGGTCCCTTCGTTTTCAATCCATTTCAATTTTGATAATGGTAAGGAGTTTTGGAATTTGAGAATAATGTCTTCTGTTTGTTAGATACTAAACTTCTATCATAAATTAAAAATTGAATGAATATTCTTGACTTGAATATTCAATTGTACGTGGAATCCTGTAAGTAGTGAGTGCTACCCTTCTCAGTTCCACACGATTCCCTCCTATTTTATGCCAGCAAACTTACAGTCTTCGTGTCTCGAAATTTCACCGAAGAATGCAACATAATTTAACAATCTGCTTCTGTATATTATTTAAGTGAAGTTACTGTACTTATAATCAAGTTTGCAGACACTGACACAGTTTAAAAAATCCTTTGGATTCGTTCGTTTATTTTCTGTTGCGGAAATTCACTTGATTCTCTTCACCGTCGACTTCCCTGAAATGCCCCGAGAGAAACCGTTTCAGGCAATTGCAATTAACGTAAACAGTGTCCGCAATAGAAATTTCGAAAGTCACAGATATCGTGTGACCGTCGCCGGGGCGAATGGGGAGAACTTTCTTTGAACGAAACGGAACGCAGCGCCGCAACGGCTTCCACGTGTGGAAGCCGTTAAATTCGCTTTAACGAAGTTGCTTTAAATTCAATAAAAGGAGCGTTAACTCTCGGGCACGGTCTGTAGAATTAAATTTATGTTTTCCACGGCTGATTTAGTCGAACGATAAATTTAACTCGTGCAATTTTACTCTAGAATGAGAAATTGCTGATTCTATAAATTAGATAAATTCGTTGTTTACCTGCGAAAGGAAGCCAGGAAATAAGTGATATTACTGGAAACGTGTGTTAAGTGCAATAACTTCTTTGACTTTTCCTTTCAATTTTTCCAAAGGAGTGAGATTTGAGAGTTTGGAATTCATTGCTTCAATGAAGGAGAGATAATAAAAATTTCCGTAAATGATAATATGGAAAATGTGAGATAAATTTAGCACATAATTAGTGCACACAGTATATATATAATAATGCGTTAAAAGCACATAAAATCGAGTTTAAAATTTTCTCCAGATGCTCAGGGTGTATTTATCTGTATTAAAGTTTGCAAGGACTTTTAATTGAAAGAATATTTAATTTATGTTAAGAAAAACGTTTCTATCATCGGTCAGTTACAAAGTGAATACATACAAAACCTTATCCCAGCAGATTTCAAATTAGAATTACTTCGGATTGCAACCAGTTTCCCTAATTTTCCAACAGAATGTTGCATAATCCAACCCCACGCGTCTAACACATAATTACACATGCTATCCACTAACTACACACAAAACTTTCTTCAAACCACTAACCTCAACCCTTTGCAATCCCCTCTTGATCCCATCCTCAATATTTCTCCCACACATGCCGCACAAATTCACTCGCACCCCAAATACCCTCCCTCTTCACATCACTCAACCTCTAATATAATAAACAAACAATAAATAATCACCCTCAAAAGTGATAAAACCACCAGAGAATCCGTCATCGCGAATCAAGCCACCGCCAATCGACATTTCCAAAACGGGGCCACCATTCAAAACAATCGAAAACGATGCTTGCAAATTACCTCATTGACCCGTTGCTGCTGGAAATTTATGCACGCGGGACACCTACGGCCGCAGCCTGTCCTGTAATGGACGTCCTTCCAAAAACTGGATCGCGAGCTTCGATACGCGTTTGATTAAAATATGCAGATTTACGCGGGCACGAAAAACGGCCACTTTTCCGCGGCCACGGTGACAGACGGTGGCGGCCGGTTTTCCTGGCTGCGACTTCATTATTTCCCGTGTCAACCGACGTTGATAAATCCCCGAAACGTGACGGGTCGGCGGCAGATATTGCCGCGTTTCGCGGTCACGCGGGCGCTGCTCTATCTCTCCTTCATCATTCGGAGGCAAAAATTCCGCGCGAGCTCGTTAAAGCTTATCGCCGCAATAATTCCCGAACGCTTACGAGACACTTCCGTGATAATGCCCCCGCTATATTTTTATGCTAATCCCACCGCGAAGGGGGATTCTCCGCCGATAATTGCCGCGTAATGGTTCTATGAGAAGTTTCATTGCGAGCGGCAAGTTTTCTTGGCCAGATGCCCCAACATTCGTGTGTCCAGAGAATAATCGATCTGAGGGGGGGATTACTCAGGAATTGGTAAATCCTGATTTGTAGACGAATTCGTTTGAAAAAAAATTGTACAGTGTTGGTAGAAGTGTTTAAAGCGATTAATTATGATTGAAAATGCTATTAATCAATGCAATATTGATTGTCTTCTATTCGTGTGCTTCAGGGACTAGCGTCCTGGGAAATATGTTATAAATCAATAATCAGATTTAAGTATCACCATGTGTGTACTCTTAAAATTCATCACTAGATTAGTTTGTCATGTGACGACGATTTAACGAACTCATATGGTGACACCATGCTTTATAGAATTATTTTTCGACCAGTAGTTATACAACACAGACATTGACCCAATGTAAGAACCGATGAATAAACTCCTTGCCTAATTAGAGTAATTGGTAATTTAGTATTTTAGTTTTGAATAATTCATGTATTAATGAGTAGCCTCGGGTAACTTAACTGTGTCACGTACAGCCTCTAACAATATTGTGAAGCAAGTAGTCAATCCCGCGATAAAAATTCGGAGCTTGAGTGAAAATTCCGTTTAATTACCAGGATGCGTTCGTACCCTGTCAGTTTCGTGACTGTGTGCAGAGGAAATAATCCCCGATTGTCACGGAGAAGTTCGCAGAGGGGTTAAAAGGGCCAGTCTCGTTACGTGTATAATTCAAGCACACGCCTCGCTGGACAACCGAGTGTCCCGCGAGTAAACGCGCGAGCCCGCCTCGATTATTAACGCCGGTAATTCCGTTTTATCGACGATTGCCACTCTCGAGGCGAAGCACCGGCGTTCTCCTACCACTGCGAGAGGCCCCATGAGTAATCTGCGAGCCTCGGCTAATGCGGTGAAATATTAAGTGGGCCAGCCAGTCGTTTTTCTGGGGATCCAGCCGGTTAAGATAGCTAACGAGAGACACAGACAGCTAAATCGTTCTTTTTCCCCGTGTACTTCTCTCCTTGCTACTGGGATTCTGGATAAAATACATAGCTCAAGGAATGAGGGAAAGTTTCAGCCACAGTGCAAGTTCATCGTGAGCGGACTTAATACTTTGTCTGTATTAGAAAAATGGGCATCATCGTATGACGTTACTTTGTAGGTGTAAAGATTTTATTATTGTGTTGGATCAAAGGATGAACGTGATACACAGTTTTGGGGATCGATGAGATCACTGATTAACAAAGTGTGATTTATGAAGCTTGACAATGCATTGGTTAATATTCATTAAGGTGATTTATTCTATTAATTGTTGATTGTCCTAGATATGATTTAGTACGTGGAATTGCTGGGAATATTATGCACTGACTTGAGGGTCTTTTATAAAATGAATGAACTAGTTTGTGAATTTTACTTTGCATCCATGTGTGATGCATTTGGAAGTCAATTCTGACGCTTCTTCTCACTTTCGACTTGTCAGAGCACCTCTGTTTTGATTGTTTGTGAGCCGTTATACGATGAAACCGGGGGATGAAGTGCAACAGAGGACAGTCTTCACCAAACGAGCGAATGTTCGTTCGCCCCCCGCCCCTCCACATCGACAATGAAAAGTTGCATGTGAAGATTGCCGTTTACACTAAATGAACATGTATTTTGTCGAAATGAGGTGCGAACGAGCATTCGCTCGTTTCGTCTAAACGCAGCTGAAGCGGAATTTGTTTCTTCTTGAATTTTAGCACATATTTCGGGGCACATACTATTTCTCTTCACCCTCATTGTAACACCGGGAATGTAGCTCATAACAATTTATCAAATTCTACTGCCGCATACTATGATTACTAAAAAGTAAGCTTATTTCAAGGAAAATTAGAATCTACCTCGTTACATCGCAGAAAGTAGTAACTGTAGTAGCACTTGAGAATCCTGGACTCGTACAAGAATAGTATTTCATAACACAACGATATAAATTCGGGGGCTGAAGAGGGGGCATAATGAAATTCCGAGCAGGCCGCAGGGACGAGAAATTTTCGCAACTGCGTTTTCCTCGAATTTAATTAAAATTTTTGCCCGCTCGGTTTCACCTCTGCGTTTTACATTTTGCAGCGGGTTCTTTCTTTCATTTTTGAGGGCAGGGAGGAGAAGTTATCGAGCGAAAGAGGAGTGTCAGTGGCGAAGATTCCTCGATCGCCTCGTTCTGTCTGTCCACAGTGTTGACAATCATGATTTCATCGCAGAATAAATTAATTTGGAATAAGACTTAATTTGAGTAAACAATGAGTATTAATTACAGAAGAAGTTGTCAATTGTATCATAATTTCAGAAGACTAATAATTGAGAAATGTACTTAACAATCCAGGTGTATGTGCTTAACAGTCTTAAAAGCAAATGAAATTAATTCGCCCCTGTACATTTCTTCTTATTAAATAAGTTTGTCATTTGCTTTGCACTGTATAAACAATCTACAACGTACAAATGTGTATACAATTTAAAACGCTGCATATACGGCAGTTCATCTGTGTGACGAATGTGAATATTCTCAACAAAAATCTCATTTCTGTAATAAGAGTATGTACCTATAGAATAACACAGGGTAATTAGTTTACTACCTTGTTTATGTTCCCCTATCAACTTTAATTCAATGGTAACAAGAACACAGAATGCTCTCAAACTTCACGGTAGAAAGAAAGAAGAAATCTGCCAGAAAGACACAGGTACATCTCCTGTTATAAGCTTCTATTGTATCTTCATAATAATAGTCTCATAGAATGACAGTAGAAGTCGTTTTGATGAAAGACGACTAGGAAATGTGGCCAGAGATGTGTATTAAAGTACCATAAAGTCTTAACAGTTGTTTTGGAATGGTCAATTCCATTCAGTGATCGCTGATAACAGTATCAGCTGGGTGATACTTTCCCCTTTAAAATGGCTTTTGTTTCATGTCCATACGTCTTTCCGTTCCTGAGATATCGTTGTTTAAAGTGAAGCATAATTTTTTAGTAATTCCGTACCGCCGCCTGGCTCGCGCACTCGGACCTCTCTCTCGCTCCCAGTCACTGACCTACCTCGCTCGCGGAAGCGTTGCGCTGGTCAGTGACAGACACTGACTCAGCGTCTTTTTACTACTCACTGCTACTGGTCTCGCAGTAAGTAGGTCACGGCATTTCCGGATGTCTCGGCGCCTAGTACATACATACGTTTCGAACGCTGCACTTTGGAGACGTATATCTCAGGAACTAATTGTGATATCGACTTGAAAAAAAATGCATTATCAAGGGTATACTACCCCCTACCTTCTGAGTATGTCTGGCGCCAATATTTCGCAATCCTTGCGTATGTGGTTTTGGTTTAAAGTTAATACTGTACTATTACGTATTAAAAAATTAATTCGTTATGTTTTATTAATTATATACGGCTGACCAGGTAATTTTAGAAGTGTGATATATTAAATTCCATGTCGTGGACCCATAAAAACTGTACAACTCATATTCGAAATGTTTTGTCCTAAATACAGTAGGAGAAAATATTTTTCATACAAGTTTAAATAATTGAGTTCTAACTGCATAATTGCTAGTGCCTTTTCGTTCCTTTTAAATCCACAAAATTAGTAAAATAGAGCTGGTCTGTAGACACATATTCCTTAGTTTAATTAATTCCAATAAATGACGAACACTTTTGATGAGCCCTTTAGATCGTGGAATTGCCCACGTCGATATCTGACCCTTCCATTAGGGGTATTGAATTTCAGCTGCGCCTTTTGGCTCACCTCCCCCCTCTTCAATGGTCCGAGTTCCCAGCAGCGATTGGACCATCCTGGTCTCGACTGACCAGATCCGTTGAGACACGATTGTACCAGTGTGCCAGCGGTGGACGCCACCGCGAGGACCACTTTCAATTTGGTGTCGAATAGGAAATTCGATCCATGGGGGTGGACAGACCGGAACCAGGAGCATGTTTAATCAATTGTTACTGCCGGGACAATTGGTCCCTTCTCCTTGATCCCTGGAATCTCTGAGTCTCTCTGTGTCCAAAGTTTCTCGTTTCCCGCCTTGTATCCTGCTTCTCTAACCCAGTCCTCTTTGCAGCTTGTTAAGTCTTACTTGCATGTAATAATTTGCAGTTGAAGGAGCGTAGAAATTTGTTGGGCACGAGTGTTTATACCGCTAGGAGGAAATATTAAGGAATAGGAACGAGGATTAAAGGAAGGTAGGGGAAGCCCGGGCAAAGCGGATGTGTTAAGCTTTAGTGAGAAAAATAACACAGTTACAATTGAGATAGACAAATATTTTTTATATGAATAATCATCTAAAATTAATCAGCTTTCTGACAAAATAAGGTAAAAAATTGATAACTAAAACATTTAAAGCTTTTTAAAGTGAAAAACGTAAGTAAGTCAATCTATCCGCTTTGCCCTACCCCCCTGGGCAAAGCGGATGAGGGGGGCGGGCAAAGCGGATGTTATTAAATAACGCAAACTCAATCTTGGCATTCGTCACAGAAGTAAGTGCCAGATGCTTGATATATAGTGCAACATTCATGGGCCCATCTGGTACATTGGCTGCACTGGATCCAGTCTTCGGATGGGGGGTCGGCGTATGCCTCAAAACACACCAAGCAAAAATATTGGATATTTTCGTTGTCTTTTTTTGTCGTTTTTTTTTGCTCGACGGCTACAGGTAGGGCCAGCTATTTCGGCTATTTTCGTTTTCTTGTTAAGAGGATTGACCATCCGCTTTACCCCCATCCGCTTTGCCCAAAGACCCCACTTCGTGGAAACTTGGAATGTTTGGTAAAAGTATGAACAACAAATTAAAAATGTTAACCTCTAATAGAATCTTAAGAACACAGAGTTCTTATAAAAAATATTTACTGTGGTAAATACCGATAACTATTATTAATCAAACCACGTACCTACCTGAGCGAAATGTGTAAGAAAACACACAATTTTCGTTTTTTCTTCACAAACGACGCACAACAGCAATTATATACTTTATTGCATTGTCATGACGTCTACAACCGGTCGCTTTCTAGATCAGGAAAAATTAGTGGGACCATCTTTTACAGGAAAGCAAAAAAAAAGACTATCCGCTTTGCCCAGGGCATTCGCTTTGCCCGGGCTTCCCCTACCTATATAATAATTTCCAGCTGAAAAGTAACTGTTATATATATGTGGATATAAGTCAGTTACTCCAGTCTCCCTATTTACACAGCCGATCCATTTCTCAAGGTGGTCGAAATTTTCCTATTCCAGTGAATTTGCCAGTACACCAGCCACGGTTAACCGAAAATCAAAGTGTGCAAACTCGAATACCCGGTTGCCCCGAGCATTTTGACTCTAGAAACTCCGTTCATCCTCAGAACCCCTGGAGCCGCTGGTGAGGGGAGTGGGTTAAAGCCCGTTCACGCGTGAAACGCGTAGGATCGCGGAAGAGACAGGTGAGTGGCGTGGCAGACTAAAGGCGCGATTCGAGGAAAGCGATTAGCCGACGCCCTGTCAAACGCACGCACCGGGTCCCGCCCGTAGAACGTCGCCTTTGTAGCAATCGACGCCGATAGCGCGGGAAAATTAATCGAAGACCAACGCCACATGCGGATGCCTCGGTTAATTTCCGATACATGTGCGAGGAATTGCATTCCTGGTAGCCGCATACTGAATCTCTCTTGCGTGGAAAATAAATCTTGGGAATCTTGGGAGCAATATCGAGAATCTTGGGAAACACTTGCGCTGTAAACTGCCATGGATTTGGAACAAGTGCCTGCCGCCATATCTGCAAAGTATCATTAAATATTTTAATTTAAATATTTTAATTTAAAAGAGTCGAGACGATTTAAAAATTAATTCAATATAGCAACTCACATATGAGTTATTGTTAATTCGCTACCTGAAAAAGAAGTGAATTGTTTTTAAAGTTGTTTCAAGCCTCTGTGTTTAAACCCTTGCGAATATATCCCGCTCATAATTTTACGTTGGAGTTTAGATAGAGTTTCTGTTCCATAATTAATGTAATTGAAGTTTTGTTACAATGATTTGATGGTGATAAGTAAGTATGTCGATAATGTTATTAATGTTACGATATCGTTGCAATTACATGGAAGTCAGTTGATGTTTTATTAAACGCTACTTATTTATGAGCATGCTATTTGGCAAGCTAAAGCGTCAAACAGCTACTAATTACCTTTCGTCCAACAAATGTAATTGAATTAACTCTCTCTGGTACCATAATTCGCAGGTTCAGCCATAATTTGCGCACAGTAGTTTATGCTACATTAGTATTTGGTACTTGTAAACTATGAATAATTACGTATACTGATGGATATAGTAGCTTACTCTGCCATTTATCCTTCAGTTTAATGTGACTCCATAAATACAAGTTATGGGGCTTAACGGCTGACGATTTTCGAGACCATAATTTCAGTTCAGAGCCTTCTTCATTATGACGTCTTTCCTTTTAAAATATCCTCAACATCTGTCTGCCAGTTGTTACCCAAATATAGAAAGGAAATTTTCGACAAATTGTTCACAAAAGTAATAAAATATTAACCGTCCAGATATCTCTATATTTGAATTTGGTAACCAAAAATATCAGCCATCCACACTTTAGTTTCCACATTTATATAGAAAACAAGGCACCAGAGAGTTACAAAAAGAACATTCACACATTAATACACATTCCTAACTATTGATTAGTCTTTACAGAAAATTCGCATGCTCCCTACCACTTCTAATCATTCTTAAACCCTACCTACATTCGTCAGTCGTTTTGCCTCACTCGTATTTTCATTTCACTGAAAACTTCTCAAACTCAGAAACAAATATAAGGAATTTCTTACCAATATATCTACTTTTTATTATTTGATATTATAGTAAACATGAATCTAAGTAGACCGTAGACCAAAACAGTTTAAATTACTGCTGTCTCTGCTAAGTGAATATATCGGAAATACCAGTTGTGACTGACTCAAGTGAGTCGCATGAGAAAAGCCCCTTACAGTACCACCTCCAGCCTACAATATTGTGCAGCTAGGCCAAGAATGAGAGGCTTTCGCATAATAATTCACCCCCAGCGACATTAATCAATCGGGCGTAAGTACGTGCCACGTGTCAAAACGCGGTCCAGGATACGCCTGACCCACGGTTATGAACGCGCATTCGTTAATGTAAGTATCATTAAACGGGGGCGTAACTGACGGCGTTCAGTTGAGCACTCGCTGGTGGTTAATGACCAAGCGGCTAGCTGATAAATATATAGTATATGTATACACACATGCATATATTTGGAACGGTGGCTTCCCGATACGCGGCCCCGCGGAATATTTTCCATATATTTTCCACGGGATAAATGTAATGCCTGCAATTAACCGATGTAACGGCGAGAAACGATAGCGAATCTGCGGCGCGCTGTTTATTCGATGGCAAATAAACGCGTGCCTGTTATTATGCTGGCCGCGATATTTCGGCATCTGCTCGATCGTAAACCGCCGGGCCACCATCGAGGCCAAACGACGATGATTTATAGCGACCGATGCCGGCGACCTTTGAAGTAACGTGGATCGTTCAGCTGTCGTGGGTCGATTAATTGCAAATCGGGGATTGTGCCAGCGGGATGGGCTAGGTCTCTGCCTTTGATTAAGGGGGTGGGTGCATAGACAGTTTTGAAAAATTGGCCTCGTCCGGGGAATTGAGGGAAAAGTTATTTATGTCATCACGGTGGACTTGGAGTCAGTGGTTCATTGATGGTTGCGTGTAGTGATGATCTTAAGTCTAATGTTGTATATCTATATTGCAGTGAATATGAATCAGTTTGCTATATAGGGGAGAGTGGGGTAATCACGAACGCGGGGTAATTCCGAACGCAATAGTTACAGGGTTTTAATAAATAAAAACGATGTTTCCTCTCCACTAACTAATAGTTTAGGACGTATCCAACGTCGGGCAGAAAGTAATAAATACAGAACGCTCATGCTAGTTAAGATAAACACAATTTATTATTTTCATCATGTTTCAAGTAATATTTTGTCCATTTTCAATTGCATGTAATTACTGTTGAATTAATGACACAATTGGGATTTTTTTAAGTTGAAATAAAGCATTTTTTTACCAACATTTTGTGACCAAGGCGTGGCTTGAATCATGATTCTAACCCCTGAAATAAATTTCTCTTTATTTTTTGATGTCGTGGGGTAATGCCGAACACATCTTTAAGCGCGTTGTAACTCAGAGCAATGTTAACCGATTTTGATGAAATTTTCAGCATGTATAAAACTTATTTAAATGTACAAAAAGGATTTTTGAATTTACATTACAGGCTCAGAAAAAAAGTTTAAAAATGACCTTTACTATTTTTTTTCCGATATTTCGACCAATTGCAATTTTTTCTAACGCATAAGAAGAGGAGTTTAAAAAATACATTAGATATGGGTTGTAGCAACATTTTCTATGGATTGACCATTGAAATCGCGCTTTCTGTGCGACTTCTCCGATATTTAGCACTCTGTTCGGGATTACCCCACGGCAAGTCGGGTAATTCCGAATACCAAGGGTTTTTCTTTTTCAGTATAAAGTTGATTTTTATTAAAATTTTTGCAAAATTCGTTAGAGTAGTTTATAGAGGACTAGTTTGAGTATGTTTATAAATAAAATACAAATTCGTATCTCACATAGTTTTCGTTCTGTTAGCTTTCTCGCTTAGGTGTTCGTAATTACCCCACTCTCCCCTAAGGTTCATTTTCCCAGAATTATATGAGTACTAACTTAGAGAAATAAAAGTGTAACTTTATGTGCTTGTGAAGTGAGTAGGTATTTGGTATTGTTAAATTGCGTAGTACGCTTTTTGTTACAAAAATATTATATTGCGTTCTTCTACTTTGAATAAATTATACACCTCGCTGTGCTGTAATAACTTTCAGGTATTTTTTGAGAAACTGAAATTCATTCTAATATACGGTGACTTTTTGAATTATCCTATGCCTATTTTCTTTATTGTTTTCTGAATTATGGATCTACGAGGTCGTGGAGTTGCAGGATTCTCTAACAATGACAGTACGATTCGAGGGGTTTATGACTAAGATTGACTGTAGCTCTTTCACCAATAACGTTCACGCAAGCCCCAATTCATCGTGAAATATTAACAATGAAAGCTAGCTGACGTAAATAGGCTTCATTCTATTTGTCATGCGTATGCACTACGCAGTTGCGGTCGAACTTCCTTTCGATTATTCCTACATTTCTGCTGTTGCCAATATTTCACGCAGGGTATGTACTCGATTTGAAATTGCACAATTTCGATAGAAGGATAATTTTCAAACGACAATAATGATGACAATTGCTGTACATTAGTTGCTAAAAAACTTCATTAAATTCTGCTGCCTAAGAATTCGTCGACCTTCCATTTCTTGTATCTATGTAGAACGTATGAAATTAATAGGTATATTTCTTGCATATGATACAAAATGTGTTCCTACGTTTCACACTAACGCAATAGATTCGCCACTGTTATTTATTTATGGTCAAATTTTGGTAAGAACAAGGAACTTGATATATTGCTCGGAATTTAGTGATTCTTGCATCGAATTATAGAAATTGCTTTAATGAGGTTAAATCATTGCTATAATTATGTTCCTTCACGATCGAAACACAGGATGCTTTGGAAATTTAAATGGGAGTTACACGGATAATACCAGCGTTACGCGATAAATTGTAACTCTTTCGTGCATATTTCACAGGATGTTCGTTCTGCGTGGACTTTACACCGAGCGCTAGGAAATAATTCTCCCCGGGTTGAAATTTGTGACCCGTGGTACATTGAAACGCTGGGAATTTTTGCAATCAAATTCTACAGTTTTATTATACACCCGAGCCAAGCAATTATACCCAGTGAATTCTGATACGATACATAGTGCGCAGTATTAAATGGAATAAAGTAAAAAATGCACACTGACAAAGTGTTAAACAACGAACCAAATATTACAATACATTAATCACGACTCCTATTTTTATGTCTGGCTAAATGAAAATGAAAAGTCGCAAAACTCCGGAAATTATTACATGAAAAGGTGCTTCCAATTCGTGAAGCATGGAATTAATATAACCCTTTCAACTTGCATCTAATTATTACCAAATTCATTTCATTGAAAGGTACCGCCATTAGTTGAAATCGCAGCGTAGTTCGTTCGATGGAAAATGTATGGAAATATTTTATCATAAAAATCAACATTATTTTCCTTTATACTTTTCGTGGTACATGAAGTAATAAATTTTCAATACAAAATATTTCACTGTACATTTCATTACCTGTTCTAGGAAATAAATCTTCAGACAAATTTTATTTTTCAAAGACCATAATAATAATTTGATTCAAAGCGTACAATGGTAGTAGTAAGAGGAGTTTGAAAAGATGGTTCATGCTGGAAAACATGGTTCTGGCTGTCGTAGTCATCTGAAACACAAAACGAATTTTCTTTTAATCTACATACGTGTGGTTACCGTATGAACTAGAATAGACCCCCTACGACCCCCGTCTCGGCCAAAAAAAAAAACACGCAAAACCAGAAACGTATTCTTCCCACGTCACACAATATTACTGCCCATTGGCATCAATTATCCTGCAAAATAAATGGCCCGCGAAGTTTAAAAAAAAGCGCACGCGATCCACCATCCCTCATAGCGGATTTAGGATCCCAAAATGCCGACCCCCGAATAATGCAGCAATCAGAAAGCGCCCTCGAGGTCACGCGTGAGCGTCCAACCCTGCAACAACGTCCATACTTTATTAACATCGCGGGTTCTTGTTTAAAATTTTCATCCCATGACGCGATTTCGGGACGTGATTTCACCAGGCCGGTGCTCGATCCTCCTGGCGCACGTGCAAGAAACCGAACGTAGACGTGTGCACGTACGTGGCGTGAAAAAGACACACGTACAAGGGCAGAGGAACGTCCGAGGAAGACAATCGATAGGGGGATGCGTGGCATCGGAATCGAGGATTATTCAGGAAACGTTCGGTTCCTCCTGCAGCCGGTTGCCGGTTAAAATAGAGCATTACGATGCTATCTGCGTTACCGAGCAACGTGGAAGAGACGCGAAGGTACGCGAGCGCGCTACAACCCCCTATCGACGGAGAAACAAGAGGGAGAATCCCACGGCGAAGGGGTGGGATTTCGGTAAGCGCGCTGACTTTAAGGCCACCGCGTATAAATATTTATAAGGGGTATCGAAGTTTAGTCGGCATAGTTTGTTTTGTATTAGCTTGCATCCCTTCTACCATCTCCTCAACCCTTTACGCTTAACTACATTGCCCTTTTTCGCTTTTTAATATTGCGAGGAGGAAATTGTTGCGTTCGTTGTTACAACTTGAACGGGGGATTAATAGTTGTTGTGAGAGGGGTGTTTTGCTGAAGCTTACTTCGACAATGGAAAGGTGGGGGTTGGAAGTTTCTTTGGTTGCTGATGGTTCCAAATGAAGGTTTTCTACGACTTTGGTTTGATTTGATCGATTGTGGGGTGAAGTTCTTTTGATAGTGTTAGAGAATTCTTGGGGTTGTTTTGATATTCTTTTAGTGATGTTAAGATAGATAAAGTGGTTTTGAAAGGAGGAAATTGGATTTGTTTCGGAAGAGATTGTAGGTGTATGAAACGCAGAGTTTGTTATATAATTTCGTTGTTTTTCGGTAAGCTGTGTTGATAAATCATGGGAGAAAGTCCTCCTGAAAGAGTGTAACAGAATTTTGGGATTGCTTCGATGTTTGTTCGACAATATTCAAATACCTACAGCGATTCTAAGAAAGAAACTAAATTTGTTCAAATATAGAATGTATACATTGCATTATTTGTCGCTAAACAATGTGCTGTTAGTGTGAACGAATGTGTGAAGTTTTCATTAATCCCTATATTTATTTGAAGAATACATATCTTCCAAGATACAAGTACTTTAGGTAGGGAATTATTGAACCAAATTTTTAGTACGAAACATTTGATCCATTTAAGAAAATTAGAATTCCTCATTCGCAGGTAGGAAGATTGAGTTATCGACACGAAATGGTATCGATTTGCAGAACACTTCACAGATTTCGAGGCAGACTTCGCAGAGGGCTGGGTTAGTTATTTATAAATCAGTTTTAAAAAAACAATGTAATATAAAATAACGGAATGATTAATATTTGTTACGTGGATATATTGATTCATGTATTCGAGTTTTGTTGACAAAGTGATATTAATTTTAAAGGAAGCAAGAATCGAAAATGCAGATAGCGTCCTTTTCAGTTGCTGGACACAGTGGAGTGTGCCACAGACGAAGTATCATCCGTACCAGCATCGGCAAGGTATCAAACTGTCAGGGACCTGGGTCACCTCGTGGCCCGAGAGCGCCGCGCCTCTCGAAGCACGATTGCGGTGGGTCAGCGGGTATCGTCGGTACCACAGACCAGGTATAGGATAGACTTATCATCCAATGTAATTTTGTTTGCCTATGACGAGGTGCTGCGGGTGCCGATACCCTCTCCGGAGATGTCAATGGTCTGTTATGCGGACGACACTCTGGTGGTGGCTGCCGGGCCGCCACGGGCCGCACTGGAGGACGGCAGTCTGCCTCGTGGAGGAGGCGTTGTGGCGGATATGGTTCGAGATAGGGACGCTTGGGTACAGACGAGATATAGGATAGACCTATCACCTTATGGATGTGCCTGTCGCCACCCAAGTTGTGTTATCGACCCATAACTTGAGGACTGAATGTAGCGGCCTCTGCTCATGAACAGCCAGCGTCCAACTCAGCAACTGCATACTCTGAAATGTGTTGAAATGCTGAAAGGTGTGTAGCGTGCTTGTATACGAGTGACTTGTTTAAAGTGTGAGTTTAATAGGCTTTCGCTACGCTACGCTTTGACTCGATTTGTCAACAACTCATGCGGATTTCTCTCCGAAAATGCATTTCAGGGATCAAGACACTACGACGCTCAAAAATGATATTTCTTCAAAGCTCGTGCAAGCTATAAATTACAAGATGACAAATTGTTTTATTAGTACTTTGCGTGTAGCAGAACCCTTTCACGTATCGTACACCGAAAAGTATTACAAATTGACGCTGTTACTGACATTCCCGCAAGTTTCTAATGCACTGTTTAATCATTTTAGCGAAGTAATAGTAATTGGATTCTATTAGCCCCGAGTATTAGTTCACCGCCGACATTGAAATTTACAGTAAAATCTAATTCTTATATCTAAGCCTCGCAGAAAGTGGCATGAGTGTCGTGGGGTGCATGGATGCAACTGCAAATCGAGCATTCTTTAATTTCACAATCATACGGGATGCTCAATGTGTCGAATACGAGTTACATTTCTAAAGTTGAACTCTTTCGTGTGAGATTTTTCAAATCTTCTCTCTCAACAGTAATTACATTCGAGTCATTAGATTCTCTTAATAAGGCGCGTATAGAAGGCAGTAATTTGGTATATTAACTAACAATGACAATCATTGTTGGTACTACCTGCTCACAATAATATCGCAGAAATGTTTCTAAAACGAATGCCAATTATATGAAACGGGCCACTAACCGCCGCGCATATGTGTTGGAAAGAGCAGAATCCAATGAGCTGACCATACAAGGTAATCGTAGATAGGGTGACGTGCATGTATCTGTCTAAAAATCAGAAAATTAAATCGATACAACATGTGCTCGCGATTTTTACAATTCCCATTAATAATTCGAGCCGAGTAGAGTCACCGCGAAAAATTTGAAAAGGTTCCAAGTGCAACCAGTCTTCGTAGCAATCTTGCAGTCTAGCAAGATCTTTTTTGATCGCGCGTAACGCGATCGTAGAGTCCCCGCTTTTTTCGCGTCCATCTACATATTTTGCGGAGCACCGCGGCTCTTACTTAGAGTAATTTTACCGCGAAATAATTAATGCGTCTGGAAAGTGGTTGGCGCGGAAAGATGACAACGGAAAGCAGCGATACCTATTTGTGCTACAGATTTTTCCACTATCGCTTCGGTTGTTTAATGCCAAAATATCTTTTTTTTATTAATATTTCGGAAACTGTTGAATGTTGAATACATATATGAGATTCATCAAAATCTGTAGCACATATACCTATCGCGGCTTTCCCATGTGATGGGACACAAGTATCGAGATTATATATTATAATACCAAATTTGAAATGAATCGGATAATATTTGTAGAAGTTATGAAACATTTATTGCAAAGATGAACTGAAACAGGGTCACAAAAGTATTCGAACGGCATTCTAAAATAATTGAAAAACTAGTGCACAGCATGCGACAACGTCTGAGAAGCGTAATTGGAGCCAAAGGTAGCCTAAATGAATATTAATCTAAAATATGGTGCATATAATTAATGCGGTTCGAATATTTTTGTGACTCTGTTGCAGTACATCTTTGCAATAAATGTTTCATAACTTCTACAAATATTATCCGATTTCAAATTTGGTATATACAATCTCGATACAACATTACTTTTAGAACTTTAGTCTAACATGTATATTTTTATTGTTTACAGTTTTAATAGCGAGCGTTCGAATACTCTCGTGGCTCACTGTATACAGAATAAATATTCATTTTATGTACCAATGCTAACACAGTATTGGTATCGCGACATTCTCGAATGTATCGCGAAACTTGTAAAAAGTTTTGTAATAAGAAAGTGTATATCACGCATGTAATTTTCGAATATATACTTTCTAAGCCATCTGTGTTAAGTTTCACAAGCTTAATTAAAGTACACTCCAGTATGTAGATGCTAGATATTTTATAAACGAAGGAAATATATCACGCGTAATATTTCTATTTTACTGTTAGCAGAATGTGTGTGTAGAAACGACTTTTGTTATGATTCAACGATGCTATCTTTGGTAGTCACCTCTGTTTACACGGCTCGGTGACGATATCCCAACACTGCGTAAATACGTACGCGTGTATTGCCTCGCGAGTCCTGCCGCCTGCCTGCTCTCCCCCCACCCAAGCTAATATTCGCGAGGTACAGCGACGCGGCGCGGGGGTCATTCGTTCCGTGGACGTCGTTGAGTGAAGACGCTTCGTTCGATAGCTGCGTATTTAAATGGTACGCGTACATTATCTATCGTCATATAATTACTTCTAATCAATATTAGTCTTCTTCTTTACTCTCTATCGTCACTTGCTGCTACTATTAATACAGTTTCGTCCCGAAATTGATTATCGCGAGAAAACAGTTAGATGTTCGTCGCGTATTCCCTTCGTTGCCTTACCGATATTTCTGCACATTTAGTGCACACATATCGTGTCTCGGTATTCAATTACATCCCATTCCGGGCATATTTCAAGTTTATTTGTTGTTTAATTGCCTTACGACTGTTTTAATGCTTTTCTTTCAAACTTGTTGCATCGTTAGGTTACAGGCGTTGAGGCGGGAGTCGAAAGCCAAGGGCAGGCAACGCCATGACACTTGCTGGTTAATTTGAACGGTGCTTGAATGGCGTCTGGTTTCATTCCTTGGAAAAATGAGATGGCAATACCTGTGGTAAACGTATTATTCTTGTTATTTTATTGAATCAATACCCGACTTTAGACGGACAGTTTTTCTCACAGTTTTGGAACGTACACTCTATCTAGGCGTGCGCTCCAAAACTGCACTTGTAAAGTCTCCAACGTGATAAAGGACGATCGCGCGTTCCCGGCACGCACGTCTGGAGTGCAGGTCTAAACTTGTCCTGCCACGTTCAGACGTGATTGACGTGCCACGCGCCAGATCATTGCTGGCTGTGAGGGTGATGGGTAACTTTGCAGTCGGTTAATATCGGGATGAAATGAGAAAAGATTGAATTATGATAAATTGAATAATTTGAATCAGATTTGTTTAAAATTTTTAAAATGGCGTCGGTAGATGTTTACGAAATATTGGAATGATCGAATTCTATTGCATTTCGGTCGCGTTTACGTAAAATTCAACGATATTTCAATGATTTTTAAGAATCTAGCTCTATGAAGCTGTTATAATTGCATTTACCTTCGGTTTTGGATGCAAGTTTTGTTCTTTATGTACAGAAACTGCGTAGTTGATCAATGACATGCTATTGCAGACATGAATAATTAACGAATTTTTATTTATTTATTTTTCAGAGATTGTGACCGCGTGCAATGCGGCCAAATAGAGTCAGTGTTTATGACGTACGAAGTTTTTCGTTTTGAAGAGCACCGTTGCTCATAGTAGAGCGTCGTTAACAATTTCGGGATACGCGAGGGTAGAGTCAGTGTTTCTTACGCAATTTGTATTCTATCCCGAGCGTCGCGGCTCTCATCTTCGAATGGTGGGACTAGAATCTTTCGGGCGCGTTGGTAGTCTACTATTTCTTTTTTTTTTTACTTTTGAAAGCGAAACTCGTTAGCGAAAATTAGAGTCAGTCCGTCAGCTGAAGAGGAGATTTGTGCGCTGAATTATAATGGAAAGATGTAAGTATGCATTTCATTAAATTCCTTTTCAGTATTGTTCATTCTTCAATATTTTAGAAAGAAAAAAGTTAAAAAAATTTAGAAAAATTAATTTTTAGAGTAGACTCACCAAGCAATTCAAAACTAATGAAACATCTTATCATTTAGACATTTTAAGAAAAAATTTGTTAATTTAGACATTTTAAGAAAAATTTGTTAATTTAGACATTTTAAGAAAAAATTTGTTAATTTTTTCTCAAAATGTCTAAATTATAAAAAATTTCGTTAATTTTTTCTTAAAATGTCTAAATTATAAAAAATTTCGTTAGTTTTGAATTGTTTCGCGATTCTTCATCAAAGTTGTTCAAACAATCGTAATTTTGGAAACAAATTGTAATCGTGTTCTGTTCCTTCGTTCCAGTCTCGGCCCAGCTAAGCAGCCTGATGACTCCTTCTGAGCAGCTTGATGACTTCTGAGCAGCTCGATGCCTTCTCCTGATCAGTAGCAGGGTTGTTGGCGTCTCCGTCACCGGGGCACAGCGAAATGTGAGTGCGCATGCATTATGGTTCCTCTGGTCACTCAATCATGTCGTAGGACGTTTGGTCCAAATCGACACGTGTGACTGGTTGTATACGTGCTTTGGCGAGCATAATGACCACGGGTATGGTAACCATGCCCGTGAATTGTAACATTTTGGCTGTGTATGTATTTATTAGACGAGGGCTAGGGTCTTCTTGTACTCCGCGCCTTTTCAAAAGAATCAAATTATAATCCTAATTTCCAAGATAAACGGTTCCTAACGCGAATGTTTATTGATCATACATTGATGTAGATTTTTATTAAATAATGCACATAAAGGTGCATAGCAGTTCAGAAGGTATTGGTATAAATATCAATACGGCTGAATGCTAATTTTTATGGAGCGAAGAAGTTTGATACTCTCAGACTCCACAGCTACGATCATTTTTATTTAATATGTAGAGGAAAAATCGGATGCCCTCCGATTTCGTCATTGCGACGATTATAATGACTTGAATTTCTTTTATGTTTCTGATACTACGTGTTCAAAAGTAGCTTGATTTCTAAATGATGATAATAGACATAAAAGTGTAATTCCTTTCTTATAAAGGTCACTCGTTTGCATACACAATGGAATAATTAATTTCCATGTGCAAGAAGACAATTGAGGGTGGGCAAATTTCAGATTCAAAGTAATTAGCATGAGAACATACTTTCTTGATTTATATGAAATTTACTTTGAAGATGGAATCGCTCGTTTTAAATTCTTAAAGTAAATTCGTGATGATTTAGAGTCATTTTCTTTAATAATTCAATTTTAGAGTCTTTTTTCTTGCTAATTAAATGTCGAGTAGAGTGATTTTTCTTACTGATGCAATCTAAAGTAGAGTCCTTTTTTATTTATCAAACTTTAAACAATTCACAAGTTGAAAGTCGAGTCACTTTGCTTAATAATGTAAAATGAAAGAATACTAGCGTGCTAGATACTATACAGACTAATCATATTTTCTAGTTGTGGATTTTCAGGACATCTTTCCGTACCTATTGCCTTTCAACTCATCCACGTGCCCATGCGCTACTTGGGTGGGTGAAGGCAATGGGGCACGATGACTTTCGTTACTAAACAATTAAATTTTGGCGGCTGGCATTGTGTTAGTGTATCGTGCACGTCGCATTTTCCACCTGTGTGTGTTTGTGTGGTTAGGCGGTGGAATTTGCGTCGGTGAAAGATTCTCATCAAAGATCATGTTAACGAAACTATAACATTATATTATTATTCATGGTAATAACGATACCAATGTATCATATTCCTTGTTGCACCCGATGATCATTCTAGTAAATAATCTTGGAATATGAAACTTAATCAATCTCGTACAATTAAACGAGAAAGTAATAACGATTGATGTATGTACCTAATGCGTGCAATGCGCATTATCGAGTAATCCATTGTTTGAAATCGAAAATAATTAATTTCTATGTAAATCATACTTACAAGCAATGGTCACTGCCTTTGCCAGCCGATTTCAGTGAAAACTGGTACGTACTTGTTAGAGTCTGATTGTGGCCAAGCTCGGGTGACGGAGTCGTCCCGGGACGGTCTCTCTAGTGTAGGCTTTTGCACCCGGGCGGCGATGCTTGAGAATCGTGGAGTGGGTTGACTGATGATTGTGTTTGAGAGACTGTTTTGCCATTTTTTAAACATAGGTGTTGCGTAGGATAGGTAACTTACCTTCTGGTGTGAATGTGTAACTTAAATATAAGTAGGTAGGGCCGGGGCAGGTCGTCGTATTCTCTGATGTTCCCCCGCGCTATATTCCCCCGCGCGATGACCTGCTTTCAGGAAATTTATGAGAAAAGTCGACGGCCTGACTAGCGCGAGTGGGGTATGCCCTCGCTTCTAGCCTCGCTATGTCTACTTTTTGACGCCAGTGAGACATTGCACATTGTCGCTGGTCGCGGTCGGCAGGACGGGCTTGGGCACGCTATTAACTTTTAGAAGGGCTGATCGCCTGAAGCAAGAAGTGGCCAAAGAGACGCAGATAGCCCGGCCAGAAAAAGGCCACATCATGTGGGCTAGGCCAAGAATGGTCCTGTATTCTCGAATGCAGGGTCATTCTTCGTAAGTATTACTTTGGCATTATGCTCGCCGGTAGTTGTAGTAGTAGTAGTTTGGTTGGCTATAGGCTGACCCATCGACACTCCCTCCCTGAAATTTACCACACCGCGTTTTTAATTAGGGTTGCGAAGAAGATTACGGGGTCAGTTAGTGTTCCGACTAAATTGTGATTACGGTTTGAATTAGCGTTGCGAATCAAATATTCCCCGCGTTTGTTTCCAGCATAGCGTTGCGAATGAATGTCGAGCGTGGTTGCTTGTAGTGTTCCGAAAAAAGAGTCGCGATTGTTTTTGAGATTGTTCTTGTATTTTGAATTGGAGTTACTAGAGTTTGATTCATTGCATTACTTTTGATTCGTGGTATTCTTTTTACTAGAGTTGCAATGCGATTTATCGCGTTTTTTTTAATTACTCGTCCTAGTTTGATACTTAATATTTTTTTGAGTTAGTGTTGCGATGATGACTGATCGCGTTTGTAATTAGAGTTGCGACCCCAATGCCCCGAAACTATCCTGGGACATGTCCGAAGACATGTTCCTGGGAAAAAGGAGTCCCGAGCAGCTGGCTTCGCTGCACATGGGACCCCACACAGCCTTCAGGAAGGCTGCAGCGAATTAAAGTTAGAGTTGCGTATTGCGAGACACAGGTGCACTGAATTTTTTTTAGTGTTGCGAAAAATGAAACCACCCACGTGGTGGTTCTGGGTAGCTTTTTATATTTGTTAGAGCAGTGTAGCTCCTTGGGAGCTTTTTCGTTTGCTATTCGGGATTTGTATCGAGTATAGTAGAATTTTCAGTAATAAAGCACCATCCGGGAATTTTGAAGTTGTTTGAGAAATTAGTGCTGCGAGTAGTCCAAAGTCCTAGTGACTATGCTCGGGAGTGGATTTTAGTCTGTAATAAGTTAGCGTTGCGAAAGAAAGATACGGTTCACTCACGGTTTTCTTGCATTAATGAGTGGACACTGATCTGCTGCCCTTCTGGCTACTGATCATTTTTTGTAGCAGCCCTAAGTGGCTCTACCATCCTCCTTCTCCTACCACCACTTACCCACCCTTGAATCGAGTGTTTGTCACTGAAAATATTGTTTTAAATGGATATTCATATAAACAATTAAGTGGTTTCGGCGCACTGGTTCGGATCAGTTAACCTTGAATTTCGGCATTATGTTTTTTGCTCTGCATTTTAGTATAAATAGTTTCCTATTACTTATCTTAAGGAGGTGAATTCTTTGATTAGAGAGTCCAAGTCCAAACTTTCTTGAGATTGATTGAAAGAAACTTTCCTTTTTTGTGGATTGTGTAAAGATTTCGCCTTCCATTTGAAATAAAATAATTCAGATATCGACCGTATTTTTAGAATAACTGACCGAACCAGTGCGCCGCAACCACTTAATTGTTTATTCTAAGAATACGGTCGATATCTGAATTATTGGATATTCATATCTTGTAGACAAATGTTTTCTATTTTTTTTAGAATATTTTTAAATTTAAAATTCCAATTTTCATGGTAGATAATTTGGAAAATTTTATTTTGTGACTGAAAGAATGGCGATGAAAGGTGTGATTCATTATTTGTAATAGAAATTGCAGACTTCTGACACACCTCCATTCTATTAAAGTTCTAATTAGAGTTGCGGATATTTGCACAGTACCTTCGTCAATCGTTGTATTTATTATCAGACTGATAAGAAATGTAGTTTTTTATTTTTATAAATTTTTAACATTCCTTTGCATTGATCAAAATTCACCCGCGATTATTGGTTAATTTGATGATGTTGAAACGAAATTTGCACTGAAAACGTAGGTAAATGCAATTCGGCACTTTATATTCATAGTAAATTTTCACTAATAACGCGTGCTCGTTGTTGCTACTTTCTGTATGAAAGTAACTTCGGTTACTGCGCAGTAAAGTGCAATTATTCCAATCTTGAACATTTGCATAAATGTTTTTGATTATTGTATATTATGATTGATCGTCGAGTCATTGATACATAAACTTTGAGGATGCCAATTAATGAGAAACAAGAAAAGTTGGCGGGCTCGGGGTGGAATTAGATCTGGATTAAGGCTTACTAACATTGTAGAGTAGAATTATAACATTTTTCTGGCATTCCATGCCATTAGCGCCCAAAGAGGCTGCTTTTTCCACATTTAAATTCGGAATTATTATGCGCCCAAAGCGGCTGCTCTTCTTCCGTCTTGTAATTAGGCATCCTTAAGCGCCCATAGTGACTGCCGTTTCTTTTTTTGTTAAAATTGAGAAGTATAAAACTCCCAAAGGGGCCACTCCTTCTTTCTATCAGTCTTGAGAATCGTTAAGCGGCCATAGAGGCTGCCGTTTCTTTTCTCATTAAAATTGAAAAGTATTAGACGCCCAAAGGGGCCACTCCTTTTTTCTATCAATGTTCAGAATCATTAAGCGCCCAATGCGGCTGCTCGAAATTTTTCTGAATGTCCGAATTGCGTGGCGCTCCATCCCATACAGCACATTCCGTTGCCCGAAGCTTGCAGGAAGGTTCCATGGGGGTTGCCGTGCAATGTTGCCTCGGTGCGGACATAGGAACCTTCCTTGAACATTCCAGCCATGTGGCGGTGGAACATTGCCACTTGGAATCTTCCTGCCAGCCTCATGGAACGTTCGGGCTATTCTCTGGCAATGGTCACGGAGCGTTCCGGCCATTCTCTGGCAATGGTCACGGAGCGTTCCGGACATTCTCTGGCAATGGTCACGGAACGTTCCAGACATTCTCTGACAATGGTCACGGAGCGTTCCGGACATTCTCTGGCAATGGTCACGGAACGTTCCAGACATTCTCTGACAATGGTCACGGAACTGATTAAATTACAATAAATATTGGCAATATTCGTATATTTTTTTGTACAAGTGGACAACAGCAACAGCAACAATAATAACAATAAAAAATTAATAGTATCGATATGTATCGACACGGTTTCAGTCCTCTTTTATAAAAAATATATGTAAATAAAACTAATCTGAACATAAAATATGAAATGATGAATGTAGGGTAAGTCCGGTATAGTTCGACCACCAAGATTAAGACTGACGCTAGAGAGGACACTGTGTGTCATTGATACAAAGAAATGGTAGAACCCATGTATATGCTATTTGTAGGTTATGTCGAACTCCGTCTGGGCCAGACTTTAGTACATTCCTACAACGTAAAATTCATCAGATTATTCGTGACGAGATTTTCAGAGGGGATAAAATCTCATGATATCTTTATTCGTAACTTTTATTCGTTGGCTTCGAATAACTGGACATTGTGATCCGACGTTGCCAGATCATAATACATATGTACATATAAATGAACGGTTTAAAAACTATGAAGCTCGAGAATGTTGTAGCTGCTAGAAAGGACAATGGTAGAAACTGGCCATTTTTGGATCTGTCTGGCAACGAAACATTTTTACAGCTTCTTTTAATTCGTTGCTGACTCTGCTGTAAAAAAAACTCTATTCGTCTTTTTACGTTTGACATGATTTTTCTCGATTTAGGTATCCTTTATTAATTATTGACTTTAAATGACAACCAAAAGATGATAAAAAATTCGATTTTGTATGTTACGTCTTTTTCATTTGTTATTTTTTCCTTGTCCCCGCATAACTCCTTAGCACATGGACCGATTTTGATGATCTTTTTTTTATTCGAAAGAGGTCCCCGGTGGTCCCATCTTACACTGCATCAACATTGGCCCAATGATTTGCCACTTCTGATTAATAATAAAGACTATTGTCACCTAATAATTATTATTTTATGTACGTACGCGCATATCTCCTCAGCATGTTGCGTTAATATATATAAAACTAAAAAGTTAAAAATAAAAAAAATTATAAAAAATTAAAACCGACTTCAAAAAAATAATGCTGCACTAAAAAGTAAAAAATAATTTTTTCCCCTATTTAATCTACGACTCTCATATTTTTTAAGTCGACGCCTCATCATTTGCACTGTGTTAATCTGGAATCCCCATTTGAGCCACGTATGGCAAATGTTAGGAATGCCCCACCTAGGCGCGCGCTCGGCCATTCCCATTTGAGCCACGTATGGCAAATGTTAGGAATTCCCAACGTAGGCGTGCATCATTCTTTCCGGATTACGGCCTAATGAGGTAACAATTAGGCTTGCCGCAATTTAGGTGTACCTAATCATTTCCGCATTAGGCCCACATTCGTGTTTAGGCATGCCTGACTGAAATTCTAGTCGCAATACGTACGACTCTCCTTGATGAGAAACTGAGTCTCCTCTTCTGGCCCAGGAGAAGAAGTATAGGCTGAGATTTTTACAGTGTATCTAGCATATGGCATCAAATGTGTTAATGTAGCATTGGTAAGTCAACTGGAGACTCTTCTCACGGGATTGCTTGGAATGTCCCTCTTCAGATCGATGCAGCCGAAGTGCTTTTCGATCCTGAAATTTGTATTAACGTATTTTTGGACACGAAACCTCTTGTACTTTATTAATATACCCCTTTTACCTGCCATTCGATTTCGTATTTTCTTATGATTCCACGTGGATGTAGAGGGGGGTCCCATTTAAGTGTCGCTTCTCCGTTCGAAGTCAATTCCACCGCGACGTTTTTCACTTCTGACGGAGCTGTTAATATCGAGGAATATTAACCACGCGTTATATTAATTCAGAAAAGTTGAATTTCAGTCTGGATCTCATAATTACCTCCATCCAGGGTTCGAACCTCCCGCGAAAACAAAATCGTTGACCCATTGCTGACCGTGACTTTGTAACGTGTGTACGGTGTTAATTTCACAAATTGATAGGGTATCGTAGGCAACGGCCCTTTGAATATTTCACCGTGTATTTCACTGTTTTCAAAAGTGATATGGTACCACTTGTCTGGGCATGAGTGCAAAGGCTTCTGCAAGTTAATATTCCGTATCACTTATTATCATTACAATTAATCATCAACTGCGTACCCATTTTGGAATCTTCTTCAACGTCAAGCTCGTGTTCGTTACGTCCACCTTAAAGTCACTGGTCGCTGAAAAATATTGTCATTAGCATTCCCCATTTTCCTGGGGCATTTGCTTAACCCGATGGTAACTCACACATGCAGGGAGTGGTGAAGTTTGTACATTCTCCGTTTATAATGTAAGAATCGTTGTGTATGTGTAGGTTGTAACATAGTTTGTAGGGATAACCAGGTTTTCTCTTCTTAACGATCACACTGTGTTTCGAATCGTTAGTATTTACCCGAAACATCTTTCGAATGGGTATATCAGAGGTGCGCATTCCCTAGATAAAAATCGAATGAAATAACTTTTCAAATAAAGTTAGCTTTATTCGGAGCGCCACGGATGAAGCTAGTTTATTCGAAGGTTTTCAACTTGGATTTCGAATAACGGTTTAATTTTCATTCTATCTTTATATTAGAACAGGCCTGGGAATTAAGTGAACGCAGCTGCCGATTTTCAGAGGCAACGCCTCCTTTCTCCCGCCGGGCGTCTTGGCTCCCGCGGCGGCCTAGGTGCTTGGAGCGCCTCAGGCCCGTACCATCGGAACCGCGCGTGGCGTATTAGGGCGACATTGTATCAATAGGTTTCCACATCGGACCAGAAGGCACGATTGTCGATGCGTCTTTGTTTTGAAAATTGGCCGCTGCGTTCACTTAATTCCCAGGCCTGATCTAGATAATATCTAGATGATATCTAGATCAGGCCTGGGAATTAGAGATGTACCGACTCCGGTTTCGGCCGACTAGCCGACTACCCGATTAATTGGCCCCCAAGAAGGCGACTAGTCGGCCACTAGTCGGCACAGCTCTAGTAGAAAAATTATAAAACTTGTTAGAAAAAAAGAGAGAAAAATGGTTAAATATTCACAAAATGGGAGCCGATCAATCGGTCTTTTTGCCGATTAGTCGCCGACTAGTCACTGACTACAACAGTGGCCGGATAGTCGGCTTAACCGACTAGTCGGCCACTAGTCGGTACGTCTCTACTAGATATTATCTTTGCTCAACTCTGCCGAATAGGGAGCCCGACATAGTCGGCATACTATTACAGGTATACATGCGTTCACAATGAAGCGAAATCCTGGTAATTGTATCATCCTCACCTGTAAGATGACCTGCCAACTAGACGGTAGTAACTTATACTCCTCTCTTGCTGGAATACTCATAGCAACGTATGCTTTATTGATAAAGTCGATGTTAGGTGGTGGAAGAACGTCGATTCCTTTAAAACAATGCATAAAAACGCTTACACGATAGTTATACAAAAGTCTCCTTACTGTTCCAACCAAGACTAAATCATCGACTGAAACTTTTAACTTTTATAAATAAAAGTTATTCATCGAAATTTTAACTTTTAAAACATTTCTTTTCTGTTTTAAGTTAATTTTTTTACAATAAGTGGTGTGATTACTGTTAGTGATTTTACACTCCATCTCTAGTTGCGCTGAGCGGCAGTGGGTCGCACCTCCGTTGACTACTATAGACTATACTATCTACGGCGCACGTTTTGCACAAATTATTTTGTTTCTGTATCGAAATCAAAATGTGACTTTGCACTTTTGTTGATGCTCTCCGAAGGAAAAATCGAAAAATGTCTGATGCATCGCGTGGAGTAATCAGATTTTCGACTAGACCCTTTAGTTTTAGAAATAAATTTAAAGATATCTGCAATAATGACGGGATTTCGGGCGTTCTTTTTCCTTTGATCGTAATTTAAATATATTTAAATGTTCATAATGCACTGATAACTTGTATCGTTGTATTCGGGAGGGTTCATAATTTGACGCCACAAACAACCGAATAACTATTACTTTCGAGGCAAAAGATGTTCAAAGTTGAAAAATTGCGTTCTTTTTCAAAATAAAATTTCTCAAAAACTGAGGGTGATGGCGACAAACGATTTGCGGATTCATTTTCAGCGCACGAAAACCTATAAGAAACGGCTATTGAATGTTACATGTCCGAAAAAAAGGCAAATTTTGTCGAACTGTGTAATAGTCGTAAAACTACAGTTATTTCGTAATTAATTGAAAATTTTCAGTTTCATTCAACCTCTGTTTCAAAATTCCAACCTCTTTTGCAATACGGTGGTATGTGGTATCTTTTCAAGTTGTTACAACCAGACGTACACACTCCTGTTCGGAAGTCACAGCTGTCTCCCAAGCACGAGCCGCAAGTTTGATTGCAGTCGTGTCCATACCGGCCAACTTCACAAGCTAGAAACAAAATCTGTTAGCAAGAATCCTCGTCTCGCGTTAGTACTTCCTTATCATAATCAGTGGCTGTTACATAGTTCGCAATTCTTTCCAACGAAACCGGATAGACACGTGCAATCTGCTCTTCCGCAAATCACCGTTTTGTTGCAATTCTTGCTGGTTTCCAAATGATGCAGCTTATTGAACAGTACGGTCCCACCTTACCCTCGGAGCAGTTGAAGTCATCTACGATAAGACAGAGTTCCTACAATTATTCCAGCAGACGTTTCCAAGGAAACATTGAATGATTACCGAACTCCACACCCAACTTGGGGTCCGGCAGCGAATCGACGACGACATTTTCATTGTAAAACAGCTTCTGGCATGTCACGTTTGGCCAGAAGTAATCACCGTTGCTGTAGTCTTTCTTGGCTTTCATGGTAGCGTATCTCACGGAACCTGAACAAACGAAACGCAATCGCGATTACATCGATTTTCATCCAAGCTTTATGGAGTTATGATGTTATACTTTGGCAGATCAATTAACTTCGTTACAATTATAGATTCCCAGAGACACACCTATTGGCGGACACGAACGAACGCTTGCAACCGCCCATAATGGGTTCAGACTATCTCTTTCGAGTGCCGGAATCAGTTTCACTTTTGCAGTCGTTACAGATTTGAACGAAATTGTTCTGTTGATCTGGACTTGCTGCCACGTGGCCAGTCCATGGGCACCAGCCACCGTAGAACCTTTTATTACTTCTAAGCTTTCCAGCTTTTCGTTGGAAAGGTTTACCAATGCTACTTCCATTTGGCAGTCCGGGCACAGGCCAATTATTATCTGTATGCAGAGATACGACTGGGACAGATGCAGCGGAGGGCTCGTCAGTGCTGCTTTTGAATCGGTGGTGTGAAGGAAATTGTCTGAAATCAATTCACTGTGTTATGCTAGCTTTACAAAATCGAATTCAACTCTACTTGAACCACTTACATCTGTGAAACCGAACCAGCATCGGGTTGCTGCTCCTTAACAACAGATTGTGATTCTCGATTGGATTTTGCAATGGTGCTTTCTTGCCGACGTACGAGAGGATCAGCTTTTCGGTATCGTAGACGGATATGTTCCCCGTGTGTTCGTTCCACGTAACGACAAAAGTGCTCCATTTGGTTGGAGACAGGGGTGTGTGCTGCACCGTGGTACATAATTAGTAATCAAGGTACTCTAACGCGTAGAGGCTCAATGAAGAAGATATTCAAATGCAGTGGAAATTTTAAAGAAATTACGGTATAAGTAGCTCTCTTTTCAGCACACGCAGGCTCGATGGGGTATACCCACGGGAGCGGTATTCCATTCGCGCATTCTCGTATCGCAGATTCCGTGTTGACCCATCCACCGACGATGACCCAGTAACAAAAGCTAGACTCGTATACATTGGTCTTGCAGAATAGCATATGAGCGTCTGTGGATCCTCGAATAGAGACCACGAAGGCTCCGGATTTGCTCAACTTATCGATGAGATCGTATTGGTTCAAGATATGAAAATTATTGTACTCCTTGAAGCCTAGAAATTTGAGTTTACGCGGGGTCTCTCACTGACAGTTATTCAGAAATCATCAAAGTCGTACGTTCCCATCGATGATCAAATACTGGGCCCATGGGGATCTCTTTGGAACTCGTTAGACTCCATCCCGTTTTATCCCACTCTAATGTGCAATTGTTGCTTGAACTTAGATCGCAATCTACCTGCCCCTTTTCATACGCACCTAATCGCTGGAAGCCTGATATTGATATCGACTCTAAGTGTTTTTCTGGGGAAAGGGATATCATGGACTTCTTTTAGCTTAGCGTGACCGTTGTGTCTTTAAGGACTTACCAGTCGGATTTGCTCTACCAGAGATGTCCAATTTTAAAATATCGTTCCATATTAAACCGCCACCGTCGTCTTCGGACACGCACAGCAACTTTCTGCTATTAGACAAGGATTCCTCCGATCTCCTCAAGACAGTCAGTCCTCCAGAAGCAGTAGATACTTGTATCGCGAGCAACGTTATCGCCGGTAACAAAAGTACACTCATTATTTAATCGTTTCGCAGTGAAACTCGAGAACACGCCTCACACCCCGAAGAATAAAAAGTGTCGATGAATTTTTTACAACCGTCACCCTCGATGCAGCCTCTTCGTGTAACAGAAATCACATATCATCGATGCGCTGTTGCAATTGCCGCTTCGAGCAGCAGGATGCGTTTGACACGTATGAAACTGAAAGTACGCGATGCTGCAGAAGGCAGAGGAACTGGACTTCCTAGTGGTGAATCTGCGATAAGGAGTATATTTGGTAGTCCTGAGTCAGCGACATAATGATAGGGCATATCGAGAAAAAATCACTCTTCGGAATGTTTCGTGTTTTTAAACTGTGGGAATGAACGCTTTCATATATTTGTGGTGTAAATTCTTTATTTAAGAATCAGTACAAAATATTCACAGGGCCCTACAGTATCATTCTTTCGACGAGTACAGTGTCTTTTTACTTATCGGTAGGTACCTATTGTTACCACGTAACTTTGTACATTTCCTTAAGCATTAGGAATTATCAAGTAGACATTTGTAGAAAAATTCAATGGACTCACATTTAAATGGCGCTCCGGAACCGCGACCTACCGTCCGGAAGCCCAAATACATCGGCTGGGACCGTTTACGCAGGAAATAGGGGAGACCGGGTATGGTTGTTACACGGATTGGTTGTCACAACCGTTATAATAAAGAAACTATAAACAATAGGAACGTATTAATAATCCGTGGCGATGCGTAAAGCCGCGTATTCACCTGTGCATTCGCCGCGCATTCGGCGCGCATTCGCCGCGCATTCACAACAGTCCCTATAAACACCGATCCGAAGAACGAGGAGAAAAGTCTGTATTGTATACATTGCTAAAAAAAAAAAGGATAAAAAGAAGAAACGTTGGTGGACGAGAAAAATATATACCAGCAGGTGCAACGAAACATTTCTACGCGATTTAAATGCTGAAGTGGGAAGCAACCAATTTCAAAACTTCACGAGGATGTTATCGGAAGATTTTTTTATTATATTAAATTATATTCGCGATAAAATTGCAAGACAAGATACTGCCTACAAAAAAGCGATTATGCCGGAAGAAAGATTGGCAATTACTTTAATATGATACCACAGTTGTGGTGCTTTTCTTAATTTTCCCCTTTTCCCGGCTGTACGAGCTTTTTAGACTCTCCACTTTCCTCTTGCAATCTTCCGCCTCCGTTCCGATCTTTTGGGCAATTGTACACCACGCGTCGTCCTTTTTTACAGTATCGAAGTAACACGAGTGTCTGGAATTCCATAAGGATTCGTGTTTCTCGAATACCTCAAGGAGTTTGAGACAAATTTGCGGCGGCCACTCCATCATGGTGTCGTTCGGACGCGAATGCATGCTTTGATGGACCGCCAGCAAACGGATCGGCGCGAATGGCCCGGCGAACGCTCGCTTCGCAATCGCCTCGATCTCGGTCCATACATTGTATCCGCACTCGTCGTTTGCGCGCCGATTGCGCGCCGAATGCGCGTCGCACGAGCAAAACATCGGTGCGCGCCGAATACACATTCGGGGCGAATGCACAGGTGAATACACGGCTTAAGCATATCGCCGCCTCCCCCTCCATCACACAAGGCCTTGTGGAGTCGCATAGAGGCTCGATGTATCATTGTTTGGTTTCGTTCGCTCGCAGTAAATTTTGCCGTATTTTCAATCAAGTATAAGTTGTTTCTTAGTATTGACTACAACATTGTTGCATTATTCTCGTAGTTTAGAGATAACCGTACCCGGTTTCCCCTACTGGGAAAACCCAGGCCCAACGGAAGCGCCGCGGGAAGGACGCTACGCCCGAGCCGCCTGGACGCCGCCACTCTTGCACGGTCCTTGGGAGACGTTGATCGCCGCTTAGGAAGCCCTCCGCGCTCTTTTATACGACATCGCCTTGCTTTTATAAAATATAACACAGTATGATATTGATAGTTCATTCTACGCGTGTTTATTGATCGACGCAAGAAAAACATTTCTTACACATTACACATTTATTTGGCTTCTTTGTAAAATTCATAAACACCGCGTCGCGCGCAAAAGCGATACATTGTGGGTACAGATCGTCCCCTTTCTTTAAACGATGATGTAAGGCAAACTTGCCTAAATCGTACCCCTTAAGAACAAATACTTATTACGTGAAAAATAACAGGGAAAATGAAACGAAATTAGTGGTAATCAACTCTTTATTAATAGAATAAACAGTTTTATGAACTCAAACATAAAAAATAATCGACTTCTATTCATAAAAACGATGTATTTTTATTTTTTAATATGGAAAAAGTACGAATTAGGATTAATGTTCCTAAATCGTACCAAACTCATTCTAATTCGTACCTTAAAATTTAATTACTACAATCATCATATACATATTCAAAAGTAATTATATCTATTGCCGCACAAAGCTCGTGTCCCTACATTTTGCAATTCGTGGATTGTATCATATTTTCCTGTCTATTTTCTGCATGCAATTTACAAAAGCAGCTTTCATTTTCATCTTCTTTCTTCTTCTTCCTTTTTTTCTTTTGTGTATTGGTTTTGGCGGTATTCTTCCTCTTACGAGTTTCTTTTGCTGTTCTGCTTTTTTTTTTCTGGTTATGATTTTCTTTTTAGCTTCACCCAATTTTTTCCTAGATTGATTTCGAATGATTAAGCAGTGCATTAGAAACTGGCGGGAATGTAAGTAACTGCGTGAATTTTTAGCACTTTTCGGCGTACGATACGTGAAAGGTTTCTACTACAAGCAATGTACTAATAATCAATGTCATGATGCAATTCTTAGCTTACACGGGCTTTGAAGAAATACCATTTTTGAGCGCTATAGCGTCTTGATCCCCAAAATGGATCGTTGATAAACTGATTGTAAGCCAAAGCATAGCGTAGGAAAAGCCTTCCCCCTATGTCAAACTCTCCCTCTAAACAGGTCACACGTATACAAGCACGCACATCTTTCAGAGTAGTTGCTGAGTTTGACGTTGTTCATGAGCAGATGCCACTGCATTCAGTCCTCAAATTATGGATCGGTAACACAGTTTAGGTGGTGACACGACATCCATAATGTGATAGGTCTATCCTATAGCTCGTCTGTGGTAACACGAACTCTCATACGGTGATAAGTCTATCCTATACCTCGTCTGTGGTAACACGAACTACCATAAGATTATAGGAGTAACTTCGTCGATGGTTACATGTGTTTGGCATCACTACCAGTTGGCGGCATATTAGGTAATAGTGGGTAAAATATTTATATTACATATAAATTCTTTTCATTTATCTAACAATGTTAAAATATTTATCGAATGTTAAACACAATATTGTTTGTAAAGAAACTACAAATTAATAGAATTTAACGTTTCATCTTGATTTTCATCAACTTACTGTGGCGCTAAGTAGAAAACACCGTAATAAATTAACCATCTCATACATGAAACGGATTAAACCCTTCGCCAATTACTTGTAAAATTAACAGATTGGGGATTGCAAATTATTTCGTATGTACATATTTGAAACATATATGAGTGTATTCCTCCAGTCAGTTAAAATAACATCAATGTATTTACATACTAAAATATTATTAATGCTTGTACTCGAGTCCTATGATTTTCAAACCCCAATACTTCTCTCCCTCATTTTGATTTCTAACTATTACATTTCCCTCCACTACATTTATATCTCTACTACGAATCATTGCACCAAGTACAGGTCCAAAACATAAACTTCTTAATCAACTAGTAGCAACCTCAGTCTTCTATCCTTGAAGTAGAAAATTCAGTGTCTAAGCAGCTCGTATCATTTAACACTTTTCACGCAATAATATAGGACACATAACTCCAAAATCGCATCCACAGAGTAGGATTAAAATCACCACCCTTCGGCGAAGGTGTTAATCTCCAACGGCTTCAACCCCCATGTCACCCTAAAAGCGCCATCATCGCTGACAGTCAGTCAACACCATCGTCGCGCGTGCCACCGTTATCGATCCACCTCACCCGCCTCGATAATTCAGAATCCCGAGACCCTTAAGACCTACTAAATAGCTAAAGGGTTCACTCTTCGGCCTCGTTTATCGCGAGACACTCGGCGCTGTTTCTCCAACCGCCTCTGACTAAACAGAAAGGGCCGACGACGGGGGGGTTGCTCAATGGCGTGTCAAGGTGGTAAATTATTCATGACCGAGACGAATGAGTTAATAAGCTGTAGCATGAGCCGGGTCGGGGCCCGAGATGAGCGATCGTAAATGTAAATCAAGCCGCGTTACGGATACTCGTACACGAAAGGGGCGCGACGCGCCATCCAGCTTTCTCCATAAATATATTTAGCCCGAAACCCGGACATCGCGGCTCGTGCTCGTCGCCGCGCGGATTATCCTGACTAAGCTGGGGAAATTCACGCGGAACCGCGGGTCACCGTGCGCCCCAGCAGACCCGCGAAAAATATATTTTCTGGACACACACGCCTCGGGTATCAGGAGACCGTTCGAGCTTCCTGGAAGCATCCTTAAAACTACTGTGTCATTTCGACTGCTTTCAGTTTGCGGGTTCTGAGTAGCACGAACTGGGGTCTGCTTAATGCACTGAGGGATTTCGTTTGTTTCAACGAAATTCACGGAGTGGATGACTTAGCGGGATTTGGTAAGATAATTTGAACATGTTTCGCTGGAGAAAAATGGTGGATATTAGGAATGAGATTATGGAATTACGAGAGAGGAAAATTGATTTTTATTGCTAAGTTGTGAGGTGAAAGCAGAAAGAAGTAGTTAATAGAAATTGCTGAAGGTGGAAGGTTGTAGATAAACCTTTAGGGGGCCGGAAAAGCCTCTTTTGGGGCCTTGAGTAAACACAATACTTAAAAAATGATTTAAAGTATAAATACGTATGTGTGTGTTAGATTATAAATTCGTTCTGTTCAAAAGAAGACATAAAAAATACGACAAAATAAAATAATTTTTGAAACAACAGAAAAATACGAAAAATAATAAATAAAAACATGGAAAAAAGAGAAAAATAACCCACAAAGAAAACATGATACAAAAACTTTCTACGTCTACGTGCCACGTGGTTAGCTCCGGGTGTAGCTACAGGAAAGTTCTCTGAATTGTGGTATGTGTTCATTCGTTTAAGTCAGTAAAACTCCCATGTAGGTAAAATATTTTTACAATCCGATAGTTAATATCGAAATGAAATTATAATATTACTAAATCACGCGAGGAAAGTGACTGAACGCTGCGAAAGTATGCGCAAGGAATCACGGTGCAGCAACAGGATCAGGGAGATTGCTTTGTCATATAGTACTCTGTAGCTCTTAAAACCCTAAGACAAAGGGAGCATTGAAAGGGAAGAAAGGTATCCCTTATAATGTCTTAAAACATCCGCCACGAGACAAGGTTTCTTCCGCCATGCAAGTAAACAGATACGTGGTCGTGGCACGGACCGTAATAACTTGCAACATTTCCCGAACTAAATTATTTATCATCCTGCAGGATGCAGAGTTCCCCTGGGCAACGACGACCCAGGCAGGGGGATATTATACGTCAACAATGCTCTCAGGGCCGTGTATAACGTTTTGTGTCGCGCGCCTACACGTGGAATCTTTTTACGACCAAATTGGCGAATTCGTGGCAACTGTTTTTCACTCTAATTTGCCTGGCGAACGTCACTTCGCGAAAGAAATACGATCGCTTTATTCCCAGCTGAACCGAGGCGCGTAAACTTTTCCCAGCAACTATCGCGCAGAACAATGAAATTGAAACAATAATTCTTGAGGCTGCGCGAGAGGAAGAATTTCGCTTGACTGATCAAATCTGCTTTTCGGGGTGACGGTGTGTAGGCTTTAGCGGAATTTCCGATTACTCAGCGAGTAAGAATAGTGTTTGCAGTCATAACAGACTATAACTTTGCGATAGTGGAACGACGATGGGTCAATAAGTCTTAAGGACTCAGGTCCACTCATTCCATCTGGAGATTCAGGGTTTTTGAGATTTACTGTTATATGCAGAGTCTGAAGTAGATTTGGAGGGAAGATTAGGGAGAGAAGTCGTTATTTATCTGCCTCGGATTTGGCATATTTGATACCATAGGACTTGGAACTCTGACAACTAAAGTTTCCCCCCCTGGTACATTTTCTAAAAGTTTCATAAGATCCTCTTTTCTAATGAATAATTTTTTTTTGCAGGTGATGTACTGTTTTGCAACGAACCTTGTACGAGAATATTTCATATCTAGACACCTAATCCGAATAAGGTGAGTCTGACTAATTTATCTGACTGATTGTTGATGAAATCATTGTTCATCAAATCTGTATGTTATATTTTTATTACAAGAGTCAGTTACTTTTTAGAGGAAAATTTATTAACCCTTTGCAGATAAAGTCTTCGTTTATTATTCCCATAAAATATTATCTGCTATATTTTAAGTAACCTGTGTGTATCGCGTTGAAAGCTGTTCTTCAGGAAAGTGAAACGTCAAGTCATACTATTTACTTTACATTGCTCCCTTATTTCTTCACCAGAAATCGTCCCTTTCGTTTCAACTGCCATTCAAGTGGACATCTTGTGCAAACGAAGTAACAGGAACAAAGCAACGCTTTCTCGGCTTGATCAGTTATTTCTCCATTGACGAAGCAGCAGAAACACCTCGAATGCTTGACGCTAGTCCAGAGGAGCAGTGAAACGCGGCATCGGATCGTCGGGGGTGGCTTTCACGATTATCCGAACTCACTGACTTTTATTGCCACTCAAGTCACCGATTCGAACAAAGGAAGCGTCCCTTCGTTCCCTCTTTCTCCGTGGGCGCGAAAGGTCGGTCGCGCTTCCGTTTCCCTTAAATCACCGTCGAATTCTCTCTCCCTTTCTTCCCCTCCTTTTTTTCCCCCTTCTTCTTCACGACAGCCCATCGTGCTCGAACTCACCCGCGACCGAAGAATAGTCTCGTGAAAATTACTCCGTGGAGGGGCGGGAAAATCCCTGGGGATGAATCCGGGTGCACACACGCGCACCCCCTCCGACAGCAGATATCGGAGAACCATTCCTAGCGTCCTCGGGCACTTTTATAAAGATTTCGACGCTTGTAAAGATATTGCTCTCGGGCTTTTATCTTGGAATTTCCTGAAGCGGTCAGTCGATCAAACGTACTCTCATTCGTGTGAAATTCTGATGCACTTGGTGGATCTTGGTCCTCCTTCGATAAATTAGTGCAGAGAAACGTAAGCTAGACTTTTGTATAACACTGTAGGTAAATGTCGAATTGTGCAATAAGCGGGGTTACAAATTATTCTGAACAGTTCTAGGAAGTTCGATGTGATCTTTACCGCAGTGGTCTTGTAATATTATCACTCCAGTAATGTTTTAAAAATTAGATCCGAAATAAAGAAATAGATAAATAGTTATATAAGGATTTAGTATATAATTTTTTTACTTGAAGGTTTTTCTCTTTTAAAGACAAATTGGAAAAATGGGAAGTGGAAAATGGGGCTCCAGATTGTTTGCATTCTCTGTTTTTCAACCATTATTACAACAAAATAATTATTGCATAATCAATTTTAATTTTTTCCACATTTCCTCCACTATTTCCAATTTGTGTTTAAAACAATCAAGTTCTTCATTTTGTCGGTGGAATTAAGTGATGCAGGATTGTAAACTTAGCCTTACTTGCAACGTAAATTCGTGCAACCTGATCGTAATCGCAAGTTGGAATTTCTTTTGGCTTTTACCTAGCTGGGATCGACTCGGTACTTTTTGACAATGGTCAGCAGGGGAAGTTCCACCGTGGAAAGTTTTCGCATAAAATTCTCGCCGGGCCAGCTTCGAACAGACAGTGGAATGACTTGAGAAAGTTTGCAGACGTGAAGGTAAATCCGTGGAAAAGGTGAGAAACGGGGGGGGGGGGGGAAATAATGTGGAAACCGTTTTCAGTGGTCAAAGCTGGCCGGCACAATGGAGTCGAAGGATAGCCATAAGGGAAACTGTCTATCCTTATTTAAAACGTCTCTCCGTTTCTATTCTTATTTTTCATATTCCAGATTCCACCTGGACCGTGGAGCCTACCTGGACCCACTGAATAAATCTCGCGGAATACGTAAAATTGTCTGGGAACCGCAGACAGCGCCGTGAGAGGCGGACGTGTATCTTTCAGCTTGTTATTTTTCTTGCAGAATCGTCGGGAGCCTTGTAAAAATTGCGAGGATTTCCCGCGAAATGGGTTACTTTGCCTGTTTTAAACTGATACGTCGTAGCTTCTGTGTTTCGTTACTTCCAAATGGTGTGCTCACTAAAGAAGCTTTTAGAGAGGCAGGGAGGAAGGAAGAGGTAGGTGCCATTTTTTTTCTGGAATTCTCGAAACAGAAATTCTCTTTCTCAGATTCTGTTTATTGGAAATTCTTATTTGATAGATAGTTTGTAATTTCTTGTCGAACAAAGGGTTCACAGTAATTTGTTTGATTTCCGGGGAATTTTTCCTCAAGAATTAATTAAAAATTTTCTATTGCAAGTAAAGAATTTAGTTACAGTCTAAGAAACTTGACTGAATTTTCCTTGAAGTTAATAGATTAGTGATACAGCCAAGTATGTCTATTTTTCAAATTTAAGTCACAATTTTTCCAAGTAATTATCTTTATATTTTGTGAACAACATAAAATTACAACAACCTAAAATTAGTGTAGAAAAAAGTAGTTTCCCTAATGACACAATTTCAAGGAATCTTCAAACTTGCTTCGCCATTTTCCCTTTCCTTGGAAGCTGCAGCCCCATATGTCCCTCCTCCAACCTCGCCAGGAGAGGAGCCCCATAAAAATGCCCAGGATTCCTGAGTAACTCTCGTTTCTGGCCAAGCATGAGACCCATCCCCAATATCTCTTGCGTGTCGTCTGGTGAATTATGCAAGTATCCATGTTAGATCTACCTGTAGGCGGTACACCGTCCCCTCTGGAGATTTCGTGTACAGCATTCTACAAATATGATGCCCTTGGAGTAGGCACGTGAGATTGGGCACTTTGTTCTTTCATTCTCATGTCTTGTAACTCATATTGTAGTCTGGGTATTTGCCAACAACTCTGTGAGTCCCTTTCGCAATTTTTTTATTTCATTCAAATGAAATGAGCAAGGAGACTATAATTGAATATGATTTAAGGCGAGCTTTCAGGACACCGTAGTTATAAATATTTTTCAGCAGTGGACAACTCTAGTGATCTGAAAAGTTCCTAAATCTTAAACTTAAAATCAGTTTTCTTATTTATTTGACACCTCGCTTGATAGTCCACTTTTGTGCTTTAGTTTATTATACTTCGTGTACTTTCCCCCATTTTTCTTTCTTCTTTTGCTTTCCAAAGATTGTTCCTGATTTGCAAAGTAATTTGTATGCAGTATAGGTGCAGTTAATATTTGTATTAGTTTTTTTTCTGTATTCTCTGTTAATTCTGCTCGAAAAGAAGCATAACAGTAAGTGATGCAGGAGGAAGGTATCTGCAATTTAGACATCGAGTATATTTTATTTTACAACATCACTCAGGTGTCCCGAAAGGCTCACTGAAGTACAAACTTTTTTATGGTACTCTATATCCATTTAACCCACATTCTTGAATTTTATTACTCTCTTATATGCATCTTCCTTATCAGAAACGTACCTACATTTACCTGTATTGCACTCTTCATCCATTTCAATTCTCATTCATTTCTCCATTTCCACTGAGTCTACTTAATAATTTATCTATCTTTATGACCTCTTGCTCCTACATGCATTCTTACTTTTCCTCTACTTTCAGCAGTCTGTCTCAGCAAATACCATGCTGTTCTTTGTCTATCAACCAGTTAACCTGCCGATTTCAATATCATTCATTTACATACTTGCAATTAATTTGATTCTGCTATCTGTTTCTTTGAAATAAAAAATGCAACCTGAAAGTAAAAATTAATAGTCAATTTCACATACATTTTATCTAGTGCTACGAAGACGTATTATTATTCTCAAAACTATGTTCAATAATTTCGAGAACTAGAACTGCAAATACATTCAGAACTGTAAATATGACACTCTTTCAGTAGGTACAACCAACTACGTTTTCACGTAACGTGAAACCTGGAAGGGGTAGTGCATGCGGTTCAAGTCACTGATTTGTCTCAAACTTGGCATAAAGTTATATCAATAATATATCAATAGCATAACGCGCTTGCTAAAAAATAGCCAAGAAGCTAGTCACAGTTCCACCACATGCAGACCTAATATATGACTCAATATATGAACTTGCATATAACGAGAAAACCATAATTCAGCTTCATGACAGCTCAACTTATCCACATAGTACCTAATCCTAGACATATATACATACATACTTTCACTCATGTCCCCTTACTCCTACGATTATCTATTTAAATTAGTTTCGTCCTTGCATAAAGATCTACACCCAAGTTTAAAAAAATACAAAAATCTGAACCCCACTTTCTCCTCAAATTTTCAGTAACTCGTTCTATAAATTTAACTCGTTTCTATACGCAGTATGAACTAATCCTTTCAACATTTTAACCAATTCGGTGACCCGAACCCCACACACTTCTCTTGTGAGAAGAAGAGTGAACCCCTATCTTGCAAAGAGCGAGAGAAGGACCCTACTTCCATTAACCATTAATTCACAACCAAGAATTCTTGTGCAGCCCATGAATCATCCTTCATAGGCACCACCCTTGCATAGCACTGTACAATTCGACTTGTCCTGGCGTATAACGTGTCTGGATGCATTCGGTTCCCAACCACCTAAGTGTGCACGCGTTTGCGTGCTAGCATACGTATGGCCCTGATATACGCCCCTACGAATATACTGCGTTAGGACTCCTTCGGGAATGTTTCGACCTCTGGAGCTATTGCCAGGGCGAGTCGCGTGTTCGATACCACCGATACGACCAGCGAAATTCCTTTCGAATACTGATGGAATATGGGCATATCGATCCTCCGCAGTGTCTAGCGCCTTTCATGGCACACCGACCGCTCACGATCTCGATTACGCTTCGAAATTACTTCAAGTATTGATCGACAATGGGAGATTTTCGTCCCATGGAGGTTCGATGAATATAAATCTGCGTGATCTTTACATGGGACACTGTATTCACGCCCTTCGACGGGGTGTGAAATTTTTAGATTTGCGAAAAATGGTAAATGTTACCAGGTTGAGGTTCTGTTACAGGTTGAATTAAGTTTGTAGAATATAGTAGTGTCAGAATTACATTTGGAACGGTGGAAAAGAAATCATGGAGTGTTGGTAAATTTGAGTAATTTCAGAAATTTTCAGTTCCCTTTAAATGGAATTTTTAAAGTTCTTTCAACTGTGGTTTTAGTTAAGATTCGTGGATCCTTCTCAGGAATCCTTGATGGAATTACCAAGATTCTGTTGTCACTGTCATTACAATGTTCCCGTCTTCCGCGGAGGCATTAAATTATTGCTCGAATGCCTCGTTCGACTACGGGTTTAACGTCCATTTAGTCCCATTCCTGCTGTCGTGACTAGGGTCGTTTTAGACAATGATATTTCATTGTTAAGCACTATTACAGCAGTGGGTGCTAACCGGGGGGATCCTCGGGGTGTCCTCCATCCTGGAGACTCTATAAACGATCGATTTCCTCTCGACCAAGCCTTAAACTAAACCCTGCGGAGCCCCGGAGTCCATCCACCGGTCCGCACTGTGGAGAATTCAGTTTCTGGTTACTTTATTATGATTTACACCGTGATTCTCCGGGCCTCTGTTTCACATCCCTCCAGCTTATTGTTCGCGGAGACAGAAATTATTCCCGCTACTCGCACGCTTCGTGTAACTTAAAGCAAGCATCCCCCTCGTGGAGCGAAGGCTCAGAACAACGAAGCGTTCACTTTCTTTCAACGTGCTCCGTGTGGAGTTTACGCTTCTCTGAGGTACCACTACGATGGTTATTAACGCGTCCGCTCCGATTACTCCACGTGCATTGTGGGAAAGTAGAACCAGTCGACGCATGGAGTGACGTTCGTTGTTTCTTTGATACGAAATCGTTTAATAATCGAGGAATAAGAGTTGAAGGATTGAAAGGATTTTAATTAATATTTCATTAATAAATAACTACTCCCTGAGTTGCTCCATTGATAAATGGGGGTAGGTCATTCTTTGCGATTAAACCTGTAACTCTGGAAATTACTATGTGACTAATATTTAAAATCCTCTGAATTATTTTATCCTGTAAATTGTGCTGAATACATCACTCCCAAGCTTTGTTGTTATCTTTGAATCTTTTGTAATAATTGTTGCAGATATCGTTGCGAGTATGATGTTATAAAATATTGGAAAAGGTTGCAACATGTTTACGAAAATAATTCCACCGAATGCATATCGGGGTCCAATTTTCCAGCAGAGTTTTATTCGTGCATCGTAATCCGAGTCAGCCTGCCAATGAATATATCCCGCGCAACAAATTCCGGGATGATTTTTCGTCGGTTTTATGGCCACTATTGGTGCGTCTCTATGAAATAGTTTGATTCTGGTTGACACGGATTCCCCGTGAAATTTCGTGGCGGCGAATTTTCTCCGAAAATTTATTCGCTATCCCTTACGCTCTCGGATCAGCGTTGAATAAAAAATGAGGGGGCGAAAGTTGAAAACTGTATTTCAAACGGGGCGAAAGGTCGGGAATAAAATTTCGCTAACTACTGCGCTTGGAAACGTTTGGAAGTGGTTAATAACTCTAACATTTCAACGCGACGGAAAGTGTGAGCATATAGTAACTATCATTCGTTAAAAGTATCGAAATCCGACGTACTTTACATCCTTCCCCTTTTCTACGTTTTCATATAACCCCGAAAAATTAAATTTCATTATTTATTCCCGAAACTGTTCATTTATTGATTAATTCTACTGAAACATTAACAAAGGATTCTTTGTTTTAGCAATCAGAAATACCTCAGAGTAGATAATGGTTAAAAATAAAATTTATAAATAAATTACATCATCATTTAGCTTCTCCTTCATAAATTTTGAAGTATTTGTTTTCTGGCCAGCCAGACTTCTCCATTTTCATAATTTTATAATCAAGGTGTGCTATGTAATTAGGGAAACAATGTTTAATGAAAAAGTTAATGATATTAGCAGTAAAGTAAATGGGTTTGAATTGTATATAAGAGTAAAAGAAATATAACTATTTTTACAAGCATAGTTAGTGCAAAAGGGATCCGACCTTCAGTACCCTTGAAACTGTCATAGTCCTGGAGACACCGTAGAGCATCGATTTTCTCTCTACTATAAACTGGTTCCCCTGAGCATTGGCTTCATCCCTTGCAAATTGTTATTCTTGCATCTCAACGAAGGAAGCTCGGATCACTTAGGATCGTCCTCTCATTTCCATTATTTTCCCTGGGCTTCCTTCCTCTCGTTGTTTAGATCAATTACCATGGCTATCAAATATGTAGAGTCCCAATTTGGGGGATACCGGAGAAGGGAGACAAGAAAAGCGTTCTGGACGAATTCATTTCTCCCTCTCAATTCAAGGAATAAATGAAAGACAGACGAATTATACCTTACATCAATTTGCTCTATATTTGTAAAAATAACTTCACAGAATATTCAGAGCATTAAGGAAAGTTTCTCTGTTTGGAGAAAATGATTTTAGTAATGGTCAACCAAACTCCTATTTAATTTTATGATTCCACGTACTTATTTTTAGTTTATAAGAGTTGAAATTGTTAAGAAATCTTCTCAAGTTTCATGAAGTTTCGTTCACCACGCAAATGTTATCGTTGCACTCTGGCCAGTACCGAAAGAAGCACTTTGGTACATAAAATTCATATCCTCATTCTTTTATGGCTGATCGATTCATGGATGTTAATACTTGATGGTATCGAGCACGATGGATACTTGCGTCGTAAAATGTTTCAATACTTATTGGCTTCCGTATTATGGAGCCGTACAATCGCCCTAAAAAGACCTTTTTGATAACGGCGTGTTTCCACTCCCCCGAAAGGACTTAAATCTCCAGGTAACAGCACTGCTGGGAGATTTCGTGGGAGAAATCTGGAGGTCTGTTAGTAGCGAAAAAGTCGATTGCAAAGAATCTCGTTTTCCTCCTGTTCAAAAAACCACACAGTATGGATATCTCCTTCAGTTTACAGTTTCAGCTGACATTTATAAATATCTCTGCTCCTCGTATATCAATAACGCAACAATTGTAATTCAAAGTGACATGTATAGCAGTGTGTAATCACCCAGTTCCTATTCCTGTCCTCAACACGATTAACGCCAATCTCCGAAACGATGGAAGGTACAGGAAGCCAGCACGAGATCTCCCAAACGAGACAAACGGATCAGATCGCGGATTATGTGGCTGCAAAACCTCACGTGTCAAGAATCACCGGGCTGGTGGGAGTAATCTCGCTCGTCGACACATAAGTGAATCCCCTGGGACAGGCTGTCCCTCGTTAAACAGCCTCTCTGCGACAAGAAATTTGATGAGGGTCCCGTGGAAAACAAAAAAAATAGGTATTTACAGTAGCAGCAGACCCGTGGCGATAAATGCCCACGCTCGGCTCTCCGCCTCGCCGTGCTCTCTGGGCTTCAAGAAAATGTGCTCGTTTCGTCCTCCACCCCTCATTATGGACACCCTCGTCAGGGTGTCCACGGTTGGTCAGACGTGTCAAAGGAACGTGGTCCGTGTCGAGAAACTTTCGGTCGCCGATTTACGGGGAAAGATTGCCAATGAATCGGGAGAGGGATGATGTTCGTCGTCCGCGATCACGATACATCGCACGGCCACTGTATTTCACCCTCGGAGGGAAGGGGCGCGCGAGGGATGTGATTAAGAGGGTCGAATTGATTTCGTTGTCGACACATGGGTGTGTACAGATGAAACTGCTTTTTCGTCTGTGCCCTCGTGACAAACGAGACAGATGGGAACGTTTCAAGTTGAATGGACCAGGATAGTTCTTGCAAGTGAAGCTCTTTGTTTCTGTGAAATCGTTTTAAAGGTATTTTGAGGGGTCGATAGGGTAAATTGTTTGATTAGTAAGGGCACGATTGTTTTAAAAGTAGTCTAGTTTTAATTGTTATACAGGATTTGCAAATGTAACTCACGAGTATTCTGTGCTTTGAGCTCTTCTTTAAGTAGAATAGGTTTAACATTGATCAGACACAATGGACTCACTCATGTTAATAATTTTATCACGGAGTTATGCAAGTATTTGATATTCCTTTTAATGATGTACAATTAGGATATCATCTTACAGAGGATAAATTAATTTTACCTCATAAGTTCTGAGAATTTGAAATCCTTTGCCCTTTGCAAATTAAATAATGCCAATTTTCGAAACATAGTTCCTTCTTAAAATTACTTACCTACGTAAGAAGCATCAATCACTGAAAACTACATTTTGCTGACAGTACTTTGAATCGTGTAACGATTGACAGACTTTATTTTCCAATTTCTTAAGTATTATGCTGTGTATCGATTATTAATGATAATTTTGCAAAATGAAGCGGTCAATACTTGTAGACGCCACTGCGAAGTTTCTGCGTCATAGGCAGGGAGTGTTTGTAGGGGGCACGTGCCATGAAGCTCGCAGCGGAGCTTAAGGGAAGTCAGGCTTTAGAAATAATGAGAAGCTTCGTCCGCTGTTTTCCCTTCCTCTCCTTACTCAGCTATGTTGACACTGCGAGTTTTTAGTTGCACGCAGTGACCATTTAGAAGTACTCTAAGTGTGTGAAGAAATTAAAGTCTCAATGAAATAAAATTAAGAGTAATAAAAACTTGTGTGAACAGGACTAAGAGAAGTATATATTTGGTATGCGTGTTGTTTATTTTAAATGTTAAAGCTTCGTGTGACATATCTGCATTTAATTCCATTGGTACAGGGATTTTGATGATTCTAATTTTGAGGCTAAAATAAGATATGATCGTTAGAAAAGAAACTATGTTTAATTACGTTTTCATAAATACATTTTTTCAAGAACATGTTCTGAAAAACTAGACAGTGTAGTTCCTGGTTTGAATATTGTAACTCTGTGAACCATGAAATTAATTTTATATTCTACTTGTAGTAGTCCTTCTAAGGGAGCTCCTTTGGACGTAACAAGGTAAACGAGCTTAAGCTTAATTATCGCTACGTTAATAACTTTTAATCCGGATTGGCCTTTAAATAAGAGCAACGTTATTAATATCTTTATTCTAAAAATCAGCAAAAGCTGTTATAAGTAAAAGTTTCATGGTTATAACAGAATTTCCTTAATCAAACTAAATAGTATCGTGGATAAGTTCTAAATACTAAATCATAAATTACGACTATTACCGATTATTGAGGATAGGTGAAAAAATTTACCAAATACTTCGAAATTAACAATACACAATCACAGCATAAAAAATTGGATATATCATAAACCATCGTAAAAGCATTTTTGCAACAGCCCTAAGAATCTAAACATCCAATTAAATTTTCTGAAGCAAATTTCAAGAAACTTGATTTGTCTGATTTCTCTAATAACATTTAGAATTGAAAATAATTTTCAAATGTTACATGTACGTGTTATTACATGTTGCGGTTGATATTAGTTTCTCTAAAGATTACGACAATTACTAAACAACTGTGGCCGTCACGTTAACCGAATATCAGTTTGCTCCACGAAAATAGCGACTGCGGGGAAACTTGTAAGCCGCAAGGAGAAAAGGCGATAGAAACTTTGCGCCCAGGTGTATTAAAATTCAAGACTCTATACAAACTTGCTGCGGAAGCCTGAAACTCGGGAGACAATGCAATATGAAATTATATCGAATGCGGCGGTTCCCCGAATACTATTTGAGTTAAACTCTGCACAACAGAATGAACCCCAGTAACTCGCATTATTGTCAACCAGCGACACTTTCCATTACGTTCCCTCTGATACCAGTTTTCGATTTTAGCACGTTAGCAATAAAAAAATTCTAAAAAACTTTCGTTCTGCCTACAACCAGTGAAATCATACTTTAGTAAAAAACAGAAGAATTAGTGAAAATTAAAAATCGGGAAGGAATGTTTTGAGTTGATTTAGTCACTAATAATTAAAACTATACATTAAGGAATCAAATTCTGAAGTAAACCGCCAATTCTAGTACCGATCACTCATTAACTAGGTATTTGAAATTTTATATTATTCTTTACCTCAATGCGAATCAGTTTAATTCTATCTTAACTTCTACGTTATCAATAATGCAGTAATTTCTACAATTACAACTCCAACACTCCTTTCCACCAATGCCAGAAAACCAGTAAATAGTTAAACAAGATTTCTGCAAGGTGCACTAAAAAATATCATCCAAAGGTATTGTTATAATTTAAAATCCTTCATGTAACAGAATCTATCAGATTGGCGGGGAAGGAGGGAATCGAAAAGTGCCTCTGCACAGTGAAATTCCTTCCTCTTCTCGTACGAAGATTGTGCTCGCATTTGTACGCAAATTTATCCTTGCCTGGCTAGAAAAGACAGCGAAGCCGTACACGGGCGTATTAAAATTCAGGACTCCTCACGGGCTGCCTGCAGGAACTTGGGACTACGGGAGATAATGAAACGTGAAATTATGTTAAAAAGCGAGTCGTACGGATACGGGGGTCACCAGTCTAGACAGGAGGGAGCTAGACAGAGGTGTACTCGGATAAAAGTTACCTTGCTTATCGCTTTTCTCGATGGAAATTCACCGTTTCTCGTGCGCCGAGAACTTCTTGGCACGTAAAACAATTTAAACGGTGTCTCCGATGAGAGAATCCCTGTCCATGACGGTTCTCTTTGTAGAAACACCTGTTTTCAGACGTTTACCCTCAGATAACGAAAATACACTGTCGATATTGCACTCAAGTTGTCTCTCTAACATTGCTAAATTCTCTCAGAAAAACTCTAGGTTCCCATGTTTCACGTTAAACTATATTATTTGTAGTCTATGAGCGCGGTAATTACAACTTAATATGTGGTTGATGTGTCAACTATTTTATGTTCTCGAATTTATCTGCGTATGATGGTCATTGACCGAAAATTTATTGGTCAATGGAATAAGAGAATCATCAAATGTTTCTCATTCAGAATAAGCTGCAATTCATAAAGGGATATCAAGAATTTACTTTTCCTACAGCTATTCATACTAGAATACGAGGTTTTTCGAAGTAACTGGATTTTGACGTTACACAGTGAATGGCGAAAATGTGTTGAATGCGTGTATGCGGATTAATAGGCGGGTATTATCTTCTGGTGATCATGGTTTGATGTCCCTGGACGTTGCGTCGACGTGAATGCGTTATCCATTAACGTTAACTACTGGTAAATTACACGCTGGCCCCGGTTATTGCAATGTCGCCCAGTCGTCTAATAGGTATCGACTGTTACTGGAATGTAAACGTTAATCGCGGGACACGTGTATACTAATGAAATGTGCTCTATATGAGTGGTTAGTTTTGGCGATCATAGGATGCCACCGGCGTCGATGGTATATTAACGATTGATAGTCGCCAACCGTGCAGCAAATCGTATTGTAATTACAGAAAATGTTTGCTGTAGCGCAGGACAACCGTGGCAATATTGGTCTATCGATTAGCATTAGTACTCGAAGAATAATTGATGACCAGTGAGCATTAGCCTGGCTGCGCTGCAACGGCAACGTTGTAAAGAATTAAATGGCAATCTAATCAAAAAAGTTTTAATAGCAAGGGTATATTTAGTGAAATGTATGTATATCGACGCTTTTCATTCACGAGTTTAAAGTTCACAGCACTACAAGTAAGTACCTGATGGGCTTAGAAACAAAAGGGAGTCACTAAGAGTGGGAGATATTTAAAAAAAAAATTGAAATCGTGACTGAAACTGTTGCATTCGATGGAGAATATCATTTATTACTGTGACAGCTACGAAACTACAGAACTGGAGTCGCGTAATGATTAACGATTGTATTTCTCAGCGCGCTTCTCTTCTACTTGCTGAATGTCTGACTGTGCGTACACCTATTCCACTTTGGCGTGAAGAATACGGCTCATTGTTTTTCATTCAGACAAGTGTTCGAATAAATATTATTAACGACTTTCACAAACATAAATATACGAAGGGTTTTTATACGTTTGATGCAAAAAGGATGCCAACGAAGTAATTAATTTATCGTGTTCTCCTATACAGCACTGAAAATGGAACAATGTATGATGCCCGTTTTCTCAACCGCGCAAATTCCATGAATTTTGGATTTGGTTTGAATTTTCAACAGGTGTTTGTTGGTTTATTGGAGTGTCTGGTGCTGCGGAAATCGTTAATTGCGTTCAGAATACTCGAAGCAGCAGTTGCTACATCCGACTATCCAAAACTTCTGAAATTTTGGCTGCGCAGATGTTTGAGATAATTCTCTGCTAGAAATTTAATATCTGCACAAGCTTCTATGAAAGTGCTTGACATGAGTTAGACTGACCACTATATCTAAATATTAAACTCTGTATTTACTAGCTTTCATGATACAAAATATGCTTCAGAATAAACTGTAACATCCAGAATGAAATTGAAAGATAACATAAATACTTGACCGTTCCAAAAATTTTCAACGAGTTTAGGTTTTTACAATTTTAAATAATATTTAGTAAATATTACTCTTCAGTCTTATTAAAACGTCATATTAGTGCAATAATTTATGTCATTACTCTGTATCGCTATTCAAATTCATTTGTCTAAAACAAGTCACAGTTACATAAAATTAATCGAGATGTTCATTTATACATCTGCTGATCTCTTTCCTCTCTTTCCAAGCACTTTCCAAATAGTGAATAGGAAAGTGCTTGCAATAAAGCAAAAATAAAGATGATACTCCATCTGTGTAGTGTCAAATATTGTATAGTTAGAGGCTTTTCGTTAGTCACGTTGTCCCTCACATGCTACACAGAGATTCGAAATTGGCTTTTCTAGATCGCAGATTTTAACAGTACTCGATAGATTCGTGCCACCAGCATCGGGACTTTCAATTGCTCTATAAAACTCTGCACATAAACAAGAGGAAATTGCCATGGCACGAGTCGTGCAGTACGTGACGCACTAAAAGGTAAACACAATGCTTCCGTGTAAATAATGGCTTTATTTATTAGCGTAGAAACGATACCTCTTTTATCACAGAGTCTATCACTGTTTTATAACAGTGTGTAGAATGAAATTTACTCAGAGCATTAGTATGGTTTGTTGGATGTTGTCCAGGGAATATGATATTATACCATTTCCAAATGTAAACTATTTTTTTCTGTGCAAGAAATATGATGGAACGTTAACTAGGTATTTTAAACTAGATGCACTTCGTTTGAATAGTAGAAGAGACTTGATTGCATATTTCCGTCAAACAAAAAAAGGTAGTCAAAACATATGAAAAAACCGTCTTGTTTCAGTATCCACATTCAACACTCACCATCGAAACTTTCCATACAAGGTTGCTCCTGTTTTCTATAAACAAAGGTTCTTTAATGGTCATAGTCTCGGCGGCACAGAACACCTTCCCGCAGTAGCAGGTCTTCCATTTCCATTTTACATACATCTCCAGGGCATCCCTTTCTCAGCAGAACCCAGCAGCGCGATGTCGAGTGTCGGTCGAAACCCCCGAGGGGCCGTGGGTGGTGGGGTCGGCCGAGGAACGTTTTAAACAAAAACGCTTCCCACGTAACGTCCGACTGGCCAGAACTCGTTCATCACTTTTTTATCCAGCTGCCTTCGCAGGATTTCCTCGAATATTTCCGCCTCGTAAACCTGAACTCGGAGTGCACGCATCTAGAAACGATTTCGCCAGCGTTCCACACAGTTTAGTGAGGGTGGGGGGTGGAGGGGTGCAATCTGGCGACTAAACATCCTTTCTAAAACTAAAACAGCGGCCAAACTACCGGCGGATTTTATCGGCTGGTTGGTAGTTAAGATTAAAGCATTTCCGTTTGCCTCCTTCGTCGTTGCTTTTCGACATTCCTCTTTTTTTTTTGGCTGTACGCTAAGCAGCGGGCGCAGCGAAGGCGAAACGGCGAGCACCTAGAGGCCCGCGCGGACCTGGGAGCCTTTTTATTGGCGGTGATAAACATTTTTATGGATCCCACGCGAATTACTACTTTTTACAACCACCGTTGCTGGAACTGCGATGCCAGCAACCCCCCAGCTACCCCCTTCGTCGCTGGCTCTGGGCCCTCTTGCATTATTCGTCTGTTTCTTAATCCTTCTCTTCCTTTCGTCGCGAGATTTCTCTCCCCTCGAGCAAGTGGTTCGATACAGGGGAGAATCCGTGGCCAGAGTCAAGCGGAGGCTGCGTGACCTTCGCGTTTAATGGCTCTGGTGGTTTAGGATTCTGTGACGGATAGGCATCGGAGGGAATTCGTTTAAAGCAGGTCGTACGTATGCAAATCGTTCAAGTGCTTATTCAGCAGGGGCTACTATCGCTACCTCGACGGAAGATAATTGGTTGCGGATGATTATGTAAATGCTGCGATAGTTTGAAGGCGACCGGCCGCTTTTTCGGGCTTCTACGTGTTTACGACTGTTTGGAAACTGGCACTTCCGTTTCCCGCGAAGGGGATGCTTCGCTGGGTTTGCTCCTTTTCAGTCGAATGTAATTAGCATTTTTCGAGTATAGACAGGAATATAAAAAGTAGTATAAGATAAAGGATTTTTGATATTTCAAGCATTTAAGTGAAAATTTTTATCTAAACAATTAAAGTCAATTCTTCAAACTTCCACAAACACTTTCCAAAATAATTGGAATTTTGAGAAAATCCTACGCTAGGTGGGAGATAATACCTACATTCCAGTTTATATATCTTTTTTGTATTACCTTCTTAAATGATTCAGTCATTTCCCGGAGTGTGGGCCAGTTTTTTTGCAGTCCTCCGGGAAGCCATTTTGTCTGCCGTCATTTTGTATAATTTTTCATTAAAATTTTTTTCGAAACGAAACAATCCCCAACTTTGTATTTTGTTACTGGCTTCAGGGTGGTGTCCTCCCTTAGAATGTTTTGCGTAACAATATTCAATTTCAACACAGCTTCGAGGTATACGTAGGAAAACAGTAAAAATATTATTGCAGGAAAAATCTCCTCCTTTTGTCGAAATAACACACTTCCTCTTATATATCATTAACTTGTGAGGAATAACTCAAACTTTTCTGATATCTTCGAAAAAGAAATCAGCAAAATTCAAGCATGAAGATGAAAATTATCATTCAGACATGGAAAGTTATCAACCAAGTCATGATGTCCCGTGGTTCCCATAAAATTGATATCCTCAACTAGACACAACTTCCTATATCTCTATTTACGTTGTCCCTTTTATCGATTACCTGTGTAATTTACAAATACACCTTTACCAGAAGCTTGAGCAGTGTTCAGGCCATTACCGCTTTCGTAGTAATTCATAGCCAAAACGATTGCCCTGCAGGACGCACGTTCGACTGGATTGTACAGCACGCTGCACAAGTAGCCGTGGCATTCAGCTTTCGAGCTTGCACGGTCTGTACGACGAGGCACGTACACACAATGGAGGGTACCGTGACCAAAGAAGCGAAATTGCAGCGGCGTCAGTCGCTGCGAATTGCTTACGCTGGGCATACTTTAATTAACTGCAAATAGAATTACACCTGCACAATTTAGCGCTGATATCGAATTCGCGTTTGATGAGACAAACGCATAAAACAAGATTTTATGAAAAATGGTACGTCACATTTGTAAATAATATTAATAATACTGTTGCAAGGGAGAAGCTGACTGAAACAAATATGGCTGTATGGACATCTGAAAATAAGGGAACGAGGGAGGTGAATGAAGGTCTGCTGAATGCTTCAATTTAGTTGTCACTGTCTTATCAGATAACTAAAATGTACTCGAGGAAGTTTACACTTGTGCAAATTGCATGCGATGGAATAAATCAGAGTGGAAGTTACAAACGATGGAAGAGTGTATAAAATTCGATAACACAGCTAATAGTGATTATTACTTCATGATAAGTGGTAGCTTAGACTTTAAAAATGATATTTATAGACTGAACTAAGCCATTCCTTGTTTTTCTAAAACGTAGAGAGAGAGAGAGTCGGTACTGTTTCTACGATAGCTTCGACTGTCTGACCATAACTGTTCTTTTCCACTGTCAACACTTCGAATATTCCACGCCAGATGGTTTCACAGATTTTGGAGCAATTACAAAGAAAGTGTACTATTTGCATATACCCTAGGTATTTTCTTTCGTTTATTTTTTCTTTCAACAAACGTATTCCCGATTACTAAAGAAATGTCTCAGTGAGAATGAAAAGTAACTGAATGATTGTAGAAAAATAATAAGAATTCCTATATTCATCACCTCTTTCTTTGCAAGCCTCACAAAATTATAATGATCACAACAGTGTGCTCATTACCCAAAATCTTGAAATTGTTTTTTCCATCTACAAACCCTTGTACATACAAAACACAATTCGATCATTGCATATAGAAATTCCGAAATTCACAGAAGAGCATGGAACTTCATCCATCTTCGTGTAGACAACGACAGATAAGCGTGCGTTTTAAATACCTTTTGAGTTAGCTTAGTAACCTGCGGCATTCAAATCATAGCGTCGTCGACAGCCTTCTAGTTCCCCTGCCCGTAATCCCACTATAATCCCCAAAATTAGAATGTCAGCCTGAAAATATCTGATGTCTACGGAGGTATCGACCGTCACCTGTGACGGGCGCCACACGTTTGCGAATTTCATCGTCAAAAACTTCCGTGAAAATTCAGTACAGCGGCACGTCTCGGTTACAACTTGTGTATAACAGAGAGCCATTGGAATAGAGGGCTGGTGTGTATAGCAAGGTGAACGAGAGTAGGGTTGAAAGATGATGCATACCCACCAGTGCAACCAAACACCCAACAGCTCTTATCTTGTATCTGGGACGTCTATCGCTGGAGAGGCTGCTCGACGAAGCGAAATATTCGTCTTGTATGACGGGTCCATCCAAATTGAGATTCGATCGTTTCGATACATCACGTCGCGCCCCCCTCGATCACGGTGTTCTAGGAGAATGTCGCCAATTTTTATGGGCAAGGCTATTCCAGAAAATGTTTCGTTATTCTTCGTGCCTTTCTTATATGCGAATTTCTTTGAAATTCTTTGAAAACTTGTGCAAAAGTAATAGAAGAATGTAGTTATGTCAGGCACGTGGAGCTATTGCAGGAACAAAGGATGTTAGAATTGCAACGTGTTTCAATTGTTGCAATTTCATTTTTTTTTTTGGAAGAGAATATGTATTGGAGGTGGTCCAAGAATTATGAGTGTAATATATGAAAGTTCACACTTGTTATGGGTTCGGTCATGTATAGAATATCGTTTCGAAACACCCACGTCCGAGATAGAAGAGGTTTCTTGAAAAGCATAATGGTAACGCTGCCAGAATGTAAATCGGTATCCCCCAGGTCGCGTTGAATTTTATATGGCGCACCATACGCGCTGCACCAATTTTCATGCATTTATTCGTCGACACTTTAACGCTGCATGCAATGAATGTTTCCCGCAGTGCGTTTTTCCGCCATAACACCCGCGACAAACCGCTTCGATAGTTACTAATAAAGAGAATCAGCATTCCGATATTTCAACGATATTTCCTTAAATTCAAGAGATCTTCCTTAAATCTGGATTAATATTGTCTCAGCAATATTTCAGTAATAACAAAGCAGAAGTTAATAATTTTATTCATCAAGTATGCATGGAATACTTAAAGAATTGCAATTTCTGGTTCCTTATTAATATTTTGATAACTCCGATAAAAGTCAGTGGCCACTGTAGATCCTTAGATCGGAAAATCCTATTCCCAAGAAAACTATGATTTACGCGACAGACTGCTACCGGAATTCACTCTAAGGGTGAAATTGACCCCTAAACATCGGGCTATTTCCCGATTTTGTGTTATAACTCGCGAACTGTAAGTTATAAAAAAAACTATTATTTGGCAAAAATTTAATCTTGCAGTTTCCGAGTTATAACGCAAAATTGGAAAATATCTGGACTTTCAGGGGTCAACTTTACTCCCTAGGAGTGAATTTGTGCAGCAAAAAAGTGCCGATTACATGCCTACATATATCCTCTAAATATCCCGTAAGTTTCATAATTTTTTGAATTTCCTAGCTGGGAATCTTTCCCTGTAAGCTACGAAACCTCTTTCCATGTCTTTCCATATAATCCCCGTTCACCGAAAGTTACATTCACGAGTATCCACTTCCCTCGATACTCCACAACTCAGGTCCCCGAATCTCGGTGCACAGTTATCTTTAATGAGACGTTCGAAAGGAGTGGTGAAAATTTCGGTGCTCGTAAGTAGCGGCAGTATCTCCCACCTACACGCTCGTCGCGCAGATACGTTGGAACGAGATGAAATCACGTAGCGTCCGCAGCGTCTATATCTGCGACTACAGTTTTGAGACGCAAGCCACCCAGAGACGTACATAGTTGGTATCTCTGGTTCAAGAGCCATAAAGGTTATCGTCATTACGACACACGACCTCCGCGATACTGTAGCCCCGCGCCTCACGTTTCCACTCGAGGGGCAGGACTGTGGGGAATTAGTCGTTGGATCCTGCAGAATGCAGCAGCTCGGAGTCTGTATCTTGGGTGTGCGCAAATACACGGCGAGCCTGGTTTTCGCGGAGACGCTGGACGCGCATGGCCGCGAACACTCCTGCCCCGGCACTGTACATAGAATATTTACTTGGGCCCAAGTTCTGCGCCAACTTTGCGGGAACTTTCGATTGACCGAGGAACTTTGCTCCGCCGGCGGGGACGTTGCGCGAAGTTGAAGCACAGAGCGTTTAATTAGGATCAGCGCGTGACGATGTTTGATAGCTCTGATGAAATGGCTGTATGAATTTCCACGCTGTGGAAATTTCGATTTTGAACGTGGGATGTTGGTGGGATATAAAAGGTGCAGTTAAATAGCTATGTTTTAGTCAATATTAAACTTGAAATTATAGTATCAAGGGAATAGATAATATTGCTACTGTTAACACGAAGTTAAGTAGGGGAAAGGTGGGATAGTTGATCAGCGGGGATACATGATCACATCAGTTTATATCACAACTTAAATAATTAAATACAAACAAAGCAAACCATTATTATTTTAATAAAAAAGAAAAACTGTGATCAACTATCCCACCTCTCCCCTACATACAATGTGAATGGATGATTTCTAAAATTTTTTAGGTGTACTGGTTCCATTACCTCAGATTCCATTGTAGTATATTTATGAAAATTCAGATTTCTGTCACTGTAATGGTTTGATGATAGAATATGGGAGTATTTAAATGGCTATGTACCTGGGCGATCCATCATGTGTACGTTGCTTATTACATTAGCAAAAGTGAATGCAAATTACGGTGGAGTAGGTTGTACCTGTTGGTAAGCAGGAGCGTTCCGCAATATGGAATATCGAATGCAGTGACTTAGCTGTCCTGAGCAGACAGGCACCCAGGCACGATCCTACCGGATGCATCAAATGCACCAAATGTACCAAATGCACCGTGATAACGTCACTCACAGGATGTAGGGTTAGTAATTCAGCCCTCGGAACGCGTGGAAGGGGTAATTTGGATTCTGTTCCATTCGTGTCTGTACACTGCAACGAGTAATTTTCGAAATTGCCCTTCCAACGTCAATTTCTGGGCAGGTTATCTAAGGATAGGGAAGAGGTCGCCTTAGAAAAATTGCGGGACCTCGACCGACCAGGGGTATCGACTATGGTTGTAGCAGCAAATGCTTCGAATAAGCTGAAAATTTGCCACACTTATTCGTGCTATTTGTGCAACGATTGTGTGAGTAAATTTGATTAGATTCGTACTGATCTGCTCAGATTTTTAAGACTTATTTTCTTCCTTTGTGTCGTGCTATTTTTATCGACGTTTTGTAAAGTAAGAAAGTATTTTATGTAATTTAAAATTTTTTTGGTAGATGGAGTGGTAGTTTTTTAAGCATGTATTATGGTAAGTAGTAGCGAACTGGCGATATTTTGACACTTTGCGATTTATTCCTTTGAGGAATGGCGGTAACGAGCTTGGCCAACGTTCGATTAATAAATTCCCACGTACTTATGGTATAATAAAAACGGTGCCTCCCGTGGGAATGCAAAATGAGGTGATTATTCATGAGTCTGTGAAATTGCATATTCAAAGGTCGTCAAGAAGGGGTGCCTCTTTTATTAAAAAGAACGCCCTAAAATAGGTGAGAATTTAATCAGACGACGTATACAAAACCAATAACGAGATATACTAATTACTAATTAAATAATGAATAATGGAGGGAAAAATTAACTTTCAAGTGAAATAGATGGAAAGGGTCTATAAATGTAATCTTGCTATTGAGAAATATTTATAGAGAAATATAGGTTTCAATCACGTTCAATTTGGAGAATTTCATATTTATTAAAAGTTGTAACTTCGTATAATAGTTCTTCTCTGACAAGCACAGTGTAAGTTGCTATTTTCACTAATTATCTCGTACAAAAAAAATCCCTTGTTCAACCTCCATCTATATCAGCTGCAACTGCAGTTTCTATTTTGTTCAAATTTTTTAAGAATTCATTTCCTGGCATTGCTACACATTTCTCATTGTATTTTCCACTTACAACAAACTCACTTGCCTTTTATCAAACGTAAAATGAAACTAACAATGTTCTCCTATCTGCGTTAATAGATGTAGGGGAGACCGGGGCTAAGTCGCCACTTTTAAATATCTCCGAATCTATACATCGTATGATCTCTTGGTCAATAATGTAGATCTTCAATCAGATTTCAATGCGACCGACAGAGTATTATGGTGAATTTACGTGCTAAATTGTAATATTTATTTTGTTGAACGTGTTGGTTGCTATGAAAAGTGGCCGAAAGTGAATTTGTTTTCGCAACGAAAATTTCGGTTTGCACCTTCGCACCCATCGCGGAAAATCTGAAGCCAAGTGATTCTTAGAGAATTAAGCATGCCAAACACGATTTTGACATGAAACCTTTCATTTTCTTTTATCTAAAATATTTTCTGAGCGACCGAAGTTGTGACTGGCGCTCGGGGCTAAGTCGCCACAAAGCCATTGAGGTTAAGTCGCCACATTCATAATTGTCACTTAGTCGAATTCACTCTATCTTTAATTGTAAACGCCTCAGATATTTACATTACAGCACCATGGTACGCACGTACCGTCGCAAACGTGAGGCAGTTGATAAAGAAAGACTTAAAAAAGCCGTCATAACCGTCAGGGGTGATGCCATGCCAGTTGCGACTGCGGTGAAGCAGACTGAACGATAAAATAAAAAATAAAATAATAAAAAAAATAATAACACATCTCTGAGTGTTTTCCTTCAAACAATTTTCAATTTCTACTAACAATTTGGTACGAAAAGAAGGTGACGACTTAGCCCCAGGGGGGTGGCGCCTTAGCCCCGGCGATTTTGACATTTCAGAAAATACACCAACGTCAATTTTTTGATTTCTTCATTACACTATGCCAGATAAACATTATATCGTATAGTAATTTTGTAGCTGAGGCTTTACTCTTTCCAACAGTATAAATATGTACGGTAAAATTATTTATTTTATTGCCGAAAATTGGCACCGCCAAAAAAGTGGCGGCTTAGCCCCAGTCTCCCCTACCAAATACCTAGTATAAAGAATTCATTTCGCCCTGCACCATGCAACCAAACATCTCAAAAACTAGCCTCAAACTTGACACTGACTTGATCATAAATTACAATACCAACAGAACAAGGTTACTTAAACAACGCCAGGCCAGAATGACATGTTAAATCCTTCAAACGCGGATGGCAGCTCTGCTCCTACAGTTTCAGTAAAGAAACACAGCTTTCTGTCTGCCGTTCGACGTAAAAAGATCGTCTGCTCCTTCCTCCCTCGCGATTTCCTCGCGACAGCGCAGCGTCGCGAGATCGATGCAGGCTCTCCCGCGATCCTTCGCGTTCGTTCATAAAAATGTACCCTGAGAGTACTTAGGAAATAAAATTTCAGAATCCGTGCCGCTGGAGTAGAATGGAACGCGGGGCATCAGTACACATTACAGCGGCGGAGGCACAGACACCCGTGTAAACGAATTTCCGCGTCACGTGCAATTCCTTCGCTGTATCCGTAGCACCATTGTGACCCCATCTCAGCCGCCACCCCCTCGTACCTTTTTTTTGCTCCCCGTCCTGCCTCGATCCTTGCTCCTCCATCCAGCCGCGACGGAATAAAACGGAGAAACGCGGCCAGAAGGAAACGAGAAGGGGGCGGGCGGGACCCCTGTCTCGTTTTTTTTCCCCACCTCCCCCCCCCCCCCCGCCCTTAGCTCGTCTTCTCCCGCGACGCACCGAAACGAACGTCGAGTTTATTTTTATCTGACACCCCGAAACTAATTTGATCTCGCGTTCGCAGACGCTCTTTGAATAAAGGTCCCCTGTTTCCAGGCGTCACGACGATTTCCACGCTGAATTTTGCGGTGCAGTGGCACGCAGCGCCGACATCACAGGCAGCCGCGCCCCCTTTATCGCTGATCTTTGATCTTTTTGCCAGTGGCTTTTGTCGTGGCATCGGCTCGAAAAGAAACGGGCTGGGAGCAAGGGGACGAATTGAGGGGCTGTCTTGTGTGAGCGGATACGGTGGTCGATTTATGTCAACGTTTCGAGGGGGTGAAGAAAAGATTTGAAAGAATTTTATGCGTTTTCCTGTGTGAGCTTAGACCCTTCTTTAGACGTTCTTAGATGTTTCTGAATTTTTTGTAGGTACTATTGGCATGTTCCAATTAAGAATTTTTATTGTCAAGATTGGGAATATTGTTAATTTCTGGGGGGATGTTTGTGATGTTTACACAGTAGTTACTGTGCGATTGTGTAGGATCAAGGCTAAATTACTGCTGTGATGGTGTCCATCATGCATATTTTTTACAATGTTTGTGAAATTCTGTAGATGTTGATTGTGTATGAAGCGGGTAGGATATTTTTAAATTCAGGGGGTTCAGTTTGGTTCAGATTTCTCCGCAGAGTGCTCTCAATCGCGCTGCAATCGTGGGGATGTATTTCATGTTGTAAAACTGTTGAACGAATACTTGAGTAATGCAGTCTCGAGGATCTCCACGAGCCCATTATCCTAGCATTTGCTTGTCTAAAATCGGGGATGCTTTTAAAGAGATACTCTTATCCCGAAGAAAAGACGTTAAAGTACAAACCAAAGTAGGATTTTATATTCATCGTGTATTTTCTGGTCTGCATTATTCACGTAAATTTCATTTAGTGATATCGATAAAAGTTTCTCCTTTCTAAATAAACAGCAAGGAAAGCTTTCACACTAAGTTGATTTAATGTGTCATTGTAAATAAGTTTATATTCTACTAGATATAAAATAAAATTCCGAACTGAGGTACATTCGGAATCAATTCTATACACCACATAATGATTGGCTGACTACAGCGTAGCGCTATTCTACTTGCAGAACGTCTGACCCCATATTACCTCGTTCCACTTCGATGTAAACAAATTAAACATTAGTTTGCGTCTTTAGATAGGATTTGTTAATACTTTTACTGAAGGTATGTGAAGTTCAATACGCTATAATATATTTCTTTTAACATAGTGGTTTGACTGGTTACCTTATACCCCAGTATGCAGTTAATCTTCATTACTTACTTCACAAAAAGTACAATTTTCTTGGAAATATTTCTTTAATTCTTCCAGGATACAAGCAGGGGAATAGTTTTCCACTGATATATCACTTCCGGCAGCAAAGAATCTTACCGAAATAACCATAATTACATCCACAAGCAAAACTGTATTTAACACCTTCTTAGATTTATACAAGTGTTTCCAATTTCATATACCTCACTTTCTCCGACATTAAGCACATTTATGTAGCTTAAAGTTCACAATAATTTACCACTCATCTCATTATCTCCCCCTCTCATTATCTAAACTCCTTGCAAATGTAACTTTTACCAGCACATTACAAAAATACCAACGAAGCGTGCAATCGTTCTCAACCCCCAAGCACCCCCAATTAAATATCCAACGGATAAATATTTCTCGCCACGTTTCCGAGTGTGTCCCCCGCGCTAGCACTCGTAAAAGCATCTCGAATTAGGTAGGAGCCGCTGCATTTTGCATCCCAGATCGCCACGTACTCCCGATCGTGCCTCAACTTAAAAGGACTCGTTTCAGCTGGGATGCTTTCTCGACACGCACACAACGGCAATCTCCATCGCTTTTATTCATACAAACGTACCGGCGCATCGACATAGACGCGTTTGCACCTAAATGTCCCTGTAACAATTTACGTTCACCCTTGCGCGTAGCCAGGGACTGTTTTGTAAGGGTGCACCAGTCGCGACAGTCTGCTTCCACTCAATTAGCCAGGCGTACCTGCGGGCTACCGGTGCACCTGGTTTTGCAGTTGACGCACCTGTAATGCAGTCCACGAGTAATTAGGCACTGTTCGGGCTCGTCTATCGGACACGCTTTTGTCCTCTGCCAAAAAGCAGCCACGTACACAGCGCTGCTCTCTGTCTCCGTCGAGAAACAGGCCGCACGCTGATGACCGAATACCTAGAAGCGCTCTGAACGGCGGAAATTTCACCAAAAATAGTCGCGGTAACAGGGGAGTTGGCTTTATAGCGTCTGTGTAACGTTACATTTGCGAGACACGTCGTTGGATTATTTGGTGTTCCCATGGCCATGGGAGGTGAAACGTTTGCTAAGCTTTCAGATAAAGATGTGAGTGGGAGAGATTTTAAAACATTGTTGTTTTGAAACAAGTGTGGAACATTTAAGCCTTAAGTTTGTTCATTAAGTTTAAACTGATAATCCGTATAAGCTAAGGATTCCTAAACTAAATGCGTGTCGCGAGAGAATGGCACCCTTCGTGTCACTTCGGTGATTTATTGGGCCAAGCATTGGGCAATTTTATGACTGTGCAGAAGTGTTAGACTGGGAATGTAGAGGGTGAGTTCTGGGTGGTGGTTTCTGTTTTATTTCAACGTAACGGGGATAAGGGTTATTAATTGTGGCAGTGTTCTCGTAATTTACTCAATTTCATATCTTGGCGAAGACACCGTCGTGATTCTAAGAAGAGACTTATCATGATGAAAGCATCTCTTGCCACCACTAAACGGCACGAAAACATTCCGTGCACTGATGTTAATTCTCAGACGCGATATTTCATAGCGTAGTTAGAAGTAAATGCACCCGCAGAGGACCAAGTGCTTTCGGGGGAAACTGGGTTTACTCTCTCGCCGTAGTACACTATCGTCTCAGGAGGGTGATTTCGACATTATTGCACTAAGGAATGTCATTCTGAGAGTCTAGATCTGGGTAGTATCTTTGTACGTTACGTCGACATTGTTAAATATTAATTAAATCACGGTCAGTATTCGAGAGACCCGATAAGTATAAGAGTGTAGATTAATACGGAGGAAAAGGATATTTGAGGGAAGCTGATAACAGCTTATGCAGGAAACTGTAGAGCTCTGAGTCACCCAGACTCACTGCAACCATATTAAATTTCAAGGTAAGGAAGATCACTGATGTAACAAGATAGATGATACCGTCTATTTAAAAATGATTCCTAAGAATCACGATACGTTTTATATCCTCTGCAAGAATACCGTAACTTTACGGTCACGAAAATGGCGAAGAAAAATATTACGTAAGCATCTGAATTCCGATAGAATCGCAATGAATGCTATACATACTTCCACCTGTTAAGAGACAAAGTGAAACCAAGAATAGCAAGATAACGAAGAGGATACACTACGTCTTCGAAGCTTAAACTGCACGACCCGTGTCCCTAAAAAAATTAAACGAGAAAGCGTACCTACTAATCTTTCCTCCTCCCAGCAAAACACCAGAAGTTTCCTGAAATCGGTCAAGCTTACATTGTTCCTGGCTGACTTACATCGCTCACCGTTCGGCAGCGCCGGCACGAAGGTATTATTATGCGAAGAATAGTCGTTGCCATAGAAAGGGCGAGGCTTTGCGAACGGGGTTGCCGAAGCTCTCTCAGTAAACTCAGGGCTTTCGTTTCGACGAGCTTTCGGCATTGTGCGGGCTAGCACGAGGGGGCTAGCTCGTGCACATAAATACCATGATTGATGGGCTAGAAACAGCTCCGGAGTCTCTCCGTCCTCTCTCCGTCCTCTCGCTCGCGTCTCTCTGTTCCTCCTCTCTATCCTTCGTTCACGTCGTAGTTCGACCTATTTGGTATTAAGAGCGAAGTTTACAAGGTGTACACAATGGGCCGGCAATTTTCCGCACCCACACTTTCCCCCGCGGCCACTTAACACATTATCCGCTGTGGGTACGTATTGTTTGATTGTTGGACAGGCGCGCGCTGGTATCACGCTCACCCCCCCCCCTCCGCCCTCTTAATCTGTTGCTGATAAAGCGCAAGCAGAATCACTGGAAGAAGTCCATTAAACATGATTACATTTGATGGTGGCGTTCTCTGTCTGATGATTTATGATTGTCTTGAGAGAAGGATTCTTCTGTTTGCAGAGTTGTAGCTTTTGAGATTGATGGTGCTAGTGAATTGTTTCATGACTGATGGTTCCATGGTGGAAGAATCGACGGGGACCTTTTGAGTTGGAGGGAAATGGCCCATCTTCGTTAGATGGGGGTAATTTCGAATGAGTAGTTGAAGGAATTGTAATGAAATGTGTGCGAGATTTTGGATGGAGTTTCAGTTGAACGTTTCAGTGGATTATGGGATCGTTTCCGTGGGATGCAAACGATCCCGGCTGATAGTGTAAATCTATCAAATTCCTTTGAACATTAAAGCAGTTCATCGACGTTGCACCCATCTCGTATATAATTTTCAGGCCATTTGATCGTAATGGTAGCATTCGAACGATGTACTGGTTAACAGTGCTTGTGAAATGAGGTTTATTCCAAACGTTGGGATTTGCGAGTGTTATTACAATGGCAGGTAGCGTCGAAAATATTGAATTGCACATTAACAGCAATTGGGAGCATTTACTAAACGCACAAATATTAAACAATAAATATAATACATTGTATCTAGTGTATTATTTCTTCAGGCCTGTTTTATTCTATAATTTTTTCCTTCGCAATTTGGGGATTTAAGACTCATTTTTCTCCAGCAAGGATTTCTGTACTGAAATATTTAAATATCTTTCAGAATAAAATCAAAATTTGCATAAACCTAACCAGCACGTCGATGTGACGGATAAGGATTTCCCAAATGACAGGAGTGACATTTAAACAAGGGTACATAATGAAGGAAAATACAATTGCACTGTTTTCTGTGGTTTTGTCACGCGATGAAAACTGAACTACCCGAAAACTGCAATGAAAATTCAGAGGGTGGGTACCAAGGTAAATTGTAGGCCACCACAAATCGTTACGCTGACTGGGCCGGTAACTGCATCGAATTAGGGCGAACCGAAATCAAACCGGATCAAGCCAAATCAAACCAAGCACAAATTGCAAAGTGTAGCGACATCCACACACTCGCGTGCTGATAACGAGCCGTTACGATTTTCCTGCCCATAAAATGTTGGTTCTCCCTTAAGGCTAGTATGTGACAGCAATCAAGCATGTAAATTATTTTCTAGTCTCACTCAAACATTATACACTACCAAATATCAATTAGAGTACTGGAAATGTTTATTGAGTACTATACTTCTCTTATTACTATCTTGTAATAGGATAATTATATTGCAAAAATGTGTAGTGAGCTATCTTGGCCAAAATAAATTCGACAGCAATCATTTTATCATTCGTACTACAGTGGATGGCCAAATTATTATACTCGAACAGAATGGTTTGAGATTTGGAAGTTTATAACGGCTGTATAAAGAATATGTAAAAAAGAATTTTAACGCTTGAAGTTTCTAGTTTTTGAATCAATCACTTAAATTTTTTTTTCATCCATTATGTTGCTGGTTTATCAAGATGAAGCGCAGGAAAAGAAGTTTCAAAGATTGTTGGCTAGTTTCAACGTATGCACAGGCCCAAAAAATGATTTTCGGTAAATAAAATGAAGAGCTCTTATAGAGAAAAAATTTCTCTTGAATTTCCTTCTTTTGATCTTGTTGAATGATTTTTATTGGCCGAGTTATTCGTGATCAAAATAAAAATGGTACTTTTCACTTTGAACACCAATAACTTGCGAAATCATGATCGTAGACAAATTTTCATGAGTGTTTTCGAAAGCTAAGAAAGTTTTCTTCCAGAGCCGTTACTTGCCAATTTAATTTTTTTTTTTTAATCGTATCAAATCCATTTTAAAATGTTCCCAAACATTCATGAAAATATTTTGAGTATAATAATTTGGCCAACCTCTGTACTATGAAAACAAACGTAGTTGTTGTAATAAATATTTTCAGTATTGTACAAAATCCAGCAATATAGCATTATTTTCGAAGATATTTAATTTACTAGCTAATATTTGCGTCAGATATATATCTGCCCTTGGCATCCACTGACCCGCAGACTCCCAATGGAGAATTTAGCCACTGGACCTATCAGGAGACGCGCCAAGAGCAAGCTGTTATCAGTCCCAAAGTTTAGCGGTTTCCTCGATCCCAACATGAATGTCTCTGACGCGTATATCTTCACCTGCACAGCGGTACATCCGTATCTGTCGTGGCCTTCGACCCCAGTCCACACCTCTACGACCTCAGGCTAGATCAGACCCTCCCTCTGAAAACCACTTTCCTGCATGATCAGCCGGTTCAACGCCCCCTGACGTTTTCGCGCCCTTTAAGCCTCTAGCGATTTTGCGAGATACTCGCCTCGAAATTCTGTCCCTTCGACAGAAGCTCTTTGCCTCGTCTCGATTTATTGTAACCTAGAGGACGGACGGCAGAGGCTCAGCTAGTTACTTCGATACCTGTCGATCCACTGACGGACTTCCCGTTCTATGCCACGTTTCTGTAGATTGTCATGCAGATTTTGACGCTTTGCATGACTTGTGAGAATTTGCATTGAGGGAAATGAGAACGTCTCGCGGGAACTTCTGGTATATTCTTGAAGTTGATTGAGTATTTGTATTAAACTTGTTATTGTTGTATGTTGATTAATTTATAGCATTCGCTCTGAGTTTTCGTTTCTCTTGTTAGTTTCTCGGGTGAAGGTTGTATTTACCTACTGCAAAAGCTGAGGAAAAATGGGCGCCCACTTGATTAACTGAATAACTTTAAGAAGGGATGAATTTTTTGCACAGCTTATGAAGGATTTTCAGAGCGTGCCCCGTGCAGATTATAAATTACGGCTCAATCATGTTTATTTTATCGCCAGGCACGATTAATTATTTCCCAGCGATTAATTATTCTCAACATTTCTCGGCAATTAATTACCGTTAGACGTTGGAGTCTGGCGGTGGAGCGGTTGTAGTAATACTGACCGCGCCCGAGATTAGTATAGCCGCGTATATTATTAAATGAAACGTAGCTAAACCTAGCTTAATCGTAATTGCGAAGTTATCAACATCAAAATCACGATACTACTTAAACTGATAGAATCACAATCGATGCTATTACTATTTTAACCTGTTAATGGAAGGAGACTATTTAACAGGTCACTAGAAGATGCCTTCGTTTGAAAGCATTTACTGTCATTAAATCCAGTCAATTGAGTAACAAGTAAATATGTATTTGAAAATGAAGAAGGAACATATCTAATCAAGAAGAGACCCCATTAACAGGTTAAGATTTGTTTGATACATAGAATTCTGAATGCAGTAAAATCATTTTAATCGAGATGAAGCACAATATCGACCACAGCAGAATAATTGATCGAATTCTGTAATGTTCGCTATAATTATAGGTGCAAGGTGTTGAGCGTCGTTTCTGGTACTCATGAAAATGAAAGTGTCATAGTGAAAGCAATTTCAGGGAGGCGGTACAGCATTAATCGGCGGAATTTCTGCGAGGATCGTGCAGCAATGTATTAACAATTTAACGAGCCGACACCTGCGATAGCTATTATAACACAATTATATACAGCGTCTCGTGTTGGGTGTGTGTGCCTATTGCGAATTCGCGTAGCAGACTGCATCCGTACACTGGGGCACGACGCGAATTGCTTGGGCTCGTAGGTCTCGGCGTAAATTCTATCATTATGCCCTTTCTTGCTGAAGTTTATTGAGCGTGTCGAGGGCAAAATATAATGCAGGGCGGCACAGCTAAGTGGTGCATCCAAAATTATTACGGATGTGCGTCATGCGTGCAGGAATATCAAATTTTAGCTTCTACGGAAATTCGCAATAATGTCACAGAGCTTATTATGGTTATTAATGGGAGGAGTAGAGGAAATATGAAATGGTTGATAAAAATAGAAAATTAGTCTAACTTTATTTCTTAACATGTTGGGAGAAAGGCGGGGGAAATTTAGATAAATTGTTGATCCAAGTAGTATAATGATTCCCAACCATCTTCGAGTCGTGATGATGAGTAAATTTAAGAAGGTAAAGAAAACGCATAATGAAATAAGTATTTCAGAATATAATTCCAACTTAATGATTAAAATAATCGAGTCCTAAAAGTCGCCAACTAAAAATAACCGTGAGGACCTTCCAGAAAACACTTAGCGATCCCACATTGGGAATCACTGATTTAGTTGGTAGAAATGAAGCGGATTTATTACTTTTAATCCTTATCAAATAAGCAGAACCTCTCATTAGATATTAAAATTACAATATTGCAATGATGAACACGATATGCACTATTCAGTGTAGCATCATACATCAATTATAGTCCGTCATTACAGTTTATCGATGCAACTCGGTTGAAGGCAACAAATAACGAGGTACATGGTGCATCCATTAGGGTAGATGTTCCCGACCCATCAATTTCTGAAAATAATATATACATCATTTTGTTGGACGCATTTTAATTACATTACAAAGCTGGCTTTATTCATTACTTTTTGCAAATTACGTAAAAACTGTGCTTTGCAAAATGTTATTTTTGGAGCTTGATATTAAGTCACTGAAGCAATGTATACGTAATATTTTTTTCAGTTTATAGTATACATTAAAGGATGATACACGGAGGAGCTAGCTGCAATCCAATAAAGGTCCCTCCTTACATGAGAAAGTATAATGTAGAAATAACGCGACTATGTGGCGGATAAATAAGAGTAGGTATATAAACGGGAATACCCAGAGGGAATAAACCAATATAACGTCGAAGTCTGTCTTTATAAGTATTAAAAATTTCCCCTGTACGAATGGCATTATTAAGAGTCGAAACAACTAAGAAAGTATTGAAATATAAACAATTTTCACTAATCACTGAAAAAATAAATTTATCTTTATGATTTCTAACGAGTTCTAGTGTTGCTTCAACTAATTGGGTGCTTGTACGTTGATATTTTGAAGAGCCTTATACCTTGATTTACGTATATTGGAAGTTGCCAAGAGTGAAGACTATCCAAGTGTAATCGATTTTCCATTGCAGAAATGCTTCAGTTGGTTGTAGACCCACGTACCAGTGCTTCTAAACTTTACTTAATTATGTTGTAATCGTTATCACAGGTCTGCTGGTAGGTACTAAATTTGCAACGAACTGTTATACGTATTTTCAAGGAATTTCTGTAGCTTCAGCAGCGCTATACGTTGCGCTTCGGCAGTTATAATATAACATACATGTAGTTAATTACTCCATGATCGAAAGTTTAATTGCTCGACGAAGTGAAGTTCCTGCTTTGAGAACAGGAACGCTCATTAGAACCTACTGGTTCAATTTTCTCACCGCAAAAATGATTCTCGCCGATATTGGTACAGTCTTTGATGTGTGAATTTCCAATAAACATTGGCGGATATATTATTGAAGGTTCAAAACATTATACAAAATAATAAATCCGGTGGAAACTTTCTGTTGTTATTTTTTCACTTCTAAAACTAACAGCAGCTATAAATAAAGAAATAAACATGCATTTTAAAGCGCATATAGTTTATTCCTCCTTTATCGTATTAACTGCTGATTACGTATTATCCCTATCATTTAATTTTTTCATTATATTTTTTATACTAGTCTCAATAAGTTATACCCTTACAAACTTGTAATATTATCTGCATCTATCTAAATAATCAATCACTCGTTTATTCGACATTTTTAATGGCAAAATATAAGCAATTTGTTAATAAAGAAAACGATATCGCTAAGGATTCAAGACGTTGCACATTTAAATTTCGCGCGTTGATAAGTTTCTGAAAATTTTTCGTTTCCATCAATTGTCACACCGTGGCGCTTTAGTCTACCCTTCGCGTGCTTTACGGTGGCATTGATCGTGGATCGTTCGCGTGTATATACTTGCAAAACGTAGTAAAGTATTAATAATTATTATTGTGAACGATGTACATTTCTTCCTGAAACTACAGTGCGTGTTGGTGAATGTAATTCTAAAGAATTTCTCCCGTTTTTCGTTTTTCGGACTTGGCGTACTGAAAGGCTAAGAACAACTCAATGACATTCGCGCTCGTTTCTAGATTATGAAACGTTTGCGAAAAATTTGCGAAAGAACAGATTAAACTCTCATAAGTATTGGACTGCGTGCCTTGCAATGATCCCGTCATTTTTAACCGACTTCAAAAAGGAGGTTATACATTCACACGTATGTATTATTTTTATTTTTGTCCCCACATAACTCCTCTGCATATGGACCGATTTTGATAATCTTTTTTTTTATTCGAAAGAGGGCGATGCCTCGATGTTCCCATCCTACACTGCATCAATATTGGCCCAATATTTTGCCAGTTCTGCTTAATAATAAATACTATTGTGACCACATCATTATTATTTTATGTCTCTACGCGCATATCTCCGCAGCACGGTATGTTAATATATATAAAACTAAAAAATTAAAAACAAACAATTTTAAAAAATTAGAAACGACTTCAGAAAAAAAATAAAAATGCACTAAAAAGTGAAAAATAATTTTTTCTCTGATTTCATCTACGACTCTTATATTTTTTAAGTCGGCACCTCATCATTTGCACTGTGTAAATCTGGCGCCGACTTAAAAAGATTGAAAGTTGTAGATTAAATAAGAGAAAAAAATTATTTTTCTCTTTTTAGTGGATTTGTATTTTTTTTAAGTTGGTTTTAATTTTTTTAAACATTTTTTCTTTCACTCATGAAGGAGAAATATTTTATTAACGAGTTACTGCGCCTTCTCCAGTTAGTAGGTTAACCGCAAGCATTAGTAATTTTCTCTGCGAACTTAATCTTCACAAGAGACACTTTTGTGGCTCTGATTTCTTTCTATCTTTTTAGTACTAGTACTAGCTACGAGTTACATAAGTATATCGAGTAAAATGGCACTATTTCAAATAAACTCCCTTAACCTTATGCATATATTCAGAATCAAGCCTTTACTCCATCGACACTCGGTAAAATTTTATCTAATTTAAAAAATGTCCAACATATTCAAAACACTATTCTCAAGCTCCATACATAAGTATCCCATCAATCTCCCTACCCTCGATAAAATCAATGTCACAAAAATACTGAAATCATAAACATTCCTTTCCCCCTGTCTTCCCATCAACCACTCAACCCACACCCTCAAAACTCTTTTTCACTATTAACCCTGCCTAATTCACAACATCCCTATTTTCGTACCACCGACAGTACATAAAGTCTAATACCCTTTCGTAATTAGTGTCTATCCCGTGTGTATAGTGCTCGATGACCTGCAGACACCCCCAGACCCAATGAACCATACGTGGCCATGATTTCACGCGCATTTGCCCCCAAGAAAGTCCAAAAAGGGCGAGCGGAGCCCTTCATTCTCGCGGCATTGGGGGAAATCAGCGGCACGCTGCCGAACGGTGGGGCTGCGCGCGTTACAAGGAGTAGTTCGCCTCCGGCCGCCGTGGAGTACGAACGTGTCTTCGCGCTCCCCTGTTCCATTCTCACCCGCTGGTCGGGCCCGTGCACCGTGTTCGCGTGAATATTAAATGTTGTGTGCTCGAACGTGTTCCCCGGCTACCATCGCTCCGTTTCTCCTTTATTCACGCCCGCTGCACGGCGACTCGCGTGCGCGTTCGTAACGTACAGTGATTGAGTGGTGAAGCTCCTGACACGTACTTCGCGCCTCCACCTCGCCGCAGGTCCAAGGTTTTAAGGACATACTTGAAGCTCCGGTACGTTACCATTACATTTGAACATTCGAGAATAATTTCTAAACGATTACAAGGGCTTGGGGGTATGTGTTTAGCGGTTTGGAAATCGAAGTTTGGGGTGGAGTAACGATATCGCGGCTCGTATATGGGGACTCGATTCGTAGGAGATTTTGTGTGGGATTTATGTCCGACGATTGTTTGCGATATTAGAAAATTACGCGGGGGTTTATGTGTCGATTTTGTTGGGTATAAAGTGGTTTTGATTTTGTCGTGTCGCGGAACTGGCGTTTGGGGGTTGATATGTGGGTGTTGACTTTGAAACATAGGGTACTGGACTTCGTGTGTTAGCATTATTTGTGCTGTCCAGCAGTGTTTACTGTTGCAACAAGTCAACGCAAATTAAGCATACTTGGCGAAGTTATACTACATAGAATCTTGCCCTCATTTAGAAACGATTCTTAATGATCAAACTTCACTTTCAGATGCATTGGTACCTCTGACAAAACATGATTTGTTCGAAATTAATTCTTTTCATTCTTCTTTCTGCTGCCATGCTTCATTTTTCTTCGAAAAGAATCCATAGATCATCGGGGGACGTTCAGATAATAGCTGAGCATTCTTTCACAACTGTAGTCAATACAAAGCTAAAACAAATGTCTATTTGAGTAGAGTTGGTCAATAATAACTGCGCCAGTGTACACACTAATTATCGTGCAACTACAAAACAGCAATCTGCAGTCTCTTTATTTTCATTTCAGTTTAAACTTTTTTGTTGGAAACCACATTTTTAGGAATAATGAAGCTCAAAGGTGGGAAAATATTTGTTGTAATTAATTTTCTACTTCTGAAATAAACCTTTGTTACTCTGGTGACGTACTTGATTGCGTTTGGACAGGGATCCGAGGTCGGTTGAATTTGCTCAAACTTACATTATGTGGTCATTTGATTGAATTTTTTATGCAATTTTGTGGAAATCAATAGTCACCGTCTCTAAAACGGGAATTTACATAACATACGTGGAAACGTGTATGTTGGTACGGCTGAATCATTATTTCAACATTGTTGAAACACAATATTAGCATCTCCCCTTGCACGATATAACCCAGATCACTACACTTGCGAATAAATATCTTATTTATGAGAGCCAGATTCTGCAGCATTATACTGAGAGATTGTCTATTCTGTAAACCCAGAGTATCAATATACTGATTATTTTTTTCGAAAAACAAACACTATTATTAATGTCTTTAATTAAGAATGAAAAGAAAATAATTATTAATTAGTTGAAAAGTAAGAGAAATTTTACACGAGTAGAATTATTTATATGATAAAAAGTTGAACTGAAAATATTGGAGTATATTTGAGCGTCAGTAAGAAAATTATTCTCGAGAAATAATAATCACAACTCCTAGAAAGCTTGCAGCAGATCGTCGTAACAAATATTCTCCTAGCTTTTACTATCGAGATCTTGAATAGAAAACAAATAATTCTGTAAATTCTTCATGATATTGGAGTAAACATGGAGCGAAAGCAATCTCCCAAAATTTGTCTAATAATTTGAAAGCTACTAGGATAGTGATTTGGAATATGAATAATTTCAAGGGAACTCTTTAGAATATACAATTTAGATATTTATGTTATACGTCTAATATTTCCAGACAAGCTTCGTGTAAATATAAGATAACAAAATGGCAAAGCTTTGCTCTGAATTGTTCAGAAATAAATCTTAATGAATTGCGGGAGGAAGCCACGAGAGTTGTGGATATTGGGAACGAAGTAATTACAAGCTAACTAGACGTCACTTCCAATTTCGTGATCCTGAAAGAACGCTTCAGATAAATTGATAATACGGATGCGCGAAATGTTTTGGTGAAAATATGATACGTCTGCTTAGGGTTCTAGCTTGATCCATATCGCATCGCTCGGAACTGTTAGGGAGTCATGTTTCAAAATAATGAACCGATAAGGATAGTAGGGTAAATCCAGGAGACGCGGTCGACCTAATATAAAATGGCTATTTAAACTAATATAGATATTACTTATTTTATCACAACAAACCTATATATTCAGAATTTTATGCTGATTCAGAAAAACTGGTCGATATTTGTTTTAAGACAATATTTACTGTAAGTCGGATTGAAAATTGAAGTTATGACATCTGACCACCTTTCCCGACGTGCCGGGAGAAATGGTTTTCATCGTTGGCAGAGACCACTCACATAATTATTCATGGAAAAATAACAAAGAAGAAAGTAAAATTATTTATGAGTGAATATAACTATCGATTTATTGATATTTAATTTGTTTACGCTGAACAAGTAAAGAACTCGTCAAAGAGAAAATGAACTACCTACTGGTGATTAGCAAGGCAAATGAATGCAAAAGTGAATAAATAAACTAAATAAACAAAAATAATAATAAAATTATAATAAGAATAAATAATAAATAAACAAAAATAATGTAACCTCAATTTGCCTTTTATAGCTTATAAATCCAGAAAAACACCGGAGGAAGCGAAATGACGCTATTCATTCAACTATTTGACTTCTAGAAAAGTAATTGGTCTGCACTTTATCGCGTTTTTACGTATAGAGTCTGAAATATAGCGACTCGACCAACTCTCCGGCCCGACCGCGTCTCCCGGATTTACCCTATGCGTACTTTATACCTTGGAAATTTACGAATGCAAATCTTCTTTATTTACGTTGCAGTATTACTATGTAAGGGATAGTTTTAATTTATGATATTTATAATCGACTTTGCAATTTGTACATAATGTAGTAAATATGTGGTATTTTTACTGAAGATGTAACTCGTATAGTGTGTTAGAATTATTGGGGTTTAGTCCTAGAATTAAGGCTCTAATTTGGACACTTCTGCATACGAAGTAAGACGTGTGTTTATTTCATTAATTCTTCCATGATCATCCTAGTATTATCCATGCTCTTAAATCGCGTGTTAAACAATTAACGGGGATCACGGATTGTTGCACCTTTCCTCTTGGAAGCTTAATGCACGCTCAGGTTCGCATGAATTATGAAAAAATACCGAAAAATTTCAAGCTTGGTAGAAAAAAGCTCTCGAAAAAGTGGGTCGCGTTTAAAGCACTTTTGAAATTCCCCGAATCGTCAGGGTAGAGCCGCCCATTTCTACTATTTTATTTACAAAAGTACTTCCATTGCGAAAAAACGAAGAAGATTTTAAAGCATTATAATGTGAAATGCACGTATCGTAATTTTTTTTCAGAAAACAAAAAAACATTCAATCCAAATACTATGAAATTAATTAAACTTGCACGAGACACGTCTCGAAAATTATTTAAATTTTGAAAGAATGATAAAATACGATCACAGTCTTCAAACCCTCTCAAAATCTACTGATTTTCATTTTCAATTCTTTACGAACAATAGTACTGTCCTTTATTAAATTTTCATAAAACAGATACACTGAATAAATTGGATTTTCTATTTTTTCTGAACACTGACCAATGTTGCCTAAGTAATAAGAAAGAATATAAGACGAATTAACAAAGACATACTGCCCTATCCCTCGAAAACTTCAATAGAACGACCTACAGCAAACTTGGCACGAAAAGCAGTCGCTTTAATAGGGATAAGCCATGAGCAAACGGAAGGAAACGGTCGAATTGCACGTTAATTTATTTAAAAGTGGAATCTATACGGATCGATCATTTCAAATAAGGGGTTGGAGGGAATAGGAAACGAAACGATCGACGCAATTCCGGTATTGTCCCCCGGATTTCCCGTCGTGAAGCTTAACGATCGAGGAGACGCGCGACCTTCTCCCCAGGGAAATTATGAATTACTGGTTTTTCAATTAAATATACCGAGACTCGTCCTCTGAGTAATACAGGGGAGACACGTGGAAAGAGACACGTCGAAAAATTCAGTCGTGGAGTTCATGCGTCAGCTCGCAATGATCGTCTAGATCGCAAAATTTATCTCTGACAGAGACACGTGTGTTGACTTAAATATCGGATGCGAAAGTGCTTGTGTGCTCACTAAATGACGGGCTTCGTTATTAGAAACGAAATCGCCATTTGATTTAACTTCCAAACTTCAGTGTTTCTACGTCACCATAGAAATTCAGATTTTTCAGTGGGACCAAAAACAGTGACGAAAAAATCCAATTGCGTATGCAATTGTGCTAATGACACGCGTTAATTAAAAAATAAGAAATATCCTTTCAAAGTTAAAACCTTTAGCGCACAGTAATGGAATTGTTTGTTTTTGGTTTTTAGAGACTATTTATGAAACCTGATTGGGTTGTTTGCGTTCCCCTGTGCAAGCTGGTTAATTGGATTAAGGTTTCCTTTTATTGGATTATTCAAATATGAAAACATTGCAAATGGTTACTTTACACATTAATTGGATCATTAATTCTCGACTCTGTTGTGAAATTTAATGTTGCTTTGCCAAATGGATTAATGGCTCATTTTCAATTGAAGAGTGTTGCAAATAACGTTATACTGAACATCATTCTACGATGGATCAATTAATTTTATCGAATTCATCCAGGAAAAAGCTGCTATTCTATCGGTTACGAGAGTTCCGAGCCATAGCCGTTAGTAAAACCAAACATAAGGTTGCGATATTTTTTAAGTTTACCAGAATATTTTAACGAAATAGCAGGGAATACTTGGGCATTTTAATTAAATGCACGGAAGCGTAGTTTTATGGCCGAAGTTAATAACTCTGTTGAAGAAAATATACACTTCGCTGTTTTCAGGATTAAATATAACATCATGGATGTAAATTTAACTCCACGTTACTTCTCTGCAGATTGTAAATATTCTGAATATACTCGATTAAGGTTTGCTGCGATTTTAATCAGTTACACACGTATGATTCTCAAGCGAAGTAGAATTTCAGAACAGAGGAACAACCGAAGCCGTCGAAATCCAACGGAGCGTGCAAAAATTTCTCCGTTCGCGTTGCCACAGATAAAAATATTTTTGAATAACGAATCTGGTTTTTCTAAATCAAACATTTCCCCTCGCCGGTGCCAAACAGATTCCAATTACTGAATCGCCCCTCACTTGTCAGCGTACATGAGACGAGCAGGGGGGTGGATTTTCCAATGTCCTGGTTTAATTAATCGAAAAAACGAGCGTTACTGAAAGTTCCGGCCGCTGCTCCATTGCAAAAGTATACTCGAAAGATTTCCTTTCCCGTTAGGAAGCAGTTTCGAGTGGTTGTTCGAGTCTGTTCCGCGAACGCCAGTCGTATCCCCCCCCAGCACGTTCCGCACGCCATTTTGCTCGTCTTTTTTCTCTTCTTTCGCCGTTTCTTCTTTCTGCGCCCCGCCAGCCTTTCTTGGTAGACCGTTTCTTAAGTACCAGGTAATTAAAAGTTCGAACCAACCGCGATTCACGCCCGAAAGGATCAACGCTAACCTTTCGTCCGCCCTCTTCGATCGCCCCTCGCGTATGACGCCTCTCCTACACTTTCCACTACCTTCCGTCTGTTTTCGTTTTCTGCTCGTTTTTCGTCGGGGAGTTTCCCGCCCCTCGGCTCCTTGGCCGCGACCAGTTCGGCGGGGGGGAAGTTGAAAAATTCCACTACGGTTTCTGGGCGAATACTGGGCGGTTGTTCTAACGTTCTTTGATGTCCTCTCGCCTCCTTCGGATACTCGTCGCCGGGGCCCCGGAAAAACTGTCGTGCGTTTTTAAACGGAAACTTCTCCCTCGCCGGCCACCAATGAATTTCGACTGAAAGAGATGAAAGAGGCATGGGACACGGCTCGCCGGGGAGGGGGTTTAATTACTTCTTTCATCTGAGGCTTCCATGTTACTTTATTTCCTTTGAACGAGTGTACGCGGCGCCCTCGTTAGGATTCTTTTAATGAAAATTATACTCCGATAATTTTCGACAGTACAGGGACTCGTATAATTGATGTTTATCGATTGGCCGGATGGACAATGTTTTCCGGGGATTGATTTTACGTTTGAGCACGGATAACGAGGGTATCCATCTTTTTCTGTCGAGAGGGGAGGCAGATATTGCACTTATATATCTGATTAGTAGAAAATATTGAATAGTTAATTCGTCATTTAAAAGAGATGTATTGAGAGATCGAAGTGGAATTTCATTAAAAATGCATTAAAACTCTCGAGGAAGTAAATTCGTTGAGAATTATGTTGTGAAATCGAAGTTGGAAATTCTGATTCATAAATCTTTACCGCATCTCTATTAACTGTTTCGCGATGGAAATTTAGTGCTGCAATTCGTTCATTTTATTACTAAGCGATCGATAAACAAATGCTGGAAAAAAGTAGTTAAAATTCTGAATATTACAATATTCCTTTAAACACTCGTCCTTAGCAATATTTGACAGTGATACACAGTTCTGTATAAAAATGAAGAATGCCAAGAGTGGTGGGGGCTAGTATGAAACCTGCGATGGTAGAGAGAACAAGGGAACAGCAGTGTAAAATGAATGCAGAAACGCGTAAGAAGAAAAAAGGGGTGCGCGGAGTGAGCGTGGCGCGACTGAAAGGAAGATTAGCGTGACGCAGGGAGCGAGGCAGCGAGCGTTGAAGAGGGCGAGGAGCATTTCGAAGGGGGTTGAAAAACGCGTAATTCTTCGGCGGGACGATGGGCGGTGAAGACCGTTAATGGATTTCTAGTTATGTGGAAAAGCCATTAAAACGTTTGCCCGCTCTCGAAGAAATTAATTCCGATTGCCGTTATCGCGAGCAGCTTGAAAAAGGGGCCTACCACCGGTAGTGATCGCGGTACGCGGAAGTGGAGAGGGATACCATTATCGCTGCCCGCATTTCCCATTGTGGGTGGTTTGATCTGGCCTCTGAGGGAACGCGAATTCTTTTTTCGTGGCTCCGAGTTCTCGCGTGCGAGCATGAAATAACGGGATAATAGGGCGGGAGGTGAAACGAGGGAGATGGAGATCCTAATTTCGAGACCACAATAGCCACCTAGTTGGCTGAATTTTTATTAGGATTCTACAAGACCGTTCGATAGGAAGGAATACAGGGTAGCGATAAAGTTTCCACAGATGTATAGGAACTGGGACACCTGTACAGTGAAGTAGGTTTATTTATTGAGGTGGCGGTTTATGTATGTCGATATGAGTTTGAATAAGGGTGATGGAGAGCATTTCTAAGTTTTTCCAGAGACGCTACAAAGTTAGTGAGTAAAAAGTGAAAGAGTGGATGGGTTTGGCGCGTTCGCGGTGCGAACTAGTGATGCATGCCGGACCACATATTGAGCTTTTCTACTTGACGCGTTACCTGAGGAAGAAACAGCTTACGAAGGAAACTGAAAAGTTCCTTTTTCTGTACGTTACCTCTCGTGTTTTTCTATTATAAATTTATTATGGTCTCGAATATCTGTGGTTGTTTTAAATCTTAACAAATGCGGCTATGTAAAAACCATAGGCAGACGTTGGAAGGAATTATAACAACCGTGGTAGCTAGGAGAAAGTTCACTAATTTATACAATGTCCTTTTCTATAGAAATTGAGAGGTTCAGGATAAAGAAATTAATTAATCGTATCTACATGTAAATTAATAACTGCACGCACATTCGGTGAGAGGTAAGGAATGAGGTATAGAATATATCAAAAGGAGAAAAATTACAGTATAATATACGTCCTCCGTTTATTTTATAACGCACTCAGTCACGCGTAAATCATTCCAAAGTGACCTGTTTCGTTAACACGTGCTTACGCGTATTCCGCACAAACACACGCACAGAAGCGTTTATAAAGAACAAGAGGGTTGCGTTCAATGCTAAAGGGGCTATAAACTTCTGTTATTTCTGAAAAAGAGCACATCCTACCCTTCCATACACGATTATAAAATTCACTACACAATAATATTATCAATAAATGTAAGTGTTCTTGCTGTATTATATCCACATTGCTCGTTACTCTGAAATAATCACCTGTATAATATTCTACCTCGACGAAATTCAAAATGTACATACTTCCTTAAGTCTTCTCCACGTAATCTCACAATTCGAGAATTATTCCGGCAATTACTGAGAGGTGTTCGCTTCCATACCTCGATAAATATATCAAACGAACCAGAAAATGTGCCTCAATACACCTAAAACCTACATCTAGAGCTAGATTTCAATTGATAAACTGGTAATTACATCTCCTAAACGTTCCTCTAAAATTCTCTCGCCACCAATCCACCAACAAGACGAAAATCTTTCGTCGACGCGCTCCTCTTTTCTCTACGACCTAGTTGAACGAATGAAGTCGTTCGCCGCTGGAAGGGCTCATTAAAATACCCTCGATAAAGTTGACGCTGTTTCTTGCTAACGAAACTTCCGCGATCCCCGACGATTCCGCAAATTATAAACAAAAAGGTAGAAGTGGGTTAACGGGATCGAAAGCGGGTGGGAGCGCTAAGAGCGACGGGAGGAGCGGCGGGGGTGGCGAACGAGGCGTAACTTCCGAAAATCCGCGGATTTCAATGAGTCCTGTGGCACAGCTGCCTAGAACGAGCGAACGGTGTAAACTTCTCGACGGAAATTCGCACCGCGGCAGCAAGTCGAATCGGAGGGGGGTGTATTTACGAAGACGGAAATATTCTCGCGGAAATAAATTCCCTTTTACGATGCCACGCGCTGCCGTTTCGAAAAAGCCCCGCTCGCCGGTATACACGTCGCTCAAACGTCGGGTCAGTCGGCGTGCGCGAGCTGTGGTTTCATTGTATCGTAAAATTACACGAAGTGTGGAAAATACGGTGGGCCTGTCGAACATTCCCATTTATCATAGAAACCACTCTGACGCTCACTGAAACGTGGCGCAGAAGTGGTGACGAATTCGTGTGAAAGCATGGCTTGTTTTTGAAAGTCTCTTGTAGAACGTTGGTACATATTTAGTTCTTTACGACAGGTGTAGTTTTGTCTTGGAATAGAAAGTTGAATGTGAGGTGGTTGAGGATAGAAATTTCACTGACAATGAGTAATAGAACGAGTTACATAACGAAATAAAAATGTTAGTAGAAGTTGCTTCGTAAATTCGTCCAGCTTGAGATATTCAGGTTTCTGGTAAAAAGTTCTTTTATAGCCTCGTGATAGAGTAAAATCTTGAAATATTTCTTGTGTATGAAGTAAATGTTATTTTCAAAAGATAGAAGTTATTATAGGGTGCAACATTTTTCTCCAACAAATTTCTCTATCCTCGTGCAGGGCAATTTCTGGGATTATATCTTATCAGGAAAACATCATCAACTTTTGTTAAAGCATCGAAATCTTCAACGATATATGAGAAACATGTGGAAAAAAGATCCTATTAATCTGATATATAGTCACGAATGACCTACGCAGTCGATGCGACGTTAAACTTATACAAGGAAAAAACTTCTGGGATTATACTGTCTTCCGTCTACAATCAGATTTTTATAAAAAATAGTGTCTGTTAAGCGTTATATTATTACAAAATCTTCTTGTATTAGTAGATATAACCTGGTATTTATATACTTCCATTTTTAAAGGTACACTGCATTCAGAATTGCACGATTAAGTACTAGACACATACTTTGGAAGTCCAACCGGCATTCTTTTTCCTAAAAATAAAAGATCCTTCGAGCAAGATTCTCGTTTCCCCTACAGTTATGTTGTAGTTCGCAGTGAGAAATAAAAATGTAGGGGGACAATAATTCACTTCCTTGAAATGCTTCTAGCTTAACCATTTTCTCCCTCCGTACGAGAATATTCTTTTTTAACACAATTGCACACCACCGGAACTACGTGAATTCTATTTCCCATTTTAAAAAAGCAACTGATACAAAAGAACAGCATTTTTTCTGACGCAGTTACAATGTTGTGCTTGCAGATTTAAACTCTGTTAACATGTTACACGTCTATATTGTATCTAGTTACAAGCTCTTTGTCGTAACAAATCATTTGTTCCACCTGTGACACAGTTTTCAAACATGCATATGTTCACAAGTCTATCTCTATGTACTCATTTCCAACGACTCCTATGTACAGAAGTTACCGACAAGTCAAAGCAAACTTTTATCTTTGGCAGGTGGGGCTAAAAATTTAAGATAATTTGCGTTTGTATAAACATATTACTCTTAAGAAATTTGGCTGAGCTTCAAATTTCTTTATTAGAGACACTAAAAGTTGTACCTATATTAAAAGAAAAATGCCAACATTTGAACGAACTACCAAGCTTGCAAACCGTACCTAACATTCCTTGCACTCGATAACAGTATCTACTAATGGTAACGATAAGAGTAATGATACTACCTATAATATTACCACATAGTCCTCTAACAGACCTCGTTACCTGATAGCAACGCCATTAACAACGCATTCACCACCTACAAGTAATTAACTCCTATCACCAACAAGTATTCTACGAATTTACTGTGCAATTTTAATTATACATAACTCGAGAAGGCAGCGTGCACCCATTCTTATATGACACACGTTGCTCGGTACGATTAATAAAACACATTGCTACAATTTTATTAAATATTTTTGTTGTAACATCCCCTATAAGAATTGGAAGGAATCTGGCGCACGTATGTCAGTCACGAAGTGGCGGGCCACGATCGTTAGTGCTGCTGGCCATTTAAAACAAATTCGCGTGGTGGTTTTTCATCCGCTGTTTCATCTGGCTGGGCCGTTGTCGGTTTGATCTGTTTCACAGTCAGCGAATTCTGTGCGCGTTCGTGTCGGAACATCCGCTTCTCCGACACCAGCATCGATAAAACCAACTCGGCGACGTTCCTGATCCGGTAAACGACCAGTCGTAGTGTTCTTTGTCCAACCAGGCTGGAAGTTTTGAAAATTGTGAACAGTATTCTGTCAAAACTGCAATTTACAGTGCTTTCCGTAACGCAGTCCCGGGCTTTTTGGCAAAGAAAAACGATTGAGGGAGAGATGACACATAGGCGTCATAGTTAGTTTACTACGTGTAAGGAAATTATTAGAATTGGTGATATTCAGAATTTTTTGGGATGATATAATACAAATAGTGTCCAATTAAAAAGATAAGGCAAATTATTTGTGAGATTTTCAACACTTCTATTTTTGGAGCAAGAGAGTTGGAATTTCGATTTTCGATACTGTGATATTTTTGGAGAAATGGGAGGAAACATGGTGGGTGATTTTGCAGTACTTCTCTATGAAGTAAAGTAATAAACTTAAAATCTGAGAACTGTCCTTCATTGGCCATCTTCTACGAGCTAAAACATTCAATCGATATAATTCAGAATTTCTTTTCCTCCTGGGAAGCGGAACAAAAGGTTCTTAGTAACTTTGAATTGTAGATTTCGATTGTAGTATCAGAAACTTCGCTACTGGATTGTTAAGAACTTGTTGAAAACTTTTAATAATGCAAATAACTTACTTAATTTAACTTACAAGCTTCCACCAGTATCGCCAATCATTCGTAAGAGCTGTTTCCTCCTCATTGTGGTATCTTTCCACAGATCAGACAGTCGTTTCCTTAACAATATTCCACTTTTAATAAAAAATTACTGTCCTTGTTTGAAACGTAAAAATAATGTTTCAAGAATATTAATCTTATTTAATATTCGTTTAAGAATGAGAAACTGTTTCTCCTAAGAGAATGTAGTTAGAGTTTTCATCCCATCATGCTTTAAATTGTTCCAGAATAATACACAAGAAATCTGTCGAACAGTATATACAAAGTTTTCGATAGCAGTTAACAAGAGAAACATGTCGCCTCGGTGTCAAACCGTTTCCCATCAATTATTTATCAGTGAGTCGAAGTTTTATGTCGTCGTGAGAATCTCTGCAGGCCAGAACTTTCATTGCGAATTAAACCGTCGTGGCACGCGACGGACACGAAAATTCCCAGGAGGAGCTCGATAAAGTCAAACTCGATGGTACCCCGATAACTCTCTTATCGAGGTCGGATTATTCGCTTTCATCGAACGAGGACGACAGTATCGCTAGTCAACTGACAAATCGCTACGGGTTTGAAACACCTCCCGTATAGATCCCTTATGAACGTCGAGGGTGAGCAAAATCGATTGTTGCGCAGATTCCTGCTTTCCACTTGTTCATCCTTTTTAGTGGTTCACTGTCTGTGAGTGGTAGCTAGAATGACAAAGATCAAACGTGTTTATGAGATACAGAGTAATTCCTTGAGCAATATAAATTTCATTTCTCTCTAACATTTTCCATTTTTTCAATGTGTTTCAGGATGTTTAGCCAGATGCTCCCAGCCCCAAGGACTCGTTAACCATGCGTACCTAAAACTCTAAACGCTGAGGCTCAAGTGAACGGGGAACAATATACAGAAGAGCGTCGCGGAACTCGTGTGAACGAATCGCGTGATAATGTGTCGAAGTTCAAGGGAGGCACTCGGACTAAAAGAACGAAGGGTTCCTCTCGAATCGGCGAGGTGATTGGTCGTGCATCAAATAATGTCATCTTAGAACAATCGAGGAATCTCATAGACGAAGATGTGCTGCTCGGGTGGCCCTGGTGGCATCAGACTGACCAGGTGCGGCGTAGTTTGCGGTATCGCGGCCCTAGCTGCCCTCAGCACAGCCCTTTTAGGGCCAGCCTGGCTTCACACCGAGGAGAAGCTGAATCTCCCGTATCTGCCGCGTAATTTCGCCAACGTCGTCAGCGTACGATTCAAACTGGGCCTCTTCAGGGTCTGCCCCAACATCGTGAAGCCCGCCAACTTGACTGTCCGTGAGTAGAATATTCATTTTACTGGTCTGAAGAAAATTTGCACCATGAAAGATGTATGTTTATCTAAATAATTTTCAATTGGTTATTTGAAATTATGTGAGTTTAATGGGGTCATCAATTTATTTATTGATGATATTATAGTCAATTTTGACATAAGGTATAGTGTTTTATGTAGAAGGAACTCAATGAAATGAAGCCATATCACGTGTTATTTTAATAATTTTGAGTTGTACCTATGTGCTGCTAATTTTTAATCTTTCAATTCTTCTTTTTCCTACTAGTGTATGCTTTTATATAAGGTAGTACGAGTACCTCAGTACGAGAACTATGAATCAATATTGATCTTCTTATTATCGTCATCTTTTAGAAAACAACGAGACAAAAGCTGACACTGTATTGTCTTTTCCAATCTACATTGCCAACGAATTTACCTCAAATTAATATCAATTGGGTTGCACTTGAAAGTGTCGTGGCATTTTATTTGTTTGCAAGCAACGTCCACAATTTAGCATGAATGGTATTTCCGTGCAATTCTTTTACGAATTTAAGTGGGGGAAATGAAGAATGGAACCCTTTGTCAGTGGCGTAACAGTTTCATTTTCGGTGCGAAGTTCTCAGTTCCCTTCATTGTTCCTTTAAGGAACAAAGAGTCATGGCAAAGAGTCAGATAAGAAGAAAGAAGAAAACTGTTAGAATTACAGGGCTATCTGTATTCATTAAACTCTTATCTCCCCTACTTAGGCCTTGCTAATTAAATAGCCCGGCAAAATTAATACCTGATACTGTCTTTATCGCCACGAGTTTCTGTCTCTCTCGCAGCCCGATCCTCGGAAATAACTTTGAAGTTCGTCCTTCATTCTCCCCGAACCATTTTCCTAAAGTTAAAGCAGAAACCCCCTATTCAAGGCTTTAAGTCTCTCTAACGCCTTCGTCCTTTTGCAAAATCTTTGTCCTTGATGCTGCAAAGTTGTCGCTTCGAAGCGTCACAGACGTGACACCGCCTATCCCCTTGTCTACTTAACTTGACAGAAATCCCTGCTTCCAACCGCGAATAAGTATAAAAATAAGTTGCAACTAGTGCAAACAATATTGCAATCAATTAAACAAACAGAATAGTCATTTCAAAGCGATAAGAAGGATTACAGCAGCACCGTTAATCTCCACGCAACACGGACGAAGTTTCCAGCACGAAAGTTTGAAAAAACACGCTCTTATTAATCCTTCTGGCTGGGAATCGCCCGACACCGCTTCGCCCCGCAAAAGTTCCTACGCACAGATGTCTACCAGACACTCCCGCAAAGTCAATATCCAGCGGGGTTAATCCTCGTCGAGATCCTCGGTTGATCTTGCAGTTGAACAGAATTTCATCTGAAAACTTTCCGCCCGTAAGTTCAACGGACACAGGCGCGCGGGCAAATATAGAAAACAGTGCGCGCCGAGCCTTCGTACTCTTTCGCAAAAAAAAGCATGCGTGGCCCTCTCCAACGGGCTCTAACAGATGACACTTTTATCTAGAGACTTCGAAATTTTCTGTCAGCTTTGCGCCTCTTTCCCCTCCTCTTCCTTCCCCCTTCTTCTTATTTCACGAGTGTGTGTGGGGGGGGGGGGGGAGGTGAGGGGGATCCTCGAGATTGCCAGCGCGTTTGAACTTCTCTCGACGAGCGCGCGCTGTCTCTCTATTCCACGGCGAAATCTCACAGGACGAGGAGGGGCGAATGGCGTTCGCGACAGGCGAAGGATTTTCAGGAACGGCACGGGGTGAACGTAAAAACAAATGACAGTGGCTGTAAAGCGGGGCCGAGGAAAGCAACGGGGGAGGTGGAGGGGGGGGGGGCACGGTTACAAGGGTGGTTGCAACCACCCGGACGATGACAATTTCTTTTTATTTCCCTTGCCGTCTCGTCTCGCTCGCTTCGGTCCCAGCTTTCGACTTTTATTTCTCCTCCTGGCCGCTGCCTCTGCGCCGTCCTTCCATCCGCGTGCCTCCTTCGCCCGTTTCACCCCCTCTTTTTCTCGCACCACCTCCCCCGCCCCGTGCCGTGGGAGATTTCTTCGTTGCCACACGTGTACACGGCAGGACGTTCATGGACATGTCGACGTTGCACGGTTTCTCAGCGAAATTTTATTCCACCGTGTTCCAAGGATATTAACACGTTCACTGGCACCGTGCGTTTGGGAAACTGCCTACCGCAGGGCAGGCTGCGCATGGACGTGCTCGGTACCGCTCTTCGGTACGGTGTGGAGTCTTCATTAGGTACACGAAAGCAGCTAATGAAGATGTTAGCTTGTTGCTCTGAATGCTCTCTGACTGTGGTATTTCAGAAAAGTGGAGGTTGTTGGTTTTACCAACGTGAAGTGGAAAGTTCTTTGTGACTTTTAGGTTTAATGTGGGTTGATCTAGTGAGAAGTGGCTATTTACGGAGGGACACTTGATGCTGTATTGTTTGAGAAGATACTTTGCTCAGATAGCGTCAATAGTCTACTTGCGGTAAAAGGGTGTCTGACATTCTTGAGACTCGATTTCCCAATTTCCTTAAGAGGGACTTATTATTAGGGACTTTGTAATATGCAAACTGTGACGTAGCCTCGCTTTCTATATCCAGAAGATTTGTAAAAGATACATTATACATTCTAGTTCGAAGGAAACGAATAAAACCACGGCAATCAGGAAATCAATGTTTCCTAATGAAATTAATGTTTCCAAGTTTCGAATAGATATATTATTTTCCATCCGAGCAGTGTATAATGCATTTGCACGGAAATCGGCCTCCATTTGTATACTTCTCTACCGTGGACGAAGGATTTTCGAGGAAAGGGACTGTGAAGCTTCGTTTGATTCGAATTTATATGCTGCTCGCCGAGACTAGGACCGTTTCGCAACTGCCGAAGAGGGTTCCTCTCAATTGGCATGCCGAGGTATCTCGTGCGTCCACATGCTCCGAATCTTTTGCGACCAGCTGAAAACTTTAGTTAATCTTTCCAGCAAGGAACTCAGTTTCGTATTTCATCCCGCTGTTATCTTCCCCGTGATCTTTAGAACTGGGATTCAGCTTCGATGAATGGGAGGTAAACAGGGAGGGTCAGTTCGCGAAAGTTGCCAGTGAGACGTCGAATGCGCCACCATCCTTTCCTTCTGTATTCCCTCGGGATCTCGGTCCTGTCCTGTTCAGTATTGTTTTCTTCTCCTTTTTCGCTCGTCCCAATGGTCTAACATACCGGCACGGATGGAATCCTCGGAGCAACGGTAGGGAAAATCCACCTACGTAGGAATCAGACGTGCACGTCGGATTAAATAGAACGTGCAACAATTTTTAAAGAATAATAACCGTCAGTTGAAAATTTCCTCCCTTCTAAATGGTTTAAGCTCATTATGTAATTACATTAAATTAAACGCTTAAGCTGTGAGACAGAAATTAACACAAGAACAGAAATTAAAGAAATTACGCGATTTTATTCATAGCCACCACATTCTCATTAAAAGAATCATTTTATTAAACTATCTTCTATCTTGAGACACCTTTGACATACATAATAATTATTAACAAAATTCATTTCCATCCATTCTTATTCCATTCTGAATCCTTCACCTGTCAGGCAGAAATATGTTTCACTTTAAAAACCATTCATCTCAGATTTTCAAGTTCGTAATTGAACTGAAAACTTTAATAAGCAAACTTCGTAAGTTCCTTCTAATTCTATGAGGCCACAATTCACACGGCCCTTAATACCTAATATAACTTTACGTATCTCATGCATCATCGTACAGAATCATAGCTCGACACGTGACCATTATCATCGGTCGATCGTACCCCCTCATTATGAACGATAACTTTGTTGAACCAATCCATCGTTCTTCTGTAACAAGCGAGAAAACTCTGGCAGCGTTTTGTGCCACGGTTTCGCGCGATTAATTTCCCTTCTACGATCAGACCGTTAGAGCGGGCAAGATAAATCTGACTTAGCGCCGGGGGATTCCATCGTGGCTCGTTAAAAATGGAAATTACCGGCATTTTAAAAAGCTGATCTCGCAGGCCGCGCTGAAACGAGCGCGCAATCGAGCTGGAAAAAAGTTGGCGGCGGAATTTGGCCCCGGCTGCGGCCTCCCTTTTCCACGGAATCCTACGGCGGCTAACGAGTCCTTATTATCCTCGTCATCGGCCGGCTTTCGTCTCTAGCGACGAGCCCCAGCGAAGAACGGTGGAAGGAGATACATCCTGGAAAACCAGGACCGCCCCTCTGACCTACAGTGGTCGCTTTTGTCGGGTGACTAATGACCAGCGTTAAATAAAACGATCAAGACCCTCGCAAAATCGTAGCCAACCCCGTGTACGCGCGATATTACTACTCCCCGCGTCTGACCATTCCTCCACCGTTACTACTGCCCGTTCACCGGGGGAACTAATAGGGAGACGTGATTGCGTACACTGTGCGCCGTACACGATAGCGGAAAACACGTGTGACAGGGTGATTTAGGGCTGATGGGGCTAGCAATTATGTAATTTTACACCGTTGTTGTGGTTTTATTGGTACAGGTTGGTAATGATTCTGTTTTACCTTGTTTTCGCGAATGTAATGCTGGGAATAATTGAGTGAAGTTTGGGGTTTGCGAGGTAGAGGTAGTTTCAGTGTTTCTTTTTGAACACCTCAGGGCTTTGGGCTTGTTTCATGGGTGATTATTCCCCTGAAGCATGTCCTCAAGACGGGAACTGGCGATCCCGGGGTACCCGAGCTGTCTCGCCAGTGAGAAACTGTGTAAGGAACTCGACCGGGAGCGTTTCCTCTAGCAACACAGTTTGTTCCCTGGTGGTGGGATGTAATTAAGAAAGAAAATATTGTTATGGGCATAAATGATCGACTGTGCATGCTGATGTAGTATAATGCGCAGATTGTAGGGCTGAGGTAAATTCTGCTGTGTCGTGTATCGATTTTAATGGGTTACAACGGTGTGGCATCACAATTGAGTGGCAGGTCTGCAAATGACTGAACCACTAATTGACAGATTACCATGATTTCATGTCGACCAACGCAGTAACAGTCTTTAGAGTAATTGAAACATGTCACGAACAAGTATTGTTATATCTTCTATCGTGTTCCGAATTTCACATTTTGAAGTGTCTGTTATAATTTATGTAACCGTTTCACATGTTAATTTGTCCGTGATACTTTCTCTGTGTTGCATAAAAAAGTTTTCAGAGAGTTAATACACGAACCTCCACGTTGAAGAGGGAGATTGCGATGAATGTACTGTCTCTACTAAATCCTATATATGTACTTACAAAGTTTTCGAATTTAGCATTTCGCGCGTAATCATTAATAATTTCGGTTGCTATTTTACTACAATTCTGTACAACTGATATGTAGGTATATTTGAGTATTACCATCCTAGGAAAACAGTTTGCGGTACTTGTAACCTTCATTTGAGACGTAGAAGCTTCAAAATTCAAAAAATTCCAAATTTCCAATTTTCCAAGCTTCCAAAGAGTGACCCAACAAATAGCCCCTTTTTGGGCCCACCATTTTGGAACTGAATTTTGTGCCAATAGATAGCTTATGATGAGACATCAATCACGACAAATTTTCAAGTTGAGGTGACAATTAGTTTTTGAGATATGGGAGGTGAAAGAAGTGAAAATTCATTAACGCGTCAACCCATACGCTTCGATGTATGGACTTTTATGTCAGTCCGATAATTTAAAGAATTGTTCCCACTGGTTTTGCTGACTGCTAACAACGAAAAAAGAATCAAATGGCAGATTCAACATTGTGGACGATATATTAAAAACGCACCTACTACACAGACATTTATATTTCTTGATCTTTTTTTGTGAATTTTGAAAATCTAAATTCAAATTCGTTATTAGCAGTCAGCAAAACCCCTGGAAATAATTGTTTAAATTATTGGAATGACATAAAACTCTAGAATCGTTAATGAATTTTCACCTCCCATATCTCAGAAACTAATTGTCACCTTAACTTGAAAATTTGACGTGATTGATGTCTCATCATAAGCTATCATTTGGCACAAAATTCAATTCCGAAATCGTGGGCCCAAAAAGGGGCTAAAAAAGGCCTCATTTTAGGGTCACTCTTTCGAAATTTCCAAGTTTCCAATAGACACCAAATTTTCATTTATACAGATAATATATCTCAAATATTGTAATGTTATTTCCTAGGGAATTAAAACAAAGTGGTGGCACATCATAGTTGCATATACCAATTCTATCGTAGCCAAGTAAAAAAATTCTGCCCCACCTGTCGACATATTTCTGACGTGAACGTTGGCGAAATCTAATTCGTTAAGGCACGTTCGGGGAAACAGGGAATTGAAATTAAATTTTAAGGAGCAGTAGGAAACCGTACTCGGTTCCCTGGTCCAACGCAATTGCACGTAAGACCTTGGAGGGACCGAAAAACAACGGAAAGGATCGAGCAATTTTCTACGTGAACGGTTAACGATTAGTTCCCGAAGGACGTGTGGTTTCCCCAGCAGCTGTTTCCACCGCCATATCGTGAACGGCTGCCGACTACATCCTTCAGGGCCTACATATATATACGATACCGGGCGCGCGAACAAGGCAAAAAGATTGGCAAACGACGCCACGATATTATAAAGCAATTGATGGATGATTCGATAGGCGTGGGAAGGCGTTAAACTGACACGTGTCCCCTTTTTACATCCTCGCTAATTTACTTTCTGCTCCGTACGTCTTTTATCCTTCCTCCCCATTTTCGTCGCTTTTTGTCTTATCAGCTGCTTCCTTTTCAGGACGCGTATCGCGATAAGTCGCTTCTCGACGAGAAGACAAATTGCTTTAACGATGGTTAATTAATCGTCCAGCGACATAACGAGCAACTTCGTTACGGTTCGACAATCGATGCACAGATTCTACGTTTTATATCACTATCATAGGTCTACACTGTAGTTAGCACTTTGATATGGAATTTAAATTCTAATTACAGGAACAAAGCGTAAATAGATATTTTATTTAGCGTGGCATAGTTTTATTTCTATTGTAGCATCAAGAAGAAAAATAAAACGTGACACGAGGAAAGTCAGAATTTGCGATCAGGAGGGTTACAAGTTAAAGAACGAAAAGCTCAGAATTAAAAACACATAGTACAAAGGGTGAATACAATTCTACTCTGTGGATCTCCTCGGTTAATGTGATATGTCTATTCTTTTTAAACTCTGACACATTTTGTATGTCATTTCAATTGTAACTCTGTCAGACGGATGACACGGTGCAAATAATCTGTCACAGTATATTTAGGGGATGAGAAACTAGGAATAAGCGTGGAAATGCAACTTTCCTTGGGAACTTGGTTGTTAAAAATGCGCTTTCCACTGAGACCCCACGCGAGCGTAATCCACTGCCTTAACGAGAACGTAATTTCGTGTGCAAACGCGCGCGCAGGGTGAAAGAGTGTTCTCGTAGAAAGCGATAGACACGAAACTGTCCATCGCCCGTGGAGAATTTTCCGCGTTAATGAGCGGAGGAGTTAAAAATTTGCGAGGTAACGGTGACTTCTTCGAAGAGGATGCTTTCCAGCGCTCTCTCATTGCCAGGGATACGAGTGCTCAAGTGTCTCGCGCAAGCCGTGCCAACTGACGAGACAAAGTGAATGAAATTCGAAAGCGTTTCGAGTTCTTGGCTTGGAGAAAATCCAGCATGGGATGCATGCTCGTCTGTATCCTTTCAGTATTAAATCGTAGCTTGGTGTAAGTAACTAAAAGCAAGATCTTAAGACCGTGAATGGGGGAAAGCAAAGTTTCTGTGTTCATCGTTGCAGCAAGAACCAGGCTGCTCCGATTGACCGTCTTCCGGTTCCGTAGATATCACTATGTCGAATTATTCATTAGTCACAGTGGATAATTCAAGACGCGTTGCGTTCGAGCGGTGGAAATTAATAGACTATAATTGTCGCGTAAATTAAGATTACATTAATTGCTGAGGTGGACAATAGGGCGGGGCCTTTTGTCTTCAATTCATTGTTTTCGCAGCTCGCTGAGCAACCTCGTTGTGTTAATTGCTGCCGATGTTGTTAAATCCCTTTCTGCTCGCCTCGCCCGATCTTTGTCTTACTTCCCGAGTTGCATCTTGTACTTCAGATGTGCCAAACCTCTGTACGTATGCATGTATTTCGCGGAGTACCTAGTTCATTTGTTACAGAAATTTCTGCTTGTAGACAGTGCGAAGGAACTTGCTAACCGTTTGCTTCGCCTGTTTCAAGTTTATTTTGCCCCCAAGCACACTTTACGACACTAAATGCTAGAATACTCAGAGTCCCAGTTATAAAACTGAGACTGAGAGGGAAGAGTAGAGATTTCCAATCTACATTTCACTTTTATCTTCAGAAATTTAAGCATTCCTAACGAAATTTTCGATGTTCATGAATATTTCGAAAATGGAAACAAAGGAAGTACAATTCCTCACTGTATAATTATCCTCCCAAGTTGCATTGACAATGAAAGCGTAAAAAGGAGCGGAATAGTAAGCAGTTCAAATTTTTTTCTTATTTTCCATGATTCGTTTATTTTTCTCACTGTTTCGGCTCTCTTTGTTCCAACTTTCCCATGGGGAAAATAAGTAGGTAAGACAGGGATAAGTTAGGTCACTGTCTCGAACAGGAAACACCAGTTAAGACGAGGATTATTCTGTTCCGCATTCACGGTATCCAAGGCAAGACCACTAATGCTACTGCAACGGACATTAACATAACATTTGCCTTTCGCATTAATTCGAGATATATCAGACTACCGTGGCAAGGCGATTTGTGAGAATGAAACTAGAAAAACGAAACTCGCTAGGCTCCAGGCAATGAAGAAAGAACTCGGGGTAGTATTATAAGAGAACCTGTACTGTTCCTTTAAGTGAAATTAAAATAGCTGCTTTCAGTCGTTAAGTCAATCTCACTCATCAAATAATAAACAGGAGAAAGGGGATATTGTGTCTGATTCAAGAAACATCTCGTGGATTATACCATTTATCTATGGCTGTCTACTTTCACGTCTGGGACGGTGCAGTTTCACACAATGTTGGTCATTCCAAGCCCAACGAGCTCCGTTTAATATATTTAATAGCTTTCCCAACTGAGCCATAGGTGGACAATATGTAAAATGATACCTCAGAGACCATTCTAGTTCGCTTACTGCTTCACTGTTCCTACAGATGTGTAATTGCCGTTCAGCATCAAATTTCTTCAAAAGTATTCATTGAATCAGCAACTTTGAACACTTCACTGTTACTAGTATTTCCTAAAAATCAATTATATTCAATAGCTGCATAATTCCCTGGATTATCCATCAATAATATACTCAACCAAGTCAGTCATTATTTCGTTAGGACGCATTGTAAAATAATTCTTTCAAACTTCTATACATATTGTAACACTAGTTATCCAAGATTATACATACACTCTCACAGATCGATCTTTAAACAACGTCTCCGTTCAACACGGCTTTTTGCTGTTCTTTTGATAGAACGGAAAAGGGACTTTCCCAGTTAGGTAGAGTTGTTGAAGCGGTTTGGGGGCTCAATTTAAGTCACCTAATGACCTTTCTCTGGCCCGCACGTGCTCGTCGGTCGCGACGGGTAAAAAGGAAATTCGACGGTATAAATCGCAACTGTCTCGACACGGTGTGCGCCTTCGCTACGATAATGAGGTTATTTGTAATTCCACGGGCCGACTGATCAAATCTTCCTAATTTCCTGGATCTGCTCGCTTAAAATTCCGTTCGCGGAATGCGCCTCGACCCGCCTTCTCTGGGGAAACGCGTTCGCCGAAAACGCCTCTTCCTCGAGCGGCTGGCACTGTTGCGGGAAGCTTTCCTTAGCCAAGTGAAAGAAACAGAGGGAAGGCAGAGCTTAAGGGATAAGGATTGAAAATAAACGCGCTTACAATGGAGTCGTAGTAACACATTCACGGTCGATGTCATGTATGCAGGGTTTTAATCTTTTGGAGAGTATTTCATTGCCCACTTAAATTATCTTATGCCCGTTTAAATTTATTTAAAGTTGAATGAATGAATGAAATTAGATAATCCGAAGAACCTATTAATGAGGATAGTATATTCATGGTTAATAGAAAAACTTATGGGTACAAGCTGCAATAATATACTCACTAAGATGCACGAATTAAATTAATAAATATTATTTGACCGACTTAAAATGTTGCAGTAACAGAAGTGCTAAGTTACAGTAATTGGATGACACGCGTAGCGCGTGGTAGTAATTGGCTTTAATTACTGTAAAATTATAGCTTCGAGGAATATAATTTATTAAAATATAACACGTATTCTGTGTATCAAATTAGTTTGCCGGCTCGTGCCATTATCCGGTGGAAATTATTAGAACCTAATTGAGACAATTATTGGAAATCAATTAACCGACGTTCTGTTCGACGCTAGGCACAATCATTTCAAATAATTTGTATTATGAATTATGACGTACAAGTATTTGTATTTAGCATATTGCATTTTTAGTAAAGAGAAATTATGCGACAAATTGCAAGTCATTAGACTACGACAGTTCATATGTTCCCTGCCGAACTATATAATATTGCTATACTTCATTCTAATCGTTTAGGTGATAGAAGCTAAATGTATCGATCGATCAGACACCCCCTTGTTTAGAACTTTGTCAAGCAGGCACATGGTTCGTTTAGTAATTTGTTTGTTTATCGAGGGGAAGATTATTCACCGTGTTAAGTATATTTAGCAATAATTTTCATAGCCCCTGGTGTGTGCACTACATTGACTTCGAAATCTGTCTGGCGTGACACATAAATAGTTTAAAAACAAAAGGGTAATTGGATATTCAATTTTCGGAAAGTGGAATAATTTATTAAAAGAATATTCTTTTAATATTCTATTAATAAATTCTTCCACTTTCCTAAAATTGAATATCCAATTACCCTTCTGCTTTTATATTGTCATCCTACATAAACAAAATGGAAGATAGTTATGAGATATTCGTCAGGATTGTTCTTCCCAAAATTAAAACTTTTCCACCTCTGAATTCACAATTCCCAATTAACTGAAATGCAAACTTAACTGCAGGTCCCTGGGAACGCGAAGCGTGTCCACCCTTTTGTGTAACGAATGCTACAGACACTAAATTATGACCAGGATAATCTCGTAATTTTACACTCCATGGGAGTCTACGACGTTTCGAGTACACCACCCAGAATATTAATGAACCCTTGTGTTTTCATCATCACGAAAATAATTCAATATGAAAATCTCGTTTAAAAATTTAACTAAATAAAACCCTCTAATTTAGTCCTTTTTCATCTGCGCCGATTTTTCAACAAAGCATATAAACCTGTAAATTTGAAACATCCACAGACACCCAATTACATTTCCACTAGACCCTTTACCTTTACACTGAAAGAAATTTCTTTGTAGCAATGCTTCTATCTACCCATCGCACGCAAAATTAAACTACTTCACAGATGATGAACTCCTTGAGATGTCCATGCCCTTGCAAGTATTTCGTTCCTTCTCACGCCTACCCTTTCGCTAATGAAACGATACTCCCCTGTTCTCTGTTTAAATTGTGAAAAAAGTGTTTCTTTTTCCCTTTCCCCTGGCTCTATTGTTTCTCTGTCCAAGTTTTCGTCTTCCTTTTCCCCCTGTTTCTCGTCTCTGTATCCATCTCTCTTGCTAGATACCACACCACTTTCTCACCTTGTCGCTCCAGCGCGAATGCAATTTAATCAAAGTCCATCCCGGTTCTGTTCCCTTCCGTCCTATCGGTCTCACCAGCCCCCCAGGCTTTTCTTTTATTTGCGCACGAGCTTGCGGCGAAGCCCTCCGGTAGTTACTTCCCCGGACAAACGGAAATTTGAATAATCCCGCCGGTAAGCCTCGTTAAATGCCGCCCAATGGAATTTGATGTTGATGGTGGCTGGGTGCTAGCAGAAACCAGCGGGGCCGTTAGTCACGCAATTACGTGATTGCGGTTGTCGGATTATTCGATTAACGGCCACGCATGTGGGGGAAAAATGATGGGGAACCGATCGAGATAACCCTTCACCGCGCTAAGACGGTGAAAGGTTAGCGTTGTTAATTGGGGAAGACGATTTAAGTCGCCTGTGAATGTGAAAGTGAGACAGAATGTATCTTCGCAATGGATAGAATTGGGCGAACTAGTCGTAGATGTTTAAATGCGTCCAATTATGCAGAAACCTACTAACCCTCAAAGTGATAAAAAATTAGTTAAGCACAGTACCAATCGCATAATTTTGTGATCTTAATTCTGCAAAAAATTACCACCCCCTAATATTTTAGGGCTCTAATACTTTATAACAACTCTAATATTTTACAATTGTTAAAACTGCCAAGCCATAATTCCATTTTAGGCTCAAAAAACAAAAAACACTTCTCGTTATTAAAAAACATTGTAAAACAATAACGAGAAATTAAATATACCTAATAGAAATAAAGGTACTTTTCTTTAACAATTAAAATCTTTTTGCATACATAAGTTGTCCCAATTATTGTTGTATAAATGGGATACATGAAGCATTGGGTTGAACTAATCTTTTTTGGAACAGGGAAGGTGGTCCTAGTAGTGGAAAAATAACGAAGATACTAAATTCTGATTTTATTGTATTGAGTGTTTAAGATTTTTTGGGGAATTGTAGAGGGTTAGTTGGAAGTCATGGCGACCTTTATATGTGGTGGAAATTGTAGCTAGTCACTGGTAAGATAGACGATTGAAACGTCATTAATTAAGGGAAAAGGAGAAGGCGCAATTTACGAAATTGCACGGCAAGCGTTACTTGTACTTTTCGTTTATGAGATTACTAAGCGCTAGGAAGATAAATTAGAGCAATTCCTGGCTGCAATACAACTAAAAGCATTCTTAGACCTTCCTTAAAAGCTTCCTTCAGTTTCATTAAATATTGTTCCTAAAGGTGAAGCTGCGAGCCAGTTCTCCCGTGGTTAGACTCGAATACTTTGTTATTGACGCGCTCTCGGGAGCAAACAGCTTTATTTGAGCGATTTTTTTGCAAAAAGAATTTCACTCAGCTTCCAACACATTTGCGCTAGGTGTGAAAGGGCAGGTTGTCGAGATAAATCGAAGTTTCCAACACTTAAGTAATGTTTTTACTTGGAAAATCTGGTGCAGTAATCACAGTGGTAAACTTGTTGTGATTTGAACACTTCCAAACGTTTGAAATCTTTAATTCCTCTAGTTCTTTGTTAAAAAAATATAAATTAATATTTAAGTGGATGTAATAGGCATCCGTCATATATTAAAACAGAATAGAAGAACAGGGGAGTGAGAATATATAAAATTATGAGCCAAGAACGAACTCATTTAACTCACTGCTTACTGCGTCATACGTCGTATGAATACTACTCCACAGCAGTGGCGCACTCAGGATAAAAATAGTTTTAAAGCAAATCAATAAAATTCATTAAGTGATAATAAATATTTATTCATAAATTAAAATTCAGTTTTTTGTTACAAAGCTCCTGGATTAGTTTAGTCGTGGTTAAACAATAAGTGGTTTCGGCGCACTGGTTCGGTCAGTTTAACAATTTAAAAGCTAATTTGCCATTTTAAAAATTATAAATTTCCGACGTTTCGGTCTGTGGTTTAGACCTTTTTCAAGGGAAGATTTTATAAAGAATACTGCGTTCGCTTTAAAGTCACACGTTTCATAAGACGTGTAACACGTCTCAGACCGAAACGTCGGAAATTTATAATTTTTAAAATTGCAAATTAGCTTTTAAATTGTTTAACTGACCGAACCAGTGCGCCGAAACCACTTATTGTTTATTCTAAAAATACGGTCGATATCATAACTACTTTATTTTAGTCGTGGTTACATTAATCTCTTTTTCCCTTTTTCTTTGGGGAGTACCAGGGCTCCTTGCCCCCCTCTGGCTGCACCACTGGGTACACAAAGTTATATCCTCTCATTGGATACTTATCCCAAAACATAAAAATTTGAGGTCCAACCCCACACTAGGAACTCCATATTACGAATCAGCAATTGAAACGCAGGAAGTAAATTTCATATGAGCAGAGGGAAAGTCGATTCGTCAGAATTCGCAAGAAAATTGGATTACAACGATGGCTTATGCGGCAGTTCGCCGTCGCATTTAACGCACTCGACGCCTCGGCGATCGACATGCTCCAAGTTCCCCAGACATTTCGGTTCGTGGTTACGTGAAATCCAAGAAAATCCCCGGGATTTTCTCGCGGCATTGTCGCAGGCGGCGGGTAAAAAGGGAAAGAATGTCGCGACGCAGGGGTAGCAAAGGGGCGGGGAGGGTGTGGTGAGCAGCAAGAAACTCGAATCGACTACTTGATGGGCCGGCGCCATGTACCAGATGTTCGGTGTGGTTCTCAGTGCCCATGGATTCTGGAATCGACAGGCTCTCGGCACCGAGGAAAACTTTTTTCGATTTACCACCTGATCCCGTCTATTTTCACTTGATTTACAATTTGGAAAGGCTTTTAGCGTAACGCTGCCATCAGCCTCTCGTTCTTAAAAGTTTCTCGACTATATTCAAAATTTCACTCGCTAGGTCCTTTCATACATCTTTCAGCAACCCGTCAACAATATGTTCCCTTCGATGATTATTCTTTGCCTGTTCATCTTGTAAAGACGCGATTGAATATTCTCGATTATGTAAATTGATAAGCAAAAAAATTAAATTGTAATTAAATTACAATAGTTCTGAACGAAAAAAAATTGCGGGAAGTCTATTCGAGATAAGAGTGTACGTACAAAATGGATATTAAATGGTAATTAATGCTTGATAATTTGGGAATAAGTCATTCAAAGTGCTTTCTGATAGTGAATTCTGTGTTTTTACTACTGTTCAACATTTGTATTTGTAATTTTTGTACATTGTATAACGATGGAGTTTCATTATAATTAGTAATCACAAATCATTTATAAATTTTTCTTCTCAGTTACGATTATCTAAACGTTGAAATAAATTCAGTGTCATTAGCTCGATGCTCAGGGGTGGCGTTTCGTTAAGGAATTCTTTATTCAACAATTGCCCTGGAAAGTGTGAATTACCGTTGCTAAATTCAGATTAAACTTCCATGGATTTACATAACCGGGTGTATGAAATAAAATGGACGGAAACCCGCAATAAATGCATATGAGCATGGAGGAAGCGTACATTTACGTACATAGGAGCGGAAGGGTTGCTATAGAAATGGTGGAGTGAGTAAAACGGGAAGTAGGAAGAAAATCCTTGAGTGATGCCAGCAAATAATCTTGGCATTGTATGACTTACCAAGTAAACAACTACGATTTTCCTTAGAAGAGGCAGTTGAAGTAGCAATTTACTGTCTGCCTTGAAGCATGATACAGCTAAAATAGACGATTTCAGTGTGCTGTCTGATCCATTCCATTGTTACCAGATATATTCACTAAATCATGGTATCTTCGTCCTGATCCTTCCCAGAAATTAGGCTATTATTGAACCAGAATTCACAGCCGGGAACAATAAAGATTGCTTTTTATTTAGTCTCGGAGCAATCGAAATTCTTTCAATTATACTGGTTCTCAGAGTTCCTATCGCTTTAATTTGCATAGTAACTCCGGAGGAACGTACTTGGGAAACTGAGGGTCCAGCACGCGGTCGATATCCCGTGAAAACGGCGAATTTCCTTGCGATTTCTCAGCGAGGCATGGTAAAACACAAAGTTCGAAGTGGACGTAAAATGTAGGGGCAAGTGCGAACCGTTGTAAAGCATTACTCGGGAACTGTGCAAGTTTTGGCTGGAAGATATGGTCAACATGAAGCTCGCTGTTTATTGCCACTATAAATATTGCGGATTAAAAATTCCCGTCGTTACTTTTCCGAGGATTAGATTACGATTAAAAACTTTTTTATTTCGACTCTACAAAAGGACGTAAGTAACAATAGTACATTATCACAAAAACATAAACTTCTTCTGTATGATTTTAAATGAAATTTCACAATTTGTCATTTAAGGTTTTCTGAATTATTGCATCGGTAATAGGGAAATTCGTTTCATATATCTTTGCAGAATTTTGATTAGCTCCTGACTAGTAAATTATTGTGAAAAACTTTTAAAATTGTATGGAAAGTATTTCTATCAAGTCTATCAATTTTCGAAACTATTTTGTTAACTAATATCAACTAATTTACCTATTAGAAATTTAGCGTCGCGTCAGATATTAAATTTTAAGAAACGATAAAAATTCAGCAAAGTCCTCTGATAGATGGCAAGTTTTTCTAAAATTTCCTGGCTACTGTGGCTGGAATCTATCCTGAAATATGTGTCGCAGAATTTTGTCACGTCGCAACATCTCACCAAGAGGGATTGAGGATTAGGTATGCACCGGGCTATAGATTTTCCATAAGCATTTCCAGACTGTTGTTTGGAAAGCGAAATGCAGTCCATGTGCCCGGATTTTCGCGATACGAGTATCCATAAGCTGGAAACGTTCGAGGGCGAAATTCCATCGCTGAAAATATGTATTCCCGTTCAAACATTGGCCCGACGAATCAGTGTCCGTGTAGCTGTAATGAGATCATGAGCTTCCATCTATTCATGAAGAGGATTGCCTAGTTGTGAATCAAATGAGCTTGATTTATCAGCGTGGAAGTATTTATACGCAATTGCGATTGCGCGATGCAGGATGGTAGGAATCAAGGGAAATGAAATAAAAATGCAATCAGCAGTGACGAACTCTTTTGTTCAAAATTTCGCAAACACAATAGCAGTTTCGAAATTTTCGAATATGTGCTGTGTTTTTTTAGAAGCATTTTAAACAGCGAACAGTTCATTTGGTGCCAAAAAAAATAATCGAAACCGAGATTTCTACATTTATTTGCAATCTTTCTGTAAATTTGAAACTCGAATTTTGCTAGACTATTTTATTGCAATCATAACACTATATAATAATATAAAATCGTTCACACGAAATAATTTTCAGAATTTTCAATAAAGGATTTACGTGAACAGAGATGCTCTCTAAATAGGCTTCACATATTTTGCTGTGCATATAACAAGGATGCCTTGTAATTATGCCATATCAAATTCAGCAAAATAGATACAAAACGTTTATGTCCGCTGCGGTGAAGACCTTTAGTAAACATTAATTTGCAACGTGTAGTAACTTGATGCCTGTACCTGCTATTAGTAGATCGCCTGTAGATGCCTCCTCTATTTTACTGCATCGTCGAACGAATATAACGTTGCATTTGGCAACCTGTAAATGTGCTTGAATACATAAAGTTAATATTTAGGGTGAAAACTCTTCATAAGACTTCCTTTTTGATATTAAAAAGTGTCCATCAAATTTCATCATCTTCATCACCTATAAACTGATTTAAGCAAAGTCTCCTTTCGAACGGAACCTACTGAAATCAGAATTTGAGGACTTTAAACGGTAAACGATGGTAAAGTGCCGAAGAAATCAAAGATAATTTTTTTAGTGAAAGAAAAAGAATGTGAGTAAATTCCATGCCGAATATGGTAGTAAAAGCTGTAAGTGCTAGAATATTTTATTTCAGTTTCTAGAGCTATTGCAAAATAGAGTTCTGATAAGTGTCAACGTCGCTGTGGTTGAAAGAAAATACTGAAAATTTTACTTCTGGCACTCGCGTCATTCCCCTTTCAACTGCTCAATTACTTCTCGGGACGCAGATCCTCAGCAACAGCGCAGCGAATTTTCTGTAATAAACGAAGGTGAAGAGGCAGGAACAGTAACTAGAGAAAATAAGAGGAATTTCATCCAAGTGCTTAGCCTACACTCTGATCAGCCGACGCTGTAGTTGCCAATCAATGCCCCCAGATATCGGATTTCAATCTTTATTGGGCCATTTTCCGTCCCACCCTCGTTATACGCGCGTACGCGCACGTGCTCACGTACAGGCACGGACACAGGCACGCTTCTTGTCGGCGTCGCGCGTTTCGCGGGCACGGAGCTATCGAAAGCCAAAGTTTCCAGCGTTTATTGCGCTTTGACCGTTCGACAGTCGCCCATCGGCACCCTCGACAGTTATTTGTTTCGAGGGGGAGTTGCGCGGGAAACACTGCTCTCCTTTTATAGTTCCGACTGAATCGTTTTAGAAATCTCGATACCGTATCGTCCAGCTTACTGACTTTTATTTCACGGGCGCAACGGCGATATTTATTTCGCCGACAGTAACAAAGGAATCGCTAAATTATTGCGCTGTAACGTTGCACTCGGTCTCAACAGGTTTCTCAAATATTCCATAAATTTCCTAGCACCTTCTGCTATCGATTGGAACTAACTGTACAGGCGACTGCTCGATTTTTTAACAAAAATTCCATTTAGAGTTGCAGGGAATGGGCTTTCGAAGTATCTTCTGGTTGAGGGAGTACGGGAAATAAAGAGTTAGAAACAGAGTAATAAATACGAATGGAAATGCTAATATTAGGAGAGAATTTAATGTGTATTTTAAAATACATAGCACACTACTCTAGAGGCGTGTAAATAAAACGAATCGAATATAGCACGGAGCTTTTAGTGAAATCCCGTGCAAGATCCTTCATCCTCGAGGTGTATGTACTTTTATTGCTCGAGAGCTTGGCATGCACAGTGAAACCGATTTTCCAGAGCAACTCAAATTATGTCGTTCTAAAAGCTTTATTTCAAGTTACAGTGTAAGTTTCGCGAAAGTTTGTCGCGCCTGGTCCATTCTCGTTTGTGTAAATCTTATTCGGAAAGATCAAGTAACCAGCAAGTTTGCAGGTCTCTTGGAAATGAAATGCTCTTGGCAACTATTCAGTTCAGAAATGAAAAACTTACGAATCACTAGTTTGTAGTAGTGTAACGATTTATGCAATTTTTGTTGGAGAGTCTCACTTCAGTGACGCCATGTTAGTGACGCATTAATGTCACGCGATGGATACGCATAGATATTGGGTCAGTTCCGTTACTATTGTCCGATAAGCTTTTTATATTAAAACACTGTACTTGTATGAATGAGTTATCGTGATTCGTGTGGCAGATCAGCTGGAAAGAGATAAAGTAAATTCAACTCGAAATCAAACCAAACACATTTTTATTGATTTATCATTGCTACTTCAACACTTTCACAATATACAAGCTAATTTCTCACAGAAATAATTCAATTAGTAAAATATATTAGTGATCGCATTTGATGCTCTGATTACACTGCAAACTTGATTGAAATAATTATACTGTATAAACTCTTTGCGTCTTCGCGCGGACACTGAGAAATTAATAATATTCGCAAACTGTCGCCCAGCACTTCCTTGTTAAATTCAGTACACATTTAAGTTCGTTCCGAATTTTGCAACTTATTGTTCCCACTAACGACGGGTTCGAAATTGAATTCATTACGAAACCAGAAACGATGCTGCCTGAAATTTCTCCGATGCTCGAATTTATTTGACAAACCGGTAACCACACTCGTAGCTCCGTTCGTAAGCTCGCGATCTGATAATAGCAGTCGCCCAAACAAAATTACTTTTTCTATCGATCTGTAGATGAATCCAACTGGAAAGTGATAAAGCAGGTTCGTTATCAGAGACAGTATCTTTGCTCGAAGCGGTAATCCAGTTTCAACCTTCCGGTCGCGCTGCAATTCCGGCCTGCTAGTTTCCCTAGCATTGCGGCTATTAAACAACGCAATCCGCGATTCCACTCGCCCGATAAATTAATTTTCCGGCTTCGTTAGCGGCATAATGAGCTCGTCAGCCGTAATTCTACACCGAAGTCCCTCTAGGGAAGCGATATCACGGCCACGACAGCCTGCCTCGCTTAGATCTGCTTCAAAAATCAATTCAGCAGGGCGCTCGTTTTTCAGCTTGTTTTTATTGTGGTGTTGTGTTATCTTGACGTAGGTTTTTTTCTGAAAGTTACATTAAATGATGCGTATTTAAACAGCATTCTAATGAAAGTTTAAACACGGTTAAATGTTTTCATTTGGCATACATTGGTTTAATTTAATTTAACTCGTCTTTTTATCGAAATAACAATCTGTGATCCTTATATTCGAAGGACAATGTAATCCTCGGATTCGATACTAACGTCGAATGTTTAATAAAAAACGCAATAAAACACTGTCGATCGATAGCCAGCGCGAATCACGGACGCCAAGCTTATCCAGTTTTCAGTTTTCGCGCTTCCCAATTTCCGCTTTGCAATGAAATCAGCCCCCACCCATTCTCCGTAAAGTTGGTGCTCCATGAGCTACATGTTTGAAAATCGATACCTACATTCGTTTGTTAAACGTCAGTCTGCTGTTTCATCAGATCTATCAGCGCAAACGTTTTCGTACAACATTCCGTGTTTCCTCATCCCAAAGTTTTAAACGCATACAATGCTTGAGGATTTCTCTTCGTTTTGCAAATATTGCATTTTCTTCATTACCAATAGTTTTCAATGGAGGCAGAAATAGATTTTGTATTTCTCTGTAATACTTGATATAATTTTATATCTTCTTATTATATTCTCTTTCACATTCATTTTAGAAACTCGCGGTGCTTCCTTTATTCAATATATTCCCCAGAGTCTGTTTTCTAAACAGCACTCCGTTTTCTTTTAATGTCCCGATTTCCTATTTTATTTTGCCACAAGGTATTTCCTTCAGGTTTACATTAAAATGCTGAAGTCAGAAATTATTCGAAGGAGAGTAACGATCTTTTTTCAACATAGTGTCTATCAACGAAACCAGCCTTCAACCCTCTTGTAATGGATCCCCACGACCCCCGGAAAAAGGGAGGGCGTGCTGCCCTTTGACGCGTGAAACTCTAGTCGGGGGATAGCAACGATACTAGAAAAAGGTATCAGAAGCTTCGGTCTGGGCCAAGTCGTCTGAGCAAGTTCCTGGGGCGAAGATCAAAGGAACCATGCAATTTACTCGTGGGGTCGTGTCCTATCAGTACGCTGACTGCCACGTTTCTACGCACACTAACATGCGTGCCACTCGATAGATCACACTTGTAGGAAAAGTCTTTCGTAGACGTACATTAGAATCAGAATCTTAATAACATTATTTAGAATTCGATGTGCCTGGTGATCCCAGCAATACTTTCTTCAAATTCAAAATTTCATACAGTAACATTAACCCCTAAAAAAACTTTAAAAAGGTAAAAAAATTACGCCAAGTACATGAAATCAAATAAATCACAAAAAAGAAAATAATAATAAATACAAAGTAAAAAAAGATGTGAAATCAGAATGAGCTGCAAGTACATAAAGGTGCTTTCCCGCAGCGTGCAAAGGCGACACTGTGTAACACAATAAAAGACAAAAAAAGATGTCCACGGCCTGGAAATCAAATGCTTGGCGTGGCCAGGCAAGGTATTCTCAGATCATCAATACCCATACCTCCCCCTCGCAGGCTTTCAGATAATTTAAAACTCAGACAATATAAGTACATTTTCATTATATTGCGTTTTAAAATAATTGTAAGATCATTCATCCACACCGATACCTTTCCTCTCACAACCTTTCACATAATTTGTCAATTTTAAACTCTGACAATATGAATACATTTTCATTATTTTCTCTTTTTAAATAATTATTCAGCGACACCTTGACCTTGCCTGGCCACGCCAAGTATTTGACTTCCAGGCCGCGGACATCTTTTTTTGTCTTTTATTGTGTTACACAGTGTCGCCTTTGCACGCTGCGGGAAAGCACCTTTATGTACTTGCAGCTCATTCTGATTTCACATCTTTTTTTACTTTGAATTTATTATTATTTTCTTTTTTTGTGATTTATTTGATTTCATGTACTTGGCGTAATTTTTTTACTTTTTTAAAGTTTTTTTAGGGGGATCTCACTTCTTTTTACAAAGATAATTTGCTTAGAAAATGACTTCAGATAATTTTTAATTTGATTCAATTTATACTAAGTTTTTTTATGGGGATTTCAGAAAACTCTAGCGAAGCTGCAAAGTGCATGTTTAAAATAATATATACATAAATAAAATTCTGAGTTTAGTTACAAATAAAAAACAGTTGGATGATATTTAAACATGTCGCAATTCAAATTTTGGCAATTTACCTTATGTTTGAGACTGCATTTTGATTGCAATTGAATGGTACGATACATATTTGTAAAAATACGTGGCATCTCAAATTTTGAAAACTTACCTTATTTAACACTCGCCAGGTTATAACCTGAATGTAAGCTGTCAAAATTTTGAGTAGATTGCATAGTGAAGGTAGCGTTTGACGAAAGAAACAGGTGGTGGTGTCGTTTTGGCTGAAGGTGTGCGTGTAACGCGTATATACGTATTATGGTTGACGAAAAATTTCTTAAAGAATCAGGAGAAGAAGAAAAGTCGTAAAATTTACCGTTTCTGACAGTTCCAATGAGACGATATTATGATATCTCGGTCATGCGTGGACCGATTTTATTGAAATTGGTCTTATTCGAAAGCTAATATGCGGTTTACATAAGAAAAATGCCTTTAAATTTAGAAAATATTGCAGGCGTAATGAGATATAATGAAATAAATTTCAGGTTATAGGTTGGATTAGCCGGGCGACGAGTAAAAGGTAGCGGTAGCGACAGTCGACATATACAGGGTGTCTTTCATGTATGACTTGGTCTTTCATGTACTTGGCGTCGAGACGCTACCGCGTCTCTAGATCCTTCATTATTCAATTTTCAAATTTCTAAGTAAATCATTACATGTCCCCACATAAATCAGCCAGTTTCCTACAATACCATACAAACATTTTATTCTTCGATGGCACAAGATTCCAAACTTAAAACACTAATGGGCGTCCCACAAAAGTACGTCACGAAGACAAACGTAGGTACATCCATTGAAGCACACTTTCTTCGAGATTGCCGCTCTTTTTTTTTAGCAGAAGAGCTTTCGCGCGTCCATAAACGGACCCGATTGCGAGACACACGTCCAAGCAACGCCGCGTTGCCCGAAGTGCTCCTACTGCCAGCATTCATGCCAGCATTTTCACGCGCGACGAGAGATCGTTTCCTTTACTGAAGAGCACCAACGACGACGTAAAAATTCCCCGTGGGCTATGCAGCACGTACCTCGTCGTGAAAACTTCCAGATGATTCCATTCTGCCATGGGCTGGTTACAAAGTAACGGGGGGAAACGTAGATCAGTGGAGACCTCTGCAGTTGCCGGGACTGCTTGCAACAGGGGTTGGAGGGGTAGCGGGAGGAAGACAGAGAGACACGCTGGGTAGGCTGACCATGGCTGTGTGTAGCACTGTAACTTGTCGGCATTAAGCCAATTAAGATGACGCATGGTTCGAAAACTTTCGCTCCCGCGAACCACCAGCGACGGTGGGGCAATCAATTTCGCGTGCTCCTTCTTTCCACGTTCGCCCAAGCAACCCTTCACGCCACCCCGTTCTCACCCTTCCGGGTTAACGCGAGTCAGACCGTGTCTGCACCCCCTATTTCTCCTTTCTTAACTGTTCCTCGTGGCGCTCGATAATTTTTCACGTTTCCCGCCGTTGGGAAAATTGATTTCCAGAGTTTCTTGCCGGTTTGCTGGTCATCTGAGTGATTTGTCACCGGCAACGTCTGTCGTTAATTCGGTTAGGAGGCTTCGATTTGCCGTTCTTTTGGCCCCAATTAGGGAGATCGTTTGGTGTTCCGGGGAATCTGGTGAGCTTTGTGGATTGTCAACGGGAATCGGGGGCTTTGCTGGGGTTCTTTTCAAACGAGACCCTTCTATGGCTCGCGATTAGTGCTTCAGATGTATCATTTGGTAGAGACATAGCTGGGTTTGGTGAAAATGGAAGGAGATGGAAACTGTGGGGATGTAAGTGAAATATTAGGTGACTGTCAGAGGAGTGTTTTCTGTGAAAAGGCCATTAATGTGGAGGAGTTTTTCCTTCTTCTCGTATTGCTCTATTGTAATCTTATGGGCACTACACAACGTCACACGTTCCATTTAATTTAATTTATCGACGTTCTAAATCTTTTGTGTAAAGTTCCTTTCTTTAGTAAACTGTCTTGTCGTTGAAATAAATGTAGCTACGTGGACTAGTTTGTTAAGATTCTGTTAGGGGATTATAGATATGAAAGGGTTCGAGGAAGGGATTCAATTCTTAGCCTTTCCTTTATTTGCTCGAATTTCTAGTGGTATCAAAAACAGTGTTTTTGTAGATGAGTTCCGAATTACAAACTTTGGACAATCCTTTCGCTTTAGGTAGAAGCTTTGATTTATTTATGAACTTGACCAAATAAGGGGACCGCCATTCTCATCGCCCCTACGTTCCTTTTTTCGTCGCACGAATTCCCTTTTCACTTTGGTTTGGCAGTAGTCCACTTCGATCCAATTTACATGATCCCGTGGAAACAATGTTCGCTGGCAATTTGCTTGTGGATAGTGGTATATTTTTGGGTCCTGTCTAAAAGAAGACGCCAGGGGGAAAAATTGTATTAAAGTACATAGATAATTTTCTCCAGTTAACTCACTGTTCTGTATAGATTTACAATTAAAAATAGAATTCCCAATCTAAAAAACAGTTTCTACTTGTCACTTATGTATGTTGTTAGATAGTATTTAGTTTATTTAAAAGTACTAGGAAGAGAAGACACAAGTAACCCACTGTATTTTGTTCTCAATCATATTCTTAACCATTCAGAAGTCCCACAGTGATTCTCCATACTCAACCACTGCTACTCCAAACTTCCTCCATTGCATTGCCGCCGTTCCAGTCTCCACGAAATCAGTTCAAACCTACAATAGTCGTCGCTTAAATATCAAAGCGTATCAATCTCGCCTAAAGAACCGTTCCCACTTAAGTCTTTATCGGCAAAATCGGGACTCCACCGATCGAGTGCCAGGGCCCTCAATTCGAATCGACAGCCTCAACACAGTGAAATTTCCCTTCGATTTCCTCAATTTGCGAGCCAGAGCACGCGAGCCCCGTTAAAAGGGTCAACAGTTCGGGCTTCCGACAGGTCGCTGTCGTCCAACTCGTTCATGAAAACGCGTCTCGCAGTCGATTAAACCAGTCGGTCGCGTCATTTCCGTTCGGCCACGTACCTACAACCGAAAGATCGAAGGTGGAACGAACCGCCGCCGCGTCCTCTTTCTCGATTTGATTCGCGTTCGACGCGCCTATCTGCGCGTCACTTCCGGTTAGTTAACCTCATTGAAAAGCAGTCGCGGCCCCGAATCGAGTTCGATTCGAGATACGCGCCTGGAATGCGGCTCGGCCGCGAAAAGGCATTTCCTGTTACGGAGAAAGCGGAAAGCAACCCGACACGTCGCAACCTTCGCTCTGGAAATGTAGATAGAGGCCGAGATATCATCAGGGCTGCCTCATTGTGATTTGAATTTCCAAGGCGCTCGAGGGTCTTGAGAGGTGGGGATAATTAGCGTTTTTGAAAAATTTAATTGGGGTTGTTGTGGGCGTTATTGGATAACGGAAATCCTGATTCCTGTTTTGTGTAGTTGACATTTTACTACCAACCTCGTAATGGAACAGGATTGCGCAAAAAGATATTTAGGGTGCTTAGACACGTGGATTAAGTACACATTTTTTTAAATCTTTTTGTGCTGGAAACGTGGGATAGTGGATTTAATTTACAATGGTGTTTTAAGGGAAAGTTTTTCCATGCGAGAGAACAGTAATATTACTTTATTTCGAACAAAAATGATTTTATTTAGCTCTGTATGCTTGGGAAACTTACTCGTTGCGACTACAATATTCCACGTGAAACACTTACAGCAGGCCTGCCCTTTATGGTGCAACTACCTCCTCAAGTTCTGGTACCCGGGCAACAGCCAAGCGCGGAACTGTTACCTTGCTAACCGTTGCGTGGGTTTTGGGACAACTGCAAGAGTGTGTGTGCGCCCATTCGCGCGAGGGCCAGCTATATAGACTCGTGATACGAGTCAGTATGGACGCTCGCACAGTCTTGCAGTTCTCTCGCCGCCCATGCTGTGGTTAGCAACGTAACAGTTCCGCGCTCGGCTGTTGCCCGGGCCCCAGAACTTGAGGAGGTATTTGCACCCTAAAGGGCAGGTCTGACTTACAGTAGGGGAGAGTGGGGTAAAACGGAACGTCAATGTTTCTCTTACATAACAGCTGCGAATGAGTTGGTATCGCGTAACATGGGACCAAAGGGTCCTCACAGTATTTCGTGACAGACCATACCGTTGGACACGTTATTTTTCCGTTAAGAGAGTTGGAAAAATTTCCGGTATCGACGTTTCAATATTGTGTTGTACTTTCGTCCACTTTTCGGCACTTGGGTTTCGAAAATTAATAGCGGTATGTATATCGTTGGATTCTATAGTCCTTATGCTACATTTTGACGTATTAAAAAGTTGTTTACCTCACGCTGAAGTGTAAATATTAAATGTTTATTAAATGACTACATGTGGGGCAAAACGGAACACCTTTCGTGGGGTAAAACGGAACACATATTTAACCCGATTCCACCAATCCAATAGTCTTGACATTTTGCAGACGTGCGTAGTTATGATGACAATACAAAATTATGAAAAAAAAACGGGAGGGGTGAAAAATTACCCAGTCATCTATAAATATAACCCATAACTACAGATCCAAACGACTTCAAATCAGCCTGTAACCACAAATCCAATCAATTCAATCCATATGCAATCAGCATATAACTACAAATCAAAACTTAGACATTAAAAAGTAAATAATATAAAAAATATGAAATTTATTTTAAGTTTAACAATTTTATTTAAAATGCACTAAAAACTAAAAAAAATAAAAAGTAATTTTTATATTATCTGGCAAAATATTTTTTCTTATGTGTATAATATATATATTTATTATATTTTATTTGTAATAGTTATACCTAAAACATATATTTATAGTTTTTAACATAAATGAATACATTTTAAATCATAAGAATAAAGATTTTGTACGTTTATCTCCGGTAAATCTCAGTTTCCTTCGTTCCCAGATTTTTCTTAACAATGGCTTTAATTTTCTTATAGTCTAAGGTCCACTGAAGACTCCCGTTGAAGTCCCGTGTCTTTTTCTCCTTCCGATTTTACGTTATTACCCTCCAAAGTTAAGCGTTCCGTTTTACCCCACTCTCCCCTATCAATGTTCCGAACTTCTGAGTGTTGAGAATTTTAAATCTCCATTCGAAGAAGAACTGGTCTCATAAATGTCCTTTCTGTGGAATTCATAAGCGACTACTTCAGCTTCCAAGTAGGAATACCATTTCAGAGCTGGATATTTAGCGGAATATGTTAAATTCGGGAACATTTTACAAAATTCGCGAACGTAAATTGGGACGTGACTTCGCCGCGTCCGATAGAAAACGCCATAAAAGGGTCACGCGGCAAGTTACGATATTCGTTGCCCTAAGGGTTGCGTACGTTTCCCGTATCTCCCTCAAAAATCAGAACGGAACGTTGAATATAATTAAATGCGCTGTCCTAGAAGAATATTTGAAATAAAATCAGAGAGTAGAAAACTGGATGTTGCTGTGCCTTGCTGAGAATAGGGAACTGCTGCTTCAATTATTATTATTACCATTGACCAGGAAAATAACCACGAACTGAAGTGACGTCGCAATTTAATAATCTAGCAGCGTTTCCTAATTCAGGACAATATTTTAGAGCAAAAGGTATTCGTTTCAAAAAACTGTTTCATCATCCCCGTGACACAGTGGCTTTCTGTTACAAGAATATTTTGGATCGGAAACTTCCGTAAATTGCTCGAGGAAGAGCCGCCATTAGACTTGTTGTTGCTCATTTAAAGTCACTTTCTGCGTAATGAGGGACTTCAGTTTCCATGAAACTACTTTGAAACTTCATGCCGCTCGCATTTTTATTCGCCGTGCAGCAAAGCGGGCCGATGTTTCTTTTGAAAGAGCATTTTTTAGGCATAATGGAGTCCGCTTAATAATGCCCTCCACTTTTGACGATGGTAACAATGCGTCGTTAAAATTGCCCCTAAGAAAACTTTTAACGTGAAAGCTTTCGCGTTTCACGAGGTGGTAATTCGGTTTACAAACGTCCATAACTAACAAAAGTCGTTTAGCTGCGCTGATCAAGAGGATATGAATCTGTTATGAAATGGAGGGAACTATGCCGCATGCGAAGCTATAAATTACTTAAAAAACATAATGAACCCTTAAAAAGAAAATATAATAGTGGTACGATGAATATCATTAGCTAAAGTTAAACTGCAACTTTCATAAATGCATTTCAGTCATTGCAATAATTCATCAGTCAATGAAAAGGTAGAATATATAAGAATAATTATTCAAAACCCTTACTAAAATTACAATCTTCTCACCCATCACAAGAAAATTTGAATACCGAATACTTCTGCTTCTCCAGATAACTTCTTAACCGTCGTAACGGTTAAAACGGTTTAACTTTTTCAAAAAATAGAATCTAAGCTCTGAAAATATCGAGGATAATTATAATCGAGCGCGTCGCCCTTTCGTTCCCCGTTTCATCACGCTGAGCGCCACTTAATCCACTTAGCGAGCCTTTTTAATCGCATCGAGAGGGTGCTTTTTTTGCCGCGATAACAATAGCCTGTCCCGATTCTCGCTATTAGCAAACCGTCCGTGGGACTACGCTCGTTTAGCCGCGGCATAGCGGCCTGAGTTAATATCACTCTGGAAGCGAATCACCGTAACAGAACTCCCCCTTTCCACGAAGAATTTATGTTTCACGGCAATTAAGCGAGAACGAACGGCCTATGCAGGCCTGGCTGCTCGCTTGAAAACGATTGCCGATTGATTCGAGGCATCGACGAACGCCTGCGTGCTCACCTGCGCCGCGGGTTTCAGGTTCGACGACCGAATTTCATCAAACTTAGATTTGACACACGTGCGCCGCGCCGTCGGCGTCATGTAACGAGTCGACTGCACGATCTTCTTTGTCGACCGATCGATTTGCAAACATTGATCGGAGGGGTTCGGGTATGGATTTTGACGCGAGTCGCGAGCAAAGATGCCTCGAAGGAATTTTCCGTTTGCTCGTTTCATTAACGTCCTCCTAACAACGCTTCAGTGATCGATCGAGTGTCGCTGCATTCCTTGGACAATAAAAGCGATCGTAGTTCAAGAAGATTTGTAGTTGTTAAGATAGATTCTGGTAGTAGTTAGTACTTTTTTGGCGCGTGATGTATGTTGGGGGCAGGGCTGGGAACAACGGGTACATTGGTCGTGTATCGAGGTTCCTCGTTACGTATTTAAATCGCTGTTTAATTGTATACGACACTTGTACGTTGTCGGGAATTGACGCACTAACGGGCTATCCTGATGCGCCGAGAACGTGCATAATGAAGCAAGTGTTTAATTAAATGGTAATACTCGTTAAGAGAGCTTTTGTCGTTTAACTGAATACGCGTGATGCAGATTGTTGGAGCATTTTGTTCACTTCTTTTATTAGTATCGAGACTTCTAATTTTGCTACAGAATTAGATAGCTTCTGCATACCGTTCGTGTATTAGAATAGCAAGTAGGAATGTTTTATTATCTTTGCACCGGTAATAAATTACTGAAATGATTGATTTTGATTGGCCAGAGCAGCTGATGCCTTCCCACATTGAGCATCCCATCACGTCCTGCACCTTTTCTAGCGAATAACTTCACTTTATACAGTTATACGATTAACACAGAAAATTAATCCAGCTTTCAGGCTCGCGTAGATTCCACGATATTTTCTTCTGAAGTATGACGTGTGCACAAAAGTGTCACCAACCGGTACCGATTCAGGCACAAATCTGTCAAGTTGGTCCATCACAGACGAATGGACTATTCCGAACAGTAGAAACTTTAAAGTTTCCAAAAGGGACTATTTCATTCCGCAGCGCAGAGGATCCTCTCAGATAGCACGAGGGAAATATCCCCAGCAGTTCCTGCGAAACTTCCAGGTTATCCGCGAAGAATCCTGAACGTCGTCAACTTATTTTCCTAAAACAAATATTAATATTCCTGCGTTCGTTGGTCGCCTGGTAGGTAGCCGCCCACGGATTCCTCCCAAAAAGAGAAAGACTCACTGGGCCTGGCCCCTCGCTGTCCAAATGTTACCGACACGGATCGCTACTCCCTGTGACTCTGTGAGAGGAGAATTTCCAACCGTCCTCTTCGTCGCGTCTGGCTCCTCAGCTTTAGTCGTTCGTCGACTCGTTCATCCCTTACCTCCCCCCCCCCCCCCCACATCACCGAATCTAACCGCTTCTTTCGCGGCAACGAGAAGAACAGGGGAGGGAAACTTTTGTTCCCCCTACCGAATCAACTTCCATTCTCGTTCTTTATCTTCCGTCACCTCCTCGCCTTCTCGTGCGCCGCGCCGCTTTTTACTCTGCCCGCCAGCAAATTCAGCTTTACCAGCGCGAATCCGTGAAAGTTCTACGCGCCACGCGACGGGAAAGTGGAAAAGTAGGAAGTAAATGGAAATCGGGCGAGGCGTCCTTCGCGCACGCGATCCACGTCACAGTTCTGGATGAAAATCGTTATTGGTGGTGTCTTTCTCGCTGTGTCTCGCGGATGATAGGTTTGGTGGAGGGATTGTATTCCTCGGTCTCACATTTCTCCACAGAGAGCGTGTAATTTACAGAATGTAAATCGTAAAATTGATTACACACTAGGTTTCATTGCTGAGAAGGAAATCGCTTTCGACGCTCATTGAGAAGAATTCCGTCTAAAACATTTCGTCTGTCCCTTTCTTCGTGACAAACTTAAATTTTCGAATTCTGCGTTGATTCCTGTAAATCCTCCAGGAACTGTGGCTCGTGAATGAAATAGAAACGTTTCAATGGTACAGTTTCGTGGTTGACAAATGTGAAATAAGATTTCCAGGGTAATCCAAGATAAAATAATAGAAATCATGAACTGCGAAGCTCAGCGGCATATAAGCTGCCAACGTTGATGACAAATGGTCAGTAATAATCTTCTGTGATTAAATTACCAACCCTTGACTAACCCAAGAGTCCACGATTATCAACATCACTTCATTCATTTTAATAAGCAACATTTTTGTCCAAAATTTACCTCCACCCTTTTCAATGCTGCATACACATATACCTCGAATGAAAACAATTAAGGACGTGCACAAGACTGAACACGAATTTTCTTCTTAACCATAAAGCTATGTACAAGCTCCTCTATTATCTTCCTGCGAAGGGCTTCGTTCCGCGCCCCCCCCCCCCCCCCTCCCTGTCGGCTTTTCCTGACCGAAAATCGCATGGAATCCGCATTAAACATTCTAGAAGTTGGCATGCAGACCCCGGTTTGTGGGTCAGCCATGTCCAGTATGGAATCAGAAGCGTACACAAAGTAAAAGCTGCCTGAGCACTGCAGACAGTAGAGGCAAACAGAGCTGCGGTTAACCCTCGCTAAATAGCTACACGACGTAGCCGACTATGGCTGATGGAGTAGTAACACGTCGTGTATGGTCAGACAGCGCTTATGAAACGCCCTGTGGTCAGCGAGTAACGGTAGGCGTCTTAAATGAATACCTACTGGGGACTCTAAGTTCTGACTTATCTCTGTGTTCGACGCAATCGTGATCCACGTGGACGTAGAATATTAGTTTCGTGGCAGCAGTGTTGGGCATTAACTGGATAAAAAATTATTTAAATAAGTGATCAAGTAAAAGTTACTTTCACTTTACATTATTTAACGAATAAAGATAATTTTTTTATTCGTCGAACGTTTCAACATCGGGGTCGAACAAATATTTCAACTTCAACGTAGAATAAATATTTCGACTTTATTCGATACATGACGAATATAATTTTTAACCTATTTTCGTTATTCGAAATTTTGCTTAAACAATTTTGCCCGTATCTGCATGGCGGATACATAATTTTCTAGTGTTTTCGGCACGTGTTTCGATCTCCTTCAAAATTGAATGGCGTTGGTAAAATACGTTTTCGTAGTTATGAATAAATCTCGCCACCCAGTTAGAGACAAAGTTGCTTTGAAGTATTATTGCAACAGGCAAACGAGAATAGCCTTTGAATTACACGTTTTCGGGTTAACAGAGAATTCGTTGCTTTACGAGGAATTAATGCTTTAATGTATCAGGCGTAATAATAATATGTGCTTGGGGATTGGGATTTCGCGGTTGGAGGTTAGAAATGTCAGGGATTTCAAGTGTTTATTACATTCTGTGTGCAACGACGTGCAAAGGTGCAAATCCACGATGAGACGAAACTATCGTGTCTCACATAAGACGTTAATCTCAGAAAACAATTATTTCATTATTTTATTACTTTTTAATTATTTATTATTAGTTTCATGAAATTAGACTCTCGTGAGACAAGCTTCAACATATATTTTCATAAATCCCATCTCTCGCGACTACTTCCATTATTTACATTTAGATGTTGCCGAGATTTTGTCCGCTCATAGAATAAATTTTTTCGTACGAATTTGTTTTTAATCATCGAAACCATTGCAGTAAGCAATTACGAAGGTAAAGGTGTATTTTGATAAACTATGCTCATTGTTACTAAGTTCTACAATTCTTCGTTTCAGGTTTAACAAGTTGCCGTTATAGAAAAGCAATAACTTTTCCGTTTATAATAAAGTCTCTATAAACCATCCGCGATGACTCCAATGGAACTACCGCGATAACGGTATTACGAGAAACGAATTGCGAGCCGTTAGTTGTGGCTGGCAGTTTCGGTAGGCGCCATTAATAAGCCGGCTATAAATTACTCAAGTTTCTTATACAACGTTCGAGAACCAAGCCGCCTTGATTGCATTTAAACTAGAACAGGAGACGTCCGCGATTTCATTAGCGAAAACTTCGCGATACCAACGCGCTTCGGTTTTCATTTCTTTCCTGGCGTCGTTGATCGCGCTGTTTTCATTAAGATTAACGGGCTGCAATTTCGAGGTGAACGCACCCGAACACAACGGTTAAAGTTTCCATGAATCTTGAGTGTTTCGAGGGCCGTTGAACAGCAGTTCACTCGATCAGAATGACGCGGCGCTATAGGTTCTTTCACGGCCAGTCGACGAGAACTACAGAGAGCTGCACTTTCAATGATTTTTGCAAACGTATTCTCTGTGGTGCAACAATGGAGGTGCGGTGCCTGAGAGGGGGCTGCAAATAACGCGGTACAGGGTAAAATGCATGGCTGGGGGGAGGGAGATTCCGTCGTAAATTGCGCCGTTATCGAAGCTTCGTAACCCTCCGGTAACGAGGCCAGATACGCAGCGCTCCCTCGACTCTGAACACGGCCAGAAAGAAGATGGAGACTATAGAGGGAAGCGTGGACCGATGAAAGCCGAAGAACAAAGCGAGAGGGTGGAAGGAAAACTATCTTTATGGTCTTCCTTTCCCTAGGGAATTTCACTCGCCCGCGGACGTATAGGGTTTCAGGCGTAAACTAGAAAGGAGTAAAAATACGCGGAAACTTTTCGAGCCACCTTCGTCCTGATCTCTTCGTCAAGCCTCTTGTATGTACATCCCTGAAGCTGTTATAGGCGAAGTTGAAACTTCTTTGTGTTAAATGTGTGACTGAGCAGTATGCTGATTATATTTGGACAATGAATTTGTAAGAGGGTTTATCAGAATACGGCCAATGATTTGGTAGAGTGTATTTACGTGGATAGGTTAGGGAAATGAACACAAAGTAGGAATTGTGGAGAAGGTTGTTGAAAATTATTGTCAAGTGAGACCTTAATTTTCACCATAGAATTGTATTGTTAATTACTTTATAGCAATTCACTCTAATATTCCATTTGATAATGCGTTCTATAGGTAGCAACGGCGTGCTATATGTCACAAGAAATCTTTATCTCTTGAACGCGTTATAATCGAAACAGCGTAAACAAAAACGTTGCCCTGGGTCTGGAAACTACAGAATAGAACAGGCAGGCTCTATTCTATTCTAATCCTATTCCAATCCTAATCTCTATTTCTACCTTAAATTCCTAGTATATCTTCTAACTCAGATCTGCCTCCTCTATTCATTTTCACTGGTAATTACGAATTTTGGATAGGAATCACATCAGGTCGCACTCTAGTATATTATTCCCGCCTAGATGATATCACGTTCAAGATAATTGGTGTCATTATAGCGCGTTATCCCCAGAATCTCGTGTACTTGCAGGAGAAGGCAGGCCTTGTAGGCTGAATTATGCCAACAAATTTCACTGGTTCGCCTCGGCAATCGATCTTCCCCTGCCCCTATAGGAATGCAAGCACTCACGAAGCTAGCAACTACGACGACGTATTGTGCGACGATAAATCGAACGCCGACGAGCCTTCGAGACTTATCGGCCCAGCCGGGATTAACTGGCGATGCTAGAAAATGCCAGTGCCTCTATTCACTCATCTAGGCGAAAGCTTCTCTTACGATGTACACTATGAGGTGCATTGAGGCGTGCTGCACGGATAGAGGAGCACGTGTAAACGTATTCATCGTCTGAGCAAGTTGGCAGGCTGTACTCCTGAAGAATATTCGTCGGAATGCATTGATTCCAGCAAGGATGTTCTCGTTTCGCCTTTTCAACTGTAATATCTCACAATCAGTTCGATAGGATAGCTTTTGTTTAATTACTTCAAGACAAGATGTAAATCTTGTTCATTATAATTCTCTAGGTATTGGCCAATTTCCAAATGTTTTAATGAGATCGAAATTCAACAGTCATTTTTTATGAACTCATGTGTAAATAGTAGGGGAGATCGGGGCAGATTGTACTAAAAAAGTTTTCACCGTTTTTTCTCGAAAGTGTTTTCTTCAATCAGGAAATAATTTGCGTGATTTACTACTTACATATTATGTGGTGAACTGATTGCGTGAAAGTACGTGACAAAATCTTGGATACTTAGACATCTAGCTTTATCTTAAACAAATCTGAACCTTTGTTACAATGTGCCCCAGTCCGGGGAAAATTGTAACACATCTGTTTTACTTATTTAAATGCAAATAGGAACACAAATAAACATTTTTAAAAAATATAAATGAAGACACAGATGATTATTAAACATTTGATATACACGAGTTAAACAATCATTGCTTATTAGAATCTTCTTCACTTTCTTTACTTTTGCCTGTATACTTTTTTCTACTTTTTGGATTCTCGATTGTTCTGTTGTTCCTCTAGAGCATCTTTTTCCATTGTGTCAGCAAATACCTTGCTTTAACACCATTTAGAGCGGAGTAAATAGTAACAAGTTACAATTTACCCCGAACTAAACATCAAATTATTAAAATGCGTTCACATTATAATAAACCAATGTGTACTGATTCGTTTCCGATAAAGAAGCAAAAATGCAAACGGTTTCTAATGACGGTTAATTGAAATAAAAGTGCTAAGACAATTTACTTACGTGCTCTAAATAATCAAATTCTGGGCTAGAACCACAAAATAAATACATAACGCTCGTTTGTGTCGCTAAAACCGACGGTGCTAATATCGTCAAGCAGTTCTCGCATGTTGTGGGTTACCAGATTTGTCGTTCAAAAGATTTTATTTATGTTACAATTTACCCCATGTTACAACCTACCCCGGTCTCCCCTATTAGGGAAGCTTGTTCCCTGGTCTCTTTTGTTATTTTGGATACGAGGATATTCGTTGAGATTTCGCTGTGGGGACTAGAAAAATAATAGTATTCCTTTCGATTGTCGATATCAGATACGTCTCAATATTCCTTCAAGTGGCATTGTCAGTTATATCGACTTTCTTCTTCCATTGATACGAGCAAAGATTCAGATTCAAGCATGCATTATCTATTCTTGAAATGCGCGTATAAAATGGCACCAGGGAATTAGGTTTCCGACTAATTTTCGAGAATATACCCAGCATCAAATTCGAAAAAATACCATGAGTTTCATACAGAAGTATATTCAATAGGTGTCTCACTCCCATACAAAGCTTCTTTAATCGATAAAATCATTTGAGTAGATATGTAATCCTCCAATATCCTCAAATCAGCTCCTCACTCTAGAGACACAAACTTACCCCGACCTCAACAAACACCAAACCCAAGAAAAGCATCTACCCAATTCCTAGCAACTCTAAAAATATCTCAGAGTACTTTCTTCTGTCACCCCCTCGCCTTTCCATGAAATTTTTAAACAGCCAGAGCCCTAAGTGAAACACGGCATCAATAATTCCTTACTTGCAACTGGGGCTTGAATAATTCACAGTGCTTCGCATCTGAACTGCCCAGAAATTCACGAGAGTTTCGAAAAACTCGTGTCTCTCCACTGCATTCCCTCCGTTTAATAAACGATTGTACGTCGAAGGGAAATGGAGGATCGAGCTGGAGCGGGGCTGGAACAGTCTCCTTTCGTCGTTCAACTCAGAGCCGTCTTTAGATCACGCACTTTGCCGCCAAGTTCGGGGGAAGTTGTAGCCGAGTTCGAGCGTGGCCAAATCCTACGGCCTCGTACACCAGAACCGTGCCGCAGGTGCGACCGCTTTGAGAGAACTTTGACACGTATTATGCTCGTTAAGTTAGCTGCGAGTTGCGGCGGACCGTTTCGCGGCACGCTCCTGGAACGTGCTTGAAACAGTTCGATTTAAATTAATCGCGGACACGATTCGCCTCATGCAGCCACTGTGCGTGGAAAAGTGAGGAAATTGAGGGAAACCGCCCTGCAGTCGGGTTACATCATTAACTCGCCTAATTGCACCCACGAATGACATTTTTATCCATTAGTATCGTTATCACCGATGGAATATTCCAGCAGATGATCTCCTAATACAATCTATGAGCTCTGTGTCCAGGATGTAAAACAGAAAAGTTTGAAGGAACATTGATTTCAATGAAAGTAGCTTAGCTCGGAGAACCTTTAAGCTGAAAGTCAATTTTATACGTAGTTGAAGGAAGTCTTCTAAGGATATGGGAGGAAATCATGGCGAATTGGAAGAAACCTAAGGATGTTTTTACAGGACTTATGTGACTTCCGGCTAGAATTTTTTACATTTTCACGTGGCAGAGGCAGCATTGATTTGAAACATGCTTTCTATATCTAGCTCTGGTTTGCTTTTTCCCGAGGATCCCGCTCCTCGATTCTTTTATTTCGGGAATCCATATTTCGAGCTGCCCGGCCCCGTGACTGAAACGTAAAACTTCATCGATGTATTTTTACCATCATCAGACTATACCAATTCTGAATATCAATAGTAAGGATTAAATCGAACGCAATTTTATTTAGTAAATCGTGACGGATATATTATCAGACCACATTTTATTTACGAGCGTGACGTGTCATTTCGACGTCTGCCCGCGAAAGGATTGCACTACTATTTTATTCCATTTACCCCCGTGACGGTTTTCCCTATCGTCGCACGAACGATTCGATTCTACTTTCGCCCTCTACGTAGCTCTAGGAAAGTTCAGCAAATAGCGAAGGCGAAGGCGATAAGGGAATATAGGAAACGGGAAAATCTCTCGTGGGATCGGAGAAGATTCCGATCAGGTAGTCGCAGTCCTGTTATGCCGCCGCGTCACTCCGACGGGGAGATCTTTGAAAAAGTCAAAAGAATCCTCGAAGTCGCGATGGCAAACCTAATTTAGAATGCGCCACAGGTCCAACGGGTATCGTCCATTGCCCCTTGAACAACTTCTCTGATAGAAGCAACGTCGAGTTTCTGAACTTTCAAGAATGCACGCATGCATATTTGAAGTCATCTTTCAACTTCCAAGCTCTTATGTTTCTATGTTTTACGTGGCTCCCATCCAATTCTGTATTGTTTGTTATTCGACAGCATCCGTGTGTATAGATAGATTTACTCCAATTTACGCGAAGGCAGACAGTGTTACATACTCTATGTTTGTAAATAACAGATATAATCTTAACTTAACCATTTCCAAAGACATTGTTTGCTTTAATGAGTTTCGAATTCACGAAGTAAGGGCCTACCAGCCAAAGGTTCAAAGTTCTCTACTAAACGTAAATATTCCAAGATTGAACTCAACTCCTCATTAAACACGGCGCAGAATTTACACAAAATTAGCATGAATTACGCTATACATTATTCAATTTTCTCTCTTATGCCATCATACGTACGATCTATCATCTAAAACTAAGAGCACACAGCTTCTCAGCAGAAGCGAGAAGCATTCCACTGCACCAATATTTCCTCACTAACCACGCAAGAAGACGACAAACATACCCCTCTGCCGTTCGAAAATAATTGTATCAATAATTATATTACAATGAAGGGTTAATGGCAGAGGGCGTAACAACTGAAATTCGTTGAAACGGGGAAATGGCAATTATAACGCCATATGGAAACTACTCGCGTAAAAGACCGTATTGTCTCATTTCGTACACCAGATGCGTGCTGGACAGCGTTCCGCCCGTTCCGCGTTATAGCAACACAGGGACGCGAGCACGTTCAGAGTACGCGACTCATTTTAATCGACTCGTTAGCAAAGTCAATTCGACGCGCACACGTTTAAACGATACAACTAAACGGATTAAATTTAATCGTGATAATGGAAAAGCTCGCAGTCTCGGCGCTGCAGGGGGTGTGGGGATATAAACATAAACGATACGCGTCCAGCAATTATTGGGACCGGTTCGCGAATCGCGCGGGGGCTCGCGGAATGAATAGCCAATAAACTGCTTGGAATAGAACGGCGGAGGGGTTGATTAACGGCCGTATTGGTACACGCGTTATTTCAATCGGCCCCCCGTCGACAGAGCGCAGCGCAATTTCATCAAGTCGAGTGCAGACCGTCGCGTGATTCTGCGATTCAATGCGACCCCTGTGCTTCGGGGCTTCTTTGAAGAATCAGGCGCGGAACACGGGGTTAAGAGGTAATGTCTGCCAGTGGAAGAAGTGGGTTAAGTGATCCTGGCTGAACAAGCGGGCCTCGAGTCCCGCTGCGTGCCTGACAATGAACCTTTTGTCGGCGGTGGAATTTGATTTGCAAATTGCCCCGCGTTCCTCTGCGTTCGCGATCGATCGGCGACGATCGCGGAAAGCTGCTCACTGTGAGATCGAATATGGTCAATGGCACGCAATATTTTCACAGAAGCCTCAAAAGTCTCTACTTCTATCACTATTCTTAAAATACATTTTTAACCCTTTAAGGCCCAGACACCTTTCCCGGTGGAAAAATATTATTTCTTGCGATTAGTTAACTGAAAAATGGTCCCAATACTTGCACTTCATCGGTGTTTTCCCAAAAAAGCCAGTCGAAATATTATTTTCTAGATGTGACGTATACGTCACACTGGGCGTATACGGAGTAAAATGTGGCTTAATATTTAAAATACAGAATTTGTGTTTTAAATGCATGTTTACTAATTATAGTGTACAAATGAAAAGAAGAATACATACTTTTTTTTATATAATATATAAAACCAAGTAGAAAATCTTAATTTTTACAATGGAGCTATCACTAATATCGGAAATTAAGGGGTCCGGCGGAGCAATGGATTTTCGCTCGCGTCTCATTTTCGCTCCCGTCATCATTTTGACACTGAGAAATAATTTTAAAAAGCAACAGAAACCATTACACGAATGAAAAAAAAATTCGCCTTTTTATTCCGTATACGCCCAATGTGACGTATAGGGGAAAAGTGGGATAGTTGATCAAAGTTTTTCTTTTTTATTAAAATAATAATAATGGTTTGCTCTGTTTGTATTTAATTATTTAAGTTGTGATATAAACTGATGTGATCATGTATCCCCGCTGATCAACTATTCCACTTTTCCCCTACGTGAATTTCAAAATGCAATTACAAACTCAAAATTGATCAAATCAAACTTTATAAGTAATATTCTTTTAGTATAACACTTAACTTACACGATTCTACCAAATAAATTGTAAAAGAATAATTTTACTTACAACTTTTTAAAGAAAACAAGAACAACGTTTCAGGTTATCGAAAACTGTCTTAACATGCATTCGCCAGAAACGTTTTCATGGCTACTGTAAACATTATTTACAGCAGTAAACGTTATCAATGGCTCTATCTCGGAGCCACTTAGAGAAATGAACGGTTTTGGGACTCAAAATTATTTACTATCGCTTTTCTTTATATGGCTGAAAATGATGTGACGTATACGCCACACTGGGCTGTAAAGGGTTAAACAGTAATAATAATCATTATCTTCTCAACGAACCATAAAATAAGTTCAACTTACAGCAACTCATTCGTTGATAAGATCCTTTGCCGTAATAATTAAATTTCCCCTGACGTGTAAAACTGAGACACACCCTTTACCTACGCGAACGCGCACTGTTTTATTTGTAACGCAGATAGATCCAATTTGTATTGTAAAATACTGGCTGGCAGTGTGTGCGAGAAAGAAATCCCATCACCGTCCACGCGTTTCCAAGTCGATCGCGTAATGACTATCCGCGATGCAGGAAGGCCTGCAGCTTCGATTATACTCGCGCTAATTAACGGGACGCTACAAAAACGTATTAAGTTCGATACTCGATTTTCCCTTCTGACGATAAATGCGTCTGGCGGTTGCAGCAGTGTTCGTATAATCACCCCCATTTCGTCGGGTTCCATTTAAAATATATTCCACTGTCCCGATGAATGGATTAACGAACTCGTAGCTGAAATCCTTTAACGAGCGAAACGTCGGCGAATAATTTGAAATTTTTATCTACACACAAAAGACGAACTTACATTCGCCTTTTGCTGCTTAACAGGTTTTATGTTCGACTTTAATAGAGTGGATGAATGGAAATGGGATGATCTTCTGAGACATACTTATATAAGTATCTTTTATTTGACTGATCATTGGAAAAGGTGGCAAAGTAGGAAATTCCAAAAAAATAATGGAACTTTGGGGATATATAGAGGCTCTATTGGTTTACATTACATAATTTCTTTTGCTGCCCAAATTCACTCCAAGAGGTTGAAATTGACCCCTGAAAATCCAGCTATTTTCAGATTTTGGGTTATAACTCGCGGAGTGTAAAAGAGTTTTCAGGCAAAAGTTACTTCTTTTAATTCTGACTATTACAATTCGTGAGTTATAACACAAAATCGGAGAACAGCCAGATTTTCAAGAGTTATATCTATATATCCTCTACATATCCCTAAAGTTTCATAATTTCTCAAATTTCCGGGTTGGGAATCTTCCCTCGTGAGTCAATCATTACTTTCTTCCACGAAGCCCCCTAGAATTGCCACCAATCAGAAGTAAAATCACGGACAGTATCGTCGGCAGCCTTTCACGTGGCGTTAATTTCGCCACCTTCAGAATACACTTCATTTCCCCCAGAATCAGTTATGGCAGAGCGAAGTGGCAAACGGCTGCGCCCTTTCCACGGAATGACTGGATAGTTAAGTGGCGTAAGAAAGAGTCCCCGTTCACTGGTGATCCCGAGGAAAAGCGACTGTTCGACTGATTGGTCGATCGAGGAAAAAAGGAATTCCACTGCGCACGGGAAAAGTGGATTCTCCAGCAGTCCTACACTGGATTTTTCCGCCCGACGTAGTATATCGAGTGGCCAGCGGCCGATAGACCCGACGGTCGAAAGTTTATTAGTAATTCGTTTTGTCGGTGAAATCCAATCGGGTGTACGGCGGTGAAAGGGCGCGGGTAGGAGGGGAAGAGGAACGAAGGTGGCGAGCGCGAGAAGGGGGGAGACAAGAAGAAGGGGATGACGAACAACTACGTCGAATTGGCTGCGCGGAACGCTTTCCTCCTCCTCAGGAACCTGTGTCTAACCCAAACTTTTTTACGGCACCGATAGCAGCCACTTTGGCCTCCTCCTAATGCAGTTTCCTTGTCAACGAGGGGTCGATGGGTTACGCTTGATTTTTTCCCCCTGCTCTTCATCGACAACCCCGAAGAACTGGGGAAACTTCTGTGCCCATATTCCACGACGGCCCTCGGACTTGTCCGCGGGCTCGCGGCTAGTACGAAAGTTTACAAACGAGATCGACATCTTTTTCGGCACGGTTGCTTGACTTCATGGGCTCCTGGACCCGTTGTTTGCTCAGCACGGACGGCACGTCACGTCCAAGTCGAATTTTTGGAGCAGCTTACGGGGGAATATTGACGTGGGATCGGAGCGACGAGTCTGGCAGCTGGGACGGGGATTTTTGTTTGAAAAAGAGGGAAGAGAATTTTTCAGTGGAATTGGACGAGGAGAGAATTGGTAGTGGGAAATGGGGTAGTTTCAAAAATTGAATTTTATATTTAACGTTGATTTAGGCATGGTGAAATAACGGGGGAATTATCTTTAATTAATAGGACAGCTCCTACTGAAAATGTTCAATAACCTAATGGCTGTAATAAAGCACAATATCACTTTATATTTCAAGGGTTTCAAGCGCTCGTAGATGGGTGTTGATATTTTTATGTGCATAAACTGTGGAAACGAAAACGAAATGCGTGAATATTTCGTAGTACATAATGAAAGACAGACAAATTGATATTGGTGAAGAGTAAAATGGCTTGGGGTGATAGATTGAGGAAATAAATTGAACACGAGGCATGCAAATCTGAAACATCAAAATCTCCGTGTACGCGCACGATACTTCCTTTCCACTGACTTTTTCCCCCTGACAAATGGCGCTGGGAGTAGCTGAGAGAATCAGATAGGGGTATAAAAAATGAAGCTTTTAGAGATTCAGAGCCCCAGAGGAAAAGTGGTGGTGATGGGTACCTATGATTTCTCTCGTGTAGAAGGAAATGTTGGGATAAGAGGGGAACTCCTTGGGGAAAGTAATTGATATTGCGAACGATACATTTAACAGTAACTTTCGTCCAAGCATATGCACATTTTCCTTCTTGTGAAGAAATTGAACGGCACGAAATCGAAAACGTATGAAATTATGAGAGACGAGATCTGCCTGAACTATTTAACACTGTTCCACCTGGATCTATTTAATCAGAAGTACCTTTTATTCATATATGTGTAGACAGAAACGTAATAAAAAGTTTATTCTCCTTTTTCCTTCTCCTTTTTTTATATATGTCGATTTCCACTTTTAAAACTCTTTCGAATAATTTTCATGTTTGTATTTCTGAAAACTGAAACCTTTTTCGAATAGACACGTTATTATTATATTCATTTTAGTGGTCTCAGGTGCGAGTCTCACGGCCAAAGCGCTGCCATCGAATATTTTAATCAAGCACGGAGTGCCATTAAATTAAATCCCTGCGTCTTGGTAATTACTTTGAGTATATTATCAGTAGCATTACTGGAATCCATTACGCGTTATTAAATTATGCTAAACATACAATTACATTCGATTTACTTTGCCATAATATTCACAGCCAATATTTCTACCGCCGCGCGGAAATCCCATTTCCACCATAATTAGCATTCTTCCAACTTCATTCACCGTCTATTCACAATACATTATTAACACCCACCACCTTGTGCAATTCAAAGTTCGCGAGATTCAATTGCAACAATTTCCCTGAAATTCGTCTCTGACGCCTCATAAACCACGCTGTGGTTTAAAACGCTCCGAATCCTCGCCCAAAAGATTGCCATTCCCGCCTGTCGCCGGGGCGTGCTACAAAAGGAAATTAGATAAGAAAGAAAAAGAGGCACAGAGGGGTGCCACTTCTTATTACATTAATTTCAGAGACTCCTCCACTTTCTATGGCACGGCCCCGTTAAGGTTTAATTGCATCGCGCATCTTCGCTGTTTTGATAAGAGCATCCTGGAAAGAAGCGCAAAGGGGGACGGGCCGCGACAAGGCGGAACGGAGGAGAGTGAATAACAGGGGAAGCTGATACAGGGCAGAAAGAGGGAATATCAAGATGGGCCGGGTCAGTAATATTGATTTTGCAGCAACAAACCGAGGGTCGCATTTCATAGCCTATCGAGGTTAGCCGGCGAGCGCTGGGACTCGCAAACGCCAGAAGTTACCGAAAACTTTCGAATATTCCAGATAAATGCAACAACGCTACCAGCTGCACCGAGTAAACCGGTTATCGGCTATAAAACACAGGCACCCACCGCCCCAACCCACCGGTGCTACCTTTTTTCCCTTAATCGATTTATTTTCTGGCCACTGCTAGGGCGCACGTTGCTGTTCCGGGTTATTAATCGTTTTGCAAGGCTTCGTTCCAGATCGAGCACGGCAAAATATTGTGTCGAAGGAAACTTGATGAGATTCTCAGGTTCGTTTGTGTATGTAGGTGTGTGATCTTGAGTGCGAGGGTGGATTGGATGGTGTTGAAGAATTTCGTAACTCTTGATGTCGACTACATAGCTGCTGGCGACTGTTACTTGAACGCTAAGCATAAATAAGTCCTCTTGTGGAAATTGGGTGGCTTTAACTCGAAATGGGGTTGGAAGGTACTTGTTACTTGTGTACCTAATTATCTATTTTTTAATGAGAGGATGATTTTTAAATAAAGGGGATGAAAATTTGAGATTGTTACAGATTAATATCCATAAAACTGAAGGAGATATAATTTTGATGGCCCTTAGGGATTAATTGGTTTCCTAATTTAAATTCCTTGTGTATGTTTGCGTAGAGGTGATAACAGAGTTGTCTTGACTGTTTTAGGTGACAAAATATATTTTTAAGCGTCCACTATCAATGTCCATTTTGTGGCTGATTCAATGGTCCTTTTAGTTTCTCTTACTGCCTTCTTTTCATGCTCGTATTTACTATCCCGCTATTCTAATTTAAAAGAAAGTAATTTTACAAATTCTACCAAAGAATTGAATCCTAATCCTTCAATTCAACTTTCCTGTTAATACATTTAAAGACTCCACGTCTACAATGTATTCCGAATAATGTTCATTTTATATTATTCCGTATATCCTATTTTACCTAAAAAATTTCAGACCCCGAATTACGGCGAAATCGATACAACTGATTCAATTCTCCTACAGCCTCGAAATACTAGCTGCACAGTGCACATACGTAGCCCAGAGAAGAACGTATGATTTCCTGCGCAAGCTATGGCTCTCTGTGTATAAACTACTCTGGGACACCGTAAAAAGTTGAAATATTTCTAATCGAGCGGAAATGCCCAGCTTCGTGGACCTCGTATTCGTCGACCCGTAAAGTTCGATAAGGCCTACCAAGTGATAAAGTCAGCCTTAAGGACAGTGGTCTCGGGGTGCGGTTTATCGTTTCGAACTTAAATCGTATCCTCCCTATCCGCGAATGCGCCAGATCGCATTTCCTTTCAAACCTGAAAGGAGTTGGAAGTTCTTTGTGACTTATAAATCATTCCTCGTTCCCTTTTCATTACTTAACGTAACGTCACTATATTCCGCTTTTACGACACTTTTAAATGGCATCTTCCGACCGACGGACTTTGAGCAATTTTAAATCTAACCAAAATATTTAAGTGTCATCGTTGGATGTCTCAATTATTAGGTACTAGGATTTTTATTCGCTTCTATGGAGAAATCTAAAGTTCCAGTCAAGGCTAATTACAACACGAAACATTCGAAATATATATAGCAAAAGTTCCAAAAGCTCTGAATTCGCTGGAACTCGTTTTCCCATGATTTCCTTCCGATTAGAGAACCTCCAGCTCCTGCTCGTGAGGATCGGGGAGGCTTTAATTTGCCCAGTAGCACAGGAGGCTTCCCTTCATTCTAAAAGGAAGTAGAGGTTTAAAGGAGCTTACTTGACTTGAGATCGTTGACATAAAACGCAGGAAAATTCCAGGAACATATATATCAGTGTCTGTGCGCTGGGGTAGGTGCAAGGGCTGAGGACACCGGAAGGGGTGAAGTCGGGGGATAGACGGCTAATACAGAGATTACATTAAGCGAGATTTCCGAGTCAAATGCCGAAATGATTAGCATTAACAGGGAACGTCTAACCGGATTAACTGCTCTGTGATATGCTCGTCTCTTCCGACGGCAAGCCGATTTTATCCCCTGAGAGGAAATTTCCTTTGATCGAACTGGCGTTGCTGCCTTGCCATCCCTTTGGTGTCGAACCATAAAATAATTCCACTCTTAGCAGTAATCAAAAATGTCTGAGACAGTATTTTTTTATCACATACACGAACGATAAGAAGAACCATCTTTAAAATAAAACAATAGCTAATACCCCATTGATGTCCCGTAGCTAATTCTGCGTCAGCTGATTTGTCCGATAACCTTCTCTTTTAATAAATTTATTTTTGCATTTAGACTTATCAACTTAACAAAAATTCTAATCTAGAGATCTTTTCTTCCTTTCCCTTCTGCCTTTTCGGTGTTTTCGGTCTTGATCTTTTGAAAATAAATAAACGTTTTGAATTCTTTTATAAATACAATTGCTTCTGCAAGTTCTATAGTTGCAGAAGAAGTTTTGTATCTACCATACGGATGACAGTTGATTGCGTATTCAGTGGACTCTAGGGTCGAAACCAAGCCAATCCCTATTTAGGTCAGCAAGCTGAGAACGTGTTACCAAGTACAGATGAAGCAATTGATTTCAGTTGGTTAACGCACGTCCAGTTACAAATCACACCTAATTGCACAATTTCCTTAAATTGGGTATATTGAATTTTAAATTCAATTTAAAATAACAAGACTGTTCAATTAAAATTTAAATAGCTCGATCGTCTGCTTATGGAGAGCGTCACTTAAATGTTGCATTTCCTCTTGAAAATTGGTTCCATTAGAGAGATTCGCGAATCCTTCAGAGACAACATTAGCTCGTAGGACAATCTAGCCTGACGCAAGCTCCAGCCTACCTTTCAAGTGGACAAGGATCATCATTGCCAAAGTGTCCTTATCGAAGGGAAATACTTCAGTTGTATATTCGATCCTCCATTGATCTTCAATCGCCTCATAAACGTATGAACAATTAGTTAGAGTTTAGACAGTTTTTAAACGCACTGAATCTTTTATTACATTTTTACTTCTCTGGAGTACACTCAATTTTAGACAGGCACAGAACACCTGCATTCTATTATTCACTACGTACAAGCTGATAATTTAGTTGAAGAGAAATAGTAGGGTATTTACTTTCTGTCTTTTAGAACTTCAGAAAGCGCAATGGGAGAGTATTAGTTAGATTTGACTCTCCATTAGTACGCAGTTCTCGTCTAGACGTCAATTTTGTTAGTATCGTCAAGCTGATGGCATAAAAGCATTTTATGAAATCCATTTTCAGGCTAATGGATAGCTGCGTTCTGTGTCGAAATAATGGATAGACTAGGGGAAAGAGGTATTTTCGCTCGTTGCATCTCCCTTTGTCGATTGTTGCCCGCATTTTCAATCCTAGTGGTAGAACTTTTTACTTTCGCGATGGTATCAACACAGAACTTTTAGTTTGCCTTCGTACAATCTGTAACGATATATACAGATCTATTTTCCAATGTGCGAACTCTATTGATGTTCTATTATCCTTTTTCATCTTCTGTGATCATCTTTGTAACAGCAATTACGAATGGGAACGTATTCATCAGATTTTCATTCTCACATAAACTATACGATAGTAAAATTAGATGAAAGAGAACAGTTTCTCATGTATAGTTGCACTTCAAAATCGTAATAGTAAGACTACAATAATTTCAATCATTCTCGAAACTGACTTAACTTCACAATATTTCTTAGATAATAAGACCATAATATTAGTCTTATGTTATTTATTCCATCAACATTCTCCAAGTACAATTAAAATTCGATTACACTGTGTTACACAGTAGCATAAATTATTCCATAAATTACAACCACGCCCCCGGCCACAACATGCAATATCAACATGTACAATGTAGACCTCAGAACTTCCCCAATTCCTGTAACAACCCCTCAAAATAATGTCCCCCTGAACTCCGAGCTGCCAGTCTCAGGAATTCCATCAGCACTCTCCGAATTAAAACTGCAATCCAATCACGTTTCTATCGTCACGTAACCAGACCTCGGGAAGCCAGTAGCCTGTAACAGCGTTTCAAAAATCCCGTAACACCGTAATAACGAAACTAATATAGTTTCCAAGTCACTCCGGCCGTGGAACTTCCTTCATTTCCATCTAAATACCCAGCAAACTCCCGCCATCGCCTATGTCCAGCTTATCCCGCCATCAACAGGACCTGGCCAGCGTTTCGCGACTTTATTGTTCGTATTCTGGACGCAGCCAATTACCTGCCTGGCCCTTTTGTTCCATAACTGCACCCTATAACACGCGACGGCGGGCGCGGCTCGCTTGTTTGCGTTATTCACCGCGTGCGCACACGGCTCGTTCGACGTGTGTCCTTTGATCATCGTGATATGTAGCTCGCTACTCGTACATACTTGCAGCGCGTCCTACCAAGCACGAGCCAGCGTCCTGGCCAAGAATTTACGAGGGAGTTGGGCGAAGCAACGGCGAATGGTGGATCGTGAGTCGTTACCGCTGGCATATCCCAGAATCGATGGACCCGTTGAGCCGTGCGTTCTCTCTGAAACACTGTGTGCCCGTTGGCTAATGCCTGCTTACCTAGCCATCGATCGGCTCTTAATGAACCTTCTGATCATTATCCGCGTCGTTGCTGTCTCCTCCCGCTTCCGGCTGTTTGGCCTGGTGAGTCGAACTCCACGGGCAAGTTTCGCGTCCGCTCCTAGCCGACTGGTGAAACAGGATGCACCGAGTCATCTTTGATCGTCTCGAGATCTTACCCGTTGTTCCCTGTCTCTATTTACGAGGAACTTGGAATCGTAGGTGGCTGCACATATCACTAGTCAAAGGCGCCGGTGTTGTCGCCAGATTTCCAGTCCGCAGGCGAGTGTGAAGTGTAGGGTTCAGATATTCGGGAGCCTGTAGGTGTGGAGAGTCACTAGGAGCATCTGTATTGCTTCATGTATGTACGATCACCTGTCGGGTTCACTTAAAGATTGACATTTACATTGTCACGTAAAGTGAGTCATGCTTTAATACTTTGAAGAAAATTGTCTTATGAGTTTATTGGAAATCGTGGATAAATATGCTAGTTTTGGGGGACAGTTTTGTCGGAGCTTCGTAGAAGCACTGGTGTCTAAATAAGATCTTGTAGACCGAGGAATTGGTAATTAGAAAATTAATTGTTCTTGTCAAATTCCCGTAGGGCCTGGGGCTGGTGTTCAGGACGGGATTAGCGTCTCTGGGGTACCCGAGCTAGATTACCATTGTTGAGATTGAAAGCTCAACTAGGAGCAATTAAGTGAGTTGTAAAAGCCTCCCTGAGGCTTGAATGTTGTGCTGAGGGCACTGGGATATGGAGTTGACAGGGGTATCCTCAGTCGCCTATAGAATGTGTAAGAGTTGATTCCTCCCCTTTCTCTCCCTGGTCCAGGTCAACAGAACTCTTTAATCAATGGCCTCATAATTCTGCTTGGGTCTGACTTCACGTTGCCATTATTCAAATTGACCCTCAATTCATGAAGTCACCATTTGAATTGTGCCTCAATTCAAGAGTTCTATATCGTTGGACTTATTTATAAGGTAGTATCTTTGCAATCTCTGACAACCTTTGTCCTCAGTTTAGTAGATATAAAGGTAGCCATCTAAATTGAAACTACTTCTCCTGGTCAAACAGTATTAAACTCGTAAAAAATAGAAAAAATTCATCCAGTGAGGGATTTTGTTTTAGAAACTTCAACACAAAGGTTCTACTTCAAGCTCTGCATTATATAATTATGCTTGACTTTAACAAACATATCGAGGAAAGAAACACCACTGTGTGACCGGTAGTACAATTTCACATGTCGGAAATATGTTTTACCAAAGGACCTTAACTCTATGAAGAGCGACTCTGTTGGCCACACAAGTTAACCGAGCAAATTTGCACTGAACAAGCTGGACGCCATAAAAATGTTAATCCTTTTAGGGGACGAAGACGGCTCTAAAATCTCTTTGTGTTTTACAATATGTGCGACACTCGGGCTCTGAAAGCATCGTGTGTAACGCAAGATTAATACACGCTTGCTGCGCTACATAGGAGATCAAAGGGAGCCCGCAATTTTATGCACGTTATTTTTTGTTTCTCCGTGGAAGCTTAATGGAGATATCCATCACGTAACTGTATGAGACTGTCAATTCGTTTCGGGTAAAATCGGTGGACAAAGCCGGTAATGCGCTTAAGTTCCGTCAGATGATCGATCGATGGAGCAAATATTTGTTGAGGAACTCTTTTCATCGTATTCCCAAGTAATTCGTAATCTCTCCATTTAGACGATAAGTGAATGCTTTATTCTTCTGATTAAAAATATCCGGGAAGTACTCGATCCTTTGTCTTTCATTCTCAATACGTCGAATCCACAGGCAGTATATTAAACTGTAGCAATTGGATATTTCAGTCATTTGTCGGGATCTGCTGGCTAAAATTTAAATCGAAAGCCCATGTTTTAAATGAAACCCCTTTTTACTCCTATAATTGAAGCGGAATTTATAAAATAAATTGCAATTATACGAGCAAGGAACAGTATAGTAATATTAACATCGTTGAATATAATTACTAGAATGTTTCGAGCTTTAAAGGCTAACAAAGGGAAATTAATTCCTCAAGAAATAATTCTATTACGCAAAGTATGTAAAAAATCATACTACCACTACTAAAGGGGCAATTCTACATTTCAAAACAAGTTTGAATTATAGCATACATTATTTTTATACGGGTATCCTTAAAACTAATTCGAATCGAAACTGATTTTGAAAAACATTTGATCCACAATTTTTAATTATGTTAAGACGTAGACGTACCTATTTCCATCTCGTGCAGTGAATTAATCTATCTTACCTTAATAATTTCACAGCGTTAGAAATTTTAAGAGAACAAATTCTATTGGATATGGTAAAACAGCAATTAATGGATGAAACAGGGCTTTAAGCATCCGGGGATACGTAATGGATCGTGCTGCTCTTGCATAAATCACGGGCGAACAATCCGGTGCTCTACTTATCTGCCAAATCTGCATAAAATCTGGCATATCGGCGAGATTCGATTCCACGATCGAATGGCCATCTGCTCGCGTTCATGTGAAACGCGCCACGGGCAGGGAGAATAAATCGCAAACATCATTTCGATGGCTTCTTTCCGCGATAACTCGCTTGTAATCCCTTTGTGGGGCACCAGGAGGCATCAACAACCCTGCAGAGACACGCGTGCTCGATCTTTGGCGCACATCCAGCGCTTCCAGTTGGCTGACTTCACGACTCATCGCTTCGTGAAATCCTCGCCTAAACCCGCCGATTCTCGGGCATTCGTGTGCTTTACTTTAATCGGCTTCCCTTGTAGAATCGTCGCTTCCTAATGAGATGTTACCCCCCAGATGGGCAGTACAGCAGTAAACCACCCCATTAAAATCAATAACACCACCAAAGATATAATTCATAATCCTGAATTTCTCTACATGGAGCTGGCCTGTTGCCAATTAAAATTTTCAGTTATCAATGCTCCTTAACTGTAAGTTACAAGTGAAGAAAAAAGCAAGTTCATTCAGTCCATACATAAAAATTCGAAGCCTGCCCCTAAAACTTCATCTAATTTCACTCTACACCTAACACCAACTCTGTGTCGACCGCAAACGTCTGAATATCCTCCTACATGATCTTCCAGCTACCCCTCCCTCGTGCCATCGAGTGTTCATCAACGTCGCCTCGACGTCCAAACAGGCGGCTAAATAAGTTTACCGAAATACGCGACGCGACGTTCCGATGGTAGAGTGCTAGGGCGATCCGACGCGAAAACGACGGCCCGAGGTCTGACACCGACCAAAGAAGAGTTAATCCAAAACGAATCAATGTCAGCGTCAGATTAAGCCAAAGCATGGTGCCACGGTAATGGCTGGAGGGAGATGGCTGAAAGCAGACAAGCAAATCCCCTTTCTATTCTACGATCGCCGCTGCTAGACGTTTCCCTTCCGATTCAGTCAACTCAGCAATCTTTCTCCGATCGACGGGCAGCTGGAATTTACTGCCACCTTCGGACGTCGACTTTTACGATCGAAGCAAGATGCTCCCTGGCGAACGATCCGTGGAACGCAGCCACAGGACACGCGTGCCTTCTGATTGGATCACATCCTTAACCGCCCTACGATGACCACTCGGCACATGCCGGCGAATGTTCCACCGGGGATTTATAGCTCGATGACAGTCCTGCCTCGATTAAGAGGTAATTTCAATGGTCGTCGACGGTTAACCTAATTCCAGAACGGTCCTTGTCGAAGCATGCACGATTAATTCGTACGGTACAGTCAACAAGTATGAGATTCTTAGCTCCGATATCCCTCGATCACGAGATTCTGGTGAAATACATTTCTGGAATACCTTCTTCGAAATTAGGTTGTAGATTTACAGGTGTCTTTTATTAAATTTATTCCGGTGTATATCTGATTGGTAAGGGGACACAACAAGGAATGTCACAATACAGCTTTATTGAGAAAATCAAGCTTTAATACTTTAGTCCATCAGGAAAAAAACAATGCTTAATGAATTTAACATGAACAATTTATACTCTAGTTAGGCGTCAGAAAAGAACTGGGCAAAAAGATAATTGTTTTACATTGTTTTAATATCTTTCAAGTGAAATACTGGAGAATACAGTAAGAAAATAAATGTTCGAAATGGATATACCCTGTTTTTCCCCCTTACACTTCATTTGATGTGGGTATTACGGCTGGGATTATTTGTCGAATTTTTCGGTATTCGAATACTCGAATACTTCAGTTGCTTAATTATTTGACGAATATAATTCGAATATCCAAGTATTCTAATATTTAAGTATTCGAATACTGATGTATTCGAATAGTACGGTGTGAATTATAAATCAAGTTCTTTAGGTTCATTTGTCAGTGTGAAATCTTGTAAGCTAATTTTGACCCACTTCATACCATACTATTCGAATACATCGGTATTCGAATAATAACATTCGAATACTCAAATATTCGAAGTTTATTCGTAGCATTCGAATACTTGTAAAATATTCGAATATTAAATTATTCGAATAGTCCCAGCCCTAGTGGGTATGTATGCTTAAGAATATCTATATCCCTTCAAAACAGAAATTCTAAGAATCATTAATCAGGGTAATTAAATGTCAAATGTTAGTGGATGTTTAAAAAATTATTCTTTATTATTGTCTTTGGTACAAGAAGCAGACAGCGCCGGTACAATTATAATGCCTCCGAAGTGTCTATATTCCAAAATCTCGTGGACAGAGCACCCACCAAGTGGTCTCGAGGTTTCATTAATTCTGTCCCAGTACCTCGGTTTGTTCAGACAACAAGCGAACGCTCGGTCAAATGCAAACGTTTGCCGTCTGCCATCAACAAATTATAAGATTGCGCTTTTGGTGAGTCGACGCGTCGAAAGTCCGGCAATTCCACGGGAAAACGTCGACAGGTCGAGAGCGAAGTCGAGTTTGCAAGAGGCTGAAAATTTATCGGTCTGTCACGCGTGACCCATCAGATTCGGTGTCTCCATCGTTCCATACTGGTCATCATCAATCACGTGGATGACGAACAAACACATCGATCCACTACTTGTTTGCCAGGCCCGTCCGGTTATTGAGTTATTGACTTTCCTGAATCGGGTCATCCGTGTCAAGGGTCGGTCCAGAAAGTGTACCGTACCCCCGAACGCATCGCAACCATCTTCCACGCAATTTTCGAAAATGTTCCCAGTCATTTGCGAGCTCGATGATCACTGCTTTCCCAGCGACGCCCTGTGCGGCGTCCAATTTGTCGTTTCATTCCAGGAACGTGAGTGTAAAGCAACCATGGACAGTCAAGCGTGTCGATGCCTCGATTTAAACACATCATCATCCACATCGTGACACGTTTCTGAGCGTTCATGTGTTTCTCAGCTTGGTACTCTCGCGAACTGCAACCTGATTTATATACAGAGCTTGGGGATTTATTTCTGACGTATCCAGGCTTTGGGGGTTTAATTTGCGGTGGTAATGAAGCAATAGATTGCTGGAAGTAAATTCTCTGCGATGCTCGCGAGTGTAAATTATTCTTTTCGATATTTCGGTAGAATTCTGTGGTATATGGAGTGTCCCTATGCGTAAAAAGGAATTATTGTATGTAAATTAGAAGCTCTAAGTTTGTCAGGAGGTTGTATAGAAGTTCAGTGAAAAGTTTTCAATATTGAAATGGATCAGAATGCAAAGAACTTAGAATATTTCGAAACGACATAATGATTATAAGCCGGCTTTGTTTATGTAATTATTCTCTGAACGATCTAATTAAAATATTGAGTAGATGTTTCTGAGAACATTCTAACACTCCATTGGAATTTATTGAGTTATTAAACTATTTTTCAAAGTATTTTTGTATTTATTCAAGTTACAGTAAAGTGAACGTCTTATCAATTAATTTGTAACAAATATGCTTCGAATAAAAGCTGTAATCGTGTCGGCAAGGTGAACAGTAACGGTAGATAATGAGTGCTGGTTCAATGGAGGCTTAATTCCACCTATCTATAATTAAAGCTGTAAGGGGATCTTACTAGGCTCAATTATAACGTTGCCAGCTTTATTAAGATACATGAATAGTAATAGTAGCGATGTTGACTAGGACATTTTCTTCCTTTGCAACAATTTTTCCGTGTCGCTTCAACGTATTCACGGTAAATTAATACACACGTAGTTCCTACATTAATTCGCCAGTTAATATGATTTAATTATGCATTGTGAATTCCTCCACCAATCGCGAAATGTCGCATAGCTGCATACAACTCTCATTTGAAGAGTACGACGAGAAAAAAGCAATGTGTTCCAGCTTCGCTGAATGTTCTGTCTTTAATGGCGACAGGAAACAGAAACGCGGTACAGTGAATAATGACTGGCCGTTCAATGGGAGCTTAATTCCACGTGTGCATGATTGCGGAACGGTATGCCATTGCAGATACAAGTAGAGCTCCAGTGCTTTTTATCAAAAGCGGCGATGTATTAGCGGGACGCTGGCGCCATACGGTCGTCCTGAATTGTTCGACAAGTGGATGACTCCTGAATTATTATTCATTGTCCGGACGAAATTACTGGAAATTTTACGCTTTGCTGGAACCTCCGTTCCCATAGAGATAGCTCCCCGCGCGCAGTTTCGATTTTAATGCTGCCATCGAACGAATCCCAGAGTTAGTGAACCAGGGTAGTGCTAAATGCGGTATAAATATATGGCGAAGATGAATTTTATTTAATCACTATCTCTTTAATAATTTTTTATCTGCATTTCAAGATTTTAATAGCGCAATGGATTCTCCATTCTATTTCTGTCACCTGTGTCTGATAAGCACATAAGAATTTTGCCATCAAAACGAATCGAAGAATCTTTTACTATTTTGCAATTCGAAAAATAAAAAACACGATCGCGAAGTAGGTACAACTGATACTTACATTCAAATAGTGCACATAGGAAGTCTGACTTCTATATTTCACCTACCCATATTTTGAAAACGAAGCCTGAAAATGCAAAGTGGTAGGTCATTTTGTGATTTCTTATAATATATAACGAATTTTTATCTTTGGTTTGTCCCATTATTTTTTAACGCCTTACCTAGCTTGCCTCAAAACTGAAAGTAGTAGTTTTTGCGTAAATCACACGTCACAGAAATTATCGCATCACGATGACAGCGAGAGTTTTATTAAATTCTCTCTCTCGTCGATTCGCATTTATTTAAATCCAATTGCGAGTAAATCGATGCATCAAACCCATAGCTGGCTTCGTTTCGCGTAGGTTTTACAACAGACATTTCGTCGTATTTAATTCCGACGTTGCATTCTTTTGCTATCTACTTTTTATGCAGCCCGAAGCGAAACGATCGTGGAAATTAATGGCGCGGTAGTGAGCCGCGGCATTTAAATGCCGCATAAAAATTCACCTGCTGTCCCACATAGTAGTCGCTTCTGTATTCATAAGGTTGTTTGCGAACGAATTGTAAAACTTAAGGATTAATAGGGGACATTAAAGCATCCTCGTAAATTTCCCACTGTGGTATAATTCCCCGATAGAAGCGGACTAGGGTGTTTGCAACATGCGACACTTAATTTACAGGCATTTAGATTCGGGCTATCTGAACAGCAGTTCTTTCACTTCGTCAAGTACTGACTTTTCTGGTAAATTTTTGCTCCGCTGCTTTGCAATCGTCTTTAGTTAAAATTTTCCACATCGAGTCATTAATTTGCAGATATCAACCACTAACCAGCAATAATTTATACTATTTTAAGAGTCTACGTCCTATCTCTCATTTAATTGTGTTTGATTTAATGCGAATGTAATTAATTCAAGTTTGAATCGTGAATGGTAATCGAAAGCAGTTCGAAGTTCCTAATGTGGTATCTTATCATTCTTGAAATTGAAAAGACCTGCCCACTGTATCGAATTGATTCAGCTATGAACATTAAATTACAACGCCATTAGTGAATCACCTGGCTGCCATTGAAAATCTGAAACCTGCCAGAGCACATTTAGAAGACGCTTTTTTGTATCCACGTTCAATGTTATCCCTCCAGTTCCGTTTTTCGAAACCCTGCGCCTTAACGACCGCCCTTCAAGAATTAATGGCGGTGGGAGTGTTGAACAGAGGCGATTAAGCATTGCATAAGAATGCAGCCTGGCGCATAATAATCCCGAACGATGCTTCACTGCGGCAATAAATGTCTCACGGGGCGTCGTCCTCGACATCGTTGCCACGGTGGAACCGTGGGGAAAAGGCGGGTAAATTGAAATTACCCCCGTGTCCATGGTCTGGGACACCTGAAGAGGGGGCGCAGGGGGTTGAAGAGACGGGCCAGTGTCATCAGCTGGCTTGCTGCTTGAAATTCTTCAGCATCTAACCAAACTTGAGTCTCCGTACACAAGGAATCACAGTGATGAAGGTCATGTTACTGATTTCTTACATTCCGCCAGGTGAATTCTTTTTCTAAATCACAGAAAAACCAAATTGGGACAAATTACGCCAAATTTCTTTTCTTTGACGTCTCATATTCGCTCATTTGAATTTCTATTTACAACTCTGAAACATTCTGCACAGAAGATACTATAAGTTTCATTTACTACAGGTCAAGCAGTACAACATCAAATCATGTTTCACCTCTCCGCGTGAAAATGATCAATCTCTGGCACAAGTTTCTGTTTGTCAGTTAAATTTTAATTCGTACACCAAACTCGATTATCACACTTTCCTTTTAGCAGCTTCCGCCTCGCTCCCTGGAGTCTGGCCTGTATACCAACCCCTTAATTTGTCTGATACAAATTTTTAAGAAACTCGACACACATTTTCAGCAGGCTCGGTTTTTTTGCCACATTAATTCTTTATTTTCTCATAAAAACAAAGATGGATGAAGATTTAGTCCAGATTAATGCATTTTGAGGGGCACGAAAGTGTTTCAATAATAAAACCTGCTACTTCTTGCGCTGTAACTTCGTGGACGAGGAGAAAGCAGTCGCGAAAATCACGAAGCTGATTTATAACTGAGAATCTCTTCCATCGCAAAAAGAATATTCGCGGCACGAGGCTGGCAAATAGTCGGCTGGCGGGTTCTCGGGGAACGATTTACAGACTGCGCCCTGGTAGATAAAGGTTTGCTCTCTGGTATAATTCCGTAGACACCGATGGAGGATTACTTTCCACGTGCAAACGGAAGGTAATAAAGATGAGCTATTTTGTTTGCCGGCGTGCAAAAAGGATCGAACGGGCGACGCCGATGGTTGCAATTGCTCAATTCTGATTGAACAGATTCATAGTACAGCTTTCTTCTTCATTCGGTGATTAGTATAAATTAAATGGGTGATCGATTGATATCAGTTAATGCAGAATTAGACAGTTTTGATGAACAATTTCGAAACATGGATTCATCTCTTTAATTTGATTCTTTAGTAATTTATTTGGTGAGTTCATTTCTTTTAGAAAAGATGATGCATTGGAGGATTTGTTGGAGACTTAAATTCCAGCCTAGCTCTTTAAGACGAAGGACTGTAAAGTTTAGGGTAATCAAGGATAATAGTTGTTTGATAGTTGTGGTAATATTTGGTAGATTATTTCTGAAAAGTGATAGTAATTCTTTTTCGTAAGATATTGAAATAATACTTAAATAAAGAGAGCGAAAGGAAATGAGTAACATTACAGAACAAAATCCTCTTAGAATTTTTTATTACATTTTTGCAAAGGAGGAGGATCGAGTCACAGAAATATATTTCCAATAAAGATATAGACGATCCTTTGATTTTTCTCTCCTAGCTGTAGTGTAACGAAGTTGCGAATAAACTCAACCAACAGTATCATCAACAAATTGTCAACCAGGAGCCCAATATTGCGTCAGAGGCAACCTGATGGACTGAAACGAGCTACGTACGGGAAACATTAATTTGGAATGTTTTGAGCCTTAACTTGTGCACGACTAATGAATTTGCAGGACGCGGGAGAAGTGGGCGTAATAATTTACGTCCAATTAATACAATTAGCGGAGATTGTTGTGGTGAAAAACAAGGCTGGGCCACGTTGCGTGTCGCGAAACGATGTACACCGCTCGACGTGTTTTCACAGTAACCTGAAACTTGTTTAATTGATGGATAATTGTCGTTCGAGTGATGGCTTTTACCTCATTAGTGACGTTTTTAATATTGGCTGCCCAAAGAAATTTCATTAATAATTATGCTCGCTTAATAGACACATGATTGTCATTTACGCCAGAAGATGTTAATTTTAGATTGCTCTGATTTAGATGTTAGAAGCAATTTATATTTTCTAAAATATTATACACTGCACATATGCGAATAACTTAGAACTACCAGGATACAATTTTTGCTTCCCGAAATTTAATTTTGGATGAAGACATTACAGTTCCTGCGCGAGGTATTGATTGGTTCGCTCGATCAATATTTTGTGATAATGCAGAATTACTTTAAACTCCATTGACCCGGCTGTTGATAAATTATTCAGAGATAAACTTCGAAATATCTGTTATCATCCTATATGTATATTTAATTAAATTAATCGGGGCAAAGTATTATTGAAGATAATGTAAACTCGTAGATTAATGAAGTCAAATTTTCGATATTTGGATTAATGAAGACATACTACACTGTGTTCTATACATTTATTCATTTTTCAGCAAAGAATAATTTTGAAATTTATTTTTCAATATTACATTGTTGATCAGTCATTTATTCAAATTTGTGGAAAAGGAACATGCTCCAATATTTTGTTTTCAGTGGATATTATTAACAACCAAATTTCAATCATTTTCTGTTCAATAATCATTTATTATATATATATATATATTCATCGTGTCGATCGAAGTTGTTTTTCGTTCTTGAATTCCTTCGTTTGTATTTAACGTATATTGACATCGACTGGTATGGGTTTTCATAATGAGAAGCAATCACCTTCAAAGCGTAGTTGTCTATACACGTATCGCTCCTTTTATATCTCACTTTTGATGTTAATATGAGACTTTGCAATATGAGAAGTTAGAAGCACCAGTTATTCCTATTAATTATCTGTAGGCCATCCAGTGTCGAGCCTTTCAATCAAGCAACACTCAAATTAAAATCGTTAAGAGCCCTAGCTCATTACTCTTAATTATCGCGGAATTGAGTAATTAATTATTTATAGTCACTAGTATAGGTATAAGACTGTAACAGGTAATTGCAACTGCCTCGCGATCACACTTTTTAATTTGTTTATGAAACAAAATTTTACTACTAACTCTTACCTATGCAATTCAGTTATTCTATTAATAATATATAACAACTAAAGCACCTATAAATTAGAAGATCAATCCACGGCATTGCTTTCTTCAAACAGCAACGTTCACACCACTAGCGAATGGAAAACATCTTGGACTGAAGAAGCTTCAAAAATGTTCCTCACAATTTACAAAGTAGTTTCAACCATCAATCACAAACAGAAAACAATCAATCAGCCCGCTGACGCTTCAAAGTTTTCCTAAATATCGTTCCTCGACTATTACCTCGTCGCGCTTTTCCCAAACGTGATACCAGTAGTTCGTCATTAAATAAGTCAGCCCCATTCTCGCTCATGCTATAGACCACTCTCGATGTGAATGTTCGCGAGCCGCAGTCCCGAGGTCACGATTTCTAAATCAACCTGCTTTTTAATCAGGAATATAAACAATCTGCACCCCGTACGCTTTTTAATCCAGCCGCAATAGAACAATCGAGGGCAACCTTCCTCTCTCCCTTTTCTCGTCCCACCTTGCCTGGGGTGCGTCTTTAAGTCGATGAGGTTGGAGAAATCCTCACCCTCCTCGATGCACTTCTTCATCCCTCCACTCGTTGAAGTTCAACCCTCTTTGCGCGCTCGTTTTCCCCGTTCTTTTGGTTCTTCTTCGTTGCACTTGCGGGACCGTTGCCAGCGATGTTCTCGACCTTCGGCTCTTTTTAAAACAATCGAGCCTCGTAAACAACGTCATTCCCAGCCTTTTGTTTTCGCCGGCCATTTTGCTGCTCCTGGGATAGCAAATGTCTAAGCTCGGTGAACTTCCTGCGACGACGATTATTTTTACCCTTCGCGTTGGACCGAGTTCACTGAAAACGAGACGCTTTCGTTTACTTGGAAGTGACAATTTTGGTTGGACGTGTTATGTGCTTGAGGTACTGAGCAGTTTTAAATTGTATTGGAAGTTGTTCATGATGCTTTGTTGTGGACTCGACTACTGTGGTCACTAGTAGAAATATGATATAACCTTCTGATAGGGTTTTAATTTTTAATAGTTATGTACACTAGCGGACAAAAAAGTTACCACTTTTTCGATTTGTTCTATTTTTGTTATTTTTTAGCATACGTTTGGGACAGTGGTATTTGTTTAATATGCATATTCTGATGAAGAATTTAAAGCTGTATAAAACCCAGTTAAAGTTGAATTTATTTAACTGACAAACAAAAGTGTTACATGACATTGAATGAGGTAAAATTTTTGGGACCGACAAAAAAGTTACCACGTTCATTAACTTGTTAGGTTGTCCTGAAAGCGTGCCACCACATAATATTAGATTTTTTTTTATTAATGTTCAAAAGTGGTAACTTTTTGTTCGCTTTAAAAGTGTGTTGTCTTGTTTAATGTTATGTGAGGTTTTTGTTTGTTAGTTAGATAACTTTTACTGTAACTGGATTTTATACAGCTTTTAATTATCTTTCAGAATATGTATATTAGGCACATACTGCAGTTTTAAATTGATATTGAAAAGTAATAGAAGTAGAGTGGTTCGTAAAAGTGGTAACTTTTTTGTCCGCTACTGTATGGTTTCATCACTTGACTACCTAAAATAATTATTTTGGATTTAACTACTCTTTTTCTTCCATAATAACTTGTCACTCTCGTTAGGCACCTCGTCTTTTCAACATGGATACTCTATGTTCCTTAATGTTTGACTTGTACTTGTACGTCAACTAATTACCTTGCGTAGTATCAATAGCCCCATCACATGAATTAGAAATTACATTACTTAAATTCTCTGCACTAACTCTTGAACCAAAAACAATTATTCATCGATGAAACTGTAGGAAAATAGTAATTTCATTGTAATAAGATACCAGTCTCAGCAAACGCAGATAAATAAAATTTAAAAGGCACTTCGTACGTCCCATCGGTCTCCACCACTGTTCCGAAAACGCTCATATTTAAAGTTCTCGGAATTTTCAAGAACGTCATGCTCCAAATGTGCTCTCCTCGAAGAAGGGTATTTGAACTTGACAGACGAGGCTTCTTCGGCCGGTAGTTGGCAGGCTTGCGATTCCGTCCCCGCGATCCATTTCGTTGTGGAAGCTTTCCAGTGCCACCTACCCCGGCCCCACCCCCTTTTCCTTCCTGTACCTGCGAGCTGACGTAAAAAGCCACGGAATCCTATAAAGCTCGAAAGAGTAGGCGGTAGGACGAAAGCTCTTAGCATGTCGGTAGCAGTTAGAATCTGGCGTTCCCTGCTGGTCTGCAAATGGAGTCCGACAATTTAAGAGGGGCCTGCAATCAGGCGCAACGCAATTATTTGTGGTGATGCTCATCACCGGATGTTGGGGTGGACAGGGTCCGTTTTGCTTTCGTTAAGAAACTTGCTGTTACTTTAGGAAAACGCTATTGACGTGCTGTGTTGAGTTGATGATGTGAGAATGGAAGACAGTGTCCTACAAGAATGAGTGTAGAGTGTGAGTGAAATATTATATCCATGTAACTTCAACATTTTTATTATTTTGATACGGATATCTTGATTCTAAGATGCTTATAACGATATCAATACGTTGAGGCTAAGCGACAATTTGCAAAACTATCTTCTATATATATATATATATATATATATATATATATATATATATAAAAATGAATGTATGTTTGTTTGTCCCGCATACGTTCCTATACCATTCATCCGATTGCGATGAAACTTTGGTGAGTTGTTGTGCGCACGCCCGCGAAGGTTTCTGAATTAGTAAAACCATTTTACAATAGGTAGCGCGTGAGTCGTTTCAACAAATAAGTGTATTTCACATAGTTTAGCGGCAGTTCGTGTATTTTCGGTGTATGAGTGCGTACGCTCGACAGAAGGGCGACATTTGGAAGGTAAATTGTTTTCATGACGTAGGCGCCCAGTAAGAAAGGATTTTTGGAAATTCCATCTCCCAAGGGGGTGAAAAGGGGTAAAATGTATTTTCTCGGATTCCTTAATATCTCTTAGGCCCAATTAGATATCAACTTGGTTCTTACTCACAAAGATTACCCACAGAAATGCCTAAAAACCAATTTCAGGATTTTGCCCTAATCGACCCTTAAGGGAGTGAAAAAGGGTAAACTGTGTTTTCATGGAGTCCTTAATATCTCTTAGGCCCGAAGCGAAGCGCGGAGTATTTTGCTAGTATAGAATATATATATGTATAAATCTTATATAAGTACCATTGATCATGTATTTTGCTCAGCGGTGTACGTATTTCACCTATAAATGAAATTGTATTCTCACCAACGACCATACTGCGCCTGTATAAACACCAGTTCCCGTCTGATCACTGCAGTTAAGCGGCGCTAGGCGCGGTTAGTACTTGGATGGGTGACCGCTTGGGAATACCGCGTGTTGTTGGTAAATTTTTTTTGTTGACAACCTATTTTGTATTCGTCAATGTTCCGAACTTTTTGGGGCGGGTGACCGGTGAAAGAACCTCGGCTATCTTAATATATTAAGCAGAAAGCTTCTATATGTTTGTGTGTTTGCTGTCGCCCAAAAACTTTGCTCTGTCGCCAAAATCTAGCTCTTCCGCCGCTCTGGGCAAAAGTGAATTTTGCCGCCCTCTGCATTGAATCATAAATAAGTATTTTAAAATGTATTTTTTGGCACTGAGTAAATTTTTTTGTAGGTATTTGTCTTCCAATTTTGCCGCCCCAAATTCGCCGCCCCCAAAATTTGCCGCTCTGGACAATTGCCCTACTTGCGCCCCCCTAGATCTGGACCTCGTACGCCGTAAAGTATTACAAACATTGACGCTGTTACTGACATTCCCGCAAGTTTCTAATGCACTGTTTAATCATTCTAGTGAAGTAATAATAATTGGATTCTATTTGCCGCGAGTATTAGTTCACCCCCGACATTGAAATTTACAGTAAAATCTAATTTTTATAAGCTTCGGAGAAAGTTGCATGATGCATGAGCGTCGTGGGGTGCATGGATGCAACTGCAAATCGTGCATCGAAATTCTTTAATTTCACAATCATACGGGATGCTTAATATGTCGAATACGAGTTACATTTGTGAAGATAAACTCTTTCGTGTTAGTTCTTTCAAATCTTCTCTGTTAACAGTAATTATTACATTCGAGTCATTAGAAATTGAGAAATTTCAACTTGCATGGGAAACAGTTGAGATCGACGGCAACCTCTACCAACATTCACGAAAGGTTTGAACACTCATTGTCAGTTCGATTTTATCCGCGATAGTGATCGGATCGGTGAATATCTGTGAATGTGACAGTGCATATTATTTCCTGATTTCTCGATTCGTACATCAATTCGTTCGACTACTGGATTAAATAGAAGACCGTTTAACAACATTTCACTGGAATATACCTACCATCTAGAAGACTTTTTGACGAAGCGTTGCCTAGTGTTTGATCACATATCGCAATGATAAAAATATGTGTAGAATGTGCAGGATGCACGACTGTAGTTGTGAAAAGTGAACATTTTGCAATGGACATTGCTATATAATATTATTTCTGGCCATGACGAATTTCAAGTTACCCGGGAGTTGGCCAAGCGCGACACAAACATCAGCAACCTCTACCAAAGTCACTACATTGCCGAACGGTGTGCCCTAACAGTTCGACTTTTTCCGCGACGGTGTTCGGATCACTGAATATCTGTGCAGTCAGAGTGGATATTATTTCGTGATTTCACGATTCCTGCATCAATTTCATTGATTACTGGACTCTGTGGAAGGCTCTTTAACAAAATTGTACTACATTACACTCAGTATCTAGAGGACTATTTTGGAAACACTTTACTCGAGTCCGAACAAGTCTTCCCACTGTTGAGAGATGTTTAAAAGCATGAAGTGCGATTGTAGAATCAGTGCTTACTCCGGGATAAAGTATTTCATAGTGGACAGTGGTCCTGCGTGTTAGTAATGTTAACACGAACGTAGAGTCAGTGTTTTGAACGCATCTAGAACTATTTCAGAGCACCGGTGCTCTTATTTCTTCTTCATCACGAAATTAATGCGACATATTTGCAAGACACGTTCTATTCGGTACTGAGGCTGCAGCTGCGGGCCATTGGCTTGCAGATCGAATAGCTACTGCTGAAGGGAGATGCTTGTCTCCATGGATAGCAGTGAGTGCGGTATTCTCAGTCGTTGCTTATTCTTAAGATCGTCATCCTTTACTAACCTCGTAGACTAGTAGAGGATGCAGCCAGGGCCCGATCTAGCTCTTTCGGCGCTCTGGGCTGAAGTGAGTTTTGCCGCCCTTTGCATTGAATCATAAATAAGTATTTTAAAATATATTTTTTGACACTGAGCAAAATTTTCTGTAGGTATTTGTCTACCAATTTTGCCGCTGTGGGCAATTGCCCTACTTGCGCCCCCCTAGATCTGCGCCTGGCCTCAGCCCATTATGCCTGAATAATCAGATGAATGTAACCATTTTCACAAAAAAATAAAAAATATGTTTTCATAAAAGCAGAATCTAAACTTCGGGCGAAGCCGAGTAGTAAAGCTAGTATTTTATAAACCAAATAAGCTTATACTGTGTTTCCAACTGTAATAAAAACAATTATTTAGAAAAAGTTTACTAAACTCAGCTTTAAATTAAAAGTAACCTGAAATGGCCCACCGACATTACAAGTAATAAACGTGACCAATTTCCATGGTCACTTTACCAACCCTTCGTTTTTATTTAAATGTATTGAAAAGAAACAGTATTCAGAAATAGAATTTTCTAAAAGAAGTCATTTGACTCGAACATCCTCGACTGCAAAGCGAAATTCCAAGCAAACGGAATGTAAATTATTTTCTCCCTACCCGAGACACTTCACCCTTAATGATGTCTAGCGCGCGAAATGGATCGTTCTTTGAGCATCGCCCGGGCAACTTATATAAAAATTTCCACGCCGTGGGACGTCTTCTTTGATGTCTGCACAGGCCACGACGAACTATTCGGAATTAATATTTTCCGACCCCCCCTTGTATGTAATTTTGAGGCGGAACGACGCTGAAAGCAGACGGGGCATTAAGTCGTAGGGCGAGGGGTGGAATCGAGGACGGAGAGCACGCGATAATGGCGGTTATGGGAGCGGGACGCCTCTGAGATCCCACTTTCGGATCCGCGCCACGCAGAGTGACGAGAAGGCACGAAGACGCGAAAACGTCCGATGAATACTTAACGCCCTTGCCGTGGATGTCCCTGAAGAACGCTGTGAAGGAAAGCTTTTGATCTCTGGCGACGTTCTTTCCTCGCCTTACACGTCGAAAACTAAGGGACCATTTTTCCTCGTTAGCCCTCGGATATCATTCTGTCACGTCCTAGGTTAATGTCGGATCGTAAGCTTGCAAGTGTAATGAAACGTTGAGTAATAGCTCCAACATCGCGGTGGTAACACTGGGATTGATGGTGGACTCCTCTCCTGGGCGATATTTCAGTCTTTTTGATAGCGTTGAGCATTTCGGATGGTTATTATAGTTTGGACTGAGAAGAATATTGAGAAAGGAGTAAGTTTTATTTATTCCAGATTTATTGTGAAATAAATTTCACGGGGAGCTAGGAGACTCTTTGTACATTTAATATGTAGATACCTATTTATCTATCAACTACTCATCGATCTTTGAGTACAGTTGTGTTAGGCTTCGATCACATTATATCGTGGGATTTTAAGAAAGAAGAGAAGTACTTAAAACGCTGGAGCCAGTGTTCTGCACTCTTTGATCTAGAAAATCAAAGTCTTAAGGGGGTACTCTAGTGTAACTGCCCATTTTTCAACGCCATCTTTGAGAATTTATTTAACAAAAACTATAAGGCTGTACTATCTCGTGTTCTGCCTGCATATTAAAGTATGTTTAAAGTAATACTCAACATTTTTTTATCTTTTTTACTGCACATATACATAGGTATAGTCGATGGCGCAAGCTTCTACAAAAAAAAAATGTTTTCCGACGGGTGTTGGTGTTGGAAAGTCCAGAAATCCTCCAAAATGGAAAAAGAAAGTTTTATTTTCTTTATTATGTTTGTTGCCTGAAATTAATTCTTATCATCACACCATTCGTATTCAATATCAAAATTACCAAAGACGTCCCTTCACCCAAATCATTCAGTTCCATAAATTGAATATCAAAATAACTTTCTCTCAATCTGAAACCACCAGCCCCGCACAAAATCAAATGTGCCATCGAACCCCAACCACAGCCCCAATTCCCGAACCACACAATTCCCTGGGTGAGGAAAATACCCCGAGTTCCCACAGCAAGAACTTTAATTTCATCGACGCCCTCGTGGACCCAGCGAATGCCAACGACTCACGGAGCCTTGATGACGACGCATTGAAGAGCAAAGACCGATGGGTGTCGGTTGAATGGGGGAGGAAGGCGCCAGGAGAACAACAAACCGCCACGAGACCGCGATGGCTGACGCTTCGCCCTAATGGCACCACTCAAGATGCAATATCGTTGCATGAATATTATATGACATCCACACGACTACCACCTGACAGACACCCGCGTCTTTACAGCCATCTTAGACGACGCTACCCTCGCGGTGGTCGGTGCCAGTAGCCTGCCAGACTTCTACCGACGAATGCACGTGTTTCCACTTCTGGAACAAGCTAGCAACGCGCACTGACACGTGGAACGCACGTATCTACGTGTGCAGCGGGGACTCCACTTACGTTGGAAAGCTATGATTATTTCAAGGTGCACTCAGAAAAATTGGCTGGCCCGGTGGCGAGGCAGCCTCCATGTGATCGTTTGCTGCGCTACCTTTTCGGCGGTGTTGCGCCTTTTCCAAACGTCGCTGCTGAAAAGGCTCCATGCCCCTTTGATGCCAGATTGCCGGAACTTGGCTTAAAGAGCCTGCTTCCCTGTTAATGTTGAATGCTGCGACGAGTATCGGGATTTTGCCGATTCCCTTTCTGCGCCGCTGATACGATACGCTTGATCGTATCAGACGTTTGCTGCCGCGAAAGAGATTTGGCGAGGTTGGTCATTTTTAGACTGCTCCCAGCATCGAATATGTGATTGCTGAATGTGCTCTGTGGATAGAGGAGCTTGCGAGATATTAGACTGGTGCCTGATGTAGAATTATTTACAGAGAATTCATTGTTAATGTTATATAATGGGGAAATAGGATGATATTACGAGAAACTGAGTCTGATATCTTTACCGGTTTGTGGTTAGAATTTTCGTGTTTGTTATTGTGTTTTTTTGTTAGGGTTGTAATCTAATAATATGGTCGATAAGGGAAACGTGATCGCTGATAGGGGAATTGAACTTACACACGAGAATCTCGATCATCTCAATTAATTGAGAGATACAATGTTGGGATAATCTCAAGTTATGCTTCGATAAGTACAATGTTTATTTATTGCATGATATTGAGTGGCAAATTACAATTTCTTCTTCAAGCTGCTATTTCTGTGCGGTTTTTCTTTCATTCATGATTCCTACTGCCTTGAAGCTATTTCCAGAGCTGAGACCTTTTTAAAATTCAGAGGAATATGATTTGTAAGTAGACGTGTAATCATCTTTAGAATTCTCTTCTGTTATATATTATTATGTCTTTAAACATTCCTTCGCAATCTCCCACTGAAATTACCATTTCAAATTTCACTTAATTCACGTTAATGTCAACAATTCGCGTTAATCTGTATGAAAAATAATCATAGTAATATTTATTAGATTAACAAACGACTAGTTTACTTATCTACATTTCTAGAGACACATTAACCTGTACAAGCTCCATTTACTAATTAATCTTACACATACGCTTGTGGAACATACTGTGCTCTACATAATTATGCATTCGAACCTTCCAATTAAGCAGTAAGCGCGGTGCACGAGGTTTCGGAAGGGCTCGTGTTGAAAAGCCAGCGAACGGCGCAGTCAAATAAGATACGCGCATCAAGTGTGAAAGATTAACGAGGATTAAATACGTAAAGAGGAAGGCGGATGTAGATTGATGAATAAATAATTAGGGGCGCGCATAAATACACAGCTGGACGGAAAATCTCCGAGTCAACAGGCGAGGAGTCTATCGAATTCCTATGAGCACTCAGAGGAAACAGCATAAATATCGAATGCCGTTTGTTTTCTGAGATGCAGCCTGTATTTTCAACTTCAGTCGCTGAAATACGTTTCTAAAGGCTGAAATACTTTGAGAACGGACCGCTGTGCTTCCTCTGCCGCGAGTAATTATTAAATATCCTCCGAGAGCATCGCCACTCTATGTTTCATTCCCGTTTAATCGCGTCAGATCATTTCGAGCAAACGAGTACACAGTAATTCCGACAGTTGGTTATACGCGAAAGTATTAAGCTGTTTGATGAGATTTATTGCGATTAAAATAAACCCCGCGTGGCGCGCCTCGAATTATAATTTACGTTCGCGCGTGAATTATTGGATACGAAACGGGAAATGAATGGACGCGATTCATGACTTATCCACGTGTTCGCGAGATTGAAAAGAGAAGGTAAAACCAGAATGGGGGGATTAATTAACATTTCATACCGGTTTATCGCTGATGTAATAGTGACGGAAACTCAATTTCTGTGATCTGAATCTTGCTAGTCGCTCGAATTGAAACACAGCGTGATCATCCGGTTCATAATTAAATGTATAACTCTTTAGCAGCTGATTAATAAACGAAATATATTATTCCAATGCCCTAAATACAACGACGCAAGAAGGAATACCAAGGTACCAAACACCATCCAGACACTGCGAAGCAATATTAATCAATGCATTAAAGCTTTATGCTTCTTAAAAGAAATAAACATCTTGCATTATATATAACGCAAAACATAACTACATCAACACACACCTGTATTTTAATTGATATGTACACAAATATTCTACAAAGAACATTGCTAAGTAGTAACTTTAAGCAGTAATGTATATGTGTATAGATCGTGGTCACTAATACACCAACGGGGATGTGACAATAAATAATTTAAAAAAATAAACGAAAATAATCTAAATGTGAAAGTACATTATAATCTAATTCGACGTTGTATTGTACAGATGTTCAATATATTTCACTAAATCAATAAAACCGCCCTCTATCAACGCCAAAACAATGCAAATTTAAAATCAAGCACAATCAAGATTCAAAGCCCCCCTTTCTCCAAAACCCACGTCCAGATTGAAATTTTCAAACCAAAATTTAAACTTCATCTTTCGCGAAGATCTAAAACGTGTAGCACACTCAGGAATTTACAATAATCCCAGAACCCAGTGGAACCGAGGGAGGAATTTTTTCATAATTCGCGAGCACCCTCGGTTTATGCGCTGCTAGTCTCACGGGTCTGTTCTCGCCTCATTAACTGTGAATCAGCTGAACATAATACGACCCCCTCCCGTTGAATGGAAAAAAAAACGAGAGTAGATGCTGGAAAAAGGAGGAGGCGGGACAGGCTCGAGACAGGAAGTAGGGGGGCGAGAAAAAGAGGATGCGAGGACAGGAAGGGGAAGGGAAATTTTCGGGGCACCGAGTTATCAGAGCGGCGAGTGGGGCGCGGAAGGGGTAATAGTCTGTAAAGGTAAGAGAGGAGGAGGCACGGAGATTGTAAAATCGATGAGGTCCGTTCACGCCCGCCGTAAGAGCCAGAGGTTCATCGACGATCTCGCGTTTTCTGTTTTTCTTCAAGCCTAGGAGCCCGCCACGCCTCCCCCCCTCCCCGTCGTCGATCTTCCGTTTTTTCGACGGTTAAGCGTAAAACACGACAAATCCTGCTCGCTCAGCCACGTCGTTGCTGACGAACGACGGCTGAGGAAGCTATTTCGAGCTTTAAAGCGAGTTGTCTGCGGAAGGTATATCTCGGGGCTCAAAGATCCTTCAGGCGCCTTCGAAACTCTCGCGCTGGAAGTTGCACCCTCATTTCGCCCACCACGCGAACAATCGTGGCACCGTCGTCCTCGTTCGGGATTCGGAAGTTTTCGTATCCCCGTCGAGCCTCCTGTTTTGTCGGCGAACAGCTCGCTTCCTCGCCTGTTGTTCTCGTCGGAAGAATTTTTTCAAGATGAACGATTCGGGGTAATGGCTTCGTGGCACAGTAAATTCGTCGGTGGATGAGCGCTACGACTTGTTCGTGGTATGATTTGTGAGGCAGCTGCCTTGTAGATCAACTCTAGCTTCTTCGTGCTCTTTCGTAGTCGTTCGTGTTTTAATTCTACCAGTCTGCTAAGTGAATAAAGGGTAAGTCCGGTATAGTTCGACCACCAGGAGAATCCGGCCATTGTTGATATTTTAAGCTGACGCAAGATAGAGCACTGTGTGTCATTGACACAAAAGAAATGAATGCGCTTGTTGTTGATCTCTCGAAGAATCAACTGTTTCGACATGCGGATGAGACCGACCAATTGCAGTGCCAATGTTTTTGGTTGAAAATGAAAATATATATTTGAAATTATCGCACACTATAATTTCGATATAGGGGAGACCGGGGCTAAAAGTTCCGGGGAGTAAGTTGTTCCGACGGTTCTATCTTCAAAATGAAAATAGCTTTGTAGGGGAGACCGGAGCTAAAAGTTCCGAGTTCGGAATCAAGTCACTCGGAAAAATAATTTAAAGTACAAAGCTATTTTCATTTTGAAGATAGAACCGTTCGGAACAACTTACCCCCGGAACTTTTAGCCCCGGTCTCCCCTACCCTAAATTGCTTGGGCTTTGCGTTAATGTGCATAAAACGACAAAAATGTGAAAAACAACGATGCTACAATTTCTTTTCCAAAAAGTGGTCGAACTCTCCCGGACTTAGAACGTTTGAAATATAAATTGCGAGGTTTAAAAATGTCTCGTTTGAAAAGGCTGAAAGGGATTGCCTGTTTGAACGAAGTAATCAATATTTTCAAATCTATTTACACGGTTAGATCCATATTCAAACTCTCAGAGCAGAAAGTGCATATTTGGCTTATACGGGAAAAGGTTTGGGAGATTGGAAAAATTACGTGGAGATTTTACTGCAAGCTTGAACTTTTAATAAATATTCTCTGACGTGAACTCACTTTGAAGACTGAATAAATAGGGATCGTAAAAACATTTTTGTGTGCGAAAAAATTATATAGTTATCTACGTAAGCACCAGACGCAGGAGGGTTGATCGATTTTGACTGGTACAATGAAATGCTCCATTATTTTTAGAGCACAAGGGGTACAGCAATTAAAAGGTTCTGATCCTATCATTCAGTCAAGACTTCATCACCGACTTGTCGCGATTTAAATTGTCCCAGGAAGTCTTGACTTCTTCATTGTCACAGTTTCCGTGTCTTTCTTTTTCGCCGCTGCTAGCATTGTTCCGACGGGTCTCCTTTAAGAGAGGATGAACGATTCACAACAGATCGCCGTAACAATAATTAAGAAGCTGCGCTACTCAAACACACTTATTAGTATCGCCTGAATTAATACTGAGATTTACTCCCATTGCTTCGCGCTGTTCGTTGAACAGTGAAACTAACTTTCTATGCCTCGCGCTTTATGAATTGCAATTTCCTTGAAAGCAGCACTTCGTGTACTTCAGACGATACTTGAATGCACAGAGAATTAGTTTCTGTTTAAATCTCAGAGTCATAATCACGATAAAATCACGAAGTTGCTAATTAAGCAGAAGAAGGGAAGTCTTCAGTCAGGAAGAAAATTTTCATGTAGACCCTTCATTACTTATTAAACAGGTGAAAGGCTGTAGAATATTTCCAATACACTTTAAATTTGAAATTTATAAGATTTATTGCCAATACGAAGAAGTGAATATTTTGTTCATCACTAATAGTGTATGACCTATAAACCTGGAGATCTTCTTTCCAAAAAATTCTTTTCAAGTCCTGATTCTGTGCAGATGGAAACAGAAAATGTCTTTTCACTTTACATCGTTTCGCGAGCTTCATCTTTCAAAGGAATAAAGATGACAATTCCACTCCTACTTTGTAACCGTAGCCATACTTCGAAGAAGGTATTAAGTATCGCAGGCGGAGAAAGCAGTCCCCCCCCCCCCTCCTCAGCCCAGTATTTTCTCTTTCTTTATGCTGTAACTCTTTATACTGCACTTGTCTTTGCGGAAAAGGGAGAATAAGGAGCTTCCTGCTCGAATCGTCTGCTATTTTCAGAGTCTCTCTTTTGCATGCTTGTTTCTGTCTTACAGATCCACGTGGGAAATTGGATATTGTATAGTTAATTTTAATTCTTACCCGTGTCCCTACCCCAGTCAAAATATTATTAATGCATTTATTCCACCCTCTTTCATAGGGACGTAAATATTACAATATCCTTGCAACAGTACTGTCGTATTGACACATGTCTCCATTCCCAGAATTTATTAAAAAAATTGATTTCGTTCTTAATTTAAGTAATAACCACTCTGAATAGTCATTCAAACTAAAAATAAGTCTGTAATCCTATAGCTTTAGCTCAATAATTTATGATTTCTCAATTCTTCAATTCTGTCCCATATTGAATTATTTTATCAGATTGAAGAGATTGCAAACTCAAGGAACGATCGAATTGTTAAGACCCACATCGATCCACTAATATTTTAGATCGATCGTTTCACTCTATCAGCTTTTTTAAAGCTCCAGAGATGATGATACGCGGCACAGTCGTCGTCATAATAAATTCACGTTCGATACTCGTCGGCGAGGGCCACGATCCACGATATTCATATTTATTTATGAGGAATGTACGCAGCCATATTGATTTTTCGACGTTAACGCCGTCGGCTCGTTATACGAGCACCACCCTTTCACCCTTTCATGCCTGTTCCGCGGGCGAACAAAGCAAGGCGGAAGTCCAAAGCGGCGATGATCGATTTCATATCGCGGACACGCGGGCTCAAATACGAAACTGGTCGGCGCGGATTACAAACTTGAATCGTTACTACGCGAAAAATCACGCTTCCCGCGGACGTGGTTCGTATTCTTGGACGTATCGTCGGTACCTGTTGAGTGACGCGAGATTAAACGCGTCCTTCATGGAAGATGGAATTGAAAATACGAAATTGCGAACCAGCCCAATTTCTATTCTGGCTGCTGTCGCTCCGGCAGGTATTATTAAAGCAGCTCTATAGATCAGGAATATTTTTGATCGCATTTTAAATATTTTGATAGTGTTTTTCTGATTCGTTCTTTCATGTGCATGTGCATACTAAATAATTATAAATAGATCCTTTTAATATTTCAAATATAATTAAGGCTGTGAATAGTATAGATTTAATGAATTCGGAAAATAAATCTGCATTTCTATAAGGATGTTCTGTAAAATGATTAGAATACAATTATTTATTTAAATACTGCTGTATTGTGAGGATGAGTATTCTGTTAACAGTATGAAAAATTGGTAAATGTTTGTGTTGGAACATAATAATTCTGCATCCTATCTTTCATTTTTACTGCGATGTTTCTATAGTGAACAATATTTCGTAATGTTGACTATTATACTATAAAAAATAAAAACTATACCCTTTGCTCCACTAAAAATTTAACCGCAGTCCCCGAAATAAAATTTAAATTATTAAAACATAAATTCCCTAATAATTCTTACGGAGACAGTTTGCAACACTTTATATGGCTCAGTTTCCCATTTAATTCATACTATCCTCTTCTGAAAGAGACGAAATGATATGCAAATTATTTTTATCAGATACTAATACATTCTTTGTTCATTTCTGCTTTCAGATATTTCCACACCTCCGTGCACTTACGTAAGGTATAGCAGCCTGGAGGATGTCAGATCGCAGGAGCTAGGATTCCTGCAGTTGGAGTTCACCCCCACCGTCGTGTCGAAGATAAGGTGAGAGTTGATCGCCTTATCGCATGCGTCTATAATTAAATGTATTACTAACCCCTTTACGACGTCGTTGCATTTTTATCGACGTTAAATGAACCCCTTTGCTACTGCAGTTTTATTTCTGCATTCTCTTTGAACGATAATAATGATTGCTAGCTCGTGCGATAGAAAAATTCTTCTTAAACGGGAGAACACTTTGTAGATGAAATTTGTTGGAAAATAATGATCGTGATATTAATATAGTCATTTTTATTAATCCTGTAACGAAGTAGATGGGAAATTAAAATAATCAAGTAAGGAATACAGATTTTAAAACCGTTAGTTTGTTTTATTTTATGTACCAGCGTGATTTTATTGATAAGGAGTTAAAAAATAGGGATACATACGTTTATTCTTTAATTTCAAAATATTGGTCTTAAGTAAATTATTTTTAGCTACGTTTGGAATTTTAGGAATAAAGTATTTGAAGCTTTCCTTAGATGAATTTTATGTAAATAAATAAGTGTAGGTACAACTAGCCACGTAATTGAAGGGTTGAGCTTGATTATGGTAATCAATTTCCTACAATTCGTAGTTTATATATTTCGCGAACAAGAAAGATTTATATTGTATAGGCAGTCTGTGAAACGAAACAGTGGTGGGCAGGTAGAAAGGGAGATCTAATTAAATGTAAATTAAAAGAGAACGCTTGGAGCGTGACACATTTAATTAGAAAGTACCGAGGTGAATTCGGGTTTAGCGAGGTGAATTCGGAATTTTGGTGACACAGTCTTCATTGTACACGCATTAAGGTTCTCTTTCTTTTCATTTAGTACCTCGAATAATCCAATTACTCACACTACCAGTAAATTATAAGGGGAGAGGTTAATTTAACAGTCAATTGGTTGACAGTCGAAGCTGGCGTATTATATAATTTAATTTAAAGCACAGTAATCTGCCAGCCACATCTAAGAAATTTCTATCCCCTCGTTCCGCTTCCAATACCTTTATTTTCTTCTTCCGTTTCCTTTTTCTTGCAGCCATGTAGGTCGAGTTGCTATAGATAGATAAATCTGATACGTTCAGAGACCTCAGGGTAATATAATAAATAACACGGGTATAATACGTAACCGTGTTTATAAAAAGACAAAAGCGATATTTCTGAAACTGATTCAAGTCTTATCGTAAGTATTTTATAATGAAACAACATTTTTAAAGGTATTTTAAAAGAAAATAGAGATGCTTCAGTTATGATTGACTTATACTACTGATATCATTTATTTCGTTCTGCTGCAGTCTTCTTAAAAACAGATGTCTGTGAATATCTGCAAGGTTTCTATTAAACCCCAAGTTGAATGAAACTCGTTGAAATGTATAATTTACTTCTCATACACCTTTCATTTTATTCTCAGAATTTCCACTTCGCGATATCACAAATTTCTTGAAAAATTCTCCAGTTCCACGTAAATTATACATGTCTATCTTTATTCTACACGCGTCTCAACACTCGAATCAATTTTATACTGTCGGTTTTACATCTCCAGCCGTCCCAACGTAAGCAACTGATATTTGCGTAAACATTACGAAGCCTTAAGAGCAAATTGATAATTATTTAATCTCCCTAAACAATTTTAAATCCTCTCCATACGCGCAAGTGTTCCATAATTTAAGAGCGTAACGGGCTACAAAAATGAGAGAAACGCAGCGTGCATTGTTTACAATGCAGCTGGCATGGGCGCGGATAGGAATTAAGCGCGAGCAGCAGTTTAACGTGATAATTAATTCGAAATCAGCAGAACGGCTCGCAGATTAACAGACAGCATCCCCGCGTTTAGTTGTCTTGCTCTAGCTTGTTGGATCTACACCAACCCCGTCCCCCGGCTCCACCCGCTCTCGGTCATGTAGTTGCCACAGATAAACGCGAATACTTCATAAGCTCGTAATCCTGAAACAAAACGCCCGCCAAGAACAAAGGGACCCGCCCCTCTGTGCCAGTCGCGAGCCCGCCACCTCCCCCCCACTTCCTGGTTTTCCACTTTCCAACCCTTCCGATCCGTTGGCAACAAGCACGGCCAGGAACGGTGTCTTTCTCTTCTTCTTCGTCCCCCTTTAACAAAGTAAGCCGCGACTAAGTCGTCGAGACACTTGGTTTATTAAAAGTCACTTCTCCCTGCCACCAAAACCAGCTGCCAACTTTGCTCCCCCTTTTGTTTTTGGGCCGTTGAATGGACCTGATGCAGTGAATTAATGGTTTGCTACCTTCGCCGTGGAAGATGATTAAGATCGAGATAATTTCTTCGTGGTAAGATCACACGAATGATAAAACAGTCTTCTTTTAGTCTCTATTCCTTCGACTAAAAATAGTAGAGGGGTTATTATTCTTATTCCTTTCGAATTCGAGAGAGCAAATGTTAAGTAGATTGTTGATTAAAGGAAACGCTATAGGACAGTGTTCTGATTGATTAATATTTCAACGTGGGAGCAACCAGGGATTTAGTAACGCCTCTAGCAATCGTCAATGGTTATTACACCCCATTACCATCATACATGATCGAAATTCGAGGGACGTACCAAACAGCAGTAGCAATTGAAAGGAATTTTCATTTCCTTTTTTTTACTTCGCCGCGAGTCTTTTCTTTCTTAAAAAAAAAAACAATCATCCATGTTCCACTCAAAAACTGTACATAGCCCCAGACATTCGTTCAGCAGTGTCCGAAAAGCACGAGAGTTCATTTAAGACACTGAGGTGCACGTTGAGCGATTATCCAACGAGTAGCAACTTCAAAGAAGCGCGCCTCTTTCGTTTCCACGTTCCACCGACTGACCGACGGAGGTTTATCCGGCTCGGTGGTTATTACACCGCATTAAGGACTCGATTACCGTGACGGTTACACCCCCATAAAGTCCTGGCGAGCCACGCCGATGATACATCTTGTAATCTCTTTTCCACGCGGAATAACGGCGTTTCCCTCACACCCGCGGGCCATAATCTATTTCTCGGGCGCATTTCTGCGTCCCTATTTCCACCCCCCGCCGCTCTCGCTCGCCCTCGCCAGCTCCATCGAGCTCACTTTCCGACTTCTTCGCCGCGCACAGCTGAACCACCGTCCTTATCCTCTCGAGGCAGGTTTATTCTCGCCAAGGTACCAGCGGGGTAAATAGCGCCAGCGAAAACAGCAGCTGAGGAAGCGTTGCTGGGAACCGCGAAATTTCCAACGGTACTTCGTACGTCCTGGAAAACTTGCTGCCTCCGAGCCATCCCTCCGTCATCCTTGAAACGTCACCCGGTTCTTTCCTCTTGCCCACGTCAGACCAGACAGTTTTGGCGAGGAAAATCCACGTAAAAGGATTCAGAGGATTCCGTTCCGTCGTATTTTGCCTGTAATCCAAACGGCCACCCTCGACTTTCTCGTCTCTTCCTTCTTCAGATTGCGGAGCGATGGGAATCGAGAAGTTTTCGAGCTTCTATTAGCTTGCAGTTTTTCCCCGCACGAGGATCAGGGACGATTTTCGGCCAGAGAGATTGGAAATCACGCTGCACGTTATTTCACCCCCCTGAATGGACCACCTCCCGTGGCCATTGTGCCCACCCGGAGTTCTGGAATATGGTGGCTCGTCCACTTGATCCGCGATGTTCGTTCTTTCTCGGTTCGAGTTGGAAATTTCTGGGTCGAATGAACACTGGATATTACCGAACCGACCGCAGGTACCTTTCTTCTCGGGCATTATATTTCTTTTCTGGCTTACTCGATGGAAATCTCGGCGGATTTAAGAAGCTGGAGCTTCCTGAGTCTGCCATGAAATCGCGTGGAAGGCTTTGGCTGTCGATGGAATGGACGTTTTTGTGGAGAGAGTTTTGTTCCTGTGGCAGAAAGGGGATGTTGGAATGGTCGGTTTACTGATGGTAGAATTGTGATTAGGCTGAGTTAGGGGGCGGTGTGGTGACGTACTGGCATTTTGGGTATTATGGGATTCTATTAGCCGATGTAGCGGAAGGTTTAGTTCCAATTGATGATGATTGATTATGATAAATTATTTTTAAGATATACTTACACGTCAGTAGGTATGAATGCTTCAGACAAATTCGGATGTTTAAGTAAAGATTTTAAACTGAGAAATAAAATACTTTCTGGAATCTTTTAACGTGAATTTTTGGGAAAGTGCAGAAGCCACTTTAAATCATATTTAGTTAGGAGGTTATTAATAGAGTGTTTGAATGCAATGAATTGTATTCAAAATTGTACTATTAACCCAGATTTTTTTAGGAGATTATAAAATCTGGAGAAACAGTTCTTCGACGTTCTTTAAATTATTGATATAATTCTGTCAAGACAATTTTGTTATAATATTCATTAGAATTAAGCTTCCATACTTCAGTTTAATTGTTATTAAAAGCTGTTGAGAATATAATGAAATCTTTCAAGCTTTAATCTCGAAAGTGAAGCGGTACCAAATAATTTATTTAATTTTAATATTCGTGCATTGGTGGGTCGCTAATAATTCTGATAACACAGTATTTTCATGCATTCCGCAGATAATATTAATTTATTATACTTTATGAAGCTTTCAAATGTTAATAATAGCCATTTATGCACCGCTATATGGCCCTTCTTCGCATTATGGCAAACTTAATAGATGCTGAAGGGTAAATCTTTTGTAAGACGCCTGGAACTCCGTCGCATCCTTGCTTTCCTCCTTTGTCAGCCTTTCATTGTTCGTTATAGTAATCTGTTAAATCCTGCAGGATATAATAAGATACTTTTTAATCATTTCTTCGCTAAACATACTTACGCATAACAGTAAATTAAAAGAGACTTTATTATCAAACTACTTTTCATTTTTAACTTTACCACAGAAGGAGTAACGAAAACTTTCGTACGGAATGAAAATTTAACTGATACAGCAAATAATATAATTCACATTTTCATAGTCTTATACACTTTCTGTCAAGAAGAGTAATAATTTTAATTTCAAGAGCCTACAATTTTTTTACTATTACAATTCACTCTCTAAGTAATAGCAGGCAATACCAATTATTCCCAATCCTTCAACAAAAATTCGATGTTCCCTATTGCCTTTTAAAAACATAGAAAAACCACCTAAAAATTTACACACTTGTATCACTCCATTCAAACTCTACTCGAGCACGTCTGAAAAATTGGAAGAAAAATTTGCACCATCCACTATTCGATCGACGGGGACCCCATCACTGGGATCGATAGTTATTCCAAACGGTTTTTCCAGTTCTCAAAGGTTCCCCGTTCCATAATTGACCCGCCGCGATTCGTGGTCGGGGGTTCGTGAAATTTTTCTGCTGCCGGTGACACTTTACAGGGGAATATTTGATCGCGGCGCGAGTTGTTATTGCAAGGCCTCGCTAAGGGCTTGTGTTAGGCTATAAATTACTTTCCCAACGAGACGTAGTCGACCACAGACCCGTCAATAATTCATCGCAAGGCCTGCTTCCCACCGAAAATCCTTTCACGTAAGCGGCCTCGGCCTGTATATTGCGCCAGGGAGTCGGGGAAAATATTTAATTTACTCTGAAACACCAGCGAAAATATTACGTTCGAACGACATCCTTCATCGTGAATTCCAGGCACTTCTTTGGTATACGTGGTATACTCCGGGAGATTGTGGATGAGTAAACGCAGTACAATTTGAATCCAAATGATCGCAATTTATCAATAAAAAATTTGAGATCTTATAAAAAGAAAAACGAACTGGGGAAAAATACACCGCATCAAAAGGAAGACAACGAGGAACCCACATCTAAAATGGTTCCTTCTAATTTTATCCATTCACAAAGAATTTTAAACTACAGCCACCAATTTCCCAAGTCACCCCCAGTCACCTTCACCTCCGCTAAAAGAAATCGAAATCCGCTAATATTATTTCCATCACGGTCATTCAGAACCACAAAATTGTGTAAAAATTCTATCGAGATGAGAAGCACTAGACTTTCGTCCAGCTTCCCTCTCTTTCCAGTAGAGTTGACTCTCGCCTTAAACGCTCGTAAAGCGATACAAATCGTGGAGGAGCTAAGGCTAGGTTTCTCGGCTGGCGTATACGTCTTTGTAATGGCGAGGGCACATATTTCAGAGTCAGTCACATTTACCCTTTCATCGATCTCCTCGCTCTATCCCCATTTTTCCCCGTTTCCGTTTAACCACTCTTTACGCGGGCTACGTGTACAGATGAGCAGGTACAACGACTGGATATGCTGCCTTTCAATGCCTCGCGGAACGTTTCGTTGTTCCCCGTCGCTACGCCCCCGCGAACATTACTTGAAATATCTGCCTTACGTTCTCCTTGCAAGCTTTGCAATTCTGAAACGCGCCCTTCCTGTTTCGCACGCTTCCTTCGACTGCGAGAGGTTTAACGAAGTTGCAGAAAAGTTTCTGGAAATTCGCGAAGGTTCCTTGAGGGTTCCATGTGTTTAAGAATTGTTCCGATTTGCGTGGGTACCTGAAGGAATTTATTTATGTCGATTGTTTATCATATTTATAATCGGTTTTACGAGAGTTTGAATTCTTTCGTCAAAAGTGGTATCAGGTTTTAGGTAAAGTGTATATGCGTGCTCCATTGTGTAAGACTTAGATTCTTAAAACTATGAGAAAGTATTTATATTCCTTGTGCGCGTGGTAACAATGAGTTTAGACTGTCAGATCGTTAGATTTGTCATGCAGAACGATTTAAGAGATAAGAATATAACGCGCGAACTACGAGCCGATTTTATGTCAGACAAAACCATGACAATTTCGTATACTGTCACCTGTTGCATTGACAGGATACATCTCCTCGACAGCGATATTAAAATGCGAACAGTGAAGACCGTATTAAACGAGTGCACTCGACTCGCGGATCACCTGGAGAGGAATGATTGAAGGGTACAAGATCGAGTGGGAAATACTTTCAATATTTTTGCCGATAAAACATTCCTTGTAAGTGCTAGCAGCTGCATTTTACATCAAGAATTTTCAGAAAACCGATTTTCAAATTATTTTCAACTGAATGCACCGTGTAGTGTAACATAACGTGAAATTCTTAGACTTAGGTACAACATTTATCCTATAAAACTTTATAAAATTGAAGCGCTAAGTTCGCCCTCGATAATTATTGAAGGGTTTCTAGACGACCCTTTTGAAGTCACCCTGCTTTATTGTCCGCTTTCTTTCCCGTCTATCGATTTTCGTAAATCCCACTGCAGCAAGTAGGATAACTCGATATTAGTCAGACGCTTAAGGTTACGACACGAACCGTGCGACGAGCAAGTTACAGCTGCGCTCGAAATGATGTTCCTTGCTGTAAATTTCGCCGTGATACGTTTACAGTCTTCAAACTGCGGTCATAAAGTTAGAAGAATGTAAGGCGCAGTTATGTCTTTACAACCAGTAAGGGAACAGTTGAAAGAAGGCTACCTCTGCTTCCACTCACACTGGCTTATTTCATCAACTGCATTACCTGAACACTCCCAATTATTTACCAGTCCTTACCCCCCAAACAACTTTCCCATTAACTGGCTAAAGCTTAAATAAGATTTGCTGTCCCATAACAACCCTAACAATGAATTTAAGTCCGAAGCTTTCAGAAAATTTTAACAAATAACTCGTTAAATGTATGTTTCACAATGTATGTACCCTAATTGGCTTCGGCTCACAAGAAACTCGCTGCACCCTTTCGATTCAGCAGGCTCGATGAATCTTCCTGCAAACAGGAAGCTATGGGCTGCCTTCTTCCGCGATGCTCCGTGAAATTTCCACTTAGCAACTTTTACTAGGGAACAACGATTCGTCTTTATTATGGCTCTCTCGGTTCGACGAGGCTCGCCGAAGTTTATTGAGCGGGGCCATACACGCGAGAGATCTGGCTGTTCATCCATTTTACAAGTGTGCCCCCCCTGTTCGACCCCTCTTGTCCAGCGAGATAAGGTTTTCTGGAATTTATCGAAGCGAGGCTCGTCCGTGCTAAGGCTCTCATTTTCGCTGGCGCAGTCGAGACCTTATCGGTTCCAAGGGAACTTGGAAGATTCATCGGTGAAGGGATGGGTGAAAAAAAACCCTCTCGCGTGTCTCGCGCGTGTAAGCGACCCGGGGTGTAGGTGTGCCCGATCTTTCTCCGTGAGGACGATTTATCTGACGCCGGATTTCGGCTGGCTTCGAATCCTGCGGGCTATCCTTCCATTTCTACGATCCATTTCCCTTACATTTGTTTCGCGGGGAAACGATTAGGGGCTCTTTAGGATCGAGAGAGTCGGTGGACAGTGGCTGGCGCTCGAGGTACAACCACTCTGAGTGCTGAGACTCTCGTGGCTGGGTTGTCATAACCAGAGAATTATTTGGCTTCTTATTTTGGCTTCGATATTACACGGAGGGTGAACTTAAAGCATGGTTCTTAAGAGTATGGTTGTACACGAGATGAGTGCATGTAAAAGGGAAGAAAAGTGATCGAGGAAAAAATTGGTTTACAGGATCTCATATATGAAAGTAGAAAAATTAGTTTCCTCGTGATTGCGATCTCCCAAGTTTTCAGAGTAAGTAGTATATTTTAAACAAACTTTAAATGAAATTAATTCTAAGTAGTACAATCAGAACATAGCCTGACATTTGCTCCTACCCCTGTTCTAATGCTCACACGTCAAAAAGTGAAACGCAGTGAGTTGTAAATAACACAAATTGTCAAGAAATTATTACACGATGCATATCGATTATGCAAAGCGACTTGAGGCTATGATGTTTCCACTGAATCGAACACGAAGAAAAGTTAAGAGAAATTCGACACGGTATTTGTCGGGGTAAATTTATACAGATTTCATTCAAAGCGGTCGTTCGTTGTGAATTACAGAAGGAACGAGCCCGTCTGTCGGGAGGGGGGACTCGATAAACCTGGTTCGCGCGATACACATATGCAATTTCGTATTTGCAATCCAGTTGAAGCGTCACGCTAGCCTGAAATCGATTTCCGACCGATTCATCTAACGGTTACGTATATTTTTTTGTCTCTGTCTTCTTTCCGTTCCACTGTTTCCCCGGTCCAACCTGCTCCACCGCCCTTCCGTTTCACGTCAGATGACAGCCAATTTTTATCCCAGTGATTGCATTTGCAATTCCCATGCGAAACTCCCGGGCACAAGCGCGTCTTTCGCGCTCCTCTGATCCCTTTCTCGATTCTTTTAGAGCGGGCTTCACTTTTCCAAGCCAGAATATATTTCAACCTCGAAACGTACAACATGCAACTTTCTCCTGTTCTCTCCTCCCTATTGCCGATAATCGTGGCAAATAATGCCGACCGATCGTTGTATGTGTCCTGATCAGTAACGCACTTAGGATTCAAGCTTGGGGGGAGCCGAGTTGAAGGGATGAAAATATTTTTAATGCAAATTCAATAAAGTTCATTAGGGGATTATAAAAATTTACTTAAGGAATAAAATGCAGGTTTCTTTTCTTTTTACAAATCCGGAATTACTTCAGACGTGGTTACATTAATCCCCTTTTTCGTTTTTCATTGGGGTGGTAACAGGGCCCCTTGCCCCCCCCCCAATTCATCTTTTAAACAACTCCTCTTTATCATGTTTCACAAACACTGTCTTTCTTGGAAGTACTAGTCTTTATCCCATCATCCGTGCTCTTTACAACTAATTATTCTTTCATTATCCAAGCGTCGTGAAGACTCGTTTAGGACCCGTTTTCACAAAACGCGGTCGCCAGTGTTCCCTCCAAACTTAAATCGCGAAAAAGCCGGGGGCGTGGCCCAGAAATTTCACGGCAGCGAGGTGTGGTTCTTGAAAATATAATTCCAGTTCCTTAAGAAGCAATTAATTCCGTCCCCGGAGGAACGATAAAGGGACGGCGGAGGGATGACGGTGGCAGAGGGAGGCAGACATTTAAATTAAGTGGCTTCCTTCGAAATTAGATCAGGGAGAATGTTCTCCGTTGTCCCGCTCCTTTGCGGCGAACCAGACATTCATCCGCGCTGCGGCTTCCTAGTATAAAAACAGGAACCAGGCAATTTATCGATCCCACCGTATCGTGGTAAATATCGGCCTGCATTCAACGACGATAAAGTTAAAACTGTACAAAAATCTAGATGATTTTTGATAGAAGAATCTTGGCTGAATAATAATCCCCGGAACGTTTTCCTGAAAAGATATCTTTAGAAACTACCAATTAAATGATCCTGGTATGGAGTGACGAAAGAGTAAAATGAACTTAACGTAATTATTATAGTAAACAATATAGGATAATCGAAGACTTATGGGAATTTAGTTTTGTATATCATTTGGTAGATGTTTACTTGCGACGTGGTTATTTAGCGTCATTTGTATTTTAGTCGATCATAAATGTTTTTTTCTGGAAGGATCCACTGAATTAACTCAGCTGTCAAATTAATATTTTATCACTGGCAATTACAAGAGATTACTAATGGGGCTTCAAGCAGTCAAGACCTAATGCAATAGGTCATTTAAGACTATTTCCCACCTGTCCTCCCTAAACTGTCTAAAGACACATCCGACCTAAGTGGCATTTTCGCTACGCATCGACCATCCTTAACCCTTCGTTGACACTCTGGGTGTGAGCCACCCATAAGCTGATTTTGACGCTCTGTACCTTGTATATCCAAAATAAATTCCTGTTTTCCAAAACCAACTTACAAACTATTTTTTCTCTCAAAATATTATATCTGAGCAATAATTCTGTAGATTTTTAGCTTCTAATATTTAAATTTGTAAAAGTTACAGTTTTTTTAAAGATTTTTTCGTGTTTTCTCGACATATGGTAATCTAGATTTTTTTACAAGAACACTCATTAAATTTCAATAAAAAAACTATTTGAATACATTCTACAGATCATGAAATTGATCCGTGTTTTTTTTTCCTAACGATTGGATTCTTCAGATCAGAATGGCAGTCGTTCAAAAATTGTTCTGGGTGTGAGCCACCCAGGTGTGTTAAAGTTGATCGGAAAATGAGGTGTGTCAACGAAGGGTTAAGACTCACCCCCTCATACGTACAGACATGCACACTCACAAACACCCCTTCGCAGTTTCAACACACATATCCTCCCTTCCAACCAATTCAAACACACTGGCTTTCATAATACTCTTTTATGTAACATTGCATAACAATATATTTTATCGTTGTAGGACGGAAGTCCAAAATATCCCCGAAAACATTGTCAACCTAAAACAAGAAATATTAAAAAACGAGAAGTATCCCAAGAATTGTCAACCTTTTTTACGTGGTGAAATCCTCAATGGATACCCTTCCCCTCTAGGAGGGAGAGACCGGGGTAGTGTAAGACTCATACTGACTAACCCCCGCCCCCCCCCCCCCCCTTAACGCTTTGCACGATATGCGAGCATCCTGAGAATAAAATAGCGATTCTTTCAGTAGCCCCCACCCAAGCGCAACTCTCTTTAGGGCTTTTTAGGTCAATCTAACCCAAATTTAACCCCAAAGTTCAAATATTGTATTAGACATATCGAAATTTTACTGCCCTACAGCGTTAATTGCTAGGATTTACCGATAAATTCTAATATTCACCGGTCTTTGAACTTTTACAATGACATGCACACCGACGTGCAACGATGGATAGCCCTTGTCCCAAGGTACGTAGAAATGGAGAAATCACGGGAAGAGGGGGAGAGTTAGAGGGGTTGGACGAGACGCGAGAACAAGCTGCCAGACACAGGACACGGTTTGTTCCGTATCGTTAGGGCTCGCGTTTAGACGCATAGCCGGGCGTCGCGTATTGCGTGCCAACCAGCTGTTGTACCTACATCCAGAATGTACGTCGTCGGTATTGCCGCGGTTCCCCCGAATTGCCTGATACAAAGGGGCCCGCCGTATGACGTGTAGCAGACTGGTAACGTGCAACCGCCCCATCCGTGTATCGGCCAGCAGCGAGGCAATAACTCAGTTATCACTCTGAGGGAGAGAGAGAAGGTCCTCGAATGGCCATATAATGACGCGTGCTGCTCAAGGAAAATGGTCCTCGCGACGCTGCTGCCTTTCATCGGTGTAATTTATTCCGTTCTTGCGCTGGAACTCCCCTGGCGAGACTCTGCGGCTTGGATTCCTCTTGCAGGGGGGAAATTTAGTTCTCCGTTTCCGGGGACAGTACAGAGATATGTGGAGGCGAGTTCGTTACCTGTGGCAGGATTGGTTGCATGTGGTGGAATTAGGTTCTGTTTGGAGGTACATATATTGTATGTTTAATGGTGTTAATGTGGCGATGGATGTTCGATTTCATCTGTTGCAGCTTGTTATTATTGTTTTTTAAGTTGATTTGAATGGTAGTTGAATTTGGATGTTTTGGGAGACTTGATGGGTGTGGAAAGTTCTCATGTATTTTGTAAGTTGTGGTGTGGGTTTTATTTGATACGTGACGAGGTGGAAGTGGGAAGTATTCTTATACACGAGAACTCTTGTAAGTGGAATTATAACATCGATATTGTTGAATATTGTTGAAGACGGGAGGGGAATAATATTTAGAATTGTTAATATTTTATTAGTGTTCGATGTGTCTCGAGTTCTTTGTCATATATTATTTTGCAAATACGATGGAGAATCTAGCTTAGAATCTTGTTGATGATAAAGTGATCATTCGGTGATCAGGTGCTCAGTGTAATCGTATTAAAGTGGAGGAAGCTACATTGTAGAATAACTTAATTAATCGATACAGTTCTTAGCATGTACAAGTCTCATTCTTCCTGATCACTTACGTTCATTTAAATACAGGAACTACTTGTTCAATTACGTTTATGAATGTAATTGTGCAAACTAGTTGTATAACAATCGAACAGCAGAGCTTTTATCATTTAAGTACTTTGGTTACTGAAGACTTTCATATCTCTCATATACATTGCCACGTGCCACCATTAATTTAGTGTCATACAGAAGTGTTTTGTACTGATTGATACATGAACTAAGAGCTTGGGAAAAAGTATCCGAGATAGAAATTACAATAAAGCACAATTAATCTAATTCTAGTTTACTGTTTCGTCAAAGAATGTATTCCAAAGTTAGGGAATAATTTTTGCATTTAAAAGACATCTTAGATAGTATCTATCTTCAGATATAGGACAGTAACGTTTCTTCAAGAATTCCTCTCCAATTCAAACAATTCAAAGTCACAGAATTAACCCATACTAGCTGCATACGATTTTCGTTTCACAACAACCACTGTTTGAGTTCTGTTAGCTGTGACGAAGTTTGGTCGCGGAAACTTGACCACGAGGTGGTTTAAACCGTGTCATGGAACTGTCAGAGCTCAGGTATCCAAGAGCTCGGGTAATCACCCACGATATAGCAATGCCACTGCCGTTTAGAACACTCAGAACTGCTATAAATCGTCGGTATAAAGTCTGCCTTTTACGGCACTTGGAGAAATGCGAAAGGCGAGCTCGAAACGACTCTGCAAACAAGCACTCCACATCTTTCTTCAATACCAACCTGTTCCACCGGGGACATTATAGAGTTTGCAGATTTCCACAGAAATCAATTTCATAGAATCAAATGTTCAAAACATATCTACTTCAATTTTAATGGTATTGGACTGAAGGTAAAGGACTTTACTCAAAGTGCAATATAATATTTTTAACATGAAATTAGGGTCGGTTTAAAATATAATTTTGCACCTTTCGAATTTGTTTGAAAAATACAGATCATAGAACTTAGAAATTTCTGCTCGCTTTTGTGCAAAACTTGTTAACCTATACTTATGTATTAAAATATAGTAACACAAAATAATGACTTAAACTACCCTTAATTTCACGTCATATTTCAATTTCAGTAACATCTACGATATCGAGTGGAAGATATTATCTATTTGCCATCGAACGACCCATTCATTAAATTGCTTGAGAATTACATTGCATTTAAAACAACTTTACTTAGGTTGTGATAAATGTTTTCCATAATTCCTCTTAGAAAATTAAGAAACGTACTAAAGATTACTTGAATCATGTGCTAGAAAATTCTCTGCCACCGCAGCATGAAAGTGAGGAATAAATTCAACCCGTTAGGGAGTTGTTAATTTAAACGAAACTTGTCTAAACCTCGATAGAGACAGATCAATATTTCATTAGGTGCTTCCTCTCGATAAATTCTCCTTCGATGATTATCCTGTAAAACTGGCAGCGTGTTCGAAGCACTCTGGAACTTCGTTGACGTTTCAGTCGAAGTTTACATTCGAATACGTGATGCCAGAGTTGTAGCGGCTTTGATAAAGTTTATCCAACCGCTGGACAGAGAACGCTACCTACGAGGAACCATAGGGACGGGGTTCAAATTGCAGCTGACAACTGTGGACCGTCGAAAGGTTTCATGGTAATTGCTTCGCGTGACAAGTTATCGATTCACTAGGTATCACGGACCACGAGAGCTGTGATATGGATAACTATTCTCGTTTATCTTGCGGTGGCACGAAGTAATTTAAGTTTCGTGGCAAGTTTTAAGTATCCTGTGTATGGCAGTGGACAAAGAAACAAGAATATTTAGGGACAAGTTATTCGCAATTAATTATATTTGTATATGATCATTATCATGTGGAAATGGAAATGGAAATGTGTATAAGATAACTGATAAACTAAATGAAACGCCGATGTCTAGGTATTTATTATTGTTGATGGATCTCAGTGATTGACGGTAGAAACTAAGTATTTTGAAGTTAGAATTTGAAGGTTCTTAATTCTAATTTATTTCAAGATACATTTTATCTCTGCATTATTTTTTCAATTGAATTCTGTGTAATCTTATGTTGAAGAACAATTCTTATATGTACGTATATATATTCAATCGTTCACTTGGGATAAGGAGATTATGTGAAGACAGTTCTCTAAAACGTTGCCTTGCACAGGGAAAGTTACCGAGAAAATTAACTTTCAAGAGTTTCAAGTGCGTTTTCACGATCTCAAACTGTCCTCAGGCACGTATGAGTAGAAACTTTCGACTTAGGTCAAACGGCGATTAAAAACCACTTTCATTTTTGACGTTCAATTCATTTTCCTTGTTCAATAAACTTTGGAGGATTATATTTGGAATAAATTGCACAAAATTGTGAGGCAAATGGGAATTATTTTCCCAAGTTTCCTCGACAGAAATTAAATTACTTTCCGTAATATTTTTTTAATTAAAAACCTTCCTAAAACACACTATTCCCAAAATGAATACAATCTAACTAAAACAATGCTGCTAACCGAAGGATTTTAGGTATTTACGCAGAGTTAAAAATTTTATCAGGACAAACCAACCAACAATTTAATATATTCTCAGCCCGGTGGAAAAGTGTTCGAGAACTTTCCACTTGCTCGACGATGGGCCCGCAATAAAGACGACGTAAAAATACGCGACGGACCAGGGGGACTTAGATTTATGAACAAAGTTCTCTGTCAATGTCGCTGCAGTGCGCGCACAGTCCAGCAGAGGCCATTGGTTGATCAAGATTAATGACAACACCCACGCGCCGAAGTAATTTCAGGCATCGAGTCAAGTTGACGTCCACTGCGCCGCTCTTGTTTTGCTTACAGTACATTTATTCAACATTAGTGATACACGATTTAACTTGGTCCCTGGTCGCGACTCTCCTCCAACCCCATCCCCGCGCCTCGCTCGATTCGCCCAACCCCCTCACGTCACCTCTGTCACCTTCGTTTCCCTACTTTCGCGTGATTTATAACAATATCGTCATCGGCACTTGGCGCTGGCATTAAGCAAAGAGTCGACAACGCCTCTCGCCTGGCACGTTCGATAGATAACGTCCCTCAACGTCCAACTTCCAGGGGAAATTGAGAAATAAGCTTCAGAGCGACGGCGAACGGGGATCGACGACCAGATACAGCGTTTAAAAGGGTTTTGTTACGCAAGACTGGTTCCATTATTATAATCGTACTTGGAGATGTTTGGATATTTAAAAAAATTAGCATGTTTGACCGTGGAGCGTTTGATTTCTGAAGTGCTGGTTGTAGGTGACATCAAGAGACACGGTAGTGTCTCGCGCCAAGTATACATATATAGCTATATGTATGCACAGCGCGAGGCACAGAGTGTCTCTATGACGCCACGACTCGCTATCAAGAACCCTGAGATTTCCGAATCTCACTAACGGCTGATCCGATTAGACTTTGAACGGTCTTAATGGATAGCTTGGGTTTGATTTACATAAGAAAAGTGTCTTCGTTTTCTTCTTACGTGCTTTATGAGCTGAGATATTTTGATGTAAAGTTGCAATTTCCTGAATTTTATGTTCTGAAAATTAAGAATCGTCATCGTCCACAACTTCTGGGCAAGAGGGGAGTATGAAAGGGTGGGGAAATGTCTCTCAGGCACGTTGTTCATTGGATGAAGGTTCGGCCAATCGCGTAACAAATTCTTGTCACGTGACAGCTAGACAGAAACCACATCTGACGAGGTAAACGTAACCTCGCTAGTGTCAAACAACCATAACCTGAACAAGTGTCAGATATGAAAACTTGTCAACATTTTTTAAATGTCACGAATTTTTACATCATACAGGACACTGAATTATTGTCTCAATTAACAAGGTAAGTCGGCAAATTTTTTTAATAGACTATGTAGAACTTATAGAAACAGAGGGGACGCATAGACTTGAAAGTTGTACGGAGAAGCTTCGACAGAGGAGTATCTTCTTTCGCACAAGTTTCTACAAAATAATATATTGTTTTTATACCAGCAAACTATTTTTACATGAGAGTTTTTATGTAAAGCTTATAGAATTGAAGGGGACGCACAGGCTTGGATAAAAATGAAGAGAACGCACAAGCTTGGATAGAAATGAAGGGGATCCACAGGCTTGGAGGTTGTACGGAGAAGGTTAGATAGTCAGAGAAGCATCTTGTTTTGCACAAGTTTCAGGAAATTTGTCAAATAAGGTAAATGGACAAAATTTTTCAAATTAGCGTAGCGTTAAGAATTAAGAAAATTATGGCGTACTGCTTGCAATGTAGAGTAAGTCACATTAGTGAAGAAAGTACGCTGGAAACGCATCTCCTTTGATACTTTCCAATCTTTTGTGAAAGATATTTGTAATACTTTATTAAAATCCACAGTAGTTCCCACGCTATTCATTAATTTTATTAGTTTCCCATTAACAATATTTCAATTCATCAATATACATACTAAATTAATTTTATTCCAACGCTAATAAATTGTGGGTTAAAAATATTGGATCTCTTTGTTCAATTTCGCTGAATTATCATTAGCATTTAAATTTCCTCCAACAAGACTTTCTGCCATAGGTATGCTATCACCTCCTTTGGACACATTATGTAGTCTCTACACTTCCTATAACAAAAGTGCACTCTTGTTCTATAAGTTCTATGTTAGGTTGTAACTAAAAAATGTGGCTTTTATATATTTACAGATAATCGAAGCAGAAAATGACGCAGTATGATCTACGACACAGAAAAAAATTTATTGTGACATAGGGTAGATGTACCTATTACTGTCAGTGTCCCTATTACTGTCACTTTATTTATTTTGCTTTATAAAAATTTAACGTATAAAGAATAGTGTACAATAATAATATTAATAATAACACTAGTTTACAGACCTCATTTTCGGCATCAGCAGCGGGCCATTTTCTATAAGAAAAAAATAGTGCCATCTGTTGCGCAAACATTTTTTTTTATTTTGTAAACTAGTGTAATAAGAACAGTCACAATTTAATAATAATATTATTGTTGTACACTATTCTTTATACGTTACATTTTTATTAAACCAAATAAATAAACTGGCAGTAATAGGGACACTGAGAGTACAAGGAAAATCTACCCTAGTATTATATTAATTAAACAATTTTATTCGACTTCGATCCTCTGTTTGGTTCTAGTATGTTTGCTTCATATCTGAAAATTCAAATTTAAACCAATCCCACCAGTCCAATTGTCGTGTAGCTTTGCAGGCATGCGAAGTTTGGAGGACAATATAATACATTGTTAAAAATATAACTCCGGGGGTGTGAAAAAATTATCTAGTCATCGATAAAAACTACAAAATGTGTGAAATCCCCTCAAAATTACCTTTTTTAAAAAAAGGTACAAAAAAAGCGCCAAGTATATATGTAATCCCATCAAAAAGAATCCCATTTAAAAACATTGTCGTAAAGTAATAGTTTTACAAAACTAATGATATCCGTAAATTGCGCCAATTATCACAATGGCTATTTATACAAAGAAAAAATGTAATAAATAATATTAAGCAGATATATTTTTATATAAATAAATATTTTAATACGAATAAATAATTTATTCAAAATACTTGGCGCTGCTCTCCGAAAAAATGTTAATTGTCTTGGTTAATAAATAAAACAAGACAAGACACCACTGAGACAAGAAAGAAAGTAATGCAATTTATACGTATTTATTCAGTTTAGCAACACCAATTCGGAGAGCAGCGCCAAGTATTTTGAATAAATTATTTATTCGTATTAAAATATTTATTTATATAAAAATATATCTGCTTACTATTATTTATTACATTTTTTCTTTGTATAAATAGCCATTCTGATAATTGGCGCAATTTACGGATATCATTAGTTTTGTAAAACTATTACTTTACGACAATGTTTTTAAATGGGATTCTTCTTGATGGGATTACATATATACTTGGCGCTTTTTTGTACCTTTTTTTAAAAAAGGTAATTTTGAGGGGATTTATAATACAATTGCGGTGGATGTACTGCACGACGAAAGTTTCACTCGAGCCTTTTTTTTATACAACGCGTTCCGTTACAGCTGTAGTAGATTTGTTATGTGAAACGGTGACCGGAATTTGCGGATTTCGCGATGAAGGGTTTTTTTTTATGGGAAGAAGGGATTTGGAAGAGGACCGGGACACACGTTTCATATTTCTCTTGTGCTTTATTGGTACACAGAGGTTTATTTCATGAATAATTCGAAGGAGTTTAGTTTTTCTGTGTAGGCATATATTTGAGATTATGGTCACCTCTATTTACAAAAATCATGTAATAGAAACGACAAAGTGGGAGAGAAATTAAATTAAACTGTGAGCACATTGGTTTGGTTTTTATGGAAAGGTGGGGCGTGTAAGGTGTATTCAATATTCAGTGTCTGAAATCGATGCTCAAACATGAGGTAGCAGCTGTATATCTTATGTAACCACTAGAAAATGAAGCAACTGTTTTATGCAGAGATTAAGGATCAGAATGTTGCCTCGATTGAGGTATAATATTCAGCCACGAGGCAAATAGAAAGTGTTGGGCGTCATTTAAGGTCAGAGGAAGTCTTGAACGTCTAGTAGATACTAAAAAGTTATCGTTGGGCGACTCGATGAATTTACAATGATAATTATATAAGTGCAATAATACCCAAAATTTTAGTATTTAATACTTTCCTAATTCAGAATAAAAACTTTCATTTGCTATTCCGTTAAAAGGAACTGAATCACCCGAAATAAAGAAAACCGTATGGTTCAATAGGTTTCAAAATAAAGTATAATCAAAATTGAACTATGATACCCCGATATAGACAATTCCCGATTACAGCTTGGATTTTAAAGGATCATGAGTCATGTTCGATCTTCCTGGTCATTGCAGTCGGTCAACTGCAAGCAGCGAAACCGCTTGTTTCCCTGGGAGCTTTCAAAGCTTCGCCGGAGTTAGTTACTCGATTTCTCCAGATGCGGGCCTTAGACAGCCAAGTTGAAAGCTATTTGCTGTCAGGGTAATCGAGAACTCGGACAGGTCGATGAGTTTCACGGGCCAGGCTAATTATCGTGACAATAATTCAGCTGTAACTATCATACTCGACCATCGTTGCATTGTCCAGCGATGTAAATTACAAAGCCAGCTATTTCTGCGTTGGATTTTCTGGTTGGAAAACTCTGGACGTGTTGTATCAGAGTTTTCGCGACTACGATTCATTTCAATTAGCTTGACATGACTGTAACGCGAACTGGAAGAAAGAGATGAATTGGGTTCGCATTTGTTAGGATAAGTGCGATGAGTTAAGCAATTTTCTGTTGTTAGATTTTGAGAGTGATTGGGGATGTGTTGAATGAAGATGAAGAATTTTATTCGATGAAACTCTGTATACAGATCAGAACTCTTTCTTTCTGCAATATTATTTAGAAAAATGAAGAAATATTATTGGAGATCATCAGGAATTCCTTCTTTCACAGAAAAATAGCTTATAAACTCCATTTTATCTGAGAATATTCTTAAAAATTTCAAATTCTACAAATATGAACCTCCTCAGCTTCACACTTTATTTAAAATATATCATTTTTCTTCTCCCACTACAATTTCTTTATCTTCTTAAACTTGTATCCAAGAATTTCCAAAAGCACCAAAGGTGTCAGAACAAAAAATGAATTATACCATTAATAATCTGCTCCACTGTTTCAGTTTCACAAGGCATTTCTTCTTTCATTACATCTCATCAAGCTTCAACAGCTATTATTTTGGGGGTGCTTGTTATCAAAGTGTTTACTGGAAGCATAAGGTAGCGTAACAAGATTGGATGTCCAAAATCGATTCGCCCAAGCTCCTACGTGGTAATAAACGTGAGAGCCCTTTGAACTTGAATTCCTAGACGGTTCCCTGACTTCCCGAGGCTCGTCTAACTTTCTATCTCATTTACCACGAATCCGGGATGGCTCGATACCACAGATGTATGGTTACTCGATATCGAAACTCCTTGGAACGTCGGCTGGATCACGGCTTACCGCGTGTTTCCACTTTTCTCCAATATGCACCGGCAATGTTCAACTCTGTTAATATCACATTACAGAGGAACGTTTCCTATAACCCACAATCAACTTTTTATCGCGATAGTAGAGCAACTTTTGACTGTTATTCATGTTTATCTAGGCCGTAGACAGTGTCAGGATTGTTAGAGTAAACCTCCAGTCTGGAGGTTTTGAGATTAAATTTTAAAACGGCAATATTAGAATCGAAATACTTTTTCGAACGTTGTCACACTGAGTCGATTTGACCCTGTCAATTTTCAATCAGTTCTTATTTAAAAACTATTTGTTAAATTAAGTCTAAAAAATTCTGAGATAATGTCTGAACATTGTAGAATATATGCCCATCGTTGAAAGTTGACATTTAAAGTGTCATCATGCATAAAAAAAAAAATTGAAGCAATAAGAGTTTCGACGAAAAGGTTTTTTGCTTAAAAAAACGCAGGGTCAATTTCACCCAGTGTGACAACCGAGGGTTAACTTAAAGGCATCTAAGACATCTAAAGACATCTACAGACGCCTAAAAGGCGTAGAACTGTTACACAAGAATACCCATCTCAATCCCATCATCAAAATCCGCTGCAATCAGACAGCAAAGCCCAAAACCCCAAATAAACATTCACGTCCACTTCTCCCACTAAACAACCACTCCCACATGGCACACCCAGTACCACGATACGTTCCCAGATTTACACGCCTCCACCTATCCCCAGCATAAGGAATGCTACTAGTAAAACAACCGTGGCCCACTAGATCAGAGATCGGTTCCAAGTCCAGCTTTCAATTCGTCCGATTGCACTTTAATACCCGCGACCGCCATTAAGTTTCCGTCGCTTTTCACGGGGGTATCGGGAACAATGCGGTTTACAGCTAATGGAAAACTGAAACCAGCAGAACCGCCTCGTCGCAATCAAAAGGCGTAGGGGGCTTTTTGCCCGCCTGGCTGTTTGTTTTGCGCGTCCCGTGGCCGCGCGGTTTTTATTCCGCTCAGTCGTGTGCCGTTGAATCTACCAAGATTATCGTCCAATTTGGCTACGGTGAAGCACGTAGCACGGTGCCGGTTTTCGCCGGCACAAACGCCAAAGCTGAGGTATAAAAGGCGAGATAAATTGAATCGACAATTTTTCGAAGTTCCTCTGCCACCACTACCACCCGCCGTGCTATTGCTCATACTCTTGTTCCTTTTTCTGTTTGCATTCGGTTTTGTCGCTTTACTGGCGAGGACGTTACATATGGACAGATTGAAAGCGTGGAAGGAACGCAAAGATTTAAAGCTGGCTTGATTCTTTGAATCCGCTCCCTCTTGCTGCTTCCTCCTACTGACAATGGTTTGTTTCTAGTTACTCGATGAAAATACGATGGTAGGGCAAAAATTGCAATAATTGAGATACTAGCTTTGCTGCTAACTGATTTTTTCATCAGATCTTCAGTAATTAGATCGATTGTTTATAGAAGCGTTTGATTACGAAATTCGCAAGGCTTCTGAATATTTTCACTGACAAGTAGATAACGTTTAATTGACGCACAAGAATTCTACTTAGTATCATCGATAACAGCTTCGACATGTGTCTCCAATATTGGTATTAAAACCCAGTTGCCACGATTATCAGTAATTCGAATCGAGAACATCTTGAACTTTTCAAATCTTCTCCAATTACCTCAAACAGTATTACGATAGTCGCAGAATCGAGCACTCGATCGTTCATGAAAACTGCAGCCAATTGCAAAGGGTGCAAGAAAAGGAAGGCGAACGGTGCTTGGGCTGTTCAAAGGAAGACAGGGTTCGCGAAAGAGACCGGGAGTGGAGGTGCACGGCTGGGGTGCAAGCACGTAGGGGACGATCGCGCGTACCACGCTAATTGGCGAATCACGAGTAAATGAAATTGTCGTGAGCGTTTGATCTAATTAGGCTGGGGCCTGCTGATGCGCCTGCGGCCCGCGGAACCATAATTAAAGGGCAGACTCGAATTAGCCGCGACTCACCCCGTTGCAAGCCACCCCCCCCCCCCCACGGCGCCGCGTTCGATTTTCAACGGTTTCGAACTCTGGTTGACCCCCCACAGCCACCTGGCATTTTAATTAAGACCAGCCGTGATCGGATTATCCCTGAAACGATAACGCTAAACCGCGATGCGTGAGTTTATCACGGTTTTCTGGGGTAAGAGTGTTGGTTGTGGTGGCTTCGAATTTTTTATATACCTGGAGAGGAAAATCTTTCCATAGCTTTGTTAGTTTCGATGAGGATTTCGGTGATTTGTACATGTATAATTGATGGTATAGGCTTTCTGTGAGTAGTTTTTGTTATTTTCAAATTAACTGGTGTCGAGAAATTAATTGAATCTTCCTAGGCACAAGTTTAAGGAGAAGATGAGTATTTACTCTACCCCATTGAGGAAAATTCCGGAGTAAAATCTGAACTTTCATATACATTTATTTAAGCAATTAATTCCCGTCATTATCGCATTCCAGGAACTATCATATTATTCAGAATGCATACCCTTGATTAGCTTCCCTGTTTAGTCCTTAAAATTCCAGGTAAATAACGTGTGAAATCATTCTCAACATATACACTGCAAAGGAAACCCAAACTCATAACTATACCTATACTTACCTGTAATTAAACCTAATCGAACCCAAACTCGGATCAACCACAAAACCTCCCGGAACGCATTCCAATCATCATTCCTTCGTGTAATTACTAAAACACCGGCCGTCGATGAATCAACCCACCCCGAAGCTCAATTAAGTTATCGCATCTGCAATTCAGCGTACAATTGCCACCAGCGTGCAGACTTTCCCCCCCAGAACCGAGAGTAGGATTAATAGAATATGATCCCCTCCCACCTGCTCCAAGGCAACGATACCACCGCCTCGTTGGGAACGTCGATATAGGCGATCGGCGATAAAAACAATTGAAAACATAAATTCCCGGCGAACTGGCTCCCTCCGTTTCGTTCAACGCGCGCCACTTCTCCGTTATTTATGCAAATGCGCGCCGCGGAATTTCCATTTTAATCGATAGCACTGCGTCCGCGGGAGAAATTTACCGCCCCCCCCCCTCCCTGAATCGCCGTCTAATCGCTGACAAAATATCCCGGCAATTGGCCGCCGTCGGATTATCCGTGAGCGATAAATTCGACGCGGGAAAAAATCGGCGCGACCGTTAAGCGAACCGCCATGGTCGTCGTGGAGCGAACTAAAAAAAAAAGGGAGAAATACGTGTCACCCAACTGGTCGATCTGCTTCCAGTCCACAATCAGGGGGTTTCAACCCTCCACCCCCCCCCCCCAACCCCACCGTTCGTTTGCAGCCAGTAGCCGCGGTGGAAACTTGCTTCGAATCGAACCGCGAATTTCCGCGCACGTGTGTTGTCGTACGATGTGCGACGACTCTGATGTTTCGACCCTTTCGACGAGTCGTTTTACGACAACGCGAACTTTGGGGGATTGTAGATGGTGACAGAGTGATCGAGGAGCTGTGAATTGTATTAAGTGCAGGGCCGTCTTAACAAATTTGTGCGCCCTGGGCTAAAAAATTTTGACGCCCTAGCCCCCAAGGTGCAATTTATCCAGATAGAAATTTTTGTCTCTAAAATTGAAGAGAAAAAAGCATTTAAACATATTTGATTCTTAAGCGCCCTTAGATCACGGGCGCCCCTGGGCTATAGCCCGTATAGCCCATTGGTAAAGGTGGCCCTGATTAAGTGTGACGTGGATTGGGTACACGATATTTGTACGTTTCAGATGCTTTTGACGCGAAGCTTGCGTGAAATTTGTCAGGATTGAAGGTTGTGTGGGTTAGCAGGCTGTCGCAGGATTAGATGAATGGGGTGAATTTGTTGTGTTCTATTGTGCGAGTCACACCAATAAAAATCAACCACCTTCAAGTAATTTTCTAACACTATCAATGTATGAGGTTTACAATTAGGTATATTTTGATGGTGGCATACGTAGTTCCTTTTTCTAATAGTGAATATTGCAGAAACTTCTGGAATTTGTATCAGAAAATGAGAAATCTGGGTTTCGATACTTAAGAACTATAGCTATAAAGTACCTATGGGTTATGAAATTTATTTTTAATTTAGAGAACCAAATTTCCTAAGTGTGACTACTTAATAATGGAATTCATCCCCTATTCCTGGGAGTCAGTGTATATCAAACAACAATAATAGTTACTTCAAAGGTTGCAATAAGAGAAAAATTCAACAGTGTGCGATTATTAATTTTTTATTACTATAAGTGCCTAGAGTTTCGAAAGGACGAAGTGTTTGACACGTATAAGGATGATGTTTTATAAGCACAGATAATGACACCAGTAGTCGAAATAGAATTCGTCTGGGCAGATATGAATTTGACGCGTGAATAACAACGATATTAAGTTTTAATAAATGACGAAGTTTGGCTTCCACGGCGAGGTGCAAGGAAACCGAGATTTATAACGCACGTTATTACGCAGCGCGTAGCTGGTACGATTTATATCTTGATTTATCACTTGAGCATACTTCTAGCGTGAATGTGGTCGATCGTCCGCATTGCGTAATCCCGACTTGTGTAATCGTTTCATCGTATATTATGGTTTGCCTACATGAGGATTCGGTGTATTTTATTAACCCAGCATTAACTAGTCTATATTTACAGCGAATCACGTTTTCAGATCATAAAGTTTCCAAAACTTTATGCAATACTGAAAACGAATTGGTGATAGAAATCCTTGAAAATTGTTAAAACACATTTCACAACAATATTCATCCTCAGTGAGAAATTGGTAAATCCATATAGAGGAATAATAACAGCAGAAGGTAAATAAAATATTACCTATACTAAATCAAAGAATTGCAATAATTTAACTCGAACTAAAATAAATAACCAATTGCCTGCAATTGAACATTTAAAAAATTTAATACGCAATGTTAATTTCTCCACGATTCCCTCTTATTTGAACAAACACACGTCCCTCGCCAAAAAGCGAATACTCCACGAACCTCGAGGATTCGTAAACGAGGACTCGAGCACGCATTCGTGTCCCTTTTCCTCGAGCGCACTCGAAACGATTTACACTCTTCGAGGTGGACGTTCGTCCATTCAAAAAGGGGATGGCGAAAGATTCCAAAGGGACGGTGGAAAGTTTCAGGAGAGCCTCGGTTAAATTGTTTGCGCCGCGACGAATATACACACGGCCCGCTGGAATTGTCACTCGACGCCGAGAGGAAAATTGATTATGGCAGTGCAAATGTTTGCGAACGGTCACGCTTTCGTCTGGCTCGTGACGATTTTCAAACTGCCAAATTATGTAGGATGGGGTCAGCGTGGCGGGGGTGGCAATCGATACGGGGACAAACAAGGGCGCTTCGCCGAAAGTCGAAAAGTCGTGTTGACAGTGCAAACTGGCCCCAACGCTACCAAGAACCTAGGTATTCGGTGTGCCATCGACCAGGTGAACGTTCCCAGCGGCCCCATGACGCACTTTTAATTACCAATGCCCGCCGCAATTCATTATCAGCTGGCGAATGTCGCGCGTGTATTTTCGTGTCATCCATTATGCGCGCTTTGTCAACAGTCCGTTTAACTTTTGGCGAATTCGAGCGCTCACTGTGTTGACCTATAACACTCAACACATTTTTGCTACCATTACTAATTCATTGATTCAGGCTCGTTTCGACTGCAGTGGACCGTGCACAGATAGGAGTCTGTGGAAGGAAGAATTCTTTTTCTATGAACATGGTTTCCGGTGTTTCGTGGGTTACAGAGAGATTTTGAGAGGTGAATGAGGGGCTAGTAGTTGCTGCACTTTCTGGATATCGTGTACTTGAGGGTACTAGGCAGTAGTTTTTGTAGAAAATGAAGCATTTCTTTTTTAATTAATTACAAAGAAATACATTGAAGCTGAGACTTGTTCTCTGACACAATGTTTATTGACATTATAAGCTTTGAAGAAACATATTTGTTTAGTAAAAAATATACATTACATATGACGCTACATTTGGATCTTTAAGGAGGCTTTTTAAAAAAGTTTATTTTATTTTGCAGCGATGTGCAAATGATTTGTAACTATTTGGGAAACTTTAGGGAGGCAAGAGTTTTATTAAAATTGTTACTTTAACGAATGGAACAGTTTGAGGAGTGGCGATAGCCACCAGGTATCTCGATTTGATCGATTGGATACAGCTGCAACAGATTTCAATTTCATGCTTACGTTGACACGTGTGCTATTACTGCTACTGTCGTTGTCAATCATTGCTGAAAATTCGTTTCCCCGCGATAATAAAGTTCATGGAAGTGGCGATGCTTTGCCATTACTTTTAAATTCGTTGGGAGTGTCAGTAAACTGTTTGAAAGAATTCAGGTGAAATGTTAATGGCCATCCAGAATGTGGTGAAAATGTATTTCAAACCGTGGAATCTCCCTGTCTGTGTCACGATTTATATCACTCAATTTTTTAATCCAGCAAAGGAAGGCAATGATTTTTTTTCAATTATACGTAATAAGTTTTTAGATTACTGTTTCACCGAAATTTGCTTATGGGCTGACAAGAATACCGTGAAAGTGTGTAGGGTTTAATGAAAATAAGGTGCCTGATACTGGACGCAGCAAGGTCTCCCCAATTTAACTGTACGACCACTACCAAGCACAGAAAAGTCACCGTAACTGATGACGGTAATTTTTAGTCTTACCACATATTCATACACGTCTCTCGGAATACCCAGGGCTTTCATAAATTAACAATATCATTCCTCGTGTGCTATACACGAATATAATAATAACACGTTATATTTTACGAAAATCTTGTCCTCAATTCTGAAGTGAAACTGATCCTTAATCATTTCTATTACCACTTTGATGCTTCTGTGATGTAAACGTAGGTAGAAGAAGTAGCTCAATTAGTGGACCACTCATTCAGTAGACTAAAGATTTGAAATTCAAGTTAAACCTTACGTTTCGTTCTTTTAAATTAAAGAAAGGAAGCTGCAAAGTCAATGATGTCCCAAGAACTAAGAGTACATCTGTACTGAGAAAGCTTAGTTCTTGATATCTGTAAGAGGTATTTCAGTTATCTCCACACAAAAAGATTCTGAGTCGGCACAGGAAACCATAAGGCCAATTTTAATAAAATTTGAAACATTGTTCTCTAATACTTACGTCTTAATCTATCCAGTGACGCACTCAGGATTTAATCTTGGGGGTGGGGGACGACTTGGACGGATAAGAATATTTTTTATATACAAATTCAATAAAATTCATTAGGTGATTGTGCAAAAAAGTATTTAAACAATAAAATCCAATTTTCTCTTATTTTTATAAAACTCTTGAATTACTTCAGTCATGGTTACAGTAATCTCTTTTTTCCCTTTGCTTTGGGGGGTGCCAGGACCCCTTGACCCCTCCCCTGGGTTCGCCACTGCCTCTATCAGCTACGTACTCTCAATTCAAATTTTCTCCAAAACTTTCTTACAGAGCCTCGTTAATCCCAAGCAACTACCTTCAAAAACTCTCACCCCTCACCCACGCAAGCACCAACATCCCAAATCGTCTCTCAAAAGAAACCTACGTAGTAGCATCATTCATATCACTAAAATTCATTTACGTTTCTACAAATAGTTTCAAAAGCGACCGTAAAACTCAATCCTTCACTGTTCCAATAAAATAATCCTGCATCTAAATAAAGTAACTTCAAAGACACTCAAACAATCCATCAATGCCCTCCTCAAACAGCACAGCCCCTCTCCCTCAACCCTTCGCACAAACACATCATATTTCCCTTCATACACTCCCGCACCCCCTCCCCCCCCCCTTGTGCACATCTCCACCCCCCCGATACTCCTCGATCCACGCGAGCCAGCAGCAAGTCCAGCAAATTACTCTCGTCACTTTCCATCGCCATCCCAGCCGCTGCGTCCATTAGCGAGATCCCGTTCCGCGCATTTCCCATCGACGTCCCATTCGAACCGCGGGCAACGTCTCCCGTCCAATCTCCGTTATTCCCTGCCGACGGCAATCCAGCACCTTTTCGCCCCTACCCCATTCATACCATCGCTGAATGAACGACGGAAGGGAAATAGACGCGCGCGGGGGTCGCCGTCCCCGTCCTCGCGCGAGTAGGTCAGAGACGCGCTTCCGATGCGACCAGCCCCCGGCGAGCGAACGATAACGCCGCGTAGACAATGAGCAGGGACCAACAATGGCCCTACGGGGCTGGCAAGATGGCTGACACGGGGGTGTAGCCAGTGCCGAGGCTACGGGGGATCGGTTGAAAAGAGGACGCTGAAACGGGACAAATGACGAGTCTACCCGACAGCCCTGTACACCCCGGCACCATTTAACATGTAGCTGAATAGCTATCTGGAAGAATGGCGAAAGGGTCCCCCGAGACTTTCCCGAGACTCCGAGATCCCTCGTCCACGTTCCCTGACCCTGTGAAGCTGGCAACCTTGTTTGATGATCTCCTTCTGACGGGGAGGTCACAGGTATTGGGGACTCGATTCTTGGTCGGAACTTTGGGCGTTTTTCTTGGGGAACTTTGATATAGGTGGGAGGAGGAGTTACGGAGCTTATGGGGTTGAGGGGTTTAATGGAAATTTGTGAATGTAGAAGCTTGTTGCAAAATTTTGGTAGTTGTGGGACTGTGAGGTTCTTGATGGTTGTGATGTGTGTGGGAAATTGTGATTGAAGGTTGGGAGCTTTAAAAGTAAATTCGATTAACACTAGAACCGACGAATATTTAATCTAACTAAAACCGCTAACACATATCATATTCACCGACACTGAAACACATAATATAAATTTCTACTATTTACTTCTAGAATTCTTACGTACAAGTAACATAAGTAGGGGAGAGGTGGGATGAAAGGGACACGTATTGAAGGGGACATGGTCTTTATCTCAAAGATAAAGGATCTGCCCAGGCCAAAAGTGTTTTTATTTTGTAGCCACATTCATTCATGGGTAATCAAGCCAAATTTCAAGCCGCTATCGTATCTACGATGACAGAAATACACGATTGAATTTTTTTGAGGTTCAAAGTATAACTTTTAGTATAACTAGTAGTTTAAGAACGATATCGTATAATGTCCGATCCTTTTTGTGTCATATTGTAATTGTAGGAATTAGATTTTCAATTTTGGTGCCTTATTTATGAAAGGGACACAGCAAAAATTTATGAAGGGGACGTCATTTTCATACCTGTCACCTTCGAAACCTTACTATTCTTCACTTGTTTCAGTGAAAATATGTCACCTAAAATTTGGGTTAGGATGCCATTAGATAATTCATTATTTATAGCTATTAAGATCATTTAGTTACATAAGCTTAAGTGTTGAATTTTTAGTTCCTATTACGAATTAAAATAGCTACTGTGATTTCGGTACCTGCATAAACAATAATTAAAAAAATGATATTAATATTACCTGGTTTTGTTACACTGTCCCATTCATAATAGGGCGGAGCGAAAATTCTTTTTTTCGAAATGGCGTATCCCTGGGTGTGTAAAAGTTGCCTATTTATGTCAAAGTAAACCCCACCCAACGTCAGCCCTGTGCGATGATATCTTCAGGTTCCTTTATAAAGGTGAAATTTTGAAATTTTAACACAATACTCTTGTATTTTAATACAAAAGTAAAAAAGGGCAGTTTGCTCCAGCGCTAACTTAGGTTCCTAAAAACTGGTATTTATACATTTTTTAGGTTTTTTATATTAAATAATATTTAGTATTTGAATTGCACAACCAACCGACGGCCGATCAGTATGTGGTAACAACGCCAGGGACGAATTGATTCGGGCAAAGATTGCTTGCAGAAGAGCAATTCCAAAAGTGGAGACAAAAAAGATTTTATTAAATAAGTTTTTATCTTGTTACACAATATAAGAAAATGAAGAAAATAAAATGCATCAAAAAATTAACATGTGAATCTTATTTTTTATATTCTTAAGAGAAAAAGGAACCTGTAGACATGACTATTTTTCCAAATTTTTTTTACAGTTGTGTTTGGTTAATCAAAAGACAACTATCCCGCACCCAGGCCAACTGAAAATTCAAATTTAAATTTTCGCCTATATAGTTTCGCTCCGCCCTAATTCATAACCACCCATGTCCCTTTCAATACAGCCAATTTATGAAAGGGACAAAACACACTTTTTTAGAAAACGAAAAATATGACATGTAAATATAGAGAGAAGCTTAATAGGCCCGTGTATTATTATAGCCAGATAACTGGCCTTTCTAATGTTACCAATTAGAACGCGAATGGTTATTTAGTTTTTCTAATATGTGATCCTAAACACAAGTGTCCCTTTCATCCCACCTCTCCCCTATATATTTGCTTAAATTTATTAATATAAAGAGCCAGTACAGCATATTAACATTGCTACACAGCAGATTCAATGCTGTAAACAATGTTTTTTTTTTTGTTTTACAGCATGAAAGATTAGTTACTCTAAGGAAAAGTCAGAGATGCACGTATGCTTAGTTGCAAAAATAAAATATTATGCAGAAACTAAAAACGGTGAAAATGACCAGTGCGGTGGTTCTAGTGTGAAAGAACGATTCTCAAGTAGTTTTAAGGCGATATTAGAGTAAGTTGAAGTGAGTTTTGCAGTAACGCAGATATGTGATGAAATTTACTTTTCACAATTAAATACTTCTCTGTGATTCTATTATCCTCTGAAATTCCACAGCTGCATTGTACTGGTTAATACTACTGAATGAATTGTCTAATCACTTCTAAATTGTATTACCTCACTCGTCTAACAACATAGTTAGAAGATTCCAGCCACCACATTTCGGAACGCACCAGAAAATATGTATACATTTCCGCGAACGTTTCAGCCCCAATTAACAAGAATTTGGACAATTTCCCTGCGGATCGAGGTTTCGGCGAAGCAGGAAATTGCATAGGGGTTTAGTTGTTGAGAGCGACATCCGCTACTGCTGCCACTGTTGCGAAAATCGACTATTGCATCTTTAAACGTTTCACTGAGACGCCGGGATTCGGTCTGCGAGGAGGTTCTCAGGTTTTCGAGGCTCGCGCCGTAGGTAGCTGCTAACAGGCTGTGCCTAAGCTTTCCAGCTTCTTCCGGTCGATAAAGGATATCTTCTGCTTCCGCGGTCCGCTTTCAGTGGTGGCGCATCCAGCAAACGCATCGCAACGTTGCTGCAACAATGCGAGTATTATGCATACCGCGCGGAACGCTGGCAAAATCCGGAGTCCCAGGGAAACGAATTTCCCTTTCGCCTTTCGCGCGTTGCTCGCTGATGAAATTTCGGGCGAAAGCGCGAGAAATATCGTCGTTACTTCGTTATCACGCGAAATTAAATATTTCACGCTGGGGCATAATTACGTTCCGCGCAAAACACGTGCTGTTCAGACTACGAAATATGGCAGTTGTTCTGAAACAGTCCGTTTTGATGATCAAACGCTGCCAGTGTAAATTCTGCTGCAGCTGCGAAGGGTTCTAACATCTCTGAGAAAGTTAGATTCTGAAATGATGCATGAATATATGTGCTAGTCACACATTTCAGTTTCTGGGTGGGAAATAGAATTTTTATTAGATCAATTGTGATTAAACGGGGTGTCGTTCTTTTAATAATTCAAAGGTAAAAGTGTATGTGTGTTTCACGCATAATAACAAAGCGAATGGAATGCACTGATATTGCAAGTGGAATGTGAACCATTTTGGGGGCGTTTCACACGCTGCAATCCTTAATGAATGCGCTTTAATGATCCTTGTGTATGATACGAGCGTTCGTAAGCACGTCGTGAAAGAAGCTGCATTCACGGGCTGACAAATGTCCATACTTAGAATAGTTGCATTCGGCCTGGTTGAATTCATGGACGCAGTCGCATACTTTGCAAGTGATAAATGCGGATTCCGAAACATTTAACTTCGCCGGGGGGAAATTTACGCGTGCATTTCGCTTGTAGGGTATGCAATGATGCTGATTTGAATGTGCGAAGCGAGGAACAGCCTATGCATAAAGCACAAATGAATTCGTGGCAATCGTTGAAAATATAACACGATACTCAGAGGCGGGGATTATTAAATTGCGAATAATGGTGTTACAATTTATTAATTGTAAGTCCAGGGTGATTAGATTGCTACTATGAAATTTTATTTTATTTTTTAACGAAGTGGTGGAAATTAATAAATTCATAATAATGGGAAAGCTACTGGGGATCCTAAGTTATCAGATTAATATACCATGAAGTCGTTAAAATAATGAAATTGTAAATTATCGGGGCGCTGAAATTATTCACTCGAGGATTATGGAATTGTTAAACTTACAAATTCCCGAGGAGCTGAATTACAAAAATGGTAATTTGTGGGCTACGAGTTTAGGGATGTAATTCATTCAATGGTCGATTTATTACTGTTTAACGAGCTGTTGGGATTTCATGCATAAATTAAATGAAAAAGAAGTCTCTGGTGCATGGAAGTGGTAGCTACTTTAGGACAGTGTACGCGTGTATACATTATCCAGCATCCTCTCAGAATATCGGCTTATACTTCCCCTCCCAGCTCCTTGTACTTTGGCGTGGAATTTCAGAAGACGAAAACCATCGTCGGAGAGCTTCAGGGGAACGGACGTCTCCAATTTCGTGCGAGTGCTACTTTGGTTGGTGTCGAGGCACGTCAAGTGGGCAATCTTTCAAATTCTTGGCCATTGGTGCTGAACCCAATCCGATGTTACCCCACCAACCCACCCCTTAAGTTGAAACACCCCTTCACACCATAATTATCGATTCAGGTTTATTTATATTCCTTTTCGTGCTTCAATTTGTAAATTTTCGTAACATGTGTGTAGTAAAGTCATTTTATTTTTAATTCACCCCATGTGACATTAAAAATTGTGGGAGTGGTGCACTATGCTTATGCATCAATTATAGATGTTTCAGAAGATATACTTTTAAGAACAGTAGATCATTTAAAACCTACAGTACATCTTAATCAAAGGTCAAAATATTGACCAGCTATTAAGGCAAGCAACAATACAATTATTTTTTGCTATGAATGGCAATTCAATAATTTGCATCATAAGTCGTGGAATCTGTGATAAACTTGATAACCACGCTACGAGGGAAAAGTTTAGCATTCCACATAAAAAAATTAAGAATTTTAAAATTGTCCTTTGCTCCCCCATTTGCAAAGTAGGTACTAGTACACGTGTACATTCTTTAAGTTCATCTTAAAATTACGAACATATTAGCCACGTGAACCCTTCAGAGCCCTATAATTAAAATTTTCTGTATGAAAGAAACAGCAAAAAGTTGATGCCTCAAATGAACTGCCAATAAATCTTTCAGAGTCCCTTGTCCCCGTAATCAGTGCCCGCGAGATCCCGTTTCCAGTATTCTGGCCATCGTCCGAATATATAATAAAAGTAGTGAATTTCGCCAGCTTAACCAATTAACGGGAAAATCGTAACTTTAAATTAGTGTGGAATTAATTGTTGGTTTAGAGTATTATTCTCACTGCTAATTTTCACTAGCCATCGTTGAATGCTTCTCTGTTATCAGCTGCCCAGCAATGTGACATATTTAGAGACAAACTCGATCAGAAATTCCAGGCATTCGAGAATATTTACAGAATTAAAGGTTCTCAAGCACGTTGCTGCTATGTAGTCTGTCCTGCAACAGAGAACAGAGACTAGCAGTGGGAGTGCACCGACAGTAGTAATAGATTATAAGGATCAGACACGGGACGGCAGCAAGCCACGCGGACAATTGAAACATTCCACTGGATTTTAGCACTACCAGGAATCGTGTTACCTAGCCCAGCTTTGGACCTGGGCGAATGCTAGTGATGGGATTGAACATATTCCAAGCAGCATCGAAATTTAATGTGATGTATATGAATCCTAGTATCGGTATTTCGAAAGACAATGGTGGTACGTAGAATAGTAGTTCTACGAAAATTCGGTAACTTGTTGTTCCAAAGTTATAAGTAATATAAAAACTAATATGGTATATATTTTTATTTTAATATAGGGGAGAGTGGGGTAATCACGAACACCTAAGCGAGAAAGCTAACAGAACGAAAATTGTATGAGATACGAATTTGTATTTTATTTATAAACATACTCAAACTAGTCCTCTATAAACTACTCTGACGAATTTTGCAAAAATTTTAATAAAAATCAACTTTATACTGAAAAAGAAAAACCCTTGGTGTTCGGAATTACCCGACTTGCCGTGGGGTAATCCCGAACAGAGTGCTAAATATCGCAGAAGCCGCACAGAAAGCGCGATTTCAATGGTCAATCCATAAAAAATGTTGCTACAACCCATATCTAATGTATTTTGCAAACTCCTCTTCTTATGCGTTAGAAAAAATTGCAATTGGTCGGAATATCGAAAAAAAAATAGTAAAGGTCATTTTTAAACTTTTTTTCTGAGCCTGTAATGAAAATTCAAAAATCCCTTTTGTACATTTAAATAAGTTTTATACATGCTGAAAATTTCATCAAAATTGGTTAACATTGCTCTGAGTTACAACGCGCTTAAAGATGTGTTCGTCATTACCCCACGACATCAAAAAATAAAACGGAATTTATTTCAGGGGTTAGAATCATGATTCAAGCCACGCCTTGGTCACAAAATGTTGGTAAAAAAGTGCTGTATTTCAACTTAAAAAAATCCCAATTGTGTCATTAATTCAACAGTAATTACATCAACAGTAATACATCGTTTTTATTTATTAAAACCCTGTAACTATCGCGTTCGCGATTACCCCGCGTTCGTGATTGCCCCACTCTCCCCTAACAAAGTATCCTTTTTTGTCATCTAACTTGAATAATATTTTTTGTGGAATAATATCCCTGAAATCTCCACTTTACGCTTAAAATATCAGTCCACTGGCGTGTCAGCACTCCAAAATTTAATCAAGATTCGGAAATATAGCAGCAGAGCTTTGAGTGTGGTCGTTTTTAACAAAATCTAATTCTATTGTTAATCAGAGTTTTCCATTGGTACAAATGAGTATCGAATAACAAAAGATTATTGCACGTTCCAGTGCCATTCGTAGTCCTTTAGAAATTGATTTCAAATTCATTCACAGTATGAAATTTTTAACGTTGTACGCATAGAATAAAGGTCTGTGTTTCGTCCTGCTGAAATTTTCAGTCCGAGTTTCAATCCTGTTATCAACTATCCTACAGAATTCTTGATTTAATTTACAGTATTCATAAAAAAGTGAAAAATCCCCCATCGCAATTCTATAGTATTAAATTGCTGAAGAATTTGGGTATTTTGAAATTTATAACATCCATATTGTTTGTATATTTAAACTTCTCAACTATTACGACATAAAAATGTTTGAAACATTCTGCTTTCCAACTTGATGAAACTGCAGTGTTAACGCGAGGTGAGCGGAGAAAAGTTTGGCCCGTTTTTTACGGCGAAAGTCGTCGCGGAAAGTGGACGGGAACTTTTGTACGAACTTTATATTTACAGCTGCTCGTTTGTATCACTTACACCGAGACGGGAAATCATTGAAAAATTAGTCCGCTAACGAGAAACGTCGCGAGAATGGGACTGAAACTTTGAGGCTGCTTTCACTTGTTTGGAAACTGCACCCAACTCTTTTTTTTTTGCTCCTATAGCCAGGGGCACATGTATATTATAACAGGGCAAGAATTATATGATGAAAGTTACTTGTAAAGGGTGCGGAAAATGCGCAAAGTTATATGTGGGCAATAGGGGACATTTTGAGGTATGGAAAAAGTTGGGAAATGTGGAGTTGGTTTTGCAAACATGTAGGGGTTGTGTGATTAGTAGAGGAAAGGTTATTGTTCTTACGAAACTATAAAATATTACACAACTTTGTCTTTTATTTGTCTTTATTTCAATTCGAATTTTAGTACTTTATAATTTAAATGCATGAGGTGTGAGATAACAATCCCTCATACATTGTAAGTAATAATTCAAAGTATATAATGTCTCGTAGAAATAAAATACCCACAGAACGTTATGTAACAAATATTTAAATATACAAAAATACATTTCGATAACCTTCTACGCATTTAATTCGGATTGTTAATACATTAGAATTCATTGAACAAATGCACGAAATGTCGAACACGGTATTATAGCCATTTTCTCACAGAGTAGCAGGCAGAAATCTTCATTTTTCAGCTCGTCCTTCGTGTCTTTTATTTTTAACACGTCGCGGTTAGGTTCACCGTCATAGATCGCAGTAGTTTCGCCGGAAAAACGCGTAAATTATTCGACGTCCCCTTTCAACTGTCGCTAATGGCCTCTATGGAGGGTCGCCGCTATTATTAATGGTGGACAGTTTGTCGTCGGGCTGTCCGAAATGCCATAAACGCTCCAAAAGTCCCATTCCCGACGAAGTTGAAGCATATCCCCGGTTTGGAGCTTTTAAGTGTCGCCTGGCAGCATGTCATTAACGAGCCCAGTTGCTTTACGATCCGCGAATCACGAAAATGGGGACGTAAAAGCACGGAAAAAAGGCTGCCGTTGTTTGCAGACACGTGTTTGCAGAAGTTGCTGCGTTGAAACGTTTATCCTCGTGAATTCATTTCGCTGTTTGATGTTAGGTATAATTACGAGACTCAGAGAGGAACACAGCGTCAATTTAGTGGCACAGAATTTACTGCGCTTCTTTATTTTCCCTGGTGAAACGTTTGCTCATTTTCAGAGGGTAAAACTCCCATAAAAAGAAACGGAGAACTTCCCTTTAAGCCATTCGATTGCTGTAATTTAGAGTCGTTGCCCTGCAAGAATTTAAATATGTATATTAGGCTGACAAATACTGTGACAGTCGACAAAGAACGTATAATTAGTCGAAATACAGAATATTAGTAAGTACTACACTACAACTTCAAACTTTCTTTTAATGAAAACTCAAATCTCAACAAATATCAGTCGCGATACAACTCACAAGTTACGATATCAAGAAATCACCAAGTATCTTAAAAGGAACATAATTAAATCCTCAGGCAAGTTGAAGCAGAAGAAGCAAAAGCTTCAAATTCAGCAGAGCAAACGCCAAATATAAAACGATTCCTTCGTTAGCTCAACAGAAGGTTCAACGTTGATCCTGTAACAACTTGCACGCGGTTAGCAGAGATCGCGTAACGTTGCAATTTATTCAGGGAGAACGGATCGCGTTTATCGTACAGCTGCATAAAGATCGTCGTGATAATTTCAGTCAGTACCAGGAACTCGGACCGAGCCGACTGGATTAGCGCAAGTAATTAATACAAAACGGTTTACAACGGGCTGGCTTGGGTATCCCGCACAGTGGCTCACGATTTTAAGAGAATGGAATACAATTCGTTCATGGCTGCACACGGCTACCAATCCCCGCGGAATTCATTATATTGTTTCAGCATTCCCGGTGCCAAGTGTATTCGATTGAATACCTGGGGAGTTAAGATACCGTTATTAATTATTGGCTAAACAGCGGATTGCGCTGTGCGCGAGGCCACGTTCCCAGGGGAAGTTCATTCCAATTTCCGATAAACATTTTGTTAAATCGAATGAAACACCATTATGTATTTATATTAGGAAAGTTGCTTTAACGCTTTGTGGTTGGATGTTTCGTCGGTTTCGTACAGTTTCCTGAACACAGGTGCGGCAACCCAAAAACAGCTTGTTGCGAAATCTATTACACGATTCTTGCACTTGCGAGAGAAGCATAATGGTTTGCGCCTGCAATAAAGTTGCAAACGGAAACGTAGAGCCTCGCAGAAAGATTCTAAGTTGTACATCAGGATTTGTTCGAGAACGCGCGAAGTTCATTTGCAACACTATTAATAAATTTGTCGGTTACAACTTTGTCGCGTTTTCGCGGGGCGATGAGTCAGCTAAATAACTGCTTACCATATTGTGGATCTTCGTAAGGCTACTAATCTCTAAATTTAGAGTAGTGTATGCATAGTGTAAAATATAAACTATGTTGTGTGAAGGACGGACTGTAATGTGTGAGGGTGTCAATATCTGCTCACCCTGTGTTCATCTAACTACGAGAAAGACGATCATAGAAGAAATCTCGAAGGGTCATATTCATAGAAATGACTTCTATCGTCGCAAAGTGCAGAAGTAACAAATGCATCTCAGTTTTACGAACGTTCATAACTTGCGCGTTTATTCCAATTGGCGTTTCTGCTTGCGATGCACGATTTACCTCGCGCGGAATCTTTCACTCTCCCGCGGTGCTTATTCTTTGGTTCCTAAGGGCAAGAGAGACGCAGTTATCGCAGGAGGGAGTTTGGGCATATTCCTCGTAAGACAGAGGAAAGGTTAGAATCGCTGGGAAACCGAGGGTGAAAACAAAAAAAAAAGCGACCGCAGCGCAGGCTTGAGAAGAGGGACTTTAATTTTGAAGCGTTTAAATTATGCGGCGACCACTTGCCGGTAATTAAGATGCAGCGCACTCGAGAATTTCGCATCGCGGAATAATTGAGAATGTAAATGGATGAAAGGACGTTTTCTCAATGAAACTCCTTAAGACCTCCAATTACGGGTTCCAGCGAATTTCGTATTCAACGGGACCCAGCTCCCGCTTCGACACTGCATTCAACCTTCGAATAATTCAATGCCAGTCATTCAAAACACTCGGTTGATTTTTCAGGAGAAACGATGAATCGTGCTTTTCGTTTGCAGTATTTATTAATAGTGACATGCACTGCCAAGTATTCATCGATTTATTTAAATGAGGCCAGAGAGGTTCGCAACAATATTATTAATTTACTTATTGCTACCCTTAATTACATACAAACTTGCTTTGAACGATGATAGTGGTTATTGGTAATTTGAATATAGCCTTCCCGAAAAATGAATACTTTAAACAACTAACATTGCACCATTTCATTTACTAAACGCACAGAAAATCACCAGCGGGGTTTCAAATTCATTAAATTCAATCTAATAAGAACTTCTAATACTCCCGTCAGTAACCATCGTATTCAATATTCAACATCTAAAGAATATTACAAAGAAAATTATTCAATTCTAATTTATGTTAATCCTCCAAGTGTCTTCCCCACCCACAATTTGACAAATAGTCGTGTTATTTACACTTCCAAGGACCTCGTGAATGGTTCCCATCGGACCCAGAGGAATATCGATGCAAAATGAGCTTGCCCATATCTGACAGGCTTCGAAATATACCCTCGTCATCGCGCAACCCTCCAACAGCGGCTTTATTTCACGGTGCACTGCACCCGCGCAACTTTTTCTACGGCGGTGCATTAATGGCCCCGAATGCAGATTACACGAGCCGCGTAAAGCGTTCGGCCGAGAGCCGTTTGGAAGTGTTTATCGCCGGATTAGCAATTCTATTGCAGCCATCCTTCTCCTCCCCGCGAGAAGAAAACGGCTCCGGAACTTAATGGAAAAGCTTGTCTTTCGTACAAGCTCGAAGACCGCCGACTTCGAGCTTACCATTCGACTCACGAGTCGATCCGACAATGGTTTTGTCTGCTGCGCGTGACCCTGTGCCCTCTTTGGGATATTCAAGTTGCCAATTCGACGAATTTCTTTATCCTGGAGGTGGGTTAATGGTTTATGGATTTTTGTGGATCGAAGACGATTACATATGCGAAGAACGACTGTGTGGTGGGCTTTGTTGGATTCGAAGAACAGAAAAGGGAGCCTTTACGTGGTATATCGTGGATGTTTGGTAAGTAATAACTTATGAAAGCTTGGAGACATTGGTTAATGAGGAAGAATTCTGCAGATTCTCGTTTCAGATGCAAGTATGATAGTTCTCTGTTGCATAGATTGTTTCACTCATTTTGTAAGAACTGCAAATACTGTTTTATCTTTCGATTAAGTTCTTCTAGATATCGTAGGAGACTGGATAATTCAATTGTACATAAAAGTATCAAGATTCCAATATGCATTGCCATAGAAAATAGAATAATAACAGTCATTCGAGAAAAATTAAATATAATTTAAAAGACCCCTTATTACTCCACCAAAGGTATATAAAAACCGTCCCTCCAGAATTTCCAAACTATACCTATAGAATTACACTGTTACACAAAAATGCAAGTATAAGACAATATTCTTCTGCCACTTTCACAATAAAAATTCCCCAAACCCCCACGCGCGCTAGTACTTCTGAATCGACATCGAAACCCCTGAATCTACCAAAGCACATGAATTTCTGTCGTGCGTTCGTCAAAGAGGCAACTCGAAATCGCTTCTTGTCGCCTCACAGGAGGGAACTCCAGTGGCAGAGTGGCGGAAACTTAATCCAAAGGACCTTTTATCCTCGAAGGAAACACGGTGGCCAGGCGTTACGCTCGATTTAATCTCATGACCAAAGCTGTATCAATTACCCTCCATCTTCTTGCCCCCTTGCTTCTTTCCATCCGCCCACTAGCTCCGTACAAGGCGGCAGGATTACACGATTTAAAAATGCAAACGCCTCCACGGCCCGGCTAAGATGGAGTCGTTGATCTTACAGTATCCTTGGGCCATGTAGTTTCTAAAGTCAGAACGCGTGGGGTGCACCATACACAGCAATATTGCGATGGTGGGTAACGACTGTAACGTTTTCACGATGGGAGATCGTTCTCCTGTCGAGGAAGAGGGATGCGTGGTATATCGTGGATGCTTTGCCGTACATATCGATGAGGATTTTCTAAATTTTACATTTATACAGCAGGAATGAAGAGTTCTTTTTCCTTTCTACAGAGTGAGTTATATATTTCAGACGGGTCGTGTCTGTGTTTTAAAGAAAATTTAAGGAGCAAGTGGGATACCACAGTTTAGCTTAATTGTTAATTTCACTTCTCGCTTTAAACGAAGGGCTCTGAGCTTCGCGAAAATTCCAGTGTAATATTCAAACCGATATTGCCAACGACACGTTGTTTATCGGTTTACGATAATGAATGTAGGTACTGAGGGCAACCACCATAAATTACATGATGTATGGGAGTAACGCAGTTTGTTATCATAACTGCAGCCTTTACGGCGAACATTAATACGAGCAGGCTATAAACTTCCTAAGAGGTTTCAAAGTATTCGTTCACATAAGCCGTGTTGATTAGTTTTGTCGCGCCGAAGGGAAGCTTCCATTAATTAAGACGAAACAGAATGAAATTGATTAATAATACACGAAAGTGAACAAGAAATATGAATAACTACTAGGAAAGGCATTACCTTCCAGATAAATTGATGTGAAGAAAACTGCAAGTAATTTATGCATCCCGTTTTTCGTGACCCAAGAACTTTGACGAATAATTTTAAAATTTGGAATCTTCATAGTTTACGGGGAGCTTCTTTCATTGTAAAGAAAACGTCAATTTAATCCTTTCCACTTAAAAGGAAGCAGCAAAGGAGGTAAATCCTCTTTCTCTTCGTTACAGATTTCCTTTCAATACGCGAGTCCTTTGCAACGCAGCGGATGTAACAATCTTGAGAAGCTCTTTCCGCGTCGCCCGGGAAGTTGCCCGAACTCGCAGCGTTCGACGTCAAAGTGTCCAGCTCGCAAAATGAAAACTGTTGCCTCCGTCGGGCATGTTGAAGAGGTTTCCCTTCGTTGTAAAAGGATAAACGCCCGTTGAATGCGCTCAGACTCGACAAAGCGAACTTTCGAGCGCACTAAAGCATTGTTCCTACCAAAGTGAATGCTCGCCTCGAGAGAGGCTACGGGTTTTGTGCCTCGCGAAAGTGAATTTTCGAGCGCGATATTTTGTTTCCTTTGCAGCCATGGAAATGACCTTGCAAAAGTTTTGTAAAAATCCTCAAATAAAACTGCAAGTTTCTTTGTCACACATAAAGTTCATTTCAACATTAAATATTCCGATTTAGAAACAAAGTTTTAACAAATTTATTTCTGCAGTAGGGTCGATACAAAGCACAGTTCTAAGTATCGAGCAATCCCTGGCACGACTTCATCCACTTTTTCTGCCACGACTCGCGTTCCTTTTAGTCCTGTGTGTGGGAGGGATATTTTATGCGATCTGGCGACTGGGAAGGAAGACCGCGAGCTTCCGCGTCGCGTCAGATGTTGTCGCCTCCTCCATTTCCCTTACTGTCCTTCCGAGGGAGACGCTTCGACTGGAGGAGATTCCCGGGGAAAAAAGAGGAAAATTTCTTTTCTGGTGGGCGACGTCAACGACAAATACCGTTTCTACCCCGATCCGATGGAAATCGAGGGAAAACAAACGCCTCGAGGAGCCCTCGGACAGACCTTCGCCCTTTTCGACGACGGATTACCAAGCCGTGAAACTTGTCTTCCCCTTTTTCCCTGCTCCCTCGACGACTTTTTCGCATCGCTGCTACGTGCCACGCGTTTTTTGCAACGCCAACTGTCAGTCTCTGCTAACAAGCTGTCTTACATGATAAAGCACGACTATTGTCGACAATTATTATCAACGTAAATTAAGAAACACAGGAGAGGTTCTTTACCGGATCCAGTGTTTACTCGAAAACAGTTTCAAAACAGAGTTGGGCATTATCTAAATAAAGAATTATTTAAATAACGAATCGAATAAAGTTACTTTAACTGTAGATTATTCGGCGAGCGTTTCAATTTCAGCGTCGAATAAATTTAACAATAACTTTAACGTTAACTTTCTTCGACGTCGAATAACTTGAGGTTAGTGCAAAGAAAGTTAAAGTTAACCCGGGTTACCTTTATTTGACACATGACGAATAATTTTAACTTTTATTCGTTACTCACAATTTTATTTAAATAAAAAATTTGCCGATCTCTTTTTCAAAGTAACCGCGCTGTACCTATGACTTCCAAAATTTTCAACTGCAACCAATGTCAATAGCACAACAGCTCCAGTAAAAATTACCTATATTCCACTTCCCCTCGCGCTCTGTACCTAGAGAACCCTCTTTCGAACGAAATCCGCGCGGTATCTGTGCCCCATCGATTTCTGCAATTTCACGAGCACCTTGTGCATCCTGTGATCGGTCGATCCTCGGGGAGGGACCATTCCGGTGTGTAATACTGCATAACCGTGGTGCATTACATACGGCCAGTGAGGTATGCGAGAGCTGGTAGCAACAACAGCAGCTGGATCCGAGGGTTGGCTCAGCCTGTCCTCCAGCGCGGGGTGAATAGCCGTGCTGGTATGCTCCTGGCCGACTGCCAGGCCCTGTAACCAGTCCCACCACCACATTAATGGAGTTTTATTGTTATTTACTGTGACAACGCGGCCGTTATTAACGTCGCCAACCTGGACACCGACGGAATTGTTCATACCAGCTCGACGACTTGGTCAACTTTGATCTGCTCCCACTTTGCTCGTTAGCTTCGGTGCAATTCAATCGCTGTTTGAGCGGCTCGATTTCGTTCGGCTCGCCAAACAGGCAATCACCATTCATTATCTATTCGTAGCGCGCGCAACTGCCGCTGATATTTGGGGGTTACTTCTGTTTTTTTACGGCACTGCGCTGACGAGTATTTGTGTTTGCTTCGCATTGATTCTGGTGGTCAACGTGGTGTTGTTTTTGATGCCGCTGGGTTGGGAGATTTGCGAATCTGCTGGGAGTGCTTTTGAAGGGCCTGTCGGTGGTCGGTGACTTGAGCGTGAATTGTAATAGGGGAAGATTCTGGGAGATAATTGGTGTTCGAAAGTATTGGGCAAGGGTAGGTGGATTATATAAATGATAGAAAATAAATAATGTGGTCTCTGCACTGATATCTGAACTGTTCAATAAAATGTCGTTGCGCGTTAAAATGTGCACTTTTATGCGTCCATACAACCATTCTTCTACTTTTTTGGGGGGTTCCCTTTGCGTCAAACAACACCGAATCCAGCTCTTTGTCTTCCATAAAATGTAACGCAATATTATCTGGCGATATTAAAAGTGCGCACTTTGAAAGAGTCAGTGATGTTAATCGGTAAGGAGCGAAGTGATATTGCGATAATGAAATCGAATGATAATTTCCACCACTATCAAGGTTTAATGAATTTTGAATTATTTTTCGCGTCTCATCGAAGTGGTGGCACAAGCAGCAATACAAATTAAAGAAGAAAGAAACTTAATAAGGGCATCCACAGAAAAGTGGTTAATTAATTTACGACAACGTGGATATCGTTACTGACCTTGTTTCGTGAAACGATACTCCATTTCTTGAATCAGATAACCGATCGAGAAGAGAGTAATTTGATCGCAAAGTTGATCGTTGGAAGATTTCTCTTCCTGGTGGGTTCTAGAGATAATATTTGTAGTAAATGGTCGTAGTACATAGTATGTTCGAAGAATCGAACGCTCTTCGTACCATTAATTTGTTAATAATTGTCTTTAGTTATATGTATTCCACATTAGCGTCCTCGCTAAAGTATTTAAAGATCCATCTAACTAATTTTCTACGTCGAACGGAAAATAAACGTCAAAGTGAATAGAAATCGAGTAACTATTATTTCTATATAGGAATCTTTAAGGAAACAATCTATGATTTCACGCAAGCTTTGAAGAGTCCAGATATAAAGAAATTTCCTGCACTGAATAGGACACGATGCTCAAGATAAATAAAAACAGAATGAAGATCCATCAAAATAATTACACTCCACAGTAATATTTCTCCATGTTAACCAAGTATACCAACAAACAGAGCCCGATCTAGCTCTTCCGCCGCTCTGGGCAAAAGTGATTTGTGCCGCCCTCTGCATTGAATCATAAATAAGTAGTTTAAAATGTATTTATTGGCACTGAGTAAATTTTTTTGTAGGTATTTGTCTACCAAATTCGCCGCCCCAAATTCGCCGCCCCCAAAATTTGCCGCTCTGGACAATTGCCCTACTTGCGCCCCCCTAGATCTGGGCCGGGTACGCCGTAATGTATTACAAACATTGACGCTGTTACTGACATTCCCGCAAGTTTCTAATGCACTGTTTAATCATTCTAGTGAAGTAATAATAATTGGATTCTATTTGCCCCGAGTATTAGTTCACCCCCGACATTGAAATTTACAGTAAAATCTAATTTTTATAAGCTTCGGAGAAAATTGCATGATGCATGAGCGTCGTGGGGTGCATGGATGCAACTGCAAATCGAGCATCGAAATTCTTTAATTTCACAATCATACGGGATGCTTAATATGTCGAATACGAGTTACATTTGTGAAGATAAACTCTTTCGTGTTAGTTCTTTCAAATCTTCTCTGTTAACAGTAATTATTACATTCGAGTCATTAGAAATTGAGAAATTTCAACTTGCATGGGAAACAGTTGAGATCGACGGCAACCTCTACCAACATTCACGAAAGGTTTGAACACTCATTGTCAGTTCGACTTTATCCGCGATAGTGATCGGATCGGTGAATATCTGTGAATGTGACAGTGCATATTATTTCCTGATTTCTCGATTCGTACATCAATTCGTTCGACTACTGGATTAAATAGAAGACCGTTTAACAACATTTCACTGGAATATACCTACCAGCTAGAAGACTTTTTGACGAAGCGTTGCCTAGTGTTTAATCACATATCGCAGTGATAAAAATATGTGTAGAATGTGCAGGATGCACGACTGTAGTTGTGAAAAGTGAAGATTTTGCAATGGACATTGCTACATAATATTATTTCTGGCCATGACGAATTTCAAGTTACCCGGGAGTTGGCCAAGCGCGACACAAACATCAGCAACCTCTACCAAAGTCACTACATTGCCGAACGGTGTGCCCTAACAGTTCGACTTTTTCCGCGACGGTGTTCGGATCACTGAATATCTGTGCAGTCAGAGAGGATATTATTTCGTGATTTCACGATTCCTGCATCAATTTCATTGGTTACTGGACTCTGTGGAAGGCTCTTTAACAAAATTGTACTACATTACACTCAGTATCTAGAGGACTATTTTGGAAACACTTTACTCGAGTCCGAACAAGTCTTCCCACTGTTGAGAGATGTTTAAAAGCATGAAGTGCGATTGTAGAATCAGTGCTTACTCCGGGATAAAGTATTTCATAGTGGACAGTGGTCCCGCGTGTTAGTAATGTTAACACGAACGTAGAGTCAGTGTTTTGAACGCATCTAGAACTATTTCAGAGCACCGGTGCTCTTATTTCTTCTTCATCACGAAATTAATGCGACATATTTACAAGAGTGACACGTTCTATTCGGTACTGACGCTGCAGCTGCGGGACATTGGCTTGCAGATCGAATAGCTACTGCTGAAGGGAGATGCTTGTCTCCATGGATAGCAGTGAATGCGGTATTCTCAGTCGTTGCTTATTCTTAAGATCGTCATCCTTTACTAACCCCGTAGACTAGTAGAGGATGCAGCCAGGACCCGATCTAGTTCTTCCGGCGCTCTGGGCTAAAGTGATTTTTGCCGCCCTTTGCATTGAATCATAAATAAGTATTTTAAAATATATTTTTTGGCACTGAGTAAAATTTTTTGTAGGTACTTGTCTACCAATTTTGCCGCCCCAAATTTGCCGCTCTGAGCAATTGCCCTACTTGCGCCCCCCTAGATCCTTCTCTAAGTACAGTACCTGGAAACATTCATCGCATCACTTGAATATTTATCGTGTATTCACTTCCACCTCATTTATTTTGGGTCCATTATTGACTAGGCATACAATACCCGATATCTTGATTGAACTAAGTTGGACCCCAACTACTTTGTCAATCATGTACTTATAAATACTCATTCATAAATATTTCCAGTAGGTACGGTGTGTACATTTTACCTACCCAGATCGTTGCAATAACGTCAATCACCCTCAAAATTAACATTTTTCAGCGTGATCGTGGTTTCCAGCGAGGCCACCCTCCGTCATTTATCCGTCGCGACCAATTCGTATTCCATCAGATTATATTCCATCTAATTGCTCTGGCTTCAGCCAGACTCGCCTCTCTTTCCATTACGCTCCCTGCCCGTTTCATTCACCACGGAAAGTTTCTAATGAACGCGTTCGAACGGACACAGCCTCGCGACAAGCACCCGACAAAAGAACCGTTTCGTTGAGCCGCCACAACCCTCCCTTGCGGAACACGAGGAACGGTCACAGCGCTGGTTTTACAAGGTTTACGCGCGTCGACGTTCGCGTCGTCGTCGACGTGGCGTACGGTCGAGGGGTGATTTTCATCTGGATGAAAATGTGTACGTGCGAGCGCTCGGAAGAACGCCCCATTACCCGCTCCGCTTTTCAGTTTTGCGCCAGACATTTTCAGCGATACGTTCGCCATCACGCTTCGCGGATTAAAAGGGCCGTTTTGAATTTGAAACGTCGGAACGATGGTCCACGTTCTATTGACTCGCCCGGCAACGAGGCCAGCAACGTTTTCTATCGCTGCTGGCAACCGCGTATCGTGAGATTTCGCGGGATTTGAGGAATTGCTGAAGGCCTCTGCACCTTTGCTTTCATTTTAAGTGGGTGTTTAATGTCGCAGCGATTATTGGTGACGGTTATTGGTAATATAAGGTGGTGCATGCAGTTTGCGTGACTGGAGCTTATGTTGGTTTAAAAAGTGGGAGGGATAATGTGGTTTAATGGTGTTTGTATTGTTAGCGTGGTTTTTGCTTGGACAATTGTGTTTTATTTGGGAGATATCGTGTTAATAGAATGTGGGAAGAATGAAGTTCATGTAGAGCAGGCATGTAGCATTTATATCCACTCTCAATTCTTATTCTGAAAAACAGGAATTATTACAGCCAATTATATATACGGTTATTAATGAATAATTTCTATAGAAATCTTGTTTCTTTTTTATGTAACAGTGCATTAAAGAATTTGTTGACGTAGAAATTGTGTTTCGGTAATTTTCAGTAATTTTATTCACAGATACTATTAAAACATGTAAGTTTGTAACTTTAATTATTGGCTCACCCTTCAGAATTCTCCGAAACATGTTTTAAGTACTACATGAAAATTGAAAATTGAATTGAATTGAACAGCATCATATCAGTTATGGAATCTAATTATTGGGAACGAACTAGTAATTTAAAAAAGTATAATACAATATCCATACATGTTGGAGAAATAGTGTAACCTGCTGTTAATCCTTGTGACCTCGTGTAATCCTTATTTGTAATAATTGTCTGAACAATAATAGTTATGAGAGAAAAATAAAAATTAATTTGACGAGGGAATGCGTGAATTCCATTTCCGATATCATTATATCGTGACATGTACTGTGAATCGCGAAGAATGAGGTATTATAAGCGGCATTGATGAAGCGCGGGCTTGATTAAAATGTAATCACGGTGTCACGCGATTGGACAGGAATTAATATTGTCGATATAAATGTCAAACGGGATTCCTGCTCTTCGTGAAAATTCAGGCTCATAGGTGTCGATCAGCGCCTTTCTTCATTGTTGGAAAATTCATTTTATAGGACGTGTAGGCACTTATAATCCATCTTTGACGACGTTTATTCAATTTTTTCAGAAGCTTGCATTTCCCACGAAAAATAAGAACGTAAATGACTTTAGACGAAACAGCAAGTGAAATTAAAATATCGAGTGTTCACTAAAAAGGGTAACACTCTTCTGTAAACATATAAAACTAGGAAATAATTCAATAAACTGCACTCAAGCTATTAATGATTAGAAACTATGTATGTGTTTATTATGTCTCTGTTTAATATTCCTGACTTTTGTTACATGCACCAATTATTGAATGTGGTTAACAATAAAATATTTTTTATTACTTCACTGATTTCACGCGTGAGCATTGTCATTCGATCATAAAATTTTACGTGCTACAATTTACGGCTGTTTTCATCCCCGCATTATAAAACAGCCACCTGCAATCAACAATTCGGTAAACAAAGGTCCGTCAATATTTCTGTTTTCATATGGAAATATTAAATTTCATATTGTAACTCGTATTCGTATTTCCAATTAAACGACGTAGACATGAAATTTTTTTAAACCTCCTGTTTCAGTAAATACACTGCGGCATACGCTAAAAAAACAGAAATTAATGGGACATTTCATACCTCGATAATTAACGCGTTAAAATCTGCATGATATCGGTTTCGAAAGATCAGCAGAATCAGTGAATCGCGAGGACGATGATCGACGATGATCCTCGCGTGATGTCGTCGCGAGCTCAAAGCTCGGGCATCGAGGGGGTCGGTTCGGAAGCGAGTCGAGACGGTACCACCCCTTAGAACGAGACGCGCCGTTACCCAGCATGCTCCATTTACCCCGATAGCTACGAATACGTGTATTACACTCTGGGTATCGAAATTCCCCTCCACCGGCAGCCATTTCACCTGGAACGACAACCCTCCGCGACATAACGATCCGATGGTTCGCGGAGAAAATTTCGTGGAAATTTCAGCCCGTTACGGAGACGCTGACGAGCCTCCGTTAGGAAGCTCCGTAGACATGAAAACGCGATACGTCTGCCAGTCCCGCGACACGCGAAATTTTCAAGCGGATTTTTCCTTCACTTTTCACTCTTGGGCGCTGCCTGCTTTTTTCTTTACTTCAGTTGGGAGAAAAGTTGGGCGCCGGAAAGTTCTGATGTGTGAAATTCTATTTGGAGATCTGCCAAGTCGCAGGGAGTTGTTTTTCACGACTTTGCTAAGGTGTAAGCGTTTAATTAAGATAAAATAATAATATTAATATTGACGTTATTGTATCATGAGGCTTTAGCCTGTGATAGTTGAATTTATAAAATTTGAACTTTCTGGATCTTTGTTCCATGGGACTTCAGGATACTATTATATACGATATTTTAAACAAGAAAGTTTTTCTACATAAATAAACCAAATATCAGTATGTAAATATTATCGGTAAATATAATAATTATAAAAGTATAGTAATTATAATATCAATAAATATTTCGGCATGGACTGCAATTTATAGCAAGTCCTTTGTACTAATATTCTAAACAATCTAAACTAACAAACTTCTGATACTTTCAATTTCTCAAATACACAGATTTACTTTCTGCAGAATTCGAGTGCAATATAATATAATAATTGAGTAGACGCAGCTCTTGTACAGTGGTATACAAAAGTGTAGAAGGGAGATATGAAAACGTATGCATTTCAAGCGTAGTAATCAAATCTCGCGAGCAAATCGTTCGATTATTAAACGCATCGTCTTATGAAATTGAATGGAAGTAATAGCGGCACGTGCAGTCCGCGTTGAATTTAAGAACGGCTGTGGGGTAATCGGGGGAGGGGGGAGCAATTAAATGTTGGAAGTTGGGTAACGTTTATCGCCGTTTCCCAGTTCCGTTTTCAGCCACTCGTTCACTCTCCATAAACAGCCAATGGAGTGTTATTGGCAGGGGAAAAAACGAGGCAATGGACGGTGCTGCACAGCCGTCTACGGAATCGAGCAGCTTCGAATTGATCGTTTAACAATGCAAATGGGATCTTTAACGCCGACTCAAGGGTTTATCACCTGCTGGCCTTTCGAGCCCGACTGCCTCGAACTTGAGAGCTGCCAATGCATTTTCATTAGTCAGATGACGTATCAACGCGTATACTATGACTAATTGAAACGATAAATTACTGTATGTCACCGTCGAGCATCGATGAGCAGAAATTGAGCTGGACTGATGTAATTCGATAACAGTGATTTGCATGCGCTACAATATGTACGAAATATAGTGTTGAAATGAAACGAAGTAGCACGGTTATTTATTCCAATTTGAGGTTTGTATTACTTTGAGAAGCAAGAAGTGACAAAAGAGATTAAATCCTATTTAGAACTTTGTTTTTCTAATCATTTATGAGTTCACCAGAAGTGTTCAAGTAAGAGTGTAAGTGTAAAGTAAAAAAAAAGTAATTATCCTTAACAAGTAGGGAAAAGGTGGGATAGTTGATCAGCGGGGATACATGATCACATCAGTTTATATCACAACTTAAATAATTAAATACAAACAAAGCAAACCATTATTAGTATTTTAATAAAAAAAAAAAACTGTGATCAACTATCCCACCTTTTCCCTACCTTTTCTCCGCACGGAAACGATTGAATCTAGAGCGAGTCACTACCCAAGTACCCAAGTACTCGATATACTGGCCATGGCTTGAACAAAGTTACGAAATGCTCAAATACCCTTCCTCTATCACTTCGATATACATATTGGTGGGAAGTCAAGGGCACAGAACCTATTCAACTTACATGTTGGACATCAGCAAACCCTTAAAAGCCGTGGAGGGCGAGGAAATGTTAGGAAATAAAGACGTCCTTGCAATGAATAGCGAGTAACACTGTTGGCAGCTTGTTCCATCAACGATACAGCTCTGCACACAGCTTGAGTGGATCTCAGATTCACTCTCTGTGCCTCTGCATGGTTCCCGGCAGTAGTCAGGGGTTAAATATAATCTTGATCCCTCCTGGAACAGTTTAACGAGTGGCACCCTACAGCGTTCGCGAACGTCGTCTTGAACAAGATGCACGTCATTGAGGGATGAAAATGGATGTTACCCCTACTCTCGCCACAGCACGCCCAGGGACTTCAAAACTTCCTGAAGACGAAGACGAAGGAGGTTAATCAAGATTTGCGGCGAAGCTGAAATTCTCTTGACGCGACAGCACGAATATCCTCCCCCCCCCCCCTCCCTCCTAAATGTTGATTGATCTCCTGACCAAATGCAGCACCCCCTTTATTACGTTTTTACGTGGCCCGATGACGTGACTGCCTGTGAACTAATTCCTTGGTGCAATCTTCGAACGAATTCTTCGGGGGAAGATAAGGAAAGTCAGTGGGAAAATTGTGGAGTTGAGGGATTATTCTTTTCGAGTTGCAATTTGCACTTGCATTGGGTGGATAAATGTACCTACTTTTAGATACTACTAATTTACTGATCTAGTATCTTGTTTAATTAAAAGGAAGTTAAACGTTTCAAATAGATTCAATGAAAATGAAATGATTCCTTCGGTTTTATTTAACGAGCTTTCGTGAATTGATGAATTACTCGGAGAGATATTTGCTCGCACTCTGAACTGGAAGAGGGGGTGGTTATTAGGGGAGGTACCGTGGTGGGAAGTAAAAACTCAATGTTAAGTTTTATAAGAATATTCTGTTTACGTTCCGTATACATTTACGTATAAGATTAATTGAATAGATATTCCGCTTTGTTCATTACTAAGCTATCGTGTAAGTCTACATAATTAATAACAAATCACTGATTATAAACAATATTATCCCCAAATCACACATATGATATATATTAACATTCTCAAAACTTTGTACTACTATAATTAAAAAACTATTCATAATTTTTCCATAAGTGTGTTTTTGTTTCACGGTGATATGTCTTTTGGTTCCTGAGATATCGTCGGTTGAAGACAAGCATAATTTTTGGATATTTCACTGTCTTCGTCTCCCGCGCAATCGGATCTCTCACTCGCACTCGTCAGTGACCTAAATTTTCCGCGACGGCCTTGCAGTGGTCAGTGACAGACGCTGAGTCAGCATTTTTTTATTATTATGTCTACTCACGTGTTTACTTCTTGGTCGAAAGTAGGTCACGCCACTTCCGTGCTTTTCGGCGCTCGGTGCATTTTTAAGGTTACACTCCGAAGCCCTATATCTCTGGAACCACTCGGGGTATCGACTTCAAACAAATTGTATTATCAAGCGCACACCCTCCCGCATCTCGCAACCTGATTCACCTTACCATTTCCATGATCCTTCTAATTGTATTCTCTAAAAGTTTCATCACTTCTCATTAATTATACATTGTTGCATTGTGTGTCACTGAAGTTTTAATGAATTAGCGGCGAGTGCGTATGTATCACAACAGTTGGTAATAAATGAATTATATAATATTCTTCATGAAATATGAATCATAGACTATCATCGTTAATAAATTGTTTACTTTACTGAGAAGAATTTGCTGGCAGAGATTAGACAGAGATATTTCTGTTATGATTTATACTAAATGTGTCAAATTATCCAAAGCACGACTGGTTGAAAAATGTTCGTTATCCTTACGCGACCGTACGCAGTAAATAGATCGTCGACAACCGCGTCCGTTTTCGCTTCCTGGCATAAACTATGTGAAATATGTCGGCTGTCTGACAATAGCTGTCGGTAGTTCCAGCAACGCGAACCGTTGTCGGCCGATCGCGCGTTTACCAATGCATTCGCCCGACCCATTGTCGTTTCTTGTGTTACACAATGTTCCGATACTCATTGTACGCTGTTCCATTTACACCCAGGTATTGTTCGAAATCGGCAACCAGATCTGCAGTAAAAACTCCTCTGCACAGTTTACACGCCGTTTAATTGGCACAATTTGGTGCAGCAATTTTGTGCACCGATTTTTCCAGAAGTTGCTCGCGAAACAGGTGCGCATTACGGGGAAAACGTTGCAATTATTAAAGCGTTCAGTATTATGATGGTTGAGTAATGTTGAAAGAGTTAGAAAATGGGATAACAGTTTTTAACACGAATTTACTTCCTACACTGTTATTTTTTTATGGAAACAGTAATTAATTAGTAATAGACTAAGGAAGGGTATACTATTATAAAATTATGTTTGCATCGCAATTGATTTCACGCGCAGCAAAAATTGTTTGGATATGAAGCAAGAAATTAAAAGAAGTCTCTAATTAATTAGTTGCTTATTTTAATAACTTATTTTACTCGTTTTAATAAAAAATGGTACTCATGTCAGAATCGTAATAACGATCGAATGAATATTTTTCTTAGATACGAATATAACTGTTTCTTTTTTAATCCGTTTCAGGATTTCTGCGCCATTTCAAGTAGTCGCTGCAGCGCTCCTCCTTGCAGCCACGATCTCAGCTTTAATTGGACATTGTTATTCGGACCATAGAACTCTTGTCGCCTGCGGATTATTCCTCCTCAGCGGTAAGACTACAACTTGAATTTTAAACGCCACCAAAGTACTGATACCAGGTCCACGGTAACACCCATTGATATTAGCCCCGTGCTCTTCGATGTTAATTAAATTACAAGCTTAGAATTAACATTCACAGTTATAGCGGAGCGATAAGTCTCTCAATCCCGTTAATTAAGAACAGACAAGTCTCCACTGAAAATTAGTAGCATCCAAGTTCCCATATCAGTTAATCAACGAGTTAAAAACAATTAAGCTCCGTCTTAAAATCAAGAGCAATCGAATTCTCAAGTCGGGTGATCAATTACTGAGGCTCTTAATTAGAATTGGAACCAGTCAAACTCTCACTTACAGTCAGAAGCAATCAGGCATCCAGTTGATCAGCTTCGAACTCGGTAATCAATGAACAAGTCTCTTTCAAAGCCACATTAATCAGTTTAGGGGACATAGAACCTCAATCCACACGGTTCTCTAAACTACACATACATAATTATCACCTGCTCTTATGTGTACTGTTAAATAACACAGTCTTTCAATCACGTGACTTCTCCATCAAGTTTAAGCGTTTACTATCCATCAATAACGATCTGCGATCACAAAAAATAGCATACTGCCCTTAACAAAGAGAATAACCTTCCATCACTTTCCTAAATTAAACCATCACCAGAATCACCCATCTCGATCAGAATCACGACACTCCCTTCTTCAGTGCGACCTTAGCACCCAGTCGTTTCTCAGCGCGAACGAGGGAAGGAACGGTTTATTTCGAGAACCGTGCCGTCGCGAAAAGAGGGGCAAGCACCGCGGGAAGGTCGCGCAATCTTTCCGTCGCCTGAAAGTACATCTGGCGCTCAACACGATCCGCGCGTTATAAAGAAAAATATCAGCCGTTGGAGCTATAAAGAACCATAAAAGCTTGCACGGTGCTACAACGGTCGCCTCTAATCAGCGATGATCCGGAAAAAAATCGTGCGTGGGAGGACAAGTCGCGCGGGTAGCGCGGTGATTAACACGGCGGACGCTTTTAGAGGGTGAAAAGCGACAGAGAAGGAGCGGCATAGTGGGTGGGGATGAAGGGGAGGATTTTCGAAAGACTCGGCCAGTTTGCTCGCTGGTCACGTATCGAGTCCAAGCTGGTCTCTGTCCCTCCACGGTCCGTGGACCGGCGGTGTATCAGCCGCATTTTTCCACCGCTGAAAAGCTAACAATGTGATCCTCGGTCTCGGGCTGAACTCTCTTGGCAGGGGTTCGCACGTGAACAGTTCATAGATCACCATGGAATCGCGTACACGTACGTTCCTCCTTCGCCACTGAGGGAATTTGTATTCTTCACGGCCCCTCCTTAATATTCGGGGATGCTACCGAAAGCAATGTATTATTTTATTAAATAAAACGTTTATATATGGAAGATGAATGTGGTATTTTGATGCTGGGAGTGGATTGCTAGGTTCCTTGATTTTCATTTTCTTTCCTTTACATTTCTCTCTTGGGATACGAGGAGCATCGATGGGGAATTCGGGAAGCTGAGCTTGATGCTGGCTAAAAAACGAGTGATACGAAAGTGTAAACATGTGTTGGGGTTTATTTGAACAGAGGAAATGGTGATTCTAAAGGACTCGAAATGAGAACACGCTTGTAGGATGTGTTTTAGTTGGCAGTTGAGGTTTCTGTTTGTTGGTGTTGAAGACACCATGGTGTAATAATATCTGAAAGGTACGGTGACTAGTTTGTACTGTTCATTTTGTGTGTAGGTTTTTATTTTCTGGGTGGTATCAAGTTTGAAAATTGATGAATGTGAGTTGCTAGAAAAATGGAAACTCTATTTGGAAATTTGGTCAAGAAAATAGAATACTGCTCTATGGAATTAAATATATGGAATGGAAGAAGACGGTGAAATATTGTTTGTACTCCGGAAGTTGCTCTAAGGAAATTGCTGAAGTAGAGAATTTATATTTCAACAGGGTAGGGTAAAGGACCCAATTACTGACACCTAACCAATTACTGTCACCTTAAGCTATTTTACTTAAAATAACGAATAAATAAACGTTGCAAAGTGATACACAAAAATAATTATGTATTTCAACCTATAATCTATACTATAGATAATATTCTGTAGTTTGTTTATTCGATATTTTAACTAAAATAGCTTAAGATGACAGTAATTGGTTAGGTGTCAGTAATTGGGTCCTTTACCCTAGTGCATCGATGCCCAGGTGGGCGGTCCGAGATGCCGAGCATTCATAGCGTTTTCCAAAGCTCGCGTGGAAGGGGGTGCTCGAAACCAATGACGTTGGGGGCACATCACGGATGGGGAAAACTCTAGTAGTGTGCGTGTAGGCTCGTACCCGTAGACTTATGTGACTGGGGCTCTTGGAGCCCCAGTGTTCTACATTTTAGAAATTGGGAAAATAAACAGGAATTGACTAATGATTAAACAATAATATCATATAATTGGACGGAATAGACTTGAACAGTCCCACTTACACCTCTGATTAACAAAAAGTTTCTTATTAAACGATTTTTATTCAGCTTCGATCAAGTTTAGTTCAAATCTAGAAACTCAATTTTAACCCACTTCCAACTATCCAATAGACTTGAAAATTTGCAGGCGTACGTAATTTGGATGATAATACAAAATTATGAAGAAAAAGAAACTGCCCCAGGGGTTTAAAAAATTAACCAGTCATCAATAAATATAACCCATAACCACAAATCCAAACGACTTGAAATCAGCCTATAACCACAAATCAAATCAATTTAATCGCAATGAAATCAGCATGTAATCAGCATGTAACGGTTACATGCTGATTTCAGGGTACGAGGCTACACGCAAACTACTAGAGTTTTCCCTATCCGTGACATGCTTGCAATGTCATTGGTTTCCAGCACCCCCTTCCACGGGACCTTTGAAAAACGCTATGAATGCTCGGCATCTCGGACCGCCCACCTGGGCATCGATGCCCTAGTGCATTATAGAAATACATAAATATTCTATAATAAAAAAGAGTTTCTGTAGCAACGTACCTACTATCATTTTACTCGATCCAATTATCAGGTTCCACTTGTGATTATTGATTAAATCTCTACTATTATAAGTAAATGTTTATTAAAATAATTCTTTGAAAGGATATGAGTCCTTCAAAAGAATGCTACACAGAGAATGCTTTCATTTTGCATAAACTATATGCTGCCTATATTAATCCTCTGAAAGGGTAAACAATTTCCATGAACAACGTACATCCAATTACGAAGAGGATTGCAGTAGCGGAACTTTTCCAGACAATATAAAATGTATACAGAGTATTGTTATGAATCATAGCATGTAGCTTTCTAAGCTAATGCTGTGCATTGTGTACAATGCATTATGAAGGAAGGAAGTGCATTATTCCGAAGGAAGCTAAACCGTGAGGAGCAAAGAAGAATCGATACGGAGTATCATTGCATTGTAAGCTATATTGCAATTTAGATTCATATACAAACTTCGTCGTAATAATCCATGCTTAAGCTAGGGAATGTTCTTTTTTGTATATGGATTATGGATACCCAAAGTAATCCTCGAAACACGGTTTGTAAAGAAATTAATAATTCATGGGGAATTCATATTTTGTGTCAATAAACTATTCGAGGAACTGTTAAAAAAATCTGCATAATGTCTAATGTAAGGATATATTTTAGAAGAAAATATAATCATAAGTAATTAAAAACTTCTTTAAGCACATGATTTTTGAATCCCACAAAGTTAGAAAGTAAAAAGTGTATTACTTCTCTCGATCAATTTTCACTACCATCACACAGAAGAGATCTATATGGCTTAGTCAGTCTCCAGAACCACCCTATTCTTTCTACAAATACAAAATCATGACCATTTCATCTCAAAAATGTGTACAATATACAAAAGAATTAGATTCTTTTCGTATTCTTCGAAACAGACGGACTCAGAGAGCACATAATGGACTTGCATCGAATCTGAAGTTCACGAAACCTTGTCAAATCGTTTTAGAATGGAAGGTATGGGAACAACCTCGGAGGAATCGTGAACTGAGTGGACCAGAAACTCCGTTTCGCGGTAACGAAATGTAACGAAGTTGGGGATCGTCGGGCAGAAGACTTTCTGGGAAGATCAAGTCGAGAAATCAGGTTTTCAGCTCCGAAACGTATTTTTACTTTGCTGCCAGTAGCTGTGTGAGCAGGAGAGATCGAATGCTTTTGGACGAATTAGAGATAGAGAAGGCTGCATCCATTTTCGTTGCTTCCAGTATCATCATCAAATTACTGGCTCCTTGTTTGTAGATAAATATTGATGATAGGGTGGAAGGTTAACAGAGCAATATTAGCTCACATGCGGCTATATAAGCATTGTTAAAACAAGCGACAAATGATTTATTAATTCAACAAAACGTACAGTGGGTAAAGTAAGTATTTGCACACTCCGTTTTTTGGACTTAACTGTTCATAAAAATGAAGAATTTCCTTCTTTCTTATAAAAGGAGAAGTTTCTTCGTCTTTGTAATAGAAAAATTTTAATTTTCTTTATGAAAGAAGAATTTTCTTCTCCGTTATGAAAGAAGAGTTTTCTTCTTCCTTATGAAAGAAGAATTTTCTTTTTATCTATAATAGAAGAACACATGCTCCTTTTATCCACTGTCTATTAAATTAAAAGACTGGGTATAATAGGTTTCAACCGATGAAATTAATGAGGTCCATTGTTTTATTGGAACCTGAATCGTTATTATCATACAAAAATGGGGAAATGTTAAATTATCTAAATTTAGTGAGTACATAATGATTAAAAAATGATTATAGGTAATTTCGACGTAGGGGAAAGACATGATACTTGGAACAACTGCTATTCCATTACTGAAACAGTTCGAATCTCAGACATCGTTTAACTGACATGAATTAAAGATATTTAGCGCGTGACCATTATTCTTTCACGATCACTTAAAGTGAAACATAATATATCATCTTTATTATTCAAAATTCCTAAGTAGTCTTTCATATAATTCAATACTCTGCTCAATTCGAGGCAACATTCATGCAAATTGAAAACTGAAATACCACTCCAAATCTTTATTTCTTCTTTTAATTTGAAATGCATACAACTTTTCCATAGCTCTGCATCAGTGATCACTGATCTGTGACCAAGAATTACGCGGACAGTGATTAGCGAGACCCGTAGGCGCCCAGGTGATTTTCCAATTCGAATGAAATTCAAGCCAGGTGTGATACGCGTCGGGGAAAGGGCGGATGGGAATCGATCGAGGGGATTTCCTGGGGAACACTGTCGATTTTGGCGGGTCGACAGTTGATCCGTGGATGGAGTGGACCGATTAAAAATCACTTGGATGGGATCTTCGCTCGGTCGGAAGGATGAAAACGCGACGTCCCTTCGTGCTGCCTGCGACTTCCGACCAAATAACTCGACGATCCTCTGGCCCCGTGTAATTAGTGACCAGTTTATTGAACTTCCAGCGGCGTCGAAGGCTCGTCTCAATGGGAAATCCGAGAGCGATTTTTAATTAATTCGCCTTTCGCCTGGCCGCTGGTTATTGTGCGCGAGGACGATTCTCTCGAGTAGTAATGAGAGCAGAGAAGAATAGCAGGGACCTCTAGACTGGCAAAAAAATTATATGGACCAGAAGGATAGTGCATTTTGAAATCTTAATGTGGGATTGAGCGATCGAGAAAGAAGATACTAGAGAAGATAATTTTTGCTTACGTTTAAAAATAATGTTTAGGTGCAAATATTTTGAGAACCTGTTAGCAACTATATTTTTGCTCGTCTTTTTTGAACGAAAATTATTTCACTGATATTCCAACGGGAGGTGAATGCTGTCGTTGTGGAAGAAACAACTTCCTCTTTCAATTCCCGATGAATTTTATGAACTAGACTTCTAGACACAATAGACTCTAATAATTACAGTAAAACAAATATCTGAACGGTACAAATAGGAAGAAGAAAAGTAGTTTCAATGAAGTTCGTAGGTGAACTTACGCATGAGTATTAAGAGAAGAAAACACTATATAATTACTAAACAATAATACGTTAATACTCAATCGTTAATGGTACAATTATTTCAATTAAATTTTCCTATTTCACGAACTTTCGAACACAATCAATAATTGTGCACAGTTGCTTAAAATCGAGCATAATACGTCCTCCTGGTGTCGACTGCGTGTGAAATGTGTGGAATTGGACGATTTTACATTGTCAACGTCACTATGGGAATTCGTCAGACGCGTGTACCGGCAGCGAAACATTTTCTGTCGTTTCCTGCGACATGGAGACAGCCAACTGTGATGATGAAGTCATGCAGAATGCAGCTGCGGATCAATTTCCTCCATTTTCTCAGTTTCTATCTCGCTTTCTCTTATTTCCAAGCCCTCCCACTGGCCGGGATTTCGCGGAAAGCCGATACGTTTCGCGTCGTGAATTCGACGATATAAGCGCACGCGAAAGCTTGCCAATTTTATAGACAGGCTATGGCGAAATATAAATTTCGTTGAAAGCTGGTGTTATTTTTCCAGCAAAACTTTAATCGAACCGTGGCAGGACTCCGCGATTCGTCAGAAAACATTTCGGGAACTGTGAATATTTAGTAGCCAGACATTTCAAGCCCGGAACGTTGAATATTTTAACCGTTAATGCAAATCATTTTATCCGATTTTGAATTAAAGATATCCAGAACTAAAAGAGAAAGAGAATATCTACAGTTGCGAATTATTCATACATCAACTGAAAAAATTATACGATTTGAATGAACTTCATAATGCAATCAGAACTTTAAATTGTAGATACTCGAGTAATCAATGAAATTAATACTTTCACATCGAAATTACGTAATACTCCGTCTCATACATCGCCACTGCATTTTTTAATTATTTTATTCACGTCGATTCACAATCAGTGTAGGTATTCTACACCGACTACTTCAATGATGTACATATCTACACTTGCCTAAATGAAGGACCCCTCAATCATTCCACTAACTTTCTTCATTAACCCTAATTCATTATTCTCCAATTATAATCAGATTTAACCAACTATCACACAAACCTCATTATTCAAAAATCCTGTATCTTGTTTAAAGAATGCAATTTGTAAAGTCACCACGTAAAAAGCACCTTCCTGGAATTCGCCGATATAATCGTAAATCGCGGACGTATCACCTTTGTACCGCACTTTTACCGACCGAAACAAAGTTCTCATGGGTCACAGAGACGCAATACTTTCCAGTCGAACGTCCCGTTTTCATTTCGTGCGTTCCTTTCTTCAAGGATCGCCGAGTAATCACGCTCGAGGTAAAAGCACCGGAACAAGGAACTTGCTCGCCGAAGGCTCGTAATTACGTGTCAGAGAACACCGGCCACTGTAGAGGTAGGGCTCCAAGAAAAAGATGGACATGATAGATACCGCGGGAACGGAGGGCAGACAGAGAGAGAGAGAGAGAGAGAGAGAGAGAGAGAGAGAGAGAGAGAAAGAGGGAGAAAGCGGCTGAAACTCTGGCGGCGGATCCGTCTGATTTATATCGAGCTTTACTACTGGACCCAGCGGCTGATCTCTCGTCTCTCGGTTTTCGAGGGCGCGACGCAGCTTCTGGAATCTGGATCAGGAATTTCTTTGGAATCCTCGTGGATTTTACGCTTGATCGATGGCCCTTGTTCCGTTGCAGAACACTGTGATTCATATCTTTTAAGAAACCCTCGGTTTGATTATTCTGGCTCATTGGGGTTATTAATGGAACCTCAGGTTACAATCGTTTCACGAGACTGATCTGGTATTTTCTGCGTTTCGATTAGTGTACTTGTTATTGTGCAGTTTAATGTTTGTTGAGTGTATCGGAATGTTAAGATTATTTTTATTTTTGGTTGGATAATATAGGGATAGAGTTTCGATGAGAGTATTGTACCTATAAGTTTTTTTGTTGGAATGTTTTGACTCTTTGTTTTTAGTTTTGTGGTACCAGTTTCAGTGTTAATATATAATTTTATACAATAATGAAATATGAGAAATGAGAAATCAGCCTTGGAAAGTAGGACGAACACTGAGGTTCAGTCATAAAAGCAACTGCCACGTGTGGAACAATTGTATAATTGAACGAACTTACCTAGTGAAGTTCGATTAGAATTGTATAAGCGCCTCCTCCGAATAGATCAAATCGTAGTCCCCCTACTCTATGCCAGTATCGTCACATTTTTAACATAAAACAAAACACGCATGCGGCATCGGCCGCGATCCTCATTATTTTAAAGTGCTGCCGTAATAGATTGGGTTTATCTAGTGTAATAGATAATGGGTCTTCCTGAAAAAAAAGGAAAAGGGTGGGTTTGATCTATTCGGAGGAGGCGCTTATACAATTCTAATCGAACTTCACTAGGTAAGTTCGTTCAATTATACAATTGTATTTAGCGCCTCCTCCTCAAGATCAAATCGTAGATGTTTAAAGTCTTATTACGGCGGTCCAATTAGGGATATTAACTGAAGAGTTAGTCTGATTAATAATCTTTTATTTCATTTTAAACACATTAACCCTTCAGTATGGATAAGGCAAACTCTTGTTTATCCGTTCTGACTTCTCTATCATAAAACTTCGCAAACACTTTTGATTCCTTAGTCCAGCCAGCTGTTTTTCTAATCCGGTCGAGGTCAACCCCCAGTCTTTTCGCTGCCGAGGTAGAAGCGTGTCGCGTACTATGCGCTGAGAACACGGTAGTATCTATTCCGCTACTAGTTAGGACTTCCTTTACCCAGCGGCTTAAGGACTGCGTAGAGACTGCCTTAATTGGCTTATTATTAGATATAAAAAGTCTTTTTACCGCGTTACGAATTTTCTTTGTTCTATCCAAATAATCCAACAGGGTAGACGCTGGACATATTTGCTTATTATGAAAGAATGGCAAAGTTAAAAGTGGTTGCATTGCGTTTCTCTTCGATGTTTTAATACGCGCGGGAATCGATATCTCTACTTTATTGTTGGATATCCTGATGTTATCTAGCTCAATTAGGGAAAATGTCTGCATCCGGTGACCGGTAACTAAAGCCAGAAGAGTAATTAGTTTCTTGGCTATCATGCTCAAATTCAACTCTCCGTTCGCCGGCTGTCTTACGAAATATTCTAGGACAACCTTCGGGTCCCAAGTATAATCGTACTTGGGCCTCGAAGGTCTTAAGTTTGAAATCCCTTTAAAAAACCTTTGAATTCTAACGTCTTGTACAACTTCAGAACCGGATATTAGCGAGATCGCCGATCTAATACAATTTATAGTGCTGTGGGACAGCCCTTCGTCATATAACATAGTAAGGAACGCTAGGACCTCCGGAATAGATGGGTTATAAATTTCCACTGCATTTGTGTTGCAAAATAGCCACCATCTTTTTAGACCCACATTGTAATTCTTTAGCGTAGATTCGCTAATTGAAGACAGCATAATCGCTAACGATGGTCCTGGGATTCCTTGCGCAGTTAATGCTTGCCGGATAATCTGCCTGCCACCAGGATAAGCCGTTTCCAAAGTGGGTGTGGCTCCCTGTTACAAGAAGACAATAAGTTTATATTCGGTTTGAATTTTACTGGTTCTGCCTCTAACATTGAGCGAAAAAATGGGTACCAAGGCTGAGCAGGCCAATCAGGTACCACTACTATACCTTCCGCTTTCTCCTTTTTAATTTTCCGAAGGGTCCTCAAAATTATGCTAAACGGAGGAAAGGCGTAAAAAAACAAATCTTTCCACGACAATGTAAATGCATCAACTGCCTCAGACCCAGGATCCTTTTTCCACGATATGTAGCGATTACACTTATGATTGGACCTGCTCGCAAATAAGTCTATGTCTGGAGAGCCTAAACTACGAATTATTTCTCTAAACGCAGTCTTCGATAGTTCATATTCCGTTTCGGGCTCTAATCTACGCGACTCGGCGTCTGCCTCGAAATTCTCGCGGGAGCTAACATATGAAGCAAAGATCCAAATGTCTCGGCTCTCGCACCACTGCCAAATTTTCTTAGTAATTTCATTTAAATTTTCAAATTGAATTCCGCCCATTCTATTGATATAAGATATTGCTGTGGTGTTGTCAATTCGGAGTAAAATACTACAGTTCCGTAAGTCTTTAGCCAAACATTTAAGACCGAAGTATGCTGCTTTTAATTCCAAAAAATTGATATGATGTTGCTGTTCGGCCGAATCCCAAAAACCATTGCATCTTCGTGGCTTGCATACAGCTCCCCAACCCGTGAGCGACGCGTCTGAGTATATCTCCATAACAAATTCTAAATTGCTGATTGACCTAATCCCAGACATAATATGAGTCTCCCACCATGTGAAATCTACAACATTCGTTCTTAGTGTCATAATAGCCTCGTAGTTGTCATTGTTCTTTGTGAGAGCTAAGAACTTCTGTCGCTCAAATTCCTTAGTATAAACCCAACTGTATTTAATAGCTGGGCAGCAAGCTACAATCGTGCCGATAAATTGCGCGAACTCCCTTATTCTGCATTGAGACAAATTCCGAAACCGTTCTATCAATTTCTTGACTGCTTTCCTCTTTTCTCCAGGCAATTCCAGGGTCATGGAGGATGAGTCAAGAATAAATCCTAAAAATTTACACCTCTTTACCGGGGCCACCTGACTCTTTTCATAATTTATTATAAACCCCAAGTTCTCTAGTAAGTTGCGAGTCTTATTGAAATTGCTTGCACACTCCAAAGAGGTATTTCCAAGCAGTAAAAAATCATCTAAATACAGAACCGAACATAATCCTAGTTGTCTTAGCCAACCTACCACGGGCTTCAATAATTTTGTAAAAACCATAGGAGCAGAGCTTAATCCGAACGGTAAACAGGTGAATTGGTAATATTTCCCATGAAACTCAAATCTTAAAAATTTCCTGTGTGACTCGTCGATAGGTAATAAATAATAGGCGTCCTTTAAATCGATAGTCGACATATAACAATCCTGTTCTAATAACTTCATAGCTGTTCTATAGTCTTCCAGTTTAAAATGTTCTGTATCCACAAATTCGTTTAGATGCTTTAGATTTAGAATTAACCTAAAAGATTTATCCGGTTTTGGAACTATAAAAATATTTGAAAGGAATTGGTCCTTTTCTGGTCTACATTCAACAACCACGCCCTTAGTGATCAATTGCACGATTAATTTAGCTATCTGTGTCTTTTCCGTCTCGGATAATCCTCTGTTTAAGATAGGCCTAGCCTGGTGCGGAGCTGTCTTAAACGGAATCTTATAACCCCTGACCCACGACAAAATCTTTACGTCTGAGGTTAGAACCTTCCAATTATTGTAAAATAACCTTAAACGACCAGCAGTGCAGCTTACAGGATCGTTTATCGCCTCCTCGAGAAGTGCTTCTTTTGCGAAGGCCTGTGGGAGCTCTGGTGTGTACGGTGCGGCCGTTCCGCCTGACGAGGTTCCTGGTTCCGGTGTGAGGGTGTCGTTGTTCGTTTCTGCCCGCTTGACCCCGTCGAATATGATCTGTTCTGTGCACGAAGTGGCGGGCCTCTTGAGTTTTTTGAATTCTTCAAAGCTGGAGGCTTTGACACCCTCAGGTCTGCGGCGGACTGCTCTAAAAGTTTTGCTGATTTTAAATTTTCCGACAGATTTATGCCAAAGAGCGACTCGTCGACCGCTGTCGTGTTTAACGTCCCTCTCATTGTGGGATTAACATTAGTCAATAGGAGGCTTCTGCGAGAAACCGTCTCATCGTGTACCGAATCAGCGATTAACCGACAAACATCGCTTAAACATTCGATCAGTGGTATATCGTCCGCGGATTCTCGTACTAAAAGCGTAGATATTGATTTTCCTAATCCCGAAATGCAAGCTCTTAATCTCTCTTGTTTTTCTATAATTCGCTTGTCCCGTGTACGAGCGAATTCATTTACTGATCGTTCGATTTCCGCATTAAGCTTAGGAGAGGCGAGAAACGGGCAATTGCTAGGATGTGGATATTTTTTTATCAGACTCGATCTCTCCTCCGCGGGAAGTCCAATTTTTAAAATTTCCGCCCAGCGAATGGCAAAACTCGAGTGGACAGGGGACGCTAGGGTCTGTTCCTCTGCCAGACGCTGTCCAATGACGTTTAGAACATCCATGCTGAGGTCTTGTTCCGGTTCCGCGGCCTCCGCTGTTCCGCTCTTCGCTGCGGACTGTGTTATGGCCGACGCTGATGTGGTGCCGCCTGGTGTCGACATTTGAATTTGGTCGCCTGAAGTCGGTGACGGCTGCGAAGGTGGTAGCGGCGGCGGAGGTGGCAATGGAAGCGGCACGACGCCAGCTCTTACCGAGCTCGGTCTTGGGGTCTCCTCCTCGCTTTCCACATCCCTCGGGCGCGATTCTCTGTCGCTTCCCGACACGGATCGATCTCCTATCAATGCAATAGACCACAATCTGTCATTTACCTATCTTAAAAAGAAGTTGAAACATATTGTAATGAACCTGTCAAACAGGTTAAGGTCAGCATCGCAGGAAACAATCGTATAGTAGCGTACAGGTTAGTTCCTGTACTCGTTCACACAGAAAATCTGGTGAACGATATCATCTTACGTTTTCCGGAAGTCCAAGTACAGGTTAAGGTCCGTACACGCTCACGCAGAATAAATCTGGTGAGCGATACCAGTTAATGTCCTTTGGAAGTTCGAGTACAGGACTTCCTGTACTCGCTCACACAGAACTTTCTGGTGAGTACTTCCGTACAGGCGAACGCCTGCAGATATTTACATACGACCGTATGTAAATCTTTCCCAACATAGGGATCTGGTAATGGACAGTCAGAGAAAATCTGCTTACTGCTACTCGAAGACAAGCTCCGTGCTGAGTCGGATGTCGATCTCCTGCGACGACGCGACTTCCTCTTCTTCTTAATATTTTTCAGCTCCTTCTCCAATCTTCTAAGGCGTTTCGCCAGCTTCCTCTCTTCGTCCGAGGACAACTCACGGTGTCTTGATCTCTTCTTCTCCATTGCGTGTAATGTGACTCTTTCGGCACAAAGAAAGAGAATGAGGATCGCGGCCGATGCCGCATGCGTGTTTTGTTTTATGTTAAAAATGTGACGATACTGGCATAGAGTAGGGGGACTACGATTTGATCTTGAGGAGGAGGCGCTAAATACAATTAACTAGTGTTCCCAGCGAAAGCTTTGTGTGTATTTAATTATTACCCCTGTCACGTGTATGTGGTAATTACACATTGTGTTGGAAATGTGCTGAAATATTCGTTCAGACTCAAATTACGTTTTTTAACGAACAAAGTGTAATGAATATTAAAAAACTGCGTAGAAAACGAAAAAACGAGAAATGAAGTATTATGAAATTTCGCACCAATACTGCATGCATCCAATACCGTTCTCACAATATGCTGTAGGTACCTACATTTCAAAAATGGAAAATGTATCGATAAATTTATTCGAACTTCACTATCAACCGAGAATCAGCTCTTTTACACCATAATTCTGATTTATACACAAGGTAAATGTCCCCATTAGCGACCGTTTAAGATTGTGGCTGGTTCGAAATAATAATTTGTTTACTAATATACGACAATGTTTCAGTAAAGTATGGATCATTGTATTTTTTTAAGTCTCTAGTTTCTTAACCAAATTAGTTTTAGAGTGATATTTGACTATTTACACAAAAATTATGGTGAAAATTATATTGGACCTGATGTCCCCTTTATCGACCACCTTGTACCATTTATCGACCGTTTCACGTCCCCATTATTGACCAGCAGTTTCCCTCATTCTAAATGCATCATTTTGTTTATTAAATTTGGGTTCATGAGTATAACAAACTGTTTTTATTAACATTTTATGAAAATTAAACAATTTATAATCTGTTTAAGATAATCTTGTATGTTTTCTATTATTTCCTAATAATTACCGTACTTTTTGCACTCAATTCAAACAAATCAAATGTACTCCAAATTTAATAATTAAAAAATTACTTAAATACTTTAGTTAGGTCTAACAACACCACTTGTAAGATGTTCGAAACTGGTACAGACCGGCCTTTGACGGTACCTATTTCCGACCACAATTTTCTGCTAGAATAATGAAAGAAAATGAATATTTTCTTTTTATTTTATAATTCTGTATGTATCTAGTTAATTTGAGTAAGTTACTGCATAGATCCATGTATTTTTATTGTAAAATTTGCGAGTTCAATGATATCAGTAGTATAACCTCACGTTATTAGAATCTGTCAACTTTCATGTCAATGACCAAGTCCTAATTTACATGTGAATTTACTTAAAGATGAATGTACGGCTACATAAATAACGAATGAAACAATAAATGAAATACCTCTAATTATAATTTCTGAACTTTCTGGTTAATATTTCGCTTTCTGTGTTGCAATAAACAATAATAATTTAAAAGTGGTCACTAATGGCGACGCGGTCGATAATGGGAACATTTACCTTAGTCCATTGAATCTTAATACTGTGACAGTGAGAATTTTAACAAAACTGAACATCGCTGGAGTGATTAGAGTTGTTCAAGTGATTACGGATGTATTTGTATCTATGTGGAGAACTGAAACCTTGTGGACATCCAAAGTTTAGTGAAAGAGTGTCTTCTTAACTCATTTTATATGAGGCAGTCAGAGGAACAACGGACCAACCCACATTACAAAAAAAATTGTTTTCCTATTTTATATAGTTAGTAGAGCCTATTGGAACACGTTGTTGTTACTAATTCAATTTCGAAAAAAAATGTGGGTTAGTCCATTGTTGCTCTTACTGCCTCATATAAAGTATTCAAAAAGTGAAGATACCTCTCCTCTATACATATCTCCGCGTTGTTTTTTCATTTCTTTCCCCTTTCCTTTACCACGTCACGGTGTTATTCGACGCGCATGCAATCCTAGTGGAATAAACACATTATCAACCGCCCTCGTCAAAAACTAATACACATACAGATTACGAAAACAATTTCCCACAATTTATACCACCGAGCAGTCGCCCTTTCCGCGATTCCTTTAGCAGCATCGCGGAACCGACTGCCAGGAATTAACAGCGAATTATGTATATCCACGGTCCCCCGTTCCCATTTACCGTTTCCCACGAATTCGTCAACCACACCCTCGCAGAGAGCACTGTGCGCGTCGGCGAACAAACGAGGAAAATTATCCGCGGCGGCTGAAGTAATAACGTTTAACCGCGCCCCCGCGTGAAGGGAACGAGGGCGGAAGGTCTACACAGCGCGGAATTATAAATTGTTGGGCCATAGTTGTAATTGTTTCGTCTCGGGGGGATGGCGTGGGTGGCTGGCCAGCGGAGTGTCGTTGCCGATTCCAACCCCTTTCGTCGGTGTAAACGCACAGCGAAACGCCCGCAGATGCAGGCGCGTCTGCTCTGCCCTCTCGACGATCACTCTCCACGCTCCAGAGGCTCCACGTGGAAGCAAAGCGGTGTTTCTGGGCGACAGTGGATCGCGCGCGTTTTGGGGAGGCTCGCGCGGAACTGGGAATTGCGGACGTGGAAGCCTTCGCGATGATAAATGGGTGGCACTGCGACGAGGTTAAGTGGAAAGCGAAGGGACGAGCGTGTAGTGTCTGTTTATTTATTTAGTTATTTTCGGGGCAGTGTGTTGTGTTAACTTTCGATACTATATTGCAATAATTATTTTCAGTTAATGAAAATACGTAGTTTAGATTATTTTAGATTTCTACGTTGAGTTAGTGTATTGGATATTCAGATTAGAATGTTATGAGCTTTTGAATTATGTTACATGGGAAACTGAAAGGAATTTTCTATTTTCAAGTTTGTTGGATTTAATACAAATAACACGCTACATGTAACTAGTCTTAATTGTAAAGCATTTGTGTCAAGAATATAGTGTGATTCACGCTATAATTTCTCTAATTTCAGTTTATATATAAGTCACGTTTTTCAAATATAGAATATTACATTCAGATCAGCATAAAATCTATTAGAAGTTTCAGTTTTGAACACATATTGAATCACGTGGAAATTACCGATTGGATGAGAAAATTGAACCAATTTTTCAAGTACATTAACAACTTCGCAATTCTAAAACGACATATAAACGTTCGACCTATTCAGATTTTTTTATAAATTCCTATTTCCCCCAGGAATTTATTATATTGATCCTGTTTATTTACTTTCGACAGAACCACTCAAATTTTCGATATTTACAAAACAGTTCGCATGCAGCTACATGATATTCGACACAAAACGTTATTCCCAGCGAATTAATAAATCAAAGTCCCTGCGCAGTTTACTGTGGTTAAACAAACATTTCCCTCTTCCTGATGAAAATATCCGTCCAGAAAGAATTTTCATTATGCATCAGTATATACGTGGATAGAAACTCTACACGCGACTAAACAAAGGATCCTTTATTGACGTTGCAGTTCTTTCGCGAATATCAGTTGCCTTTAAAAGGGATTAAATATGAAACATGAACAGCCAGAAACAAGCCAGTGCATAGACACAAAAGGGAATAGTATTTGTAAACGTGGAGCATGCATTTTGAAACATTTATATTTAATTAATCTCTCTGTTCGCCAGCGTTCGCCACAGAAATGAACTTCGTACTTTTCACTCCTCGCTAAATACGAATTTGTACGTTCATGTAACGAAAAAGAATTTCTACAACCGCTATAGGGTATTTATAATGCAGCTTGTTGATTGGAATAATAAAAGAATTATATATGAACGATATTACTTTAGTGAACACATAGATCATTGAAAGAATTTTTCGCTTCGAACAAATTTGTATCTAAATATAGAGTCACTGAGAAAACTTTCTTTTCAACTTGTACGTTCGTGCGAGTGGATGCAAATTATTCGTTTAACCTTAGTGTCACGGTTCAGCTCGCCGTTTAATTTCGAGCAACGGGTTCGCTGAAAGGTCGAACAAACAGATTTCGAGGGAGGCAGGCCCGTGTTGAAGGCAGAAAACCATCGAGCCATGGATTCCAGCGATAACCGGAAGCAGATTGGCGGTGAACGAAACGGAACAGTCGGTTAAGTGGTCGAGCAGTGTCCGAGAACGCTTCGCTGGATGTCCATGGTCCGTTGGAAATGCTTAGTCAGTCGACACGAGAAATTATAGGTCGGGTACAAGCCCGCAGGAAAGCCATGAATCCTTGGTGAAAGCGAACACCACCGGCTCGCGAACATTGTTAAACATTAAATCTCGCGAGAACGTTGACGGAAGCTGTCCTGTTTGTCGATTTCGTTGGGAAACATTCGTGGTGGTATATGGTCTCGTTGAATCGAGTCGTGAAGCCATTTCTTAGTAATACAGAGATTAATTCAGTAGTAACGGGGATATTAGAATTGATTTCTCTTGGATTCCAAGTTGTGGAAAAATTTGTGGAGGAAACATGTGAATGACAGTAGGAGGGATGATTACTGAATTTATTATTGAACTATTTCTGAAATTTTTTCAAGCCATTTGTGTTCGATTTTTTCTGTGCTAGATGAAAAATAATATAGTTTTGTGCATTGAATAATGTGACTCGTTTCGAGGTCACTGTATACTATAATGAATATATGACTCCCAAATGGTTTTACAGAAAAGAAATTATGTTTCTTGTGCTTTAGAGGAATATTCAGGCGCTATAGTGTTATACGTCGATCTGTATTAATAAAATTATGCACTTGTTTAGCCATCGATATGATTTTTAATTTTATCCAGGAGAATTCTTATTGATGCATTTTTGTCCATACTTCATCGTAAAAATAAGCAACCAATCTCTCGCGTAACAATTTTTTATATAATCGAAAAAATATGAATGTAAAAGTAGAATAAGAAAGAAAATTTTAAGATTCAAATCACTACGCGAGCAATTTAAATTCTTTCATTGGCATTTAATTTTCAGAACTAAAGCTTAAGACCTTACCAAATTCACATTCAGACCCGATACTTTTTCAAAACGTTTCGAGATTATTAACAAGTGCCTCCAGCCAAATCAAACTACCATAAAGAACCTATTCCTTCAACTGCCCCAAAATCATTGTCCCCCATTTTTTCGAAAATTCTACACGTCATCAATAGAAACTCTTCATCAGGGCGAGAACTGGCGGTTTCGAGATTAATTTCGCAACCACTGGAGGTCTAATGGTTTTAATTAACGCGTGCATCGATGGGGAAGATGTTTCGTTTCCGTGATAGTTCGAGTTGAACCGGGGGGTTTGAGTTAAACACAAAGCTTTATTGTGCTCGCCCGTACATGTGAGAGTGGTTGGGGGTTCGTGTGCAAGTCGAGGTTAATGTACCAAGAAGCGCATTACCGGCGGTGCTTACTGCAAGCGAACAATAAAGAACGAATGCAAGGGAACCAATGGTTGCTTAGCAGATACAAAGCCACACGGATGAAAGTTGCTTCATTGCGATAGATCGATGCCGGACACGCTTGTATTTTGATACTTTCTGACGCCTCCAATGTTGTTTTTCAATCTGTTCATTAATCTAAGTGTATATATTGACATTTCCATAGAGTATTGCAAATATCTCGTGAAGTATTCGCTTTATTCAACACTTCACCATGATACTTTTATGATTCCATTCAAACGCAGAGTGCAATCTTAGGACAAAGTGAATTTGTAGGAAGATAGACGTTTTTATTGAATTCAATTTTTTCTAGCTTTTATTCCAATTGAATTATTCGCACTGTATATGGGAAATGGAGCTGACAGGGGAATACCGCGAACCTGGACTCACCGATTGGAACGCAAATTTGTGGGTTTTTAGACTGACTCAAAACAAGAACAACGGTGTGTTTCATTTGGGCCCTATCGATCTTTAAGTGGGTAAAAACTAATCCTCAAAGTCAAATTGGCACTTCAAAGCATTGGAAAAAAATGCTTCAAACAAAAGTTTAATTGTGCAATAAGCGCTGCAAACTTACATTAACAAATTTTTGAAAAAAGTTTTTTAAATCAGGTACTTTTTTTAAACATTGAAAAGTTAGAAAAAAATGTTGCAACGATGATTTTGAAACCGCTGTCAAATTTCATCTGCAGACTGACACAAACATGCTATATGTATCAGAGAAGAGTTGCGATGAAAGTGATCTCAAGATTCTAAACACCAGATTAAAATCAGATTGATACTCGACTGAATCGAATTAACACTTCAACCATTTCCATTACTTTAATTGCAAATTATACAATAATTTATGTTCGATTTATCACCCCCCTCAAATCAACAAGAAGCTGAATTTATTAAAAAGGATATTCATCAAATTATCTTCCACGAAAGCTACAGGGACATTTGCAACAGGTTTCTTTCGAATTTTGCGTGTAGATATTTTACATTATCCGAAAATAATTGTATCCAAAACTGACTCACAGAATGTATAGCAAGTAGGAAAATAGAAAGCTCTGTGATTGATGTTGAAAAAGAACGGAATAACAGGTGTAGAGCAGAGAGGATGTAACGCACAGCTTCTCGTCTCGTTCGCTTAATCTTGGGGAAGCCATTACAATATTTTTTTTTTGCGTTTTCTGCTTTCGCCGGCTCATGATTTTCAACACGGTTGCTCACTGTTTTAACCCCAGCCTCCGTTTCTTGGTACATTAACCCCGCTTCCCCCGAGCTGCATGTTAATTTTCGCCCACGGCCAAATGGTAATATTCACACGGAAATGTTTAACGTTCGCGCAATCAGTAAGCCGCTGAATATTCGCTAATTTTTCCGCGTAGCTATAAGCCTATCAATTCTCATTTCATTCATGAAAAACGATGGAAACTAATTCGAGTATCATGTGGTTAAATAATTCCATTCTTTGGTAGGACACTCTCCACCTTTGACACGCTATATGAATACTTTAGACACTCATTAAAACTGCTAGTGCATTAAATATACACCATTTTGTCCTTCATTAGGTGTTTCGTTATCCTAAATGCCCCAGAAACGTAATCTCCTAATTGCTTTACGAGTATTATGCAAATGAGCTTAAAAATTAAGTAAAGAAGTATGGCATGTGTCGTATTACTTCCTCCTATGAAAGCAGAGAGAAATAGGAGAGAAAAACGTTAATTATAACAAGATACATCCTTCTATGATTTTATAATTTTCATAAGTAGAATGATGCAATTACAGAAAGCCACTGTATTTCTTTTAAACGATACCGTGCCCCTGATTTTAATTTAAAAATAAGAATTTAATTAGATAATTGAAGGTAAGAATTTAATTTAAAATTCTTGTAGACCGATCGAACATTGCAGGGGTAGGTATCTTACGGAAGATCAGCAATATCTCCAGGAGTACAGCAATATTTACCAGCACTCAACTTACCTTATTAAACAACTTGAAATACCGTTTAAAGTATTAATTCCCAAACGTAAGTAAAATATTATACACCACAGCAATGTCACCGACTTTCATGTCACCAATACACACAACTGGCTGAAAATCTAAAATAAACACTTGACGACCATCCCGCGTGAGCCAGGTTTTCTATAAAATTCGTGTCTGCTGTCTACCCTCGCACGACAAAACTGTTTATCGCGCGTAGTTTCACGCGTGCTCGAAATATTCTGCGTCAATTAGCGTAGCGGAACAGAGTGCATTTTAAAATAAATACGCTCGAACGTTTCGCAAAAATGAACACGTCGAACCGAGGCTGTTTCTCATCAAGGTCCACCCCCCTTTCTCTCTCTTTCTCTGTCTGCCAGCCTCTTCCGTCAGTAGAATTTTCAAGGGTTGAAACAGTCACCTTAACGAGACGGCTTTTCTTTTCGTTCGCCGCCCTGGGCGAACTAAACCCTCTCTCTGACGAGTTTCTACTCTCTCCCCGCGCTCTCTCTCTCCCTCTTCCTACTCATTTCGCGGCGTGGAGAAATTCCTGCCCCCTTTTCGTCGCTTCGCACGCTTCCATAACGCTGGACACGGGCTTGCGCAGCCAGCGACGATTTAATGACGCTTTACAGTGCAGTTGGGAAAAACAATTGCAACGCTGGGCACAATTCGACGGTGCTTCTCCCCGGCAGAGGGGAGAGGTTAATCGAGGTCGTTAGAACCACCGTTTCTGCGCGTGATGACGCGGGGGCGTCGTGACACAACGCACTGATAAGTACTCGAGGACTTCCGCAGATGTGGTTTTGAGTGAAGGCCGGGGTTGGGTGTGGGAATTCGTTGCTCACTTGGAAAGTGGGTGACTTTGTTTTGGATTACGCTTTTGTCAGCATGCTTCTCTTTAGGCGGGTGTATGAGGAAAGGAGTATTGGAAATGGATCGTTATATTCCTTTAAAGAATAAATTAGAATGGGGAGAATTTATTTTTAATGGTAGAAATACTTGTGTAATTAAATGATTCCGGCGCATTGTGATTTAGGAAGGTAAATTTAATGTTCCTGAAGCTGATGGATTCGAACTTTTTCCTATTCTGTAAGTATTCAATTGGATTCTGCCTTTTTTAAGTTTGATCTAACGAAACAGGGTATGAATAAGCTATAGTGCTGGACACTATTTTTTGTCGATCGGTCACGTGAAAAGTTTAACGAAATTCCTGTAAAGTAAATATTGTATCGTCTGATACATAAATGGCATTGCTTTAAATGATCAATTATTAGTTAGACGAAGTTGGCGTATTGTTTCAAATGAACGAACCAGTGAGCAAGTGACTATTCAAAGTGACAAACTTTATCGGCAAAAAAATATGTCGCAATAAATTAGCCCCCGTTATAAGTTTTCTAAAGTTGTATGTAAATTTCGTGTATTAAAATTGCTTTCTTCGTCTCATTAACTTCTTACATGATTTTTATGAAGAGTGTATATGCCTTTTCTTTGGCATTTATGTTTCAATTAGTGTATACATAATCATTTATTCGGCAAGAAATAGTGTCAAGCACCATACAGACATGCATGGACTTGGAAAACTTATTCGACGAGGAACATTGAGAATCCAGAAAGTGTATCCGGAGCACAGAATTAAAAGTCCTTTCTTGAATCTGAATTTGTGAAAGAATAACAAAACCAGAAAATTTTTACTGTGAGTAAGACTTGTCGAAATGAAATAATTACTTTAATTAAGTTTGCTACCCTAGAATTTTTATATGCAAATATGTTTTGCGATGTCCAAAATGTATACGTATTTCACTATCGAAAGAAAGAAGAATACCAGACAAATTGAAGGACTTACAAGATTTCAACGAGTAAGAAGACCTTAACAGAATGAACAAACACCCGTTATTAATTCTCAGGACGTGTAAAATGTTCATATATGCTTCGAACAATGTTTCAATTAAGGCTCATAAGTGGCGTCGCGGTTTCACACATCCTAGAGAAGCCGTGGCCAAGGTAATAAGCAAGCTTCGACCTCTTTGAGATCCAAGACGGCCTTAATAAACCAAAGACCACCCTCTCGAGAACGCCTTCAAACCCTACTCGAGAATTCGAGCGGTCGATACCAGTGGCTGAGCGGCCGCAAGAGTCATCACTCTCCTTTTCTGTGGATAATAAACAAGTGAGATTTGCGAGACCGTGGTAATCACCGTAGAAAACTCGATAACGAACACTTTGATTACTAACAAGAACTCGTTTCAATGATAAAAATAATGAAACCTCATTTCATTTCTGGATGCAATATCTCTATGAATTCCAAATTAAAGAGTTCTATAGTTGAATCTATCTTGATTCGTTGGATTTATTTCACTTTGTAACAAATTCCTGCAAATTTTTGTTCGGCTAAACGAGATTGTGATTCTAAATACAAAAGAGCAGTGGTGTATTCCTTCTTTTCCTTTAATATCGGAAGAAATGTAATTTTCGATCGGCAAAATTGTTATAAATAGTATAAGAATTAAAATATATATAGTGGATATCAATTTGTACACCTTGCGCACCATTTGTAGTTTATACTACTGAATTTTATCACCAACAATCATAATGCAGTATTTAATTGCATAGAACTCCGATATTTTTAAAAAATTATTATCCAACGCTAGACTGCGTAACGAGAAGATGCATATTCGTACGAAACGTTCAGAAAAATAATGAAGTTTGATTTAGAACGCCAATAAAAACACTCAAGCTTCTGCCTCGAATTACCAAGCCTAAGAATGAAAATCAAACTATCGAAAGGTTGTTCGATTCCAATAACTTATGAGAAATTTATTACATAAAGAATTGTACTATTAATAATAGAAGTTCTATAACAGCTAGGTGGAAATATTTTTCAAAATTCCAACGCTTCGAAATTCGAAATAAATAACGCGCAACAAGTTGCTGCTTACATATGCTTTCCCGGCTTGCAACGACAATTCGCCGTTCACTGGGCCTCCACAACTGAGCAAACGATGTGAATTCCCGATTAAACGCTCCCTAATACTTAGTGGGAAGCTTTTTCGACGAGTCAAACAAGTTTCGATCCCTAGCGGCAGAAAGATGGAGTAACTTGTGTACGTGCATCGGCGCGGGCCAACCTAGTCTGTTCAGTGAAAGAAAACACACCATAAAGTTTCTAGTATCCAGAACAAATTTGACTTTGGACAAATTTTTCGTGAAACATACAAAATTGAACATTGAAGATCACGAGCATGTAAAATGAAAAGGGTTGTACATCTACACCTTATTAACTTTGACGCCCTGTATTTTTTAAACAAATTCGAAACTATCGAAATAATTACTTTAAAGCTCCCTCACCTAGTTCAACATGGGAAGCAACCCCTAAATCCCTGACATGTAGACTAAATCGTGATTAGAATATCCAATTGAAGATAGCAAACGAAAAAATAGAGAAACATGGATCTTCCAGACGTTTAAGTTAAAACACTCGAAAGGTCTCTTCTTACATTATTTTATCCCCCTTTTACCGCCCTTGAGTCGCCTTTTGCTTGATCGCGCATTCCTTTTAGTGATTTCAACCAACCCCCTTTGTCATTGTGGTCGCGATGGGCGACATCCGTTTTCGTTTCACGTTCCTCGAATGCTTCACGCTTTCGCTCAGCACAGCTAGGCTTCCTGAAGAAGGGGATGAGGAATTTTTATGGGAAACACTTTTTTGTGGGGTCGAGGCTCGTGACGATTAGGCGAGCCTACATTCTGTCGTGTCTCGAGAATTACATGTTTTTTTTCGCTAGGACTTTTCAATTTTTTTATTTTTTTCTGAATAAGAGGGAGTTCACGGTGGAGGTGAGTGTTCAGTAAGATTTACACTCATAGGATGAAATTTATTTGAAATCAAGTAACGAGTAGGTTAATGCTTCATCTGCAATTTTGAGAATAATACAATAATGAAGACAAGGATATTCTTCGTCATGTTAAGTTAATTTTTCAAGGTTACCAGCAGGAATTTTCGTGGTTGAGAAAGCCAAGAATATCTATACACCTAACTGCACCAAGTTCTCATGCTTCTTAGAATCCAGACTAATATTCTTCACACTGGTAACACAACTTTTCAATCAATCCCCCAAGAATACACCTTCTTATTCTACCCCCTTTCGTAACATTCCAAAACACTCACCCCAACCAACAGAAATCATCGAGCTTCTATCCCCTTCAAAGCAGAACAGGGAACGCAGAGAAAGTCGAGTGAGTAAAAACTACGTAGGAAGGAGTTTGTACAAAAATTTGATCAAGAATTTCATCGCGACTGAAGCGTCCCCCATTCGGTACAACTCTCATTTCCTGATTTTCCTCTTCCCATTTCCTTCCCCTCTACGAGAACTTCTTTCATCCCTGGAAAGAATATTCAATTATGCAACGATGCTCGCGAAGCTTGCGTGTATCGAGGATCCGCGCTTTCGGAGGGTGGCTTCCAGGGGTAGGAAGCGCGCCCCTCGCTGAATTTAAATTAATATTCCAGAGTGGGTGTTGTAAATCAAGGTAAACGATTCTGGGTTGTTGGTTCTGTTTATTGTTCCACGTTTCGACACGGAAATTACGTCTTCCTTGAACGTCGCTTCGTTAGGACAGGGCTTGAGCGTGAAATTTGTAAGCCTTCGGGTTGAGGACGGGTTTCGCGATATTAAAATAATTCACGTTCAAACGAGGTTGGTCACGGCTACTTTATCTCAATTTACTAGTCGATATTTTCTCAGGAAACTGTAGTTTTGATAAAATTATACGGTGTTCAACATGCTCTACAGTTTCTGATTGAACTTTACTCTATCATCAATTAATAATTTAGTAAAGTGTGCTAAATTTAGTCAGCAATGAAGTAAGCGTATAATGTGCTTAAGTGCATTTGTTCTTATAGGATGCAAAGAGTTCGCTGATAATTTTGTGAAATGGAAAAAACAGAATACTGTTATAGGTACTTCGATTTTGATTTTCTTGTAAATTTAGAGTTATTGTCTTTATATACTCGTCTACTAGTTCAGTCGAAAATTTAATTCAACAATATCTATATTTCAAAATGTTAAAAGTATCTTAATTCTTCTTCGGTATCCATTCTGACTTAAAGAAAACCAACTCAACCCATGGTTTCCCTCAAAATTCAAGATTGCCTCATTCAATTTCATATGTACCAACTTATCACACTTTCAGCTTCACCTTAACATCCCTCCCTCCCTTCCACCCTTTAAGCACCTAGACACCCCGAAAACCTCCTCAAACAAACTTCTTCAAATTAAAATACTTACACGAAAATCATTGAAGCTTCCTGTTCAATTACGACCCTTCCACGTGGAAAATAAAACCCGCCACCCTCCCCTCCGCCGTCACGCTACTTGAAACCCCATCGAAAGGGGCCCATCGCCAGACACCGCGAGATATCGGCCCGCAATACGGCGTGAAGTGTAAAACCGGCAGAATGGAAGTCAATTTACGAATACATCTGGAGAGCCGCGAAGAAAGGGCGAGTGTGATCCGCCGGCAAGCCAGGGTTGCGGCGGGGATCGCGCAGGATTACCACTTCAGGCTCGGTTCTCTCCGGCACAGGAACCCAAGGAGCACGATATCTTTCCATTTTCCTGCCTCCCCTTCCACTCTTTTTACAACTCATCCCCCGTCCAACCCCCTTCATTCCCCGCTCTTTCCGCCATTTCACACCGCCGACGCTTTCATTCTTGGATAATCCAGCGAGTAAGTCGATATACGCGGGTCGTAGAATTCGAACGAAATCGAGACCCGTGGGCGAAGGATGGTGCACCTGCGAGGAGGGCGGAGGGAGGAGACAGGCCAACGCGGTAATATCGCGTCTGGAGGGTCGAATTGATTTCGCCGTGCTGCGAAGGAGGGGGCGCAAGCTCGGTGTGTTGAGGGGGGTACGTAGAGGGAGAGTGTCTGGATTCAACATTTTAATAAAAGCCACCGGCGGTTTTGTCGCCGGCCTTGGCTGTGACGATGAACTTTCGAGGGTTACACCGATGCTAGACCAGCCCCCTTGCCTCGCGAGGGGGGTGGTTACGCTGGCTGAACAGTCGCCCCCGTGGAAAGCCGTGGTCGCTTGGTCGTCTTTTTCCGGGAGTAACGTGGTTTCTGTTAGAAACTACCAGCGCGGGAAGGAATTCCTTTTCCGAGGGGGAGGATTGTGTTTCGTTCGTTCCGAGCGACGAGGGCTTTAATTAGCGTAATTGAATGCCTTCCATTGTAATTGGTAGCGGAATCAGCGACGTGTCGTTCGTGCAGCGGATGCAGTGCTGCGAAGGGTATTTTTCGAATGTTGATCCGAGAGTTTCGGTCGAGGCGTAACCAGGCATTTAGATTAAAGAACGAGGATTTTTGTTGTTAATGTTGAACGTGATAAAAACACTGCGCAGGTTATGACGCTTAATGTGGAGGATAAAGTTGTCTCGAATCTGTTGAAATTAATTTACGGTTTCATAACGCAACTTCTTTGTACTCGTACTTTATTCCTTTTAATTAACTGTGGATTAAAGTGGCCGGCCCTTTAAAAGTCTCCGCGCGTTCATTACCCCCTCATCGTCGTTTTAATACGCTAATCCAATATTCTAATCGCCCGATAATAAATCAACGGCTGGCTGAACGATGAATTAACGGCGGAATATTAAAGTCTGGCCGGGTTAATAACGTTTTATTAGTTTCCCATAGTACCTCCGCTTGCACGAGGGAAAGCTCCGCGTCGCTTCTCGATTTTTCTCTCCTCGTAGACGGTATTTCGACTCGGCTTTGTCCCTCCTTCCTCGGCCATTACTCATGAATGATTAATAAAGACGTACATATTAAACGTATGACTTTTCACTGGGCACCGCGTCAAAAGGGGCCTTGACAAACTGCCAAAAGAAGCTGGCCTCGGTTCGTGGAAGTGGTTTTTCAGATCTGTGCTCGTTTTCATAAAGCTGCGACCACCGAAAACCAGGAAAAACTGCTCCAGTGATCGATACGAGTGCTGGAGAGACGGTGTTTAGCATAGAAATCTCATCTCGCGGTCGAAGCTTCGAACCCCATCACAATTTTGCTAATGCCTCTCTTGTTTTTGGAATTATTTGGAATTATTCTGTGGCTTCTGAGATTGATTTTGGAATGAACCTTTATGAAATAACACTTTCATATTCGTCGTAATCACTAGATAAGGCTGTGCAAAAATTCTTTTGTCACAGTTTTGTATAATAATTAATCATAAATAAACGAAATAAACCTCAGTATATTTTATACGTGAATAATCTCTTAAAAATTCAATATTTTCCAACCAGTAGCTTAGACTAACTGCCTTATAGACAATTCGATATAATTGTACCTACATATATATTTTAGCAATAGTGTTTAACGTTAATTAGAATGAGAACCTGTAAGTTTAAATTTCATTCAGAATTAAAAAATATTTATCTCGAAAAATGTAATGCGTCTTCCTACACCCAGCAGAGACACAACTACACACACCCATGAGATCCAATGTTTTTTAACAGCTTGTCGAGGATTTTGATTTATCGACATCCTGCTCGATCAGTTTCGCCCGACAAGCCACTGGCAAGATCTATCTGACAAGACTTCCGCGCAGCGGTAAAAAGGATCCCAAGGGATGCTGGCTTCGCAGCGGAACGCGTTCCATTTTCCCCGTCCAGTAGCTGTGATCGTCCAGCGACATCTTTTTTCGACGCGTTGCTGGAAAGATGATACGTCGGAAAAAGAATCGAGGTTGACAGCGTTCCGCTGGTTGGCCATCCTAGCGAACGCGAGAAGGAAACGCGAGTCGAAATAAAAGCATCGTGGTGAATCCTGTCGCTCCACGGGTAGTTTATTCCCTTCTATTGCACCATCACGTTGCGATTTCTTTTAATCAATTAACCCCTCTATTATAACGTGGCACCCACTGATAAAATATAGAACGAGAGCATCTTAACACTAAAATAGAAAACGTTTACTGTTATTGGATTAAAATTTCAGATCATTACATTCGGTTAATTTGAAGTTGTACAAAGAGATTGCCAGGATTTTCCGTGTGCTTAATAAGTAACGTAAGAGCAGAGATATTAGTGGACTGATTTCGATACGAATGCAGCCTTTATGTAACTAATAATATCTAGGCTCGTTACCGACAGACTGAACTCTTGATTCTCAATCATCCTCATCCTTCTGTCTCATTTTTCTAAATACCACAATAACATTTAACAGTTCTGCGCTCCACGTAATTTTGGAGCATAACCACTACCCATGAAACTTCAAATCCAATACTTAACAAGACAGTTGATAATTACTACTCGTGATCATTAGGCTCAATCTGATTTAGGATGTGAATTATCAACCCTTAGACACCCCTACGAGGCAGACAGAGGAATTCCCTTAGCCTAATCCTAGTCTAGCCTGACACCCTAGTTCCCTATTCATCCTATTTAAGGCTGTCATGCTTACAGAACTCTCCCAGCCGAGCCTCTTGCACATTATCACTGGTAAGGTAGCTTAGGTACCCTGGGATCGCCAGTTCTCGTCTTGGAAACATGCTTCCAGGGAATAATCGTCAAAGACACAAGCCTCAAACCTTGGGGGATTTCGCACGCTAATATAACGTGTCAAGATTTACAAAATTTTCACTCTTCACCTACTAGGAAATCAATGAGACGTTTGGTCGCAAACGTTGCTAGTGTTCTATCGGAAGCTCTATGAATGACCACTGAAATTTCCGCAGCGAAGTTTGGCGAGCTTGCAGCAAACGGAAACGCAATGGAATTCACGCCGAATGGAAACAGTTTTCTAGAAAGCTTCACCGCGAAACCGCAACCGCGACCGTAAATCGCGAGCCCTGTGTCGCAGGTTATTAGACCGAAAGTTTCGGAGTTAATCACAACTCCTACGTGCCACGACTCACTTTCAAAAAGGGCTCCCGAGTGGCAACGACTAATAAGGAGAACGACGCCCCAGACTCCAGCAACTTAAACAACTTGTCGCGTCCTGTTACTTTACAAATCTCTTTATCGCTGGAATGCTTAACGCCTGTCAGCTAATGGAACCTCAAACAAATTTTATCAATTGTCTTATGAGCCTGCGATTTACCCGTCAATCTGTTAACCTCCGATGCAAGTTTTCAAAAACCTTCCAACTTTATAATTTGGAATTAGAGTCCAATTATTCTGGTCGTAACAAGAAATACTTTTGAAAACGTGTAAACTCTTTAGAGATGTTTCGACGAATTTTTTATCCCTTTTTTATCCTCAAAAATCGAACCTTATTAACCTTTCAATAATTTTGCAGCGAGCAACAAGTGTTTTTGACGAATGAAACTAAGCGAATGAATATTTATCCTCGTTAATATGAAGCAAAATGTTACACGCATCCTCGCGCACGCGAATGAATCGTAAAATCCTTTTTGAACGAAGTTATTCACTTAACACTGGTGAAATATGCCGCACAAAGTAACTTTCCAGGCGCGAGTGATATTTCACCGTGTCCAGGGACCACATATTCTCATATCCCGCGGTTCGGTTAGGAACAGACGAAAGCATTTTTTTGTGGGCCAGTAAAATATTCAAGAGCACGAACTTCGCTAATAACACGAAACTGGGAGTTTTACGAGCAACAAGAGCGGCGAACAGGCACGAGGGGCGAAATTCAGCGTTTCTTGGCTGCTTGCTCGACAAGAACTGCCACAGCTCCTCGTGAACGGGGAATTTATTGCTCTTTCACTGATACGAAAATGATAACAACGTGGTAGAGCAAATGTACGGAATTACTTTATCCACGTGGAAAGGAATTTGGAAGAGATTGAAGGGCACAGAGACGTAGATTTCACTCTTTTGTCAGTGTAAAGTCCTTTAATTTTATTACGAGAGGCGGAGTTATTTTCGTATGCTACTAGAATTGAATATTTTGGGTTGAGGGAATTTGGAAATAATTAGCACCGACATGGTGGAATAGTTTTCACAGACTTAATAATTTATAACTAGAATAGTTTTCAGACTCGAATATTTTTCTAAATCTTTCAATTTTGAATAACAGTTTTTAAATCATTTTTATATGTGGAATGTGGAAATGGTTGATTTTCAATTGTTAAGTTAATGGAAGCAAGGAATGATGGGTTTCAATCGTTTCATGGTAAAGAATTTTTAAAACGCTGTTCATGTGTTACAGGAATTCATTTTGGGAATATGAAGGTATAAAAATGATTCACAATATTTCGAACGATAACACGCGGAGAAATAACCCTACCCCTCGTATAAAAAAAGCTCCACGCACCTGAAAGTACCAAAGGCTACGAAGGGGAGGCAGGATTTATTCTTATTACATCCAGTGGAAACGAGTAAACGTAAATTATCTTGGATACAGTATGGACAAGCTTGCACGCGGGAAAATAGAAATGAGAAACTCTGTTTCTGAAGAAAGGCTGTTTTTAACAAATTGTAAGAATTCTGTGATCAAAAATTCAGAACCCATTTTCTATAATATTGTATTGAAGAACATTAACAGCATTACATCGAGGAAACTTCAATTAGACCATAGAAATGAAAAAAGAGAACTGTTCTCGAACTGTTTTTAAGATACGCGACTCATGAAGTACTTACTGAATAATACGAAATACACAAGAAATTGTAAAAAAAACTTCTCTTCCCTTTTTATGTACAATCAAATGCAATACTCCGTACACTCCGTACAAATTACATTACGACTTGTTTAGTTTCATCACTACTTTTGCCACTAAAAATTCTCGACAGCAATGTAAATAATGAGTCTAAAGAAATCACAAAGCTTGCTTTATCGTGCTAATAAATTCACCACTTTCTACATTCTCGCTCAATTTCACCTGGCAACATCATGAAGGCGCTATTTTCTCACGCACTAAATTATTCCCTCGTTCTCAAGTGATACTACATAACAATAGGGTGTCTTCGAAGGGTGTTTTAAGAGCTCCACAAAATAATGCCGCGCGCCACGTGAGAATCATAAATGTCCGAGAAGGGATGGAAAAATTTACGCGTATACTTGCCAGTGGGGATGGTTTTGAATATCAAACACACTGGCTGCTGGATATCTACAATCCCCCCGCCTATTCCATAGTTGCCGGAATATACTGTTTTCTCTGCCAACCCCATCCCCTCCCCCACCATCCAACTCAAGCCACATTTTCAACCCTAAATCACAATATCTCGACACTTGTGTCCAACCGTGAATTCGCATATCGAATACGATTTTTTTCTGCCTTAAATCATACCTGATGGTTTTTTATTTGATGCAGAATATTATCTTCGTTACCATTCTTCATATCGATAGTTCTGGCTGATTCCTTTGAGAAATTTGAACAATATCTACTTCAAACAGTAGTGGACTGTTGAAAATCTATTTCCGCGATCATTTATTACTTTAATTAAAATAATATATATAAAATTACTTTATCATTTCGGTTTAACACCTGAATACTGGTATTTGAAATTAATTTACGATTTCATTCAACGTTGTTAGAAAGAGCAATTAACAGAATTATTGCCCATCGTGTAATGTACATAATAAGTGAATGTAAATAAGTTTGTATTTCAACGATTAAACATGTGTTTTCGACATTAATTTCATTTTGAAATGCTTCACTGTACACGTGCTACTTTATTGCTGTTTTCTGCCACGTTCAATCTCGACAGTCTAATAAAGGATCTATTTGTCTGTGTGCGTACCTTCGTATCGCGTTGCACCAACTGCAGACAGATCGAGAAACTTTCGCAGAAACTTTCCGCAAAGTGAAATAAGGGGATTGAGAAATATGAGGTCGAATTACTGCTTGAAGGAGACCCTCGGAGTTTCGTTGCGTCAACTCGTGATTACTTGTGCTTGTAGTTGCCGCTATATTAAATAACATTCCCTATTCGTTTGAAAATGAATACGAAGGGGGATGAAAGGTTTTCCCTCTCGGTCGCTCTTTAACACCCCTTTTTCAGGGAAAACCATCAAATTTATACGTCGATCTTTTAAAATGATTTGAAAAATTCGTTTTACCTTTATAAATTCATACTATCGAAACAATAATATAACATTCCATGTGAGAAACACAAAGTGGCCTCGAAATTATTTTAATACACTTAGGAAGAAAATTTTTCCTGGAGACTTTAACATTGTATACAAAGAATAACCCACCATTCAACAAGTACAGCATGCAACTACCTTTAGCACAATTAACAAACGATTTAAGGGGCAATTCTGTAAGATGCATATTATGAACCAATTATAAACACTTTCTCTCAACGTTATAAATTACAAAATCTTTACAAATTCTCCTTACCAATACCCTCCCATCCTATGGTCAGTTCCACCCCTCAATCCACTCAGCTATCAACCACACCCCCTAATAAAGTCAACAATAAAAAACCAACCCCCAACAAAATCGTAAAAAATATCTCCACATCAACACCAAAACTTCGACTTTTATCCACACTCTAGCATCTCCTACAAACCCCAATCTCGCCCCATTTTCCTCAAATGCGAGCTGTGTAATTCACGATTCACGCAATGGAGAGGTGTTGCTGCAACCAGAATGTCCATACATCGATTGGAAAAGATCAACCCCCGCGTTTCACAGGTGGCTAGGGTTAGGTAGAACAAAGTTCTCAATTCAATATTCAAGGAAAGTAGAAAAAAGAAGGGAAAGTTGACAAGCCGCGGGTACACGGTGACTCCAGACATTCTGCCGCTGTCACGTTCAATTTGAATAAACTACCCCCGCCCCCCCCCCCCCTGAGGACAGAATGCCCGAGGCTGAGTAGCGTCATCGCTTCCTCGAACTTTATTCAAATGGAGCTGCTGCCTTCGTATCGCTTCTTCCTCCTTCGATTCCCTTTTGTTCCTCCTCTCTTCGCCCTTTGTCCCGAGTTTCACGCAGACTCGCCCTAGACTCGCTATGTTTTTTTTTCACGTGGCTCTCCCCTAGAAACCACCCCCTTTCACGCTGCGTTTCTTTATTTCGTTACGACGCTGTGTAGGGCAGAGCCTTCTAATGCTTGTGTAATCACTTGGAAGGCCCTTTGATCCTCGTTTCGAGTCTCATTCATCGGGGATGGGTTTCATGGGGTTGTTTGGCTGAAAGGTAAGACACGTTTCAGGAGACTCGTCCTCAAAGCGACGGGTGGCCCAACGAAATGACGTTCGACGCTTCCTTTGTCGGTTTATTGAATGAGGAGAATGTTTCAGTGGTTAGAGGAGGGAATTGTTGTGTCCACGAGGCGCCGCTCTCATATCTGCGGGTCGTGTGTCATATTTGATGATTCGCTGTCGAGGTCCTTGTCAAATAGCGGAAAGAATTCCTGAGGAACTTGATGTCACGGTGGGAATGATTGACGAAGTGTTTTTTCTGTTCGCACAATGAATACTTGGGCGTGTTGGAAAGTTTCTGACAATCAGCTGAGACGGTGGTATGCAAACCTTTGTTTCGTTTAGTGGGGGACGTGTTTTATTGCTCGAATAAGTGAGTTATGGAACTCGTTTGTCATGCAGTGCAAGCACAGAAGGAGAGTGAAGTTTTGCTGGTATTTTATTGAATATTTGGTTTTGAAAAAACTTTCATTTAAAGGAATTATTGACACTAAAGATTGTGGAGAAGATTACACTATTATATCATGCTTCAGAAGAAAATTGATAGCTCTAAGAAAGAAACTAGGAGAAACTCTAAAACAAAAATAGGGGCGAAACATTTCATTTTCTATGCGTCAATGGATCCCCATAATATTTTTTTTTTCAAATAAAGTGTCGAAAGATAGTGAAGAAGTGAGATGATAAAATAGGGGAGTTTCCAAGCATCTGGAATGACCGACTGAATTTTGCTAAGTATGGTACATCCAGCAATGATTTACACTGCGAATAGCTGTGCATCGCTATGTGCACACGAAAAATATTTCTGAAATTCTGGTCTGGTATTACTTTTGAATAGTTGACTCAAAGCAGCCACCAAATTGGCAATTTCGAAAATTAAAATTCCTCAAACCTGTATCGACAAATCGGCTGAGCAACTAGCATGATCGTGCTGGAATTTTTGGGAAATTACGTGAAACGGCCGAACGATTTCAATTAAAGTTCTGCGCGTAAATGCAATATCGGCTGGGCTCGTGGTTATGAAAGTAATCATGGTATCAAAGTGCCGGCAGAATTGCCCGAGAAGCACGTTCGACGCAGCCATTGGCCAATTGCGTTCGTTAAATCCTGATGTTCATTAAACTGGCATAGATATTTGGTTAATTCATCGGGAATTATCGAGAGCAAACGAGCTATGTGGAAATCTAGTAAGAATGTAGGATCGAGGAATATTCCTTTCTGTAAACGTTTGTCTTCATTTAGCTGTAATTTAGTCTAGAAACTTTAATTCAGTCAGCATGAATTAAGGACGTAAGAAATAGTACATTGTAGAAAATTCTTTTCAGCAGCAGAAGTTTAAATGAATTACTTTAAACTTAAATAAACAAATTTGAGAAACAAAATTAAATTAATGCAGCATATTCCTATAAAACAGTAAATTCTTTACAAGAAGACAGAACGATGTAGACAACGGTAGCTAAAGGGAAAAATTAAAATACCAATATTATCGAACAACCATAATGAATATGATTGATGAATATGATTTCAGCTTGAATTATATTTTGCCTTATTTCAATCAGGACTTGAAAATCTGTGTCCATCATTCCTAAATATATTTGTAATTTCAGAGTGGAATTTTCAAACAATAAACCAGAGAACGCATTGAAACAGTTTATGACAATATCCAAGTCAAACAAATTGTGTTTCATTTAACGCAAGCTTAAATATTAAACTTCCACATCGAACGTTACTTCAATTAGCCATTATTGCATGTCGACAAGGTTCGATTATTAAGAATTTTATCCTACTAAAACATAAAACCACTGAATATTCCAAATACTATTGCAGCTGAAATTTTTCATCGTTATGGAACGTTAATTACTTCATATCACGTCTACAGCCTGTCGCGTAAAATGGACAATTTCACCCAATGCACGTACAAGTTCCCCAATTGCCAGCGATCAGGCGATTAATTGAATGCCCCCGAAATTACCAAGAGTTCGTTTAATTCCCGCTGATTGGATCGCGCGCAGCGAAACGGAGAGGTCTAAAAATGCCCGGAATTTCGCTACTCCCCAGCGCTAAGAGAAAACAAATCGCTGCACGATATTTTTACGTGGCCGCGTGCGTCGCTGAATCCCCGCGAACGGATATTTCGATTACGAAATAAACGGGCTAGGACAACGGAGAGTGGGCTAGCGTGTAATGAAATATCGAAACCTTCGTCAAATATTGACGCGGCCGAAATAAAGTTTGCGACTCGCTTGTTTGACAGGATTCATTGTGACGGGCCTAAAACACCTAGGAGCGCGGGGAATTCTATTGAATCGCGCGGTCGTGTCGAGCGTGAAAAAAAAGAAGGAACCGCCGTTTTGTCCGCTAACAGTTTACTACCGGAATTCAATTAATTTTTACCTAGTTTCGCCCGCCCCACAATGCGTTGCTGAATGGGCAAAAATCTAAAAATCAATATTTTTTTGCTATGATTTTTAACATGACCGTAATCCAGACTCTTTATTTGTATATGAACACTTGAAAGAAAACAAACTAAAAGACCCCAACATTCAGAAAACACGTTAGTTTGAGAGAATCTATTTAACGCATTTCCTTCGTGTATTTAGTTCTGTCCTATACCTAACGGCCACCTACATAATTAACATTAAGCATAAATAAAAATAATTTTCAATGGATAATTTAACTGAAGGTACTACATACTATCTATTTTGATTGTGAAACGATTTTTTTTACTTACTTTAAATTCAGTTTTATTGTCTTGAAGTTACACATCCAATAAACTGCTGAATTATTTTCCAAACTTTAACTTCACTTGTCTCGTAAAAGGTAAAACACGTCTTGGGGTTTATGTTGGAAACTATTTCTGGAACAATCCCCTATATTATCATACAAAAGGATTTTGCACATGTTTGCACTTTGTTTAGTTACAGTAATTTTTTCAGAAACATGTTTAACGAGGACACATCGAGATATATTTGAAAAGTGGTTTAGTTCTGCCGCTAAAGACAAAAAAAATGGAAGTTCTAAACATCCGATCTGTTTTTTCCAATTGTTTATACGATACCTACCATGACTTTTCCATCCTGGATACTGTCTTCAGTTTTAAAATAACTGTCAAACGCGATACACGAGAAAAAAATAATTTGATACAAAAATGTTTCCAACAAAAGTTAGTCAGTATTCAGTTCACAACAAATTGCAAAAGTAAATATTGATAAAAAACTTTTTATTCAATAAAACATCGAGATCACCTTAATTTTTTTGAATGCAACTGTATATTTTTTTCTACGCCAATTGTTGCATCTATATATTCTGGTTAAAAAAAGTATTGGGGTATACCTATAGGTCGAAAACTGATTAGTTCAGAAGTTATGATTTTTGTTTCGACTTCCCATTGATTCTACGCACTGTGCGCTCTGCAGTCTGAAGTGACGTTAACATTTTGTACGCCTCTGTTCGAGTAGCATTCGCTCGAAATGCACCAGCGCTCAAAAGAAAGTCTAAAATTGATATTTTCCTGTAATAGTACTAAAGTTCATCTATCATCTCTGTTGGTAAATTTTATTTATTATATTTTATAACACTGATGTATTGAATTTCTTCCATTTATAAGATGAAGAGTGAGAGATGTGTATATAGATCGTTTTTTTTATATTATGTTTGTCCGTTGATATTTGTATTTTAATCTTTCCTTTAGTTTAGCTATTATTTTATTCTTCATTCTCTGTTTTTGAAAGGAATTTATGGGCTGTTTTATAGGGACTTGCCGCATCAATCTGGTTCGAATTACAGTGGAGCGTCAAATATCCAATCTACTTGGGACCGAGGTGAATAGAAAATTGTAGGACCTGTGTAAAATGTTTCCGTACGCTTAATCGATGGATACCACGCGCTGTTCTGCGAAAATTTAGAGTACGATGTTGTGAATAGATTTTGCAACTTGTTAGACAATCTAGATGCATCGCAAACTTCTTCTGAATTAAATGCATCTCTGGGAATTGGGTATGCTGCACGCTGAAAACTGGTTTACGCGTGTTATGTTAAAATTATGCAAATTAGTTGAGGTGTACATCAACGAGCTTCCGCCTTGTAACATTTATTCGTATCACAACTTGGACTGCGCGCGTATTATATTGATATCTGTACATAGCTGAAGGAAGTGCTTTGATTTAGTTTCCAAATTAAACTGGATGTCAAAACACTTTGTTTTCTTACTGGAAGTTCTGGTTTTGAGTAAATGCTATTTTAACGCGAGGGTGACACTTTTAATTTAGAAGCAAAGGGAATTTTACAAAGGCACCAAGCAGAATTGTTGCCGTTGCATCGATAGTAATATCAAATGAAAACTTGACATGTTGTAATTGAAATATCGTCACAGGTTTCATTTATATCTGGAGTTATGAAGGGCGTGTTTAAATTATATCAAATAAATATCTACAAAAGTGTAACGCAATTAAAAAAGGTAGATTTCAACATGAATGAAATCGTTAAGTAGAATATGATCAAACAAACGAAATATGTATTTAAATCGACAGAAAAGCAGTAAAAATGTAGTATAAAAATCAAAATAAAAGTAAAAGCTGAAGAAATGCTAAAATTATATCGATTAGTACCAGAAGTACAATTTTACCTGCCGCAGAAACAGGACCTGTCGACTCCCATCCCATCTCGATCTCCGGTCTGAACTCGCAAATTTTAATTAACGCAATAAGCGCCCCCCCCCCCCCCCCACCGCTAATTTTGTAGCTAAAGCTAATTAACGCACCCGTACCTGTCACGATAATTATACTGACCAAAAACTCTGCCACGGATTTCGTTACATTTCGTCTCATAATTTTCAAAAAGTATTCACCCGCATAAAAAACCCTCCTCGCAGATGAAATCTTAGCAACAACACTTCGACGCCGAAACAAACGAACCGTAAACCGTCCACACTAAAATTCCCCACGTAATGTGGAATATTAAATTAATTTACCCTCGGTTCTAAAATCTCATGCTATTGTTTCCACACAACTTCTGCTCAGCAAGCACCCATTACTATTATCATTACTACTACGATAACGGGGTTGTTGCATCGCAGAATCTTCCGGCGAACGACACGGCGCAACGAGAAAATAAAGTACCTCGCGCAGGAAGATCGCGGACGAGAGGACCGTTAAAAAGAAACTACCGAAACAGAGGAATGAATGTGAATTAAAAGGAAAGCGGGGAGGCGCAGAGGCGCGTGACGCCCAGAGGAGCGAGAAAGACAGGGCGATCTTCACGCTCCAACAAATTCCAGCATCCCCATGCAGCGTGCAGCTAATGAACGCAGTTACCGTCCGGAAGTGTAACTTTAATATGTCGTATCGGCGATTTTCACTGCTGCCCCGGGGGCCCAGTAAACCGTGCTAATAGTTTTCAGTCGTCGACCGGCCAGAAGCACGTCCATTTAATTGTTCCCCGTCCCGATTCTGAGCAAACGTTTCCCGACTCTGCAGAAAAATCGCGCGATCTGGCGCGAACGAGGTCGTCCCCGGCTGGACTCGAGTTTATTTCGCGAGGCTTTACCGGAACCATGAATCTTCTGACAGGTGGTGCTGGCGCGAGTAATGTAACGAGAGGGGCGCTGCTTTTTCTGGGCTGCACAGGTGGGGGTAGGGGTAAAATTGAATTCACGAGTGACGAGGTAATGATTTAATGCTGCCCGATTGCATCTGCGCGCGTTGGTGTTTGCTTTTCAGGCTGCGTTAAATTAACTTTCGTTTTGGAGGAGGGAAACGATGGATTGAAACATGGATGGGAAATGAACGTAAATCGCTGGGAGATGCAGTTTTTTCGTTTTGCGTTGCGGCGTGATTTAGGCACTCGATGGGTGGTTTAGAAAAATCTGTATTGCGGAGTGTCATTTGTTTTATGGGTTTGTATATTTGTTTTGTGGAAAGAAGATTAAATTTAGAGGATGTGGAATAATGTAGTGAAAACACAGGGTGTAATAAGAGAAAAGAATGAAGAAAATAAGGTTGCGAGGAAAGGAAGGGAAATAAAGGGTGAATCCCATTGTTCTAACAATATAAATAAGAAGGGGAGCATAGAGGTTTTTTATGACAAAGTTATTTTTAGTTATTCCTCAGTTTCTATTGAAATTAAATGCGAAAATATAGAAATCTTGAAGAATCTCTTTCACACCTATAGATTTAAAGATACTGAATAGGACACTATAATACTTACTACTACTTTCGATGGAAGGGAAAGACTCTCTGGATTCACAGAATCGAACCTTCGCTGGAGGCATTAATTCCCTGAAATCCCAGCATGTTCCCGCGAGAAAATTTCGTCCGCGGCAAGCTGATTCGCGCGATAATTCCTCGGCGTTAATTATTAGCATTCATTAGCGAGCGTGTCCCTGTTTGTCCCGCAGGCACATTAAATTTGCACTTCATTAGCGCAGTTACATATTAATTCGGGAACTTCGCGGTACAACCGGCCGCGGTATAATTTTCATAAATCAGGATGCACTCTTAACTGGATCGGAAACAATTCTCGCTATTCCAGCCCCCCCCCCCCCCCCCCCCTCGGTTACCGGAAGCCAGCTACCAGAACCGCCGATTTCGAGGCTGGTTTCGCCGCGACTTCGACTCCAACTACCTCACCGCTTCCGTTCGAATTCCACTTTAACTTTAATTTACAGTTTGGCTGCAATTTCAGCTGTAATTGATGCAGATTCAGCTTTGCTGATTCCCCGCTCTTTCTCTGTTATGTGTAACGCTGTTACATTGATTCCGAATTTCGAAGTAAAATGCGAGGATACTTATGAGTTCAGTCCATGTATTTAAATCGTTCTCCATCGAATGGCAAGTTACTTAATAAAGACGGACTAATAACTCTTTTTCAGCAGAAGAGATATTTAATGCTGGATAGGGTTACGCGAGGTTTGTATAGTAGAGTGTGATGGGGCGTACAGATTAGTAATGGAATGGATGTGAAAGAGGAGTTGGGTGTAATAGAATTTCCCTTGAAGGGGATTTCGTTTGCTGTAGAAATCCGATTATTCTACAAATCCAGTTTTTCAAAGATAGAAAGAGAAAAATACAAGAATTTAAATTACTCAAGGGTTTCAATCACCTAAAAGTATTAATTCCTCAACAACGAAGATCCCCGAATAATGTTATAAACTTTTACAAAAACACCTTATCATAACTAAATTCCCTGACATCCTCGATATTCTTCCTCCACATTATTCCCTAGAAAACATCAAATAAATTCGTTCAAAGGTACTACAAATTCCCCAACCCAGCGATGGGTTAAAACATTCCCAAACTACGATACATGATCTACAAAAGAAGATAACATTCCAACTTGTGGCGAGCCAAAAATCGAAATGCAGGCTCACACAGGCAGAACGATTCAGTAACGAGCGATTGGTAGTTGAATTCGATAAACTATGCCACCCTGTAAAGGCTAAACGAGCGTTGAACGTGGTTTGAAACGAAATCGACGAAATTTTCGAGCTGGTCGAGGTTGCACGTTATTCTAGCAGCTGGACCTTGGCTTCCAGATAATGGTGTTTGAGGGATGTTGTTTCCAGCCACGGCTGTCCAATTCAAGCACGACAAACGGCCCTTTTTCAGCGCCACCCTTTTCGACCGGCAACCCTCGCTCTTCCTCTTTGTCTAGGTGCCGCGATGGACACCAGCAAACGCGCAATACCTCTAATTAATGCATACCAATGCGAGAAGCGACATGGTCTTGGACAATCGTGGACAGATATATCCGTGATCGCGAATACCAACGCGTTATGCTTCAAGCACACTCGAGTGGTTTGCTGAGAGATACATTTCAGGGTGTAGGCTGCCAAAGTGCTTTTAATATCATGGTGCATCTTCGTGGTCTTGGGATTTTTAAATACTAGTGTCTGAGTTGAATGCTGAATGTGTACCTAGACTCCTGATTTTTCAAACTCGAGCAGTGTTTATGAGGGCGTTGTAATATTTATTTTGATAACATTATGTGTGTAACTGGCATATCTGTGGCTATGTTTTGGTTGAAAGATCAGAAGCAATAAGCAGCATTAGAAGTGAATAGAAGTTAGAGTGAATTCCGCCTGCCTTAATTCTGGTACCTTCAGAAGGAGTTTGATAGTTACAGTCATGGAGTTGTGAATAATAGAGGGTTTGTGTGACAGATATTGACAGATAAAAGTTAACTAGCAAGAGATGGATTCTAGAGTTTAATCTTTATACGTTCACGTGAATAATATACAGTTTAATTATTTACTCGTTTACCTTTATATACTCCTTTGGAAAGAACTTCAACAACAATCTACTAACTACAAACTCAAGAGAAGCATTATCTCTAAATACTGCAATTACAATTGCACCAGAAATTACACACATTTCCTAAATAAACATTGCAAATCCTAATGAACCTTCCTGCGCACAACGAAACGACAGTAGTTAACAGATACAGAAAATCCGTCACTTCAAAGAGCCCACCTACCAAATGGAGCAGCCCAGTAATTGGCTTCAACTTCTTGCAACAACGCGCGGTAGTCGGAGTCAACGACTGGCCAGACGGCCGCGCGCTGGCATTTAAGGGTCGAGTAACGACGCAGGCTGGTGGATCAGCCCTGTCGTCCTATTCCGCGGGCAGAATGCGCAATCACCGTGATTAACGCGTGTCGCGGGGCGAGCAAGCTTCAGCGTCGAACAATGCTGCGCGAATTAATGAGGACACGGGAACGAAGGCTGTCAGTCAGCGACGCGGAACCATGATCTCCGATCGGCGGGGGTGAGATTCTGTTGCGACGCGGTTCGTTCAATGGGATCACTGTGAGAACTCGGCTCGTTCCGCGACTACCATTGTCAATGGCACACTTAGCTGCTCGTAATGAATTACGGTCACGTAAAGGGGACTTAGTTTCGGGGGCACGAAAGAGTTTAGAATCCGAAATGCAAGGTATACAGCGTGCACTGCGCTCAATTCGTCTCTGCAAATACTGCGTCACGATGCTACTTTTTATTCGACCGTCTAGAGTCCTAGTGTGTAGAGCGACGATTTAATGAGAGGAATTTCAGGATACCTGCATTCATTTCGGGTACATCGGTAGAAGATTACTTCTTTTTTAATAGTCGCGAGAGATGAGATTTTTGAAATCTAATTAATAAAATAATTAAAAAATAATAAAATAATGAAATAACTGTCTCATGACAGATATTTTTTTCTCATCGTGGATTTGCACCTTTGTGCTTCTTTCGCTGTTGTTTTAACTTGTACAGAGGAAATTTGAATATCTTGCGGTGAATGAAATAGGAATTTTGTGAAGATAAAGGCATCTGCTGTAGATATTTACTGTAAAGTAGATTTGTTAAATATTATAATACAATAAATCGTTTATAAATGATTACTCCCTAAAATTGACGAGTCTCGTGATCGAAGTCGAGTAATTAATACACTCGGAATGTCACACAATATTTCAGAAGTCGCGATACATTTTATACTTAATATTAGAAATACTTATTTTATAGCCTTCCCCCACACACAATACTATGACACTTTTCGAATATTAATACTGTAATATAATATGTACATTAATTCAGGGTCATCCATGTTACGAATGAAGCGTATGAGTTAAGATATTATGTTTTCTTAGTACAATTGCTAAACGCTTCCCAGAAAACGTTAAGGGGGGACTCTACCTTGCTGGGCCGAAAAAATTGAATTTTTTCTTTTTGCTTTTTCTAAAAGATATGAGTCTTGTGCATACACCCTGCAAAGCTTATATCCAAATTCGAAAAATTGGTGAGGTTGTAGCGTTTTGAAGCGAGCCGTACGCAGGTAGAAGTATACATAATATGAACTTTTAAACCCGATTTTCTTGAAACTACATTTTTCGACCTGGCGTTGAAGAAATCTCGACAACCAATGAAGCAAACAACTTGAAATTTTACATGCATGTTGAGCAAGCGCCTGTCTATCTATGGTAGTAGATTTATGGCCGTATTGTAACCGTTCCTAATTTTACTTAATGAAGTTTTGCCGATTTTTGAGAAAAATTCGATTCATCATATTCAGAAGCCTGCCATTTTAACATTTCTTTGTTTATCTTATTTAATCTACTACCATCGATAGCCACATTCATACAGATTAAGAATCTCTTTCGTTTTTGTGATTCCGATTATCCTTCGAGTATATTTCGTTAACGCCAGGACCACCCGATTTTTTTTCAACGCTTCAAGTCAGCGCTCTGTATCAGCCACATCTTTTTTTTACCGTCACATAAAAATTTATAACAAGAGCTGAAGATACAATAAAACAGCCTGTCAAACCGCAAATTAATTTGGCAAACGGGTTTTTGTACAAAAAATTCACCAAATCCATCGATTTTTCGGCCCAACAAGGTAGAGTCCCCCCTTAATCGTTTAACACAAAGCATTGTCTATAATGGGCCAGGGTAAGAAGTCAAAGTGTTGGCGAATACCTTGCGACATTTTTTACGAGAATCTAGGTCTTTCCTCTTCACCAGCCAGCTGTTCTTGTAAGTCAAGGGGTGTAACGCCAAGTACGTCGTCACCGAGTACAAAGAGCCATATTCCACGTAATAATAACGACGTCGTTAGGTGAAACTTTCCTCCCATTCAGTGACCTCGTATAATTCGAGTCGCCATTCTTAGAGGAACCATTATCAATGTATCGATAATTCTTTTCACAATTCTTGAATGTATTCACTCGGAAAAAATAGCACTAGCCTATTACGTTAAATACTAAGGTTTGCGGTAGGACTCTCAAAACTAATCAAGATACTTCATCGTCGCAGTACTAAGTTATAGGGATGTTCAAGCTGCGTTAGATTTTTTATAGATCCAACATCTTTTTTCATAACAACACGAAAGAATTTACCTGTACTTATCTCCCAAATCCATTTAATCCTGAGTAGCTCAGAATACAAACCACCGAACAATAAAATTTTCAAAATTTCCACGGTCTTATAACATTTACAAGATTACCAAACAGAAGTCTGTAACAAAATATTTCGAGACCTCTCAAGTTTCGAACTTGAACTCCCAGCGTTTAGAATTATGTTCTGGTCCACCAGTACTCGCAAGTACCAGGATCTGTGATTAAATCGCGTTGCCCCTCGACGAAGAAGCTTCGATGGGACATCCAGATTGCGGGAATCGTTGTGGTAAAACGTTAGTCAGGACGAACGTTATCTGAGGCAGCTTTGAGCACTCGCGGCTTGTTACCATCGCTACCATCGCTACCATCGTCAGCGTTGTCGTCGTTGGAATACAAATTACACGAACGAGCACGGCGACACGCTGGCCGTTCGGCCATCATACAAATCTGACCGTCGGTGCCGTGATCCTATCTCGAATTAATTCCTGCGAGCCTCCGATAAATCGAGATACGCTCGAGATCTCTGATAAATCATACTGGCTCCTGCGAGCATCCACGATGGCTGTATCGATTTCTTTTCGCGTAATTGCACGCTGCGATTGCAATCCGGGCTATTTCTTCTGATATCGTTGCGTTCTTGTGTTTAGAGTTAAAGCAGGTCGCCTGTCCTTTTTATAACGAAGGGTTTCGACACGTTTCTTAAAATCGTGCATTAGGAAAATCGTCTGCAACACAGTATTTTCAGTAGTCGTGCGATTTTTATCAGATACACAGTATACGTGATCGATTAAGTCATCACCTAAGTGTTTTGTACGTTTCGTAGGTAGTCTGCCTTCAATGTTTCAAAAAGGGAGACCTCGTTTCTGTTATGAAGGTATGTTAGTGAAAGTGTTAAGTGCAGTAACAGGGACTGGATTTTATAATACAGGCGTGAAAGCTTTGTAAGTTTGGAGTAGCTATATATAATCAAATTTTGATAACCGAAGCAACTTTCATCCCTATGTAGATACAGTTTCTCAGCATGCGTCAGTAAATTTTTAGAAGTGAGGCTGATTTGAAGACAATAAAGTCATGTTGAAACATTTGAAACATTTTCGGTGTTTAAACAATTAAGTGGTTTCGGCGCACTGGTTCGGTCAGTTAATTTTTTTTCTGCATTTTAGTAAAAATAGTTTCCTATTACTTATCTTAAGGAGGTGAGTTCTTTGATTAGAGAGATCCTTGAGATTTCTTATGGTTTCTGGTCTAAACTTTCTTGAGATTGATTGAAAGAAACTTTCCTTTTTTGTGGATTGTGTAAAGATTTCGCCTTCCATTTAAAATAAAATAATTCAGATATCGACCGTATTTTTAGAATAAACAATTAAGTGGTTTCGGCGCACTGGTTCGGTCAAGGGTGTTTTTAACTGACCGAACCAGTGCGCCGAAACCACTTAATTGTTTATTCTAAAAATACGGTCGATATCTGAATTATTTTATTTTCGGTGTTTAAGAAGCATGCCTCTAACTATATTCACGGTAATTGCTGATTTTATTTTCTTTTATTCAGTCTCTAAAGTATTTTGTACAATTATATTGATCAATGGTTTTAAAGCAGGATAAGTTGAACGCGCCTACTGCAATGCGTTTGTTTTTGTTTTTGTTTTGTTTGGTTTTTACATTTTGTATTTTCTTTATTCTGCAGTTTGTATTGCGGTTTCTATTTTGTTCTCGGATTAGACTTAAAACCAGCAGATTGCTGAGTCTCGCCCATTACTACGTGTACTAAAGATGGTTTATTATTTTCCATTATTCAAACGAGGCAACCAATATTTCGAAGCCACCCACAGTACATACACGAATTAAATATTTCCCCAAATCCTAAGCATCTTACACAACACACAGCCAACACATTTTACTACCATTGTACATATCCCACCAACTACCAAAATCCCACAAACGTCCCGAACTCTATAATCATTAACCATAAACGAGTCCACACTTGAACCAGCAACAGAATTCTACTAATCTTCGCGTGCAGCTTTCAAAAACCAATCTCCACCACGATTCACGCTAAAATGGGCAGGACTGGAGGCACGCGCGCGTCTAATTCTTGTCCGCAGACCGTCTACGAGCATTCAACCCCTCAGCGATATCATTCAGTTAGGATGGTCTGGAAGGCCATCTAGCCACGGCTGCGGTAGGAGCAAGCGGAATTTAATATTAATACAGACCGAGGTGGGTGGAGTTGCATGGACAGCAAGCCTGTCCGAATTTCAAGAATACCGGCCACGATATCGAGTGATCGATCCAATTCCCGCGACGACGACTACTCCACCCTTGCCCGCCCTTAGAACCTTGACCCCAGCTGAAACCGCGCCGCGGAAACGCCTGAAACTCGTTGCATGTCGAAGGAACGCAGCCCACCGTCGCCTAAGTATGGTGCCCACCCTTCTTTACGGGTGGGTGGCAAATGGGAGGCGAGAAAACTCGAGGTCGTAGTATTTGGGGGTGGAGAAGTAGCGATGGATTTGTAGAAAATAAAGTATGGTGAATGTGAAGACGGTTGAAGAAGTGTTTAACAATCGAAATTAATTATTGTCGTCGCGCTGAATTCTTCTGTGGTAGGTTAGTAGAATAGGGACGCGTTGTTTGAGGGTTGGGAGTTAGGATACTACTGGGGAAATAAGAAAATATAGTATTGGGTAGTGTAAAAGAAAAAAGAATTACAGTCAAGTGGGAAAGAGGAAAGGAAGAAAGCTCTTTGACAAAAGCTGCGAAGACACTCGCGCTCGTGCTAAGTGTAAGATTGAAGGAAGCATTGTGACGAAGAAAAGGGGGTGCAAGGAAGGAACAATGAGGTAGAAAAAGAATGAATGAGAACGACAGATGGGGTAGGCTAGCTGGTCCATAGCGGTGATATGTTGCTACTGGGTCAAGTTATTTAATCCTCGCGGCGTAAACCATCGCTGGCGTGCTCGAAATTTATGCGCTGAAACCATGCTAGAATACTCGACGGTGTACGCGGTCGTCCGAAATATTCGCGGGCAACGCGCGATTCCCTCGAATCCGCAAAACTGTTTCGCCCAGCATCGAAACCTGCTTTCTGAATATTAGTAACCGTCACCCCAACGGGCTGCTGATTTGTAATCTCCAATATAAGTATCTAAACGCGACACTACTTGATGCTATTTGTTATCAGCTCAAGTTGTTTTCATTGGACTGTATTCGTGAAATTTGTGTACAGACGATTCAGAATGAGGGTGTTTTTAAGTCTCATTAACTTTTTGCAGGGATGTGTAATGTCGAAACTTTAAGAGAAATAAAATGTGGTTGGTAATTTTTTTTAATAGGATTGCAATCCGTTAGTATTGTGAGCAGACTTTGAAATGTTTTATTTTTCAAGAGAAGAGAAGTAATTATCCATTGGATAAACTGAAATTCATATATTGTGTTTGAAAGTAAAAAGTGTTCCAGTCCACTCATTAATAATATTTTCAGAAATGAATTATTCGAAAGCGACAGTAGAGTAAAAAAATATATTTTGTATGACACTTCAAAGAAAATCATTTTGTGTCAGTGAAAACGAGATCCAAAGTAATCAGAACTTGGTAAGTCTCTGTGGATTTCTTGCCAGTGGAAGTGTACTTCCTTGTTTTATTGCGCGACAGCTGCATGGTTTGAGAAGAAACGACTCAAGAGACTGTGCAGTGCTTCTAAAGTAATATCTGACTATGTTTGTGTAGCTTGTATGAAATTTAGAATTGGTTTTTGGTTACTGGTACACATTGGAATTACTGATGGGACTTGGACTACTAAATTCCATTAATACCAAAATAGGAATAAAGCGTGAAAGAGATACATCAACTCTTAATGATGTCAATGTAAGATTGAAGACAGATTACAACAAGGTAGGATCTCAAAAATGTAAGTGATTATGTAGATAATCCAACTTATTCCAACCGAAACTAATTATAATTCCTCCAACTAGTTTATCGACTACTACAAAAATCAAAGATGAGATGCAGTTAAAAATAATAATTCAACAGAGAGGAAGGTATTACAAGAACAATCCATCCCGAATAACTGACATTATGAATTTGATTTTACAATGCATTTTCCACCATAATAAAAAAAACACCACTATTTGCAACTTTACTCTTCATCCCCAATCTTTTATAAGATGAATTCTTCTGCAAATGGTAACAATCAACGATGTTCGCTCTTTCCCCACCCCTTTTCATATTACCAGGACCAGTTTCATTAGTCAAGATTGCTCAAGTCTACCCAACTAGTTACTGTTCTATCACATCCTCTAATTCGACGCCCCTTTGGTTGCTCAGATAGGGTGAGTCAAGTTTGTCAACTTTGATGTAAGGCACTTTCCAAGGGCCACCCACGTTTCACGATCGCGAACACAAAGGGTACGTGTATTAAATACCATATAACCATATAGACAAGGTGGGAAGAGGTATCATAGAATTTTGAGGGTAACACTCTGTTCCTACTACTCTGATCAGTTGAGATATTAAAATTATCCCCAACTTTAACGTCTGCTCCAACAGAAAATCACATAACGTTATGAACGTGCACGTTGCCTGTATGCAAAGCTTAGGAAATTTTAACTTTGAAATGTGTATCTATTTAAATTCCATTTTAATTTCATGTGAAAAGTGGGATGAAAATAGCACACAGATAGTAACGTATGACGAGAATAATTAGGAAAGTTGAATGTTCTATTTTTTTTTTTGGTGAAAGGAAATGTTTCATATGCTTGAATTTGGAATTTGAAAATTCACTGCACTTATGTGAAATATGATAGGGTAGATGTCCCTATTACTGCCACTTTATTTATTTTGCTTAATAAAAACGTAACGTATAAAGAATAGTGTACAACAATAATATTATTATTAAATTGTGAGTGTTCTTATTATTATTAATATTATTGTTGTACACTATTCTTTATACGTTACATTTTTATAAAGCAGAATAACTAAAGTGGCAGTAATAGGGACACTGACAGTAATAGGGACATCTACCCTATTTCTGACAATTTTGTGGCATTCAAACTTTTTAGATACAAAATATGGTTTTGATCATTTATAACCTTAGTGAATTTGTAACCTTCTGATATTATGAAAAGGAGGTAATATTTATTTTTAACTGCTTAGAACGACTTTAAAATTAGACGGGACTAAATTTATCCAAGAAAATCTGAACGTCTTCGCACTAGACAAGTTATAAGCTATCAGAATTCTGCGAATCTTATTTTGCATTAAAAATATACAGGCGAATTCTGTAGAATTGTAAGAATAATAGAATTTTTGCAGGTGCTGCAATGAGCTTCAACTTTATCGAAAGTTCGCTGCGAGTCAAGAGCCGGGGAAAAGTAGACGAGGAAAGTTAAAAGAGAAATCGTCGTACGTTGTCCGTGAAACTTCCGAGACTTCAACAAGTTTTCAGAGGCGACTAATAATAAAATGATTTTCCGCGTCTAGTGAAACAAACTTTCCAATAACAGTCCGACAGGAGCGCGTTATAAAGCTGCATCAAACTCTGCTTTACTGAACTATACTGTCTCACATATCCTTCATATAAAAATTTATTGGAGAACAAGTTTCGACAAACTTCAAATCTATTTAACGGGATGGAAACATTCAATTTCGAGGATATGATAAAAAGATACGAATGGCAGCATAAAATTCACTATCCGATAATTTTCACAGCATTGTTAATAACTGAAATGTTCTTCTAATTTTCATCGCAATCAATTAAAATTTCGCCATTGTCGATAGAATCAATTTAAAACAGCAGCAAAACTATTCTGTAGCCTTCCTTTATTTTACTACAATTTCTATACAAGATTTAATCGTGCATATATCAACTGTCAATGTACTCGATTCCTTATCTACGTATTTATAAACAGAAAGGAATGGTGTGTGCTTAAAGCTCATATTTTTGCCGAACCTAACTGAGTGTTAGACTTGGAATTCTTATGGCTGAGTAATGCAGTCCGCTAGTATTATGTCTGACCACATACGTTACCCCATCACTGAAACGGCGTGGCATTAAATATTTCGTTTATTTTTCGCTGGCCAACGATAACGATAACCGCGTGGAATGTAAATTTTTTAAAACATGCTAATCCGTAGCCGGGAATTCTGGTAAAAGTGGTATCATATTCATGAATATAAATAAAATAGAAACCAAAGTGCGCCATAACTGATTATCGAAGAATGAATATTCTCGTTCCCGCTTACTAGATTTAGATATAAATATTAAAAAGTAAAGACGGTTTCTCCTTGCTTTTAATTAGACTAAACTAGAATTACTATCTGTTCCAAAATCTTTTCTGCTCTTGAAAATTTGCCAGAAATTAATTCTAAGACGCAATAATCATCTATGTACATGTGATAAGCACGAATGATCATAGGATACGCGTTTACTTTTGCGCGGTTTCGGGATGCCTGGTTCATATTACCAGAATAGAAACTTCGTCCTCGACCGCACGTACCACGGGTAAATTGCAATTACTGCTAATTAATTGAGCAATGGGTTGAGTAGTCGCTCGAGGAACAAAGCGCAGGGCAATCGAGTCAACGGAGAAATTGAAGACGACTCTCGATTCAATATTCCAAACTCGTCTGTCGTTCTGATGACGACTGTTCGCAAACTTTCATTCGTTCGCGGAGTTTACGAGTCCCGATTTATTTCTCTGCCGTTGCTTTGACGTTAATTGCAATCGCTGGCATTGAAAAGTACTGATGCAAACTCTGTTACACCCGCGTGGTATTCACCACTGCCGGGTCAGTTGTACTTTCAGTAATATTAATTTTAAATTTAACTTGGCTTCACAGAACTGTGGATGGGACATTCCACGGCAAATCGATCACTGTTTGCACTTGATGACTGGGATTTAATGAAATTGAAATAGGATGTAGCCTATGTGAAATTAGGGGAAGTTTAAGTCATCAATGTTCTGGTTTGGAATTTTTTTAAATAATACAGGCCATTAAAGTTAGCAATTTTTTAGAATTTTACACTTGAAATCGACGAGTCTCATAGCCATCCCCATACTATTTATACCTTCAGAACAGCTTTATATGCCCATTCTGGGCCAATAATAGGGGAAAGCGGGGTAATTCCGGCCAGCGGGTAATTCCGGTCACTTCTATTTCTTTAAATAAAAACCGCATAACTTTACTCTGTATGGTACTGCTACTTATTAATGATGCGGCGAGCTAATATTCATGGTTTCTTGACGATAGCAGTCTTTTAATTAAAAAAAATCCGGGAATGTTCATTTCACAGCGTAATCTTGTAACAGTGGTCGATTGTTAAGCAAGGTAAGTTAGTACAGGGAATAGATATGAATTATTAATATTAATCTCATTAAATAGAGGAATTTTTTCACTTTCGAACTCATATTTGGTTTTTGGTGATATGTAAATTCAATTCAGTGTATTACTTCAAATATCTGAACATGAGGTGTGGGGTAATACCGGCCAAAAGTGAGGGATAATACCAGCCAGCTTTTAACATTGCTTTTCTTTCTGGCGTAGATGCCACGTACAATTCAGATATTTGTGACGAAAAAGTAGAGCACGATATTCGCCCCTTTTGCAAGGAATTCGGAAAAGATGATGAAATGTCGTTCCGGTGCACAGTATGTGGTTAATGAGCACACGCAGAATGTTCAGGATGGGATACCCCTGAAGAATATATTTGTGATGTATTTACTAATTAATTTTAAAATAAAAAATAATACAATTTTTTATTAATTTAACAGTTTTCCTAGCTCTTTGATAAAGAAATGATTATTTTTGTGTTATTGCTCCCAATTTTGTTACAACTTAAATTTATGCTTTCTCGGCCATATTAATACAAAGTAGACACTTCAAACTATCAATTAATATAAAAAAAATAACAAATGTGTAACTTGTTCAAATTTTACAGCATTTACTGCTTATGTGGCCGGAATTACCCCGCTTTCCCCTACTTTTCTCCATAATAATCAAAATTGCAAACCTCAGCTTGCTGATTATCATGGAATCAAAGTGTCATTGCTGGATGGAGACCACGAGAAGATGGTGAATTTCTTCGAGCAAATTTTACATTTCTCGAGTACTAAAATTGAATTTATAAATGCAATTCTAATGTATCAAGTCCATTTCACAGATTAAAAAATTCATTTTCAAATTCAGTTCAGCTTTCTATGGTCTTAATCCATTCCCTTCTTTCCCCACAAAATTATTTTACTCCTGTCGAGGGAGCTGTTGCCGAAGACGCGTGAAATTAGGTCGCACTTGCTAACTAGGGCTAATTGATAAACAGCGTTTGGTCTGGCATACTTGCAAACGAAATCGTTGAATGAAAGAGCGTGGAGCTGACATGGCGCGCGCTAATTAAAGCTCCTGCGCGCATTGAAAGTCGATATGGATGCAGGCTTTTGTTCGAAGAACGGCAAAATACGGATCGAACGCCGGGTCACGTGCTCCACGACATATCACTTTACCCAGCTATCGATTCAACTCGTTCCTCCGATACTGTGTTTTTGAAAATTATTTGTCACTTATATACCCTAGTATCCTGTTAAATTTTTCTACGATCCTCAACGCTGTGTCTTTGATTCACTATTATGATGAAATTCATTATGATTCCTCAAAGTACTTCATTAATAGTGAGATTAGATTTAGCGTATAAAATTTTAGAGCAGAGTTTAGGTTTCTAATTATATTGAGCAATATTAAAATTTAATATTTCTAACATTAATAATCGGTATTATGTATAGCTACTTCTGAAGAGAGATTCAAAGTTTTAGGATTCGCGACATACTTGCAGGAATCGATTAAAGGGTTTAAGTTTATAGTATGCAATATTATGCTAATGTAGTGTGTGTTCTCTTTTACAGTTCCAAATGGTTTTTATAATAACGCGCATATGCTGTTCATACGAATAACGCGGAAACGTGCCCAGAATCGAAACGATGCATAAACTTTGTCTCGTTAACGACGTGTGCCCGATTACAAAACGTATGGCTGCGTTAATTGAAATTTAAATTCGCCAGACGCATTTGGAGAATTAAAGGGACGCGCGCGAATGAAATATGCATGCTTTTTACACGCGTCATAATTCGGCAAGCCAAAGTAGCAATCAATTATTGAAATTAATTACTGACACCAGACAAGCCTGTAATCTATTGGGTGTCGTGCATTGATAATAATCGTTCATTTTGCAATGATTTTTCCCTGCTTACTCTGCTCACAAATTCAGTCCTATCTTCTAACGAGTCATGTCAAATTATCTGCATCGTGTGCATATAGCAAGTAATATTAGTTTTCAAACGCTCGAAATTATAAAATGTCTTCATTTCCACTTAGAAACGTACAAATAAAGGGGAAAAAGAGGAAAATAAATTTTGGGAAGAAGAAAAGTTTCCAATTTTTTTACATATTCATCTTCGTCTATTAATTCCTGATCAAAATACCTAACAATGAAACCTATTGGAACTAAATAAGGGATATAACAGTTAAGGTTTCCAGTTATCTCCTGACATAACATTTGCAAGGAATTCCAAAGCTAATCGCGGGTAAATTAATTTCAAAAACTACTTACAAGAGAATTACAGCAATTATACCCCAATTCTTTACACGCCTCAAATTCTACAAATCATGAGTTCAATAATCACGACGATCGCAGATAATCTTTAAAACAAAACCGTTCCTAAACAGTAAAACCGTGCATTGAATCAAGCGTACGAGCATCAATCTCCCAGGTTTTAGCATTAATCCAGGTTGCTGTAACGCGGTCCGAATATCCGTCGCTAAGAATGCAATAACAGGGTGGCTTACCCCGTCATAACAGTGTCCCGCGGGGGGTTCGTGTGACTGGAATTGAATCGACTGCACAGGAGACGGCTACAAGCACGGCTCGTTCGTTTTACGCGTATGCAAATTTTTATGTCGCACGCTTTACGCGCCGGAAGAACAAACACATCACAGATAAAGAGCAAACGCACCAGGATAGGCAGAGGACCATCGTGCAGAGCCTTTTTAATGCGTTCACGAGGAAAAAGGGAGCTCGTTTTCGTCGAAAAAAATGGGGTGACTTTCACTCGGCAATGCGAAACGTGCAGAAGCACCAACTCTGTATTCTGATTCAGCGGAAACGGAGAAGCGAACGGTTTCCAAAAAAGCAAACGCAGGGAACGATGACAATTGGTGGTTTGTTAGGATTTTTCGCGCTACGTTCGATAGAAATATGAGGGTAAGATTATATTCCGTTGGCAAATAGATTTTGATGTTACAGGTTGGGTGATTTAAGCTGTGGAATTAAATAGGAAGCATTTTAGCAGTTATTAGATGTATTATTTATGAATACACTTTTGGGGAACGATAAAGGTGGAGATTTGAACAGATCTAATACCTACATGACAGAAAAGGATTCTCGCCAAAAGGAAAAATTTACGAGTACCCGTTTTAAAAGGTTTCCTGTTGTACCGATTGTAAAGCTGTATTCGAAGACAATTCCTGCTAATACTACAGATAATTTACCCAAAAGGTGCAGATAAAGGGTACGAAACACGACGAATTTTATGGAGCGATAAATTTTAACAGTTCCATTCGTCCTGCGTTATCATCGTGATGCTACTGTATTTAGGGGGATGCAACGGCGTTTCTATCGCAGCTTACGAAGATACGAGCAATTGAACTATAATAAAACGAGGATTGAAGCCTTAGCGTCTTACGAGGACCTCAAAATCGTTCAAATCGCTCATTTCACTCCCCCTTAATTTTTCTCCCTGGTATAGTAAAGTCGTTCTAGAATTTCTTTTCGTAGAAAAGCTCATAACGCACAGAAGAAACCAACTCCACTCACCAATTCATACTTCAAACAGAAATAACAACTCCACGAACAGATGCCAATAGAATTAATGACCCTACTCTTCTTCGAAGAACCCGCCACATTGACCAAAGTTCGTGATTCAACGTTCGGCTCAATGAAGTACTCACGATCTTCATCAGTTAGCTCCATAAGTTATCATACCAGGTTCCCCAGCTCGAATGGCAACTTCTAATCGCGAACTCTGCCCGGCCCAATTGCAACGATAAGTCACGAGGCGAATCGGTTCTGTTCGACGACGATAAATATCAGAGACATTGGGAAGTAAGCCAAGTAATAATTTCGTTTGTGTTCCAGGGCTATCGTTAGGCGGTGGCCTGATCGTGCTGGCATCCGCGTTATCAGACGCGTCGCTCGAGGTACCAGGCAAATATAGCCTGCCCTCTACGTCGAGCATGCAAACGGAAGACAACGGTCTACCACAGTACCAGTACGGTTGGTGTCTCCAGTTGTCAGGATTGGCTTTGATCCTGGCCGAAGTGGCGGCGGTTTTAACGATGTCGGGTTACATGGCTCGTTTCTCCACTGTCGAGGAAATGGTACGACAGACGGGTATAATTAGAATCTTAACAACCAAGTGAAATAGTCTTAAGCAGGCTGTTAGGATTGTTAATCTGATGTTCTAGAGCTAGATACTCAGCGTAACCTTTGTTCCTCTAGGTCAGAGTTATGGTACCAGGTGCAGAGAGGAAGCTAAGAGAACAAAGAGGCTTGAGCTCGGAGTACCTCGTGAGGGCCCATCAGAAATCACCTGGACCGCCTCAAGCTCGAGGCTTCGGCCAGCCAGCGAAAAGTAACGTACTCTATTTTGCTATGAATCCTAGTTTTACTATGCTGCTACATGGTGGCTAATATATTCCCTCGCGTTTCAGCGCCTCAGCGAGTAGCCGAGGAAGGCACCTCGCTGCTGTGTAAGTCAGCGCCAGACATCTGCGCGTCCAACCCCCAGGCTATCAGCTACGTCGACAAGGCTGACCTGTCCCACGTCCTACCGGCGTACCCAGACGCAAAGAACACGGACCCGCGGTACGCGTTCAGTGACAAGTCTGAAGCGAGTGTCATCGACTCGCGGCTGAGTGGCTTCGTCGACAAGGAAGGCTTGATAGACTCGAGGATCCTATCCGACTCTCGGCAGAATATGATCGCTTTCACGGAGAGCAAGGAGCACACAGTGGGCCAGGAGCCGCGTTACATGGAATTCTCGCCGAGGGCCGCCGAGCAGAACGTGGCGGACTCGAGGTTGAGTGTTTTCACGGAGAAGGAGGGGCTTTTGGACTCTAGGCTAAGCGGATACGGCGAGAAGAACGAGTCGCTGCTGGACACCCCGTTCGGCTACGACACGCGCTTCAACAGCCTGGCAGGCCAGACGGTGCCGATCACATTGAAGAACCAGAACACGTCCGTCTCGGCAATCCAGTCTCAGTACATCTGCCAGAATTTCGGGACGATACACTCTGGTATACTGAGGGTGTCCGAGCCAGGGACGAGTTCCAGCTCGAACTCCAGCCAGAGAAGCATGACGCTGCAGAACCCAAAGCGGAAGTCGCAGATCGCTCAGAACACCTTCAGCACGATGGAGTGCGAGAAAAGGAAACGGGGACCTCCCGGCCTGGCCGGTAAAGCAGGATTCTACACCGGCAGCGCAGTATGACCACCACCACCGCCTCCGACGCCCAGGTAACTGCAAGAGGAAGAAACGCCACTGTAATTCTGAACGAGGACTAGTGGCGTTCGACCTGAAGCGTCGGAGGTACGCGCTGTTAATGCAACAGTTATTACAAAGGAAATTGACTTTTTAATCAGATAGGACGTTCAGTTCTACCGGACCGACTGTTGGTTAAGTAGCTACTGACAAAAACTTGGTTACCTAGTGAGAAGACAGTACCTTCTATCGGTCGCATAGTTTCCTGTAGCTTTATTGCTCAAGCCGTGTAGGGAACTAACATTTCTGCTGTAGGTAAAGTGCAGACTTGAAACAGGAGGGTTTCAAGAACTTGTAAATAAATTACTACCGTGAAGGTGGAGAATAGACTAACTCGGAACGAATTTTTAATGTTTCGTAACTCTGCAAGCGACGTAGCTGTAAGAGGCATGTTAACCGATAAAGTAAGGACAATTCGTCGTAGCGTGCATAGACTAGGCGTAGCGTTAAGTGACATAGACGATGTATCTCGATGATAGATCGATTTTACCAAAGATTTGTACCTCTTACATGTGGAGCCGTGATTCCCTTGCCTCTAAAAAAGCTAGTACGTTGTTTTTTATGTGTTCACGCAGAAACGACCGAGCTCAACCCGTTCAGAGGTCTGGAGCTGCTCTCGATTGATCCATTAACCCGTCTTCGTTGCAATCACATTCAATAAACTTCTTAGAACAGTGTGTCTCTTTCATAGAAGACACTTTTATGACTGGTGACTAATAGTTCACACAAAATCACATAATTCCAACTTTTACTATTTCTTTTAAATTAAATCTCGTAGTAGAAGTGTCTCAGATACACGTAAAAAGGATCTTAGAATTGATTCATCTTTACTTGAAAGGAAACAAAATAACGACTATGAAAAATGGATCAACCGAAACCGAAACTCACACCTCGTTCTTAAATTTATCCCGCGTATCAGTCGCAGGACCTATCGAACGAAACTATAAGTCAAAGAGGAATACTAATGTAGTCGATATGCCGCAATACACTCGGTGGTCGACATAGTCATCGATATCCAATGGGGCGTGAACCTGTCTGACCATTTTCGAAGAATGAACGTCATGAATTATGCGCTAGAATGCGAGCAACCACTGTCGTCTGACGAATTGTATAAAAAGTTTTGCCATAGAAATCGATCACCTACTTAAGCACAATAACTGATAGCGGGAGAGTTGGCGGTTGTAGTACAAATTCTATTAAAATGTCACCATATAATGTTTACTGCCGGTTCATTTGTATCATACATCCTCCTATCACTACATAGATTTTGTAAGAATAAATGATTGTCTTCAGTGAATCGTCCCTTTTGATCCTTGATCGTCTATGGGCAAGTCTTTCATTACGTTCGTCAACATTGGACATATCAGAAACGAAAGCATTTTTAAACGAGCAACCAGCAAGGAATCGTTACAGCTTTAAATTCTCTTCCACGCTCGCATCGCGCACCTTTTCCCCGTGGAATTCGAGGATTGAGAATATTTTACGGTCTCAAAGAACCTAGGTTGAATCTGAAGGAGCGTTTCACGTTTCGAATTGGATCGCACGTTGTTATGTATGTAACTTTGCAACTTGCGTATATTAACGTATTAAGATCGTAGGTGAATGTAATAAAATGTTTCTTTTCTAATAGCGTTAATTCTTCCCTTACCTCCCGAGGAGTAATAAAATTTTTGGAACTGTAGCATGGTGTTTCATTGTAATGACTAACATGTTCTGTTTGGAATCTGAGCTTGAAGAGATCTTTCAATATCAAATGTTGCAGTGGGTATTTAAAAGTTCTATGTTTCAATTCATTCTTCAAAGATATACAAAGTAGATATACAGCACAGGAAACAAATTTGTAGCGCAGTCGGGACAAAAATGAATTCTTCAAAAAAAAAAACAGTAAGGCAAAAGTGTGGCTTTATTGAGGGGAAGCAGATTTGATGATGGATTCTTATTACATTAATATGATTACCTTCTCCGAAAGATAACCCTTAGCGTGGGTATGGAATTAATTAGCATTCATTAAAGGATTGTGAAATCTTGAGACAAAAATTCTAAAATTTTCTATGAGCACGCTATCGTCATGACAAAGCTAAAGAAGGAACGCAGGATACATTTCACATATAGGTAATTAATAATTACATTACACAGTGACTGCCCTGCTGGAACTGCCAGTTAGAACCGCATTAAAAATTTTAAAATCCGGATTGATTCGGTTTTCTTCCCGTAAATTGCAGATTGAACCAGATGAAATCTTTTCTATCAGTTTCAAACCGGATATGCATGTAAAAATCTTGATGGTATTTTTCTGTATTTCCTAGCACAATTTGTCATCGGTTCTGCTCGGATTTACACGAAGTAACTCGCATATTACTATAATAAACTTTTTGAGTAACTTTATTCATTTTCTAAGCTGATTCTATCTGGAAATCCAGATCCAAACCAAAGTGGAATCTATTGGTCTTTTCAAATTATTTTGCTACCAGTTGTTACACCAATTTTTAGATGTTTCTAACTAGAATCTAGAAATGTAGATAAAAATTCACATGATACACATCAGTTTTTCCAAGCCATTTTAGTAACTGGTTTTATTTGTATTCGCCACACATTAATGGTCCCTCGACCGATTTACTCAGGTTATCAAGGAGGCGTCGAATAACCGTTACCGCTTATACCGTGTGCTGAGGGTTTGATATAATTACATTCTTAAATCTACTATATCAAAAGCTTCAGCCGTATCAATCTTGCGTCGAAGTCTTGATCACGAAGCAAGCTGCCTCGTTAGTTCGCGGCACCGATCTTATGGGCGGTATTCTCAGCCGTTGCTTATTCTTAAGTGTTATTAGTCTACGAGGTTAGTCTACTATTCTATCACAATTCCCACACATCTTAACGCAATTTCAACATGGTTGCAACATGGTGCAGTGGGACAAATGATGGAAAGCTGTTAACCTCAACAATGAACACAAGAAGACAGTCAGAACAAAATGCTGCATCCTCTACTAGTCTACGAAGGTAGTCTCCTATTCTATCACAGTTCCCACACAGCCTAACGCAATTTCAACATGGTTGCTACCTCAATTCCAAACCGTTTCTCAACATTATTCCTACCCTATTCCCACAAATTATTCCTATCATCGACGAAGTGGTCTATGTTCCTACATCCTTTCCACGCACAAAGTTGATTTCACAATCTTTGCATATAACCTTTTTTAATTTCTTTCGATTCGAAATACATGAAGTAAAGGTTAAATTGGAAAGATAATTTAATTCTTTATTCGTTTTACATGAAATTATGTTGTAACACATATCGTATTTTCTATAATACACAAGTCCGGTTATTAAAAATATTTTTCCTTATATTATAGATAAAACTTGGGAATATTTCTCCGTCGACAGGAACTGGCAGTGGGACAAATGATGGAAAGCTGTTAACCTCAACAATGAACACAAGAAGACATTCAGAACACAATGCTGCATCCTCTACTAGTCTACGAAGTTAGTCTACTACTCTATCACAGTTTCCACACATCCTAACTCAATTTCAACATGGTTGCAACATGGTGCAGTGGGCCAAAGGATGGAAAGCTGTTAAACTCAACAATGAACACAAGAAGACATTCAGAACAAAATGCTGCATCCTCTACTATGTAGTTCACGAGGTTAGTCTACTATTCAATCACAGTTCCCACATATTCTAACACAATTTCAACATGGTTGCTATCTCGATTCGAAACCGTTTCTCAACATTATTCCTACCCTATTCCTACAAATTATTCCTATCATCGAAGAAGTGGTCTATGTTCCTACATCTTTTCCACGCACAAAGTTGATTTCACCTATCGTATTTTCTATACTACACAAGTCCGGTTATTAAAAATATTTTTCTTTATATTATAGATAAAACTTGGGAATATTTCTCCGTCGACAGGAACTGGCAGTGGGACAAATGATGGAAAGCTGTTAACCTCAACAATGAACACAAGAAGACATTCAGAACACAATGCTGCATCCTCTACTAGTCTACGAAGTTAGTTTACTACTCTATCACAGTTTCCACACATCCTAACTCAATTTCAACATGGTTGCAACATGGTGCAGTGGGCCAAAGGATGGAAAGCTGTTAAACTCAACAATGAACACAAGAAGACATTCAGAACAAAATGCTGCATCCTCTACTATGTAGTTCACGAGGTTAGTCTACTATTCAATCACAGTTCCCACATATTCTAACACAATTTCAACATGGTTGCTATCTCGATTCGAAACCGTTTCTCAACATTATTCCTACCCTATTCCTACAAATTATTCCTATCATCGAAGAAGTGGTCTATGTTCCTACATCTTTTCCACGCACAAAGTTGATTTCACCTATCGTATTTTCTATACTACACAAGTCCGGTTATTAAAAATATTTTTCTTTATATTATAGATAAAACTTGGGAATATTTCTCCGTCGACAGGAAATGGCAGTGGGACAAATGATGGAAAGCTGTTAACCTCAACAATGAACACAAGAAGACATTCAGAACACAATGCTGCATCCTCTACTAGTCTACGAAGTTAGTCTACTACTCTATCACAGTTTCCACACATCCTAACTCAATTTCAACATGGTTGCAACATGGTGCAGTGGGCCAAAGGATGGAAAGCTGTTAAACTCAACAATGAACACAAGAAGACATTCAGAACAAAATGCTGCATCCTCTACTATGTAGTTCACGAGGTTAGTCTACTATTCAATCACAGTTCCCACATATTCTAACACAATTTCAACATGGTTGCTATCTCGATTCGAAACCGTTTCTCAACATTATTCCTACCCTATTCCTACAAATTATTCCTATCATCGAAGAAGTGGTCTATGTTCCTACATCTTTTCCACGCACAAAGTTGATTTCACCTATCGTATTTTCTATACTACACAAGTCCGGTTATTAAAAATATTTTTCTTTATATTATAGATAAAACTTGGGAATATTTCTCCGTCGACAGGAACTGGCAGTGGGACAAATGATGGAAAGCTGTTAACCTCAACAATGAACACAAGAAGACATTCAGAACACAATGCTGCATCCTCTACTAGTCTACGAAGTTAGTCTACTACTCTATCACAGTTTCCACACATCCTAACTCAATTTCAACATGGTTGCAACATGGTGCAGTGGGCCAAAGGATGGAAAGCTGTTAAACTCAACAATGAACACAAGAAGACATTCAGAACAAAATGCTGCATCCTCTACTATGTAGTTCACGAGGTTAGTCTACTATTCAATCACAGTTCCCACATATTCTAACACAATTTCAACATGGTTGCTATCTCGATTCGAAACCGTTTCTCAACATTATTCCTACCCTATTCCTACAAATTATTCCTATCATCGAAGAAGTGGTCTATGTTCCTACATCTTTTCCACGCACAAAGTTGATTTCACCTATCGTATTTTCTATACTACACAAGTCCGGTTATTAAAAATATTTTTCTTTATATTATAGATAAAACTTGGGAATATTTCTCCGTCGACAGGAACTGGCAGTGGGACAAATGATGGAAAGCTGTTAACCTCAACAATGAACACAAGAAGACATTCAGAACACAATGCTGCATCCTCTACTAGTCTACGAAGTTAGTCTACTACTCTATCACAGTTTCCACACATCCTAACTCAATTTCAACATGGTTGCAACATGGTGCAGTGGGCCAAAGGATGGAAAGCTGTTAAACTCAACAATGAACACAAGAAGACATTCAGAACAAAATGCTGCATCCTCTACTATGTAGTTCACGAGGTTAGTCTACTATTCAATCACAGTTCCCACATATTCTAACACAATTTCAACATGGTTGCTATCTCGATTCGAAACCGTTTCTCAACATTATTCCTACCCTATTCCTACAAATTATTCCTATCATCGAAGAAGTGGTCTATGTTCCTACATCTTTTCCACGCACAAAGTTGATTTCACCTATCGTATTTTCTATACTGCACAAGTCAGGTTATTAAAAATATTTTTCTTTATGTTATAGATGAAACTTGGGAATATTTCTCCGTCGACAGGAACTTGCAGTGGGACAAATGATGGAAACCTGTTAACCTCAACAATGAACACAAGAAGACATTCTAACATACATCTACTATATTACGAACATTTGTAAGATTGATTGTATCGTATTTCACTTATTTCAATAAAAAGCAATTAAGTGATAAACGAGTATTATTATTTAACGAGCCTTCCTTCCACTACTTGCTCCTTCCGATTCCAAGTCATATATAAAAGATATGATAAAAAGATCTTCCAATATCATCTTTCGACTATTCCGATTTCATAGGATTTGGACGCCCCGTGAAAATCTAACAAAGTTGCAAGGGTCAAAATTTTTGCAACAATGTTGGAAATGAAAATCGCCTGTTCGCCAGAAAAAAACTCGGTTTGCAACTTTGTTGAGATTTCGCGGGGAGTCAGATTCCGGTTAGCAACTTTGTTGAACGCCAAAATCTTCCTGTATCATCTTTCGACTATTCCGATTTCAAAGGATTTGGACGCCCCGTGAAAATGTAACAAAGTTGCAAGGGTCAAAATTTTTGCAACAATGTTGGAAATGAAAATCGCCTGTTCGCCAGAAAAAAACTCGGTTTGCAACTTTGTTGAGATTTCGCGGGGAGTCAGATTCCGGTTAGCAACTTTGTTGAACGCCAAAATCTTCCAATATCATCTTTCGACTATTCCGATTTCAAAGGATTTGGACGCCCCGTGAAAATGTAACAAAGTTGCAAGGGTCAAAATTTTTGCAACAATGTTGGAAATGAAAATCGCCTGTTCGCCAGAAAAAAACTCGGTTTGCAACTTTGTTGAGATTTCGCGGGGAGTCAGATTCCGGTTAGCAACTTTGTTGAACGCCAAAATCTTCCAAAATCATCTTTCGACTATTCTGATTTCAAAGGATTTGGACGCCCCGTGAAAATCTAACAAAGTTGCAAGGGTCAAAATTTTTGCAACAATGTTGGAAATGAAAATCGCCTGTTCGCCAGAAAAAAACTCGGTTTGCAACTTTGTTGAGATTTCGCGGGGAGTCAGATTCCGGTTAGCAACTTTGTTGAACGCCAAAATCTTCCGACTATTCCGATTTCAACGGATTTGAACGCCCCGCAAAAATGCAACAAAGTTGCAAACCGGGTTTTTTCTCGCCAACCGGCCATTTTTCCGGCCATTTTCATTTCCAACATTGTTGCAAAAATTTTGACATTTGCAACTTTGTGCGTTTTTCGCCAGAAGCCAAATTTCGGTTTGCTACTTTGTTCGTTCTCGTTAGAAGTCAAGTTTTGCAACTTTGTGCATTTTTCACGGGCAGAGGGTTTTTTCAATGATAACACTGTTTTGTATAGTATTTTTCTCTTTATTTTCTTCAAAGCATGTTCAAAATATTACAGAAAGTGATACAATCATGTACAAATGATTATTTATCTAAGTATATAAATAATAAATATATATTTTCAAGCTTAATCTATATAATCACTTCACTGTCTTCTTATGTTCATTGTTGAGGTTAACAGCTTTCCCTCATTTATCCCACTGCAAGTTCCTGTCGACGGAGAAATATTCCCAAGTTTCATCTATAACATAAAGAAAAATATTTTTAATAACCTGACTTGTGTAGTATAGAAAATACGATAGGTGAAATCAACATTGTGCGTGGAAAAGATGTAGAAACATAGACCACTTCTTCGATGATAGGAATAATTTGTAGGAATAGGGTAGGAATAATGTTGAGAAACGGTTTCGAATCGAGATAGCAACCATGTTGAAATTGTGTTAGAATATGTGGGAACTGTAATTGAATAGTAGACTAACCTCGTGAACTACATAGTAGAGGATGCAGCATTTTGTTCTGAATGTCTTCTTGTGTTCATTATTGAGTTTAACAGCTTTCCATCCTTTGGCCCACTGCACCATGTTGCAACCATGTTGAAATTGAGTTAGGATGTGTGGAAACTGTGATAGAGTAGTAGACTAACTTCGTAGACTAGTAGAGGATGCAGCATTGTGTTCTGAATGTCTTCTTGTGTTCATTGTTGAGGTTAACAGCTTTCCATCATTTGTCCCACTGCCAGTTCCTGTCGACGGAGAAATATTCCCAAGTTTTATCTATAATATAAAGAAAAATATTTTTAATAACCGGACTTGTGTAGTATAGAAAATACGATAGGTGAAATCAACTTTGTGCGTGGAAAAGATGTAGGAACATAGACCACTTCTTCGATGATAGGAATAATTTGTAGGAATAGGGTAGGAATAATGTTGAGAAACGGTTTCGAATCGAGATAGCAACCATGTTGAAATTGTGTTAGAATATGTGGGAACTGTGATTGAATAGTAGACTAACCTCGTGAACTACATAGTAGAGGATGCAGCATTTTGTTCTGAATGTCTTCCTGTGTTCATTGTTGAGTTTAACAGCTTTCCATCCTTTGGCCCACTGCACCATGTTGCAACCATGTTGAAATTGAGTTAGGATGTGTGGAAACTGTGATAGAGTAGTAGACTAACTTCGTAGACTAGTAGAGGATGCAGCATTGTGTTCTGAATGTCTTCTTGTGTTCATTGTTGAGGTTAACAGCTTTCCATCATTTGTCCCACTGCCAGTTCCTGTCGACGGAGAAATATTCCCAAGTTTTATCTATAATATAAAGAAAAATATTTTTAATAACCGGACTTGTGTAGTATAGAAAATACGATAGGTGAAATCAACTTTGTGCGTGGAAAAGATGTAGGAACATAGACCACTTCTTCGATGATAGGAATAATTTGTAGGAATAGGGTAGGAATAATGTTGAGAAACGGTTTCGAATCGAGATAGCAACCATGTTGAAATTGTGTTAGAATATGTGGGAACTGTGATTGAATAGTAGACTAACCTCGTGAACTACATAGTAGAGGATGCAGCATTTTGTTCTGAATGTCTTCTTGTGTTCATTGTTGAGTTTAACAGCTTTCCATCCTTTGGCCCACTGCACCATGTTGCAACCATGTTGAAATTGAGTTAGGATGTGTGGAAACTGTGATAGAGTAGTAGACTAACTTCGTAGACTAGTAGAGGATGCAGCATTGTGTTCTGAATGTCTTCTTGTGTTCATTGTTGAGGTTAACAGCTTTCCATCATTTGTCCCACTGCCAGTTCCTGTCGACGGAGAAATATTCCCAAGTTTTATCTATAATATAAAGAAAAATATTTTTAATAACCGGACTTGTGTAGTATAGAAAATACGATAGGTGAAATCAACTTTGTGCGTGGAAAAGATGTAGGAACATAGACCACTTCTTCGATGATAGGAATAATTTGTAGGAATAGGGTAGGAATAATGTTGAGAAACGGTTTCGAATCGAGATAGCAACCATGTTGAAATTGTGTTAGAATATGTGGGAACTGTGATTGAATAGTAGACTAACCTCGTGAACTACATAGTAGAGGATGCAGCATTTTGTTCTGAATGTCTTCTTGTGTTCATTGTTGAGTTTAACAGCTTTCCATCCTTTGGCCCACTGCACCATGTTGCAACCATGTTGAAATTGAGTTAGGATGTGTGGAAACTGTGATAGAGTAGTAGACTAACTTCGTAGACTAGTAGAGGATGCAGCATTGTGTTCTGAATGTCTTCTTGTGTTCATTGTTGAGGTTAACAGCTTTCCATCATTTGTCCCACTGCCAGTTCCTGTCGACGGAGAAATATTCCCAAGTTTTATCTATAATATAAAGAAAAATATTTTTAATAACCGGACTTGTGTAGTATAGAAAATACGATAGGTGAAATCAACTTTGTGCGTGGAAAAGATGTAGGAACATAGACCACTTCTTCGATGATAGGAATAATTTGTAGGAATAGGGTAGGAATAATGTTGAGAAACGGTTTCGAATCGAGATAGCAACCATGTTGAAATTGTGTTAGAATATGTGGGAACTGTGATTGAATAGTAGACTAACCTCGTGAACTACATAGTAGAGGATGCAGCATTTTGTTCTGAATGTCTTCCTGTGTTCATTGTTGAGTTTAACAGCTTTCCATCCTTTGGCCCACTGCACCATGTTGCAACCATGTTGAAATTGAGTTAGGATGTGTGGAAACTGTGATAGAGTAGTAGACTAACTTCGTAGACTAGTAGAGGATGCAGCATTGTGTTCTGAATGTCTTCTTGTGTTCATTGTTGAGGTTAACAGCTTTCCATCATTTGTCCCACTGCCAGTTCCTGTCGACGGAGAAATATTCCCAAGTTTTATCTATAATATAAAGAAAAATATTTTTAATAACCGGACTTGTGTAGTATAGAAAATACGATAGGTGAAATCAACTTTGTGCGTGGAAAAGATGTAGGAACATAGACCACTTCTTCGATGATAGGAATAATTTGTAGGAATAGGGTAGGAATAATGTTGAGAAACGGTTTCGAATCGAGATAGCAACCATGTTGAAATTGTGTTAGAATATGTGGGAACTGTGATTGAATAGTAGACTAACCTCGTGAACTACATAGTAGAGGATGCAGCATTTTGTTCTGAATGTCTTCTTGTGTTCATTGTTGAGTTTAACAGCTTTCCATCCTTTGGCCCACTGCACCATGTTGCAACCATGTTGAAATTGAGTTAGGATGTGTGGAAACTGTGATAGAGTAGTAGACTAACTTCGTAGACTAGTAGAGGATGCAGCATTGTGTTCTGAATGTCTTCTTGTGTTCATTGTTGAGGTTAACAGCTTTCCATCATTTGTCCCACTGCCAGTTCCTGTCGACGGAGAAATATTCCCAAGTTTTATCTATAATATAAAGAAAAATATTTTTAATAACCGGACTTGTGTAGTATAGAAAATACGATAGGTGAAATCAACTTTGTGCGTGGAAAAGATGTAGGAACATAGACCACTTCTTCGATGATAGGAATAATTTGTAGGAATAGGGTAGGAATAATGTTGAGAAACGGTTTCGAATCGAGATAGCAACCATGTTGAAATTGTGTTAGAATATGTGGGAACTGTGATTGAATAGTAGACTAACCTCGTGAACTACATAGTAGAGGATGCAGCATTTTGTTCTGAATGTCTTCTTGTGTTCATTGTTGAGTTTAACAGCTTTCCATCCTTTGGCCCACTGCACCATGTTGCAACCATGTTGAAATTGAGTTAGGATGTGTGGAAACTGTGATAGAGTAGTAGACTAACTTCGTAGACTAGTAGAGGATGCAGCATTGTGTTCTGAATGTCTTCTTGTGTTCATTGTTGAGGTTAACAGCTTTCCATCATTTGTCCCACTGCCAGTTCCTGTCGACGGAGAAATATTCCCAAGTTTTATCTATAATATAAAGAAAAATATTTTTAATAACCGGACTTGTGTAGTATAGAAAATACGATAGGTGAAATCAACTTTGTGCGTGGAAAAGATGTAGGAACATAGACCACTTCTTCGATGATAGGAATAATTTGTAGGAATAGGGTAGGAATAATGTTGAGAAACGGTTTCGAATCGAGATAGCAACCATGTTGAAATTGTGTTAGAATATGTGGGAACTGTGATTGAATAGTAGACTAACCTCGTGAACTACATAGTAGAGGATGCAGCATTTTGTTCTGAATGTCTTCTTGTGTTCATTGTTGAGTTTAACAGCTTTCCATCCTTTGGCCCACTGCACCATGTTGCAACCATGTTGAAATTGAGTTAGGATGTGTGGAAACTGTGATAGAGTAGTAGACTAACTTCGTAGACTAGTAGAGGATGCAGCATTTTGTTCTGAATGTCTTCTTGTGTTCATTGTTGAGTTTAACAGCTTTCCATCCTTTGGCCCACTGCACCATGTTTGCAACCATGTTGAAATTGAGTTAGGATGTGTGGAAACTGTGATAGAGTAGTAGACTAACTTCGTAGACTAGTAGAGGATGCAGCATTGTGTTCTGAATGTCTTCTTGTGTTCATTGTTGAGGTTAACAGCTTTCCATCATTTGTCCCACTGCCAGTTCCTGTCGACGGAGAAATATTCCCAAGTTTTATCTATAATATAAAGAAAAATATTTTTAATAACCGGACTTGTGTAGTATAGAAAATACGATAGGTGAAATCAACTTTGTGCGTGGAAAAGATGTAGGAACATAGACCACTTCTTCGATGATAGGAATAATTTGTAGGAATAGGGTAGGAATAATGTTGAGAAACGGTTTCGAATCGAGATAGCAACCATGTTGAAATTGTGTTAGAATATGTGGGAACTGTGATTGAATAGTAGACTAACCTCGTGAACTACATAGTAGAGGATGCAGCATTTTGTTCTGAATGTCTTCTTGTGTTCATTGTTGAGTTTAACAGCTTTCCATCCTTTGGCCCACTGCACCATGTTGCAACCATGTTGAAATTGAGTTAGGATGTGTGGAAACTGTGATAGAGTAGTAGACTAACTTCGTAGACTAGTAGAGGATGCAGCATTGTGTTCTGAATGTCTTCTTGTGTTCATTGTTGAGGTTAACAGCTTTCCATCATTTGTCCCACTGCCAGTTCCTGTCGACGGAGAAATATTCCCAAGTTTTATCTATAATATAAAGAAAAATATTTTTAATAACCGGACTTGTGTAGTATAGAAAATACGATAGGTGAAATCAACTTTGTGCGTGGAAAAGATGTAGGAACATAGACCACTTCTTCGATGATAGGAATAATTTGTAGGAATAGGGTAGGAATAATGTTGAGAAACGGTTTCGAATCGAGATAGCAACCATGTTGAAATTGTGTTAGAATATGTGGGAACTGTGATTGAATAGTAGACTAACCTCGTGAACTACATAGTAGAGGATGCAGCATTTTGTTCTGAATGTCTTCTTGTGTTCATTGTTGAGTTTAACAGCTTTCCATCCTTTGGCCCACTGCACCATGTTGCAACCATGTTGAAATTGAGTTAGGATGTGTGGAAACTGTGATAGAGTAGTAGACTAACTTCGTAGACTAGTAGAGGATGCAGCATTGTGTTCTGAATGTCTTCTTGTGTTCATTGTTGAGGTTAACAGCTTTCCATCATTTGTCCCACTGCCAGTTCCTGTCGACGGAGAAATATTCCCAAGTTTTATCTATAATATAAAGAAAAATATTTTTAATAACCGGACTTGTGTAGTATAGAAAATACGATAGGTGAAATCAACTTTGTGCGTGGAAAAGATGTAGGAACATAGACCACTTCTTCGATGATAGGAATAATTTGTAGGAATAGGGTAGGAATAATGTTGAGAAACGGTTTCGAATCGAGATAGCAACCATGTTGAAATTGTGTTAGAATATGTGGGAACTGTGATTGAATAGTAGACTAACCTCGTGAACTACATAGTAGAGGATGCAGCATTTTGTTCTGAATGTCTTCTTGTGTTCATTGTTGAGTTTAACAGCTTTCCATCCTTTGGCCCACTGCACCATGTTGCAACCATGTTGAAATTGAGTTAGGATGTGTGGAAACTGTGATAGAGTAGTAGACTAACTTCGTAGACTAGTAGAGGATGCAGCATTTTGTTCTGAATGTCTTCTTGTGTTCATTGTTGAGTTTAACAGCTTTCCATCCTTTGGCCCACTGCACCATGTTGCAACCATGTTGAAATTGAGTTAGGATGTGTGGAAACTGTGATAGAGTAGTAGACTAACTTCGTAGACTAGTAGAGGATGCAGCATTGTGTTCTGAATGTCTTCTTGTGTTCATTGTTGAGGTTAACAGCTTTCCATCATTTGTCCCACTGCCAGTTCCTGTCGACGGAGAAATATTCCCAAGTTTTATCTATAACATAAAGAAAAATATTTTTAATAACCTGACTTGTGTAATATAGAAAATACGATAGGTGAAATCAACTTTGTGCGTGGAAAAGATGTAGAAACATAGACCACTTCATCGATGATAGGAATAATTTGTGGGAATAGGGTAGGAATAATGTTGAGAAACGGTTTGGAATTGAGGTAGCAACCATGTTGAAATTGCGTTACAATATGTGGGAACTGTGATAGAACTAACTTCGTAGACTAGTACTTCATAATTCAGGTAGATCTGAAATGCAGCAAGTGATCCCTTTTAACGCCTTTGCTTCCCCCAAACCCATGTTTCGGGCCAGATTGTGTCGGTATACAGCGCGCGGCATTACTCGTGTCTACCCCTGTAACAAAGTAAAGAAGAATGTAAACTATTGTAAATAAAAAAGGAGGGAAGTTGTACCGTAGAATTGAAACTCCCCGCTTGTTTCACAAATTTCATCATTTTCCACAATGTTTATCACCCGTCTAGCTGCTTGCATTCTGTGCTCCTGATCCCGAAGCAAAAAGTATCCAGCATTCACAATCAAAGTTGGTGGCCCAATAATTGAACGATCCCCTCTTCTTTTTGTGTTTCTGTTAACTCAAGCGTATTTCCTGATCCGAACAATCTCGGCGTTTTAGTTTACAGTTGAGAATACCTAGGACAGACTCGATAGAGCTTGTGGCATTTCCAGATTGAATCCGTAAGATTTTTGATCCGTAATTTCAGATACAACCCTTCCGGATTTATACAAATGGCAATTCCTGATAGAAACTGATAAATTTTGGGCCTGAAAAATCCTGTTTCATCCATCCATCTGGATATCCGCATTAAATCGGATTCATTTTTGAACTGTCAAAAGTCACTGCTTGAAAATTCAGGTAGTACCGCATTGAACCAGACAGAACCAGTTCAAAATTCAATGCGGTTCTAACTGGCAGTTCCAGTAGGGTGGTACATCAGCATAGAAATGTATTGACGACAAAATTAATCAAACGATTATGAGAAACTATTGTGATGAAAATGGCTACATTATTAAAGAAAAAATATAAATTACTTATATAGTGCCGTATTTCATAATGGTCTTCATCCTGAGAACGGTTTATATTCTTGTATTCTTTTTTTGCAACGTCAAAAATGAAAATAAATCATACTTTTTAAACGATTTCTTTTAGCTCCGATCCTCTGTTTGCTTGTTGTATGTTTGCTTCATATCTGAAAACTCGAATTTAACCCAAAACTTGGCAGGTTATGATTGAGTGACAATCAAGTGACATTTATTGGATAAATTCTGATTTCGAATGGCGACACCTACTGGCGTCAAGTGGAGGAGGAAAATGTGACGTACCGAAAACTCATAATCCCAAAAGTATCATTTTGATCACTATGAAATCAGAATAATTCTTTTATCTTTTAGACAAACATCTTTATACATTAGGTAAAATGACAAATGGGTTCGAAAAAAAAAAATTATTCGCTTAAACATGTTAAAACACCGGGACTATGTCATAAAATAAGATAATAAAGCCAAAATAGCTGCGGGGACCTGTCAATTTCGCTATCATTCGTGTATAGAGACATGGTCGCTCAGTGTGCCTATGGGTGGAGGGGGAAGGGGAATTAGCTTTCAGACGCGACCGCGTCTGTTGATGATATACTCTGTCCTTGACATGGCTATGTTTCCGTTAGAATGGAATCTACATACAAAGCGGTTCATAGACAAATTGAGCAAAGTGTATGAATATCTACACTGTTTAGAAATACATACTTTTGTTCGTCTAATTGTTTTATTTATAAAAAGACTTGTAGTAACAGTGGCGCACCCAGAGGGGGAGCCAAGGGACCCTGGCAACCCCAAAAGAAAAAGGAAAAAGGAGATTAATGTCCCACGTCTGAATTAATTAAAGAGCGTGTCAAAAGAAAAGAAAACTAGATTTTATTCTAATGAATTTTATTGAATTTGCTTTAAGAATATTTTTATCCCTTCAACTCGACTCCCCTCAAGAGTAAATCTTGAGTGCGCCACTGTGTAGTAATAAACAGGTGCAATAAATGATTGCTTAGTCAAGATATCACACCATTATCACAGAATTTGGAGGTCCCATGCTCCCTTACCAACCTCATATTACACCCAACGTTATCGGCACAGGAGGGAATAAGATTACAACGCTGTTAACGGCAAGAATGAAAACTAAACAGAACAAGAATACAAAATAGCGGTTTATTACATTCTGGTATAAATTCAAACTTCAATTTACACGACACAAAGTTCCATAAGCTGTCAGGTCTATTCCATACCTCACGTGTGATTTTGACCGAAGGTCTAGCCATTCAGAAACACCATCGATTTCTCTTTCAGCCTATTCCGCTCATGAGAAGTTTTCAGCTAAACGTCACGAGCTTTCGCCAGATGGCGAAGCCATCCTTATGTTACGAGACTTCGCCTCTAATGTTTAATTAACGCCGCATAATTGCCCGGCCAATTAGCCGACACCGTTTAATATTAATCTGCAATTTGAATTCATTTCGATGCGTTTAAAATTTATTGAATACATAATTAATGCCGCGTGTTGCGAATGCAGATACGATGCACGACCGGCCCCCGGCACTTTGCACGCTCTCCGAATGATTTATGTAGACAGTCCTCCAAAAGTTCGCGCCGAAAAATTCTACGGGAATGGCTAGCCGTTCCCGAAAGCGTTGGTTCGCGAGAAGATCGCGCCGTCCAACCAGCGAGCCGAATATATTCGTTCGCGGGCGTGCGCTTTCAAATTCAGGCACGTTCAAATGTTTCTAAACCTCTTCTTAATTAATGGATCAAGCCCATTTCCATCGGTTTGTACAACCGATAAGTGTGATTTACGTTGCAAGGTGGCCGCGTTCCTTCCGAAGAAAGTAGCGGAACACAATTGAGTAATGTATCGCTGGTATATTAAATTGAACCTTGCGTGACCAATGACGCAAGTTTTCGGCGTACGCTCCTTGTTACGTAAATTATCGATTATGCTTCTGCTGGGGAAACGTGCAGACTGAAGTTTTCATTTCTGACGATGTATCGGATCGTTGAATATGCGCATTCTACGATTTTGATTTTCAGGTTTTAGTAAATGCAGTGGTTCGTTTGGAATAAATTGGCGTGGTAGAAATCGGCGACTTTGATGAGCGGGATTAGTCTTGTGACCTTTTTTGGAATTAATATAATATGAACCTATATAAGTTCCTGCACTGCGTGTGTTCTAATACCATTTATGCATTTTTTGCAAAGCATCATTTAAAGTTAATTGGAATATTTATTTAGGAAACACAAATAGATAAATATATTAGTTACATATGTTGTGTATATGTATGTGTATATGTTGTTCATATAGTGCTGGACACTATTTTTTGTCGATCGGTCACGTGAAAAGTTTAACGAAATTCCTGTAAAGTAAATAGTGTATCATCTGATACATATATGGCATTGTTTTAAATGATCAATTATTAGTTAGAAGAAGATGGCGTATTGTTTCAAATTTAAGAACCAGTGAGCAGGTGACTATTCAAAGTGACAAACTTTATCGATAAAAAAATATGTCGCAATAAATTAGCCCCCGTTATAAGTTTTCTAAAGTTGTATGTAAATTTCGTGTACTAAAATTGCTTTCTCCGTCTCATTACCTTCTTACATGATTTTTATGAAGAGTGTATATGCCTTTTCTTTGGCATTTATGTTTCAATTAGTGTATACATAATCATATATTCGGCAAGAAATAGTGTCGAGCACTATATATTTTATATAATTTTTATTACACCATAAAAGGAAACTAATATATTTATCCACTTGTGTTTTCTAAATGGAAATTTTTGATGATATTAGAACTGTGAAAAAAATTTAATTAGTAAAACGTGGTGATTTTGCCCAAATCTGTTTGGCACCACCAAAAATTTCCAAATTAAACTATATCCTCTACAGAAATACTCAAGCCATTTAAGTATCTTTAATTCCAGAAAGAACTTGAAATCTTCAAGGGAGAGTCAGTCCCCCCAAATACATTTCGGAACAGCGTCACCCTAAACTTTCAATTCTGATTCGCCAACGATGGCTCCGTACCCTCCCCATTTCTCCTACAAGGAAGGAAAAAGCACGATTGCGTTCTCTAATTTCCCCGGGCTTTTCCTTTCTAACGAAACCCGCCGAATCGATACTCTCCTCCCCCAGCGCGGATCGCAGAGCACGAAGGGGAGCAAAAGGGAGTGCGAGTAGATTGTCTCTGTCATTTACCTGCGCCTTCCCCCTCGCACTCCCTCTCCTTCCCACGTCCGAATATCCGAGCCAACCCCTTCCTTCCTGTAACCTGGCACCCTCCAACGTCCGACCCACCCTCCCCGATGCTGCTGCTCCAGCCTGTAGCCTACTGTCTCGCTCTAATCCAATTAAAAAGCGGCGGACGATCGCACGAAACAGCGGCTCATCGACCACGGGAATTTTAATTGATGTTACAGGTACGAGAGGGTTGCTGCTCGCCCTGGACGAGTGAAACGCAGAAAGGGGGGTGGGGGGGGGGTGGGGGTGGCGGCGGGGTGGTGCCGGGATCGTTGCCAGCGGGATGACTGTCTGTCAGCGTGGCACGTTCCGCCCTGATGGCAAGTTTCCCGAACACGAATCCCTCTTCAACGTGTCGCGTGGAATCGTGTTAACCGTCAACCGTGTCGTATTCGGCCGATACACCGTGCAGCCAGACAATGGAATGCGACTAGAGTCATAAGTTTCCTAATTAACGTCTCCTTGGCGATGTAGTTTCGCGGGAAACAGAAGGGGGGCTCCATACGGGGGAGAACTGTGCGCCACGGATTGGCGGAACGATGTTTCGCGACATCGAGGGGGACGTATAATGTTCAATCTGAGGCGAATCGTTCTGCTTTGATCGTGGGAGGAATTTGGGAAATCGTTGGGGAAGGATTCTTGGGGGCGTTCAGTTTGGAAAGGGAACGAGCTGGGGGTTCAAGGTTTTTGTTAATTAAAATTTCTGGAGTGGATGATTTGAGGCAGTCAGAGCAACAATGGACTAACCCACATTTTTTTCGAAATTTAATTAGTAGCAATAACGTGTTCCAATAGGCTCTATTAACCATATAAAATAGGAAAAACAATTTTAATGTGGGTTGGTCCGTTGTTGCTCTAACTGCCTCATTTACTTGTTTTAATTTCTGGTCTGGTTAAGAATCAATATGTATAGTAATGGTTCAAAGGAGATTCAAAATGAGAACTCTAAGAAGTGGCAAAGATTTTTGTATAGGTAGAAGGGATCTATTTATCAAACGCAATCGCGCCCCTTTAATTTCTGATATAGGGGAGACCAGGGCTAGTTGATACATTATTCTGTTTTCAATTTTTTCATTTTTATTTGGATTAATTACTTAATAACAAATATGTCAAAATATACTTTAGTTCTTCCTGTTTAATATATAGTAAGCGAAAACTTGAGAAAATATTATTTGGACGATCAATGTCGATGTATCAAAACTATTTACGTTTTCTCTATATACCTACACGAAAACAGTTAAAAACGATTGTTAACGTTAAGGTACACAGACGTACGCTGGATCGTAGTATAAAATTTAACAACAAACTTCAAATATTTCACACAAATGGAGCTGTATATATACGGTGTCTAGATAATTCGGCTGTATCAACCTGCACCTGCATCAACTACCCCGATCTCCCCTACATACAATAATTAAATATGTTACCTACTGCAATTTTCGTAATTTCCAACATCATGTGAGAACAAATTCAAAAAAACAAGCGCCTTCTCAGTTAAAGAATAAATAAATTCTGCGTTCTGTCTACCTCAGACTGCCATTCGCATCCCTTTACTCTAATTAGTTCAAGCCAAAGAAGCACATCAGTTCTTACAAATTTAATCCAGAAATGACACGACGAATCTCGTAGCTCGTTCATTAATTTCCATTTACATTAACCCGCCTGATTCTTGGCCGTCCTACCCCGATCCTTATTTTTCATTCGCGAACTCGGCACGAAGCGGAGGAATACAAGGCGCCACCTTAATCACAGACCGTTAACGCGGGCAAATCAAATTACATTCCACTAATTTTCTCCTTGCACTATTTCTCCGCCGTCTGACGCTCTTATCAACCCTCTCTTTCGGACATTTCGCGTTTCTTGCCCGCGTTCTTGCCACCGTCGGTCGTAGCAAGAAATCCTGAAGGAACCAGCAACGTGGATGCCTTAATCCGCGCGGCCATCTATCATCGCGGACTACGTACTGGTTAGTCGATTCTATCTTCCAGCTTTTTTTCCACGCGGCCTCCAGTCCCCGTCTTCTTTTGTTGGCTTGTTTAATAACTCGTGATGAATGTACCTCGCGCGCTGCTTCACTTCCACCGCTCGTCCTCCAAGGAAGCGGATCCCTCGGGTCCCCAGATCTCTTTTCTTCCCGCATCCGACCCGTCAGAAATTAAAACGATAAATCCTTACCGGAGTCCCGGACTGCCGCGGAAAATATGCAGACGCGGTTTAGAATGTAGAAAAGAAGAGGGAATGAAATTTTCGCGGCGCTTACAAATTGAAATTGACTTTGGGCCCGTCGCCGATAGCGGATTATTCAGCGCGGCTGCGGATTGAAACGTGACTGCGATCGAGAATGAAGATTCCAGCGAATCTGGTCTTAGCTTCCCAATCACATGGTAGGAAAAGGGTGGTTACTCAGAGGGAAATCTATGTTTGACTGATCGCGCGTAAAAGTTAATTAAACTCTCCATTCAATAGACCACTGAAACTATTTTTAGTTAATAACCTTAACGTTACTATTTATTTCACCTTTCAATATCAAAATCAGAATACCATTTCATCATACTACACCTGATCATAATAAAACTCAATCACTATTAAATCTCGAAAAGCTTTCAAACACCACGTAACCACGCCCCTCCATCCCCAACGAATCCACAGACTTTTCAAAGTTCATCGCAACGGGGAGTGCGCCAATTCAACTCTTTGAATCTCACCCCTGGCCTCGCGCTTTTCAGCCGCCAAACGAGCCACGATTTCGTTATTCCGCGGATCCCATTTATCACCTGAACCGCCACCCCCGCCCGTGGAACTGGTTCACATCTTCCATCCGGAAATTTTAACTGCCGCTGCAGCTACGCCCTTTTCCCTGCGCAGGTGAAGGGGCCGGGGCGGAGGGGTGGGCCTCTTATCTAACCGAGGGGGGTGAGCGACGCTGGTAGGGATGTATTAGCGGCCTGTATTAAATTATGGTCAGCCCAAGGCAGCGGGCAGCAGTGATACCGATGTTGGGGTGTAACAAACAGCGCGCTGGCGCCACCCCCTCGCGGAATTAACCCCCTAGATCGTCGGTGCTTCCGAGGGATAATTTCATTTGGCAGCGGCTCCTGGCTAACACGGTCCACGGTCCATTCTGGCCGCAGGCTGTCTGGCTTCCGATTCGCCCTCCTTCTCCTCCGTTCCTCATCTCCCCTTTTCTATCTTCGGGGTCATTTTTTTGTCAAGATACGCAATTTCCCGTGCTCTTCTTACGGACCCACCCCCTGGCCTTGGTCACGCGGCCAGAGCGTTTCCGGAAACGAACTTACAGGGGTGTTTGGCGAATGGAACTTGCACGGGGAATCTTTCCTTTTCTTTTTCGTCGACGAGGAAACGGGGGAGAAATTAGCGAGTTTATGGAATTGGAGGGTAAACGTTTTGAGAATTTTAAAATTTTCGGGATGCTTGATACCTTCTCTTTCGAATATTTTGGGTGCTAATGAGAACTCGGCATTTTATGTTCTGATGTCATTTTAAGGAGTTTATGTAAGTAATTTGTCGGACAGATGAAAATTTAGGAGCAAGGATGTTGGAAGTGGATAATTGCAATTGATTAGAGGATAATTTCCGGTGGAAAGTGTGCACAAGAATATTTACAAATTTGTGACTATACTTTCTCAAAATTACAGGGCTCTCTGGTACCATTTTCCGATATAATTACATGTATTATAATTATAATAAAATTCCCATTAATTTTGTGGATACCTACTGTTATACTTTAGGTTCTAGGAGAAGTTGAAAAATCTTTTCAAAATTCAATATTCTACCTGAAATACAACATTCATTTTTCTCCTATAATTTCTCTACTAGGTAGTAATAATTCATAACGGAGGAAATTTCCTTATTTTCTGTAACATAATTGCATAATGGTGTAAAGAATTTCCGTGAAAATATCAATCTGTCTGTTCGTGAACGTTCGTAAATGCCCTTTGATCGGGGGGGTATTGTGCAATTACATCAAACCAGCTAACAGACTCGTAAATAACCGTGGAAAAGGCTTATCTTTTCCAGCGGAACTGCATGTATTAAAAGGCCAAAGTACGCAGCTTTTATTCGTAGCCAGAGATTGCTGTTGGTGGTGGTTTCGAGGGGTAATTTCATTTGGCCCAATCTCCACCGAACGAACTGCTCCGGCCACTGTTAGCCGCGGGCTCTTTCTATCTATGAAACATTTTTACCGTCTTCTCTCGTTTTGTTTTCACTACGACCTGTATTCCCCCGCCGCCTCTTATCGCTAAACCCTTTACCGAGCCACCCTCCACCGTTGCGACAATTTACAATCATTAAGAGCCGCGCTCCGTAATCTTGCATTCTACTTGAAACCTTCCCCTACGATTAGCGTATGATGAACGGTTACGTTTTACAATTATCGAAGCCCACGAGGGCTGCCTTCGACCAAAGATGATAGATTTTTTTATCCCCGTTCCTCTTAACGAGCTTAAGGTGCTGCACTATAGAATAAATTCCTCCCACATTTCTCACGATTTGCGATTAACGGCGTTACTCTAGGAATATTTTCCTTCAGAAGGGAAACTTATAATTAGAAATACCTCGAAACATTTTAATAGCAATTACATATCACCCCATATGTATTCATGTATTTCACAATTGAGTTTCTACTTCGTTCTAAAAATTAACTTTCATTAGGTGCTATCAACAGATTAGAACACAGTACAAAAGTCGTTCACCAGTGAAAGAGAGTCATGGTCCTTACATCCATCCGAGAAACTAAAGCATTCGAAATAAATCCAACAGGACCAAACATAAATTCTCGGCTCAAAATTCGTGTCTCTTAGAGGCATCCCCTGTGTCCTTAGTGAACGGAATTTCTTTCGCGTCGTTCGAACGAAAGGAGAAATCGTCCTCGGAGCTTAGGAGGGGCTTCCCCGCCCCCTGGAGGAGGCGTAAATCCACGTAATTCGATTTGGTGTCCTTTCGATTCCCGGGAAGCTCACCGAGCTTTCGCAGATTCGTTCCTGAAGGAATAAGAGCCGACGAAGGAGAGGAGCTTACGACCGCTTTTCGCGGACGTGATAAACTTCCGAGGGCGTAACTCGGGGCGAGGGTTTGGGGACGGCCAAGGGTCAGGTCGGATCGGGACGAAGGGCGAGAAAAAAATAAGGTCTACTTCTCCCCCTGCCGGAAAGATTGCCCGACGGACAGAAGAATGGCGTGAAAACGTCTCCATTTGCGGAACAAAGAGTTCGACTTTTTCGGAGTCCATCTTCCGTGCTTTATTCTCCAAGGTCCTTCACCCCTGGCTCAAACCCCTCCTTCCACGCCTACCCAGCATCCTGACAGGGCTACTGAACTTGTAATGGCGGTTATGATCGGTCCACCTGCGATGGATAGCTGCTCGGAAGGTGTCGTGATTTAATTTCGTTGATATGAAAATTACTCAGGGATTTATGATTTCGTGGTTTCGAATTTCAAGTAGAAGTTTCCTCTGGAACGTTCTTTAAATTATATTGCAGGACTTCTTGAAAAATGTAATCATTGCAGTCCTGCAACTGAGATTTATTTTCTATGTCTAATAAATTTTCTATTCTCTCAGAATTTGTATTATACGAATTCAATCTCGAAGGCTATCTCCTTCTATTTCACTTGTAGTATAACTACACTTTTTAATAAAACTAGTCCATTTTAGGCCACAGAACTCTCCTTCTTTAACCCTCGGTTGTCACACCTACTTTTTCGAACGCCGTTGTCACACTGGGTCAATTTGACCCTGTCAATTTTCAGGCAGTTGTTATTTAAAAACTATTTGTTAAATTAAGTCTGAAAAATTCTGAGATAATGTTTGAACATTGTAGAATATATGCCCATCGTTGAAAGTTGACATTTAAAGTGTCATCATGCATAAAAAAAATTTGAAGCAATAAGAGTTTCGACAAAAAGGTTTTTTGCTTAAAAAAACACAGGGTCAATTTGACCCAGTGTGACAACCGAGAGTTAACCACGAATGCTGCAATAATCACAATAATAATTTATATCCTACTTCCTCAAACCTCCCCCATTTCTTTCTCCTCCTCTTCCAAATGAAGTTTTGAACTCCCCCGTTTCAGCAAAACGTCCTCACAGTCACTGACTCTACACTAACCTGCGCCCGTCACAGCCAAATACAAATCCAACGGTCACACCCAACACGAAAATGGATCCACTAGAAGGCTAGGGGATGGAAAGTCTTCTGAAGATCGACAAACGGAGCTAAACAAACTAGAACCATGCCAGGTCGATTCGATGGCCGAGGTCGCGTGTACCAGAGCTCGCGTATGGAGAACAAGTTCGAGAGATTGGCGGTGGCTGCAGTTGCTATGGCGACAGGGCCGTCTAAATCCGCGAAGCACCCTTCCGTCGTCATGGGTCGGGGGTGTGTGGGTGGTGGAGCAGGGGTGACAATGGGGGCGCTAAGCCTGGAGATTTGCAGGGACCACGCCGGTTGGTCGGTTCATTGTTTCAACGCCGGCTCTGTCGGGAAACGTATCACCCCGAAATGCTTCCCTCTCGCTCCCTCGCGTCGCTGCCGCTCTCTCCCTCCGCCCTTCTGTGCAGCTGAGGAAAAAAGTTGCGAAACTTAGGCAGAGACGAACGAGCAGCGGCCACGTTGAATATAAATCGCGTCGCCTCGCCGCCGCTTCGTGGAAACCACTTTCAGCTGAGAAAAATGCCCTTGAATTAAATCGGCGGCTATTAATTTAATGGCCACTTCATTAGAGGACGCGCCGCGTGTATCGGTTCCGCTCCAGCCCGCTTTTTCTCGCCGCGAACGCCTGCTCCGCGGCTTGCTCGATTCGTCTGCATATAGCCGCGATTCGCTTTATTGCTCCTGTATTGACTTCGCTGATTCGAATTGAGGGAAGAGCGTCACGTAGCAGCCTCATCCGCGATCTATGCTCGGAGATCTTCTGGGAAATGAGTCCTGTATTTCTTTCTGTCGAATTAAATGCGCTGGGGAGGTTATTGCTGGTACCAAAATAGACGGCTTAGAATAACTTTCCTTTTTTAATTAGCAAACTTCTTAATTTTTATGGTGCTTGAAACTACGATTAATTCTCTGACAAATGTACGCCCTTCGTAACTGTGGGACTAAACGTGTAAAAGGACTTTGCTCCTAAGGATCAAGAGTAAATTGTTAATTTCAGGCGAGCGACTCAGTTTTCTGATGTTTTCAGCCGACGGTGGTGTCGAAAGCTGCCATCAATTAGGTGAACATAGAAACCACACAGTCTACATACCCAGGCTTTTACAATTTCATAATCGAAGGACAATTTGAACACTCCTAATCATTAATATCGTCGGAATATCGCAACCGCAGGTGATTACTAAAACCAAGCGCACCTGGCCAGCAAGGCTGAATAGAAATCGACTCCTAAACACCGACATAACAATAAATGCAACCAGTTTCGCGCGTTACTACCGCGGCGTTTCCATTGATAACGCGCGAACACGGCTGCAGCACCGTTTCAACCAGGCTTTCACTTTGTATTCGACTTATGGTAAACACGGCCATTAATCGTTTCGAGGATAATAGGAATTAGATTCGCTTCGGTTTGTCCCTGCCCGTTCGCCGGCTCTTTTACGAGGTATAAACGATATTTATGGCCGTAATCCACTTGCCGCGAGCCTCCTAATGGTTGATTTCTTCATCCACGGACGGAATTCAAGTTCCGCCGAATCTCGTGGAAAGCAATGCGCGTCGTAATAGCGGGATTTATGGGTGATAAATGCGGGATAAAGGAATGGGGGGAGAGGGGAGCAAGTCATCCGCGGCTAGAAGAAAGCCATCTAAACGATGGACAAATTGTCCACTTTATTCCAATACGCCTCGGTTATACTCTGCAAATGGAATTGCAGTACTCGAACGTTGCGAATCGAAGAAATAAATGGTGCTTTACGTGCGAAACGATTTGAAAGAGCAGGGGAAGGTTCTCTCTTTCTCTCTCTCTTTCTAATCTTCTAATATTCCACATCTATCGAGTCTGGCACGGTGCTGGAAATCACGTAGAAATCGGTTGTTTGCTTTTGTATTTTTAATTAAATCAATAGCCGGTAGTTAGGCATTCCTAAAATCGACTGTCTATAATCACGTTGCCCAGCGGAGAAATTTCCAGGCATTACTTAATGTCAACTAATTGCTGCTCGCTTCAGTGAATTCACGCCTATCGTGCACGGGATATTTATTGCAGAGCTGCGTTAGAATACAACTTTGGCGATGGCCTGTTCAGGCACAATAATTAATGGTCCGATGATAGGTGTATAAATATCCAGAAAGTGGTCACGGTTCAATAACCACGTTCTATGCTAATGCGATAACTATTAATTTGGAATGATTGATAACGGAATAGATCAAGCGGCCAGTGAATCACGGAATGCCGTGCACAGATTCTAATTATGGCTGGGAGAGGATACGTTTCGATAGAATCACTGTGTTACCGTGAGGGGCTTCTTTATGGAAGCTTCAGATTGTGAAGGAAGATGCTTGGTGAGGAGATCATTTAACAATAGAGACGTTTCTAAAGGGTTGATGTATTCGAATCAAGTTTGACAATATTGTATTGTACAGGTTGATATTACACGCGATTGTTTGTCACATTACTGGAAATACTGTATTGGGCTTCAATTTTTTAGGAAATTATTACTTGCTTTAACGAGTTTAAAGGAGTGTTTACGCTTCATATTTCTATATTTAGGAAAATTAATATACGACGTGTGTCTCGTTTGGAAAAAATGAGCTTGTACAGAGCATTCAAATCCAATATTACAGAGCAACTTTCTTGTTCTTCAATAGCCAGAATATAAACATAATAATTGCCACTAAAATCAGATCATAATAAAGCAAACCTCCCTTAAATCTTACAGAAATAATTGGACATCATCCTAGACCTACCAAACCAAAGTAACATCATAAAATAAAATTTCTACACACAGAGATAATGGAAACATAAAGAGGTTTTAAGCGGTTACCGCAGTCAGTAAGGTCAGAAAAAGAACGATTCTTTGGGAATTTATTTCAGAAAGTATATGCATATTTTTATGCAAAGCTTTAGTATTCAAATGAGAAACACTTTAACAGGCTATTATATTATGTTTTGGTGTAAATGTATTTATTTGTTGCAAAATTACAACTGATTTCCCGAAATGGGTTTTTGGATTGCGGTGACCACGATTTCTTAAGAACCGCTTCACCAATCTTTCTGAAACTTTGTAGGTTTCTTCTAGACTAGACATTCAAATTTAGTCTTTAATCCAAGTATGTGTTTTTCCAATGCATAGTTTTTATTTTATGGATGAAGAATGACTGCTTTTTCTACGAAAATCGATCATTCCACTTTAACATCCGTCATTTTGACCCAGATACTACCTAAATATTCTTCGCTTTTTGATTTTAGATAACTAAGTTGCGAATAATGTTGGTCACCGCGAAACGTATTTCTAAAAACAGCTTCCGGGAAATCAGTTGTAATTTTGCAATAAATGAATACTTTTACACCAAAACATAACATAATAACCTGTTAAAGTGTTCCTCATTTGAATATAAAAACGTTTGTATAAAAATATGCATGTACTTACTGAATTAAATTCGCAAATAATACCTAGGGTAAACTAACCGGTAATTGACCGCATACCAGTGAATGACTATTAGGCACAGAAATGTCAATTATAAATGTAAAAATTATTATATATTTATAAATGGAGTGAAATTGCACTTTTAATATCCCATATTTTAGTTCTGCGTATTAAACAAACATTAAGAAGTACAATTCTTATTAAAAGTATGCGGTCATTTACTGGTCTTCTCATTTAACAATTTGGTCATTCACTGGTTGGTTTACCCTAGTTCTTTTTGGCCTTACTGACTGCGGTAACCCTTTAAAGTAGTTTTGTACCATGCTTCACCTAGCAACGGCTCTGTTAAGTAGAATCATCCTCTGCATTGAATCACGTCCGCCTGACAGGGGAATAATCTCCCAAAACGGTGCTTCACAAACACTCAGCCAGCTAACACAGCCGCGGTCCAAGCAAAATTGAATGTCCAACGTACAGCGCGCGAAAACACAAGCCGTTATCCCGAAGACGAGTGATATGACGAAAGGCAGGTATTCCACAAAGTAGCAGCGCGACTGGAGCTGGTTCGCGGCGACGGGCACGGCCATCTTTATTATGACAATAATTTAATTTCGAGCCGGGGACTTCTGGGACCGCTCGTAAATACGGCGATTATCGGTCGCGCTTATTAAATCCGTCCAGGGACACCTCCCCCTCTCCTCTTTTACCCGCTCTCTGTGCTCGAAGCTGTTGAAGCTGGTCTCATCTTGACCCAGGATCCCTCTCAGTGTTTCTCCCTTCCACGGCCTACCGTTTCACAAGCCTTTCCCTCGCTCCCGCTGACAACGTCCGATTCGTGGCTGGTACGTGTTATCTTCTTCCTCTTCGAGGCATCCTTTACGATCCGCCGATGCTAATTTTACAGGGCTACAACCGCTTCAGCAGCAACGTGGCGGCGGCAACGTAGCATCAACGTGGAACTCGTAGCGCAACTACGAGCCTCGTTCCCCCTCGTGGCGGCTTCACTGATGATGACGAGATGATCACTTAATTTGGCCAACAGCTGCCGCGTCCTCTTCCTTCTTCTTCGCTTCTTCTTCTTTGTCTTCCTCCACCTCTCCGTCTTAATCTCGTTCCTCACCCTCTGCCCCCAGTCCTCTCCGTCTTTCTCCCCGGTTGCTTCCCATTCCATTATGGCCTGGTCCCAGGGCGCAAAGAGAGGGCTTCAACCGCCAATGAGTCCCGGAGCCTTCGGACAGGACACTCCTGGCCCCGAAAAGATGTCCACTTTGTTGCGGGATTGGTAGCCGCCGTGAATTGCTCACGTCGATCACCGCTTTGCGTGTTAATTCCGCCAGAGCTGGGCTTTTTGGACAAAGGTGTGGCGGTGGTCGGGGAGAGGGAGAGGGGGGAGGCAGAATTTTGTGGATGTTTCGTGAGAGGTGTCCTTCTTGCCATCCTTTTGGGCCACTAGCATGTGCGAGTTTATGAAAGAAGCGAATTTCTGTCGATTGCAGATTTAGATTCTGAATTGTTTATTAAAAGTGACGACGTGTAAACTTCGTGCTGAATTGCTGACAGCATTTGATAATAATAGAACTATTTATGAAAGCTATTTTTAATATTCAGCTCGTGTAAGCTACGTTTCTCTAAGTTCCCGCTCACATTTGTAGCAAACTCGAATTCATCGCGCGCCATAAGAAGCATTCGCTTCCACACTCCGTGGAATGACATCGTAAATCATTTTCCAGTTAATATTTTTAACCCGCTCCCGCGGCATTTACATATGCTCCACTTACAACCATTTTTCCCGAGCCACTATAGCAGGTAATGGATAATTTATTATTGACCGTCAGTTCTTGCATTTCTAATGCTCCACAGATTAACTGCACAATTGCAATATTCTTGGTTCGAGCACTCCGGAGGAAGCTGTTACTAGAACCCAGTCCCTGCATCACTATTTCCTGAACGCTTCGTGTACTCGAGGAGAACGATCGTCGTCGCAATAAAACATAGAACTTTACAAAGTGAAAAAGCAGACGTATAATCAGCCACGCCAATCAAACTCACTGGTTTATTAAGCCATCAGGAACTACATGCATCAAACGATCGACTCGCTGTTATACGATAATATTCCAAATAATAAACTTGTGACTCGCATGAATTACTAGTCGTCGCTATTTCATTCTGAAAAATTCACTCGCCGATGATGAGTAATTAAGCAATCATTTAAAACACACGCTTCTTTAAATATTAGAGACAGGTGTGATAAGAGGTCTGGTGTATACATACAATAGCTGGCTTCTCATTAGTTTAATCAGAAAGTATTCAAAGATCCTACGTTCAAAATCGTTCCTCCACTTATAAATCACGTATCAAGGGGGGACTGGTCGAAATTAAGTGTCTATTACGCGTTCCTCCGTGGGGTTTAAAGCGGGACCTCAAAGTGGCAGCCAAAAGCCAGATTTCCGGATGCTGGGGCCGGCTAATACACACGGATTCCACCAGCGCCGCTTCTTTTTAATCCGAGGAATGATTATTTATGGACATAAGAGGACAGCCGAGGACCCTAACCGCCGCCTAAATAAGGTGTCGGTCTCGCATACCTATACGAATCCGTTATTAAATTATTATACGAGCGGATGATTTACGGGCTTTTTCGTCATCCACACCATCAACGGCCTTGGATCATTTCTTCACGGTTCGTTAGAGAAACCAGGTGTATCCGTCGAAATTGGACCGAATTCCTGCGTGCCCTAGGTTCTTTTGTTTCTTATGTTCCTTCGAAGCAGTAATTTACGACTAACATCGCAACGGTTGCTAAAAATTGCGAGCTAACACTAAGCTTCTCTATAAATTAACGAGATAGTTCTCTACATGTTTGCGATTGTAAATAGTTATGTAGTAATTGGAGAGTTGTAGCACAAGTGTTACGTAGGGTAAACCAACCAGTGAATGACCGAATTGTTAAATGAGAAGCCCAGTAAATGACCGCATACTTTTAATGAGAATTGTACTTATTAATGGTTGTTTAATAAGCGTAACTAAAAATATGAGATATTAAAAGTGCAACTACACTCCATTTATAAATATACAATAATTTTTAAATTTATAATTGACATTTCTTTGCCTAATGGTCATTCACTGGTATTCGGTCAATTACTGGTTGGTTTACCCTATGTTTACTTTAATAATTACAGTTTTTGTTTCATTTGGAATTTATTTTGAGGTACACGGGTAGGCACCTCAGTTTTTAAATATGGAGAAGCCTGCTGTGTCTTACTGAAATCATTTTAATTTTTTCATAAGTGAAATAAATAAAAGTTTCAAAAGTCCTTTTAAACCGAATTATTATGTTCACAGATCCAAAACAATGGTCTGCTAAATTCTAAATCTTGCATAAGATATTTTTAACAATCATACTCTACCGTTCCCAATTTTCCAAAAAATGCCATACTTTATAAAGTACAAGATACTCACAGACAAGTAACTAAAAATACACATATAGCAGCGTTGCAAATCAAATAAATTCTCACCTGAGGAAAATCTCACTCTTGGTCCAATTAAATCCCCCGGCCCCGGTTTTATCACAAACCATCGATCCCAAGAAAGCGTCGAATTCAACATACATAGATCACCAGAGCGTTGGAGCTCGGCTAGTCCGAGCCGATCGTGCCACCGAAGCATCGATTATTCGAAAGGGGCCCAGATTTCCCTAGGACCCGAGCGTGTGTCTTAAGCCGCTGCGGCATCGAGGTGCCCACCTCTCGAAATCCCCATAAACTCGAGAAATTTATCGGGCGGCTCGTCTGTCGCCGAGCGGGCTCCGCTATTTTCGAATACGGCCCCCTCGGTCCAGCTCTTCGCGGGCCTTCGCGGCGTAATTCAAAAATTCAAATTACGTATTCTATTAGGTGCGAGGCTGTCCGTAGGGGTGAGACGACAGAAAAAAAAACGGAGAGAAAGAAACGATCGCGGTGGAAGCGCTGGGAGGGGAGAGCAGCGAACTGAAGAAGGAAAAGGGCAACGAGTCAAAGGGGGAGGAGGGAGGGGGGGGGCAGAGGAGCGAGGGCAGCAAAGCGAGAAAGAAAGGACGAGCCACTCTCCAGTCGAGGGGTACAAAAGGAAGGGTCCGATAGGTGCGCCGTGAGGCCAACGGAGAAGGGGTGGCGGCCTGGGTAGCCGTGGTGTGGGGAGGGGACGGGAAGAAATGAGAAAGAGTGTAATAAATTGGCGGTGAGATTATTCTCGACGTGCATTAAGACGTCAAGCGGCGACGGACGACCTGGAAAGTATTGCCCGACACCTTCTACGCCACTATTCGCCCCCCTCCATCGGGCCCCGCCGCTCCTCCCTTTCCTCCCCACTCTGCCCGCAGCTCTATTCTCCTACCACCGCGGGGACCCGGGGCCGGACGGCTCTCATGGGGTCCCCTTTGAACGACCTACGGCCCTGCTGTCCGAGCCCAGGCCGGACAGAGAAAATTATGCTCGGCCTAATCAGCCGGAGGTGTGAACGTGCCCCATCTGAATTCGTTAACCGCGCCTTGTGGGCCCGCAATAAGGCCGATTCTAAATGCTGCCGGGGCCCTCTGTGTTCCCTCGGCGACTGTTTGGGTGGACGCTCTCCTCTCTTTTCACTCGCCGCTGCTCGCTTATATCTTCGGAGGGAGACATTGCTGGAATTCGGCCGAGGAACTTGAAGACCGATTACGGTGTAACGATATAATATGTTTCGGTAACAGCTGCGGCTGTAACTTCCACTGCACATGTATATAAAGAGTTGTTCGGCTGAATTGCGTCGAAGTCGGTTGTGGACTGAAAGGTTTTCAGAAGGATACGAAAATTTAGGTGTCGGAGTAAGTGGAGCCTTTGAAATGGCAGAAACGAAAACAAAGCATCTGCTAGATAAGATGAAGATTGAATAGGAGTTCTTGTTACGGTATTCGGTTATTCCACAACTTCAGAGGGAACATAAAAGTGAAATGAATATTTCAGCTGAAATGAAACACTCTGAACGAATGTTTTTGAAGAAGAATTCTCTGCGATCGATCGAAGCAAAAGTAGCAGAGTGTTGGTGAAAGAAATGTGAGAAGAAAAAGGAGCGACAGCCGTCGATCTCGAGACTCGATCTTGCGGTTGAATGAGGTGTTTGTCCAGTGGCTGACCGCGATGTTTCCAGGAGTGTTAACAAGTCCCGATCGTTTTCTTTAGGTAGAGAGGATGAGAGGAGCTTTATACGGCCGACCACGCACGGTGCCAGGTGTTTGCCACATAATGTATTACTTAACACCCACCAAAAAGGGCCCACGTGGAGCTACGGGGGGCCTCGGCTGCCTAATCCATCTGGCTGAATCGTCTTCCAGCCGGTATTCTTCGTTTCACACTTTAAATAACGTCTGACGGAGAACGCCTGCCTCGGAATGACTTCGTGAACTGCGAAACTGGGCTGAACGTTACTAAGCACTTCTTCGGCGGATCCACGAACATTGCGGGGATCTTTTAACGATGCCCTGGAAACTGTTACTTTAACTTAAAAGCAGTGATTCACCTACTTTTTCTGACTTTTGCATTTGTTCACCACTTTAAGCGTTCTGTAATTAAAAACAAGCTTCAGTTGTGGGCATGTTTGTTTCTTCCCTCATTGAAAAATTGAGAGTACTGAATAGTAATCACTCTATTCTCCATTTTTTGCTCTCCTGTAATTTATCCACGCAGCAATATAGGTACTTACATCTTTATCCCATGAATTCCGCACTCCAAACCAATTTATCTGTTAGTCTAATTAAGAAACAGTAAATCTCCTAACTCCTCCCCTTTCCGTAACTTCTCCACGTCTTTCCCTCTTCAAACCTTCTGCGATTAAAGTGAAATGACCATTTCATTCATGGTCATGTACGTTTCTTCCCTCCTCGAACCATCGACACTATTTCCTCGCGTTTCCTTTGTTCTCAGCTCTCCAAACATTGTTCTCTTCAGCACATAGAAACCATCGTAGGAATGAGTCCGCTATTTTTTGGAAACGTCTCGCAAATGCTAGAATGACGATGCAACGCGCAGCAAGTATGTATAATGCGCTCCTAAAGCGTCCCCCAAGTAATTAGTTAATTTGCAATCAACTTGCAAAACAGCATGCGACACAAAGGAATTTCGAACAAGTGCACAAGGGGAGGGAATTTGCATAGCGAGAATCGAACACCTGACGTAACTGTACGCCCCTCGGATTAGCTCGCCTCTGGTGGAGTAAAACTGGAGACTCGTTTCACCGAAACCGGTAATTTCGAGACGGGGACTTGGCCGCGGTGGAACGCGTGTGACTAGGTACGTATTATTCTGTGCCTGAAGTGCTGCGTGGCACGTCCACGTATCTTTTTCCCCCTCAAACGCACCGTTCAATTTTCCAATGGAAACGGAGCGGGAATTATCGGGTTCGTTTCAATAAAACGTTCGGCTTCGTTCATCGCTGTCAACGAGAGCCGAATTCTCCACCATTTTCCCAGGCTCTGATGCGACACATTGCCAGGACTTTCCAAGAATTAAAATCGAGGTTTCTGGAACGAAGAATTTACCTCGCAGAATATACTACGAGTTAATCACCCTGTTTACCACTAAATTCAAGATTCAACAATTTAATAAATAGAATCATTCTACACTCTTATCTAATATTGCTTATCTATGCTCTTATCTAATACTAAACAGTTCGTCGGAATATTCTCTGAAACGCGAAGGCGTTTGAAAAGTCCATTAAAAGGACCGTGGACGATAAAAGCTCGGAGACAATGGCTCGTAAAACATTTACCGCATCAATCAGCCTGTCACCTTTGTTCCGCGATATTACCCACGACAAAGGAAGCTGAATCCAAAGAATCGACAACACCGAAAATAATACACATCCCCATACCTTATGCGATTCACCCTGCACGATCTTGGGCCCCCGTGACTTAACATCGGGACACGAAGCAGATCAGCGATCCTCGTTAACGGACAACGCCGCGCAACGGCGTGGAAAGCGCTAATAACAAGCAGGGCCAAGGATCTAGGAACAAACGCCGAGTGAGTTCCAATCAACGCGTTAAATTACACCAGGCCATTAGCTACCAAAACTTCCACCCACCGCTGGGAATGACTTGTCAAGTATCGGCCATTGGTTCCGATGCAACACAAACCCAGGCCCCCCCTCCCCGCATGTTTTACCTGTCCAGATGCGTTCCCTCGCGCTATCCTCGTCACGAGGGCCGAGGAGAGAGAGAAAGGGGACAGGTCGGGCCGATGAAGTCGTTGTAAAACGACTGCACGCTCTGTGTCTCGGTTCTCACACCTCGAAGACGAAGCGGCGCACGGTCAAAGGCCCGCGGGGGGTAAGCCCCTCGGACCGTGAGGCTAATTGATACGTAAGATTACGTTCCTGGGCCTCTTTCGCCTCACCCCCCCCCCCCCCGCCCCCGCCGGGATGATTGGTTGTCGGGCGGGGAGGCTAGTCACTAAATTTCTCGTTCAGCTTGGAAACGAGCCGCGACTCTCAGCCGCGTACGCTCGCGTGCGCGAGCTGAAAACCGTGGAATCCCGAAGTCGAACTGGTCGATCTTTGCTGGCCGACTTGAATTGTTGCTCATTTTGCATGGCCAGTGATAAGTTTCGATGAATTTTTTCATTTTCTGCTGTGAATGTCTTGTATCATAAAATTGGGATTAGAGGACTTAATCGGATATAAATAAATAAAATAAATAAATTGGCGGAGGGCTTTGCTACTCTTTTCTCGAGAAGGAGCTTTTGATAAAGTTCGAAGTAAATGGACAGTCAGGTTCTCGGAAGAAATTGCTCCCACAAAAGCATCGATTTATTTCTCCGCACAGAAGCAATTTCCCTCGCACGTCACCCACCGAGCTCCGATCGCATAATTTCACTTTCAAATCAATCTACGGATCTATTAAAGTGTAACTGGCGAGGCAGGGGCCCGAGATCGGGTCTCCCGTCTGGATGGATCCGAGAGGAGGCACGAAGGGGCCCCGTGATGAGGAAGGACACGGAGGGCGTGGCCCCGGGATGATTTAACGTTGAAGGTCCGTGTCTCTATTCGGCTGGACCGCAAAGGATGAAGATGATGCCACGGTAACAGCAACAACAGAGCTAAACAACAGTGCTCGTGCAGGTTTCGGGGCGGCAGCTTTACAGCCGTTTAGTGTTTTACGGCCGTTTTATGAACGCCGCGCTGCCTTTCGCAAGAGAGAAGAGCCGCGTATCTCGCCGTTCAACTTTTAGATACTCGGGCAGCAACATTTACTGGCCGATACAGGTTCGCGCGCGTCTCGCGGCGACTTTTATAACGCCGCTGGAATTCTTTTCATTCAAAAACCACGCAACAGCGCGGTGAGTAAGAGTGTACCTCGGTTGGGTGGAAAAGTTGGGATTTATAGCGCCGTAGGCTCGGGAGCTACTGAGGCTACCGCGGGGAAAGTGAAAGATGGGGATGTTGAAGCAGGAGAAGTAGCTTTATTGTTGTTTTTAATGATTATCAGTCTTAATTGGGAGAGGGGGTGCAGTAAACTATAATTGCTTGTATTAAATCGCCGATTTTAAGGTGGGAGTTTCATAGAACAGTCCCCGAAATTTTTTTTTTTTTTTTAAACAGCTATTGTTAATATTGTATTAAACTCGTTTGGGATATAAGGGGGCATCTTTAAACTTGCAGAAAATATTTTTTTTATATCGATCCTTATTATTAATTAATTATTGTGGAATCTCTTCGACGATGTTGGCGTCTCGGGTAACTCAAAAACTAATTGACAGATCAATTTCAAATACGTACTCCAGTAGGTCCATGAAAATTACAAGGAGTCTTCAATATACCCTGGAAACTCTTAATCCAATTCTGAAATAGTGGATCGCCTACTATTTCCAACTTCAGCGTTTCTTTATCACTTTAAACCTTCTATAATTAAATAAATTCAAGTCCCTTTATTTACCTACTGTCCTGCACATTTCTTTCCCCATAAAAAATTCAAAACTACTTCCTCTGCTTCACCATCCCACACATTCGTTGCTCCAAACCAATCATAGCCGAGTTCTCCAGCACCCACTGCTCTCATTCCTCGAGGAACGTGAAATTAATATCTGCCAGCGTAAATAGCACTCTGTTTAACGCCATAGCGGGATCTGCGAGGCGTCGCTGAAATTTACGATATGCCTGGGATCTAAGTGCATGGGATTCGTCCTCCTTGTATGATTGCTACGCCGTGGCTGGGCTGAAATCCGCCTTGGCTATCGGTCGCCGCCGCTGCCTTCGTGGCTTCGTGATAAACGCGGCGTCGTAAAATTATCGGGCGGAAATTACAAGAGCCGCCGGGCAGGAACGGGTCGAAAATGCAGCCGCGCGGCTTGTCGGAAGTCGTCTGGTAATTAGGATCTCGTTACCCCGCTGGAATTTAATCCTGCGGACGCAGAGGATCTCGACTGCGTCGATCATGATCGACGCCGATTTGCACCGTTTCGTGCAAGGATTAAGATTCAATATCGGCGGGCTGCACAGACTCTCCGCGTTTATCGAGGGAAGGTATCGCGGCGCGCGGAGCTGTTCTTCGTCGTGCCGGTCGCTGCCGATGGCTGTCTGGTTGCCGGTACTTGCTCGGGCCCAGAAAAGGGCGACGAACGTGTGATTAAGTTAATTCGAACAGCTTAAGGTTATGTCTCTTTTAGGTCTCAAGAATTCGATTAAACCTGGGGACGTGTAAGGTTTAATAATAACGCGGTAAATCGCGTCGAGTGCTGGTGGACGACACTATGATGATTCTGCGCACTCGATCGACTGTCTCGTAGAGCGATCAACGACACGAAACAAAATATTTCGCATGTCTGATGATTAAACAGGCTGATTTGGTGGTTAAAGTATTTGGAGCTATGGGGCAGGTACTACGCGCGAGTATAGAGTATTTAAAATGGATGGGTGTTATGTGAAAACGAACACTGTAGATTGTTGACAGCTACAGAGAGTACAATGTAGCTGAAGTTGGAACGAATTTAGGATCTGCTTCCCACTGGGATTTAAACTAAACTGAAGTGAATTGGACTGCACTGAAATGGAATGAAAATTGGGGCTGTATTTGGCAGGAATCTGTAAATCAGTTCTGAAAGGTTTTTGAATAAGGATAACAGTGAAAATATATTAAAAAAAATATTCTTCCTACAGAAGGACATTCTTACTTTCCAAGAGGGTATATGGATTACAGCTACCATTGGTGTGAGCTGATCCTCAGATTCTCCAATTTCGTTAAACGATCGGTTGACAGATAATGGGCCCAGCGTTACCGAACCGCGCGCAACCGAGATTCCATTCGCGTTATCGGCCCCTGGATCGAAAAGTGATCGATATAGCTCGATCCCTGACCCAAGCGATAACGAGGTATTAACGATCGAAGCCTGGACCAGTTCGAGAGGGAGCTCCGCGCACACGGAGGGGTCTCGTTTGCCCCCACCAGAGGTCCCCGTCGGGCCCCAATCTCCAACTCTTTTGTTTCGAATCGCCCGGGCTTTTCGATTATCGTCCGCCGTACACCGTAACGATCGCCTAACTCAGTGGCCCCGCCCCCCGTGGCAACGGTGCTCCACCCCCTCAGGGTCTCACCGAAGACGGGCCCCACTTTTTGCATTTAAATTAATTTACGCCGATTAATTTTTAATTAAAGCCGCGCCGGGACCTGGACTCGCCAGGCGCGAAATACTTTCGACAAACGTGCCGGCCTATCGAAGCCTGCTTCCCTCTAATAGGAATCCGACCTGGGCGATGTCCCAAATTTTTTTCCAAATTTTTTAGGGACCTGGCTAATACTGGATGTCCTGTGACTGTGTCGGAAATGTGGGATAAGAGTTTCTTGTGACTAGGCGCTGAAGAACTTGTGCTACTTGAGATCAATTATTTCCACTGCAAATCCTTAACAAAAGTTATAATTAATATATCAATGTAATTTAAATAAACATCCGCTTCACAAAATTGTCAAGACTTCTCAATGAAATTTCTAACGAAACCGCCTATCAGGCTACTTCAAATTCTGATCTAATTTAAAGGCAGCTGGACACAAGGACACTATTTACAATCAGGCTGTGCCCAAATAACGTCGGGACAGCCAAAGACCGCGAGGGATGATTCATTTAATAATCGAGACGCAAAAAGAGACTGGAGGCGCGTTTAACGGTATAATATTTACGAGGAATCCTCGCCTCGTAACAATATTTTTCTTCTGGCCGACGTACCGATATTCTCGATCTGAATTCGCGCGCAGACGATTGCTTATGCTGATTGTATGTGCACCAAGAGAAACGGCCCTGTGTATCGAAATGCGATCTCCACGTTTAATTACGAATCCTTCTGGGAACGATCACGACACTGAACGCACACGGTGGATGCTTGTGCCCCGTGAAATCGGCCATCTACGATATGGGCACAGATACATCAAGAAAAGGAAAAAGAGTCTGTGCTCTTCATTCGAACGAGGGAACAATATCTTGAACTATTTCATGATGTGGCCACTGCTATCAGAGTGAAATAAAATTCTAAAAGAAAATTCTAAATAGTTTATTCTTGACAACGTGTCTGCTTGTTAGGTACAAAACCTAGGAAGTATCATATTAAAGTAGAAAGTATGATATTAAAATATTAAAAACTCCCAGCTCTACAAGTTGCGCGGGGTATTATTTGTAGAAAGAAAACTAAACAGATAGTTTTACTGTTTTGATATACTTGTTCCGGATGAAGGCTGGATCGACGCAAATCTCACACCTTTCGGCGCATCTGAAAGTTAAGTATAAATCAAACCTGTGAATATTAATTAAGAAAATTAATTTATAATTAATCCTAGATTTTAAATTAATAGGAATGGGTAGAATAGGACTTTCAAGCCAGATCCACTAGCAGTTAATTAAAAACACTATCCCCAGCACCAGAGTTGCTTGATTGTACACAAGCATATAATTAAACCACGATCCAATCAATCTTCTCCTAATTTCACCTAAGAAAACTTATTCCCTCAAACTTCTTCTGCTTCCTACATTTACGTTAAGAGGAACTGATACTGCAAACTTCAACTAAAGCCAAGCACACGAATGAACCTCGCGGCTTCAAATATATTTCCATGTTTCTCTGGATTCGTGTGAACTCGAAATCGATAATGCTCGGTAAAGTGTCCTGGCTAGTTTGACTGCAGAGAGGGCGGCCAACGGAAGCTCGTGCTTTTCCTCGTCTCCTTTTGCTGGTTCCTTCTCCTTGTTGCTCGTTTCACCGCGGATGCCTTTCGAAAAGGGAAGGAGACGAGGCGAAACGCTATACGGCGGCACGAATCCACGCCTACCCATAACGATATTTTAATTAAACCGAGGCGCTGGCCGAGCCGAGGAGAAATTCAATCTCGAGATAATAAATGATCGTGGCCCAACACCTTCCTGACTGCTGACGAGCCGACACCTCGGCTTAAAGAGTTCACACCTTTTCCGTGTGCTTGTCCAGGACGGCCAAACACCAAGAATACTCATCTTTATTATTTCTTTGATAAATTCGATCGAACTCGCCCTTATCATTTGTCTTGGTCGGGTCCACCGACTCGTTAGGCCAACTTTAAAGCGTGAACCGTTTGCCCGCGAATTATTAAAACCGACCGACAACGTGCTAGCCACCCCCTTCGAGGGTGTAACCTAATGTTTCAATGTTATTTCAAAGGGGGACGAGTGGGGGCAAGTTTGGCAGAGAGCCGCGTGATTTTTTTTCGAGTTGGTTACTTTTCTTTGAAAGCAGGATATATTCGGTGATACTTCGGAATTGGATTTTCTGTGAAAGATATCAATGATAATTCACTGAAGATGAACTATCATATTTATGTTACAAAATTTGAATTATCCTGGAGTAAAAATATATTTTAAATAAGTGGTTTGTAGTTTAAGAAAGCGTTTTATGATCTTATTCTTAAATTAACAGGTTTTACGTAGATCAGGAATTTTTAAAATATGAATTAATTTACATGCAGTTCATTTTCGTAAAAAATTAATTACCCGCCCAGATGACTACAAAGTAATTTCACACCGATTATTTTAAATATTCGCCTGTTAAACTCATAGATAAATCACTATGTGTCAGCCGATTCGAGCGACTGTGCAAAAAGAAAGCAGCCTAAATACAGTGTTATTTATAGAAAAGTTGTTGTTGCTAAAATATTCGCAGCAGCTTGTACGATGTTCGTCGATAATTAAAGGGAACACGCTTTTGTCGTATGTCTTGCATGATTTGTGCGAAACTTAACTGACAAGTAATTGCTCGCTGATTACCAACTTGAGTGAAACGGCTTTGGCTAACTCGTGGCACGTTTAAAAAAATCCGATGAATTATAGTTCGCTCGTCTTTGTGAAATAATTTATGTTTACTGTAGTTTGGATTGCATTCATTACGCGTTTGATGGTTCTTCGACTTCTCATTAGTCACAGTCGATTTCGCTGAAAAACTGGAGCGTCGAATAATTATCGTCACGTTACAAATTGACCCATTACCTTTACACGTTCGCTGTTCCATACTTACACGGGTTAACGTTAAATGCATTATAATACCAGTATCTCGTGCACGAAATCGTTACACAAATCCAGAAATCTTGAAATTCTTTAACGTAGAATATACTTGAATATTAGTTAAAAAGTGCAAAAGATACCTTCAAATGCGATTCAATGTCAACTTGTCCCAAATTATTTTCCAATCAACTGGACGAATATAAACCTTTACTAAGCAAACTAAAATTTATCTTAAGATTGTAAATAATACTGAATTCCTATAATAAGTCCTATAACTTGTAACTTAGAATTGTCCAATATAAAATAAAGTGTTCACAGTTAAAATGACCAATGTCATCATCAATTAGATGTAGAACACTCTTAAAATTTTAATCACTCTATAGCGTCTACTGGGATTGTTTCATTAGAATCAGCTACAACACATCCGTCACGATTTAACAGGGATATGAAGTGATTCCTACTACATCGTATTAGAGTTTGCAGAAAAAGACTAATAACTAATAACGTTTTGCTATCCCACAGTAGCTAATGTCTCAGCTACTTATGCATAATTCGTACAGATTGCGTAATGGTAGCTGTGTTATTATGTTGTCTGATTACGTATTGCCGCGACTACTGATTCCATTAAAAGGTAAAGTGAGAATTCATTGCGCCATTAATCAAAGGAATGATTGTGGTGTCATAGAGCAGCGTCGTGTTGTTTAGTTCTCAGCAAATTAATCAAGTACGAAGTAGAAAAATTGTGAGCATTTAAAATGCCACTTGTTTATGCACCGTCATATTATTGTTTCTTATTATGATTGTAATATGAGAGTTCAAATGAATGTTACATTTGAATTTGGAGCTTCATCAACTCTGTACTATTTTGTATTCAGATAAATACTAATATGATGGAATTTTAAATAATTTCAGAAAGACAGCGTTCCATGTAAATTAATGCGATTGCGCTTCGTTGACGTTCGACACGCGTTGCCTTTGCAATTAATTTCGCAATTAATTTTGGTATCTAAATTACGTATTACATTTTCAATTAGCAATATCATTCTGAATGAAATTGTGGGTCTCATTATAATTCCGTCATTAAACACTAATTGTGGTCGCAATTAATAACGGCGCGCTTTGATTATTAATTCCGCGGAATCACTCAAAATTTCCAGCCTTTGACGCAAATAGATGTTTGCAAATATAAATATCAATTTTCACTGCTAAATTTTAGTTCTGAGTATTTACGACCTCGTCAAATCGACTATGTTAATATTCAAACGTTTTTCAATACTTATTCCTGGACATTCCTTTTGCGCTGCCATTTAAATTGCTGCGATTACTCCAGGAGCGTTTACATTATTATAATAAATTTCAGGTCTGGTATTACTTTAAAAGCATAGTTGTTAGCCCATGAATTCAAATAGCTCGCATTACTCACATGTCCAAGGACGCAGACTGGAAAATTCGAGCAATTAATGGGCGGAACCATTTAATTGTATTTTAATGTAATCGAGAAACGATCGTCGATCGGTTTAAATTTCCACTAACATGAATTCCAGACCTTCATTTGCATCGTTCGCGTGCAACGAAACCACAGAAAATCAAAACGGTAGTCATAAAACCCGCTTAATTTTGCAACATAAATACATTATACATTTTACAATTATTCGCAATTATTCCTTGTATTAACTGGTTACACGCATTAAATCTCGGCTCTTCCAAAAATAGCCTCGTGACTATGCATACTAATAATGTAAAAATCAATGTTCTTTTGCTAGAAAGTTAATGCAACCCAGTTTTTAGTCTCCTTTAAGTATAGCACCCACAGTGGTTCAGAATTTTTCTAGAATTAAATCTTTTCTGGGGAAAATTGTGGAAACTAATTCCTTCGTTCATCGAAATAACTGTTCCCATTATTATCTTCCAAAATTAACTCTCTGGTCACGATCACACTGCCTGAAAAACTAAACAAAATGAACCTCTGGCCCTTGAACCTAGAACACCCCGTAGTATACTATCGTCTTCTTCCTCTACCACTTTTACGATCTAATTACTTTCCTTCCACTAGTTTTACTTACATACATTGAACGAACGTTCACTTATCCACGCGATAGCGACAGCGTCACACGAAGGCCAGCTTGATGAGTCTATTATAAAATTAATAACTATAAATCTCCGGTGTTCCAGCCACGATAGCACGTGGCCGGCCGTTTTTCATGCTCCGGTTAATTATACACGGGTGCAAATTGAGCGGACCGGAGTAACGAGCCTCTCTTTTCCGTCGCCGACGTGGCCTTCGATTTCTCCTTAGCCTCGCTACCGGTCCTGTCGCTCTATCGCCAGAGAAATATCGGTTTCGCCGGTTTTATCGATCGAGTGACACGCGCAGGTTGACCCTTAGCCGCGATGTTATCAGCCCACTGTGGTAATGGACCGCTCGCGAATTCCCACGTCAATTTCCATAATCAGCAGCCTGATACAGGCTTAATGGTGTTGGAATTTTTCAAGAGTTCCAAGTGAAGTGACACGTCCTCAAGATCGTGACTTGCATCGAGCTCATTTCTATACGGAGACGACTAATTTTTTTGTAAGGTGGTGGCTGGGGGACTTTGGAAAGGAAGCAGTATTCTTGATTGGTGATCGTGATTCTTTGAATCCTCCCTCCCGTATGATAATATAATATATTTTTGTAAAAAATAAGCAAGTGCAACGAAGTAGGTGAGTTTCTTATTGGAAGTTTGAGGTAATTTAGATAAAAAAGAATAATATCTTTGTAGAAAATAGGGTATTCGTGAATCTATGAAAAGTTATCTTCTCTTAATTATATGCTAGAAGAAAATGCCCTAATAACATCAACATGGATACTGGTTACGCCTTAAACGATATCTAAATAACGCACTTCCCTCTTCTTCAACAAATAAATCGATGAATCCACGTAGGTTTGGTAATAAGTAATCCCTGTTATGAATAACACCCCAGTCATCACATCAATGCATCTTCAAATTCTCCATAAAACTCGGAACATTCTTCCCCGATACCATAACGCACACTGAAAACCTTCACCTAGTAACAATTTACCCCACCCTATCAGTCACACACCAACCCTTCACCCTTCCAATTAATCCCCACTAATTCCATCATTCTTCCCAAAAACCATAACAAAAGCAGGCTCAAACCCAAACTCTCCGTTTGAAAAATCGGCTACCTGGTAATGAACGCAATTTCACTGAGGTTCGACCCCAAAACTCCCCCCAAAAAGAAACACGATCAACGCGAGGATGGTGGATGGCGGACACGATGTCCGCGGTGTCCGTTATCCAGCTGCATACATATAAAAGAAAAGCGAGCGGCGTGAGAGGGGGAAAGGCTGCGGTGGTCTCTTCTTAGCGTTCGAGCCCTCTTCCTTCCTCTTTCTCGCGTGTCTCGGGGGCATTAGGAGGAACGGCTCACGGCAGCCAGTTTGAATTTCGTACCGTTGGGGGATAATTCCATCGGCGGGGTGTTCTAATTGGCCTCTCATTACCGATGCTCGGCTTGTTTCGGTATACCGAACCCGTGAGCGAGGGTCCCAGCAGCGTCGAAGCTAACCGGTGGCCCCGGCCGATTATTGCCAGTTATTATCTACCGCGGGACCGTTCGATTTAATGGCCAATTGTTTCGAACGCCGCGCCGTTAATAGAAATTTACTGGTGGCCGCCCGACCGCGTCCTGTTCCGCTAGGAAATGACGTAACTAGACGGGACCTACGGGATTCTGCTGCGAGGCACCGCGTGTCACATTCGATGATGCCCCTTCAGAAGATCGAGGGAATGGTTTGTGACTTTGTGCTCCTTATCTAGAGAATTAAAGTCTATGAAGAGAGTGTGGTATTTTATGGACAGAATAACAGCAATGGGACGTGTGTTTATAGAAAACTAGCTTTACTACTCGGCTTCGCCCGAAATTTAGATTCTGATTTTAGAAGAAAAAAAAACAATTTTTTGGGTTTTTTTTATGAAAATGGTCACATTCATCTGGATTAGCCAGGCATAATGAGCCGAGTCACCTTTCGCGTTCCCAGAGTTTACCGTTAGAAAGTTTTTCGGCGACAGACAAACACACAACATACGATAACTTTGCTTTATTGTATAAGATGGCATGGGATATGGGATGGAGCTGGGATATGGGATTCGAAGTGTTTAGTGTGATAGACGTTTTATAGTGTGTCGAGGAATTTTTGAGTTTATAGAAATGCAGGGGATTTTGAATTGCTTACCTGGAAATTTAAGTTTGCGATGGCAGTGTACCTAAATTATAAATGCATAAAGAAATAGAAGAAAACATCGGAGACGCGAAAGAGTATTCGAAGCTGTTGGTCGATTAAATATTTTACATTTTGTAGTACTAAATTTGTAGTATAAATGAGCTAAGTCACTAGAAGTATTTTAAACAATAAAAAATACTATAAAGAATCACACCACCGCCAACCGAAGTAAAATTCCTTTTCCTAAAATTAATCTTCAATACAAGACCTGCTGAAGAGAACTCGAATCATGCAAAGTCTTCATTCTTCATTATTAAAATGTCACAATAAACAGGTTTAACGATCAATTTCCAATATTCTATACCTGCCTGCTTTCTACAATTCAATCAACCATCTCAATTTTGAAGAAACACCGACAAAGGTTTGTGGTTCGACGTCGGTGGGTCCCTAATAACGAGGCAGGCCCTTTCTTCACAATAGCCCTGCACGTAATTGGCCATCGTTCTATGGAATACTTATAATAATACGCCTAATAGAAATAGCTAACGGGTTACCTGTGATCCACACAGGATAATTGACCGAATTCTATTAGACCTGCCTACCCTTCGGCAGTTCCCGCTGCCTGGATTTAGTAGCGTGCAGTGGCAACTTTCTTAAAACGTCGGCGAATGAAATCAATAAGACAAACTTTCCCTCGCCACTTGCGTATACCAGTGGCACACACAAATTCCCACCTCCCTTCCTCCATACGAATCAAACACCAGCCTCTACTATCTCGCGACACAATTTAAAATTCCCCAACAACCACCAGAAGATATCAGCAACTGAGTTCCTTTGAATCCCCACTCCTTGAACCAAAGCACAACTCCAGCATGCAAAATTCTCACGCAAACGCAACCGATAATAGCTTCATTACAATAAACTACTTAACCCCATCCACAAAAACGTCCCCTTCGTTTCAATTCATACCTCGAAAGCCAAGAAAGGTGCGCAGCAGCTTAAACACTTCCAGAAAGAAGCCCCGGAACATTATCCTGCAACAGGAGCTCCCGACCTTTCACGATACATTGTGCCTGCCCATTGTACGAGGTAACTCTAACAACCCCCAATTTCTCGAAAGCAGGATACAACGTCGTGGAACACAGCCGACAGCTGTCGGGCGCATAGCGGCCCTTTTTAATTGAAAAAAAGTCGTCCTGACGGAGGCTGGAGGTCCAATTTGTTCGATTATCTCGAGCCAGGTTACAAGATGCGACGAGACGAAAGGGGGGGGGGATAGGGGGCACGGAAGAAAGGGGGTTGCAGGTAGGGGAAGGTGGCCCTGGCAGGTCGGTCCCCAGGCCCGGACAGAAAACCTACTATAGATTACCAGGCCTGTTATTACGAGGAAGAGCGGAGGTTTTTTCGGGACCAAAAATTGGTTTTTAATGCGGGGTTCGTCGCTTTCTTGTGGCCGTAGGGGCCCCCTGTCGGTAATAACTATATTATCGAGGCCTATGACCACGCGCTTCACCATTATACACGTTTCGCATCCGCCATACAGCGGTTTATGGGAGCTGGCTTACGAAGATCGCCAGAGAGGGTGTTACAATGTGTATCGAGTAAAAATATTGCTGTGTAATCTCGAAAACAGAATCCCGCCAAACGATCTATCTCGCGATCTAAATTCCACCGATCCTTGCTAAACAATTAAGCTTCAGGAAATGGAGCAACATAATTCTAGGATTTGGTACTGAAGTACCTATTGCAAGAAACTGTTATTTTCTTTTTAAATACACATCGTGTTAGAAGAATATTGGGATACTGAATAACTGTAGATGTTTTTCTATGGATTTGTTGTAACGTTAAATTACGTTTGGCTCGTGTATTGAAAACTCCACTCTGTCTTTTCAGAACATTAGGGGAGAGTTGCCAATATCGTACCACTTAAGATATTTTACGTTATATTTCATATTTGCTACTCATACGAACGCATATGACTATTGGATATTGTAGCTTGATCTTTTAGGCACCTACTATTATATGCTTAGCCTTTTGTTCGGAACAAATTAATTTGTTATTAATCTTTTTGTCACATACTGTCAAAAGTACGATTCAGACAACCGGTCTCCTAAATCGTACCCCTCGGTTTCCAAAATCGTACCTCCACTAAAAAATAGTATAAATAACAAATAGAGAAGAAAGTATTCAACATAAAGTAATGATTATTATATAGTTACATATACAAATGTACATGGATCACACACAGGCCGTAATAACCTATGTAAATGATATATGTACATAACCTATAAATGTACGAGTTGTCAAATCCTGCTGGTAGGATTGTAGTGGTACGATTTAGGAAACATGATTAATTTATTTATAAATATCAATTTAAACATTATAATGAATGTAATATGCACTTAAAATGAAAGTAAAATATTCTACATTAAACCTGCTTTTAGAAAAATATAAAAATACGGGACAAAATTGTAGTGTTTGATTATTATCAGCTACGATAAACTGATAAAAAGTTACACGAATCATACCTGATTTTTTAAAATGTTTATAGCACGCACAAAATAGGGTGTAAGCTGAAAATGTTTTGTTTCTATTTCTTATTTTGCATTTACTTGATATTTTTATTATCAAATGTCGTTTACATTCATTAATTACTTAGAAATTCATGAGGTACGATTTAGATGACCAGTACGATATTGGCAACTCTCCCCTACTTATTAAAATGGACAGCACATTCGCACTCATCCAATGTAACACACTAATTGTGAGGAATTCCGGAGAATTTCTTTAAAAAATTCCGATTTCCAGAAGCAATCGCGGCAATCCTGTAAACGACCACAATTAATGGAGACACTAAGTGTAACATTAAGGTCCGCGCTACATTTCCACTCGACCATTCACGAATGATTTAATCATGCACACTCGACTCCCACATTGCCCGGGCGCAGCCAAGGATCGGGGATCAAGTACCTCTAGCGTGTAATCACAGAAATTAATGAAACGTCCCGGCTCCTTTCGCTTCTTCCACGTGCTCAGAACGACGAGGGGGCAAGTTATTACAAGGTTTCTCAACAACGATTGTTTCGCGATCACCGGCGATCCATTGTTGCCCCGATCCGTTTTGCCGCGATCCCCCTTTCGGTCGGTGATTCCTTTGTACGCGGAGCGGGCGTCAGTTGTTCCAGGCGATTTATTATGAGAATTATGAGCGGTCAAGCAGCGAGAGAGCACTCTTTCTCTCTGCCCCCACGGAACTTTGGGGAGTGCTCGAGGAGGTGCTAGTAAGAGGCGGTACTGCCTCGTAAACCTTAGATTTACTTCTGGCTGGCCGCCATCAAAGTACCACATACCACTACGTAGATCGTAGCTCATGGCTCCGAGAGCCGTCTTGAGATACTTATCGGCGATATTGCCGCGAACAGAGTCGATTGTTTAAGAACGTTGACCGAGAGAAAGAGAGACGCGCAGACCGTGCAAATGTGGTTCCTCCTCGTTCGAAAGATATTTCGTGTCTGCTTTGAGAAATGTTACTCTCCTTACCCCCGCGACCTTTGAGGCAGGTAATACGTTCCAGTTGCGAGTCGTCAGTTTGCTTCAACTCATACATAGTTTCTGTATTTTATGAATATTTCTAAAGTTTTGGGGTGCAGACTGGTGTGAAGGTCCATTTTATGGTCAAGTGCTTTTGAAGAATTAACATTGGTTTATAGCAGTTCTGGAAAGAACAACTTTCTCAGCTACATACTAATATTAATTCGCCTTCGACTAGTTGAGAGTGAATGTTTCACTTTTTTACTTTAATTAGAGCTCCAATTAAAATCGCTTTTGTACCCTTATCGACTAGCATTAAACTTTTTGGAACGGACTAATACATATTTTGTTTTTGACGGAAGAAGCGCTCGCGAAGCTGTCATGTATTGAGAATTTTAGATCGCACAGATTTCTTTTGATTAATAACGACGAAGTAACAGTATTGACGCACAGTACCAAGTAAGGTGTCCACGTCAAGCACGCGTCGCTTCGCTTCCGAGATCGAAGCGTGATATAAATTATTTTCTGTCTTATCCGGAACGAGATGTGCGTGACTACCAAGCAACAGATCCCTATCGTCGATCGGCGCAAGAAACGGGAGACAAGTATCAGTTCCTGCAGAAAAATTAATTGATCGAGCGTGTCGATGACCTGTGTGGGTATACCAGATATTTGGTGGTGTCCATTGACAGAAGCCGGTTTTTCTGCACACATCTTGCATCCAATTCGACGATACTAAGTACTCGATAAATGCTTTACGCATAAACGATCGTATTTATGTTAAACTGGGGAAAGAAGTTTATGAACTAATTAGAAGCTTCATTGATGCTTTTAATTTAGCTTTGTGTTGTTTTCGTTGCTGTTGAAGCTATTACGCATGAGTATTAGCGATAGTAAATAGATGTACCTAATCTACTTTCTATAAAATATTGATGTCACTAAAAAAACGTATCCTGTTCTGTGAAATTTGAAACTCTACCTCTTACTAGATAGATTGTAAGCTGGAAAAGGGAAGTTGCTTTGAAAAATTTCAACCTTTGCCTTCAGCTTTTAGATCTGTACTTCTCTCTACTCGGGTAAAGGCCATACGTGAGGACTACGAGGGAAAGTTAGAATAAAAGGATTTCCTACGTTCTCCCAATCGATGATATTCATTCTGCATAAAATTTCTTTCAAACTAAACCTTGCGAAAATATGAAATTCAATCTCCCCTAAAGTGTCGTACACCTCAAAACATCCAAACGGAACTATCTCCCACATTAAAAAGCACCCAGAAACACCAAAACGTCGCACAGTGGGGTATTCGCACCGAAAAGCCGGACATGACGAGTTTAAAATTTGCTCAATCTTTAAATTCCCATAACTTCGTCAAAATTCATCCAAAATGAATCAAACAAAAACCATTTTAAAGTTTGCGCTGTCTACTTTTTGATTCTTTTAATTACTTTCATCGTAATTGTATCTAAAAAGTAAAAATGGCTTTAAAGTGGAGTATATCACATTGTCAAAATTTCTCGATATCTGTTAAGTTTACGGGCTGCAAACAATGGTCCTTGCAAGTTTTATCTGTACGATTGCAGAATATGATCGTTTGTCTTTAATATAAGTCAAACTTAATTGCAAAAAGATGTTTTTTAACAAAGATATAGGCATTTAAAAGAACTAAGAATTGCCAGACATTTTGATATCTATATGTATAAGTATTCTCGTTAAATAATTAATATCTGGATAAAAAAAGTGGAAAATATCTGAGTTACATGAAAAATGTTTAAGCATACTAACCAAGTATAGGTGAAATGAAATTCAGTATGAAAACAAAAAGAAAAAGTCACTTAAACTTGTAATATAAATATGCACTAAATATATACACAAAACAATACTTAAACTGAAAGAGAAACTAAAATATAAGATATAACTATGTAAAAGACACTTTGAATATATCGCTCTGCAGTCTCTGCAGGCACTGTTTCAACTGAATGCACGCAGAAAGGACAGGCCCAGGTCGAAGTCTTATTTGTAACGTATCATAAACATTGTATGGATGTTGGTCTCTTTTTGTAAACAGATCCTTCGACTAGTTTCATAGCGCAGCGTCTCGCGGATGCCCAGCGAAAGCAAACGTACAGGTCTACGTGAAATGCTGCGAGCACCATATCTACTTAACGAAACTAGCTATAAAAATTGAACTGAGACGAATATGGATTCAATTTTTTTTGCACCGGGATCACAAATCTTTACCAAATCTAGTGACACCTGCAAAAGTATCGGGACGTGCCCGGAAGTATAACAAAATCGTTAATAAAGTTTTACAATCGTCAAAAATGTTAGTAAATTATTAATTATCTTCACATCTTAATTTATATACTAGTATAGATGATAACAGCTTGAAAACTTTTCGAAACTGCTGTTTACACGTACCTGAAAAGCTTCTACAATGACAAAGTTTACACAATTCCGGTAGAACACTTGAAAATCACGAATAAGCGAACGCTGTTTCAGAGAGTGGTTGGGATTGTAAAGTGTGCTATGAAATCTCTTGACTTTCGATTAACTATACTGCCTTGTGAGTGCACAAATTTAAAAGAGAATACTGATGTATTGTCCCTCAGGCATTCATCTACCTTTAATACTAAAAATCTTACGGCTTACTCAACATTTTTGAAATTCACTAATGTCCGGCTTTTCGGTGCGAATACCCCACTGTGGCGTCGTCACCACACCGGACCACCCCGCATCCTCGTTTCATCCGTCAAACTAGCATCCCCTAGAAACAATTTAATCCCCCGTTGCAGTTACTTGCCCCGTAACGGTCTGCAAGAGATCCGTATCGTCGTCGCGCATACGCGAGCGCGATCGGGAATCGATTTTGGCAGAAAAGTGAATTCCAACGAGCCGCCTGTAGGGTCCGGATCTCTCCCGGCCTGTATGCGTGCGCGCACACAGAGAACGTAGGGCCAGGATCGAGCGGAATACTCCTCCTGGCACGGATATCTGGCATCTTCGGCCAGAATTCTCTAATAAAATTTCTTCCCGCCAGTTAGCTCGAGCTCGTTGCCAAAAGCGGCTGCTAATTTTTTATCTCGCATCTTCGCTTCCACTAGCCTCGCCCATTTCTCCGGCGTGCTTTTCAATATGTGACGGTGGCCATAAAAACGCCGTGGCCCGTTGGCTCCGGATCGCGACGCGTCCCTATTATGCGCGTAGGCATCCACAGCACATGCATAAATCGATGCTGCGTATCGTGCTCCCGTTCGAGGGCCCAGGCTCTGAACCCGCGTATTAAGTCGTTGCTCGCGCAACTCGCGAGAGATAACCTCTCGCTGCTCCGAACCATTCCACGAAGCTTTAAAGGATCCCCGGTGTCTGACGGTGGATTCAGCCAATTTCACCCGACACCTGCTAATTCCTAAGTGTTTCGGATTCTCGGAATGGCCGCCACCCCTCGCGAGAACGCTAATGGCCGCGGACTGAACGATACGCTTCCGCTGATCGTTAATGATGCCAGACGCGGAACACGTTTTTGCGGCAAGCCGTGATTCGAGAAAGCTGAGAGGCGCGGAGTTTGGTGGCTGTTTTCTGGCGGAATCCACTTGGGTGTGCGTTCAATGTTGCTTTACTTTCGGGTGGATGGGATGGAGGGTGGCCAGAGGGTGATTACTTGTGGTACTTTACTGGTGTTTGAGTGGAAGAGAGGCAAGTTGAATGCTGTGGGTTTGTTTTAGTGTTTGATAAGGGGGTGCGTTGAAAATTGTGGGCAGATTGTGTAGTGGCTTGTCGGTGGTAGTGGGAGGATGATTAACTCTCTAGTGCATAGATTTTTAATTCAGTTGAAAAAATTAGAATACTCTCATGTGGGGATGAAAGGACCGAATCCGATGTCAGTTTCCAATCTGGAGGAAATAATAATAATAATAATTTTTGCAGCGTGTGTAGCTCAAAAATGCACTTCAAACTAGATTTCTGTCAAATTGAAGACTCAGATTGACATGTTTCTTAGACCAATATGTGCGTTGTGGCATTATTTTTGGGCTGGCAAATGAGAATTCCCAACCCCTGGATTAAACAAGTGCCCGCCTTAAGGCAGGCGTATGCACTAGAGGGTTAAGATTCTGGTTTCACGGATGGTCCTCCAACATGATTAATTGAAACTCGTTTTTATATTATTACATGGGTTTGTAGTATATTTTTGCTTAGGTTAATCAGTGGATCACTCGCACTTAAGGGGACTAGGCCTAAGTGCTGTCTGAATAAAATGTCGCTTGGTTTATATTAAAATTCGCAAAATTATTGATTTGTCAGCTAAAGAGGTGAAGCGGCAACCTATAGCGCAGAAACTTTAAATGCGTTTTTCTGGAATCCTGGTTTCTCTTGGGTTTCCCCTTGTTGCGAACGAACGATGGTTCAGATCGACTTAACAAGATTACAGGATGTATAAAACATATGACATTTCCTGCACAGTCCGTAGAAATTCGGGATTTTCATAAAAAGATTTAAAAAATTCGTGGATTTTTAGTAACCCACAAACACGACCGAATTTTTCTTGAAATAATCGCCATTTTCTCGGTCACCAATTTAATAATTCTGTTTTAATTTTAGTTTTTATTGGTTGCGCGGAAAACTACGAATGTAACAAATAAGACTCACCCTATGATATTGGATTACGTCACGTTTTAATACCAATATTACAGCAAAACCATAGGAGAACGTTACAATGTTTACCAGTCGGCATTTTTAAAGCACATGTATATTTCACACCAACTTTTTTTTTCAATCTCAATGATAATAATAAACTTTGGGTAAAAGGATACATCTGGATTTGCTTTCATTTGTTTTTTACAAATGCATTAAAAAGAAAGTGTTTCTTTCGCAGAAAGCGACTGCCAAGTCTCCTTAAGCTTCGTTCAAATTAGTCAATTTACTTCACGTCGCTTGAATTCAAGTAACAAGACTAATGTGAACGAGGTTTTAAGCTTGGACAAACTCTACTAGAAAGACCTCATTCATCCCTTTGATATAGGGGCATTTTATAGTTCTCTACATGCAAATCGATGAAAATAGTATTTTCACACTTCTATTTTCAAAAGAAGCACCCTCAGATACGTCTTATCAACTCTCAAAGAACTAGCCCACGTTTCAAACATTATAAAGCGGCCACTTCAATCTCTAACCTCTTCGAATAGCAGTAATCACACTCAACTAACCCGCCACAACCTTCGCAGGAAAAAATGCTCCGAAGAAGAGCCTGGCGTCTCACTTTCATCCCAGGCATCATTATCATACGTACATCACACACGCCTCGTATGATTACATGCGACATTTACAAATGGTCGCGACATTAGCCGGTAGAAAAAACTTCATTATGCAAATGACAAATCTATTAAATCATGCCGCCGTAAGGTACGCTTAGGACGTCCCGCGGCGATTCGTCTAGAAAAATGAAGTCATGAAGCGTGCACAGTTATCATTTTTCTCGTTTGCATGATCGTAGCAAAAAGCGGCCAGCGAGTCGGCTATCACTCAATTACGCCTGGCACCTGCTGCCGCATAAGAATCGCAATTTCCAGGAACTGGCTACTGTTTATAGCATCATTACGCAAAAACTTAATTCGCCCCGGCGATCTCCGCGGGGAAAGGTGCTGTACACGCAGCAGCCATCGTTAATTCAATAGGGTATTCCCTTCGAGCCAGCGAATCGTTCAGGCCCCAACGTTTTGAGTCACATTTGCGAGAAGTGGAAATATGGCTAAAGAGTTCTAAGATAGTGGAGGAATTCATTCATCATCGCGGAGGATTTCGATTCGCACCGCTGGTGTGAAAGAAACGAGGTAGATTTTTGCAATGATGGCGATTTGGAAACTTAGCTTCTGCTAGGAAATACTGCCCCATGAGGATGTTTCTTGTAATAATTACCGATGCCTGACAGGGGAGGTTATGACTTGGAAGAGCGATTTTGAAATAAAACCGAGGTTAAGACTGGGGGTAGATAAGTATCAACGTTTCGTGGAATATTAGTGATTTACATATTAATCTTACGGTAGGCTTCAAACACCACCAAATTCCTTAATGCAGTGTCTAAAAAGCAGGAGTTAGAATGTCGTTTCAAGATATCTTCGCGTTGAGCAAGACGAGTCGTTGAGAAATTGTAATTACTGAGGAGTTAATGCAATACTACGCGTGTAATATTTACTAGATCCTTAATCACTCTTAAGCAGACAAGACTGGGTTCTGATCAACAAATTTCACAGTCAGCAGATTCCATATTCCACTGGATATTCAGATTCGATTACATACTCGACGCAAGCTTTACACTCTCCACCCCTCACGAAAAGATACCCCTCAAGAATGGCCTCGAAATTTACACACTCTTATCTATGACCGCGATCCACGTCGAAGCTATATTAATTTAGGCGAAATTGCTAGTTGCCGCGTCCTTTCTCGTACGACAGAGGGACTTGGGGCACCCCGTGAAAACGAGAGGGTGGAGGAAGGGGCAGGCGGTTAGAAGGGAGAAGGAATAGGGGCCAGGCCCAGGCATTTAATCTGGTCCGGCGTGGGTGGGGCTGGTTCGAGGGAGCGAGAAGAACAGTGGGCCAGGCGAAAAGAAAGCTGGGCCTTGTCGGGGCAAGATCGAGCGGGCAGATAGCCGATACCTCTGGGAAATATCGGTATCGATAGTCGATCGAGGGCTAAATGGTTTATGCGAGCGATCGACCTCCGACCCCTTGTAATAACTGGCAAGGAATCTGCCGCCTGATCTATTGGATCGAACTCGATCGAGTTGCACCTTGTCCGCGAAGATTCATCCGTGTTCACCCCTCTCGAGCCGTTCTGCTCGCGGATAGCACGCCAGATAACGGAGCCACGGCTCCGAGCTGACTTTCTACGAGGAGATTCGGTGTGGTCGGTCGTTTTCATTCCGCCGTTCCCGTTGCCCCGCTTCGCCCCGTCCGCGGTGTTCCGCGAGGATCGATGATCCTGCGTCTGGTATCGCGAGCCTGGAACGAGCCGGCAGAGGATTAGGCTGTCGCGAAGATTGAATTATAACGCCGTCGTTCCGGCGAAGAATAAGATTATCGGGCTTTAAGCTGATTGCTGGTTAACAGTGTCCGCGGCGCGGCATCGATGCTTTCAGCGTTCCGAGCGTATGGAACGGCGGAAGTGCTTGTTGATTGTAACTAATCAGCGTCATTAATCTGAGTGGAACCGCCAGTGTCTGCAAGGAGTCCAAGCAATTGGACATCGGAGTCGCGAGGAGAGTTCCGCGTCCTTCAGATTGATCGTTTTCTGTATTCCCGGCGATTCGAGGATTAATTGATCCTGGATATTTTCTTTTCAACTGGCATGTAGCTAATGTTTCCTTGCATTTGTCATTACCGAGGCTCGGTGCAGATAGGACACTCTTCTTTACTTTGTTTTATCATTTTCTTCAAATTAACGAGGAGTCTGAGACTCTCAGACGTTTACAGTTACAAAGGAAAGCTTAAGGGTACCCTCCGATCAAAACGCTTGAAAAATACGTGATTTTCATGAATTAAAAACAAAAAGAAACTGAAAAACATACAGTAAAAAAGCTTTTTGGACTTTATTACTACACATTTGAAGAACAAATAAAAAATTATTGTTTGAATTTTATCAATTTTTGCATTAGATATAAGCATTCATTATAGCACTGTGGAAATTAAGGCCCTTGACGGGCGCCATCAGAACTCGTGACAGGATCGTCTGAAATAAAAAAACCAAAAATATTCTTAAAATATATTTGAATGGTTATCGTCTTATCCGTCTTCATTGCAGATAAACAATCCGGTGATTTTTAGCACATGTTTAAACCCAATGTTGCAAAAAAGCAGTTTTTCCACGCATAAAATAATGGGTGATCCAAAATTACTCTTTGTGGATAAAACGATAGAGAGTCTAATTAAAAATAGAATGCCGCAAGAGTTTTTTCAATCGGCCAATAATTAAGCTTTTTACAGTGGCGGCCGTCAAGAGCTCTAATTTCTACAGTGGTGCAATGACTGCTGTATATCTAAGGCAAAAATTGATAAAATTCAAACAATAATTTTTTGTTTATTCTTCAAATATGTCGTAATGATTTTTACTGCTTGTCGTTCAGTGTCTTTTTTCTCAATTCATAAAAATCGCGTATTTTTCGCAATAAACTACCCTAAAACATGCGTCTCTCATTCCTCCATAACCAACCACAAGGGAATCAAAGAGAAGACCTTCTAACCTCCATCTTTTAAAACATGTACACAGTGGCACAAGACGAATATCCCTTTTCCTGTTGAAGCTTCTATGCACACGATCAAACGCAGCGTAATACGATAACGCAGGCAGTCGTAAATGCGCGCGATATATCCCCCCCAGAGAAATAGCAATGATCGTTTCACGGTGCTCGTATAAAGATGGAGGCTTGTAATCGACGTGACACTGGGCGACAATCGAGCAACGGGTCGGAATATTAACGGGCATAAGGGGCTACTGTTTTATTGTTCCGGCGAGTTTCCGGAGGCGAGGCCACGGACAGTGAAATGGTTCACGGTGTTGCAATAATGACGCGGTAAATGGAAGGGCGATGCGTACGATTCGATCGACAATGAACGAGTCCTCTTAACGAAGCGATCGTGGGTCCCATAAATCGTCGGATTATTAATACCTGGCAGTCTTGGTGCGTGAATCCGGCAGGTGGTTGGCGGGCCTCTAATCGCGATTCAGGAATAATTTACACTCGCGCTCCTCGGAAGCCATCGGGATCCTTAACGACTATAGCCGTCGCTTTCGCGCGATTTCTTCGAGATGAACGCTTGACCAGGTGACGGGCAACCGGCACCCATAGCGGGCAACGCTGGTAAGTGGACAAGATCCGTGATTTTTAATTAGAATGGCTCTATATGGGCTGAGGATCGGCTTGATGGCTTAATTGCGGTGGAGAGATCGGTGGAACTGTGTGGAGCAGTGGGATGCTTCGTGGAAGATGAATTCAGAGTGATTGTATTGTCCTGATAGGGTGTGGATGAGACTTTGTGTAGGTGGAAAGAAATTTCTGTTTTATGAGAAATTTCATGGGGGCACTTTGTATCACCAGTTTGATTTACGAGTTTCGTTTTAAAGAACTTTAACGTTTTAGTTAGCGATGGTATTCATCAATTCGTGAAAACTGTTTCTTTGGAAGATACATGGAGAGTTCACATTCCACTTACGCCCTACGAACTTAAATTCCACGTTCGTTTCTTGCGCGAAATTCCTACCGATGATATCACCTTAATACAGGAAATGACGGGCACTTTGCACGCGGCGAATAAAGTCAGCAGAATGCGATGCTTAACGATCCGTGCGCATTTTCGAAGACGCGAATTTTGAGAAGGATGATTTTCGCAACTGTAGTGAGCGGCAGGTAACAGTCGGTAATTGTGTTCGTGACTGTGGACAATAGTCTACGAAGGTGGAAAGAAAAGGAAGGTAGTGCGCTGCGCGATTAACTGGTAATTAGTTAACACGCTGACCTACCGAGTGCGTGTTACAAGCTGTAACAATTTCTAATTGTTTCGTTATTCCAGAGTGTAACGCACGCTGACGCATAAATATGCATGATACTCGGGCGTAATTGCCGAGGAGAGTTATCCCTTTAAAGCGGAGGAAGCTCCTTCCAGAAATTTTCGCCCAAAGCGACCAGTCTAATTAAGAAATCGCGTTTCAACACCCCATTAAATACAGAAATTGCCGACTTCGGGTGAAGACGGCCGGACTTGACTGGAATCACGTGAAATTACGCATAGTTGAAAAACCTCGAGTCCATTTCATATTCATGAAAACAAAGCAAGGAGAACGTGTACATTACCTGAACAGAAAGAGCGGAGAAGTTCAAGTTGATGCCCGCTCTTGATTATACGGGAATTTTCTATTAAATTATGCTTTCGATTTCAAATTCTTGGATTAAAAGGTTACTAGTATTTAGGTACTGGGTTGCGTTGCATTCGAATGAATGAAGATTTGGCTTTCGAAGGCTAACACCATTCGCTTCTATTTGTCCTTTTTGATTGGGGGATGAAATAACGAAACAAACCACTGTGTGAGCGATACTTAATGTTTAATGGAACAGAATCGTCAAACACAAATATAATTGAGAACCTTGCAGCAGGAGGAATGCAGCTCGTTTTTCACAGTTTTTGAGTTATAATGTGTAATATATGTAAACAAAAATTCTATATCGTTTGGTGCGTGCTTGGTGCAAATCCGATAACAAATGAGGGATTTATAGTAAATAAATAAAAGTAGAAATATTAATATTAATATTTTTCTTAGAAATATTAATAGTTTTATTTTTCTTAGAAATCAGATTTCAATTAGAAATATCAATATTAATATTTTTCTTACAAATATTAATAGTTTTATTTTTCTTAGAAATCAGATTTCAATTAGAAATATAAATATAATTTTATTAGAAATATTAGTATTAATACTTATTAATATGTGTATTATAGAATATGTTTCGCCTAAATTAGAAAAGACTTCAATAACTAGGTACTACTTATTGTGTAAAAATATACATTTTTCAATTAATGTTCTTTTTTCAATATTAAATCAAAGCAATGATTTAATAAACAGCTTTTTCTAATTTACTCGAAGTTGGTAAAGATAGAGCTGCACCCCTCTTGCCGGAAGGTCCACAATTGCATATACATCGCGTATTTGGATGCATAGATATAGTTCAGTAGCGAACTACACGCATAAATTAACCGCATCATCCGAAACATTCTTGTAATTATACACTCGGAACGCGAAAGGGAACAGCTCTAAATGACTACGTTCATATCCGACATTAATAGCAAGGGAACTAATGAATAAAAGATAGTTACTTGGAAGACCAAAGTACAAATGACTGAAACTAATGGAAGGATCTTTCGCGGTGGAACGGGATCTTTGATCTTGTTGCATATTAATTGGAGCAAGCGTTTGAAAATCAAAGATCTCAGATACAAGTAACTAAAATCTGAATTTTCTGTGCGCTGGATTAAGTGAAGGGTCGTTTAGAATTTTTGAAAATGAAGAATGAACGATTAGGGACAACCAAAAAATTTCTATAGGCTTTTGAAAATAGATTACAAGCCAAAGCAATATTTCCTAAGAGAAATTATATTTTTAGTATTACTATGCAAATTTGTAACCATTACGATTTAAAACTAGTTATTAAACCCTTCACAAATTCTTTACGAATTATTAAAAATATATTGAAGGGGAGAATGAAGATTCCACCTAGACAAATAAGACATTATACAGTAAAACACTTGCATTAGGGAAATTATAGTACCTAGCAAAATCATTTCTTCCTATCCCAAAAACTCACAAATTCAAATCGTAAGAATGAAAAGCAGAAATACGAAGCAATTAAACTCCTTTCACGACTCCTGTCACAAATTCACGAGTCTTCCACAGACTTAATGACTACGAGCACAATGATCATCGTACACGTACAAAAACAGTCGATTAAGCATATCCGAATGGATCTACCACCCAGTAATTTCTGAAACTGAACCCTTCATCCGCCGCCTTCCGTAACAAAAGGCAAAATATCCACGGCCAAAGATCCAAGATATCGAGTACATTGTAGGAACGCTTATGGCGAGTCAGTGTAGCACACAATAGCAAACAATAAAAAACGAAGAACGTAGAAGAGGCCAAAGAAGGCGAAGAAGTAGGAGGTAGCTGATTCGAGGATTGACCCCCTAATTGAGTCCTCAGCCACGCGAAAGCAGAAAACATACGGCCCTTAAACAGCGTTCTTCTCACGGCTAATAATATTAACCACGTGCCAGCGCTGCTCACAATAGCCTTTTGTTGTTCAGGAATATTCTGCGTGAATATGAATACACGCCTGCATGGAGCTCGTGCAAGCAAATTATCAAAGCGGAAACTTATCGCCATGTGCTTGAAACTGTATCGTGTACCCGTTATCTATGCTTTCACTCTTACCATTATCGCTGTTGTTTTATTTAATAGCATTGGAAAATGCTGAATGAAGCAGGGGTTCATTGTCTGTGGGTCTGGGCTGATAATACGTAATTGATAATTGAAGAGTCCTTGTAGAAAACACAGTAAATGACAGAATTAAAAAAAATTTGTCGGAAAATGTTCTACGTGCCAATGGTAATGCTCTAGTATACAATTTGATATTTGGACTCTTGAATTGTGTAATTGGAAATACACAGAATGACAGAAAAGTTATCTAATGCCTCTCATTTTCAGACTGGGTCGAATTTGTACAATAATCGGAGAAGCGGTGGTTTTCCATTAAAAAATGAAAAACAAAAGAGATGAATGATTAGATTAGAAATGAAGGAATTTAAATTTTCCTCTTGCGAGGCTTCGTTTTCGAGATTCTCGATCTCCAATAATTGAGTACGGCTTGGGTGTCTGTCTATTACTGGTCATTTCCACTTGCGCCTCAGAATAAAATTCATAGGTGCACATAATTCGTCGCCACAGAATATTATTACTTTCAGCAGCAAATTTATGAAAGAATCTTAAAGATCTAAGTATATTACAATAAAATCGTGTAGCTACCAACGCCTTTCACATTTAGAAAGCAGTAGGTACACCCACGCAAGTAAACTAAAAATCTTGCAAATATATTCACAGAGAGGAATATTCAAGATTCTTGCAGTAAGGTTCCAAGTGGCCTGTGATGCTTAATATGCAACAGTCCTCGAAACATTCATACAGCTAGCAAGGAATTAATTCCACTTTCATCTTCCTGCCCTTATAACTGACGCAAGTGCGCGAATATTTTCTCCTCTTTGAAGTCGCCCTCGCGCACGTCGAAATTAATGAGATCGTATTTATTCCGCCGCGTCTTCAGCCAGTGCATTTTTACAGCGTTTCGAGCACACCGTTGTGCACAAATTGTTCCTGAACGATAATAACGACACACGCAACGGCATGCCTCGTCTATGATTTATACGCCAGTCATTGTTCGCCACGCGACGACGACAGCGCGTGAGTCAAGTCCATATCATTATTATTCCGTCGCTCTTTCGCCTGCAATATTAACAAAGAATGAATCCTGCCTTCAACAAGTGTCCACGTTTCCGCGAAAGCTGTTACGAGGCGCGTTTTAGACTGAGCATTTTATTCGCGCCGCTTTAAAGTTTCACGTCTCACCGGTGGAGGACGGCGAGGGAGAATCGCAATTTTCAGGATTCAGATCTATTGAAAATTAAACAACATCGCAGAGCTCTTTAAATTTTGACTGTTGAAGGAAGTAGATGGATTTAATAACGCTGTGGCGCTATTTGGTCTGTAGATTTAGGCGAATAAAGGTTCTAAGTACTTTTGCTGGAGTTTTGTGGAATGACTCTATTATTTTGTTTTTTTGGTGGTTCATAATGTTTCTGTGTTATGTTTGCCAAGGCTGAGGGTTTTTGACCCTCCACGGAGAATCAGAAATGCCCAGATTTTTGTCCTTGATTAATTTTAGTGAATAATGAACAGAAAGAGTTGTGATAAGCTACTCAGAGTATCTACTGCGTTTTAAACGTTAACACAATTATGAAGAATTTTCTTTAGTTGGAAGCTTTCAACAAAGTTTATGAATAGGTACCGTTAAGGAACTAGTTTCTGATCAGTTTAGAGGGTTTCCCGCTTTAATATTTATTTTTAACCTAATAAAACATTAAACCATAGACTTTTTTTAGACTAAAAGCTGAATTAATGTTTAAACTTCAAGGAAAAATTTAAAAAAGTTGAAAATATGTATATAATTTAATTATTTATAAGGTATGGATTAATAAGGTGACTAGCATCTAAAACTAACAATACTAACTGCTTTCACAGACAACACATATATTTTTGAATTATCAATTTTTATGTTAGTAATTATTTCAAACAATTATTTATTGACATAAACTCAAAAGAACGATTTATTTCATGAACTGATAAAAAATTAGTGCCTGATCGAGAACTAGTTCCCTAACGGTAATGAATCAAAAAATACATCCAGCAAAGCACACTGTACACTAGGAAACCTATTACTCAAATACTAATTATCTAAATTATTGACTGCATACGGTGATTCTGTAATTCCGCTTCAGCTGAAAAACAAAAAAATCCTTTACCCCATGTACCAAAACTGTTTTCCCCATTGTCGATCAAATAATTCATTAATCAAAATAAATAGAGTTAATAATACGTCCTGTATATTAATAAACTGCACAGCCCTTATAAATGTATTAAAATTGTATTCTCCACCGTATTACACATGATCAGCCACTCCTCCCACCGTTCTAACGAATTTAAGCACAACATGTCCCGGTACACGTTTCTCTTAACCCGCAGAAATTTTCAAAAACACGTAATCACAAGCTACGCGGTGATTTATGGGCGTCCCATTGTCTGACGCAAAGGCGGCGCGCGACTTATACATTTCCATTTTGCGGCCGGGCTTCCGCCACTTACGCGTTATTATAGAAAACAGAAGTTGGCAATCTGTCGTGTGAGAGTGAAGCGGAATCGGTTTGTGCATAAATTAACCGCGATCAGTGATTACGTTTCGATTTCAGACACTACACACATTACTCCTTCGCTCCCGTTCGCAACCTTCTCTCCTCCACCACTCTCGTCCATCGCGCGGCATTAATGAAACGAGCCAACCCCTCGCGCCTCCGCCCGCCGACGATGATAATAGTATCATTGTAATTCATGAAACCCCGACAAACAGAGTTGATACGCGCGAAACAATTAACGAAACGATTGTCTCTGACGGAGCTGATCTAGGGGAGGATGTGATCGTGCAGCAGCAAAGGCAAACAATCCTACTCGCCTCTGTCCATGGGCTATGAAATAACACGGGAAACAATTATTGCGATGCAATTGATGAGGCGTACAATGCTGTCTATTCCGCTTGATCATGCAAGCTCCAGTGTAAATTACTATCGCTGCTATTCAGGGGCGGTGAAAGTATTAACCGAACGATTATGGAGTGCAGTTAATAGAGAGCAGGGAACGTAATGTACAACCGTCATGCAAGATTTCGAATAATGTTTATCCATTTCTGTTCACTGACTGTGAAACAATTACAGAAACATTTGTTACACTTGCTGCTGACAAAGTATAGGGTACACTTGTAAGAGTACAAATCATTGCAAAGTGTGGTCAAAGAGGCAAAAGAGAACTGGTAGATAGCTAGCTTGCTGCCTTCTCACTTCTCACTCTATTTAACACTGCAAATACCGATTCATTTCTTGGGATAATAATCGTAGATACTTATTAGTTGGAGTAAGAGCTCCTTTGAGCGCCTGAAGATTTTGCAGGCGTAGTAATAATTATATTTAAATAGAAGTATCTTCTATGAAAGTGTTCAACAAGTGAAACAAAGTTTTCTAAAATGCGGTAGTTTCTAGAATCGACAAAAATCGTGGAAGATTCTGTGAAATAGATTCAATACGAGGAAAAATCCTATTCTTGTTCATGTATAATGTACACAGGATCAATTTCATTTCCCCCGGAGTAGCGACTAACGGAGTAGCAACGTGGCAAGCGTGTGCAATTACTTCAATCGAAAACTGCAAATTAAATTCATAAATATTCATTAGAATCGGCGCTGGCGGCCAAAAGCGTTAAATAAATATTCGTTTTCTCCTGGACAATAATGGTGTCGTGTTCCATGAAATTTTTACGACGATTCTGACGCCGGCACGCCGAACGAAAATCCGCGATAAAAATATGCCCGAAAGTAATCTAACGCGAAGTGCCATATATAAAATTAACAGATCATGGTTTATGCGTAAATTTGATATACGGCGACGGGTAGCTGGTATATCATTCTGTATGCATATTCATCCGTGAATTCATGCACGTCGTGGGTATTTGTTTTACGACGACACCTACGACGCCATTATTCTTCCTATTCAACCAATTCATAAGCGTTCAAAGTCTTTACTATGCTTCATACGCGTTCATGTTATTGCACGTGAACTAAACTTTGTGTGTTCAGATTGCTGTGTTTTAGAATAACTTAAGGGAGGAGTCCTATTTTTCGGGGTTAAAAACATAGCAAAATTTGGGATTTTTTTTCTTCAGAAACTACTGATTCAATTCATTTGAAATTTGGACCATGTTTTTATGCAATTAATTGGTCATTATCGCATTTAATATTATGAAAAATCAATAAAAACATAACTGCAACTTCTTCAGAGATGCATAAAAACATGGTCCAAATTTCAGTTGAATCGAGAGGCTAGTTTCTTTTAAAAAATCCCAAATTTTGCTGTGTTTTTAGCCCCAAAAAATAGGATTTAAAACGGATCAATTTCGACAACATTATATTTAAAAAATAATTAAAAATAGTTCCATAACAATGTTGCCAAGTATGAAGTGTACTTTCATTGTATTTCGAAGACACCGGCCGAATAATGAGACACGGAGAAATGATTAATTCGAAATGCAACTTTCTAATCTGCTTTCACGGTTTTCGTTTCTTCTCTCGTTTCTCCTGTTTTTTGAAAAACACTTAATATTATGATTCTTGTAATAGTGGTCGATCAAAGTTGCACCAATTAAGTTACCACGTTCCACTTGTTTTCATCCTAATTAATTTTTGCATTTTCGTTTGCCAGATAGTACTATTACATATTGCTTTCACACTAATGACTTTTTAATTTTGGTACATATTAATGATCCTGCGTGCAATATTTTATCTTGGTAATACAAGCCATATATTTTAATACATTTATAAGGGCTGTGCAGATTATTAATATACAGGACGTTTTATTAACTCTATTTATTTTGAGAAAAAGTTTCAAGCTCTATCAACTATACGCAACTGGACAATTTTAAATGGAATTTCTATACAGTTGGACATATTTGAAAATCTTTGTTGATGTTAATACTTTGGTTTTCTTCCAATTTTCAAGATAATAGACATTATAATTCAAAACCGTACATTCATCTTTTCAGCTATAACAGAATCAAAATGGACACATCGACTATTTTAAAAATTGTTTTAATTATGAACTATCCACGTGTAAAAGTTTTGCCACATTTCCATTTAAAACTCTAACATGACATCTCCATTCAACCCATTAGGCTTTGCATAAAAGTCATAAAACACTTCCTTCTAAAGATTGAGCCAAAATTTAGACCCACAAAGATTGACTTTAAGCATTCACTTCAACACCCTCGCCCGACAGTAATTTTAACTTTTTCATTTCATTTGACAACCCTAAAGACACAAAATGATTCCAATCTCTCTCCATAATTTCCAAACCCAACCACCTGTGTATTTCCCCTAATAGAACATATTTCTAGAATCCAACCGACAATTTCGTCACATTGAGCAAACCAGTTTCAAAATCTCCACAGAGACATCCTCCTCCTCAATCCATATTTACCAAAAAGAACTACGACTCTGAGTAACCACCCGAGACGAAGCTTCAATTTCAATTTCGAGCTTGTTTAATTCCTACGCGGCGACAAATCGTGCGTCACGAGATGTCGCAAGAATTTCACTCAGGGACAAAGCCCCCGATCGAAAACATCAATGGAATCGTGGGTGGATGGGAAAAGGAAGGCGCATTCGCGCAGCGGCTGGGGGCGTTTCGAGTGGAGGGTGAGGCATCGCGAAATCAGTCATTGCTGCGCGTAGAAGCACACCGCGGTCGCGGCTCCATAAATCACGACCGATTTACACGCTGAAGGCGATAAATGCGTAATTAACCACGCGTGTCGCGAACTGTTTAAGTGGCCACGGGCAATGGGACGCTGATCGAACGCCTCGTTTGATCTCCAGCGGCGTAAATATTTGTTGCAAAGCGTCCGATGCCCTCGCCTCCATCGGGCGAATCATAATGAATTATAGTTTGACTGTAAGTAGGGGTCAGGAGACAGATTTACTTCCTTATTCAATTTTTTTTCGAATCATGCATCATTTTATAGACATGACGGGGTATAGAAGCTGAGCAAGCAGTGGTCCACAGAAAGTTTTTAATATTTTTATGGACATTTATGAGTGACTTTAATGATAGTCTTTATGTTGCATGCTGGTGTGACTGGTTTGTAAGGAATATGATGCTTTTATTATTGTTGTTCTTTTCAGTCTCATTTGGAACGTTACTGTGTGTTTATTGTTGATATTGACACGATATATTGATGAACGAGATATTTGTCAGAAAATTATTTTCTTCAAGATTTTGGACATCTGTGTTTGTTTGAAAAGAATTAGGTATTTATTCTTGAATGTGATTGATGTAAAAAAAAATCAACAATGTATGTCATTATGATATTGAACACGAAATTTTTTTAAATGATTTTGGAAGTCTTTGGTCTACCCGCCAGATAAACAGATCACTCGAAACAATCTATTTTTTATTTTCAACAGCAACAGAAATATTTAGGGTAGTCAAGTTCAATGGGACACCCTACATATATTTTACAATTAAATGGAGAATTGTAGTTGCAACGTTTGTATAGGATGCATAGTAATGGACACGAAGGTACAGGATAATTATAGTGATCGAGCCCCAGTTCTTTATACCGAATATCAAACTTTAAATATCAATTTCCCAAGACGAGGTACAATTACCCCAATCTCTCATTCTCGAGAGAAAAATTGTCTGAAACGGTGTCCACTTTCATAATTGGATTCCTCATCTCTTCTCATTACAGGGTAGCATATTGTAAGTTATGAAGCCGTGAAATAATAGTGCAATTATAGTGAATGGCTGGTCTTTCCATAACTGCTCTATTACTCACGAGCAATCTCGTATGATATGAATTTAAAAATGTACTAAAATGTTACGTAATTTGTACTTACAGGCCAGCAGTCCTTCGAGATGTCCAAGTGCTCGGCTGTGACCCCCTGGATGTTAGAAACCTCGCAACACCGATAAACATCGAACTTTATATCCACTACAGTCCTTTATCACGTTTCCTTCGCGCGAAAATCACTAACTCGTCCTTGCGATCGCGTTGTATGCCAACTTAGGACGTGACACCGACATTCTATCGCAAACAAAATTTTATTTCGATTAGAGCAACGCGTTGACATTCAGTCGTGATTAAATATCAAATTAACCCCCCCTTTGATCATAACAATGTATCTATCCCATTACGAATGAACATTTTTATTTCAATTCAAAGTAAAGCATCGATATTTAATTATAAAAATGGATCACGTTGAAGTTTTTTCCATTTAGAGTAGCGCGTCGTTATTCCATTGCAAATCACACGACTCTCTGATTCATTTCAAGAAATTAACGTTAACGTCCCGCTAACTCGAAACGACTCACTTTTCGATTGCAAATGAAACTGGAATTCGTTTCTCATACAGATATTAACAGAGGGAATAATAGTCAGGTATCGACGGAGTCACTTCCTTGGTTCAATAATTTGAAACACAGTTTCTTTATCACCCTTGATCTTTTGAGTGGGTAGAAGTCGTTAGAAATTTGACCTGAAATATCAAGCGAAGACTCAGATCTACCCCCAAGCGTGTAGAATAACCAGTGAAAGCTGGGATAAATAATTTTTTAACCAATTTCATTACAAATCCCATTTGCAACCAAAAAATGAATAAAGACTGTCTAACGACATTACTCACCCTGCGTATGAATCTATGGGCTCAGCCTGCAAGGAAGAGAGGAATCGTGGAACGGAGCAAGTTGATCGTACGACACCATGTAGTCTTGAGAATAAATTAATATATTTGAAATGAATATACGGTAGATACTGTCTCGCATCCCAGATTTTATGGCATCTCATAACATACCTCCTTTCTCGCTGCCTCTCTCACTCTCTCTCTCTCTCTCTCTCTCTCTCTCTCTCTCTCATTCTCTTTTTCTCTCTGAATGCTTCATCGATCTCGTTGCTCGCAAATGCACGCTCGCGCACCAGAAACGAATGTAGATCCCGGCTCAGCCTTTGTACCCGCCCCCGCACTCTGCCCTCCACTCTCTGCCTAGATCGTCGTTCCTTCGTATGTGCACGTGCGCCGAGCGAAATCTCTATTGCTTTAAATAATATCCGCGACTCGACGAACACTGGGGTATCGGCTACGTGAATTAAATTAAAAACGAACCGTTCATACTTCGAGCTATTTACAATTAAATACACGCGCAGTCTGTCGCTCTCGCACTCACCTCCACTCGCTCGTTGTCGCCCTCTCGCGCGGCTCCTCCTCTACGCCCGAACAGAACCATCCTGGTCCGACCGACGGATCTCCTCGTTACGTCCGACGAACGCGAGAGCCGTCCTTGTTTATTGCACATTCTCGTTTCTACCGGGACAAAAGAAGGAAATCGGGCACGCAGGACAGACTCAATCATCACTCATGCACTCGATGCAGATATGTCGAAACTGATATAAGCCTTCCTGTATTCAGTCAGCGAGTTCATCATTTTACCCTCCACGTTGCTGCTCAGCTAGTTCGAGATCGCTCGACTACCGCGAGGGATCGATCCACCGACACTGCATTGGCTATTGAACGCAACCTCGAGCTACAGAATCGAAGACCTTCACGTTCGCCACGCGCTCTTCCTCCTCGCTCTGCAGAAAGAAGGATCAAGGACTCCCCTTTCCTCTTAACTCCTAATAGCTACCCCTCGATCCTCGCTACTCATCGTCCAACGATCGACGCGAGACCGCGGCAAGCCCTGCCGAGAAGCTTAGCCCCCAGGGCTCGTCACGCTGAGCCTCCTCGCAACCTACCCACAAACTCAACCCTCCTCGAACTGCAATGCTACGATGCTACTCTAAAGTGTCTCCTCAGCAGCTGTCTCGTTGTTCGCGATAGTGGTTGTAACTGGCCCGTCGCTTCGTTGCCGATCAAACGCCTCGTTCGCATCGCCTTGACGAAGAGCTTGGTTCCCTGGATTACTACGTCGTGGAGGGTGAAGTGGGCACGGAGATCGGCGACGTCGGGCTGCTCGACTCCCTTCCGTTCGACAACGTCGGCGTCGAGGCTCTGTACTCGTGGATACCCGGGGTGCTCGTTCTGTGATTGCCCAGGAGGCTGTCGATGGAGAAGGGGTTCAGCCTCTTCCTCTCCTCCCGGCCCTTCACAGACAGATCTATGCTACTGCTCTGCACCTCCTCCTCGCTGATCTGCTGTCTGGTCGACGTTCTGTCGCTGTTGCCGCCGTTGTTCGTCGCCTGACGTGCCCCGGCCGCGTTGTTGATGCTCACCAGCTCTCTCCTTCTCTCCAGGAGACTCAGGCCCCAGTGGTGTATACCTTGCTGGTGGTTCAGGTGGTCCAGGCTCAGGCTCGAGTTAGGGTTCTGGAGGTTGCTGGCCACTTGGTTCACGCTCCTCCGCGGGTCACTCTGCTCGCTGGAGTTGCTGGCTAACCTGGGGTAACATTCGCCGTCGATAGAACCGTCCGCGGCTGAATCGATCCTCTCGCTACCGCTCTCGCTGCAAGAGTCCAGGCCGCCCACCACGTCGATCTCTTCGTTGGCGTCGTTCCCCGAACCGGACACGCTGCTGCTCTCGTTGTTGTTGCTCAAATGACCGAACGAGCCTCCCAGGGCGCCGTTCAAAGAGTTTCCACTGGATGCTGCAGCGCTCCGCGACTCCCACTCGGCGCGAAGTGTCGACAGGTCGACCGTGATTCCCTGAAAGCAGAAGGTCGCGCTCTTCGATCTATCTCTGTGTGCTGCTGGGTCTGCGTGACGGTGTAGGAAGGAACATTTGGATCTTCGAAGGGTTTGAAGTGTTTGTAAACTAGTAACGAAATGATTCCGGCTAAAATATGCGCCAGATGGGGCTGATCTTTGTGACCGAAAATTGTTCCATTGATATTTGGAAGGGGATTAAGTTACTGAATATACAGGTCACTTAGATCTTTCAGTAGCGTTGAATTACGATGTTCTTTTTTTTAGAAGTATAATGAGACGTTTGTTGGTGAAATATGTGATATTTTTGATGCAACTTAAATGTGATAAAGACGTCTAATGCACATGATTTATATTCACAGAGACGACGAGGTGATACAGTGAAAGGAAACACGTAACGCGTTCATTTAAGTGTAAATGTATTAAAAATTTTCTAGCTTCATATTTTCAGTGCTATTAATCTTGAAAAAACCGTTCACCCCATTAATATAGTTGTTTATTTATAACTTCATGGTTGGTGTGAAAGTTCTGATACTCACTTTTGCGGCTAATTTCCTTTGCTGCCTTTCAAGGGCTTTCAGCAGCTTCTTTTGCCGCCTTTCCCTCTCCTTTCTTCTGAGTTCCTCTGGTGGAATTGGTTCTCCACTACAGCTCTGAGGGTGAGCATTGTGTGCTGGCCTCCCTGGGCCCTTCTTTGTGTGCTCCTTCTTCCTCCACTTCGCCCTTCTGTTCTGGAACCATACCTGGAACCAACAAGATCAAATTTTTTTGTGAACTCATAGAACAACTCACAGAACAATTAATCAGTAACTTACAAAATAAAAAAAAATTCTTCTTTCTTCTCAACAGAAGAAAAAAATTTCTTCATTTAATTAAATGGGAATTTGTGTGATACGTGAAACACATAAAATGTTAACAGATATTTAGTAATTCGAAAAATTAGTTTCTCTCATTTCCTTAAGCTTTGTATAATTTCTGCACTTTGCAGGACTTTGTTCGTTCAAGAATCAGATCCCCCCTTCAATATTATTCTGCTATTTCAAAGGTGCAAGTGAACGCATTGTTCATTTCAGAAAGTAGCAGTCGCTTAAGTTTCTTTGTTTCGCTTAATTAAGATGGCTTCGAAGGGTAGGTCGGTCGCAACAGTTAAATATCGACATTGCACGAAGGAACCTACCCCACGCGGAAGGACCAACGACCCCCTGGAGTGTCTTGATTCATGGAGAGTTTCAACACTTTACCCCCGTGTTCGCGTGAACGCCAGTGGCGTGAAGCACGATTTAGAGCTGGCGTGAATTTCATCGTCCAGGGGAGAAAGAAAGAAGGATAGGGGCTAAAAGGGGTTGAAAAGGTGGTTGAAAAGGATGAAGACATTAGTTGTGGCTGGAAGCCGGTATGTGGCGCTGTTCTCACGCGAGCTACAGATCAATAGACCCCCTCCAACCCTCGCAATACCATCGTCACGTCACGTGCCCTCACGATATCTCCGTTTCCTTCTTCTGTTTACCTTTTTACCTTCCAGGCGAAATGAGATTGAATTCGAGGAAGCGCCGGTTTGGCGTACACGGAGCTGGCCATTTTTCTTGCGAAACTGACCCGGCTTGATGGAACTTCTTACGAACCTTTTAGGGGGTGCCAGTTGCTTCACTGTGAAACGAGTTCTTTCGAGGAAGTAGGTAACGCCTGACTTACTTATGTTCTTGCTGGGGAATTTTGAATTAAAGATTTGAGCAGAACTCTTAGGAGGATTCGTCTGGAAATGGTTTGGGCTATATTAAAAATAATTACTGTGTGTGCAGAAGTTAAACTTCCACTAATTTTCGAATCTGTATATTACATGGGGAACGGAAGTGTTATATGTAAGTACTAGCTTGAAATCGGAGTGGAAGTAATACTATATCCAAGAACTAAAGGTATCATTCGTGAACATCAGTAAAATACTTAGAATTTGAGGATATTCTTGAGTAAATTCTTGAGAAAATAGTTAGTTGATAATATTAACGATAATATTAATAATATGAAAATTCGATGAATTTTCTGAGCACCACTATAGCGATGAAACATCATGGCAAATTGAATCAGGCCAACTCAAGATATAAAAACTGGCGTTCGATAAAGTATAGCGTGATCACAATATGTCATAATCGTAAGTTCACCGTCGATAAAGTATCATCACCGGAAATAATAAAGAATATCAATTGGCCATGTAGGTACATCATTCAATTTCGTGCGGGTCTGTAACTCCAAGATAAGATGCTATCCATAAGTTAAATATACATTTTCTCCGAAACATCTGCAAATTTAGATATGACACACTGAACAGGCAAACAAAAAGTTAACTCTTTGCCTGTGTTATTAAAACAACTGTTACTACATGTAAAATCGAAGCAACACAAACGAGAAGGAAGCAAATTAACTGCGATGTTTACAATATTCTTGTACTTGATACGAAAAATATACACGTAAGCGTAACTGGTGCAATTGCCAGCATTATCAAAGAAGAAGACGAAGACAAAACGATTAACAGCTGCACTACATTAAGTTGAGAAGCGGGGAACATTACTTTAGCATTATTACCACTATCCGTTAGAAATTATCGCCGACTGATAACGGCTAACAAGCTATCCCATCGATTACCATGGGTCTCAACTAAACGTGTTACATCTTTTTTTCTAGTCGTAAGCTTACGAGCACGCTGTTCCCCGAGCGAAGTGTCCATAAAACGTCTATACAGATAAAGAAACAGCTCCAACGACACCGGTGTGCTTTAAAACATAAAAAACAAATATGAGGCAACTGTTTCTCCTCTTTCGTGGATATTCGACACAAGTAGTAAAAGTAATTGGCCTGGAGCTGTCCCAAAAGGATTTATGCTACCGGATCATCTTGAATCACAAATTGGAAGCGTTACCACTTTCCCACACGTTTATTAGGAATATTTAATACCAAGCAATCAGATTCTTTTTGCGCGCAAAATATTAAAATTGAACTGGCTAATTTACTATCCCCAAAATCACTTCTACCCCTAACTCGCGATCAAATAAAATTCCCACTCCAATCATCAACTGCATTCCCTCACGTGAGCATAACTCATATACATTCTTCAACGGACAAGAGGGTTACCAAGAAAATATACCACTGCTACAACTACCTCGTCTTCAGTCTAATTAGTATTCTCCTCCTGCTGTCTAGCTTACTGCACGTTCCCAATTCGCGAGCAGCCAGCATTAAAGTGTCATGCATTCTCTGAAATGAGTCTGCCCGCCGACGAAACGGCAGGAGATCGTAAAACCAAAGCACGCAAGAGTATTAATTGCACCTGGTGACCGTAAAACAATTATTCTTTCACTGCTCGGCCTTAATCGCCAATCGTTTAGTCCGCCGAAGTACAGCAAACACCCTTTAATCATCGTTCCTTCGATCATCCCTCCATAAGAATCACGTTCCCTTACGCGGACGCGGACGACCGTCTTATAAGGGAACCACGCGGGGCCAAGGAACGCCGAGTCGCCATTGAAAAATTCCTCGATCGTTACTGAAATCGTCCCCTACCAGGCCAATCAACACCAATCACCCGACAACGCCGATAAAGTGGATCAAAGAGGACCAGTTTTAACGCGACGTCGTAAAGGATCGCGGCAAAAAGAGAGAGAGGCATCCCATTCTTGCCATCCTCCATGCAATTGATTTTTAAACATTATCCCTGCTCTCTTCCCTCCTCGCCCCGGCGCTTTGCTTCCGTGCGTCGTTTTCCATTTGTCCTACGTGTCGTGGACGGGTACAAGGAGACAGGTTGTTCGGAGGTTTTGAGTAAATATGTTAATGATACAGCAACGATCGTCGAACAACGCGTGCAACGATCGACGATCAACGCGCGCCGGAATATGGTGGCTGGTTTGAATATAAAACACGAGAAACGGGAATGGTGGACGGGAAAATGGCGCTCGTCGAACGAGCAGAACGTATTTGAAGCATTGATACGCGATCGATATCGGTTTCCTGCACTCGTTGAACGAAAGTCTCAAACCCTATACAATAGGATTAGCGTGTTTTCGCAAGAATCCGTGAATGTCCAGATCTCGTGATTTCTTTGGCTTACGTCGTTTAGGAGTGAAGAACTTATGCAAATCCTTGTAAAGTGGCAATAGGAATTCTCAAGCTGTAAAATATTATACAATCAAGAAATTATTGGCATGGACAAATTTTTAAGGTTGAACTCTTGGATTTGGATATAGATTTCTTTCTGTGCTAATAAATTGAGGAGTTATTGTAAAACTGCCTAGTATTCTTTTGAAATGTTACAAATCACACATTCAAGTTTCAGGGTTACTGTGCTTCTACCGAGTTCTTAATATTCAGTGAATTATGCCGTATTCAAATGGAGTAAATAACTGTAGCGTCACGTGTTAATAATTCACAGAGGTTTTCCCTTGTTGTTAAGGGGTTAAGATCCACGCCTTGACCATTTATGAATACGTGTTTAAAAGGAGTTTTTGAAATTCGTAAAACTTCCGAAGTTATAGCGACTGGAGTAGCGGCAAATGCACGAGTAACACTCGGCCACTCAACGCTCGCGTAAAACTTCAAACGCGTTTTTCTCGAATCAGTCTTCTTAAAATCGGTGAAACCTGTATCTCGAAAACTTATTATCCGATTCGACTGAAACTTTTTTATTCTGAAGAATATACTTCTGGCTCGTGGATAGACTAGTAAAACTTTAAAAAATTGAAAATTTGTAATTTTTAAACGCGTTGAAAGTACGATAAATATAGGGCAAACTTCAAATGTCGTTATTTTCTCAAAAAATGTCATTTTTTGTCATTTTTACTGGTCAGTCCACGAACGAGTTTCATGCCCTTTAATAATCTGGCATTGTTTTTTATTTCAGACCAATGGTGCTACAGGTTCCACCGTTTTGGATGAATTTTTTGACGTCTCTACTTTAACGACTCCCCAGTACCAGCAATGATTAATTATAAAACAAAAAATGTATTTCTACAGTTTAACACATTTTTAATAAAATGCAAAAAGTCGCATTAAATGATATGTAGTAGTTTTCCTTTAATTAATTCCTAAAGATCACGTATTTGTATGGGCTCTCGACCGGAACAGCCCCTTAAGCAATGCTACTCTTTTTATAAATTAATAGTTAGTTGTCAAGGAGGAGTTTATTCAAAGAAATGCGATTTCAACTACACGATTTTGTATCGGGTATATAGTAAATAAATAATATTAATTTAAAATATAACAAATTGAGTCTACTTCAACTAAACAAATATTACAAATTGCCACTACAATCACCAAATAACAATACCCATCTCAATCTACAACCCTTCACGCCAGCTTCCATTCAGCACAGCTTAGGGAAACAGAATATTACACCTTCCAACTCTGTCCCCCACAATCAATTAACTAATCAACAGTAAAAGCAACCTCATGTTCCTCCACTTTTTCTCACAACCCATGAAACCTCCTCTCCCCTTTCCTTATCTGGTCAAAATGAAACCACAGCATCCTTCATTCACAAGACGTTAATAAATCCGTCGTGACTTGGAGCAGACACCAATGGTGCCGCGGCTACTCATTTTCAAACGCACACGTGTAAAAGGACATGCGTCCGCAGCTTCTTTGACTGCCAGTTTGCCGAAATGTGTCATCGGTTTATCTCTGTGTGACAATATTTTTTAAGGAGCGCTGCCAGCACCCGTGCGCCGCAGGGGTTATCTGACGTAGGGATCAACTATCTAATCTGAGGGCCATTCCCGCCCTTTCGAGAAGACTCACCGGCTGCATGACATCGTGTCACCAGCTCGGGTTATCTACGGATCGGCCCTGTCATCAAGGTCACTCACTTTTCGGCCGCACAAAGGGTGCGGGGCAGGCTCTGCTCGATCGCAACGGAATCCCGATCGAGGAAGGGCCCCTCGAATCGAACATTGTCTCGGTTCCGCACGGTGATTTCAACGCCTGGTCTCGCGGGTCGCATCATCTTCCGCGTTCCGCGCGCCTTTCGTTTCGGTTCATTCTGTAAAATCTTTGGGAAATACTGTCCTCCATAAACGGTTTCAAACGGGGAGGATTTGTTCACTTAATTTTAATATATTTTAAGAAGTTTAAGCCTCTTGAAGAACACGAACCATGGGCGGGACTACTTAAGAAGGATTTAATAGAGAAAGTGATTGCGTCTGGTGCTTCTAATTAATTGCTCTGTTTTTAATGTAATTACGAGAAGCTTGGAGGATTTCCTTTGATAATTTGGGAGAAATTGTGCATCGTTGCTTTAATTAAGCGGATCGTATTTTACATAACGTTTGCGTGGATCGAGTGGAATATTTTTCTATGGTTCTATGGTTTCTGCGCGTTACTTAGTTAAGATTCTCAGATACTTCTATTTTCAGTTACTTTATTCTTAATAAGTATTGTCGAAGTTTTGAATAAACTGTCTGTAATTATCTGAATTATGTTTTAAGTGGAGCTCGCGCAGAGAGATGCTCATTTCGAGATCGTATCGGCAAAGTCAGCAATGTGCGCGCCAACACATGGCACCTGAAGCGTGTCTAAGCGCATAAATATAAATATCTTATCGTAAAGAGAGAATATGAGGGTGGCCTCGTGGCCGATCGACCGTGAAATTGAGGGTCCACCCTTCGTGAGCGACATTCAGGGACACCGTCATGTCATGTTCCACTGTCTGGTGTCGGGTTTCGAAAGTTCCACCAAAGTGTCACAGCCCTTTCCATATTTATATACCCGGAAACACTAGCTACCATATATTTTACATATTTATAACAAAAAAATTATAATCCATAATGTTTGTGAGACCTGAAGTTGTTAAAATCTTTAACGAGGATTTCATTTCCCAAACACTTCAATGTTGCAATTCATTCTATTCTGAAATTCAAGAATTCACAAGAAAACGAAATGCACAATCGCTTGGAGAATGAAATATTTATTACCCAGGTAACCGAATATTTTACTGAAGCCTGATGTCTCAATTTTTCCAATTCCAATGAGTAGTTCGAAACGGAAGATGCATTTAAGTCATACAATGTTCGTGGTAAGATACACGCGGATTACATAATAAGGGTTTAAATGATAATACAAGGAATCACCGTGTATGAATTTGGAAAATATGGTCTGCCAATTAGGATGCGAAGCATCGCTGATTATTTGAGAAATGGCAGCCGATCGTGGAAACGGTGTTCCAAACGTGTACGTACATTCGGTGTTACGTGTAAATCTACGACTTTCACGGAAAACGATTCGCGTGGCTCGCCGATTTATCCGGGCATCGGGCTTCCGGAAGCATAAATTAAGAATAATATCATTTTCGTTGATTTTATTCCGTGAAATATGAGACACGGATACGTTACGTGTTAATGCAAAAAAGAAATCAACCCTTGCCGCGATAACATTAAGACATTTTCCAGCGAAATCGATTTCCTGCCCCTGACAAATTACCCTTGTACATGGAACGCACGACAGCTGTGTACACCTCGAGCTGCGATTCAAAAAGGCGTATTAAAATTGTTTCAATGTTTCAACGGAGACATCAATATTTTTTCGTTACTCAGATTTTACAAACGCGTAATTCAATTTCACTGCGATGTGCAAGCAGGATGTTTAAAGTAAGAAGAATGAATAAATAAATCTAGCGCTTTATTTTTCCCAAGTGGATATAAGGCTTCTCTAATTATTCGCCTTCAAATTTTTTTAAAAGTAATAACGAACATACAAAGCAAATTATGAGGATCCTAGTATAATTTCATCCCCTATCAAAGACATTCGTATACCTTGGTATACTCTGCTACGCACAGGAAAATGAATAATTTTTAAATCTCATCGAAAATTCTCCTCAGAAAAAACCATGACGAAAGGAAGGATATCTATAAAATTCTGTTCGTCGTTCAAATAGATACAGTGGGGGAGTCGAAGTCACTATAGTCTCGAGATAGATCTTCCTCAGTTTACTACCCCCGAATACGCTCGACAGGGACAGTTCGGTCCTCTCCTAAGGTAACCACAGTCAGGGCGAAGCAGATGGACTAACTACCCCCGGGAGAGTAGCTCAAGGGCCGAAGGTTCCGAGGCCGAGCCACCCCCGACGTCTGTCGGCCATCAACCCTCGAAAAATGACAGCGAAGTCCCTATAAATCCACGCCTATCGGGACGGCCGATCTAGGATGTCAGATAAAACTACACGAAACGTGAAATCAAGTCGCAATAAAAGTGCGTTTTTTTCCAGCGTCCATCCATTTCGGGGTGAAATCGTGGAGAACTGATAATTACGCGTGTCGATTGAAATCAATTGCAACACGTTGCATTTTTAACAAAACTTTCACACGCCTCTGATATTCTTTCTGGCTTCTTCATTTTAATGAAATGAAAACTCGAATTTGATTGGGGGTGAACAAAATAAAGTTCTGATAATACAGGACTATAATATGAATATATAAATTTGAGATTCTTCATTCCCAAATAATTAATGCAATCTCTGGGTTCCTTCTAGTCTTAGTTTCTTCTTATTAGCTACTAACTATCTTCGTAAACCATATGCACCTGTCCATTAACGGAATAAATAAGTGTCTTAAGCATCATTACGTGATAATAAGTGCGACGCGTCGTTTTAGGTATTCGCGCAGTTGCAGGATTACCACGTAAGTGGCGACAAATTTTTCTCTTTCTTTTCCGCAGGCGTTATTTTATTCGATGTCGCAGAGGGATTATCCTCTGCAGGTTCGCGACTCGGAGGTTTTTAACAGTGTAAAGGGAAAAAAATATATACTCACAGCGACGCGGCTCTCTTTTAGCTCGAGTCTCACAGCCAGGGCTTCTCGCATAAAGACGTCGGGATAATGACTCGAGAGAAATGCCCGTTCCAATTCCTCTAATTGCCAACTATTAAAGTTGGTCCTGCTCCTTCGCCTCTTGCTCCCACCTTCATCCGATTCCCCGTCGCAGCCTGCAATAATAAAATCGTCGATTTTAGGGATTTCGTCTCTATTTAACCTTCCCTGAAATTTCCCCGAAAAACTCGCAGGCCCAATAATCGATGCTTTCTGGAATAAACGTTTATTCAGATATTCAGAAGATTGCAGTGCCGAATTAATAACGAACTTGCCACGTTCCGAGTTCAGCGTGACTCTACTGAAATATTATTACACAAGCAAACGAATATTCGATATTCGCAAAACAACTCGGAGGATGGACAGAAATTGATGATTACTGAGAAACGAATTGAATTCACCAACCCCCGTAGAAGCTACAACAGTAGCAATCGCGGAGATACGTGCTGCATAGAAGCGGAGATTGCTCTACTTAGGATATCACCTACCCCAATCGTGTCATAGTAGATAAGGCTAGGAAACTGAATCCCAGCATATTGAATAAACATAGAATTTCAGTGATTTTACGAGGGCAGTCGTCTACCCTCGGTTACTATCAGACCCAAGAATCTGCGGATCCACGATTGTTTTGGCAGACTCGTTCGCGGGATACGCGCAGATATGTATGCTAATACCGTCTGGCGGAATTGAAAAAAGATCGCCAATTATGATTGACTCCGCAATAGAGCGGCCGTTATCTGGATCACGGGATGAAATAGCACGAGATGAAACATTCCTCGAGATCGCGATTGCGAGGGGGAAAGCAGGTTGTTTGTATCGGGACGTTGATTTCCTTCTCCGCCAGAATTGTATTCCATTTCTATGATTCCGCGACGAAATTGTTAAAAGGTTGGGGGGTTGCAATCGATAGGAAGGAAATTCGACGTTGCTCGACGCGAATGCCTCGAGGGTGGTGATTCGAATGAAAGACGGAATGTAATTCGAGGTTAATGGTAATCTCAGAGACAGTGTGCTAGATTACATCTTCACTCCACTTTAATCATTTTTAAGAGAACCAGGCATATATATTACTGTAATGATTTTACTAACTATACAAAATTTAATCGAATCCCAAGCCCAAAGACGGCTATACCGTGAAATTTGAAAATGTATCCAACACGAATATAACCTGAAGAGCTCTGGTTAATTGCTCCATTAAGGGCTCTGTCGAGTCGAAATGAATGTCTCGATCTTCATTAACCCGTAATTTAGCCTGTGGCAATAATCGATATTAAGTCCTCCATTCTCAGAACACACGACGCGATCTCCTGGAACATGTTCACGTGTCTGTTGGCAGATCGTGTCCCATGATGTGCTAAATTTTCCTGCGCCCCTGTCAGTACGATATTATTATAGGAAACGAGTATCAAACCTAATAGACGATACAGGTGGCGCGTTAAATAATTTATGAGGGGACGGGTTAAACAATTTCCACGTCCTGCTTGATCGGCAACCGTCGCGCCTCAATCTATTTTCGTCGGCGGAATTACGTTTTTCCTTTTCACAGGATGGAACACTGCCGGCGCGATAACGCAGTCACCGCATAATGAACCTGACACGATGATAATGATTCGCTTAATTCCGCGGGCTGAAGCGTGACACGCTCGGACACAATGACCGTCCCGTAATCGTCGCTTCCGTAATGGTATCTCTCGATTTATCTCGAGACACGCGATCGTTTATCGGAAGAAAATACTTTATACACAGCGAAGAAGTGTAACTGCGGAGAAAATTCGTCGTCATGATGGCTGCGGGAAGCTGTACCTTTCACGATCGGAAATTGCTCAAGGCTTTCATGTTTCAGAGAATGGTTTAGTTCCGATCAGAAACTGACTCACTGTGATTTTTCCTGGTCAACTGCTTTCAAATTGTATTTTTACACCTTTATAGTGTAATGTGTAATACAATACGAAATATGTTTATTTATCAAATATATAAGAATTGTTTGAAAGATGCAGGGGTGATGTGAAAATTTTTTAATTTAACCCTTCATCTTCTTCGATCCTAATCTTTTGCATAATCATTTCAAAATCTTATAATTCATTTAATTCTAGGAATCACGAATTCTTCTACTCCTACAAGGTTTAAAGATATAAGTATTTAACTAATTCTTGGGGTACAAAATATTAAGATAGAAGTTTCGTAAAGGATATTAGTACGCTGCTATACATCATCACGAAGTGCAGAGTAAAATTACAATTAAGGGAACGGAAACGAAAAGTCTCGGTAAGTTTAGAAAAAGGCTGCGTTACGAGGTGATTCGTATTCATGCCTTTATTCCTATCGAATTAACCTTTTTCCTTTTCGAAGACGTGGAATTTTTACGTCCCCTTATGCGCTACCAAAGAAGACATCTCGCTCGACATGACTGCGCGCTGGGGAATGTATATCGCTTCTCACGTGCAGCGACAATTAGCTTAAACACCACCTGCAAGGACTCTAGGGCCGTTCGCATGAAAAAAGATGGATACTGCCCCGACTACGATGGATCGTTCTATCGTAATAAATTACCCCCCATTAAGATTACGTTGGCGCCGAGCGTAATTTGTATTCAGAATCCGTCATAACGCGAGCAACTCGTCATTACGAACGAGCCGCCGCTTGCGAAGTTTCCTGTGACAAACACACGTATTACGGTTCTTAAGATTTTTACGCAATCTGCTTTTTCCTCGTTTTTCTGTATCGTTAGTGTTGCAAAGTCTTCACCGTGCCAGAAATTATACTTTCCCATGGACCAGTTCGCGAACGAGTAACTATGCCATTATCGTCGCGCGATTCTAGATTGTCGGCGATAAATATAACGCTCTGAGGGCTATCATTATATAAAAATATGTTTCGGCTTCAATTTCAGTTATAGAGGATAGGTAAAGGTGTTTGCATTATGAGCTCCCATTTTAGAAAACAAAATTTCTCAATTTTCATGCCTCGGCGATGAAGTCTACTACAAATTATTTCGATTTTCAGTTCTTCATATTACAAAATCTTTCTTACCACGGGTCTAATTCTCTTTCTACTCGGCATCAATATTTCCTTTCCATACCGGCACTCTCGACACCTAAATTTGAATCCTCCTTCGCTTATATTTTTGCTTACTATTATAATTCCCTTCCACCTGATATTCGCTGGCTATATTCGTTTCCTTATTTTAAATGTACAGCTCGACGATATATATTTCTACAGTATCCCTAAGTCACCTCTATATTCTTTCTTTTCCATGTTTCATCTCTGTAATTTTTTCTCTTAATTTTTCTGTTTTTTCCTTTTCTTTCCTAATTTTATTTATTTAGTTACGGTTAGGCTTCTAACAGTATTGTACTACAGCCCCGCCTTTTACTTCGCTAATCTTTATATATTACTGTTTATTGTATATTTCCGACTAATAAAGACGAATAATAAAAAAATAATGTCCTATACATTTACCAGAAATAAAATTTTTATAAATTCTAGTGTTTCTTTTCTCCCCAAGAACTACGTACTCTACTTTCAAAAGGATCACGTAGAACTAAACACAATTAAACTTCTACATTCCAGAATACAATAAGCGTGGTATCAGTATCATACCAACAAAGACTGAAGATCGGTATCCACGAAAGGAGGAAAAGAGAAATCAGGTTTCCCCGAGCGTTCCAAACAATAAATGAAATCATTCGATAAAGCGAAGCTCTGGCAACAGACTCTAATGTAATGCAACACAAATACCCCGAAATTACTTTCGGTCCAAACACGGCACCGGTCCAGCTGGCATTTACTGCAACGACTCATCGCGGCGTGCCGCATCGAGGCCCTTTCTGTTCTCTCATCAGAGCCTTCTTGTCCAATTAAAATTTACCAATCGACGATAATGTGCGCGAATCGGCCATGTCGCCGGCGACGTGCTCGAGGAGGCAGGGAAAAATCATCTGGCCGAACATTAATCAGCGTAATTAGACGCTATTTATCCGACAGTTACCCCTGTTTCACCTCCTCCCACCCCGGCGTCCTGAATTGACCAACGCAGACCACGATGGATATCGATCGGTCTGCTCATTATTGATAATCTATACTCCATAATAAGCGGCCGATCCAGCTGTGCACGGTGGCAGCTTGAGGGATTATCGTTTGCTGATAATGGCTGGGCTCGGCCTACCGGAGATTCCGAAATTCAGTGTATTTAATACGGAAGTTTCAACAGAAGTTTAGAGACTTATCCGAAATTCCTGCCCATCGATTAGTTTACATTGTAGATAATCGAGATGCTACTATAGAATAATATTCAGTCCGGAAAAGCCAGCAGAAATGGGGAATAAATATCATGAATATTAGCTAACATAAGTGAAGATATTTCCATGTTGCTGTCAATGAAGATTTAACTATCAAGAATTAAACTACCGATACTGCGAAGCTGCCTATTGACCACGTCGTCAGTGTGAAAACGCTTGCACATTGCGCCGTGATTAACGTGAACCTATTGTATAGTGGTCGTAGCGGCAGTAATAATGAGAACGAGCGGCTCGAAATTATAAAGCGTTACGTTGGTAAAAAAAGAGAAGAAAATCGCAGGGAACGAGCACACCGCCCAATAGGAACTAAGTAGCAATTCGTGGCCGTTCCTGCCAATTCGGGGAGCCCTGTTTGGCTTCCATTTCCACGGGGCCAAGAAATAAGACATCCGCATCGAGGGGAAAAGGGCACCGTGCAGGGTCGCGTGCGTCGTTAAGGGCCCAACATGGCCGAAACGTATCATCATGCAATTACGCCACGCTAAGAACGTGGCTGGTCGTCGCGTATCCATCGTGGACCGCCATAAACGCGCACGAAACGCCGAGGAACGCGCACATAACGCGCCGATCGGCTACGTACTTCCAGTAATAATCGATACTCAATTCCGGACCGTGACGTCCGCGGACTATGATTCTGACGGATTTCGATAATTCCGCGAAATTACGCGCGCAACGCGGGGATCAATTAGGAAACCGCTTTCGGTCTGGGATCAGCCCAGAAGGTTTAAGAGTGTTGTTGATCGGTTGGAGATTGAGCTCTGTGAAACGATTTTTTCGCGGTATAGCAGGGGCTTTTACGGGTCTGTTGCGAGAAAGGGCGAAGAGGAGGGAGATTCCTATGGTTAATCATTGAGTGATTAAGTGAAGAGTAATTGCAGAAAATACTGTAAGTGCCAAAATTAACCCTGCGTTGACACTCTGATTTTGACTGATTTTAAAGCTCCGTTCCCTTTTCCAATGCGTAGAATATCGCGGATATTCGTGAAATATCTCCAGGTTTTCAATAACCAAAATACCCTACCTTTTATTCTTATGCAAAATAAATACCTTTTTCCGAAGCCGACTTACAAACTATTTTTTTCTCAAAATATTAAATCTGAACAACAACTCTGTAGATTGTTAGCCTTTAATATTGAAGTTACACTTTTTTAAAGATTTTTTAAATTTTTTCTCGTCGTATAATAATCAAGAATTTTTTTATTAAAACTGAGATAAAATTTTAATAAAAAAACTATTGGAATAGTTTTTAGAGACATTGAAATTGGCCCATAAGTGTTTCATAACGATTGTGATTGTAATTTGTGAGGGTCACAGTCTGTTGCTCTATTAAAACAGTGGAGAAATCGATGAAAATCTAATGTTTCTCACTTGTAATCTGTGTAAAATGTGAACCCAGGCTGTGATAATCGAATAGTCAGAATTTTTCGAGTTAAATAAATTGTGATTCCTAGCATGACTGTCCCCATAATTCTCTTCTAAATTCAACATTTAAATACATTCACCACACCGTACCAAATTTCTCTGCTCAGTATAATCTCGTTATACACTCTCTCCCATTACAATTGAAGCTGAAAACCACTCTGCTCGAAAACTGGAAATTAGAACAAAGGAATGAAAGCCACAGAATACCATTAAACGCGATTTTCCCCGCACTGAAGACATATTTTCGAAAAAGATAGAAAACTATGCAAGACGATCAACATACCACTTACTAGAGTTTATAAATATAACTACGAAAATAAAATATTTTCCTTAATAAAACTTGTGAGTACTTCTCTTTATATGCGCATGTTTAGATACTTTCTGTCAAGTATTAATTTTTAGAATGAAAATCCTTACAGGTAATCAAGTTATTTGTCTCAAATTAAATTTAAAAAAATACTTATACAGTGCACAAGATGAGGCACAGTTATACAGAGCGAACGAAATTTAACGGAGTTAAATTAAACAGGGTGAAGAATGAATCAAGGGAGGGAGAGGGTTGTAATAAAAGGCAGCACAGTAAAAGAAAGTCCCTTGGTATTTAGAGAAATAATTGGAAAGAAAAGAAAGAAGAGAAAAAGAGTCCCTCTACAATTCGTCTGTTTTGACAATGGCAAGTTTTTTTTTTTTAAAGGTCGGTTGAACGACCGCAAAGGAACCAGACGAAGCTCTGGCTGAAGGCGTTTAATAATGGCCGTCGCCCTACAAGCGCATGAACGTCCGAAAGTAACCAGCAATTAAACCGAAATTACACCGTGTACCCGCCCCAATCGTAAGAACACTTTTGCGTATTTATGCGGCATCCCGTATCGGCGTCGTTGATCCGCGCAGCCGGCGATTTTAACGCATCGAAAGTTCGCGTGGCAATGTGCCTTTAAGTGCACGAGATGCGGAATTGATTGACGCAGTCCGTAGAATCGCGTTCAAATGACCGAGAAAGTAGAAAGTCCAGTTCCTCGGATGAAAATCCGTCTGACGACTCGCCCCACCTGACTAGGCTTATTCCTAATCGACTAAAATGATTCCTCGATAAATAAGAATAAAATATGCGAAATATACAAAAATATAAAAAGCAATACTTGCCAAGAATTTATAGCATTGCTAATTTTGTTGTTGGACTACTTTGCGAGTAGACTGATAAATCTCCTTGCTTCGATTTTGAGGAAGAGGGGGAGGAGTGGATTTAGAGAAAACAAGAAATTTCTGTGTAAAGATTGACTTATTACTCACAATGAAATAATGCTGAAATAAATTTCGAAGAAATGTAAACGCGTTTTCTGCGTTCATCAAAAGACGCTGAACAGTAGCAATTCGAGGGAATTACACCGATTACCTCACTTTCTGTGAGACACATTACCCCTAATGACAGCGATACATGCATGACCGTCCATGTGGACTGATGGAAAGCATAAAAAGAACATCAATTTCCCTGATATAAAACGCGATCTGCTTGTTTCCTCGAAATTCAAATAAGTGGCAGGATTAATTTCACTTCTCATTCATTGATACGTTTTCACACATGACTGTCAACGATTCTGTCTTCATTTTATGCAAATTAGAATTCTGTAAATGAACAAGCGTTTCTTAGAATTATAGAAACATACTAGAATTCATAAAACAAAAATACATTGTACCGTATATTAATTGTTCTCAAGATATTAAGTTGTTAAATTGTAAAGAGTTCCTTTTCGAAACTTCGTAGTAGAATCGAACTACCAATCTCGTGTTATCGTTTGCACATCCGTACATAAAATGAGTATATATTCGTCATCTTTTCATCGGAATGAATGTAACGATCCATTTTAAATTAGCACAGGTGCTAAGAAAAAGATAAGGGAAATAAATGCGAGGGAAACGATAAGGAACATGAATTCAGGATTATTTAGAACGATCTCAACGGTTCAAAAGAATCTTGGTGTGCATCTTAGTAATTACACAGCGAATTATTGTTTTACGACCGAAATAATTGAATATGTCCGGAACGAACATATTCTGAACCTATATTCGCTAAAATGTTTTTGTACCTTTCAAGAATTCTGCACATATTACCCACTCAGTAATAAAACTCTGAATATCGTTATCACGAATGTACCTAATTACTGACATTCGCAAATAAATTTCATGGACGTTCTCTTAACAAATAGCTCATTAAAATCAACTGAAAGCTACGTCTATTACCAAACACAGACACAATTTTTCCAATCTAAAGTTCCAAGGAGAACATTAGTGACACAGCAATTCCTCCAACTAGCCACCGCTCGAAATCACGCGAACAACGGAGTGGGTCATACTATCCCGTACCACAAACTTTAAACAGCACGTATATAATTTCACGCAAATTTTTCCGCAACTGCAGCTGACACCGCGGGCCAATGACCAGTCGAAAAATGCCAGTGAACGCAGCGAAATGAATAATTCCGTTTCGCACCGAGGAGATACAACTGGGTCGTTCGTTTCGCTTCGGACTTCATCATGCGGGCTCGCTCGCAATAAATCTTGCGAAACTGGCCCAGGAACGTCGCGTCACGCCGTTCCGTGGATGATGCATTCGCGTGCCCTGAAGATGAGCTCGGTGCGCGTCGCCGCCGACAGGGACGAAGCGCCTGCGCGATCGGCAGAAAATTGAGATTTTATATCGCCGACGAAAGTGCACAGCGCGAGCCAACCATCGTGGTCTATCTCTTAATGAAAGAACGCGATCGGCTGTCTGTTACTGGCTGTGTAACATGCAATTAAACCGTAATTAAACGGAGGCCGAATACACGATGCGCGTGGAATATTCTTTCCATGCCGCGTTTTACGACGCCGCCATGCCTTGACACCTTCATAATGACATTAAACTTAATAGCCCGCCTCCCATTTTCCAACCCCGCGCACATTGTGCGTCCTTTAATAAGTCGGCTGAATCGCGCGGGTAATCTCGACGGTTTTTAATTAAAAAATTTTATGCCGGCCCTGCTTCGAAACTGTGAGTGATGTTTCAGGAGGCTGGCGAGGAAGAAATGTCGAAGCGTGGTGAATGGAAGATGAAGGGTTGACGCGAAACGTATGAAATGTGAATAGAATTCAGAAGGATGAGGGATGTTAATGGTTGGATGAGTATTGAGTTTACTTAGGGTGTTCGATGGAAAATGTATTTAATTCTGAGAATGTTTTGCAAATCAGTGAATATGTTACTACTTAGTGCAAGCAATTGTCTTCATTTTGTGTAGATACTGTATCACGAATAGCAGATTATAATCAAGTCTCTGAAATTACTAGTAACAAGGGAAGATCCCGAACCCGAAAATTCAAAAAATTCTGAAACTTTGTGAATATATAGGGAATTTCCTCCTGATTACAATGGAATTTTTGTTTTCTTCCCAAATTTACTTTAACGGGGTGAAATTGACGCTTGAAAATTCGGTTATTCTCCGATTTTGTGTTATAACGCATGAACTGTAAAATAATTGTTTACCAAATGATAGATCAATTTAAAAGAAGTAACTTCTGTCTTGAATTTTTCTCCCATCTCTTATAGTTCGCGAGTTATAACACAAAATCGGAAAATAGCCGAATTTTCAGGGGTTAATTTCACCCCCTTCGAGTGAATGTGGGCAGTAAACAAGAATTGCGTGTAATCCGAATGAAGTTCCCTACATATTCACAAAGTTTCAGAACTTTTTGAATTTCCGGATTCAGGATGTTCTCTTGTAAGTAATTTCAAATATAAGAAATAGGTACACATTTTCTACATAGTACTTGGTCACTTATTCTATACTAGCAGAAGGTTGAATGTCAATACTATCATCTACCACGTTATCAACATCAAAAAACAACTATCTCAAATTTATCCCCTTAACACCAACATGTTTTACAAACTCATTCTTCCGTTAAATTATTTTACCATTTAAAAAAGCATAAGTATACGGACCAAAGTATCCCGATATCTGGACACTAATGTATCAAAACTAAGAATTTGCAAAAAATCTAAAAACAATGCCCTCACTTCATGTCTGAAATCTCAGAATAAAACACGGTTGGATCAATACAAGTCAAGATAATTCCCCAACGAGGTAGAAATACAAAGAACGGAAGACTAATGATGCGTGTTTTAACGTAGTATCACTTCACTTCGTTCCTTATTTATAAATGACCGTTTTCCCGCGAAGTATCCCGTAAAATTAGCTTCCGTTTCGGGCCCAGCATCCACGCAACCAGAGTAACAGCGTCAGAGGCAGCGTTCGAGGAATTAAATGGACGGCGAGCGGATCGATTCGGCGAAAATTCGCGGTCAACTTCCGGCGACATGCCTCGAGCTGGACGGTTGCACGTACTTTAACAGCATTTACGACGGATGTAATTTAGAAGTGAACTCGAGTTTCGTAATCACCGGGTTGGCGAGCACCACCGGAGGACCGGTTGGCTGCAGGACGCAACCCTCCATTTAGAGGGTAGTCTCTTGTTAAGTGAGAGCCAACGACGTCATTAGCGTTAGGAACGACATTCTGGCACCCGTGAGACCGCCACTTTCTGCCCAGAAAAGGGATGCAACACGAATTTCCACGGTGACCGTGCACGAACTTCTTTCTCGTGTCCGCGGCCAGTTCGGGCTAAACTGCCGGCCACACGACCGTCTGATTTATAATTGTAAATTACGGGGTTCGGCAACAGTTTTATGTGCCAGTTAAGACGTTTGAACGGTATTAAGTAGTCAGCAGTGCCAGCTGTGGCTCCCAGTATTTGTAACAATTTCGAACATCAAGGGGATCGCATTTTAAGTACTTTGTTCCATAGGCTCGTGGCATTGTATAAGTATTACGATATATTTTAAGTGACAGTGGTGTAATTTTCGAGTAGTTATGATGGCTGGAAACGACTTTGAGTCAGTGGTTTCATTTCACCAACTGTTCCACGAAGTTGGGTCTGTTAGGTTTGTTTCTTATAATGTTTCTTTGTCTATAAGTTTATCATAAGAGGAAATTTCTTTTTAATATTTATCTGATTTTTTTCTCTGCGAGTTACAGATTTCTATCAGCCTCCTGTTACAAAAACAGAGCACATCGAAACGATTCGACACGTTCAACTTTATCCTCAGCTTCCAAAACGTGTAGCATTAAATTGAGTCACGTCTTCACTCTCACACATTTCTGATTACTATTCATTGCTACATTCTCGTGTCTGCGGCTACTACTCCTTTCATTTTCTCGTTTCACACTCATTTAGCAAGACGGCCGAACGGGCCCAATCAGTTTCGAAGGAGCAGCTCCGCCGGCAGCAATGTGTAGTAGCCAGGAGCAAGAAAGCGAGTCGATCCAATTCGAGTTGTGAATAATCCGTGGTAGTGAAAAATATCGCGACGCTCGGAAGCCAATCGACATCCTTCCGTTCGACATTTACGAGGAACATTTTAATTACAAACCACGCGGTGCGCAACACGTTCGCCTAGCGGCCGATAATTAATTCCCCGCAGCAGCCATCTTACAAGCTCGTATATACAAACGGGCCGCAATATCCCCTATCTCCCGAAACATTAATATAAACTTAATTACCGCGGTGTTTAACGAACTGAAGGATCTTCGTCCATTAGATCATTTCTCCACCTTCCCGTCGGCCTCGATCACCGGAGCCATTCTAGTCTCCTGGAGGGCCACCGGGGGGATATCCGGAGAAAAGAGGGTTAATAAAGTAATTTAACCGGCGCGAGAGAGTGATAAAGTGCACCGTGCAAGGAGGATGGGGAAGGGAGGACGTGGAACGAGTTCCAGCCAGCAAGAAGAACAGGGACGAGAAGATGGTGTGAGAGGCGGCGGCGAGGGGGTGCGGGGAACTAAACATAGAAATAGGAAGAAAAAACAGAAAAGCGAAAGGTAGAGCGAAGGGACGAGGGAGGCGATAGGAGGTGGTGCAAGAAGAGCAAGAGGATCAAAAAGGAAGGAAACATTAATAGAAATGTGAAGCCTGAAAGACAGAGGGGTGGTGGTGAACGAAGGAAGATGGAGAAGGCGAATGTAGAAATCGTATGGAAAAGATAAAGGAGAAGATAAGTTAAACATTCAGAGGGGAGGAGATAGAAAAGTTCAGAAAGCACGAAACAAGGGGAAGAGCAAAGAGAAATTAATAGAAGTCTACAGTGCAGATGCAGGAAGAAAGGAGAGAGACACCCAAAGGGTTGAAAGAGACGGCGAGGAGAGGAAGGAAGGAGAGAGGGAGAGAGAGGGGAAGAACGAACAAGATTATTAAGCTGTAAGGCGTTAACTGGCATAAGGCGTCGGTAGGTGGATACGTTGCTTGCGTGCCAGACTGACTGCATTTGCATCTAGACGCCATCAATCCTCCTGACGCCCGGTTACAGTGCCCCTCTCCGAGCCCCTCCAACCCTCCGAGCAACCCCTCGAGGCCTTCCCCTCGCCCTTTTCCCTGCCGAGCCCCCGTGCCTCCGGCTGGACGATCTCGAATTAAATATCGAGAGTAATAAGAGAGCTGGTCGGACTGATCGCAACCGGCGCGCATCTGGAAACCATGTAATTCGAGCGGTGGTTTAAAAAAATTCTGTGGCCGCGTCATTTTTCGGTCGAGGGAGAGTCCTTTCGGAGAATTCGATGAATTCTGATGGGCGAACAGAATTTTTCCGGGAGTTATTTTCTTTTACTAAATTCGAGTTTATCTTGAACGTGGAATTAAAGCTATTTTGCTTCAATGTAATATTATAGGGTTGCTGGTTCGCGTTCGGAGCAGACATCGAAGTTTATTGCCCCGAAATTCGAGCATTTCGCGGACATTGTGATTTAAAGCAGTCTGCCCTCGCCGAAAATGTTATCTGCGAATCGGACAACTAATCCAGATGTGAGGCCTACTGGGACACGCGACACCTTGTAAGACGACGGTAGAAATTCGCGTATTAAACAGGGCTAATTAAAAAAGGAACGGGGAATGGCATTACGTACGTGGAAACGAAACTATGCTACACCGACAGGTGCGGGCCAGTTGTCTCGGGATGGACGTCAGTCGGCTCGGTTTAATTTGCCGTGATGGTTACCTTCGATTAACCGTTAAATACCCATAATTAGAATTACCAGAGCGACAGCCTACAGACGTCTCCACAACTGTTCTGATACAGATTGATAATGGAAAGGGACTTTCTTTGAACAGCAAAACTTTGAGAAAAAGGAAAAGTGTAAGTTTCAAAGGAGAAGTGTAGTCTGTAAATGAAATTTGGATGAATTTTCTTTGGATTTCTTTAAATATTTTGAATTATAGACTTAAATTATTTCTACCCCAACATAAATTCTACCTTATACCCCAGGAATAATGCGTTTTCTAATAAAATCACACTGAGGAGACATTAACGAAACAAACTTATTCACTAACTAATTACTCAAATTAAAAAGTCCACCTTCAATTTCTCTCCCATTGGAGACAAAACACTCCCCGCACCACCTCCCACTCAAACAAAAGGAGCTCCCGTACAACTAAAATAAGAGCTACCATCGAACAAAGGGATAAATACTGAAACCACACATTACTATCGCACACCTGCCCAGTGCCATTACGTCAACAGTCGCAGCAACAACGTACCGAAACCGCAACTGAACAACCGCCAACAAAGCACCAGCAATTTTCCACGATTTCAGAAAGAGGAACTCGCACCATGTTCCGTCGACCAAAAAAATACAGAAAAACAGAAAAAAACAAGTGAAAGAGAAGCAACGAAGAAAAAGGCTGAGAAAAGACACGAAAGGAAGAAGGAGAGGAGGAGAAACAAGAAAAACAAGCGCCGGCAGCGGTGCAGCAGCTCGTCGAACGAGGTACGAAGCCACGTAAAGGGTCTTCGCATAATATGGGTAGCCCTGGTATCGGCGGCCTGCTGGTCGATAAGGAGGTTTTCAGATACGATCTACAACCAGGCCGGTTAATTATATATTAATACCTTCGCGTGCAATCCTTGGCTGCGTATAGCCGGCATTAAGAAGCCAGGCACCCCTCCGGGGGTGGCTGTGGAATAGCGTAATGCATGGGAAGAGGTAGCCACTCATCCGAGAGCCTCGCAGGAATAAAGCTAGATAAGGGAGCTTCGAAGACGCCTCGCGAGGCTTCCCGTTCTTTTTTCTTTCAATTCGACAGGCCGAAGAAAGGTATTGTTACCAGTGAGATTACGCTTCTGCGGGGAACTGGGTAAAGGGTTTCGCGATGGGATCGAGCTCGCCGCGTGCCGACAGTTCGGATCGAGTTAATGGAATTGGTAAATCATGGTATCGCCTCACTGGCATCGGAGCGTGGCTCTCGAAACGAATATTTTATCCGACACGTTATTACTGGCGTTGAGAAATTAAGCTCGGTTGCCTCTGCCGCGCGGCAACGTGCTCCAATGTCCTGCTCGGCAAATTACTGTTCGGTGTATTCGCAAGAAAGCGAAGATTCATCTTGAAACAAGTGTTTCGAAAGAGATTCACTCGGATGTAATGGCAACGATTTATAAATAGGTGGAGAAGAAAGTATCTTTCTCTCCATCTTCTTCTCCGAAGTCTCTTCTGCTGCGTTCATAATTCGATATCAATCAGAAAGCAACTGTAATATACTGTTACAATTTTGGAGCACGGTTCTCGCGTTCGGTTCTCTAAAAATTCTTTTATGAGATAATTCGATAGCTGCGTCGACTTTGCAGAAACACCGGTTGCAATTAAGACCTGCCATTAAAATCATGAGAATTAGTTCCCTCATTCCAAGAGGAATTCGAAAGGCAACATCGTTATATACACTTCCTCGGTGCTCACTGAAAACAATGTAGCGCACGTGTACAAAGTGCTGGCGAGGATAAGCAAAGGAAACAAGGAAAACGTTCGTTCTTCTAACGAGACACCGGACACAGTACACTTAACCTTTGATCGAGATCCGATTACGAGCAATCGTTCGACCGTTTGATTAATCCCTGTGAAAATTAGATTCTTAGATGAACAACGGATTAGAGAGCGAAGCTGTTTTGATCGTGCCTTGATCCAACGAAAATTATAGGAACACGCCAAGATGTATTAAGGATAGAGGCCTCGCTGATTAACAGGAATATATAAAGTGCTAATTTAAAAATCATAATTAGCATGTTCGATGGGTTTTCCATGCGGGACCGTCCGAGATTTCGCGATAGGTCGCCGTGCTCACGAGATCATTTTAATTACAGGGCTGCGTAATCTAATGGAAATAGAATTATCGCGTTTCTTTTTCGCCCGTGCTGCTGCGCACACTGCTGCAGCTAATTGTTGTACTTATAAGGTGAAAAATTGTTTACCAGCCTACGCGAAGTCACGATCCTTGCACAGGTGAACTCGTCGAGTGTGGTTGAAGCTGATGCGTTAATTTTCTCGATTCTCGAAGTGTACGAAATTAAGAATGCAACGATTAAATTCACGATGCGCAATTAACGCATAATTGTTTAAGCCTGATAACGACTAACCGACGACGTGCATCTGTCGAGAAGCTTTCAAGGATCGGTTTGCCTTGGAAATTGAAAAGGATGCAAGTGAATTGTAGATAATATCAAAGCTGGTGGTGAAATTAATTAAATTAAAACGAAATTGAAACTGGAGAAATTGGGAATTTAGCCTTCGCTTCTTAGAGTGCCCTAGTCATACAATCGAATTTTATTAGCGAATTGGAGAATCGGCGATCACAAACTTCTAAGCAACATCTTTCGATCGGCTCCTCGCACCGGAAGCTTCCGTCCCGAATACTCGTAGATCACTCGGCCAAGCTGCCGTTTCCCGTATCGACGATCGATCTGCAGGCCGGACTGGGCAATTTAATTGGCGTTAACCGTTACAGTTCGCCGGCAAAACGGCGTGGAATCGATGAAAAATATTTTAATTAGCCCGACACCGAGTCCCCCGAATATTTCAGCAAGCTGGACGCGGGCACGTTCGTTATTGATTTACTGCCACCGGGATCGACGGTGCTTGTCCCTTCTCCTTGTCCCTCGTCTTTCGCCAAGCTGCGCGTCACGATCTTGCTGGTTCCTCAATTTTTGTAAATTATGGCCCACCGACGCTATCCCAGGCAACGGGACGTAATTACGCGAGTATCGATAAGCGTGCCTGTGCCATCCGCCCCGTCGAATAAATCGTCGGTGTAATTGAAACGGCGCGTCGCAATTTCTAAGAGTATGGAAATTACGCGGCCGAATTGTTGCGTAATAATTGCGCGGCCGATTACTGGGGGCCGTAATCGATACACGGCCGTGGCTCGTTCCTATCGATGTCGCGTAAATTGAGGAAGTCCGCGAGCTCCATTGTTTTGCTCGCTGAAAACCCCAGCCCCGCGTTTTCTCGTTCGGTTGAACGTTGCTGAAAAATTATACGCCGTCCGTCGAGGGCAGTTTCGATTAAAGATCGATCCTGCGCTGCCTTCCTTAGATCGATACCCTTAATTTTGCTTGACTGCCTGCTTTTAGCCGGCGATTATTCGGAGACGAGTGTGAAATGTGAGCATCGAAAATTAAACGAACCCGGGCGATTAATGTAGAACAATAATCCCGGTATTTATGCAGGGAACCTCAGCTTCTCGTCTAAATCTCCACCCTCGCTAATTATGCGTAAATGGAACGCAACATTAGGCTGCCTACATTGGAAACGGCAAATTAAATAAAGCAACCTTCGCATAATGCAGCAATCATAATTACACAGATTTCAGACTGATTAGCGAGGTTGCGGCTGTCGACGATCTCTCGCCGGGCTACTGAATATTAAGCCACGTTCCCACGTGTGTAACACGCGCTATAGAATGCACTTAAAACTTTTACAGAGGAGCTATTTCAAAATTTTACGCAAATTGAAGAGATATTTTAAATCCTTTCTGTGTCACGTGTTGCACTTGTGGAGTTGTGACTTAGCACCTATTCTGTAGGTTATTTATAATAATTCAAGATTTGATCTTTTAATAAACATAATTCTTTACTGAGCCATGATAAAAGCTTCGATTCGTATCTACACTTGGTCTAAAATTAACAAATTTCTTAGATACTTATTCCACGTGGGTTGTTGATAAAAAGTTATCGACTTACACAAATGAGTCTCAAAGTTATCTGTTCTACCAGACAAATATAACACTACTTTTATTCACCTAAAACACAATTTCAATATGTTGCAAATAAAATTACTATCGAATCAGCAAGGTGCAGGCTTTGAAACCAGGTATTACGCGTTAACAAAAAATCCTCGGCCCAACGTAAGGCGGTCGTCGAAAGTCATGCTTCCTTCGCCGAAAACCGCCTCTCGTGTGGTCTAGATCGATAAGGAAAATTCGATAATCTCCGGCAAGGAAGCCGCGAAATTATATCCTGGTGTAGTCTTAATAAGCGACGGATAGAGTAACGTTGTGTTACGCATAATGATAGTGACGGTCATGTAAACAAATTAAGCCGCAGCGGCGAATACGCTCACGATCACGATAAGTAGCTCGATGCGCATGTTAACTTTATCCGGATCGAGATCTCGATCTTTGGCTAATATTGAAATCGTACCCCACCGGGGGCGCGCTTCTCCCTCCCTCTGTCCTTCTCTCTTCCACATGCCGGCTACCTTTTCTTTCATCTTATTTTCGCCACCCGAACGAAACGAGAAATTTCGCCGTGACTCGAGCGATTCGTCTCGTGCGAGGCTTATCGCGCAGAGCTGCGACGATTCCGCGGTCACGTGTTCCGCGTAATCGGATCTGATTCGTTCGCCGTGATAATTAGAGGCACGTAATGATAATGAAAAAAGACACGAGCAAGTGATTGTCGATATCAGGGAAAAAGCTTCGAATCCAGTGAAATCAATCGTAGGATATTTTAATTAGCGAAATAATTGTTTAACTACGGCCCCCGTGTGAGAAAATTTTTAAGTACTGTTTTATGGAAAGAATAATGATTTTCGATCACCCGTGCAAAAGAATTTTAATGAGGAAATCGCGAGGAATTGGCTGAATTTGGTCTTGATCAACAAGGTGGATCAATGAATAATTTAAACAACGTGTTTGTGGGAGGAAGAAGGTCGACTGGAAGATTAAGGAATGGTACCAACCACTCTGGTGGCATTTTAGGAAGTAAATTAGTTTCTAAAGAGACACAGGGGATATTCAGGTGAGAGTTTTCGAAAAGCCGATCATCAGACACCGGAATAATCAAAATGTCATCGGGTAATGCGAAATTAATTCGAGCGTATTTTAATTGGCAAGGCAATTTCTGTACGGTGTGCTGCCCGTGGAATTACAAACGATCGCCTCAAGGATCTTACTGAATTATATGAAATTAATTCGAGGATGTTCTAATTAGCAAAACGGTTTTTACGAGGTGTTCGTGGAACTGTTAGTACCTAAACCGAGAATTCCAAGTAGGCGTTCCAAGAACAAATCGAGAGACGCATGACAGAAGGATACACCTAATTTACGTGTGAATTTCATTTGCAACGTAGGTCTCCCTGTTGGATAAGAAAATTTACGCAATTACCTTGCGAAACCAAAGCCCATATCGTAACCTTAAATTGCAATAATCACACAACGCGGTGCAGTTTCCTGTGCAAGCCTTCGCGCAACAAATTAATCGGTCTACAATTCAGCGAATTCTATTTCGCTAATTAATAAAACCGTACAATAACTACCCTACAAATCAACCGAAGCCTAACGCCGCGAATCCATGGAATAACTTCCCAAGCCCCGGGATACAACTCTATAATTTTCGCATCGTAGATAAATAGAATAATTCGTTTTATGGTGCGCCGCGGAAGATGCAAACCAGCTACGCGCCGACGTAGTTGCCGACTTTATTACGTGTAAAAGCATTCTATCGCCCCTTATTGGATCCGCGATAAATAATTCGACGCGCACGGCTTATCATCGAATCCCTACTTACGCGAGCAAGCCAGCGAGCCAGCGATCGCGAAAAGCTTTGGGGAAAAATGAGAATTTGCGTGCCGCTGCTAGCGTCGGCTGCTACCACTCTCTCGCCACTCTAATTACTAACCACGGGTTGTTACCCCATGGCGTGTTATTTTCCTGGCAATATCGTATCACCGTCTTCGCGTGCGATCGCCGCGAGCCCGTCCGAGTCGATTGTTTTAAAGTGTCGATTACAGTCGAATCTCTTTATCGTTAAACCGGACGTAAAATTTGAGGATCGCTCGTTGGAAACGGCCACCATTCTTTAAGGTGCTCTGTTGTTTGTATTTGGAGAAACGTGAGATTAATCTTAGCAGCTGAAAGAAGAAATGATATTGAGAAAGTTTAATATTTTCCGGTGGTTTTGAGTGATTTGAAGAACTTTGGTTCCAAAGATGCGTACATTGAGCAGCAGAAAGCTTTTTGGTATTTAATTGGCTGCTATATTATGGTTTAATGAATGTGATGGTTTCAAATTTTTAAGGAGAAAAGACTCTGGTTGTATTCAAAATTAAACGGATACAGAAGATTCCAGAATGCAATCGTTTTAATTGCAACCACGCACAATTAATTCTTTCGACTTACTTTTTTCGAATTTCATCCGCATCTTCGTGCCCCTCCATATTAATCATACCATCTCGCGAATTAGCGAACAGTCGAATGACGAAAATGAAGAATATATGTATAGGCGAAGGTCCAGCGAGGGCTCCAAAGATCATAATTTCAGGCGGCTTATATTTCATTTGTCGGCGGATCTTATAACGAACGATGAAATATGTCGCGTGTATAAGAAAGTGGAGTCTGATTCCGATTAATTCAAGCAGACCAATAAATCCGCATTTTTATAGTCCTGCTGGCCGGTGAAATTAACATTTCCAGCGGTCTGCTAGAATCTATTAGACAATCGACGACAAACGGCGAAGTTAACGACGGCTTAATAAACCGTGAACAGGGAACGAACGGAATCGATTTACGTATTACAGAAGCGGCCTCTTATTAACATACTTCCGCGCATCGTGGCTACTTTAAAGGGTAAACACACTGATATGAATATTTAAATGAGAATTTTTTCATGATCGAAGCTTTCACTTGCGGGACACTCGATTATTAAATGCATTATTAAACGAGCTGAATTATTAAGGAACTGGAATTTCGTTTCAGGTCCAAAGGACAATCGAAGTTCAAGTTGATATAATTTCAACATTAACATTCCGGGCTTGAGATGAGGTTTTTTAATTCTATTCTCTGGCGATAACTGTTAAATCTGTAAGTTAATGAACCTTAAGGTGAACATGCGCTGCAGGATCAAGATTGCTTTAGATTTTATTCGAACTGTAATTAGGAACGAAATAAATCTATTCGTGATATTTTCTTTCACTTCGTTACCTATTAGCAGTTTATGACAGTAATTCAAATCAATTTAACCGCGAGTTTTTGCTCGGAAATTTTATGGGCTGCTTGCCGAGGTCTGAAGTAGTCTTTAGCGATGAGCCTTAACAAGGGTAGCTCATATAACAAAAGGGATGACACTAATTGTAAGAGTTCTCTGAGGCAATAATCAAGTAAGAAGGGTTTAATTAGTGCTCGTTACGTAAGGGTCTACTACACCGTACAGGAGGTATTCAATAAATAACAATTTTAAAAATGCAAAAAGGGCAAGAGGGCCTAAAAGGTACCAGTGGCGAATATTCATTGATAGTTCTTTATGAACTCTCCGTATGGAGATGTTTTTTTTTGTATTTGTAATTTAAAATGATAAATGATATAGAATCTGTAATCAAAAGCGTGCGGTGCTCTTTGAAGTATTTTTATTTGATGAATCGAAAGCAATAATATTGTTACATTAAGAATTTTTTAGTCTACTTCAAATTCATTTTAATTATAGCTATCGCGATCAGAATGATTCTAGGGTAAAGCACATGTTTCTATACTAAATTTCATCTCTGGATCTTTTACAGATGTTTAGTTATTAAATTGCTGTTCCTTGAACTCAACTATGGCTGACTCTAAGACTCATTAATTGAAAAATAACAAAAGAGGATTAACGAGATTCTTTATTCTTTTGATAAACACCTTCGATATGTTTCTTTTTACACCGTTCAATCACATGCACTGTGCTTTTATCACGATCTCTCACTGTGACTTAATATGACATTGATTTATGTTTAAGATAAAAAACATATTGTAGAGTTAATTATTCACGGTGTATTAATGTGATAGCGCAATAAAGAGCTTGAGATTTCAAAAGCACTTGGGAACAAGGAACTTTTAAATTCCAATCAACTGACACACGATCGTTAATTATCTTCAATTAACACATCAGAACCTTTTCTCCAACTTGTACTTCTCAAATTTTGTTTAGTATTCACACAAATATAAATACATTCCTTGAAACACAGCAAAAATTGTATCCTCCCGCATCACTCTACCAAAAAACATCTGCCTAATCATTAAGTAGTTAGCAGAGCATCATAAATAGAAAAGCAAATAAACTGCCTTATAATCTTCCAAGAAAAGGCCAATTTTCTTACAAGAACTAATCTACTCTAATTACTATATTCACAACTGTTCCCCTAATAACTAATCAACCTCTACCTCCCCATTGAAATGAAATGCAACATTTTTAAATCACAAACCGACTTTTGTTCACCCTCCCTATTTTCCTCGACGTTCACCAACCCTCTCCCCATATCCATCATGTTCCACGACAATGACCCCGCTGTCTTTGCAATTGCGGTCTTCGCGCCGCGTCCACGCTCGGGGCGGCTCAATCTAATCGTAGCGAGCATTTTAATTTAATTACCCGGAGGAACATTGTTTCTGCCGCGGACGGAGTCGCGACGATAGCACGGAGAATCGTGGACGGACAGAGCGGAGGCCCGGCCGACACGATAAATCCCGAGTAAATCAGAATTTAATAACTGATTGCACGTGGGAGCAGAGGCGAGGGTAGCGTTGCGGCTGGTTGCCGCGCGATTTAGACGCGGCTTGATAAATGATTGGTGATTCACATCCGCTTGGTACGTATACGCGCGCCGATAGCGAGGCCCCGTGATAAACGCGCCGCTATTAGATCGCATGCAGCCAACGCAATCACGCGAAAATTACGAGGCCGAGCGAGCAGCCGAGCGAACGAGCCTGAAAATTTCTGAAAGATGCCGAGAAACGGCCACGACGCGGCTAAACTGTCCCGGGGCGTTTTCCCCGCGTTCGTTCCCTTGGTTCTACGCTGTTCTAGGGGCCAACAGGTGAGACAGGCCCCGATCCAAACACCGAATTTCAAGCTATAAACTAGGATCAGTGAAAAGGTGGACGCTTCCAGCTTGGAAACCTGCGAAGATAAGGGGGACGATTTTTCGAGGAGGGGTGTAGATGTGGAGGGCGGATTTGGGAGGAATGGTAGAATTTGGAGAAAAAGGTAGAAGAATTTTTAGGTTATTCAATTTTTTGATACATAAAATTCGTTATAGATATACCCAGTACCTATGTTGTTCTGATAGATATCTTGGGATTCTGCTTTGGTGACTTCAATGACGGATAAGGAAATTTTACAGAGCGATAAAGCTGTTCTTAAGGAATTTCCTGCAATTTAATTGATAAAAGGTTCGAAGGAACTTCCTGCAATTTGATCTATATTACGTGTTATTCAGAGGTATCGATGCTTTTCGTTTTTAATTCGTATCGATACCTACGACATGCTCACGTTCTACTTATGTACCTACTTAAGTTTATTCATATAATCATAGCAATATCAATTAATTTTGCTCACATCGCTGCAGCTTAAGTACGTACCTATATAAAATTACTTTTCACTCTTTTCTATTTGTTACACTGCGAATGAAAGAATGTTAGAATATTTGTGCGAGTGGTCTTTATGATTCGCTCCCCCATGAATTGTCGCGTTTTAAAAATGTTAAAAAATTGCAGAGCCCTGTGGAATTCTCTAATTCAATTTATTGTAAACGTGAAATGTCGTGGCGGTAACTCACGTCCAGGTCGGGACAGGTTGAGCGAGGCAATGGGGCTAAGAGATCCGTCATAAATTTCGTGCTATTAAGTTGCATGCGAGCGCACCGCAATCATGCCGCTGCACTACGATTTTGCCACTGTACCGCAATTTAAACGTCATACCACAATTACGATCGAGAAACGTTTCCAGCCTTTAAAGTCTTCTTTTCGAGCAACCGCTCGCTCTTTCCCGTAGCGCACCAGAGAAAGGGTTTGTTCGTGCGCGAAACAACTTCAGAAGCAGCTCGAATGCATTTCATTATTATTAACATGTTTATCAATACAGCGTGGAACACAAATCTTTGGATACAACTGTGCCTCATCTGCCTATTCAAGGATCAAATAAAATGAGTTCGTGTAAATTAAGCTACACGTATAATTCTGCCCTCCTTAGTTAAAATGTCGTATCTAGCATTTTGAAACAACTGAGAAAATTGAAGTTTTATCATTTACTTTGTACCGTCCTTATTTTCCTGCATTCTAATGAAAATATGTTGTCATTATTTCGTAACAGCCTAATATAATTTTTTTTTAATAGGTGTACCAGCAAGTAATGTATTATTAACGTAATAATTAATTAACTGTTTCAGATAGAATATTTTAAACATTTAGAAAGAAGTTAAGTTAAATACATTAGACTGTTTATAGATCTCTACGAAGCACGTAGAGTTTTCTAACTTTACTTGAAAGGTAAAACACGCGTGGAACTTCAAATATTTCAACATATATTGAAAAATGAAAAAATGCTAGATAGGACATTTTAACTAACGAGGGCAGAATTAATTCGGAAGTTACTTCGACTTGATATAGCAGAGGTGAACACAGAAACACAAAATTCTATAATTTATAAGTACATAATATGCTGACAAAGTGTTTCATTTATAAATGATTGTTTAATCAGTTTAATAATTCGTTGTATTAATTCATCTATGGTACTAACGTCCACCTGTAGGTACTAAATAGGGTATCGCATACAGTTGTTGACACCCATAAAATGATTGACACCCTTCCTCAAAAAGTAAGAAATATAATATAATGCTTCATTTATATAATAAAATATATCTATATTTCAGTGGCCCAGATATTTTTGTTCCGAATATAATTATATTTTATCATATAAAAAAAGCATTATATTATATTTCCTACTTTTTGGGGAAGAGGGTCAATCATTGTATAGGGATTAACAACTGTATGCGTTACTCTATTTTGAGAAACAATGAAATGAAATTTTCAAAATCCCAAGACGATCTATTAATTGGGGCCAGATATTTATAAAAAAATCTTTGAAGCACATCGATCATTCAGTGTACCAAAAGCGTTCTCTGAAACGCTTCAAGTATCGCCATGGAAATAAATAAAAATTCTGCTATTATTGCTGGCTCGTGCAGCTAAAAGCAACCCTTAATTTCCTCGAGAAAATTGATCTCTTCCCGTTCACGGCGATTATCGAGGCGCCTACGAATCGCACGTTCCTTCGTCCGCCCGGTTTTTCATCCCCCCGCGTGCGAGACTCGTTAAAAACAATATCGACCCGAACCAAATCGGCCTAATAACCAGGAACTTATCCGAATGTCTGTAGCGATCCACCGACCACGGCGTGTCTTTCCGCGATTTCTTCCTTGAACCGGTTTTTCGACATGCAATTTGCTTTTTGCGAACGCCACGAAGGTGCCGTTTACGTAGAAAACGTCGTTTCTTGTGAACGCGAATCTGGGACACGAGTTCCTTCGAAGGAATGATCGCTAGATCGTTTCTCCAGGCTTTAATCCGCAGAGGGGGTGGGGCCGCGGGGATGGGAACTGGCCAAAGTCGCGGAGAAGCGACTCGGAAAGTAATAAAAGGGAGATCGTTATCGTCCAAGACAATTAGCGGAGCATATAAATACGACGTATTTATAGTCTGTCAGCCGTATCTTTCCCACTGTTTCTTCCTCCCTCACCCTTCTACCTCCCTCGCCATAACTCAAGCTATTTCATTAACGACTTTTTCGTCTAGCTTCTGCTCGATATTTGGGGAATTTTGTGCAATTTTATAATGTATAAGTTTGCCCTGCTGGGAAAGAGAAGTCGAGGTGAGTTTGAATTATTTAGTTAGTTTAGTGAGAATTATTAGTACCGTGTGTGAGTCAAACGGACTCAGTTTAAGTGGATTTAACGAAGATTCTTTAAGTCGAGTTAAATAAATTATGCAGGATTTGTTGTGTAAAAACATCTGGACATTTTAATGTATGTTTTTAAAACGAGTTATTACCGTTTTGTGTTTAAATAAAGGATGAAGTAAGAAATAGGAAAAGATTTGTTTAAAAGTTATTTCTGCATGCCGCTAAGTTTTTTAGTTCCCAGAGTGTAATGAGATATGACACATAGCTCTGGCTCTCCAATTTTAATAAAAAATAATGGTGAATTTTTACTGAAAATTTAATAGCATTGTACATGAAATGCAGGCACATGAATTTTAAAAATAAAGTCCCTATTTCACTTAAATTTCCTGATGTAGATTTGGAACGAGGGTGGACTCGTGGCGTGTAGCACTTTGTTGGAAATTATTAACGTAACGACGTCGTGCGATAAAGCATTTCGTAACACACTGATATCGTTAATCGAACAGTACACCAAGCGACAGTCGACGATTCTTACGACTTTAATCCCTGAACAACATCCGGAATCATAAATTTTTATCTTATCTTTCGTGGAGAAACAGCTCCGCGATTCTGAATACAGTGTCCGAATTTGCGAATTTAAAATTCACATTTATCGTCTAAAATCCTTCTTAAACAATTGTCATTCAGATATTTAGAAGTAAATAATTGCTATCAACCTTTGTGTATGTTGTGATTAATTTACTTCCTTCCTTCCCACTTTTTCTCCACTGTTAATTCATTTTAAAATGCGACCAACAGATGCTGACAGCAACCACAATATGCTTATCTCTTTCTACGACTTAATTACAACACCAAGCAAAACATGCAAATCGAAGATCATTAATAATACCAAACAAGTCGGTATTAGAAAATTAGCAGCGAGTTTGAAAACTAAAGCAATCTATATAAATAATCCATACATTAAGATAAGAAAGATGCTGTAATAAAAAGCTCTCTAAAATCAATAAAAGCTCCTCTACAATCCACAACCTCAAATTCCTCTCAACAGACAAACTTACCCAAAGAAAAGATCCCAAACACCTTCGACACAGCTTTTCAATTTTCCCCATTCACCACTCCCATCGCCATCCACGAATCACAAAATTCCTTTCAACCGTGAAAACTCCACACAACCGTCTTAATCACAGTGGCACCAACTCATACAAACTTCAGAAAGGGAGGACCACAAAAATCCCAAAGATCCCACTTCTCACCACCCTAAATTTCCACGTTCACCAACAACAATCGGACTCGTATCGCGGTCGAGCGGTATCAGCGTCCACTTCGGAGCAGAGAATTGCGTGCAGCGGCCGAGGTATCGCCCATTCTCGATCGAGGATCGACCAGGGGAGCGCGGTCTCGCTCGTTCGCGAGGAATCTCGGGGAACGAAGGCAGAGGACGATTCAATTTGTCGGCCGCGGCGCGAGCGTTTTCTGGGGGCCCGTGGCGAGATTCACGGCGTGGCACGCAAACCACGCTCGAAAATTAGCTCGTGACCGAGCCAGCGGTGTTAGCGTTTGTAGTGGTAACACCGTGGCCGGGGTTGCCGGCGATACGAGGTGAACGAGAGCGAGAAGGGACTGCAGAAGGTGGCGGGGCGGGCATAGCGCGGAGGGAGGGAAAGAGAGACAGAAGGGAAAGTATAGAGCGAAAGGGCCGATGAAGATAGAGGGGGCGAGAGAAAGAAAGAAGTTTTGAAAAGGGACTAACGACCGGCAGTTAACGACGGCTCTGAAATTGCTGGTTGCCCGCTGCATCTTCTACGGCCGACCTGGCCGAGAATTATTAAACTGTAGTTTAGTTTAAATTAAGTTATTACCCGATGCCGTCCCGTCTTGCTCGTCCCTTTTCTACGCGACTGTGACCCCTGCAATGGGTCTCGCTCCCTCACGGAACCCGTCGATTTCCAGCTTCACCCCCCGATGCTTGGCATCGACACTTTTCCTCGAGGAATGCCTTTCTTCGATTGGAAGGGAGACGGGAGACTGATTTGGACTCACGTGGATTTAATCTGCCGGGCCATGCGTGAAATAAGTTTGAGTATTGTGGATGAAATGAAGGGATGACTGTGCATTATGGGTGGAAGAAGTATAGGGAGGTTTTAAGTAGGGGTGAAAACGGTAGCCATTGGGCTACTGGGGAGATAGGAATTTGGTAATTCATTCTGTATGATTTTTGGGGCACTGGCTTATTAGGAGCTTCAGCAGAGATAATTTGATGTGTACAGCTCTCTAATGTGCGATGAAAAACATAGTAGATACTTTTACCCTCAAGAGAGGTTGCTTGAAGTATCTTAATTGCGCCAAATTATGTAGAAACCTACCAACCCTCGTAATGATAATAAATTATTTAAATACAGTACGAATCTCGTAATGTTGTAATCTTAATTTTGCAACCGATTGCCAACTCTTAGAACATTTCTTACATTATACAATTAATAAAACTATCAAGTCATAGTTCCATTTTAGGCTTAAAAAATAAAAACTACAGAAAAAATTAATAATTATGCCACTCCCTATCAAATAACCCATTAAAAAAGTGGTAAAACAATAAGAAGAAATAAGATATACCCGATAGAAATAAAGCTACTTTTCTTTAATAATTAAAATCTGCAAATTTTTACTCATTTTCAGATCATTGAGGGTAGCTTTCTGCATGACTTGGCCCCACTGTACCCCATGTAATTCTAGTTATATTTCTTCTGTTCGCTATACGAATCAACGAGTTGCATTGGTAGCCTATCACGTCGCGTCTTAACACAGTTGACTGTAATTTAACTTAATACCGAAGGGACCCGCTTCCTGACGGAAGTTGATTTGATTCAGCGAAGAAACGTTTCAAGACGTAGTGCGTCTAGTTTCTCTATTTACATCGATATCTAGCATCTATGTGCAAGTGTGCTACACCGAGAAGTGTTTTATATGTTCTCGATGTTCCTTGAGACAAAATACTATAGCGTTCCGCGATATTCATAGCGATTGCGAGCTTGTCACGTGACCATTCCCGTTCAACGTTTCCCTCGCAATCGAGTTCTGATGGAAAACTCGCGTGCGAGTTCGAAGCGTTTCGCAATGACGGCTCTGTTTCTCTCTGTCATTTCACAAATTTAATGAACAGATAAACGCACGCTGTAGGAGTCACTTTTTGTTCCGACCTTCCATCGCGAATGGTTCTCGAGAAATTAATTTTTTTGTTTCCACACATTTGCGTCTATGCGTTGTGCAAAACTGTGCGCCGCATCAAACGTCGATCGAATCAGTTAACCGTTCTGAAACCGTGCGATAGAAAAACATTATTGGTTGTCCAGTTCCTTAAGCCTGATAAAAGATCTGAGATTGTCAGATAATTTGTAAGAAAACGAACCAGCGAGTCACGGTACAAATGAATGTTTTGAACCGTCGATAGCTGAAGATGGAAACCTGAAAGTGCAATGGAATGCACTGGGAAAGATACCTCGAGGCGTCCAAATGACTTCAGCTTCCTTAAGAAACTACCACGTTATCGTGGCATCCTGTCATTATTTTACGATTAGACGGAACGAACCGGCATTAGGCGGGTGGACAAAAAACCACCGATTTGTCGAGCAAGCCGAAAGCAACGGATAATTTAATCGATCTAGCAGCACAAAAAATGATAAATCAACGACGCTGTACTTCGCATACTGCGGTTCACACTTCTCACGTATTTTAAACACATTCAGCTCAAATTCAAACCATCATTATCTCGTGCATCGATTTTAAAATAGAACATTCAAAATTCCAAAACTATTCCCATCCCTTGGCCCATACAAATTCGCTTCATTATCTCAAACAGACCAGCTCTCTAAATAAAGAAAACGAGGATAGCTTCAATAATGTAGCAAGCAGAACCGCTAAAATTCGAAGAACTCTCAACACAACTAAAAAGAAGTTGCTCATCAATCACCACCGATCAATTCAAACTCTGACAGTAATTAACGCGATCTACATCCGAATGAACACGGGGGATATGCCTACCTGTGTGCCACGCGCGCTTCCCCTTTCATCTATGACGACTTTCTTACCTTACCAGCTTGTGTCTCCTCGAAGTCATTATTCACGAGTATCCCCGTGATCTATGCCAACTGCATTGTGCACTGCGCATTGACTGAACCCGAGGATCGATCGATCAAAACGGATCACGACGAAGGCAACTTGGGGGATGCCGGATGGGCGTGCACCGACGGCAAAAGGGCAGCGATTTCAAAGTGCCGCTGTAACGATCAGCAAACACTGAAAAAGCTTAGCAACCGTGTATTAAAGTTTGCACACGCGATACCACGGGTATCTTGCAGGGTCAGTTGTGCGTAGAACGCTCTGTTTGGTGTTTCTTCAAATTTTATTGCAAATGAATCGCCCGTGACCCGTCTAAAGGGCGAGGCCTGTAGATTGTGGCCGACAGAAAGTTTAAAAGGTTAACGATAACAGAAATACTATGATTTATAGTGAGAGGAGTCTTTAGAAAAGAGTAATGACCATTTTTCAGCTTTCTTTAAAATGATATTGGAGTTTCGAGGGAATTGAAAAACTCAAATCAAGTCAAGTTGTAATCGAATAAAAACAGTGTTGGGGGAATTGTTTGATGGTGAATATGGGATGAAGAGTGTAGGTGGTCGTTGCGTTTTGAAAGCCAAAAATAAAGTCTAGGTGTGGTGGACATCTTGAGTCTTTTATAGTGTAAAGGGTAGCTTAAAGGATTTCCAAGTTTATTCTATATTAAATTTTGTAAGTTTAGGTTGCAACGGTTGATAGCTTAATGTACAGTTGAAAGTGTTCTTGATTCTACTCCATTTCCCTAATTCTAACTCGACACCTTCAGTCCTTAGCAATTCAAATTAAGTTATTAACCTGTGAGAATAAAATACGGATGAGCAAAGCCATGAATCTTGAAATTTGTTTCATTAGGAAACTGCATGTCCTAATTGCTAATTACAATGTGGTAAGTAGAGAGATACTCAGTGTTTTCTGATGTAACCAAAAAGGATAGGATGAAATTTACTTCAATATCCCTGTAGAGTAAATGAAACATTTAATTTTTTTAAGTCTGTACTACGAATCGGCGGCTTTCAAAGTTCAAATGGCCAAACTTGAATGTAGATGTGCGTAAACCCAACTATTTTTTAGTTGAAATGAAGAGTGGCGACGAATTCGATGAAAACTCGAAAGTGTGTGTGTAGACAGTGTTAAACAGGAATTTCACGGACTATACAAACGCTTTTAGTGGCAATAACGACGCAACTTTAGCCATCCGAGGGAACTCGGGACAGATTATCGTTTCCAAGCACTCAGGGTGTCACGGTTAACAAAGGCTATTCACTAAATTTTAGTTGTCGTGTCATTCATTACTGAGTGTTAATTTTCTAAACACAGCGTAGATCTCCTACACAACGTTTGGAGTTTAACAAACACATCATGAAACCCAAGATTAGAAACTCCAGAGCTAAACACATCCCTCTAATTAATGTAATTAGGCTAACCCGTGAAAAGCAATGTAAATTACAAGCAAATAAAATGAAAAATTTAAATGGAAAACATGGTAGAATCCACGGCATCACCCCCTTGCACCCCAAAGATTATAAAACACTTTCGAAAAATATTCTACGCATCCAGGAAAATTATTCGCACTTCAAAAAATCTCAAAAGAGAAAAAAAGAGCTTTTTCAATGCGCAAGTCATATTATTCCAGCGAAAACATGAAACAGCAAAGCAGAATGCTATGCTGACACTGTCAGGCAATACAAAAGCCGATGAACGATCAACCATGGCACCTAATTTATGCTCCACAGTTTCTTATATGAGACTATCACTTGCAGAAAACCAATGCACAAATCGCCAATAGATTATTCCTCCGTTCGTTTCCCGTTTCGCATCGTCTTTCGACAGCGAACGCTTGCTCGCCAGTTTATCTCGATTTTATTCTCCCGCGGAATATTAATTAGCCCCTGTCAGTGGCCAACGCTTCGACGTTCTTCCGAGCGTTAATTTCCTATAATGTATTTGCTGTAATTAGCCGCCGCTCATGGCATCGCTAATAAAGAGAAAATTATTGGATTCCATCGGCCGATTGAGATAAACGGTCCAGATCGCTTCATTGAACTGACGATCGTAATGCCCGCCTCCCGTACCTGCTTTCCGCTCGACGTAATAAATGACGATCGTTAAAACGACCTAATTTTTACCCCTCGCTTCACGTAGGAGTCAGTTTCGGACGGCTTCGTTTGGGAATAATAAAGTACAAGTGTCGCGGGATGGTTGAGACGAAATATTAGCTTTGCAAATCGCGGACGACGCGACTATGAACTATCCGCTAGTGGCTGGGACTTAATTAAGCGCTGGGTTTAATGATCTTGGCTTAATTAAAACTACACCGGATACACGTCGCGCATGACGGCTTGTCGCGGGAATAAGTAAATAAGGAAGCTGGAAACAATTTGCGCAATTTTCCGCACGTTCTGTTTTGCACTGTTTTGAATAACGTGGGGGCAAGTACGATCTGGGATAGATTAAACGGTTATAATATAGTCAAGCGTGCGATAAACGGTTTATCGCGAAGACTTTTATTCTGGAATGTGTATTGTTTTCATGGGTACAAGGGAGTTTTCAGTTATAACAACTCTGTCTCGTTTTACGCGAGTAATAGGTTTGAAATTTCTTGATGAATCATTAAAAAAAATTAGTAATTGGTATTTTTGTTCCTGTATTAGAATCGGATACCGAGATATTGTGTGCATTAAGAGTGGAAAAGTCTGCTCCGAAGAATTATAATTTGACTTTTCGCACTTACAGTGTTTTCCAGAAGAACTCTTAAATTATTTATAAAAAATTAACGATCACTTCCATCAATATTTATTCCAAATTTTGTCAAGGCGATATTCGTTTGTAACTTGCCTTTTCTACTACAAGAATCCTTATAGCTCCTTAAACCATCGCTATCATTATAATCCTCAATCCACATCAACAACCAGTTCACAATAATTACTTATCACGAAGATCTGCTGCAATTAACTGGACATAGAAGATCGAGCAGTCCGTTTACGCCAAGGCACAGAATCTTACGTGACTCGCCGATAAAAGGCATCGACTGGAACGATAAAATCCCAGGACAACAATGAGGCCGAGAGCGATCATCGACGAAGCAACTTCAATTACGCGCCGCTTGTAATTAAATGTCGACGGGAGCCGGTGTTGCTGATAATCCCTGAATACTTGTCAGTTGCTCTCTCGCCTATTACACTCCGTGAACTCGTTAACCATTACGCTAGGCCTGAACGTCTGACAATCTTGTTGAAACGTTTCTTTCACTGGCAACACATTGGTCAACAGCTCAGTTTTCACCGAGACTAAATGCCTCTGGGGATTATCTCAGACTGACTACGTTGCTGAAGAGCGAATTTATGGAAAAGGGTATTCGTCGAGAGTTAAGACGCAATTTTTTGCGGCAATATTATCGTACTGAAGAACCCTTAAACACACTCGGTGGATTTACTGAAGACAGATCTTCTTGAGATGAAGATCAAGTGCTTCTAAATATTATTTTAGAGTTGAGACTGACGATAGATTGAAAACAATGCACTGGTGAATTGTTGATTAACTGGATTTCGGACTTGTCGAGGAAGCAATCAAATGTTCGTACATATTAATTTAGATTGACTATACTGGTGATCAATAAAATGAAAAACAGAACGCATTGAGAAGACGATCAAGCACTCCCGAAGACGACCTAAGACTGCACTGATGACCGGTGAGTTTACTGAAACCAGAGTTTCTTGACGAGGCAGTCACACTGTTCATTAAACCATTTGAAAACTGACTATATAAGTGACTGACAGATTCATTGAAAACGAACGACGTCAAAAAGGTAAAATCGAGTTTTTCTAAAGATCAGTTATGGGTAGCTTGAGTAACAGACTCACTGAAAACTAATCACGTCGAAGACTTCAAACGCGCGAATTTGCAAGACAAAAGGCAAAAAAGGAGATCCTTCACGTCTGTCAGGTGTGACAGGTTTATCTTAAACAGTGTTACGTTAAATACTCGCTGAACTCATTAGTTAGGTTGCCCACTCGCAGTTCACGGTACGTGCGGTTTGCTGGGCTAGTTGGCCCATTAGCGAAATTAGAAGACGAGGATTTTAAACGTGGACGTAATGAATGCGGAACACACAATTGTACATCCCGTTCAAACTGCTACTGTTTCCTGGTTTTCTTTCTTTTCCGAATGTTTGCTACTCAATTACTTTCGAATGTTGTTTGCCTCCACTGTGGGGGATCTACCTGGATACTGGAAGAAGAATCGATGGTTCTGGGAAGAAAAATTGCTGTGTTAAACTTGCTTCTGCGGACAAGCTTTCGCTACTGGAAACGACAGAGGAATTTGTTGCTTGTAGGTTGTAAATAGCAGCGACAATCAAAGGAATTTTCGTGACGAATGTTACCATTCCACCATGAAAGAGTTTAAGTTTATGCGAGCAATAGCAGAGCTACTGAAGTCGCTTCCAAAACGTTGAATATTTTAATACATCTTTCCAGAAAGGAAATTATTTGGAAAATGAAAATTATTCTGCAAAAACTGTGTTCCTTAAGTGAACCACAAAGACATTGATGACTTGATTATTGTTTTTCTCGAATGACGAATAAGCATAACGACCACATTTAGGTCCCAAAAGTGGCAAAGGTAAGAGTTGGTCAAGATCGCCGTGTATTTCCACGAAACAGCAGGGAAAAAGTTGAGAGAGTTAAGTGGCACTCCCTTCAAGGCATAAACAAGCGTTAGGGACATGAATGGGATCACGTAAAAAACAGATTTCCACCCTCGATCTCGTACACGAAACGTGATTTCAGCCCGTCAGCTCGAAGGAAGGGTGGAAAAAGGGCGTTGCGGATTGGGGCTAACCCTGTAAGCGATCCCAGGGGCTCGTCAAGAACGATCTTATGATTGACCGTGTTACGGCACTCCCTGTAGACCATTTCCAGGGCGTATCTTCGAAATACACACGAACGAGAGGCTGCGCGTGCAAGAAATCACGCTGGAGACTATCTCGTAATGATGTCCACTTCTGTATTGCCAGATTTCCAGTCAGGATTCATTTTTGTAGTATTGAACCATTCTAGCAGCTATAATGGGCAAGTGATTTCGAGTATAAATGAGATATTCTGATTGGAAAGTAAATTGTTTTCAGATTTTAATAATGTTTTAAGTATTAATGAGTTATTTCAACCATAATACTCATTTGAAATGGAAAATATTGCGAGGAATTAACTTTCTAAACAGCAAATCGTATACACACGTATTTTCAACAAAGTGTCATAAGGATATTTTCAAATTCTATAGCGAATAAGGCGAATGTTGAAACGAAAGTTCATTAAAGGCTATATCAGATATTTTCGTTTTTTTAACACTAATTTTCAGAACATATACCTTAATCTTCCTGGCATAAATAATGGTGCCGTTACCGCGCAGATTAATTCGAATTGCAAATCAAGTAACAAAGTAACGACTAATCTGCACGTTCACTGTTGCTCGTGCTAAAAGATTGGAGTTTGGAAAGCGATAACTATGCAAAATATTGCAGGAAGGAACGTGGCAGCAAATACAACACTGCCTTTCAGGTTAATCTAAAAAGCAAAGTGTTGCTCTTCGTATAAGTATCAGCTATATTCTACAGCAATCCATGCTATTATCAGGAATTCCTTAATTCATTCAGTTTCCCACAAAGCTTTAGTCTTCCTCAATTCGTTTATCTAACTTACAAATTTCAAACACCTTGTTCTTTATTTAGAAACATTATTCCGACAAATTAAGAGGTATTTAATTTTTATCTTCCTCTCCAATCTCCCCCTATAATCCATTCTCTCAAAACAAACTCTGTATACATATTGTAATTTCAATCTTCGCTACATCCAAAAACCCTTTTAAGCTATCTTTTTCAATCACTTAAACTATACTCCAAATACCAACAACAACTCCTCAATTATATCTCGAATAAACCCTTCCACAGTAATCAATCCTCTACACATATGTACCTCAGTCATGAAGCAAAATAAACTGCACAAAGAAACAGAAGAAAAGAAAAGGATCCCTCGACTCGCAGCCCAGGTGTCCCCATGAAATCGTTCGCAAACCGGAGCAAAAAGGAAGGTGTGCACAACTGCTATTTTCCTGGCCGCGATATATAGCGCAGCTGCACCGATTATTGGAGCCATCGCGCGACTTAACGGTGAAGTAACCTGGAAAAGCAGCCTTACCTTTCTTCTCGTCATCCTCGTCGGCGTGATCGGCGACGTGATGAAGATGATGGGCGGCAGGATGGTGGCTAGTTATCGGCGGCACCAGGGGGTGGTTCCCCAACGCCGGATGCGGATGATGAGGATGATGATGACTGAGGAACCTGACAGCAGCGGCGGCCGCCTGATGCTGCGCCTGCATCGTCTGCTGTACCTGACTTTGAACCTGCCCGAGTACAGGATGATGCGGTGGCCATCCTGTCAGGTGAAACGGAAACACGGGTGTCGCCCTCTGGAACAGCCTGGCCGGCGTCAGGAGAGAACCACCGGAACCAGTGGAGCCGCTACCAGGAGGCAGTGGGAAGGACAGACCACCTCCTGGTTCCAGGACCATGTTTGGTACCAACTTGCTGACTATCTGTCTCTCCGTCGGAGAGGCCTCAGTTCCTTTGCATTTATGAACACTCTCCTGGCTACGATCGACGCTACACCTCGGGTATCTGCAGCTTCTTCGTGACCATTGGGAACTGGCTATCCCTGGAGAACAGTCCTCTCACGTCGCGCCACTTGGATCGTTGACTCGAAGTAGCATGGACTGATCAGTGGGGAACAAGCTTGTCGTTGCTGCTGCGAACTCTGCTGTTTGTTTACATCTTTTCAACCTGTAGATTCGCGTTATTCGAGGTTCATAAAATGCTTCCCGCGATGACGTTGACTGCCGGGGTTCATTGGAGTTTAATGACGCCGAAAGGAAAGGGCGTAGCGAGTATGAACGACTGGCGGGACGTGTCTGTTCGAAGGGAGCTGAGGCAGGTAGCCGTCGGAAAGCGTGATTTAAGACCCTTGTCGTTTCCAGTCGATTTCTCTTCTACGTTGGGTAAAAATGTGACTTTCTACTATCCTCGCATGTGCCGCATCAACGCGCTGTGGGATACACTGTCTGATAGCGAATGTCTGAATAATTTCCTCCTAGATTTATCAAACTATAGAACTGTCAGGCTAAACGAACAGGATTTTGATGAATACGATGGACGTGAGTCAGTCTGAAGAGTCCTTCAGTCTCATCCACGAATACAGTCTCTCGAAATTGTCACTCCAGCCACTCCAATAGTTTCTCGCCGATTGATCTTCGATTCTGCTTGACGCTCAGTCCAGATAACGCTGTCTGCAACGTGTGTCGATCCTCTGCCGCGGAGTCAGCACGTCGAACAGAATGAATGTCACCAAGCGAACTGGACCATCGGGGAAAACACGGGTCCCGGAACACTCAAGGATTCGCACTTCCTGAACAGGGTCAGAATATCGACGACGTGTCGTTGCACCTGGACGCTGGGTTACGCAACCGTTAACGACGAAAACACTGATCAGCTGACGTGATCGGAAACACGGGCAGCTCGGTGCGGCGAATTCGGCCGCGTAACAAACGGATTCCAGGGATTCCTTGCTGGCAAGGTCCTGTTAGTGTTAGGACCACTACGGCACGAGCCAACGGCACAGCACTATCTGCCTGGAGAGTCAAGTCAACGGCTCCCCTCTGTCCATGAGCACCAAACGGGTTTTGGTCGCCACCCAGCGGCCTTGGATTGGCCGGGCAGACGGTGGGTTCACCGGTGCCACTCCATTCCCGGCCAATGGGAGCGGATGGATTACGGATGGAACTCCGCCTCGTGCACGGTTTTTTTGCCCTGGAATTGAATCGACGCCCCTTCCTTCCAGTAACAGCAGCCTGGTGGGGATGAATCAATTGGTGGCTGCCCTGAAACCGGCCGCAAGATGGCTCCTCCCTACCCCACAGCATTCGGAAAATCACCCCTGCCGTGGACCCGGCACCGTCGACCTTAGCCTCTAACTCGCGCCACGAGATAGACTCGCTCCGTTCTCAAGTCGAAATTTTCAAACAGGGAAAAAGCTGGTGGGTGCTTCGTGGTCCTCTTTTTTGCTTCTACTCTTTGGCACCACAATTTTCCAAGGGTGGTTTAGCGGAAGGTTAAATGTGTGCCCGCGGAACCGATGGTCAGACTTCTATGACCGTCTGAGACGATGATATGAGTCAGCACCGTTTGCTCGTCTTCCAAAGAAGGAGCAGAGCAACGTTTCCCTTTCTTCGCGGTCGTTCTCCGACGATTGTTGTGCTTCCACCACTCCGCGCAACCCCCACCAGAGGCGTATCTTCCACCCCTCCAGCCCTCGGGGGCACGATCCTCTTTTAATAAGAGGAGCTCAGAGCTCGGAGGCGTTAAGTAATTACATCTATTCTCTTCTGGGGAGGAAATTACCTGCGCCTCGGGGTGGGAAAAATTAGGAAATTAAAATTAACCCCCGCTACCAGCGCCCGGCCGACCCCTCCATCTTCTCTCCTCTCTCGCCGTTCCTGTCCTCCTTCCTCTCCCTTTCTCCTCCGCGGTTCTCTCGCTTTCTCTCTGCCCCTCAGCCTCGCGCACTCCGCTGGAACTCTTCGTTCTCGAATTTAGGAGGAGCCGGCGGCCATTACCGCTTACGTAATCTTTTTACAGTGGCGGCAGCACCTTGTTAAGCAAAGTTATTTAGCGCGTGACGCCGGCTTAGCCCAGTTGCCGGCGTGTCCCCATCTATTTCGCCAGGAAACTACTCTGCCCCCATATATTCGGCCAAAACAATCTCGATCATGTGGTTCCATCTTGCCATTCTCAAAGATTCCAATGATCCGTCTGCTTCGCAGTGACCGAGCAGCGTCTTCTGCTTCATTTCACGATGCCCCGTTTCCAGAAATACTTAGTTACTGGCACATGAGGATTTGTTTGTCAGATGCCAAATTTCACAATTTGACGAACACGTGTGCAATTCACAAAGATGTACACTGAGTTGAAACATTACAATTCACTGATTCTCGTCTGATCACTTATAGGAACATTCTTAATGATAGGTACTGAGGAATATTCGTTTAATTAATAATTACAGCCCTATCAGAATGATATATCTACGGCAAACAATTGTCAGTCATCCTGAATTCCTATTTTCATACGCCACTTTGGTACGAATTGATAGATCAATAGAATCATGACGTCCTCCTCAAATTAAAAATTCGCTGCATCCTATTTGTCGCGCGACTCGAGTTTGCAGAATTTATGCTCGAGCAACGTGCGCGTGTCGAGGGAGACGTTATCAGCTGACAAACGCGTTTGCAGTCAATTTGCCTAGTAACAGATGCGTTTCTATTATCTGTTATACAGTGTCCCTCGTTCTTTGTGCACCCAGCGTGGATACACAAATAGGTGGTGTCAACGGGAATAGATTTTTTAAGATATCGGTAATGCAGGTGACAGTGTCTGTATTTGTAGAAGACACAGGAAAATCGCAATTCATTTAATACCACAAATAATTTCCCCATTATCAATTTGATATCGTTTACTATCAACAACAACATCGTGGCTACTTCTGATTCCATTATTACCTATTTGAATTCCTACGTACCCTTTTCATTCGCGATCGCATATACCGTAAACTAGGGGAACATTGGCAATACGGGGGAACATCTATTAAAAAGAAAAAGAAAAAAATATTTATGCATTTTCACACTTGCAGTTCCTTAATTAAAAAAGTAAGAAAATATAAAACAGAGTGCATTGAACACAAAAAGAAACAAATTTAAGTATTAATCTAAGTTCAGATATGGTAAAATTTTACTTTTTAACATTGGCAGGTATTTAATATGTATTAAAGAAGGATAAGGACCAAAATTTTATGCATTTTGACACTTGTAGTGCATTTGCAAAAAACGCAATGTTATGATACGATACTTAACGCAAATATAAAAATGTTAATTTTTATATTACATAGCAAAATGTTCCTCTATTTTACGGTACCAATACAATTGATATTTACAGAACAACCGTAAGCTCTTAAGAATATCAGAGACAGATATCTGAATTCGAGCTCCAAAGAAACCCCACTCCTTCGCGCAACCCTGCACCACCAATAATCCGTCGAGAAAGAATGGTTACGCCAAACTGAAGAAGAACCTGAAAGTTCTTAGCGAAAACGGTTCACACCATCCCCCCGTTCAGTGGAGGGCCCCCGAGCTGGTGTACATGTACACACACGGAGCGGCGCGAAGAGGAAACTGGCGAGTTCCTAATTTACACAGCCGCCACATTCTCCGAAGCCCTTTTGGCCCAGGCTCCAGAGTGCCGTCGGAACTTCGCCGACGATTAAAACGCTTTAGTAATTAACTGGGTCTCCTCACCTTCCGCGGTAACAGTTACCAACCCACCAGCGGCCTCCTTCTACCAACCAGTGGCGAGAAAGCGTCCTCTCTCCGTTCCTCTTTCCCTTCCTTCGTCGGGGCGCCTCTTCTTCTCACCCTCTTTCGCCTCCCCCTTTCGCGCCACTTCTGGCCTGCTGGCGCATATTTAGGGATCGCCGGTTAGAGGTTGCCCGGGCAACCACGCCGAGAAGCCCTCTGTCGTTACCAGGGCAACCTTCTCCTCTCCTTCATCTTCCCTCCCGGTCACCATCCGCGGGCACGGGCAGATTCAATTCGTGAGAGCGAGAACGAATCGACTCGCGAGTGGAAGGAGGCGCAGCCACGCTGCCCTTAGGCCCCCGGGCTGGCGCGAGGGAAAAGGGAAAAGATGCCGCACGTTCGGTGATTGTATTTGATAGCCCGGCCGTGGACGTGGAGAATGAACATTCGACCTTGATTAAAGCCGAGTCTGGCTTCCTACAGAACCTCTCCACTGGATATCGCCCTCTCTGCTAGCTGAGCCTTTCCGCGGGAACGCTCCGAGAAATTTGAAATCGCCTCCAGAGATAAGTGCGAATGAAGCTTCTCTCGACGTAGAAAACTGTTGCCGAATAATCATCAATGGGGGAATAATCATCAACTGTGGGTCTGTTCGGGTGAGACCTTTCTGTGGCTCTGGAGAAGTTCCAGCAATGTGATAAATTCGACTGAAGATCTCAAAAATATCAACGAACTGTACCGAAGAACAATCTGACGATCTAAAACTTGTGGTGTTTGAAAGAAATTATTTGTACTCCGGTTTTCGCATAACCCTCCCAATAATGTAGAAAGGATTCGCACAGATGTGTGTCCGAAGATCGCCGAGATAGCGCGAGGCGATCGCCTATCCGGTAAGAGAACGAAGCTCGTCGACTCTCCCGATCCTGGTAATAAAGAAAAACGGCGTCGCCGACGGGAATTTCCATGACGCCGTAGAAAATTCCGTGAAAGGAGCGAACAGGGGTTTGGGGGCATGAAAAATTGATCGACCACGATATCTCACGTTTAGGCGAATCCGGTGAAGGAAGCAGGACACGCGCGGCCCATACATCAAAAAGCCGCCTGCTCTCCAAGCCGTGCTTTAATATAAAACTTAAATAACGATACAACGGCGTCATGACGAAAATGGGAAATAATCTTATGAATAAGTCCTTCCCCGGGGCGTGCTTGGCTCAGCTGGCTCGCCGGGAGATCCCGGCAAATTTGAGAACCCCCCGCGATTTTACAAATTACCTCTACATGATCGTCGACTCTGCACCAGCCACCGATTAATTCCTGTCTTCCGGTCACTCCGTTCAGTTTGCAAACTTCGCTGCGCCATTTTTGACGCATCGCGTCTGGTCCCTTGATAGGTACACCCCTTAAAGAGGCTTCAGATTTTTTCACCAAAATCTTGGGGGTCGTTTCTGGTCAAGAAATGGAATTAAGGGGTTAACGTGAATGATTCCTCTTTCGTAGTTTCTATTATAGCTCCAAAGATCCGAGGATTGCATAAATTCGCGCAGAAATACTGAAGATTCTCTGATTGTTAAATGTTTCTCCTGTTTCTGCTTGCTCATGTGCTATTTGTATACGAATGTTTTTATAACGAGGTAAAAATGAGGCCCATACATATCGCGAGTGTATTCAGTTCGTTTGAGAAATGATTTTAATTAGCACCCTAATTCTAAATTGTTACTTCCTCCTTTCACGGTTCTATTTCCGCTTCAAAGTTATCTGAGAAGGTTATTGCCCGACATTATCGATCTTAAAAATTCTACACACGTACACGAGCAGTGCAGATAACGATACATCTCGTGTGTGTAACTGTTATGCTTGGTGTTTTCTTGCCCAGGGGCGTATAAGCACAGGAACAAATAAATTAAATTTAGATTAACATGTGGCTGTTCGCGCTAATTACCGTCTAACTAATAAAGTAAAGTCCCAATAAATTCTCCATTCTCCTCCCATCTCGTTCCCCTCATTTGGGCTTGTAGTACTTTTAATTCACCGTGACTACCAATCCCGGAGCTTCTTATTGCATTTAGTCCAGTGATACAAGTTCCTAATCAAGGACCGACCAGTTACAATCAATGTAAATTCATTCATATAGCTTAATAAAATACGACACCTTCACACAATTTATCCGTTACATTCAATTGTAGGCGAGATCTGCGCTCTTCTTTTAGCCTCCATTGCGATGAAAAGTATCTAGTTAGTCAATTTGCAGGCGGACTTCGATAAAAATTCTACGCTCGTTTGGCGGGATAATTATTTTGCTGATAAGTCCGGGAAGAATTCAGCAGGCGCTGGCAAATCGAAAGCGGCTCGCCAGTTTGTTGCCGCGTGCCAAGAGTCAGGACGACTAATTAAGTGCGCCGTAAGTTAATTGAGCCGCGTAGGAGGAGAACCGAAGATACGAGGGAAACGTTAAACTGTGTAAACATCGGGCTAATTACTTCGAGACTTTATCGTGCTACACAGTTGCTCCGTTAGTGTGCTCGGATACACGGACCCTTCTGTATGCAATACTCCGTGCAATATCAGAGTCGAAGGAAGAGCTGCAAAGAGGAAAGTGTAGGCAAATCACGGAGATAGGTAATTCAAGCAAAGTGAAACGAAAAGCGAAAAACTGAATTATATTGGCTCGTTAGGGGTATCCATAAATAATCATGTTGACTCATTGGGCACCAGAGCTATCTTCTTCTTATTTATTTTTTAATTCACTTTATTGAAGGGGTCACTATGATAGACTAAAAATGGTAGAATAATTATGGAGGTGATTTTAAAGAAATTTATGAACTTTATTAAAAATGTAACATGAGGATATTATGATACGTATAAAGAAGAAGGAATAACATTTTTCCAGATTTTTTAAACAAAAACTTGTGGCACAGGAGCCGCAAACACTTGATATGTATTTTCTATTTGATTTTTTAAGGCATGGCAAATATTTGAAAGCAATCCTTCCTTTTGGTAGAAAATTGAAAATGATGAGAAAGTTCAAAAGTGTGTTAAGAAAATCTGAAAAAAATATTTTTTGTTCTTCTTTATACATATCATAAAAACCTTATGTTACATTTTTAATAAAGTTCATAAATTTCTGTAAAATCATCTCCAAATTTATCCTACCATTTTTGGCCTGTCATCGTAACCTCATCCCTTAAAAACAGTAATTTAACGACACTTGTAAACAATCTTACAATCATAAAAGAATATGAAAATCCTTTACCATTTACATGGAATTTTACGTGCCAGACGATGACATATATTATAAACTTAAGGAGCGGGGAAATGTAAAATATAAAAGCTCACGGTATGAAAATATTTTAACTGAGATCGTAAGTGATTCGAAGAGGGAACAATATCTATTATATTCAGCGAAGCACTTTTTACGATTATCATTTGAAACACATGATTAGACATAATTGCCGTAAACGATGGAAATTGAAGCGCACATTAGCAGTTTCGTGTTTCCTGAATCGATCCCCGTTCATGAAATATTACGTAAGCGTGATAGCGCGGTATAATGGTTCTCGCGATCAATGGATCAGTGTTGCCCTGCCGTGCTTATGAATTGAAATTTCTCAATGCAAGTTCCGTCGCGACCTCGTTGCTCGTTAACTGACGTTTGACGTCTTTATCGCGTGCTGCCAGCGAGAAAAAAACAGGATCGACGGAGCGAAAAAAGAAGTGGGCAGATTAGAGGAGCGCAGGGGCTAAGAATGGGGTTTAAAGCGCGATCATTAAATCGCGTCTAGTCATCGAGACGCTCTTTCGTCCTCGTTCAGTATCCGCTATGAATCACGGCTCTTCTAACCCAGAAACTTCATTCTCCTATTAGGATTTTTGGAAAATTGTTCAATCTGTCCTTGCAGGTGATATTGCCAATATACTAAACAGGAGCAATAGAACGATTGTTTTGAAATTTTTTTATTGTATATTGAAAATATCCTATGGCAACGAAAATTGTCCTATGACAACGAGTTTTAGGTTGCCAGAAGTGACAGAAGATTTGAATGTAAACTTTCCTTTGAGCGGAAGATTGGCATTATATTATCTCAGGAAAAGAAAATTGTATATGTTCGAAATGAAGCTCGTGATATACTTGGATAAAGTTGGTAGACGATAAGAAGGCGCGTTTACTTATATCTGACACAGATAAAACGCTAATTAAATTACGTTAATCAGAACATGAGTACGATATCGTAGTTCGTAATACTATGATATTGAGAAAGGCCTATCTATTTTAAATGAAATCTCCAGTACGATGCAATGAATGAATTACAGAATTCACGTACAGAAAAGTATTAGACATTATCCACAAGCGTCATTCGCCGTTCAGTAGGTTCAACAAGGGTGATTTCAATATCTAAAAAAGAAGATCAATATAAACGACTCTCGGCATCAGCCCTCAGAAAATATTCACACCAAAAGACTAAAGCCTCCAAATTCCGTGAAATTACATTTAACATCAACCCCTTCACGAAATCTCCGCTAACTTCTAAAACGACCACAAAAACTCGGTCATCTCGAAGCAAAGATCACCAAGCCCCAAGCCATGCAGCATCCACGAGCACCTCGAGGAACCGAGGAAAATCTTTCTTCCCACCCCATGCACCGCGGAAGTCGAGGATCGCGGTGAATTCGCGGTCGCTTTGCAAGTCTAATTGCCAGCACAATGAAGCGCGCGAAAGAGGGGCGAGGGAGGGAAATCCTCGAGGAAGAACAGCGTCGAAGGCGGGGGGGGGGAAAGTCTTGGGGGAAGAACAGCTTGGAAGGGCAAGGGGGGGAGAAATGTCTTGGAGGAAGAACGCCGAGGAGGAGACTTAGCTGGTAGTTCGCGAGGGAACGGCCATAACAGGAGCGCAAAAATGGGGTTGCTGGTGAAAGGGAGATGCAAAGATGGCTGCGGCGGAACGACGTGTCTTATACGTTTCCTCCGTCCCTTTTTCCCGCGTCCACGTCCCGTCTGCTCCCTGTCCGCCTCGCTTTTCCTCGCGGCCCCGTTCCTTCCTCTTCACTTCGCCCAGGCGCGGAGGATTCGAGTCACGCGTCGGCGGTTAGTTCTGATTAGCGACAGGGCGAATGACGTACCACTGGCAGGATCTCGTGTCTCGAATACGATAGCAGAGTGTGCAGGGCTGCCGGTGGCAAGACCAGGCCAACGTGACCAAGCCACCGGTTTCTGCTTTATGGGAATTTATTTAGGGGGATCTGCGGCGACTGCACAAGCGTGGCCTGGCCGTGTACGATGTGCGGAAATCAGCGCCGGAACCCGATGAAGTGGCGACTCCAGCGCCGGAGATTTCTTATTCCTGGCAGGTTCTGACGGGAGACGAGGCTGCTCGCGGCACTGGCTAGGTGCTGCAGGTTATGCGCGTTTAATCGATTAACTAACATGCAGTGAGCTGAAAGAAATTGAAATGCTGCGTGGAAAAATAGGGGGACACGGCGTAGTTGGGTATTGATCGGTTGGTTTGCGCTTGTAGTAATTGGTGTAAAAGTAAAGGATGATAATGGAGATGATAGAGGGTTTTCAAGATCGGGATAGGGAAATGAGATCTGTTAAGCTGCAGTTTTATAAGAACAGTTAAGGGGTGGCACTTGCAATGACGAAATGGGACTTTAAATCAACGAGAACTGTAGGAGACACAGAATGGGGATGTAGAATTTGGGGGTTTGAAGTTGTGTTGGACTGATTAGAAAACACTTGTAGCTAAATATTTAGTAATGAATGAAATGAAGAAGTGACGTGGAAGAAGAAGCTAGCTTAGATTTTTGTTGGCAAATTTCACGTAGATACCTATATGTTCTATGAAAATTCCTCTCTTGCAGAATTTTAACTTCACTAAGTGTAATTGAAAAATGTGAGCATTATCGGTGGCGGATTTAAGGGGGGAGCCCTATTTAGGACGTCAAGAATAAGGTGATTTTGGGGAATTTTTTTATAAGAAACTGTTAAGCGGAACTTTTCCAAGCTTTCGGGGTATTTTAGTTCACATTCAAACAATAGAAATTAATTTTTTCGTTACAAAGTGATTGCTAGAAATGGAGATATATAAACAAATTCGTAAGACTTCGCCGCCGGAGTTGCAAATTTGCGATTATGTTGGAGACCCCAATTCTTCCCTGAAACAAAAAACCAAGGGTTTTCTTAAATAGGCCTCCCCCCTTAAAAAAAAGGCCCAGGTGGCAAACGTTCTGGCATACCCTGTATGCATAACAGAATTACAAATAAATTTACGTACGGGTGGTATGAAAATTATGGGAAACAAAAAATCATGTAGTGTTTGGATATAACCATAATATTTTTTTCTTAATATGGGGCCCTAGGGGCTTGTGCCCAGGCGGCAACTGCTCGTCGGCCGCCAGTTAAATCCGCCACTGAGCATTATTAACATTTCTGCAGTGTGTACCTACTATCTTTCCAAACACTTTCTAACGCGTATTTTTACGACCTTAAACGTGGTGGTGCCTCCTAAACGCAGTGAGTAGGTACTTTGTCTTTATAAAACGATAGTCATTGTTTTCTCATGATTTGCAGCATGTTAGTTGCATCAGCAGTTGCGTTAAACGTTAGAAAATGACTAGCAATTTCAGTACACATTACGAGAGTAACATTGACAATGACGTGACTTATTAGTTTTTAATAGCTGGTAAAAGTACCTTTCCCTGTATCCACACTATTTAGAATACATTATTTTATTCTTGCGAGGTGGCAGAAATGTTTTAAGTGGCTGTTCAAATTAGATGCCTCGTATTGAATAAAAATGATATTATGGATGACTTTCGTGATGAGGTTATTTAAAATCGAAATTATGCCGTGACGCGCTTACTAATTAAGCACTGCGTTTTCCTGTAATAACGCCAACGGTTGTAATTAAATTAATTAGCCATTTATAGGTGTCTATCATTGAACTTTAGAATATACCAGATACGGGGATTTTCCTGTCAGTATGTTCCAATTAAATCGCGCACCGTGTCGATACAAATGGTGATGTTTAACTCGGATATATAGCATAATACCTAACAATCAACGCTGGGCCGACGAAAGCGCGATGGAACAAATTATTTTATTTTTCATTGAATAATATGCGCCATCCTGTTTTCGAGGCGCTGCGCAAATTTATCGACTACCTATTTTCCAATTTGCTTCGAATAATGCCGTTACATGCATGAATGTCAATTTCGGAAAATGCTAAAAGAATGAGGCAATTTGTAACGCCATACCTCTTGATTTTATACAATTTTCAAATTCGGGTAATAAAAATGCGGCGACGGCGTTACATTTCGATGGGACATTTATGGATAGAAATATCAGGAAGAAAAACGAACGATGTCACCGATGTAATAATATCAGAACGTTCATCTCCTTTAACGCATTGTAAGTGATCAAACAATATACATGTTTAAATATCATATTTTTATACCAAGTCTTTTTCCTGAATTCTCATATTATAATGCACAACACCTTTTGAAACCGAGTACCCAGCTAAATGATAATGTACCTGCAGTTAAAAAATAAATAATGTAGATCTCAGTGCTTGATACCAACACATAGTTAATCACAGAAGCCTAATTACATACATACATTTTGAAATAAAACAAAATACAGTATCTTTTGTAATTCTGACATGTATATTCTGATGAACGTAAACATATATGGTGGTACCATTGAGACTGACTGTATATATTTTGCATTAAATTCCACTGAATGCATCTCATCATTATTTCCACTGGTATACCCACAATCTATATATAACTCCACTTTTCCGTACACCATCATCTCACACTAAAACGATATTACGAATCTACGATTCTCAATCTGTCACCGCCAAAACCACCTCTACACAATCCCAAACGAAATTCGCTCCGAAAAGAGGAACATCCAGCGACGCTCGAAGAACAACAAAAGAGCAACCATCGTCGAAGTACATATCTCTAGCGGTCCAGCATAAAATATACTCGCCAGAAGTCAAGCATCCGAGGCACCGGTGCAAAACGTTGTCGAGCTGATTCCTTGTAATCCGCTTAAAACTCGCGAGAGATTTAGAGAAGACAAGAGCGAAAGAAGCAGCTGATAATGGCAAGAAAGCACCGCGTCCTCTTAAATCACCAAGAAGATGGCTGGCCGCTGGTGGTTGCTGTCTACCTTCTTCCTCTATCGAGACTTTCCTATCCCCCTTGCTTTCTTCATCCTCCGGCTTTCCCTCGCACTGTTCACCAGCTCACGAATCCTGGTTGCCTATCGCATGGGCGATCTACGGTCCGCACGCCTCGGTGCGGTACCGTTTTCTTCGAGCAGAGGAGTCGAGTGTGGCGACCGGACACACACGAACACGTGGACCCCGCTGGATAATGTAGTCCCCCGGTTGATTTATGGGTTAATAGTTAAGCGGCCGTAAATAATGCTAATCACACACTTATTATACGTTCTCCTGCGGCGAATGTTTTGTCCCCCGCACGTTACTCCAGTCAGATTTCGGGATGACTGGATCCTGGGGCATCCTCTTCACCACTTTCTCCAGGATATCTCGCTGGACGAGATCTAGTATTGCTGGAACTGGTAACTATTGCTGGAGTAGACTCTTAGTTTGCAACAGATTCGTTTTGTTTTTAATTTTAGACCATGCAGCAAGAAGGGTGCAGCTCCGTTATCAAATACCGTTTATAAAATTATTACTTTGACTAACATTAAAAAAGGAACGCTAATTGAAGAATATTCATTTTCACACAATAAGTAGTAATTAATGAGTTGACCGGTTTATTATTTCTATTTTTAGCAAATTTTTCAAATCTGGAGTTGCTCGAAACAAAAATATTGCACAAAATAGTAACGGGTGCAGATTTAAAATTTGCAATAAATCAATCATTTGTTGTCGGATTTGCACCAAACGATTTAGAGTTTTTGTACATACGTTATACATCATAACTCAAAAACAGTAAAAAATGGTGTGGCACCCCTCTTAATACAAGGTCCTCAATTGTGTACTGTTTTCGTGGTGACTGATAATCCCAGGTTTAATTATTCGTGAAGGTTATTTAGCGGTCGCGAGTGTGAAATAGTGTCACTAGTGATTTGTTTCTGCATCGTTTGCACTTGTAAGAGATAAATGGATTATATCAGTTGATTATTGCAGGCAAATCCATGGCATTGAAGTGACGGCAACATATGTCAAACTTTAATGAAGAACTATTCGTAGAACTATCCTCAATTAAACTAAACAATAAGTGGTTTCGGCGCATTAGTTCGGTCAGTTAAATTTTTTTTTTATTTGTTCTGCATTTTAATAAAAATAATTTCCTATTACTTATCTTGAGGAGATGAATTCTTTGATTAGAAAGATCCTTTTAACTGACCGAACTAGTGTGCCGAAACCACTTATTGTTTATTCTATAAATACGGTCGATATCACAACTACTTTACTACCCTGATTTGTATTCACAGAAAATATAATTGCCCGACCATTATAATTCCCTTTCATATGTAAAAAGATCACAAGAATCTACCTTTGCGAGAATTCACAGGACTTAAATACACCTCCATACCCTCCTCAACACCAAATCAACCACCCTCCTTAAGATTCACACACGCGCCATTTAAAAGCGACAAGAGTCGCTTGAAATTACCAAACGCAGTGCTCCGGAAAGACACCAGGGGATATTGAATGCCCAGACACAGAAGGTGCTCCGGAGTTACGTGTGCAGGGGGTTCGAGAAACGCCGACTTGGCCAATGCGGTGTCGGGGAGTAAAATAGTCGATACATTTTATTCCACCGGCCGTGTTCTCTGCGAATGGTTCCTGTGGCGTGCTGACTCCGTGTTTTCCGCTCGAAACCCTCGTTTCTGCGGCACCAGCACCGTCTCCACGATCGCCCTCAAAGAAGCAAAAAAAAAAGAAAGGAGGGACGAAGGGGTGGTTTCAGCTGAAAATACCGGCCGGTCGATTGGAAGCGTTTTAGCTGCGGGAAATCCGCCACGGATTGGATTGTATTTCGAAGTACAGACGCCATCAGCGTCCCATGGAATCTCTATCGGCGTTTCCTCTCTTGAGCAACGGGATTTAAGTGGAAACTCGGTAGCGAAGATGTACAGCCACACCCTCCGCTGATGAAGACATTCCTAACGTTTAACGATGATTGATGATGGAGCATTGACATACCAGTTACGATATTACAGCTTCTGTCGGAAAGTATCGGAGTGCTTCTTCGAACTCGTGCTTTATTTACCCGTCACTTAACCGTGATCGTTAATGGAGGTAATATCAGTAGTTACACTGAAAGTATATCATCTTCAATGAAGTTACCTAAGCTTCAAGTTCTACGTTCAGCCTCATCTCCAATTAACCCCCTTGATTATCACATTGTCCCTTATCAGATTAGATACTGACACGTCTAAAAGAGATGCCAACAAACCGGCGAGTGTGAGTCATGAACTTGTTACAACCATGTAACTATCAGTCGAAACATACTTGTACAACTTCCGGTTGGCCAATCGCTTGACGAGTCTTATCAGCTGTACAAGCGCGTAAGAGGAAATGTCGAAACCCATTCATCCTTGGAATCGATCAGTCGTGGAAGCTCTATCCGTATTCCCAGTTTCCATCGTGTCCCGTGTAATGTATTCGGGTGAAACTAAGACAATATCAGCTTGACATGGAGCTGCGTTCACTGGTGAATATTTCGGACCGCGAGGCGTCGCGGTATTTCAACATTGCGGTGTCTGCGATTATTCGAATAGAAGCTGATGGACGTGGCTTTTGACCGAGGCGAATTTTCGAAATCTATCAGCGATCCGGCATTAGCATAATTTGACAGTTTGCAAGTGGAACGGCAGGTGGCTGGGACAGGGCCGATGTCAGCAGCCTCTCGACGCTGCGCGAGCCCGCGAAAAAGTCTAGCAAAACCGCGCTAAAAGTCGTATCGCCTCGAACAACGTCGTTCCGGGCAACGTCCACAGAGAAGATTGACCACCTTCGATGGTAATAGGGGCTTGATTACAAAGCACGCTCCACTCCGGCCCTGCCCCCTGTTTATATCAATATCTCTCCTCTGCGCGCACACAGGCGCACACAGGTAAAACAGGGCCCCATCGTGAACGCGAAGCACGTGTGTGCTCGCGGCCGATCATGATGCCTCGCGATGAATGCCTGCCCATTCACCGGAAACGCTGAATTTCATCGAACAGTGCGAACAGGTATCTAGAAATCATCCAGACCCGTTTCTCCTAGACGATGCAATCTCGGCCGCATTTTACTCGCCGTGGAACGCTTTGATTTTTCTTTCGAATGGACGACAATCTCTGAACTCTGTGGAGCGTTTGTCAGCTGTACGATTTTTCTTACGAGTTTTTTTTTTAGTGTGAGCAGTTTTATGTGATCGAACCGCGCTTGTGGACAATTTGGAGGATTTTGTTGAGAGTTGCGTGGTGACGCGATTGGAAAATTTAAAGAGAAATTGTTCTTCTTTAGAGGAGATCCTATGGGGGGTTCGTCTAACTGGACTTTAAATATCATTAAGATAAAAATATAATTAGGGCGTGTATTAAGTGAATCGTGTTCTAAACGCGGCTGATGATGAGGCCCCGTTTCGGAGTAACAATAAAACAGTAGCATATTTTTCCTGTATCTCAAATGCTAAAGAATAAGTAGTGAAGCTACTACTGTCTTGTTTATGTATTAGCTAGCTTCTCCAATCATTTCACAAATTAAAATAACTGAATTTATCAACCCCGTTCCATCTTATAACAAAACAATATCCAGACTTATAATTATACCTGATATTGAAGACTGAAAAACGCGACTAAACCCTCAAATCATCCCTCTAAACAAGCAGAAACAACGAAAGAAAATATCTCCAACTGCTCCGATCGACAGTGGCGGATTTAACAGGGTGGCCGATGAGCAGTTGCCATCTGGGCCCCAGCCCAGGGTCCCATCCTTAAAAAAAATTATGATTTTATCCAAACTATATTTTCTTTCTGTATTATTACTCTGAGCCCCTTTTAGTAAACTACCGCCTCATTTTCCCGAGAAAGTGGGCCCCTCAGAACGCTTGCCACTTGGGCCTTTTTTTTCTGAAATCCGCTACTGCCGATCGAGCCATCTCCATCGAGCAAGCCGCGTCCAACGAGCCACCGAAACATTTTCCCAACCGTTGCGCGCGTTATTTTTAAACGTCATTAACAATCCCCGTTTTCCGTGGAAGGGCGCGGGTTTGCGGACGTTAAGGCGCGATCGGGCCCAGATTATAAACGGCCCCGTTCCAAGAACCATACCCATATCCGTCCACGAGGGGCACATTAAATTATGTAGAATTTTCAATATGTGCTATAATATCGGTACACGATGCCAAAGGGACGAAGACGAAACACAATTCCCATCATCGATAAGATGCCCCCCCCCCCCCTTCCCGCCTACCCGGCAATCGTTTTGTATCGGTCGATCGTGGTACGGAGCGGAAGAGGTGTACCGGTGCTGAACGGCCTACGCCAATGGCCGATGATGAAGTTATCCAGCGATAATGGCTCCATTACGTTGCACCGTCTCCAATGGGGCCCCGTATACGTAGCAGGTATCCCGTGAGGACCCTGGGTACGATTCCACGATCGGTCGGCGGGACCGGGAGGAGCAGAGGAGACGCGCAACGGGTGGGACAGAAACGGCAGGAGAGCGAAAGAGGGAGAGGGGCAAGTATCGTCGCACCATATACTTACCATGGCGATTGTTTATGTTGGCTGATGGCCACTTATGCTGCACACACATCGCATTACGAGGCCGTTCTCGACCCTCACGAGCCGTTACTTAGCCCGTGGCTTCGGCGTCGTAGGGTAATGGCGAACACGTTACGGATAAAATGTATACTTATTCTCTCCCGGCTCGATGGCACCGATGCCACGGCACCATCGAGATTACCCTACTCCCTCGTTCCTCCCTAAGCCCCTTCGAGTCTTATTATTTTTTTCCCACCACACCCCGACGAATTTCTGGCCGGCCACCGCCATTTTCCACGGGCCGGCGACGCTTCGTGACGCACCTGCTCCGAATACGGTACGCACTCTGGAATCTGCTGCTCCAAGTGTCGAGCGTTGCAAAGACTTGCGCAATTACGCGTCTCTTTACTGCGCTGGGTGATGAGAATTGAATGTCAGGCGTGATTCTAGGGGAGAGAGGATAAGAAGTTGTTGAAGTTGATGATGATTACGTTCCATTGAAGTAGAGAGGGTGGCTCAGTGTAAATAGTGGGATTGGGGATGTAGGTGACTGGTTTTAACAGCAGGACGGCTTTTAAGTTAGAATGACCGGATGTTGATGTACTAGTTATGGCAAGAAAGAATATTTGTAAAGGAAGAAAGGTAGAGTTTGGAGAGGAAGAGGGTGCTCACTTTGTTAATTGGCACATGCAACAGTTTCTAATTCTAAAAAAAAGCATCTCACTGGAGGTTTCCTTAAAAACAGTGGGTCGCCAAATTATTATACTGAAACAAAAAGGTTTGAGATTTTGTAAGTTTAAGCGATGGCTGTATTTCTGCGAAAAATGGTTGCAAACAATATTTAAAAAAACACATTTCAAGGACTCAAATTTCTTTTCATCTATTATGATGCTGTTTTATCAAGATGAAACGCAGGAAACGAAGTCCTAGAAATGTTTGCTTAGTTTGAACGTAGGCATGGGCCAAAATTTTTTTTCCGGTAAATCCAACGAAGAGTTCTAATAGAGCAAACATTTCTCTTTAATATCGTTTTTTTTTTGTTTTATTGTATAATTTTTATTGGCCGAGTTAATCGCGATCAAAGCAAAAAAGGTACGTTTCACTTTGAACACCTACAACTTGCGAACTCCTGAACGTAGACAAATTTCCATGAGTTTTTTGGAAACCCAAAAAAGTGTCCATTCAGAACCTTTAGTTGCCAATTTAAGATCTTTTTTAATCGTATTAAATCCATTTTAAAATGATCCCAAAAATTAACGAAAACGTTTTGAGTATAATAATGAGGCCACCCTCTGTAATATATCAAAAGAATATTGAATTCCTGCTTCGAAGTCTCTGGTTCAATTGTTTCCCTGCCTACCTGTGCCATCTTTCAAAGCCTCCAAAATTCCCTCCAATTGCCAGATGAAACTTCACATTATACACGCAGCAATCATCCCTTAAATCCCCTTAGGACTACACTAACCAAAGAACTGCCATTACAATGAATATCCCTCGTTACAAAACACTTAGAATTCAATCAGACTGAAAGCTGCATCCATCAAGCCATAACCTCTCCCATTTAACCAGATCGAGAATAAAAGAGCGATACCCCGAAGGTAGGTCGTTGGCGGCGATGGATCACAAGTATAATCGACCCCCTCGATTATTTTAAATCGTCGTCTAGAAACAAACACCGTCGCAGCTCAGCTCGCAGCTCGCCATCGCCTGCCTCCATTCTGTTTTTATTGGCAGCGATAGAGGCGGGATTCAATAGTTATTCATTAAACTCGAATTCAGTCGGGCAGGATGCTGGGGTCAGTTCCACGCTGACCTTGCGGCTGTATTCAAAGGCCTTATCTCCTGCTGAGGTCCCTCGCTCATCTCTCCACCTCCTCCTGCTCTTCCTTTTCTTCGTCTCGCGACGCACGATATGCACGGCCGACATACTCGCCCCGTAAGCCAAGAGAAAATAGACCCGAGGTATCGCGACCCCCTTTTTTCCCCGGTTTCTCTTACTTCCTGCTTCTATCGCGGCGGCTCCAACAGCCGCCCAGTCTTCATTGTTTCAGTGGCGCTGATGACTTCGTGGGAGGCCAACGAACCCCGTCATTCGCCTGGTAGTGGAATTGATTGATTTCGACGTTGTCTACGCGTGACTTGATTTCCCAGAACGGCAACTGGCGATCATGAGTGCTGAAAATCTCGTGATAAATGAACGCTGCGCTCCACAATCGTCGAGCGATTTGTACGCGGAAACGCCAGGTCTGATGGGTTATTTCTGTATGCTTTCTCGGCGAGAGTTTTCTGCTGAATTATTTGGCGAATTGGGATTGGATTATTGATGATTTACGGCTGCAAGAGGCCTTGGGAATCTGTCAGAAGGGGGGCAGGGTAATATTAGCATCTATGTAGATCAGCAAGCTTTTTTCCACAGCGTCAAAGTCACTAGGCTTGAGATTGCGCTGCTGCCTTGAACGTGATACTGAACTTAGCTGTTGTGATTATAGGCCTGAAGATTTTATCACGTCGTTTACTACGCCATGTAAATTAATAGATCGTTGGATGAAACCTGACATGATAATTGGACAGAACGTGGTACAGTAATTAATAGAGTTTTACGTTGATGACGAGGTGCGTAGTAAACGAAGTAGGGGACAAGAGCGAAAAGCTGGGAGAGGCGATCGGAACTCGGCGTTGTATTTTAAGCGTCGTTCGGAACACCATGAGAAAGTACAAGCTGTGGTAGGTGGTTCCCAAATCATTTAGCCGTCTTGCGACCCGACCGCGTCGAATCGCTGGCACACACGATTAAATACGGCTCGTTTCTGTGTCATGGGAACCGAACACCACCGACATACTGGGCTGCTCTAATTCTAATCGCCGTGAAAACTGCCCCCAGTCGGGTGCCTGTGATTGGTAACGGATAATTAAAAACTTATTTAGAACTGTGCTGCCTAACAGCTTATTTATCGCGTCAGGAAACACTGGCATGAGAAAAATCTGTGCAAGGGTGGCTTGAGAAGAACTCGGCTATGATGTCATACTTGCAATGGAATATTAAGAAAATTAATATGCCACTCATATTTCTCGATAAGGAATCGTACGAATTTATTATTTTCATGAGTGTTAGCCTTGAACGAATCAGAGAACGAGAAGCTGTATCAGAGCTATATACAACCATTCAAGTAACTTGATAAAGTTAAATTGAAAGTAAACCTAAATAGTTTATTATTAACCCTACATTTGTTCCACCATCACTGCTACCTGTCCCTCCTAAAACACTCGTCGGCACAAACACTTGCCAAAGAAAAGGCTATGGACTTTCAGGCACCTTTCCACAGGCAGCCAGTGCGAAAGCAAGATTTTCCAAGCAGGAAGGTCACAGAGGGGCAAGGGGGGCGAAGCGGAAGCAAGAAAAGGACCCAAGAAGCAGCGGCCCGATCAGATAGAGGGTTGCACCGAGATCTTTCTCTCTCTCTCCCTCCCGAAAAGAGCAACAAATCCAGTGGCTTTATCGTCCATCGTCGGTGTAATCCTATAGGTGCTTAGCGTGAAATCCCATAATCGATAGTTTGCTTAACCCGTGGCCACGTGGCGCCACGTGCGAGCCTCCATTAGAGCATCCCAAAGTATACAGGACAACGAGCGAGCCTAGCGCATCAGAACACCGTATCTCTATGTTAATATGGGAATGCCGGGCCACCCTGGCCTCATGGGGGAATTCGACACGCCTCGTGCGACGCATCTGGCCGAGGCTTTCCATCCCCCCCCCCCCCTTTCCGCCACCCCTCGCGATTTTCGTGCACGGCTTCCTATCGCAGGTACAGGGAAAAGATCCTTGCCCGCGTCCAGATAGGAGCGGCATTGGTGCAATTATCGAAATTAGATGTACGTTATCTCCGCCGCGGTGGTGTTTGCGAATCGGGCTGGTTTATCCAAATGAGGGGCGATGGGAAGGAGGATATTGTTGCGGTGAATCGATTTCGCGCGACAGAATGGATCGCCCTCGAAGTGGACTGACGCATTTTGAGGGCCCAGCGGCGTAAAGTTAATGCCGATCATTTTTTTATTGAATCCTGTGAGAAGAGAGGATTTTCCAGAAATGTGAGTGTTAAAGTTACTGTATGTTTGTGCTTGTGTGAATGGGGGAGTACTTAAGGGTGAATGCATAGCGAGAGTGGATCCTTTGGTCAGTCTTTAGAGAGCTTTTGGAGGGAGCAGATGTAGAGAGTCTTCAGCGAGTTTTAGGGGAGGTTTCAAGGATTTCAGCTAGATTACAGCAAGCTTTAAGGCAATGTGCTGAATAGTGTTGAGGTTCCTACCGTTCTCCGTCGAGGAATATTAAAAAGTATTGCTGTAATCTGGATTAAAAAACCGTATGTCAGTCTCTGATAAACATGTACACAACTCGTCAGTTGTGTCATCGAATCGCAGGCCAGGAACATTCAACTTACATCATTCCAGTGCTTCCACCAATTCCAGGGAAAGAAGGGGATACAAATGAAGAAATACCCACTATATTGGTCACCGAATTATCAGCGTTAGATTAGCTTCCAGAGATTATAATAATCTAATCAAAAGCCGACTGAAAGTAGAATCAGACTCAAAAGATTCCGACGGGAAGAAATGGGACGTCCAACGTCTCGTTGCTGAGTTGTGATTTGTGGAAGATTCCATTGGTATGCCAGTTGCGGTCATTGTCACCTCAAAATGGACGAGTATTATCGCGTTTCGAGGCATGGACATGGGTGTATTTTCTATCTATATAGCTGTGATCCACGATCGTGGAAAGCTTGTCCCACGCCCTGTCGACCATTAATGATCTTCGAGGTCGACCTCACTTCCTTTGATAGCGGCGTCTTAAAGTCTGCCACGGTTGAGCCAGCTGCGGGTTTCCATCTCTTTCTGTTTCTTCCCCGTTCCTCTGTCCGTCCACCGGTCGCCCCTCGTTCCGCTCCGTATAGGATATTAATTATGCCGCGTGATAATGATGCTCGAGAAACGAATTCGTTAATTGGCCGGCAGATACGTTTTCGAGCTCGGCTGATCCCTAAACGGAGCGGGCATTGATAAAACGGAAATAGAACTGGACGGAACTGTGCACCGAGGCAAAGCATTCATTCTCTCTGTGTGGCTGACGAATTCTCCATCATTCAACTCTTTTCGGTGATTTACATTTAATTCGATTCATTGTCAAATGCACAAAACCGAAGTGCCATATATTAAAAATCAAATTTTTCAGGGGAGACGAAAAACTTCCTCGACTCTAAATTATTTACGAAATTTCGATTTGCTAAATATGCTTAAGGGGGGATTCTACCTTCTTTGGCCGAAAAATTCCATTTATTTTTTTTTTGCTTTTTCTACAAGATATGAGTCTTGTGTATACGCTCTGCAAAGCTTATAGCCAAATTCGAAAAATTGGTGAGGTTGTAGCGTTTTGAAGCGAGCGGTACGCAGGTAGAAGTATACATAATATGAACTTTTAAACCCGATTTTCTCGAAACTACATTTTTCGACCTGGCGTTGAAGAAATCTCGACAATCAACGAAACAAACAACTTGAACTTTTACATGCATGTTGGGCAAGCGTCTGTCTATCTATGGTAGTAGATTTATTGCCGTATTTGTAACCGTTCCTGATTTTACTTATTGAAGTTTTACCAATTTTTGAGAAAAATTCGATTCATCATATTCAGAAGCCTGCCATTTTAACATTTCTTTATTTATCTTATTGAATCTACTACCATCGATAGCCACATTCATACAGATTAAGAATCTCTTTCCTTTTTGTGTAGCAGATTATCCTTAGGGTATTTTTCGTTAACGCCAGGACCACCCGATTTTTTTTCAACGCCTCAAGTCGGCGCTCTGTATTAGCCACATTTTTTTTTTACCGTCACATAAAACTTCACAACAATAGCTCAAGATACAATAAAACAGCCTGTCAAACCGCAAATTAATTTGTCAAACCGTTTTTGTACAAAAAATTCACCAAAATCACCGATTTTTCGGGCGAACAAGGTAGAATCTCCCCTTAAGTGCACAATAACTCAAATGCATCACAAAATTTCCATTTTTTTACCTTACTTGCTTTCGGAGATCAGGTAGTTTGACATGATGGCCACGCAACTTCCATACATAGAAGAAGGAAGAAGAAGAAAAACAAGACATAAGAATTTTGGAGTCAACAAAGTGGTACAAGCACTCAAAATACATCTCAAAAAATTACTTAACAATCTCAAAGCACTATTCTTTTAGATAACATTGCTATGCGTCACTAACATACAATTACCTTCTTACATGCCAAGTAGCAGAGCAATTAACCACCTACCAATCATACGTCGAAGAAATCATTTATACAGTGGACAAAAACGCAATACCCTTCTACCAATCTAAACGCAGCGTCACGCAAATGCACTCACATGGAAGAAATGAAACTCGTAGATCCGATAGCACGCAGGACGATGTTCTACCGCCCACGCAAAGCAGTCTGCGATTAACTGCAATTATTCGCGGACAAACGGTCGGCGATAATTCCGATCTAATTGCATCCGCGAGGCGGGCGACAGATGCAAATTGGGCTTAAGTCGCAGGGGCGGGGGGGGGGGGTCGGGGGGGGGGGCTGTGTGCAGGGCCGGCCCGGAAGAGGAAGCTGCGTTTTCAGTAAGATGAACGACATCCATTCGCGGCTCATTCATCCTCGTAATTAGCGCTCGTCCCCGGCGCGCACTCGCGCCGCGTGAATACAACGCACGTGGGAGCTATACAACCCTCCGCTGGTAATTTATTCGCGGCGGCTACCTTCGCCTTATTATTGTATTAAGCCCGGTAGTCCTGGCCGGTGAACAGTTAATTACAGAAGCTGTTAGCTCGAAGGAGATCGCGCGACTCATCGCGCAAGTACCGGCTGATCCACCGCAAAGATTTAATAGAATGAAAGATCCTGCAGTCTTCGAGGCTCTTCGAGTTAAAAACGTTCATTCATACCGTTCTACAAAGTACATACAATAAGCGCGTGGAGTGAATTGTGTCCAAAAGAGTGTGGAACTTGATGGTTATACAACTTTGGAAAGCTTTCGTCAGGGGGAATCAATTGATACCATTTGCATCTTGAGGATCATGTGGAAACACTTCGGAAAGTGGACCCAAAAAATTGTGATTTAGATGTGTTTCAAATTAAATGCAGAGGGAATGTCCCTAAAACACTTGAAATTTGTTGTGTGTACTAATGAAATATACCTTTTGCGAGCAGAAGACACACTTTGCTGAGGACAAGCTGAAAGGATATTAATCTCTGACTATTTAGGGGTTTGACCAACGGTTTCGTGGTTGTGGATACTCGATGCTGGCCAAAATCTGGGTTCGTTCGCAGTACTGGGAGTGATTTAAAATGACAACCGCTCCAGGCCAGTGCAGGGGTTATCCCAAGAGTGCAGTGTCTCACAGTTGACTGCCCCTGGCAGACGACGGTTTCATGCGTCGCGATTAAAAAACTTGCGCCCCGAGCACTGCAGAATCTCCTGAATTTATTAGTTCCGAAGTACCGCTGGTCCCAGCCCCAACCAACCCTTGATTTACACCTATAACTGTCTCTGCGAGGAACCAGCAGCTTCTTAACGAAAACTCCCTTTTCGTTGCTTCGATACTGCATGGTAGTAGGAACTTCATACTGACAATTGCTAATCAGTCCGTCACATTGAAGATGTATGAATAAATGTACTCTGCAAGCAAAGCATCCCTTAAGTATTGATCTCTTCTACCGGATATTCCGCGACACAGTTGAATTAATATAAATATTGAGTATCAACGTCGTGAACCTATCATTAACATCGAAGCGTTTCATTTCACAGATTCAAGTAGGTACTCTGCTTAGTTTAATCAGTCTACTTTAATCAGATACTTTACAGTTCAAAAGCTATAATAAGATAATAAAGAAATATAGCTGAAAGGTATACGTGCCGAAGCACCATCGTCGGCATTAGCGTTTTCAAGAAGACTACGCCCACAAGCAACAAACTGGCGGGATCAGAGACAAATTGAAACGGTCTACGAATTTCCCTGAGAATATTGGTTTACCGTTCACTCCAGGCACTGCAAAGCCTCGCGAATTTATTAGCTCTGGGATTGCTGGTGCCTGCACGTTTCCTCTTCTACGAGCCACACCGTTCAACCACTAACGGATGTCCAGGCTGTATCTTCGTGCCCGCGACTCTTGGATGAGGTTGCAACGCAACTGCAAGCTTTTGTCCGATTACGTGAAATGGCAATTTGTCCCGGCAAACCTGGAATACTGCGAAGTAACGCTCGATTGCGAGCTTTAGGCAGCTTTTCGCTGGGAAACTGCATTTCAAATAAATCCACTAATGTCGTTATATTTCTCTCCGGACCAATCAAAGAAATTCAGAGGTGCTACGAACTTATTTCTCCGTTTCACCATTATATGCATTACAACGATAGAGATAATAAAATATTTAAATAATAGGTAGGTACATTCAAAGTAAAGAAAATTCTTCCCTTTCACGATCCTGAAGAGTTAAGAAGTCCCAGTGCTTGATTGACATACTCAACAGCAAATGTACAAAGAAAGACAGACTCCAGACGATCAATCAGTAGGACTAACTAAATTAGAAGAAGCCCATAATCATTTTTTAGGAACGTCGTCTAAAGTTTGCACCAACTTCCTCCAACCAGTCCATGATAGAACCGTCGAACTTTTATTAAAAACAGTACGAAGGAATCCCTAAATCCATTTCGCGACGTCCTCTAGTATCTCGGGGCGCATCTAATGACTGATGATCCCAGCTATCCCGCACCCTGCCTCGATCTTGTTAGCCCAGCGATCTCCATCTTTCGCGCGAATTCATTTCCCTATTATTTCAGAACGTCAACCATGAGATATATGAATTGTTTGATAGCAGCAGGCTGCCGCTGTTAACAGGCTGGCACGCGGATAAATTGTCCTAAATATCCAACGTATCCCTGGCGCTAGGTTCAGGCATCGTGGGCGTGTCGGTCGCGTGCCAAGCATCTATCATCCCTTTTAAAGGGTCTCGAAGATGCCGAACAGACTGAATGAGCGGGGCCGTTAAACGCTGTCAAAACGTTGACAAAGTCACGTGCACGTGGATGAAAGAGCGGGTCCAGCCTGGAATCGACTCTCTCGCCACTGGTCCCTGGAAATGTTGCGACAACTCTGCTTGATCGATCGAGACACGGCCGTTTGGTGGAAACGAGACAAAAGAGTGCCGCTTAAAATGGAAAGTGATGCGAGGAAGTACGATCGGTGGAATGGATGATTCGTTTAGTTTCATAGCTTGCATCATTTCAACGGTTTTCGTGTAATTTGATAAATTCGAGATGGAAATACGAGGGATGTATTAATAGTTTCATGGTGTCATTCGTTGAAATTGATAGCACGTTTACTTTGGAATAAAGATGGAGAGTCGCGAACAACAGCTTTGATTGAGGCTGGTAATTAGATTGTGCTGATTTTTCTGGGGGATCGAATATAAATGGCGTGCGGCGCAACGAATGTAAATGACGTTAATAGCGCAACACAGATTTGAGATAGACGGTGACACGAACTAAATGTAGAATGTACGATTAGATGTAAGGTCAGGAGGCGCAGCGCAAGATGGAAAGTGATTGATGAGCTGCTTAGGGTATTAAATGTGTTAGATTGTTTTGCATTAAAAACGAAACGTCATTGCGATCGACTCTGCAATTGTAATTGCTCGTTACTTTCATTGTGTGAAGTAGGAGACATACGCTTACAATCATTAAAATATGAATTCGGAATGGATCACGAAAGAAAACTAACCATTCTATGGATTTTCCCCGAGCAATTTCAACATTTCGGCACAAAGACGTAAATTATAACCTAGCAATACTGTCAGAGCTATCATAAATCAATAACTAACAGCCTCTCAAAGACAATTCTACAGTTCACTGCTTCCGCAATCTTCCTACAAACTTGGAAAATTATCGTAAAGAGTCGCAGTCCACCTGAACTTCCACAATCTGCCGATTATTCTGCCAGAATCACGTTGCACCTGAAGACTATGATTTTAACACGTATCGAACAATTGTTGTCCCTCGCAATTAATTCTTTGACAATCCAGGAATTTTCCAATCAAGACCGCAGAACACCGTCCCATTAAATGGCCATAAAACTACGAATCCCCCCCCTGTTTCTGTTTAAACAATTTGTACAAGCAAAGTTCCATCCAAGTGTAATTCCAGTTAACCACGATAAAGAGGTCTCCAACAATAACCGCGGAAGCTTCGACTTCGCGTTAAGTTTGCCGAGGGTGGCGAGCGTGTTTGTGGTCGTAACTAGGGGTGGCTCCCGTGATTTCGGGGGTGCACAGAGATCGCCGCCACCAGCGAAATGGTGGCCCTGGATACACATCCACGGCGGGGATGATTTTAACCCCCGTGGAGAGCGCTAACTCGACTGGTTTCACCCCTCCGACAAGAATTATATTTGGATTACAAGCATTATCGCCCCGGAATGAACTTGACTTTTATGGCGGCGAAATTGCTTGGGGTTTTCGCTTATTCATCCCTCCGCCACCGGGCGCGGCAGCGACGTGAAACGACGAAGAAATTAGGCCAATCCCCCAGCAATCGCTTATCACCGATAGGACACCGAACTCCTCGTTGTTTCTGATTAGAGTTTTACGCTGACGGGTGGTAGATAAGGAGGGATGGAGATATTGCGTTTGCTATTAGTACCGCTGAGATTGGAATGTTTATCGGCTTCCGTATAAACGGAGACACCCTAATTCTATAATGTAAAATTATATTAATGTCCCTTGGAAGAGTAACAAACCTGGTGGACAAGGTAACGAACAAACATGGCGAATAATTTATTTATGATCTTTCACCCAAGGGCCAAACCATCGGGATGATCAATCGAGGCGATCGTAATTAATTCAGCCTCTTGTCACCGTGCGAAGGCATCAAATCGTAATTCATCGCGTCGAGGCCGTTCGAGTGGCGATGCGTCGCGATGCAGCCGTCGACGTCGGTGTATTATGCCTGGGCCACTCCTAAGGGCGAGGGTTGCGCCGGTGTCTACGCCACTGGCGGACGTCTGGCGGCGTGGCTGACAGCCAAATAAAGGACAAATAAATTAAGTTAATGTGCACCACGCTCGGCCAGAACGATCTCCCTGCAAGCAACGAGTATTAACGCCTCTTCGGACCTCTGGATGCTCGCTCTATTGTCCGATGGAATTTGTAATTTAGATTGATACGACGCGGCGTTTCTCTCGGCCGTCCTACGCTCTCGTCATCGTCGGCGCGTTTGGAGCGGCGAACTTTCGAGAAATCATTTGCTTGGCCGTCGATGCGCGCGAAAAATTTACCGCCACGACGATGACGCTCTGACGCCACTGGGATTACACCGAGCCAGCGATTCCGAGCGATGGATGCAGCAGCGACTTTGGATCCTTGCATATCTTAGTGCACGCTTGAACCTGCTACTCTATTGTTTCCATCGGCGCTGATTTGCTTTTCTTTCGTTTGAATAAAGGAATATTTCGAAGAGATTTTATCGTAAATTGATCAACTATCTTTAATTGTATAGGGGTGTTATATGTATGCAGATTGGTATGGAAGATAGATTCCGGGTGGAAGAAATTCGTGAATTTATGAATATTTATAGAGTATGAAGCATGTTTATAAGAGTCACGATGAATTCTGATTGCATTGTGATCGTACAATTATTTCTGAAATGGGTAATTTGGTTTTGGAAGGGTGAATGTGTTCTCTGATATCCTCCACGTCACAGAAATGTACTAAAAGTTTATTAAAGATTATTTGTTGTATCCAGTCTATCAAATACAGCTATTATTGGTATCCCTTTTCTACTCTTCTAAACAGTACTTCTTGTTCGAAAGTGAATCTAAACTGAAAATCGTAAATTAATACTTTCGAATTTGAAACGATGATTACGTTTAATTAAATCTCCAGTAAAGTAGTACAACTCTGGAAAGTGCAACTTTTCACACGGTCACTATCTTATTTGAATGAAGTTATTTAAGGTAACGTGTAATCTTGCGAAATTTCCTTTTTCTCACGATATATTCGAAAGCAGATAATTCGAGAAATCGCTGATTGCAGAGGATAGGGGCATTCACTCGTACAGTTGAATATAGTCTGTCAACATTTTCGATTGGTAGGTATATCGATATTCATTTCAACAAACGAAATTAGAAGTATTCTAATAAAAAATAATAACGAGCAATTTCTGAACCCTAACGAGACATGGTACAAATGCCTACTCTATCCTAAATAAATAATAATTCACATAAATGTGATACGAATGCTACATCCGTTTAAATTAAATTCAGTCACCCCTGTACAATACTCAATTCTATGAACGAAGTCTTATTTATGATCACCCCCAGTAATTACTCAGAATTTTCTTGAAAATATAATACCCCTTATTTATCATCGAGAAATGGAAGGAACAAAACTGTACTGTCATAAATATGATAAGAATAATTCCATCTTTCTCTTCATCGAAAAGAATGACTCATTTTTTAAGGGTTTCTCATTTATATTATCGCTGATTCGTATCTATTCAGGCGTGAGCTCCTTTTTAACTGGATTCTACACGGGCAACTTCTAACTGCGGATAAGTAATGATCCAATCAGCCACAGGAATTATCTTCACTGTCGGCGGACGCGAAATAAAGTAAGACTTTTAGTACTTGTTCTTGCTACCTGCTCGTTCCATGTCACATTTACCACACAACGATCGCCGTGCAACATCCCGCGGGCAAACAGGATAATATTCTTTTGCCCGGGTCGTTGAAATTTAATCGCAATGATCGAAGTGATTTACATTCTCAATGGGGCATTAGCGTCTTAAAGCGCGCATCTAGTTAGTAAAACATTATTATGCCCGCGTATAAATCCTTAAATAATGGCATCCAAATGCCATTTTAAGGAAACACTGTATTACTTAATATGTTTGTACTACTCTCGTGTTTGTTAAGAAACTATGCGTTTATTAAACAATTCATTGCAACAGCTAGAGAAAACAGTTTTTTAATTTTTAATTTTCTGAATTTATACCTCGAGAAAATGAATTTTTCCATTAAAATTTTAATGCTCAGTGGTTGGTTCTAATTTCCATATAAGCATAGCTATCGTTGGAATAATATTGTAATTGTTATTTACAACGAACGATTATCGGAGACCGTGCAGACGCAGCCGAACAAAACAATTAATTTTCTCTCCCAAGAGAGCCTTACGTGCGCCACAAATTGACTGACAGTCGGGTTACCCGAAGGTATAATTACATGGAATCCTCATAATTAACCGTAGTGTGTAACGAACGTGTTATTAACATCAAGGGAAGAGAAAAATACCGGCATTATTTCGCGCCAAGCGCGAGCTCAATTTCGAAACATCCTTCTTGCTTCTAACGATTTTGATTCGACATTCCGTTAACTAATGATACCAATAGGATTTATTTATTATGGCGATTGTTGAGCTCGTTGCAACAACGACAGGACAAATTCGATTTTTCTGTACATTCAAATATATCTAATTTTTATAAAATTGAAATGTGGTAGAATATAAATGAATATATAAAAAGGGCAGTTTAAGTCATCACTTTGCTGAATTCTAATTGGTTTAAAATACATACGACATCAAAGCGACAGATAATTCCAGTAATTAATACAAACTCCTTCCTAACAAGCTACATACAAAAATATCAATTCCCGTTATCTATCATTACCTTACTATACTATTTGTTACAATTATAGTATCCAGTAGCAATTATCATGTACAAAATTGCAGAACACATTGAAACAAATCCACTTAAAACCTCAACACTCATTTGCCTACTTAGTGTCGAACTGAAGAAGTAGTTATTATCGAACCTCGTGCAACAGATTGTCGCTAAAAATTAAATTTTGCATCAACCGTAAGCAAAAGGTGCCAGTTACCATCAAACGTCCGCGACTGTTAGTTCAACGATACCTACTGCATGCCGCGCCATTAAATAATCGCTTTCGCCTCTTGCAACAAGTTTCGCAAGCAGCTCAATTTCAGCGAAGAAACACAACGTTTAGTGGCACAGAATTTACAATGTGTTAACTTAACGAGCACCCACGTCAACGTATTTAGCCGTTTGGAAATCCTCGACGGTTTACGCTTCTTGGGCATTTTTCACGTGGAACAGAGGAGAGACGAAAAAACAGAAGGCAGACGAACAGCAATGACTGTATAATTAGTACGCGCTGATGATAGAGCCGTAACCCTTTGTCCGTCGAGTATCGAGCTCAAAAAGCATGCCAACAAACACGCGAAATAAATGGAGCATCTATGTTTGCCCGTTCGAGATGTCGTTTTTTAAACATTCAAACCGGATTTACACGTTTCCCGCGGCACAAATTACTGTCGACTGCTCCCCTGCAAATTAGAGTTTCTATAAATCATTCTTCTAATTATACTTCTATAAATTACACTCATTAATTATTGTTGGTTTATTCCCGCGAGTCTGTTACAGCCGCGCGGTTGCTTTTTCCTTCCATCGCGCGGAAAATAACTTTTTTCGCGCGCCTCGAGCGTGTCTATTAATCAGGTGTTTGATTCCAAGGACAGGTGAGTGTTATACGTCTAACGAAGTAGTTTCAGAAGTCCTGCTGGCTAATCGAAACGGAGCAGTGAATGAGATATCCTAATGCTGGCTATCGAACAAAGAAACATAGTCCATAAAGTTATTCCAATTATTTACTTGTCTTCGGATTTTCGAATTTACTAAGCGCTTCGCTATTTCGAGGGTGGCCAGCGTCGCGGAGGCTGAGTCAAAACGGCACAGCCTTCGTAAAAATGCCCAGAGGAATGTCGTGACAAGTTTCGAGCGTCCCTGAGGAGCGGAACAAAGTCGAGGTAAGGGAGAAAGACGGTTTGCGGTTTCGTCGCGAAATTTATGATGATTAAACGCTCGGTCCAGCCTGGAGGTGCGCGATGACTTCATCGTCCTGGCCGCGTCCATTGCGGCCTCCGCAGACAAATTGGATTACGATTTTACGCTTACTCGCGACGATGTGAAAGACCACAACGATTATTGAGACGCGGCTCGGACGCTCGGACAGATCACTGATGAAGCAAGTGTCTAAAAAGACGGAGGAACTGGATTCGTTCACCTGTAACTACGCTCTAGAGGAGCTTCCTGATTGGGCAGTCAGTCGACATACCTGACGAGAAAATCTTGATGCACGATGGAAATTGTGGTTTATAGGATATTGAAGATAATTATGGGAAATGTCGAGCTTCTAAAGCATGGATACTTGGCTCTAAGCCTTTTCAGTATCTACAGTCTCTTGTATTATATTTTTGAAATATTTTATAAAAGTTGAGTGTTGTAGTGTCTTGGTGGAATTAACGTGATGCTGTTAGAGGAACAATGTTATTGAGAACACTTGAGTAAAACTTTTAATGACTCGTATGAAGTCGTTTCGTGAACTGTGCCTCCATTTATGAACTGATTTGCGTGATGAATGCTTACCGTAAATCAAGTCCTTTTTTCATTTACAATCTAGTTATTTTACTAATGGTTTAAAGAATCTGCTTTAATGAAGACGTTGGGAGGAAGAATTGAGTGGGTCTGATATTTCATCGGTGTTAAACGAGATGACCAGTATAAATTGAAGAAAATACAGAGACGGATTGCGCGGCCGACTTCTTTGGCCGATAATGATAGCCCTGGGAAACCGAAAATTACTCGAGGAGAAGGGACAGGTCGAAAATGGTTAGAGGGATGCGGAAAGTCGAGAGGGAGGATTCTAGTTAGCCACTACTATCAGTTACACTATTATCTGCAGTAGCTACTAACTATGGGGAAAAGCCACGATTGTATTTGCTAGGTTCACCCTGTATCGGGTGTTTCAGAAATATCCTATCACTCTGACAAGAAGAATGAAATATAACCAAGAAACTAATTCAACTAAGTTGAGTGAACATTACTAATTACTCAAATTTATTCCGGTAATTAAAAGTCGAAAGACACTTAATTTAAAGGGCATTCCTTTTTCATGTATCCCTTGCAATCATTCTAAACTTAATTCTGTTATCTTAAAATTAGACAATAAAAAATTCTGAAAATTATTCACGTGTAAACAAAAACCCTTAATTTCCTTGGAGCTCGAACGATTTAGTCGAAATTATCGAAGGAGATCTCCATTCGTTGCAACCCTCGCAGGGTTGCGGTAAAATTACAAGGGGATTTCTTACGTGTCGTCGTCGAAAATCTAATTAGTAATTTGCACGGGAACTACTCCACGGTAATTAACGTATTTGCGGGGGTTGTACAGTTCGCATCTCCCCGAGACAGATTCGGATATCTTTCGAACGCGATCAGTACACCCGTTATAGGCGTACCTATGCCCAGGGAAGGGATGAAGGTAATTAATTGCCATGGCAACGCCGAGCGGAGGCATTGAACGCCACCCCCGCACGCTTTAACTGAAATATGGCGGCCCGTACGAATTCCTCCTGCCTGCCGGGACATGATTTTCCTGGAAACCGCGGGCGTCGTTCCACGCTCCGATGCACTTCGCGGAACGAAACGTCCCATCGACGATCCGCCTTTGACGATCGTTAGAAACCGGGAATATAATGTGCTCGAGAAGAGATTTAGAAACAAGAGGAACGCTCGCTGGGGGCTAAGCTCCGGGGGATAAAATTGTTCCACTGCATCGGGTACAGTATTGGCTGTACGCGGTGGTCCATGAATGGTGATACAAGCTGGAGGAGGGTGATTTGTTATAAAAAAAAAGGTGAGTTGAAAGGGGAGGTTAAACTTGTAGAGATGACCCCTTGTGTTTGTAAATGACCATTGGGTATTTGTGCACTGGGCTAAAATTTATGTTGGATACATCCTTCATCAATTGCCAGTTTGCCTTTGCAAATAGCATTTATTCATATGAGCCTCTTGTCCATAGAGCAGCATTTTTAAAAGTTCCATTAATAGTTCCACATTTTTGTACAAAGAATTGCTTCTCACTGCAATTGTGCTAGGAGTTATGCTCCACTTTGTGTCTTAAAGAGGTATTCTCGTCTTGAAAGCCAATTTTTTGCCTTTCTTCAGGGGCGATGGCCAAAAAAGCTACACAGTTTTCACCGATCAGCATTATCCACACGTATTTCTTAATATTTCTTAATATTTCACTTATAGATGCAAAAAAATTTCAGTCATATATAATAATAATTAATGGAAATATCTGTCATCCCGTAAAGCGTGTGCAAAAAACGTTGCCTCATGGTACACGCGATTTCGGTTGTCCCGCTGATCCAAAACGAAAAACCAAAGGGATTCTTAATCAGTAAGAATGTGGCTATAGCTGGTAGCAGATTTATGAAAATAAATTAAAAATTCACAAAAAGGCAGGACTTTGAACTTAAAATTCATTTTTCCGTGTTTTCTTCGTCTTCAAACGGCCTTAAACTTGTGAAAAAAAACTATTTCGCCTAGATTCCTCTACCGGGTGGAATTATTTTTTTTCTGAAGGTGTACGAAAAACATGGACCAGAGTGGTACACTAGAAGTTGAGACATCGTGTGTACCATCACAAAAAACATAGTTTTGAGAAAAACTCATATCTCCATTAATTATTATTATATACGACTGAAATTTTTTTACAAGTTACTGAAATGTTAGTAAATTGCGTAATTGTTTTGTGGGTCGTCCCTAAAGAGAATAGAGAATCTCGTCTTTCTAGACGAGAATACCTCCTCAAGAGGATGAAACCACTGCTGCTCGACGAAATACATCAATGTAGTTCACTCAAGAAACTAGAAGCAATATGTACCTGTAAATAATTTCCAAAAGTTTCCTACCATTTCCCCAATTTACCTATTTTTAGAACAGCATATACTGCGCACCCTGTTATGAACATACTCCAACATACAACACCCTGGTAATAAAACCAACTAGTCATTAATAGATAAGCACACTGCAAGCCTTCACCAACCTAGCTCCAGCCCCACATTTTCGCTTTAAACTCTCCCACAATCAATCCCCCCGCTCAACAACACCCTTTTCCCATTCATCATTTTAAACGGTCGATCAATCATCATCGCCAGCGCGAAAATTCGCTTTCACCCGGTACCAAATACCATTTTAGTCGATTTTCGCCCGTTCGAGCCATCGGATCTCCTTTGGACGGGCTGGATCGTACCCAGTGATGGTGGATCCGCGTAATTGCGAGCCCAGGACCGACGAAACAGGCGTAATTAAAGAGAGCCAGCCCCGCAAGATGTTTCCACGTGATGGAAACGATATTTATACGTGCTTGCAGCATCCGCGAAAAGCCGGGGCGAGTGGTTGCATTGTGTTGGCCCGCCTGTGCCATGAGAAATGCGACTGAACGGGGGGCGGTGGAAGCTGGGGTATAAACAGAGAAAGGGCGAAAGGGGAATGGAGAACGAGGAGCGCGTTGCCAGGGCATAAAAGCTACCGTAGTGGTGCTGGGACGTATAGCGTTTAACATTTAAGCCTTTAGAAGGTTGTAAGGTTGGCTCCCTGTAATTATCGCTGAGGCGCGGCGCCTTGAGGTCTTCATTATGGCGAGCATCCTTGTTATTTCTCTGTACCCGAGCGTGTACGCGCGCGCGAATATGCCTCCGAGTGTGTGTGTGTGTGTGGAAATGTATGCCAGAAAGGGGAAGGCTCGACAGAAAAAAGCGTTCCGACCGAACGTCGTAAAGAAGAGGATGAAGAAGACGAAGAGCTCCAGACTTCTTTACGTTTATTTTACCTGTTCGAGGTGGACAGTGTCTTCTCGTGGCCTGAGTAGATGCGATTGGGTGGTGCAGCATGTTTTGGGGGTGGAAATTCTGAGGGTGAGATGGTGGACGGTGGTTATAGGTTGCAATAAAAGTAGGTTTTCCAAAAATTGGTATTTGGGGAAGATTCGAAGCTAAGTGCTTTTGGTTAATTTTAATAGAATCATACTTCGGTCATGATTTGTGACTGATTTGTCAAAGAATAAAAACAGATTTCTTTTGATTGAACATTCTATGCTAGTTACTTGTCTTATACAATTTTTTATTCTTTAATGCTCTAAGCGACTACTAATAATTATTTTTCAGGAATAGCGAGAGTTTTGTTCAAATAAAGTCTTCTGAGGTTCGAGTATTCGAGAAGCAAGAAGGCTGGCAATCTGTAGATCGAATTTAAACCTATAAAATTCACTTTAATCGCGGGCTGGAATTAGAGCGGATGAAACCGAATTAACGATGAATAATTGCACGTCCACTGACCGGCGGAGCGATTTAAGTCTTAAAATAACATCTGCTGGTGGGGGCAACTATATTCCCCGAGTGTGGCGGGAGCGGAGAAAAAGGATGAAGAGGAAAACTATGAGGAAGAGGAGAAATAAAAGCGGCAACAGAACAAAGGAACGGCTGGCGGTACCGCGTACACGAAATTAAAATAAACGGCGGCAAGAAAGCTTACATTTACCATTTCTTTCCTCCTCCTTCGCTCCTTCGCCATTTCAGTCGGCCTGCCCCGCGAATTTTATTGTGGTATTTAAGCCATTTCGCGGCTGTGGATGACCGTTCGCAGCAGCGACGATCCAACCAACCGTCTGCGGGCGAGGAATCTTCTGGTTTCAAGAAGTAAATGGCACGAGTTTAGGGTTGATCCACGCTTTATGAGCAGCCATTATACCACCGCAGAGCGCAGATAATTCTTCGCGAGTTGCGGTCACAGATGATTGGCAATTTTCTGGATTTTCGTTGCACATGCGATTCTAATTTTTAAGAGAAATATGCAACTTCCTGCTACCATGTGGAAGTACCGTTTCAAAGTCTACTGTACTAAACAGTGGATTTAATTCGGAGTGGATGTACAGTGAAGCGTACAATTAAAAATGTTATGAACATTTGAAGTTCTCGTCATCAATTAAGTGTGACGAATATATGAAAAAGTGATAGATTGCTACGGGAAAATATTAAACTAGAGAAGTTTCCTTTCCTCGTTAAGTTAGAATTTAACAAAATTTCCCAGCTGAGAAAAAGATTTCTTCAATTATATGCAATCATAAATTAGACATAGAAGAAAATAGAAAGACGAAAGCATAAGAGACTTTTACAACACAGCAAATGGTTCGAGAGAGATACGTCGAAGTAGGAAAGAGCCCCATTTGCATGAGAAGGGGAAACGGTGTTGCATCATTAGCGTTAATGCCGCTATGAAATAAATCACGCCGAAATAATGGCCATAGTGTAAGGCACGATCGATTATGTCGGGGAATAATTTAGCGGCCGCGATAGAGACACCTGACGGCGCATAAGACGGAATCCGGCGGTAATATCAATTCGTGTATGTGATTCACTCGGGACTCACGGCGCGGCGTGAGTCTTGGCATCGAGATTAAGATAAAGTCGATTCCCGGTCGGTCGAGATGAAAGCCGAGCATCCCGGGGCGTCCGACACCTTGTTAGACGAGTTGGAGCATGGCACCCCTGGAGGAAACGACCATTTGTTACGTGCATCCTTTCATTCTCCCCTGGTCACCTCCTTTCTTCTCGACCCCCCGTCCACCGTCTAGCTACGCTGGACGGTGAGTCTTCCTTAACGTCGAAAGAATCGACCAAATTTACACCGTTCAACCCCCTCGCTCCCTCCCTGCAAAGCGAATCGAATGGACGCCAGGAGGGAAGCTATTAATTTGTCGTGTGGAATAAGGAATTTCGAGGGGCCCAGACGAGTCTATTTCGAATTGATATAGCGTTAATTGTGATTGGGTGCAGTGGATCTTTTCTGGATAATTATTTACTTTCATGGATTGCAATTGGCTGATGAAAGAGCAGACTTTACGGTGGAAGAGGGATGAGGGCTTCTGACGAACTCAGAATTTTTAAGTGAGTTTGTAGAATGGGGGTGATACACCGAAGGGTTTAAAGGGGTCTTTAGTATTACGGAAAATTACAACCCCCGGGTTATATTTAGTAAAGTATGCATTATAAATGTGAAGTACGAAATTACTAAATAAAATTGGAGCTTGGAAGTATTAATGAAATTTTAAAATTTGTTACAAAATAATTTTAAGTATCTTTACAGACAATTGTGTAGACTGTAGAATCTAAATTATATTACAATTAATATCTTTAGGGATTTCTTAGTTGAAAATGAAAATGCAAACCCTCGGCTTATCGTTAATAAAATCTGTATTACTAAAAGTGGGAGGCGAAATTTTTAATGAATTTCGAGCGTCAAAAGTTTTATAAAATTATAAACTTTCATTATTACAAATTAACCATAAGAGTCCTGATACAGTGTTATGTAGAATCGAAAATATTTTTAATCAGCGACTTAAGGAATTCTTTAATTTTATAAAAATTTTAACGCCTTGGATATTTTTCCCAACGCTCGCCAATGCATAATACAATTTAAATTGCAAAAATATTGAAAGGCAATTATCACCCCTAGCAGTCGTCAATGTCATTTTATCACCGTCAAATTATTCAATATCAGCTTTCATTCTGCTTCTAAAGACGCAGCTTTAGTAAGCAACACACTTCTAGTAAGCAGAAAGCAATAAATTAATTTCAAATATAATACATAGCCGAAATTTTATTTTCGAAAGGTAAATCAGCGCCTGTGTGATTAGATTTAACCATTTTCATCGAATTAATTATATTAATGCACAACATGCAGGAAAATCAAAGGAAACTGAGCGGATAAAGTGTACTGAACTTTGAATCGCAGCCATGAGAATTTCGAAATGAGTTATTACTGCCAAAACTGATTATCTCAAGTATATTTTAATATAACAGCTTGCTTAACAATATCCTCTAACGTTTCTATGCAATAGTGATGTAAAACTTTGTCAAAATTGATGTAATTACTTTAATAAAGAAGCACAAATCGTCGAACGACATAACACGGTGACATACGAACCGGGAAATTGTTTGCGCGGGAATTGTGCAAGGCGCGGCGGCGCGACGCTTGAATTCAAACATTGGCACCTTAACACGCTGTGACTGTAACAAACTACTTCTTTACGATGCAGTATTACTAATATTACCCGATGCATGTTTCAAGGATAACACAAAATAATATTCCTAAATTAAAACAGCCCGTAGAAATTAATTATAGTTCATATTACAATTAACCTAAAACGAAGTTTTTGTGTCTGAAAGTATACCTACTTTAAGCGAAACAATATTGTACAATGGAATCGAAAGGAACTTGGCAATATTATTCATACATGAAATCTGCATTAACGTTGTTGTAAGGAGTAAAATTCCAAATTATATGAATGACGAATTCGTGATTCAAGCTGTTATATTTAATCTAGTGTAGCCACTTTTGCGTCTTTTTTATGCGCGTATCGGGTTCTGAATCTATCGGGAAAATACTTGTCGCTGAAAAAATCAGCTCATTGCTGCCTTCCGTGAATTTCGCAAAACCGTTAGCTCAATTGTATCAGGGCAAACACGAGGTGCATGGTTAAGCGTATGCAAAGCACACGTAACCATCGGATTGACATAATCATAAGGAGCGGAGGTTTCAGTTATAATCGCATTCGCGTTCCACTGTAATTTGCTTTTTACGAAGTTGGTATATTACATATTAAAGCAGCAACCGATGATTCGTGTAATGATGAAACTGCAGGCTTGGAAATAATGTAAGTTGGGAGACCAATGATTATTTGGATGGAAGGAAAAGCGTTTCGTGTTAAGAATATCATTTCTATTCTAAGAAACCTCTGTCGATATTTATTCACCGAATTCCTTCTTGAAGCGAGAAGGAAATCGCCTGAAATTCGATTTCCATAAGTGTCTTCATTAAAAATTCGACGTACTTAAATAAGAAGATTCATAAATTCAGTGTTAATACACTAAGTTTGTTATATTATAATTTATATGGTAGGGAAATGAGTAATAAAGAGTTAAGTGAACACATCTGTTCATTTTTGCAAGAGTTGCACACTTAATATCTAATACAAAATTCCGATTAAACAGGTAACTTCTTCCCTGTTAATACTAACATTACATACACGTTTTCAACTACGAATTATTAATATTCATTGCCTACACAATTTTAAATCTAATTTGATTTAAAGCTATCAAACCCTCATTAGGTAAACGACACAGAACTTTGATTTCAGAAAACCAAATCCTGCCAGAATTTCCAAATCACAAGTGACACCCATAAGGAACAGATTTTCTCGAATGCTAAAAATTTCGACATCACTTGTAACCTCCTCAACCTCCCTCTTTCATGTCCAACAAGAGACAATTCGAAAGTTGATCAAAGCTGAGTACCGGGCTTCTGAAAAACAACAAAACTTGCTGTTTATCACACAGTACCTGGTGAAAGTATCTTGTGCACATCCCGAAAGTCAGTTTTAAACGAACATGTGGTCCGTCGTGCGCCGTTCGATGTACATATTTGGGGGGTTGCGACGTCGTCCATTCGGGCAGCAGCCACCTCGTAAGTAACCTCGAGTAAATCAGTACCCAAGGTGGTCGTAAATCTGTCCAACCGTAGCAGCGTCGCGGCGCCAGCAACACGATGGAGGAGAACTCGCGTTGCTCTCACCCCTTGTGCCTGTAAGGGCTCATAACGGCCGGCGGACAAGTGTTATGGTATGGCTTATAAGTGAATGCCACCCTCTAATCGGAAAATACGGGCTCGATTGTCGAGCGAGGGTGGAAATTCGACTGGTCCTTTTCTCTCGCCATCCACCTCTCTCTCCCTATCACGGGGTGAACTCCCCCTTTCGCTTTGGTCCCCGGTTTTTTAAGCGTCTCCTTTATGAAGCATACACCGTCTCTGTCTCGCCCATCTCGCCGCTGGTCTTCTCTTTTCTTCTAAACGGTACGCGTGACCCAACCGCTTCGAACGCGCTCCTTTTATGGCCGAATTTGTAACTTTAAATTGGCGGGCTCGCGCCACCGCCGTGCCCCGATCCGAGTGGTTTCCGCACCGTGAAATTTCGTGGTTTTTTTTATGGCCTGATTTACTGTATCGGCACAGAGGGGAGCGTGGCCCTCGAACGCTGTGATTTTCGTGGATTTATGGCGCACCGTCTTGACGATCGCGAGTGTTATTAATGCGAACTTCGATGCGGGTGTGTGACGAGTTTGAGGTTTGCTTGTACGGTGTTACTGTTAAATAGAGAATAGCAAGGGATGCTCGTTGTTGGTAGATAAACAATGGTTTTCGGGAAACTTCAACTTCGTCCTTATGACCTTTCTAATTATCTGAATATAAATACCTAATAAAAATCATTTATCCTTCAAACAATTTTATACCGATGCACCCTTTATTTAAGCTTCCATCCAGTGAGGTACCTCGATCATAGCAGAGCCTACCCGAAATATCTTTAATCACGACAATTTTCTACAGTAATGGACGTCGTCGACGAGACGTCGTCGTGGTCGTAGGCTTAAGGCAAAATTAGCGTCGACATTGCCAAGGAGACACTTCAGAGACAGGATACGTGCAAAAGGCACGGCTTAGCACCCTCGCTCGAGCGTGCGGTAAGCTCGTTGGGGTGATTTGCTAAGCCCGCTAACAAATAGAAGGATAGATGGCGGCGTTCAAACCCTGCCAGACGCCAGTAACCCCAGAACATCCGTACAGCCATAGCAACCCCCGATGATACGACGAATTACACGCGGATCAGGGCCACTTTGAGCTTCGATTCGATACAGTAGACTTATGATATTATGCCATATCGAGTGATCCAGCTCCTTATGGCCCCCAAGATGATTCCGGGATGAAGGAATCAAAGCGGAATTTCACGACTTTATTGCATGGTAGAATAGGGGCTTGTATTCTGATACTGCTATAGTAGTTTATGTTATTCCCGCCCTTCGTGATAGAAATTCTTCTGTCCAGAGGCTTTGTTTAAAGTGGCAAATAGTTTCTGATGCTTGTCCTGTGAATTTCGTGGATATATAGGAATGATAGCGACAGTGTAGAATTGTTATAAGGCCCCTGGTTTATAAGGCTCGTGTTTAGGGTTCTCCCTAATCAGGGGGCTGAAACGCCCCTACAGCACACTTCGTTGCACGAACGTTGCAGTACATTGCAATGTTGTCGTTTGATTGCAGGTTGCATTGCAATATTACTGCAACATTGTGGAAACATTGCCGTGGAATATTGCAATGGACACGTTTGTGCAATGTTACTGGAATATTCCGCACACATTGCCGTGGAATATTGCAATGGCCCCGTTTGTGCAACGTTTCGGGAATATTGCGCCCACATTGCCGCCCTATATTGGCATGGCCCCGTTTGTACAATGTTTCGAGAATACTGCACACACAGTGCCGTGCAATATTGCAATGGCCCCGTTTGGCCTCGCGAGGTCAATGCTTGTTTTTTTTGGCGTAATTTTTGCACAACAAAATCAACATTTCAACTTTAAATAGCCGCCATTCTGTTTTGAAATAATATTTTGGAAATTCACGCCGTGAATCAGAGGATACATTAATATACTACCGAAATCTTTTTTGTTTTTTGATTTTCGATAATCTGGTTCCGATAACCAGTGCTCACCGCAAAATCAAATTTTTAAAAAGGCTTCCCGGATGTGGGTTGTTACTTTATCCTAATCTTAAATATTTTTTTACGAAAAAATTACCAAATGTTCTTTAAATGTTGCTCTTTTAAGTGCAAAAAGTTCTGTAAAAATATATGCTTCCGCTTTTAAAATAAAATTCACAAACATTCGCGTCCTTTCGACCCCCTGACTAGATTAACTCCTTAAGAAGAGTAGAAATCACATTCCCTTCGTAAAGATATTTCATGCATCTGCTTTCACTTCGTTACAAATTCGAGATCTTACATAGCAGACTCACATACACTTCGAAATTGCCCACCTTGCATGAAATTAGTTTACACCCCCCACTCATTCAACTCCTACGTCAGAAATTTGAAACGCAGAACCTTTACCCACCTGTTCAAACATCCCCCATCAAAAGGAAACGAGAGGTTCGGAGTGTAGAGACCGAGAAGCAACAAAACCAAAGAGTACAAATAAACATAATGCATCGTACCTTGCGCACAAAGTGATTTTTGCGAATGAAATAAATTGCCTGTCGATCTCGGTGAAACTTGGTTACACCTCCCTCGTCCGTTTCTGCGAGTACTACGTGCTCCTAAATCTTTCGACCTCTTTTCCAGATCAGCCTGTATAATGATATTCGTGCAGGTTCCGTGAGAGGCGAGCGATTTTCCATACTCCCGGCGATCTCGCCGCTGATTTCCATATTCCCGGCTGATTCGGCGGCCCCCTCGGTGATACCAGCCGGTATTAAATTATCCGCTTCTACGTGCAAACGCGCCGCATAATGCCGTGTACTGAAACGCAAATAGAGCGAGCCACCGGCCGATTCGACGTAGAATCTCCAGCGCCAGGAGTGAAGAATCGCTTTCTGGAAAAAGTTCCACCTCGTTACCGGTTTCCAACCTCGAGGAGAGGAGCCGGCGAGGGGCCAATTACGGGCACGCGATCCCGAAGAGACGCGCGAGAATTCTCGTCGGGGTTTCCGCGAATATTTCATACGCGATAGGATCAGTGAAAACGCAAATCTTGCTGTGCCTGATCTGAGGAGGATGATGCCCGCGCGAGGGGCGATCACTTTGGGAAAGATTACGCTCGATCATGGATATCGATCGATCATTTCTGTACTGATTGGAATTTTTCGGCAGACAGGTGGGCTAAATCGCGTGGAACTATGGATGGACACTTTATGTAACGTGGAAATTATAGGGAGAGGAAAATTTCTTGATGTATGTAGAAAAGAGCGTTAAGCTGCGTCCTCGCTGTGAATACCTAATGAGATACGCATCGCCCTTTTAGTTAATATTGCCCTATTAATTATCAAGGAGAAAACTTACATCCTTAAGGAACATCAAGGGTATCCGATTTCCAGGGACATAATGAGGCTGACTAATTAATGCTGACACGATCGTGTTCCTCGGCAATTAGCGGCGAAATTAATTAGCTTGTTATCTCGTAAGAGGGTGGACTCTAAGGGTGACAGAGCGTTCTTCAGAGATTACCAGCGAGAAATATTTTGTCAGCTAGGCTTTCTTTCTTAAGGAAGAAGACCTGAGATAAGCGACGGAAGATAATGCTGTCTTTATCAATCATTTTTTCAAATAGTCACCACGCCGGAGAAAAGAAAGCGCTGATAACCGACGCGAAGCAAGAAGTTCGCATTGAATTTACAATTCACTCGATGGCCAAGCGTTTCTGGCGCGTCGCAAAATGCGGACATTATGATAATTAATGCGAATATTTCCCAGCGCGCCCAACTTTCAATTACGAACACAGACGCGTGTCCCGGTAAACGAGCCGCAATGAAACGGTCGATGAAAGTTAATGAAGTGATAGAATTTGCAAATCGAAGCTGAGTCGCGGGATTCCATTCCGTTGGGCCGGCGAGAAAAAGGAAACACGATTATCGTTAAGTTTTGACACGCCCCGGGCATGCCGACCAAGCGAATTCAACTTGTGGAAATCCCAACAGATTGCCACGGGGTTTGTCGCCCGGCGGTGGGTCCCTTTTCATGGTGGTTTCCTCATAAATAAAAATAACCATCGCACCCCTCGAGGGATACGTATACGCGATATCGCTTTCGTGTCACCTCACCCTGCGGCTGTGAAATCAGAAAGAATCGTCGCCTTTCCTTTCTTTGTTTCCCTCGCACCCCGTTCCTTCCCTCTCTCTCCTGATAGATATTCGCCGTGGTAAATATCGCCCTCGAATTCGTATCCGATGGTCATGGAATTCCCTGTGACACTTTTTTTTCTTACGTCTGAAGGTTGTCCTGATTCTTCTTATTCTTCGCTTTGTATTGTGATTCACGAGATTCTATAGATGAAACTATGTCGAAATAAACAGAGACTGATTGCGTGCTCATCAGAGAGGAGAATTGAATAGTCCATCAAGTCTCTTAGTGCACGTATGATAGATCATTCTAACTATACAATTATTTTAAAGGTAATCAAATAAAAAATAAAATAAAATACTTTCAAATAAAATACAGACGAATTAGTTAATCTTCCAATGCGGAATTACTATGCCCAGTCTGTTAGCAAGATCAAAGGTGCACAGCAGCAAAACAGTGGACCGTAGAAAATCGTTTAAAAAGCAACCAGCTCGGACATCGTGGGGGTTGTCTTTAACGCGTATGCACTTGTCCATATGGTCCAGTTGCCTGGTACGCGATAACAGGAAAGGGGAGCCGTTATTCTCGTGGTCCTAGCGTCCCGGTGTCAGGAGGGTGGAGACGCCCCGTTATGGGACCCATGGGAATTCGGCCGCGGGCTACGCAACGAATTCGACTCTCTCTGCCTCTCCCTGCCCTATGGTTATGTAGATACACGTATTACAGGATTTTCGGGGGTGATTCTCCGCATGGACTTTTGCTGGCGAGCTCCACCTCGATGCCACCCCTTCATCCTCGCCCACACCGTCCCCCTAATCTTTTTGCTCCTGTGACCGTCTTCCTCTGACCCACCATGCCCCACGTCCGCTTCATCCTGTTTCCCTTTCCCCATCGACTTTTCACGCTCTCCCATCTCTTTCGCCCACTCAGGATGCGTTTACTTGCGGGTCGAAGTCCTGCCAAGACCGCAAGGATAACATCCCCGAGGGAGAGCCTTGACCAGGGGGTGGCAAGCCCCGCGGTCAGCCACCGATACCGCACACCAAAAGCCGGAGAATTTGCCAACCTGGCGGAAATATGTTTGGGATTCGTTTCTACGTGGCCCGTGGCGCGGGGTGGTAGCCAGGGGTGGGGCCGTCATGGAATCTGCTTTACGAGTCGGTAGATTGAACCATTTTCCAATGGCCGAGCTGACCTCCGTGCGCTTTGGGGGTGCTTCTCCAAGACAGTACGGGAACGTGGAAAGTTTCCGCGAATTTCGTGAGAATGGTACTTTTAGCCAGTTTCGACAGGTATTGAAGACATTTTAATAAAAAAGGATTGCTCTGTTCAGGCACCTATGTAGTATAGTTACCAGGAATATCCTGCCATACTATTCTATGAAACTCAACACAATTAAAGCACCAAATTAAATATACTTAAGCTATCAATTTTCAAACTCTAATTTTCCTAAAAGTGGCATGTATGTGTATAACTGTTTTTATCAAAGTGATTCTCCTAATCATCCAATCCCCGAAATCAATCACCCGTTTAAGAAGTTGTTCCTGAAAGACTACCACGTCCACAGCAATTAATTTCCCAGCATCACGCAATGGAAGTGCACCTCGATAAAAAAGACATCGACTCCTGAGTTTGGTGGCCGCGAGGTTTCGCAGGCGTTTCAGTTGCCGGATTCACGAAAAAGCAGCGACGTTTGTGGGCGTAGGCGAGTCAATTTAAAAGGCTAATTCCCTGACGGAAGCCCGTGGGATCCACCTCCGACCTCCCTCTGTCGCCCTTCTTCGTTTACGGAGGAAACTCGCCCCGACCAGACGGGACGGGGTGGCTTCCAGCTCAAAAGTAAACCAATTTCGTGGCTTGTTTAAAGCCGAAGCCAGATAGGACGTCGACGGGGCCACGGTCCCCCGAGTTATTTCGCGTAGGTAACGCGCCGTGAAATTACGATGATACGCGAATCAATGGACTTCCAGGGACCCACAGTTCCCGCCCTTTTCGCACGCGTGAGAATGCCTGGGAATTTCGATGATCGATCTGCTGGCCACCTTCGGGGAGACGCGCTATTACGGATCGATAATCTGCTGGATATTTCACGAATTAATGCGAAATTTTATACAAACTTTCGACAGCCTCATTATGTATCGTGACACCGAATGCAGAAGCTTGGGCTTCTGTATTAGCAGTTTTTGGTTGAGATTGTGAACTTTTTTGCGTTTGGATCTTGTTGAAACAAAAGGACACTGGATGCAAATCTAATCAGATATGAGAGTTTCAATAGTGGGGGGATACGTTTACTAAACCGACTTTTGAGCAAATCGGTTTTCGAATTCCAGTCTTTCAAAAAACCGTTTTTCAAATTATTACAAAAAAATATGCAATTAAAAGAGTAAAAAAAATATGTATACTTATTTAAAAAAATTTCAGCTCTTTTAATATTCCTGGAATTACAAAATAAAATAAATAAAAACTGAAATCTCTACTAAATATGTATAAATTATAAATCTTTATTTCATTTAGTATTTTTCTTCAGCAACTATGAGCTCAGGAAGTTAATTTCGATATCAAGTCAAAATATTAACGATTTAGATGAAATAATTAATTATTTTTTACTCTAAATTAATATCAATTCTAGTATGTAAAATCGGTTTTTAAGTTTTAAAAGGCCGAAGATAAAAATGTTGAAGAATTTCGATTTCTGTGTGGAAAGTTTTGCTATGACTAGTGCATTGAGAAGAAGAATTAGATAATAGAATAGTTGAAGATAGACTCTAGCATTTATGTAACTTCGATCACTTTTAATGTCCTCCACGCTAGAGGCCTTCTCTGCTTGAAATTAGCCTAATGTCTACGATAAATTATCACGCTCGCCCGTCGAATTCGCCGTGACGCTTCCAGTGTTCGAAATAACGTCGCATGACTGGCAATCGTCACCCCGCCGAGGTGGTCCTTTTTAACGCAGGAAATATCGAAAGATAGGCCCTATTTTGGCAACAATAGGGGGTCGAGAGAGCCACTCGACTTTCCCATTTCCTCGACAAACGAGCACGACCGCGAGTTGCCCGCCGCGACAATGGGCTGTCATCGAGTCGGCCCACTTCGACTACCACGTCCTACCGGAAGTCGAGGCTAATGTGTTTGATCAGGACGACTCGGCACGGGCGGTGGATCCTCGGGTCTCGTTAGGCGAGAACTCGATATCCGCTTAGCCACATTTCTCAATTTCTCACGTTCGAGCGTTACGAGCGAAAATATCCCTGTGTAACACCCGATAGAACTCGGTGTTGCCGGTGAAATGTGATCGATACGCTTGTCTTCAATGGGGTGCCAGGTGGTGATTGTGGGACGAGGACGTGCTTGAAGCAAATGCTCGTGGTCCAGTTGATGGAAAATGGATTTCACGTGGCTGTAATTAAATTCAGGCTTTAAGGGCAGATTGCGCACAGACGTGATTAAAGTTAAAGACTCGTAGGGTGAGTAAGCATGCCGTGGCTAATTATGATATAACATGGGAAAAAATTCCGAGCTGTCATTCCATTAAAAAGACAAACTGCAGCTTTTGGATACACTTATGGAATCTCGGATGAATAAACATGGCCCACTTCAAAGAATTTTAAATAGCTGTCTATGCTTTGTTTGCAAAGTACAAAGGGGTCAATATTATCATTATCATCATTGTCATCATCGTCATTATCATTGACACTGGCATTATTACTGTCATTGTCATTGCCATTGCCATTGTCATTGTCATTGTCATTATCATTGTCATTGTCATTGTTATTGTCATTATCATTATCATTATTATTATTATTCTCTTTTATTCTCAGACTTGTGTCTGGTCGATCATAGAGCGCACGCGGACCTCGGTCAAGCGTGCTTTCTTTATATATGTAATTAAGTTATGGTGCATTTAAAAATTTTCGAGCGATTGTACATGTATCAATAATTATTGATTTTTTTAACTGTATGTATGTGTTTGCAGGGAGTTGCAATGCGCGGGTGTATTGGTGAATGTTACATGGTATGACTCCTGTATTTGACACTAGTATTGGCACTATTTCTACTTTGTCTTGATGCCACATGTCTTTAATTTCCTCAGCTAGGTTGATGTATTTCTCAATTTTCTTTCCTGTTTTTTTTTGTATGATTGTTGTGTTGGGTATGGATATTTCGATTAGTTGTGATTTTTTGTTCTGTTTGTGGGTAATTGTGATGTCTGGCTTATTGTGTGGTATGGTTTTGTCTGTTGTAATGCTTCTATTCCAATATAGTTTGTGCTTGTCGTTCTCTAATACACTCTGTGATATGTATTTATATGTGGGTGTATGATGTTGTACAAGTTTATATTGTATAGCTAGTTGTTGGTGGGTGATCTTTGCAACGTTATTGTGTCTTCTGGTGTATTCTGTGTTTGCTAAAATTGTGCATCCCCCTATGATGTGATCTATTATTTCTATTTGTTGTTTGCATAGCCTGCATCTGTCAGTTGTTGCTTTTATTTTATTACGTATTATTGTGTTGACATGGGCTATTGTTGTTTTAGTTTGTGGTAGTTTTATCTGGTAGTTTTTGTATGTATGGTCTACCGTCTGTGCTTGTATCTTGGTATTCTATGTACGTTAGTTCAAACTTTTCGTCTATATCTGTGGGTACTGATTCCTGTTGTGGTTGTATTTGCTCCTCGTGTTGTTCTATGTTTTCGTTTCCTTGTGGCTGATTGTCCGGTTCTGTTTCCGCTTCTTCGCTTTTGTTCTATGTTGTGTATGTTTGCCTCTTCCTCTATTTGTGTGTTATTTTGTTCTTGAGATTGTTGTACCTGTTGTTTAATGTGTTCTAGTTCTGGCTGATCTATTCTGTTGTTTTTTACTATTACTCGTACCTGATCTGCTAATCGTTGTTCTGTTAAAAAGTTAAGTTGTGGGTATCTGTTGGTGAAAGCTGTATGTAGTTGTGATCGATATTCGGTTTTATTAGTTTCGAGATTTGTTGTTTGGTAGTAACAGAACATAAGCTGTCGGTTTACTTCATCTGACCATCTCATCCTCTGTCTATGTTTTCCCCCTAAAGTGGTTGCTGGACGCATGTCCTGCAAAACATCTCTCTTTGGATTTGTGCTGTTTTCCGTTGTGCTAGTCGGGTCGTTACCATTGTGGTCGGGCATTCTGTTCTCACGATGTTCCTGACCGTCATATCGCTTGTCCGAGGCTTGCCATCTTGTGATTGGAACCAGCTTACACACTTGTGGGTGGTTGGCCCTTCAAGTGTTTCCCTTTTAGTCGCCTTTTACGACACGCAGGGATTACGTTGGCCTATTCTTTTTCCCCGGGGCCCACACGGGGATTATTATTATTGTTGTTGTTGTTGTTGTTGTTGCTGCTGTTGCTGCTGCTGTTGTTATTATTATTGTTGTTGTTTTTTGTGTTGTTGCTGATGTTGTTATTATTATTATTATTATTATTATTATTATCAACGGGCAACCCTTTAACGAACAGAGAAATGAAAAAGCAACACCCAAAAATATTAGACACTTTTTGCAACGATGAGGTCACTCGATGAAGAAATAAAGATTGAGGGCGTAACGATTTGTTATAATTAACTCGGGAAACATAAATAAAAGAAGCATAATTTCCAGCGTCGAGGTTGCAGCAAAAGGCCACGGAGAGCCGGGTTTCCATCTAGCCAAGGAAGAATGGCGGCGATCGGCCGTGGATGCTCTAACTCCTTATTTATTCCCGTCTAAAATCTCATTCCGGCTGAAATATTTGCTCTATACCCAACGGTACGTGCATTCTCCGTATGATTTTTCATTAAAGTGTCTCCCGCAGCTGAGATATGGCCGGCACATTGAATGTAGCTACTCCCATGAGCGAGAGAGAGGCGGATATGGGGAATTCGCTGGATAAAGCGCGAGCACGAAGGAGAAATACAGCAAAAGCCAGCGTTGGAGAGAGGAAACGGGAGGAAGAGGGCCGTGTAGCCGCGTTTTGCACAATATTGCGCCGGTGATCTACGGCCAGCATGGTGTTCCCACGAGTGCGATAAAGATGGTGGCATGCAAAGTTATGCAGCACGAAGAGAAATGGCGGAATTGCCCTCCGCTTTTCTTGCAAAATTCGTTTCGCCATTACTGCGCCGGGCGAACGTTAGCTTGCCGCCCCGAAGTCTTCGCTTTTACCCCTTTGAAACGCTGCCTCGTTGGTGGGATTAAAATTCAAGGAAACTTTCAACTGACGTTCACTCGAAATTCTAACAGTTTTACGAGATTAATTTCTTGAATTCTGCCGACTCCAGACAGCCATCAAAGGGGTAGTTTTTCCACACCAGGTCGTTTACAAAGAGCATCTGATTATCTACAGCAATTTCACTTTTAATCTAATTTTATATTTATATCAGAATTCGCAAATGCCCTGCACGTCTCTTAAATTAAAACGCAAATACAACCCACTTAATACAAATTTCCAGAGAGCAATTCCAATTCTCACGGAATCCTTGCGTCCCCGGGGCCCTTCGGAATCAAATTCATTTCAAGTACACCTCTCCGCTTACTCTGTCCCTGTTTCGTCCACTAAATTCAATGACGGTAAAAAGGAGAAACAACGGCGGAGCAAAATCGCCCGAGGATGGCCCGCTAACGGTGGGGCACAGTTGAGCGTCAACCGTCAGCCCGTCTTTTCCAGCGTCTCCCCGCGTCTCATTACCATCGTTATTACCGTGGACCGACGCCGCGGCGTCGTTTTCCAATTTTCCCTGTGGTCCCACTGGCGCGGCAGCCAAGGAGAGAAAAATTAGCTTATCGCGCGCAATAATCCCGTCCCCCGTGGGACACTGGCTACGCGGAGGCTCGGTGGGCGTGCAACCGCGGATTAGGGAACATATTTCGTAATCCGCGATAGATACGGGCTGCGTGCTCGGCCACCCCTGCTTATGCGACCACGGCAACCCCATCCGCATGCGGGGGGGGCGAACTCGAAACGGACGAATTATTATCGCGAAGATCCTCATGTATCTCAATGACGCATCGCTTCGCACGGGACTTAAGGTTTAATGGACTGCTGGCCCCCCCCCCCCCCGTTCCTCTGTGTTTTTGCCGGGCCCCGTTCCCCCATCCCCGCCGTGCAAGGGGGAGGCGACGGCTAAGGGGAGAAGGACGAACGAAACACGTGAAACGCGTGAAATCGTTGTAATTTCGCGACCGCAAAAGCCAACGTTGCTCGCTGATGGAGCTTGACGTTGCTGAGGTTGAATCGGTAACGAGATTGCGGGGTGACGTGGGATGAAACGGGTTCCTCGGAGGGGAGGTTTTTTGATAGGGCTCCGCGTGGCGTGGAACGTTTCGCGGGAACCGAGTCAGGCGACTTCTTTTTGGTTTTCGAGGAGATTAGGTGGAAGGAGAAGTGTGAACTCTCTTTGGACTGTTTAATTATAATATAATTGAGTTTTGGATGCTTGGGCGATGCTCGAAGAAGTTCCGACGCCTCATCAAGTGTTCTAGAAGAATTACTGATTGTAGAAATGTGGGAATTGGGAATTGGAAGGAATATAAACAGCAGATCTTCCGAAAGATACACTTTGATGTACTACTACAATTAATCCTGATGCCCACAAGACAACCAGAACCCAAAGATGTAACTGTTCTCGTTGAATTAGCCTTGAGCCCGATACCAAGGAATTACAAACGAATTCCCAAGTGTCGTTCAAAGGTTGAGAAGAAAAAGTAGCAAATAATCACGAACCAATTTCCACCCCCTTGCATCCAATCTCCTCCTCGATCAGCCGTCCAATCTAAAAACTCGCGGGGCGAAGGAGATAATACAATTACTGGTATCGTGTTAATCAACGGCCCCAGGAAAATGAAACGATCCTCCACGCTCGCAAGGGAAAGGCCGTGAGGGCGAAGAAACGTCGCCGGTCGTTGGTAGTAATCCATACGAGTGGCGAAGGAATACCGAGCGACTCGCCGTGGCCGCAGCGCTGCTGCCTTAATTAACGAGATTTTAAAAATGCGATGACAATTTCAATCCAGCCCGACTAACTTCAGCTCCGAGGGTAATTCTATTAGGTAGTGGCGTAGCATCGTAAAGGGTTGAGTGCGAGAGGTAGACGAAGAGACAAAGGTGGGGGAGAGAGAGAGAGAGAGAGAGGGATAGTTGGAAGGCGAGGCGGAACACCGACGACGATGGCAGGGGTGTACTGCCCCCTGGGGCACCCTCACGCTAACTGGCTGCGACTCTGGCACAGACCCCTTTACGATTCCGACTTAATTTATGTATCATCCGAGAGTTAAGTAATTTCTCCTCACGAATTACCTCCATCTCGCTGACTGAACGAATTTCTTCTTCTGATTCCTTCATTGCCCGTCCCAAAGAACACTCCCCTATTCTTGGGCGTCCTGGCACACGTGAAGGAGGACCGGAAACTGCTCCCAGAGATCGTCTTTCCCTGGTCGTTTAATGAGACGATCGATCGGTGTGATAACTTGGTTCATTTAGAGTGAGTTATTGTATGAAACTGGGGGCTGTAAGTGTGGCTCCTTCGAGTCATAATGGAGCCACTGCTGTGGAGATAATCACGAGTTATTTTGGTGATACTGAGTTTTTTATTTAGAAGGGGAATCATTTTTAGATTTGTAAAATAGAAAGGAATTGGAAGCAACGTTGATTGTAAATGCTTTAAGGGATGCATTTAATTGCAATATGCGTTTAAAAATAGTTGACCTTCCAAAATGGCGGAAATAGATTTTTATATAAAGTGCACCCTTTTATGCTACTTTCCACATTTTATAACATTTTAACCAAAAACAATTTGTTTTTGTTAGAAAAAAGGCATGACGCGTTAATACAAAAAACAGCTGCATAGTGAAAAATGCTGCAAATTTGTAACGACGTATGCGAAAGGAAAATTCGATTCCTGAAAAATTCTTTTTCACCTTCCACATTTATTGGGAACGGGCCCAAGACGTGACTGTACACGTCACCCGCCGTAGGATAGGGATTCCCCATGACGCGACCGTACACGTCACCCGCACGCAACGTGTTAAGGAAATAGAAGTACGAAATGAAATATACATGATCATTTTTTGTCTGCTCAGTATATTATGAAAGAGATTTAATACGAAACCTCTGAAAATCGTGATGTTTAAGAAACTTGACAATACCCAAGAATTTTCTTCGTAAGAAGTAGGAAATACTGGGCATATACAGGGAACCACAATTTTTATACTTCCTCCTTCAATATTTATCTGAGAAGACAGACTCAAATTTCGCTTGGGGTCAACAGTGTTTTTAATTTAATAAGAAGCTCTTACCAAAGAATTCGATCAGGCTTGGAGATGAAAAAGAGGAATAATTCATTATTCCCACCGTGACGTTTGCTGGCCCTGGGTAACGGAAGATCGAAGGTGGATGGTAGATTATTTAAAATTTCCTCGAACAGTCAGCGTGAGGAGTCTCCAACGGCGCGCGGCCGGCTAATTAAAACGCGAGAAACTTTCGCGGCAGCCCCGAGGAAACGAGTTTAAATCTGTTTCAGACCAGTTTCCAACGAGCGGTACCTTAGTGGCTCCCTCGTGGACCGTTTCCAACGTGACTGCACCCCCAGCACTTTATTACGAGTCTAATCTATCTCGGCGTGAACCAGCGGCAGCCGGTCGGTCAAAGGGGGTAGGTATTTAACCCTGAAGCTAATTGCCTCCTCTCGAATTTCTCCAGCCAACGAAAAAGATCCAACAAGAATATTCTGTCAACGATTTCCTTCTAGATTCACAACCCTTACTTTGCATTTTAGCCTTTCAACTGTTGCCCAAAACAGTTCAGAAGCACGAGGCCTTATGAAATTTGCAATTCGATCCAGCAGGCGAAAAGAAACGGCTCAGACAGGCACTTGACGTGCACCTGCTGGATTAAGTTATTTAGGGCGTGAGGTGGCGTCGTTAAATGATTTAGGCAACGCACGAGATCGAAATCAAAAATTGCTGACCGAGGGTCGTCGGCCATGATCCACGAAACATGTGGCCAACGTGAAACGTGCTCGCGAGGGATGCGCCAGTTACGCTCGTAATTGCATCTTACGCCAATGAGCAACGAATTACCAGGTAATATATTACCTCAAATTATAGGTGATAACCGACGGGACATTACGATCGCCACTTCGACCAGATGGGTCGATGGTCCGTTTTCGGTGGCGATTCGCGCCGCGGCATATGGAACCCCCATAAATATTCCATAGCTTCCTGCTCGTCGACACTGGGCCCCTTTGATTTCTCTCTCTTTCTTTGTCCAGCGGTCAGCGTTGCCGAGGATTCCATAGATCCACCTTTCCCATGCCTGACCAACATCTTTGGTACCTTTTAAAAGCACTCCGCTCAACAATTCGTGAGGGGAATTTCGTTATTACCTACTCCTTCAAAGGAAACTGTAGTTTTAAAGGTCTGACGTCGTCCAAGTCACTTAGAGATACGTGGAAATATTATTTCAATTTTTTTTTCTAAATTATTCCCGGTCTAAAGTCATCTTTATTAATAAAGAACCGCCCTCTAATTCCCTACGTTTCCATTAAGGAATATTTTATTATTCTTCAGGTTACATAGCGAGTAACTTGTACCAAATTATTCCACGATCCTAGGAAAAGGAGCCACGATTTTCCACGACGTTAAAAAGTTCATAAACAGAATCGTTAAAAATTCTTCAGTGTCGTCCCGCGCTTTACAGGCTTTCCAATTCCGCCCTTTCGTTTTTCGCGTTTACTCTTTGCCGCCGGGAGGCTAACTGCGACTTTATAACAGGGCGATTATAGTGGAAATCTAATTTCCAACTAGCCGGGCGTCCTCTGCCGTCTCTCTCACCCTCCCATTCGGTGGCTAACTTCGTTAATGTATAATCCGGCGTGGCTCCCCGGGGCTGCGTTCCCGTGATATAAAATCAGTAAGCTTTAGTAAATTTCGTTTAAACAATCCAGTAAACAATTTTCCGCCGCTCTGCACGGCAAAGTAACGGCACCCTGGTGGCACCTGTACGCCTCCAACACTTTCTACCCCGTGGCGTTTACCCCTATCGTCGACCTCGTCCTGCCATCCCCTTGTACACTTCGACGCTACGCCCCGCGGAAGAGCGCTACAGGATGTCTGTCATCCTGGGATTAATCTAGTTAAGTGTTCCCCCGAAGTTGCGTGTTTTGCACGGCTTCGTACGCACTTATACCATTGCCCTCTACAATTGAATGTAGAAGACCATTTATTCAAGAGTTACTAGTATGTGTTTTATGTAACCTTTTTGTAATCATTCTTTAATTTTCCAATCCCCAGAAGAAGCTGTTAAACATAATCAATCTGGGTGACCGAAATTCTCTACCATTAGGAATATCAATATCCACCCTTTCCCTGTAGTTAGAACCTAAATACTCCATCCATCACGGGCGTCTTCCTCGGTCCAGCACTTTGTCTCTAATTGCAGCACGTAAATTGCGTTACAAACTCCATTCCTCGGGCAGCGTGCCTCGGTACATCATCCGGGGGCCTTAAAAACTCCCGAATTACCATTTATTTGCCGTTTTTTTAAGGGCGGGGTATGGGTGGACCGCCGTTGGCCGCAGATAGTGATAAAAGTATCTATAATTCAAAAAAGCTCGAAAAAGGGGGACACAAATCATCGGTCAGCCGGTGCGCGCAGGGGGTTAGGCGGGAGGGAGTGGGGGTGTGGCGGCCTCTCGTGGGATATCGAACGCGGTCATAAATCGCAAATCAAAACGTGTCAAACGGGCCGGCCGCGAAATTAAAAGTGACGGGCGAGCGGCGTGTATTGTGCACGGTTGCATATCGGCACCGTGGAAACCGGCCCGCCATAATTGTGAGTTACGGTGATCACGCAACGGGCATTTATTTATTCGCCGGTGCGCTCGTTATTTATGACGAAAATGCATCAGCGGCTGTATCTGTGGGCCCGCGACGTGTCCCTGTGTCCGCGTCCATACCGCGCTATCGATGACGCCGATATTTTATCGGTATTTTCGAAAACACGACTGCCACCGCAACCACCCGATGAACCTGGCGGCCTGGCCGCAGTTTTAGTAACCACCCTGATATTGAAGGAGATTTAAAATTTGCCTGCACCTGCAGCAGCATCTTCAGCATCCACGATTGCATCGTTTATGTTTCGTGTAATAAATACGGCATTGATCGGAGGCGTAGATCACTCAATTTGGTTACAGCTTTACTCTGATTCTCATTATGCAAAGTGTAAATTAATTCTTCCAAAATCACTCTGTGTTTCACCTCATTTTATGTTCCGACGATGAATGGTACTACCATAATAACCGTATACTACAAAAAAAGCTCGAAGCACTAGTCATTTATCTTTAAGAGTAATATGAAAAAAGTCCAAAGATTTATGCGTTGTTTTATTTAAAAAAAAAAAAAAAAACAGAGTGTTCGATACTCTCAGTCGTTAGGGGTGGTTTAGTGCCTGCACCACTCATGTTTCACAAAAATGCCCACTGCTATTTACGCGTCGCCACACGTATAGCCTTCTCACCCTGTATTTAAATAAACGTCGATGAAACTATCTTAACTAAAACGAAGAAGCTCATAGATTCTCTTAACCCTCTGCTCACAACAAAGTGACCTCGCTAAACACAGAACTACGGTTAATCAGAAGGGGACAGCGTGCCGAGAAACTTGCCGAAGACATTAACCCCATCGTGCCGCGTTGTTGGATAAATTTTTTATCCAGAACTTGGCCGCCAAGTTCCTATTGCCCCTCGTGTCTCCTAAGTCCATCGACCCCTCGACGTCTTCCGCGACTTCGCCCCGTCGAAAGGGCCCCAAAAACCCTTTAACGAGGAAACTTCCCGGGAAACGAGCCACTTGAACATTTTCGACGGTAGCTTTAAATATTCGAAAGCACAGTTTTCCCTCTCCTCGTTTCTCTTTCGCCCTCCGTCCACCGAACCCCTCGCCCCTGTTACTCTTCGGGCCGCCATGACGGTTCTAATTTAACGCTAGCTAACGACGGAAAAGGGGGAAGGTGTTACCCCGTCCCTACCCGTCCTCCCTCGGCCGCGGAGCACACGGTAACACACATTCGGGGCTAACAATGTACTGTTTCGGGACAACGAATAAACAAAAAAACACCGATTCTCCATCAAGTTGATTGGCAGCGCGTCGGAGGATTTACGATGCGGATTTTTGGCCAGCGCCGTCCACCGGCCACTTTTTCAATGGCTCCACGGCGTTTAGACGTTCACGTTGAAATAATTTAAATTGCCCGGCGAAAATTGTAATTAGCCCCGCGTCCCGTGTAATCGCGCGTGCAGAAAATTGCGAGGAAGGAACGTTAATTATGCGGACGTGATATAATGGCCCTGAAAACGGCCACGTTGCCCTGCGCGCGTTTGCAATTATTTTTAAAAGCGACGCGTTTTGTTACGCGCGACGACCCGACGAATTGTTTGTTCGAAAAAAAATATTACTGCCCGGGGACGAAGTCGGGGAGTCTTGAATTCAATCGATACCTCTCTTTTTTTGAATGACCCAAGCATTTGGTAATATTTTTAAATCATTTACTGATGCAGCTTGTAAATGGACTTGAGGTCACTTAGTTATTTATTTTTAGCAGTGATAAATGGAAAATGGGATTGAATTTTTGCCTCGTTCACGTCACCAAACTCGAAGTGCGTAGTTCCATATATACTCGAGAACTATGCTCAATTATTCCTATTTTATACACACTCATCGGTATTCCAGTAACTTCTGAGAAAATTGGAGTAAAGTATAGACGATGATCGTGTCAATTTAAAAAAAAAAATACTGTTTTGGATAACCTGTAAGGATTACAAAGTAAATGGTACTTATAGTGCTGGACACTATTTTTTGTCGATCGGTCACGTGAAAAGTTTAACGAAATTCCTGTAAAGTAAATAGTGTATCATCTGATACATAAATGGCATTGTTTTAAATGATCAATTATTAGTTAGAAGAAGGTGGCGTATTGTTTCAATTTTAAGAACCAGTGAGCAAGTGACTATTCAAAGTGACAAACTTTATCGGCAAAAAATATATCGCAATAAATTAGCCCCCGTTATAAGTTTTCTAAAGTTGTATGTAAATTTCGTGTATTAAAATTGCTTTCTCCGTCTCATTAACGTCTTACATGATTTTTATGAAGAGTGTATATGCCATTTCTTTGGCATGTATGTTTTAATTAGTGTATACATAATCATATATTCGGCAAGAAATAGTGTCGAGCACTATAAATACGGAATCCGACTTCTCAGGTACTTCTTTTGCGATAAACACAAATTTTATTATTTTATGAAACAAGTATTACATATGAAATACCAACTTTTCCATGCTTGCCGCGTTTCTCTCCAGTGTAACACCACAATTAACCACGAAAAGTGTACAAAAATAGGGGACACCTCTGACACACGTTAACAGCTTCAGACACCATTAATGCAACGCCGTTAAATAACTGATTGAACGTCCGAAACGACATAACACTTAAACGCGGCACATGTATACAGATTCATTCACGTGCACACGCATATTAACCACTCTTCACATAAGCGTATTACGCAAGATTCGAAATTCCATTCCGCGTCCACCGAGGCGAGAAGGGTCCGCGTTCAGTAATAATGAAAATTTTCAAATTTCACGCTCGATTATCCGCAGGCCCGCGTGCGCCGCCATTTGGCGCATTTACAATCGTCAATCCCATGGAACGATCCACCCTCCGGCATTTCGTCGATCACGAACCGATTCGTCTCGATCCGGCATGCAATGAAAAGATTAGGATCGAAGTATTCTGAAACTTTCTACGTAAACCGATCTCTTAATATCCTCCCAATTAACTCGCTGGGAATGACTTCCACTTTTGCATCGCAATCCGAAACATTTTCGTTAAACGTGCACCCAAAATTCCAGTAAAAGAGACCTCCCTAGGAAACAATTAATCATACATCCCTCGAAGGAAAAGGTACCTTCGTCTATTGAAAATAATATTATTCAAGTGCCCATCGTCACTGAAAAGGAAGGAAAGTCTGGCTGGCAAAACAGTGACATTTGCCGGAGCGTCTGCCATTTGGCGCGTTCCTAATCGCTGGACCCACGGCCGATTCACCCTTCATCGTCTCGTCCATCATCAGCGATCACTCGGAGCGACATTAAACACAGCCGTGAATCGGGTGTCTAGCCCGCAGCCTCGAATTCCGCGTTATCTCTGGAAGTGCATCGTTGCATTCGGGCAATGGACAGATGGTGCAACGTCTCGGCTGGGCCTATGACAGGTTGGTCCAGGGCACCGGCAGCATTTCGTGGTTCATTTGCGGTACCCAGGGGTGCCATCTATTATCGAGGGTCAGGCAGACGGTGTTCCCGAAAGTCGGCCCTCCCTTCTCTGCCGTCCCTTCGGAATCTATACGCGAAAGGGGGTTGTTTACATGGTGGAAAGGCGGCTCGATTTAATTCGGTGATGATTTTTTAACGAGCTCCACCGCGCCCGGCTGTGACGCTCCGTAGATTGAGTTCTGCCTGGTATTTTGTCTGGTTTTTCATTCGGGCTCACGGACAAGCCGCGCTGAGCCGGTGTGGCTCGTCCCGCTTCGCGTATTGAAGAGCGAGATTGGTTCTGGGGAAACAGCGAACCGCGAAATAATCAATGATATGATTGAACGAATGGATTTCGCGCGTCCAAAGGCTCTTCAATTTTTGGAGCATTTAAATTTTTTGACTCCGGACATTTCATTTTATTTGTTACGAGTTCGTGGTGTTTGTGGGTGATTAGGTGACCAAAAAGTGTAATAAGAATGACATTCGATAGTTTCCTTGGTAGATAGGTATCTCTCTAACAGAGATGGGCAAAAAATTATTTGAAATAATAATTTGTGTGGGAAAATTTTATTTCAAATAATTTTTTGACCATCTCTACTCTCTAGATATCGAGATCATCAATAATCAATAATTCATAGATACACGCATAGAATACCTAAACGATTATTTATCGGCAATTCTCATGTATCGTGAGCAAAGAAATATAAGTATGGTATCAACACCTCAACTGAATCACAGCCTTGGGATCTCGAAAATCAATCGAAAACCACTTTGAAGAATAAAACCAGCTCGTTGAAACGTCGCCATCTCCGTCTTCCTTTTCACATTATGTATCCAATTTAAACGGAATATTTGCATTCAACTAAGACGACAACCATTAAATCAACGTCACCTTAAAGTTTGTCACATAATTGACGCGTCGCCGTCGCGTCACGCTCCTTATAATCATCCCTCGTTACAGCGACATCGAGTTAATTGAATTCTCACCGTAGGTGACTCGAATTTTCGCAAAAATCTTATCAAGAACCTGTTACAACCTCGGAATTTCAATCTCGAGCGGGGGAGAGGGGAGGAATGGCACCGAAAACACGATGATCGCGGGCGAGATAAGCGAGGCGACTAATTAAAAACAAGTAAATTAGGCCAACCAGGCCGGCCAGGCCGCGTACGTGTCGGTGTGAGCAGGCGACCAGGCAATAGTTCTCCTTTCTCTCTTTCGGTCCAGTCGCCGCGGAGCGCTCGATCTCTCTTCGTTCGAGGGCCTTTTTCAGGCAGCGCCTCTTGCATGCTCGCCGCCGCCTACGGGCGTTTCATTAATCTCGCGTCTCTCAATTTATTTTGTACGTCTTGTTAGGTGCCTGGCCCGTTCTCGACTGGTTATGTCTCACTCAAGAAGGCGCGATCCCGTGCTGGGTGATAATGAAAAGCGGACGCCTGGGACAGGAGGAAGTCCTCCACCGGGAGGTGGAAAAAAGGAAACGAGAGTCGAGGCCGCAGCACTGAAAGTATTAGCGGGATGATCCTCGCTGCTCGTGAAAGGTAACGTATACGGTGACGAATAGATTCCATGGAACAAGACCAATGATTGACACTCGTCTGGATTTTAGTCTCATATCTCGTATTAGAATTAGGGCAATTAGATGTGGTAGGTAATTGGATATGGAGTCACTTAGTACATTAATTTTTAATACTACAGAGGAGTATTGCAAGAAAAATTATTGTTTTAAATCTCAGTGCTCCTGGCTCAAGGAATTCCTCTTTATATCAAAGTGAAGTGTGTTCAAATTTCAATAAGTAGACGCAAGTGGGTGAAGATTGAAGTGGAAGAGAAAGTATTCCAATACTTCTTTCAATTTTCTCCTTTCTTTGCTCACAATGGGATATTCCAAGTTCGAACTTCCACAGCATACCTGAAAATTGTATTTTCCAAGGGAAATAATGAAACCTTTCCAAACTCCTGACCAATCATTACAGACTTCAAATGCCCACCGTTACGCTCCATTGTCAGATGGCCGATAAAATTATCTCGCCACGTCAATCGATAAGTTTATCGTGTTCGGTGAAAGTTGATTTCACTTTCCAGGCTCTGCAATCTTCCGCTGATTTCATCCCAAGTCCCAACAATCCCGCGACGTCCGTCTACTCATGGCTTGACAATATCCACGAAATCACAGCGTATCAATCGCCATCGTGCGAAATTAGTGCCCCCGAGAAATCAGCGACGAAGAATTGAACAAAGCTCCCGTCACCGCGTCGGAGTGTACCTAGCGATCGGGGGAATCGCGTAATTAACGTGTCCGATCATCGTGATCATCTTCTAACGCGACGTGGCGACCGATCAAAAACATTCTCCTTATCGGTCCCATCGATCTTTCCGAGGTGGTTGGCCGTGCGCGTCCCACAGGGCCGAAAAAGGGGACGCGGGTGGGTGTACCGCTGACGTGTCCCTCTTTGACGAGCCGCGACGGGGACGTTTCGTGGCCTCTGGCTGCGAAGATCATTGTTCCGCCGTCGTGCTTTGTTCGTATTTACGCGCCGTCCACGGTAAACATCCTAATAGTAACGTTGGGAATAACGGCGGGACACGGCTTCACCCGAAGCTACGACGTTACTTGCATACCGAATTACAGTAATTTGCGCGTCGTTACGCGTCCACCCGAGGAAACGCGGGGTCGAAGATTGTCGATACGATACCCGCGCCGTGGTGCCGATAGAGGCATCGAACCTGGGAACATGGAATTATCGATAATTCCAGCGAGGTTCGAGTAGCGTTTGTCGCTGAGAAGCAAAGTAAAAAAAGCGGAGGTGGATTGAGATGTCTGATAGTAGAGATCGAAGAACAATAGAAAGGAGCCCAGGAAAGTGATTGGGAAAGGATTGGCGTAAGAGTTAAACGATTTTCCTTGTTTCTATAAAATTTCTTTCAGAACACACACTGTTATAGTTTTACTCAAGCTTGTTCACGTACGGGGCTGGAAATAACTGATGATTCATTTCTCTTGTGCATTGTTTGCCCCGATGCGCAGCGCGGACTGAAAAGCACTTGCTGTGCTACATGCTATTCGATTCTCGAACCCCCACGGGGATGATACACGTATTGGTGACAAGGAATCGATCACTCTTAGCTGCACGAGGATGTTTTCGCGATCTCCTATTGACGAAGCTTCATTCCACGAGACAACTAGTCTATCTTCAAATACATTCTACAAATAATGCTTTGAAAAATCACATATCCTTGCCGGAGAAATTCATCGTGTAATTTTTGCAAAATTGTTTAACGTATTAAAATTGAGCTCGAATCGCTGGAAGAGATCTCCCGTGTATGTACACATTTACACAGTGAACGTTTGTGGAATATATGAAAAGAGATAGCGGCGCAGTCATTGAAAATAATTCACGGGCAGGAGTTCTGCCGACGATTGGAAAGCACGTTAATTAACTTGGACATAATTACCGGTTACAAGACGATCGATTCCAGCCGAAGGAAGACACGGACGTATTAATTCGCTGCGGGAAGACTGGGCGAGTCTCTATCCCAACGTTCTGGATATTCCATTTCCACCTCGTTGCACGGTACCGCGGTGATATAAATGCTAATTCGTGACGGGCATCTCCGATCGAGACTAGAGGAATCCGTACCTAATTTTCCTGCTGCCAAGGGATTCACCCCGCGCATAGAGACAGCTGTTTCTCTTCTGGAAACACGGAGAAACACGTCGCACTCTTCGCGCCAAGTTTGACACACGCGCCGCGTGCGACGCTTTAATTGCATCCTCATCATCCACCGAGTAATGTGCCTCGATCTATTATCGCGATGTTTAACGGGGATGCTATTCTTCCTTTAAGGGTTCACTTCTGGTAACGATGGATTTGAAATATATTTTCGAAGGCAAGGTTTAATCGTTCAGAAGCAATTATTGCGTGAAAACTTGGCTTATTTAATTTAATCTCTTTTATTTATTTTTGTATTGGAAAGTATTTGAAATGAGTTGATTACCCGGATACCACAAGTAGTAAAATTTAGAGTAATTATTAAAGCATGGAAAAGTTGGTAGTGGGTTATATTGAGCAATTTGTGTTTCTCATCAGCTCTTACATTTATGCAGAATAGATGCATGCGAATATAGTTCTTTATTTAATTTATTGTTTCTATTTTCATCACTCGCCAGATTTATTTTCAATTATAAATCTCCTCGACTTTCTCCAACTTCTTTAGCTCCTTTAGCAATCCTTATTCTCCTGCCAAATGGCACAAGATCCGCCGCGAGAATCAATGATAACCCTGCTGCTGTTACTAAATTTTCACGAGTGATGAAATAAATGATTCAATTCAGCATCATTTAAACATCACTTAATATTCCAAAGCTGAATCAGTTTTTTAGAAATCGTTTGGCGGTCCGTTGCTGTTTTGAGAAAGATTTATGTCACATATCAAGTGGAGCAGAAACAAGGTGCAATCACTGTGCTGTGTAATTTCGATAAATCAAAGGAGTTCATGGAAACGTTCGAACGTGTTTTCGAGGTGGATAGGATCGAGACACCTGCGACGAAACAGGGGGATCGTAGGAACCGAAGGAGGAATATTAAAGCGAGTCAACGTGCACTCTTGTGTTTCGTACCAATATCACGGGACATTGCGTGAGAGAGGCCTTCCTGGTTGCATGCACTGAACTCGTTACTGGTTTTGTCCACGTAAATTAATTACCTGCCACCATTTGTTCTGTTTCGTGAGCCACAAACGCCGAAAGGAACGTCTGTCATCTTGGTCCCCTGCGACGTGTAATACCAGTGAGGAAGGATACATTGAAAATAGATTTTATACATTAACGTCACTTTCAAAATTTCCTCTTGTCTTCAGACCATCTGCCCATTCTATGTAACCCTCCACAAAGAAAGCACTGTCTTCTCCCAAAAAATCCTAAAATAACTCCAAAATTGTAGGTTCATCAACAGAAGCTTTCGATTAAAATAAGAAATCCTAAAATTTAATTTAGTACAAATATTCTTCACTGTTCGCAAACAAAAATGGAGCTACTATCTCCCAATGCTGTAGATTTGCAAAGTACTAAAGTCTAATAATCATAGGCTAGCATTTGACTGTACTTTATATTTCAATTTAATCGAACCGAAGGTAAAAGATGGTTTAGCCATTTTTCCAGGTGAACCGATTACCCAGCATCGCGTGTCCCATTATTGACCACCGTGATGGGCAATAAATGTCGATATATGCCTACTGGCACATGCGCGCGTTAATCGAGTCGCCGCGTGCTTCATCCTATCGGAGCCGCGCTGGACGATAACATCATCGACACCGGGAAAACTATCTTCGACGGACAATCCGCAACACGGATTGCAGAACATTCTTGCACGAGAAAAATCATCTCTACGAGGCTTGATTTTTTTGTCGCTGCCACGATAGGTGCCAGTCATTCGAGTGTTACACTAATCACGTGTCTAGTCCGATTGGTGCGGTCGTGGACTATGAAAGAGGCGGAAATGGAATTGTAGATTGAGCGACTCGATGAAACGGTGTGTAACCCGGACAGAAATACGCGTAGAGTCATGGTGGATGTAACACACTGTATCAGAGGAATCATTGGCCGAAGGGAACGCATTAAAACGTCAGGCAGCAAAAAAGTAATTGAAAAATCCTTGTTGGTAAGATTAATCGAAGTCTCCAAGCGTAATGGAGTCGCCACAAGAAACTGTGCTAAGGATAGGAGAACGTGGTTGGTATGATTTAGACGTAAAAGTAACGTCTGCAGCGTTGTAGAGGTTATTATCCCTTATCCTCAAGTGTTTTTTGTACTGATATGTTTGTGCTCCATGAGTATTGCTTTGGTGATAACAGTAACGTGGTCCAGCTGAGATACCTGAGGCAGTTGACAGTGAGGTAGTACTTAATAGTCTCACATCACTCGCAACACTTTGCAAATAATATGAAAAAGTTATTAGAATTCTAGATGGGAATGAGATGGTCAGTATCGACAATGTTAGGATGGTCTAAATTTATATCCAAGAGTGTATCTTGACGATCTGTCAGCTCTATGGCTAATTTTAACTCAGTTTAATATCAAACACAGAAATACAAGTGTTTCCTTTAGCGCTTTCAATAGTAATTTCTATGTAAAGTAATTATAACCTTTCTGATTATTATTTATTTTGAAGCTTCCACGAAACACCATAAAAATGTTCAATTTGGTTAGGTAACAATGCTACAGGAGTGCTGAAATATCTCTTAATTGAATGGAGTCGCTCACAAGGGAAGCTTCAGGTTTGGCAATTTTAGAAAATGTTGATACTTAGTGCACATGAAGGTCTTTCCTCGGACATTAATTTCCCAAAGCAGTAAGACGCATTTTTGAGGAAAATTCGAGAAAATTGACTTTGAAAAATTCTCAGTTCCCTTGAGCTTGAGGGGCACGCGATGCACGCGTGAAATTCAAAGTCAATTTTCTCGAAAACGAAGCCCTTACCGCAATTTCTTCACTTTTGATTTTTGTATTATTTTTGTCTGTACAATCAACCCCTAGAGTATTGACAACAGGTAAAGGAATACCCTGTATATAGTGTAACTTAGAATTTTTCAAAGTTGATTTTCTCGAATTGGGCTGAAAAGCGCGTCTTAATGCTTTGGGAAATTAATGTCCGAGTGAAGATCTTCGCGTACACTAAGTGTCAACATTTTCTGAAATTGCCAAAACCTGAAGGTCCCCTTTGTCAGATTTCCTTAAAACTTCCTTTATATAATTAACATACAGCAATTACAACGCGAGCCCCTGACAGTCAATCATACATATAAAGACTCAAATGTCTCCAATATAAGCTTAAGAATCACTTGTCTGACCAGTAACAATCCCAAACCCCCTTCAAAAAACAATTGTCTATCGCTCTGCATTAAAGCGCCCAATTCGATTTATGTATCTGTATTATCAGTGTTCCCACCCGTGAACATTCTAAAACACAGTTACATTTCACAACCTATACAGCCTCACACTGCAGTAAACATTTTATGCAAATAGATCAAGCACGTCATCAAAATATTTATCTTTTCATCCTAAGCTTCACCTGCGAACCCAATTACTAACAATCAATGCAAAAATAAGTAAATCCCCATAAACAGTACCGAAGTACATAAATGTAAAATGATGTAGTGATCATCCTAATCCCATTCCGCTCTCCAAATCATCCCAGCCCACGTGTGAAAGACAATTCACTTATTCAAATTACAGCAAGTACTCCAGACCCTAGACTACCTACCCATCAGCTCCCATTACCTCCCTCGTAACATACACTGTGACCGAGAAGTAACCACGCCATGCAACAAAAATGAAACCGCGACTCCCAACTATCGACGTGCGATAATTTCAATGAAAAGGACCCCGGCAATCCGATAACCAGCTGTTAAAGGGCCGTACCGCGGGTAGAAGGCGATTGAGAACGAAACAGCGGTAGGGACGAGCGTCCGTTTAATTTGGCGGACGAAGCGGACCTAAGCGGAAGGTGGTGAAACTGAAAAATCAAGGGTCCCGGGCGAGTCGCGCGCCCTCGCCCGGTCTGGTGGGGGTAATAACGTGAAATTAGGAGCTAATGTGGATCGATGTGCCCTGCCGACGTCGCGGCACGACTGTTTTAAGAGCGATAATAAAAACGAAACGGTTTCGGTGCGGCGATGTACGCGAGGGGAACGAACGGCACGCGGGCGGAAGAGGCGTTTCCAACGAACAAGCGACTTCTTCGTTCAACTTTTGCCCCGCCTACGCCTCCACGTTCTCTGCCCCCCTCCCCCTCTTCGTGCCGCGGATTCCCCTAGAGAGAGGGGTAGCTCTCCCCACCGTGGCCTGGCTTCGATTGCCAACCGACGCGGCGAACGTTCGCCAGGCGCAAGTCGCCATGGAAACCGACGAAAAGCGTCGCCCGGGATTGTTCGAAACAATTATCCGCCGCTCAATTCCGCCCGTGCTAGTTCTATGCACCCCTTTGGCCGCGGCGCCCCCGTTGGCTGCCTCTTCAATCTGCCCCGGTGAATAAAAATTCCTCGCGACGGATGACCGTCCTTGTGTGTCACTGGATCGCACTGAATCCACATGGAAAAGATCATGAGACGCGGCTGGTGCTTAAAGAAGCTGAGTGGTTCAGGCGATGGTAGTTACTATTCTAGTAAGTCTTCCGGTGTAAAGCTGTAGTGACGAAAATTGAAGAGTTAGGGGGCTGAAAAGTGAAAATGCTGGGCCGATTTTGTCGTCGAACTTTATCTAATGCCTTCACGGATTGGCTAAGTTCTTTTAGCCCCTTCAGTTTTGCTGAAGGCACCTACACACCTGTTAGTTTGAAGAGCGATTCTTGAGTTAAACCCAAACTGAGGTGCCCAGTTGCTGCTGGCAGGTTGAATCGATGCTAGATTTTGGGAAACTTCAGTTTCCGTAAGCTGTTAGTAATCAATGTACTGTGTCACGGTTAGAGAGTTTGAAGGGCTACGGGATTCAATTTATGTATAGGAAATCTGAGAATAATCAGTCTAAACTCCTGGTAGCTGTTATGGTTCAGGAGATTAAGGCAGATTTGGAATGAAAAGAAACTGATGGCTCACGCTAATGCTAATCAACTATCACGTAGCTTTAGAATAATTCATCTTCATACACACAAAGCATTGAACTCACAGTTATCATTTACTGATTTCATAATTCCATCGTCACTAATATATACAAATCAAAACAAGGATAGTAGATTGAAAAGCATCTTCAATATCGTCCTCCACTTCCACACTTCATCTTACAAAATTAAATTCCTGAAATGTTCAAAGAAAACTGTTTCAACACCAAGAAAAGCAGTAAAACTAAATAATACTAATAAAGTGCAGTCTAAAAGATATCAAAATTGATCCGATCCATGGAATTGTTTTTAAAAACATCCCCACCATTGTTCATTACCGCAATTTTTCTTTCTTTTCAATGGAAGTTAAACAGAAGAGTATATTTCAGAAACGAACGCTCCGAAGATACCGCCTTAAACATTCAACGCAGCGCGTAACATTATCCCCGAGACTCCTCGAGATATTTCCGGCGATCTACGCAGGATATGGGAAAAATTGTGCTGAAAATGTTTTCCTGAAGATGGCTGAATGGTGAAACGTATTCCGTTCGAGTTTTACTTTGGCACATCCGTGGAGGGGATCCGTGGTGTGTGTAAGAGCTTGCGTGGTTAAGGGTACCGCGATTCGAGCAAATGTGTTTCACGCTCCGCTAAGCGACGGCTCGATTGGAGATCAGAAAGATGTACGGCATCGCGACTGCCTTCTCGGAATATAAAACCTTACGTACAAGCGAAATGAAAAATTCCGTACACTCCATCTGGAAACCATCGCCTAGGATCCGTGAAACTTTCTCGCCCATCGTAAACGTCTCGTTCGTCGCGAGAATCTTGATAATGAAATTAAATTCATCGTCGTGTCTACATTATTCTTCCTCCCATGGCATCCTACATTTTCTACCATTCCACTTCACCACCTTGATCTACATTATTTTCGCTAGCTTCCTGTGCCATTTTCTACACTCTCGAGAAGCATTTCTATATTTAATTTTAATGCACACAGATATTTTCCATAAGTGCAACAAAATACAGGACTCCATAATTTGCAACATAGATCACTGTGCCGTCAGGTTGCCTAAAAAATTGTGGACAAATTTTCAGATAATTCTAACATTGGGGAAACTATGTGCCGTTTACTTTTCGTGACGACTCTCGTTGTAAACACGATAGAGCTAATGTAACTGTAACCTGATGGAAAGAGAGGAAAAAGCCTCGGTGGGAAATTCGACACGGGTTGCGTACTTTCTGCGAGGACTGTATGCGAATCCTCTGTTATTTTCGCGTATATCCAGATATCGTTTCCGCATCACGTCTCTGCTATTCGCCTCGGTTCACCTGGAAATAAATATGTTTCCCTTATCGTTCTCAGCCGACCGATCAGGGAACAACGATTCCTGACGGTCGGAGGGGCGGGAAGAGGGACAGGCGCCAGAAAAATCCTTATTACACCGCGCAACGCCACACCTGGACGCGTTGTTCCCGGGGAAAACGAAAGCTCGTGAACCTTTCGAATTTGTAGCGACACGCTTCTTCGCGAACAAACTTGTAATTACGTTTATCTGAAACGAATCGGACGCGAAGGAGACGGTAATTAAGACGACCGCACCTCCTCCTTCCCCTCCTTTATCTACACATCTCTCCCGCGCCCCCTCTGTTTTTCCACCGACGTCAATTAACAATTCGAGAAGAAAGATTAAAGATTGAGGATCGATCCCGCCGCGAGATCTGTCTGCCAGATTAAGCCTGTAATTAATTGTTCATCCTTTGCGTCCAACTACCCCCTCGTTTTACGTAATTAATTGTTTCTCCGCGTACGGTTAATAGTTGATCGTTTTCCGATGGCACTTTCGAAACGCCTTGATGTTTATGCACCGGGGTGCAATCAAAAACAGTAAGGACATGCAGTACTTATAAATAATTCAGCTTGTCCAGTGAATAGCGCCGCACCAGAGAAGGAGACGGGGAATTATGAAAATAAGGGAAATGGAAATCCAATTCCATTTTTTATATATTCTACAATGAAGTATTATTTGAAGCATTACTCTTTCAAAAAATAATATTATTACACTTTCGGGTAATGGAGTAACTTTACTTTTACTTTCACTTAAAATTTAGTCGCAATCGTGTAAACTCGTATTACCATATCTTAGAATTAAAATTCATGTTTTCAAAAACTGTGCAACTCATCAAAATACATATGTGTATAAGAAATCGATTTACTGTACATCCTATGTATGTTAAATTCGTTGCAAAGATTTTCGAGTAAATAACAGCACTGAATGTGAAGCAAATTGTTCATGCGAGTTACTGCAAAGAATATGGGATTTAACGGTAATTCCGAGCACACAACGGCACCGAATGATTCAGATGCTCATTGCCATGAAGCTGCGGTACCGTTCGGGCATCAATAACGTCTAATCACCCTGACGTAGAACCGATCCTGCTTGGTCCTGCGGTGCAATTTCGTCCTCTAAGCGTCCGCCACAAATCACACCCCGACAGGATTTGAATACCCCCCGTTCGACATTTAAACTCGCCTCGGATTATGGTCCGGAGCCTCTTGCGCGACCGATAATTAATCGCCCCCCGATCTGTTTTACGATCGCCTCTAATCACGCCGCGGAAAGTGTTTAAAGAGTCCGAACTGCATTTCCCCGGAGCCCCGCTGGGAACTAATTTCTTTTTCAGGGACCATTGAATCGAATTCGCTGAAGTTCGAAAGCGAAATTCCAGTTGCTCGGCGATTAAGGATCAGCGGTGAATCTGTAATTGATATTTGCATTTGTTCAGCGATTTCGAAAATTATAATTGATACTTGTCAGGAATACTATATATATCTATTCGTTTACTCTAAATTCTAGTAATTTTCTTGCGTTTAATAGCTTCACTAAGATTCCGGATTACTAAACTTATAATTCTCAAATTTAGAATCGGAAATGTAAATGACATATATTTTTTATTTTAGTTTCAATATTGTGACGATGTACTAATCAGAAAACTAATTAATGACAGAACACTTCGCACTAATTTATCGCTGAAAATTCCAACATGCGTAAGAACGCAAATTATTTTGCTATTTCCAAATTCATTTCACTTTGCTGACCCAACACGTCCAAATCAACAATGTTCAATATTCTGAGTTTGCAATTCGTTGACTATATTCTTTTGAACATACATTATTCGGGAAGTGCCTATAATTCCTGGCCATAACTTAATTTTGGTGGTTTATGGCGGGAAAGAAGGATGACGTTGCGAGGCTGAATCGTACCTGCCCGATACTGGTAACTCTCGTAATAATTCTCGTTTAACCATGTGCCGGAAATAACAGGGAAATAACGATGAAATAACGACGACGGAACGTCGTCCGTGGCAACAGGAGATAAATATGCGCTTAATGCGGCCGGCGATCCGTTTATAACCGCTAACGGTTGTCTCTGCTTGTTTCAGAAAGAGGCGACATTAATTTCCTTGTTCTTTCAAATTACTGTTTTAATCTGCGTTCTCATAAAAGTGCTAAAAACACCTGCTGGCTCATTGTTTCGTGATCTCTCGCTGTGAATTTGTCAGATGTCCTTTTCCGCCCCTTCTCGGCCGAGGAACATGATAAATTAGCGATACTTTTTATATTTTTCATTCAACTTTCTCCAGAAGCAGCGAGATAAGTTGCAGTAAATGCTGACAGAGACTAAATACGTGATACTTTTAATATTCTCTTAATAATATAGACATTCACTACATGTCGAATATACATATACAAATTGAGGTCCTAAGGGACTATCAAGATGAAAAGTTTATTATAACTTGAAACCGGCACTCAGTGAGAGGAACATCAATCCATAAGAAAATAGAGATCAGAAGTGAGATTGTTATTGTACCTAAAGTAACAGTAATGAAACTCAAAGTAACAGTGGCACACTCAAGAGTTAACCTTGGGAGCCGAGTTGAACGGATGAAAATATTTTTAATTCAAATTCAATGAAATTCCTTAGGTGTTTGTAAAAATTTACTTAAAGAATAAAATCCATTTTTCTTTTCTTTTTATAAAGCACCTTCTTTGGGGGTTCCCAGGGTCCCTTAGCCCCCTCTGTGTGCTCCACTACAAAGTATGAAAAGATTCCAGAATATACTCACAAAAATACAAGATGCTGAATGCATCAAAATCTTCACTCAATACTTAATGCTTATGGAGCAGCTCGCACTTCTTTAATTTCAACCCCCATTTGACACAGCGTACCACGATATTCCTAAATAAAAATCACATCTTTAAAAATACAACACCAAAACAAAGCAAACGCAAGCATACAGAAATCAGTCAATCTCGCAACTGCACAAGAGCATCGCTTCGCCCATGCTTCGATCGGGGGGGATGCAAAAAAAAAGGTGATACACTCGATCAAGTCGAAGCCAGTAGCATTCCGAAACATATACGTACGCGCTTCGTGTTTCCACGTATCTCGATTACCCCGCGGGCTATAATTAACAAAAACATCGATGCGCGGCGCACAGAAGTTTCGGCTATTTTGTTATCGAGGAACGGAAACGGTCGGCAGGTGGAACCGCACAATTACCCGCCGCAGAATGTACACCGTACGAAATAGCCGTGCACGCGGAATCGCGCTGCAGATTAATTGTAACTGCATCGTGGCTACCGATTTGCCTAATTAATTCGGTTACTAATGGCCGCCGCGGAATCCTCGACTTCCGGGAGGATCGAACGTGCCTGCAGCGCCATTCGTGTGCGACGCGCTATCAATGGAATCGAAGCGGATCCGAGGCGGAATGGGAGATTCCACGGGTGTCAGGCGACGATGGAAACACGGCCACGGAATTAAATCGTCAGAAATCTCGTCTAACCTGCCGCCCATCCCCGCGGATACGATTAATTCCAATCGATCCGAGCGACTGCACCGTCTCCAGGCGCTCCTTGATCTGGCCCCTTCCGTTCCGATTGCTTTCTTCGGGATTCAATGGTAATATCAATTGCGCTCGATAGAGGGGCACCGTCTATTGGGTATACCTCTGACTTACTCCAACACTTGCGATTTATTCACGATGGTAGTTGAAAGAGCCTTTGAGAGTGATGGAAGAGGAGAATGGATTGTGATTAAGGCTGGGAGTGTCGTTGAAATGTTATGGATTCATTTGAGCGAGGGTAGTGGATGAATTTGAGATATTAGTTTACTCTATTACAGGTGCACGGGAATTGGTTTGATAGGAAGAAGGTGTCTATGCGTTAACAGTGTGAGAAATTAAGTAGAAAATAGAGTACTTCTGTTATTTCAGTGATCTAATCTTTGAATTTTTGTTGTAAAAGAATGTTTTTATATGATGTTTCTTTTGCTATGGAAATCATAGAAATGTTTGAGACTGGAAGATGTACGATTAGTGGTATTAAAATGAGTTCGTTGAGAATCCTTCAAGTATTCATGAGAATAAAATTCTTTACATTGATTAATTCAAGACATGAGGATGTAATTCTGTGTAATTATGTGTGCTAAAAAGTTTGGAGATTTTAATAGCCCAAAATATATGGAACTAACAAATCTTTATGAATATCGTTTTTTCGTGTGATTTTCTTCTTCCTTCTGTTATACAAAAATTCCCTTATCCGAACAGTCATATGTCCTTGTCAGTTCAAGTAATAGAACTTCTACTTAATGCACATACAGATGCATGGATACTCGAATAATTAACGTTTTTCATACTTTCTCCACTTTGTAAGTAGTGCATATCAATCATACAGCGGACGCCTGCTACAATACAATGCAGGAGAAGCTTGTACCTCAGATAATATCTAAGTCTATAATTTTTATTACGTGAAAGCTTCTGTTCGAAGGTGGTTTACGAGATTTATGATAATATCAACCCGATAAACTAAATATTACACACCAAACATGGCAATTAAAGAATTATAAAATATAATTCAGTTGGTCCGTAATTTCTTAAGGATCTGTATCAAATGATCACTGAAACTTGACTAATAATTCAAACTATTTTTAATTCTATTATTCTTCTTTATTACTAATAATTCTTTATTACAAGTATTTCTAAGCTCCCTCTATCACTAATTTTCACCTGACAATTAGATACTTGTACGTTTATTGTGAATGAAGAAAAAGAATAGAACTTAAATAGGTTGAATTATGAGTCATGTTTCAGAAATCAATTTTCACCTGACAATTAAAACACAATAAAAGAACATCAGAAAAAAACCCTATATCCCAACTCCATTCAAATTCTAAAAAATTCAACGCCAACATAAATCCATTCAAATTCTAAAAAATTCAACGCCCAATGGAACAAGTATACGATTGACGACAACACTGCCCTCCTCAGTTAAAATGTCCTATCTAGCATTTCGAAACATCCAAGAGCACTGAAGTTTTATCATTTAATTTCTGCAGTTCTTATAAAAAAAATAATAAATTAGACTGTTTCTAGAATAGATCTCTACGAAGCACGTAGGGTTTTTTTACTCTACTTAAAAGGTAAAGGCGTGTGAAACTTCAAATGTTTCAATATGTGTTAAAAAATGTGAAAATGCTGGATAGGACATTTTAATTAAAGAGGGCAAAATAGTCACCGAACCCCAAGCGATCCAAAAACTTCTCCCTAATTAAACTCACATGTCTATCCAAATTGAATGATGACATTCACAGAATTCACGAAGCATTTCCAAATTCCTCTAGCAACATTGAATTTCCTGGTTCACCGTCATCGAAGTCGTCTAATTATCACCTCGCCACCAGGCCGGGCCCGCGTCGCAAAGCGGAATGTTGCCGCGCTAAACGCGGTGATAATGGATTTTTCACAGTGACCGCGAAATGGCGTGCCACCGGGATGAGCGCGGATCGACCGCAACAATCATCGGTTTGTTTACCGAACAAAACCGCGGGGACGTGACTGAGGCGCATAAAAAGGGGATCGCGGATGTAAGGGAGCAAAAGGAGGGCGCGTCAGTGGAGTCTATCCCGCTGAAAGGATGGTGGCCGATCAAAAGATATCAGGTTGGAACGTAGCGGAGCTTCGAACACCAGAAGCCACCACAAAAGATCCTCCGCTCCGATATGGACAGCGGTGTTCCTTCTTCTCCGTCCCTTTTATTTCGTCCTTCTTTTCTTCCCTTTCCGGCGAAATCGTCGGCCTCGCGGTTTCACGTCGTAAAATGGCCGGCACCGGCGAGATCGACAGCTCCATTGAAAAGCCCGAAGGGAAGAAGCGGGCTGCATTATAAATTGAGATACAACGTATCGGTGCCCGATGTCTGTTTGTTTCTACCTCAACGATCCGCTGTCGGCGATACGATGCTGTCGATGCTTTTAATTGATTCGTTCGACCGATGATTTCTCGGCGGTTTCGACGATCGATGGGGCTTCCCTTCCTACGGCGATGCTTCCAAGTGGCTGATAAGGGAGCTCGGTTCCGATACCGCTACTCGTTGCCTCTGCTCCTCGATTCCTCGGCAGATGATGTTATTATCGAGAGATTTCTATGGACAGAAGCTGGAGGTTGCTGCAATTAAACTTCATAATGAATGGAAAGATTGCCTCGGTTCGTTTATAGCCGAGGAGCCTCTGCTTTTTCACTACTTCCCATCTTTCCTACACGTTTTTATTATTACTCAGTTGTAACAGGTTTATATCTTCGCGTTTCTCTGCGAGCAACTTAGGAATCTTCTGTACGAGCACTTCGAGTGTCTTTCACTTCAAACTTCTGTCGAATGAGACGCTATCTCAGTCGGAATAACCAGCAACTTCGAATTTATATGTACTCCCTAATTACCCCCTTCGCAATTAAAGCAACTCTTCATCGTTTTGAAGGAAAAGTTCAGAATGTAATCAATCATTATGCTCTGGGAAACTTGTCTATATTACACATTGAACGCATTAGCAAACAAAACACGATCATTAAGGGGTTTCCCTACCTTGACGGACCGAAAATGGTGCGAAATTTGGGAATTTTTTAAAACAAAACCATTAGATATATTTACTTCCAGCTTTGTGGTTTCATTTATCAATCTTTAGAGAATATGAAAAAGATGTATGAAAATTTTGACAACTTTCAAAAATAATATGCGCATTGTTAGCATAAAATCAGCCGTAGTATGTAGTTGTCTGAAGTGGAAAATTTAAAAATTGTTGTAATTTGTAAGAGTGTGGCTATCGGTCGAACTGGATTAAACAAGAAATACTGAAAATTAAAAAAAATGGCAGCGTCTAAAACAGACATCGATTTCTGCAAAAAAACTCGCTGGTTTTGTAAGTACAAAAGTCCAATTTTGCAAAAACCGACTTAATTTTAATACCGACGAGAATAGATGTACTGAAGATATACGCTAAGTTTGAAGTAAATCGGGTGATTGTTTTTTGAGATATCAAGCTAACAAATTCGAAAAACATCGTTTTGGGAAAAACGTATTTAAAGTTTCAGATACCGTTTTCTTTAATTAAATTTTGTTTAAAATGTTAATAAAGTTCTCAACTAATATAATTTGATTGTTTCTTCAAAAAAAATTCCAAATATCGCGCTCCATTTCAGGCCGTCAAAGTAGGGAGACCGTTTAACATTAAAAATCCCTCGAACCATTAAGTGTCTACGCAACTACCAAATCGAATGCTTTCCGTATTCTCCATCTACCCACTAAATTTCCTAAACATTCCTGCATGGTTACTACCCCATCAAGATCGACATCCAAAGAACAACTAAAGTTCAAGCCCGATGGCAGTGTCAACAAAAGTGTAGCGTGTCGTGGCCCATATAATCGTCGTGGAAATTAAAATAGGGGTTAATTTATCATCGAATTTCACACGCTCGACAAGCCGAAGAAGTTCCGTCGCGGCATCGACGAGGGGGTGGATCTGCTGGCCATCGTCGTCGAAACAACGGGGGAGGAAGTTTCCTCTCCTTCTAGAACACGGTTAGCACCCACCCTCCCTCCCCCTGCGCGCTACTCCGACGCCGTTCTTTATTCAAAGTTGTAATAACGTTTGGCAGATGTTTCTGATATAGTGGCGAAGCCCAGGGCCGCTTTATTCCGCGAACTTTTATCGAGTCAATTTAAGTTGCTGCTAGGGACCGACGCGTCTGCTCGCCTCCCTTTTCTCTTTCTGCCGCCACCCCCTCCCCAGACCACTTTCTTCGGGAACTTTGTATTCGCATTCATTGTGGAGCGTGGAGCTTCTTTTCGTCGGCCTTCCCGCGCGAAAAAAAAAACGAAGGGGGAGGAACGCGAACTTTCGGCATCGTGGATAGATTTTCTTAATTTTATGCCAGCCAGCGGTGGTGCAACTTTGGAATTAGTTCGGCGAGAAGCGCCTTCGTTGCTCGTTCCGTGGCAGTGTTCTCGTGATTGTGGCCGTTCCCTTTACCTAGACTTTTCCAGCGATTTTGGTGAATGCTCGCGATCAGATGCACTGTTAATTGTATGCTTGGAAGCATCCATTAGTGATTTTAAGGTGCTTGCGTTGCTTGAGAAAATGGGCAGGGTGAAGTTGTATCTTTAATAAATTAAGAACCTTTCCTTTGAGTGATTCAACACATTGTAAGTTAACATAAAGAAACATAAACTAAAAATCTACAGAGCTCTTCCCACATACCTTCCAAATATCAAATCATAGCTACAGGAAAAGGTATAAAAGAAGGCAATTTCCTCCTCTGCTTGTAATTCTTTTTAAGTATATTTATTCTTAAGAAATTTATTCTAAGTTTTATTTCAATTTCGCTTAAAGGAAAGGTTCAAAGAATCATAACATTCTTGTAATCACCCTATCAAGAAATGATAACAAATTTTTTTTAAAAAATCTGTGTAATGTTCCCCTATTCAGGTTCGAAGTGAAAATTGTGCTGAATAAAAATTGCAGTCGCGTTCGCGGCACGGTTAATAATTTTATGCATGTCGAGCACCGGCTTCCTGTAACGAGCACCATATAAATTCCAGCACACGTATTATGCCAAACTGGTATCGATACGTAGGGCAGGCAAATATAGCGGGGTTTAAACCTGCCGATGTAACTTTATTTCAGCTCACGTGCGAATCCAATCCAGGCATGATTTTCCATTTCAAATCGAGCGTATATCAAAAGTCGGGGCCGTCTCATCCATATCAATCGAAGATGGGTATCGCCTCCTGCACCTGAATTACAATAATTCTTCGAATCTATATAAAAACTGTGAAGCCGCATGAAATACGACGGCTGGGAGGACTCGATACATCTCCTGTTGCTCATTTTGTTTAAACAAATCCTTATCCTGCGGAACTGCGAAACGAAATTTGAATCTATAGTGGTATTGTGGGATGTACATATCGGAGGTATTGATTAATACGACGGGTATAAAAATAGGGGAGTAGGTAATATTGATTATTCTTGAAACTATTATAAGTAATTTGCACCCTTTCGTGGTTAAGTGTAATTCGATGTTAATTTTATCACTTTTCCTTGTATGCACGAGTTTCTATTAAATTCATATTCAATATTTGGAATGGAGATAACGATGTTGGTAATCTTATCAGGAATGAGAAGGACTGCGAAGAGCCCTGTTAAACCTTTTATTAAAGAATATATTACACGGGTATTGTTAGTGGTATTTGGCAATAGAAAGAAAGAAGATAAATTCTTATTTCTATGAAGATTAAAATGAAATCGGTTGTTTCAAATACACCGTACGCGCCTTTATATGTTGCTTCGCGTATACGTTGCTACTTACTCTAATAAAAATTGAATAATTTTATGTTTGTGAATAAGTTTTGAAACTGATGGTACACAGTTTAGCTGTAGGAAGTTTTAAAGTTATTGAGTAATTTTTAATTTGTCCATTTCCATTTAATTTTTCGCAGCTTTCAATTTTGCAGCATTCTAGATGTCTTCCTTATCAACGATAGCTATGGGCTTCAAGTCCCTTCTTGACCACTAATCGATACCTAATATATCTACCACTAGCATCGACGAAGTGTAGGATAAACCCATCACGCAATGTAATTTTGTGTCACACGCTCGGGGGATTCGCGAGCCCCTTTACCATTTTAATGTCACACCCAACGTTATCGATTCAGTCTAAAATAAGATTGTAACGCTACACGTGGTAGGAATTAGAATTCAACTCGAGTAAAACTTTGATCATTTGAAATCCGCGATTTACAAATCGAGCGCCACGGAATTCGGACATTCAGAAAAATTTCGAGCAGCCGCATTGGGCGCTTAATGATTCTGAACATTGATAGAAAAAAGGAGTGGCCCCTTTGGGAGTCTTATACTTCTCAATATTAACGAAAAATGAAACGGCAGTCACTATGGGTGCTTAAGGATGCCTAACTACAAGACGGAAGAACAGCAGCCGCTTTGGGCGCATAATAATTCCGAATTTTAATGTGAAAAAGCAGCCTCGTTTAGGCGCTAATGGCATGGATTATAATGCTTTCCAGTCTCGTTTTATTAAGAGAATCTAATGACTCGAATGTAATTAAACTTGAGAATTGTAACTCATATTCAAAGCATCAAGCTTTGATTATAAAATTCAAGAAAAATTATTTGGAATATTTAAAACGCGATATTAGAACTTTGACCTCGAATTTGAAATTTATTTATTGCTTTTGTCTGTATTAAACATTTGGAAGCACCCGCCTTAATGTTACTGTTCACGAGAACTATTAGTATGTATTCATGGTCACTGTGCTCGCTACAGCTATCTATGCAGGCAGGAGGCTCCTTCGCCAGTTTCACAGTAGTCAAGGACAGTAGTACCGAATAGAATGTATCACACACACACAAATATGTCACTTTAATTTCACGATCAAAAAGCTCGAATCAAAAGACTCTTATATAGTTCAAGATGCGTAAAAACACTGACTCTACACTCGCATATGATACTACTAACACGCATAGCCATCTCATGTTTTTAAATATAAAACACTGCACGTTTTTAAATGTCTCTAAGCAGTGGATCGAAAAGTCTTCTAGATACTGGGTGAATTGCAGTAGAACCTTGTTAAGCGACCTCCCACATGGTCTAGAAATCGATGAAATTAATGCGGGAATCGAAATATCACGAAATAATATGCTCACGCGTTCACTGAGGTTCGATCACGATCGCGAATAAAGTTGGACTGGCAGGTACATTGTTCGGCTATGGTGCGACTTTGGTAGAGGTCTTTGCTTGTTAACGTTCCTCGAGAAGTTTTCTAGGTACTGGGTTAATTGTAGCTGGGTAAATTAATCCAGGAATCGAGATATCGCGATTTAAGATTCACCATGGCACTTTAAACTAGTTCACGCCCGATCACGATCACGTTTCAGATATAAAGTTACCATCGAATGGTATCTACGTATTTAGGAGTTCGCGATTTGTTTGGGAAATATGGCACCAAGATTGCTATTGGAGTCTTTTTTTTTAATATTATTGGAGAAATAAAATGTAATTGTAGGAGCAATATTTAGAATCGAATCTGAACGGATGGAATAGAGATTAATGAAGATAGATGATCGCAGCCAATCGGCTAGTTTTACTTGTCACGTAATTAATAATTCTATTACAATGTTACGTGTGATACGATTAGTAATTACGCTTCAAATAATACAGATTGCCCAGGTCTCACCACGTGGTGGCGCTGCGAGTGGAGACCTACCCTAACCGCGGCCCATCCGCGCTCCTTTATCCAAAATTTTATTTTCATTTCCATAGATCCCCGTGATGCACGGTTGCAAAACGATCCTCGATCGCTCCACAAGCGGGCAACAGAAGGAGTCCTTCTGTAAAAAGCTACCGCGATGAAGCTAAGCAGAATTGAAAACATTTCTTTGTTTCATTCATTTAAAATTTTATGAACTCTATGGTATATTTCTACCATGATAATTATTCACTAATTGGGAATGAACCAAAGAAAAAATATTTCCTATTCATTAATAGGAAATATGCCAGTGCATATTTGCTATGTCTACTTAAATACTAATAATTCCTTACCATTTTCATGTCACACCCAACTAAGGTGCACTTATCCTTCTATCTTAACATTATACACGTGTTCTGGGGTTCGGTAGGAACAATCGAATAACATTTCAAGTTACATATTTTATTCTTACATTCTACTTACATTAGGGGAAAAGTGGGATAGTTGATCAGCGGGGATACATGATCACATCAGTTTATATCACAACTGAAATAATAAAATACAAACAAAGCAAACCATTATTATTATTGTAATAAAAAAGAAAATCTGTGATCATCTATCCCACCTTTCCCCTACTATTTAAAAAAAAATCCGCGGACGCGAAAGAGAGATAGACTTCCATACACATAATTGGATGGATACACATAATTGGCATTCGAACATTCTGGATTATCGTCTATCTCCCCGTACGTACATAGGTCTTTACAATTCTCTTCCTTTAATCTAAAGGCACGCATCCCACGGCGACTCCCAAATGAATCCCGGAAAATTTTACGAAATTGTATTAACCCTTTCAACTTTTGTTGCAATATTAGAGGGAAAAGGCTACTGTATTCTTTGAAAAGATTTTCATTTAAAGTCCAAAGTCCAAAATGCACTGCGTGCGATTAGGTAGGATGCTTACCCTTCCAAAGTGCAAGCACAAAGATTACTACCCAGGAATACAAGGTACTCGTGTCTAATATCGCATGCAAGTACAAAATAGTATTCGCCGGTCAGCGAATACGGTCCATCCAGTCCTCATCACTAGCTTCTCAGCTAGCGTGACCCTAGGCCCTCTCTAGGGCCTATGGTAGGCTCTCTCTAGGGCCCCCCTTTTAGGCCCTCTCTAGAGCCCTCGCGCTAGGCCCTCTCTAGGGCCCATGTCTTGGGCCTTCTCCAACAGCTAGGCCCTCTCTAGGGCCTAGAATCTCATTCGTAGGTCTAAGCTGAAAACTGAAGCTAAGCGAAAATATGACTCTACTTCGGCGATAAAAAAGCAATTAGAGCACCGGTGCTCTGGACGAACTCTGTATGCGCAAAAAATTGTCCCTACTTTCGCGAAAAAAATTAAACTGGAGCTTCGGAGCTCTGGACAAGTCTTAAATACGCAAAAATTTTACTCCAAATTCGCGGTAATACTACTCTAATTATGGTTGGCCCTCTCTAAGGCCCCCTTTTGGGCTTTCTGCAGGGCCACGCGCTAGGCCTTCTCTAGGGCCTAGATTCTAGAATCTCATTGGCACGTCGAAGCTGAAAATTGAAGCTAAGCGAAAAATTGACACTACTTTCGCGATAAAAAAACAATTAGAGCACCGGTGCTCTGCACGAACTCTGTATGCGCAAAAATTGGCTCTACTGTCGCGAAGAAAATTCAACTGGAGCTTCGGTGCTCTGGATAAGTCGTAAATATATGACTCCAAATTCACGATAATCCTACTCTAAGTAAGAACCGCGGTGCTCTACAAAATATGTACGCGAAAAAAGCGAGGACTCTACGATCGCATTAAGCCGCGTATTCACCTGCGCATTCGGCGCGCATTCGGCGCGCATTCACAACAGTCCCTATAAGCACCGATCTGAAGAACGAGGAGAAAAGTCTGTATTGTATACATTGCTTAAAAAAAAGGATAAAAAGAAGAAACGTTGGTGGACGAGAAAAATATATACCAGCAGGTGCAACAAAACATTTCTACGTGATTTAAATGCTGAAGTGGGAAGCAACCAATTTCAAAACTTCACGAGGATGTTATCGGAAGATTTTTTTATTGTATTAAATTATATTCGCGATACAATTGCAAGATAAGATACTGCCTACAAAAAAGCGATTATGCCGGAAGAATGATTGGCAATTACTTTAATATCATACCACAGTTGTGGTGCTTTTCTTAATTTTCCCCTTTTCCCGTCTGTACGAGCTTTTTAGACTCTCCACTTTCCTCTTGCAATCTTCCGCCTCCGTTCCGATCTTTTGGGCAATTGTACACCACGCGTCGTCCTTTTTTACAGTATTAAGAGACACGGTAGTGTCTCGCGCCAAGTATATATAGCTATATGTATGCGCAGCGCGAGGCACAGAGTGTCTCTATTACGCCACGACTCGCTATCAAGAACCCTGAGATTTCCGAATCTCAATAACGGCTGAACCGATTAGCTTTTGGACGGTCTTAATGGATAGCTTGGGTTTGATTTACATAAGAAAAGTGTCTTCGTTTTGTTCCTACGGGCCTTATGAGCTGAGATATATCGATGTAAAGTCGCAATTTGCTGAATTTTATGTTCTGAAGAATTAAGAATCGTCATCGTCCTACACTTGTTGGCAAGAGGGGAACATGAAAGGGAGAGGAAATGTGACTAGCAGGCACGTCGTTCATTGGATCGTTGCATGCGGGTTTCAGCCAATCGCGTAACAAATTGTTGTCACGTGACAGCCAGTAGAGACCACATCTGACGAGGTAAACGTAACCTCGCTAGTGTCAAACAACCATAACCTGAACAAGTGTCAGATAAGAAAACTTGTCACCATTTTTTAAATGTCACGAGTTTTTACATCATACAGGGCACTGAATTATTGGCTCAATTAACAAGGTAAGTCGGCAAAATCTTTTAATAGACTATGTAGAACTTATAGGAACAGAGGGGACGCATAGACTTGAAAGTTGTACGGAGAAGGTTCGACAGAGAAGCATCTTCTTTCGCACAAGTTTCTACAAAATAATATATTGTTTTTATACTAGCAAACTATTTTTACATTAGAGTTTTTATGTAAAGCTTATAGAATTGAAGGGGACGCATGGGCTTGGATAGAAATCAAGGGGACGCACAGGCTTGGATAAAAATGAAGAGAACGCACAAGCTTGGATAGAAATGAAGGGGATGCACAGGCTTGGAGGTTGTACGGAGAAGGTTAGATAGTCAGAGAAGCATCTTGTTTCGCACAAGTTTCAAGAAATTTGACAAATAAGGTAAATGGACAAAATTTTTCAAATTAGCGTACCATTAAGAATTAAGAAAATTATAGCATACTGCTTGCAATATTGGGTGCGTTCCGTTATTCACTGCAAGTACTGGCAGTGCATAAAATGTATAGTATATGTCACGTACCCTATGCACTGCCAGTACTTGCAGTGAATAACGGAACGCACCCATAGAGGAAGTCACATTAGTGAAGAAAGTACGCTGGAAACACATCTCCTTTGATACTTTCCAATCTTTTGTGAAATATATTTGTAATACTTTATTAAAATCCACAGTAGTTCCCACGCTATTCATTAATTTTATTAGTTTCCCATTAACAATATTTTAATTCATCAATATACATACTAAATTAATTTTATTCCAACGCTAATAAATTGTGGGTTAAAAATATTGGATCTCTTTGTTCAATTTCGCTGAATTATCATTAGCATTTAAACTTCCTCCAACAAGACTTTCTACCATAGGTATGCTATCACCTCCTTTGGACACATTATGTAATCTCTACACTTTCTATAACAAAAGTCCACTCTTGTTCTATAAGTTCTATGTTAGGTTGTAACTAAAAAATGTGGCTTTTATATAGTTACAGATAATCGAAGCAGAAAATGACGAAGTATGATCTACGACACAGAAAAAAATTTATTGTGACATAGGGTAGATGTACCTATTACTGTCAGTGTCCCTATTACTGCCACTTTATTCATTTTGCTTTATAAAAATTTAACGTATAAAGAATAGTGTACAACAATAATATTAATAATAACACTAGTTTACAGGCCTCATTTTCGGCATCAGCGGGCCATTTTCCATAAGAAAAAAATAGTGGCATCTGTTACGCAAACATTTCTTTTTATTTTGTAAACTAGTGTAACAAGAACAGTCACAATTTAATAATAATATTATTGTTGTACACTATTCTTTATACGTTACATTTTTATTAAACCAAATAAATAAAGTGGCAGTAATAGGGACACTGACAGTAAAAGGGAAATCTACCCTAGTATTATATCAATTAAACAATTTTATTCGACTTCGATCCTCTGTTTGGTTCTTGTATGTTTGCTTCATATCTGAAAATTCAAATTTAAACCAATCCCACCAGTCCAATTGTCGTGTAGCTTTGCAGGCATGCGAAGTTTGGAGGACAATATAATACATTGTTAAAAATATAACTCCGGGGTCGTGAAAAAATTATCTAGTCATCGATAAAAACTACAAAATGTGTGAAATCCCCTTAAAATTACCTTTTTTAAAAAAAGGTACAAAAAAGCGCCAAGTATACATATATGTAATCCCATCAAAAAGAATCCCATTTAAAAACATTGTCGTAAAGTAATAGTTTTACAAAACTAATGATATCTGTAAATTGCGCCAATTATCTCAATGGCTATTTATACAAAGAAAAAATGTAATAAATAATATTAAGCAGATTTATTTTTATATAAATAAATATTTTAATACGAATAAATAATTTATTCAAAATACTTGGCGCTGCTCTCCGAAAAAATGTTAATTGTCTTGGTTAATAAATAAAACAAGACAAGACACCACTGAGACAAGAAAGAAAGTAATGCAATTTATACGTATTTATTCAGTTTAGCAACACCAATTCGGAGAGCAGCGCCAAGTATTTTGAATAAATTATTTATTCGTATTAAAATATTTATTTATATAAAAATATATCTGCTTAATATTATTTATTACATTTTTTCTTTGTATAAATAGCCATTGTGATAATTGGCGCAATTTACGGATATCATTAGTTTTGTAAAACTATTACTTTACGACAATGTTTTTAAATGGGATTCTTTTTTTATGGGATTACATATATACTTGGCGCTTTTTTTGTACCTTTTTTTAAAAAAGGTAATTTTGAGGGTCGAAATAACACGAGTGTCTGGAATTCCATAAGGATTCGTGTTTCTCGAATACCTCAAGGAGCTTGAGACAAATTTGCGGCGGCCACTCCATCATGGTGTCGTTCGGACGCGAATGCACGCTTTGATGGACCGCCAGCAAGCGGATCGGCGCGAATGGGCCGGCGAACGCTCGCTTCGCAATCGCCTCGATCTCGGTCCATACATTGTATCCGCACTCGTCGTTTGCGCGTCGAATGCGCGGCGAATGCGCGCCGAATGCACGTCGAGCACCGAACGCGCGCCGAATGCGCGCCGCACGAGCAAAAAATCGGTGCGCGCCGAATGCGCAGGTGAATACGCGGCTTTACGCGCGATCACAAAGGATCTTGCTAAACTGCAAGATTGTTGTGACATGCATGTCACTATCTACGAGTACCTTGTATGGTCAGCTCATTGGATACTGCTGTTTTCAACACATATGCGCAGCGGTTATTGTCCCGTTTCATATAATTGGCATTCGTTTTGAGAATATTTCTGCAATATTTCGTACATATGGTTTAGAAAAGTGCCACGTCATGAGGCTACTGCCTAGACGCCCTAGACCATATTCGCGAAATATTGCATAAATGGTCCCAAAACGAATACCGACCATGTGAAATAGGTCCCTGCATGTCGCGCATTTGTGTTGGGACGGCCAGAATCGAAAAAGCTAGTTTTCTATAGAAACCATTTTGTTCTATTCCGTGCACCCACATTCAAAGAATTATAAAGTGACTTGCCATTCGCTGTCATCAAGAGTACTGTATCTCTGCAGATTCGAACCCCTGACCAACAACCCTGAGACCAGCACCCCTCGGATCAGCACCCCTTGGATCAGCACCGCTCTGACCAGCAACTATCAGCTCACCACCTCTCAGCTAAGCACCTCTCAGCTCAGCACTAGGGCTCTAACGAATATTCGAATAATCTAAGTATTCGAATATTCGAATATTCGAATACCACAGAATTCGAATAATTTCTTCGAATATTCGAACCTTCGATAAACTGTGAACAAATATTTCATGTTCAGATTCCTATTCGGTACAATTAGAAATTCGATTGATCAGAACATTCGAACGTTGGACTCGTGCATGACTCTACTTTCGCGGTGAAAAGGCCATTAGAGCACCGGAGCTCTCGACTAGCTTTACTTGCGCAAACACACTGAATCTACGATCGCATTACAGGCGATCACAAACACTATTACTGAAACAGACAATTTGAATTTAAACAAGTTCCAAAAAAATTACCTTTAAATTCCAGGCAGCCGCATGGAGCGCCACGCAATTCGGACATTCAAAAAAATTTCGAGCAGCCGCATTGGGCGCTTAATGATTCTGAACATTGATAGAAAAAAGGAGTGGCCCCTTTGGGCGTCTTAGGCCGCGTACAGACTTGAGCACGAACGCGAATGAGGCAGGCCGAGGCAAGCCCGAATGCCTCGGGTTGGAAAAATTGTGATTTTTGTCCTGTGCGTCCCGCATGAGGCAAGCCGAGGCAAACTGAGGCGAATTGAGGGAATTCACATATCATATCATATACACATATCATTTATAGATGAATAGTTTAAGTATGTTTGTAAATAATAAACCAATTCATATCTCATATAGTTTTCGTTTTGTTTGCTTTTTTGCTTAGGTGTTCGAGATTACCCCACTTTCCCTTATACGTGTATATGTATGTGTGGACACCTGATTGGGTGCAAGTTTTATACGAGAAACCATAAGCATGCATCTCGCCAAACAGTAGTATGAACAATGAAGTGTCCGACCTTTGTTTCGGTCACTCAATCGAACAGCAAGTGCAAAAAAATTATAAATAAACATGTATAGAAAGGGGCTCGTCTTTCCCTTGCTTTGGCGGCATGCCTCGGGCCAATCCAAAGTTATCGGATCGGTCCGAGGCATGCGGCGAATGGTGCCGCGGCACGTCCTGCCTGGGAACGACACCCGCAATGAGTACGAATTAATTTTTTTTTACCGATAGCGTGCGTCGGACAGCCCCGAGGCAGCGGCGAACGGCCCGAGGCATGCGGCGAACGGCCCGAGGCATGTAGCGGACGGCTCCGAGCAATTCACGGACGTGCAACACTTGCATACGCATTCTGCCTCGGCTTGCCTCATTCGCGTTCGTGCTCAAGTCTGTACGCGGCCTTATGCTTTTCAATTTTAATGAGAAAAGAAACGGCAGCCTCTATGGACGCTTAACGATTCTCAAGACTGATAGAAAGAAGGAGTGGCCCCTTTGGGAGTCTTATACTTCACAATTTTAACGAAAAAAGAAACGGCAGTCACTGTGGGCGCTTAAGGATACCTAATTACAAGACGGAAGAACAGTAGCCACTTTGGGCGCATAGTAATTCCGAATTTGAATGTGGAAAAAGCAGCCTCTTTGGGCGCTAATGGCATGGAATGCCAGAAAAATGTTATAATTCTACTCTACAATGTTAGTAAACCTTAATCCAGATCTAATTCCACCTCGAGCCCGCCAACTTTTCTTGTTTCTCATTAATTGGCATGCTCAAAGTTTATGTATCAATGACTCGACGATCAATCATAATATACAATAATCAAAAACATTTATGCAAATGTTCAAGATTGGAATAATTGCACTTTACTGCGCAGTAACCGAAGTTACTTTCATACAGAAAGTAGCAACAACGAGCACGCGTTATTATTGAAAATTGACTATCAATATAAAGTGCCGAATTGCATTTACCTACGTTTTCAGTGCAAATTTCGTTTCAACATCATCGAATTAACCAATAATCGCGGGTGAATTTTGCTCAATGCAAAGGAATGTTGAAAATTTAACAAAGTAAAAAACTACATTTCATATCAGTCTGATAATAAATACAACGATTGATGAAGTTACTGTGCAAATATCCGCAACGCTCATGAGGAATAGCTACTACTACTTTTCAAAGACACTAATTAGAACTTTAATTGAATGGAGGTGTGTTAGAAGTCTGCAATTTCCATTACAAATAATGAATCACACCTTTCATCGCCATTCTTTCAGTCACAAAATAAAATTTTCCAAATTATCTACCATGAAAATTGGAATTTCAAATTTAAAAATATTTTTAAAAAAATAGAAAACATTTGTTTGCAAGATATGAATATCCATTTAAAACAATATTTTCAGTGACAATCACTCGATTCAAGGGTGTGTAGGTGGTGGTAGGAGAAGGAGGATGGTGCAGCCACTTAGGGTTGCTACAAAAAAATGATCAGTAGCTAGAAGGGCAGCTGATCATTGTCCACTCATCAATGCAAGAAAACCGTGAGTGAACCGTATCTTTCTTTCGCAACGCTAACTTATTACAGACTAAAATCCACTCCCGAACGTAGTCACTAGGACTTTAGACTACTCGCAGCACAAATTTCTCAAACAACTTCAAAATTCCCGGATGGTGCTTTATTACTGAAAATTATACTATACTCGATACAAATCCCGAATAGCAAACGAAAAAGCTCCCAAGGAGCTACACTACTCTAACAAATATAAAAAGCTACCGAGAACCACCACGTGGGTGATTTCATTTTCCGCGACACTAAACAAAATTCAGTGCACCTGTGTCTCGCAATACGCAACTCTAACTTTAATTCGCTGCAGCCTTCCTGAAGGCTGTGTGTGGAGTCCCATGTGCAGCAAAGCCAGCTGCTCGGGACTCCTTTTTCCCAGGAACATGTCTTCGGACATGTCGGGGACATGACATGACAGTTTCGGGGCATTGGGGTCGCAACTCTAATTACAAACGCGATCAGTCATCATCGCAACACTAACTCAAAAAAATATCAAGTATCAAACTAGGACGAGTAATTGTATAATTGAACGAACTTACCTAGTGAAGTTCGATTAGAATTGTATAAGCGCCTCCTCCGAATACATCAAATCGTAGTCCCCCTACTCTATGCCAGTATCGTCACATTTTTAACATAAAACAAAACACGCATGCGGCATCGGCCGCGATCCTCATTATTTTAAAGTGCTGCCGTAATAGATTGGGTTTATCTAGTGTAATAGATAATGGGTCTTCCTGAAAAAAAAGGAAAAGGGTGGGTTTGATCTATTCGGAGGAGGCGCTTATACAATTCTAATCGAACTTCACTAGGTAAGTTCGTTCAATTATACAATTGTATTTAGCGCCTCCTCCTCAAGATCAAATCGTAGATGTTTAAAGTCTTATTACGGCGGTCCAATTAGGGATATTAACTGAAGAGTTAGTCTGATTAATAATTTTTTATTTCATTTTAAACACATTAACCCTTCAGTATGGATAAGGCAAACTCTTGTTTATCCGTTCTGACTTCTCTATCATAAAACTTCGCAAACATTTTTGATTCCTTAGTTCAGCCAGCTGTTTTTCTAATCAGGTCGAGGTCAACCCCCAGTCTTTTCGCTGCCGAGGTAGAAGCGTGTCGCGTACTATGCGCTGAGAACACGGTAGTATCTATTCCGCTACTAGTTAGGACTTTCTTTACCCAGCGGCTTAAGGACTGCGTAGAGACTGCCTTAATTGGCTTATTATTAGATATAAAAAGTCTTTTTACCGCGTTACGAATTTTCTTTGTTCTATCCAAATAATCCAACAGGGTAGACGCTGCACATATTTGCTTATTATGAAAGAATGGCAAAGTTAAATGTGGTTGCATTGCGTTTCTCTTCGATGTTTTAATACGCGCGGGAATCGATATCTCTACTTTATCGGTGGATATCCTGATGTTATCTAGCTCAATTAGGGAAAATGTCTGCATCCGGTGACCGGTAACTAAAGCGAGAAGAGTAATTAATTTCTTGGCTATCATGCTCAAATTCAACTCTCCGTTCGCCGGCTGTCTTACGAAATATTCTAGGACAACCTTCGGGTCCCAAGTATAATCGTACTTTGGCCTCGAAGGTCTTAAGTTTGAAATCCCTTTAAAAAACCTTTGAATTCTAACGTCTTGTGCAACTTCAGAACCGGCTATTAGCGAGATCGCCGATCTAATACAATTTATAGTGCTGTGGGACAGCCCTTCGTCATATAACATAGTAAGGAACGCTAGGACCTCCGGAATAGATGGGTTATAAAGTTCCACTGCATTTGTGTTGCAAAATAGCCACCATCTTTTTAGACCCACATTGTAATTCTTTAGCGTAGATTCGCTAATTGAAGACAGCATAATCGCTAACGATGGTCCTGGGATTCCTTGCGCAGTTAATGCTTGCCGGATAATCTGCCTGCCACCAGGATAAGCCGCTTCCAAAGTGGGTGTGGCTCCCTGTTACAAGAAGACAATAAGTTTATATTCGGTTTGAATTTGACTGGTTCTGCCTCTAACATTGAGCGAAAAAATGGGTACCAAGGCTGAGCAGGCCAATCAGGTACCACTTCTATACCTTCCGCTTTCTCCTTTTTAATTTTCCGAAGGGTCCTCAAAATTATGCTAAACGGAGGAAAGGCGTAAAAAACAAATCTTTCCACGACAATGTAAATGCATCAACTGCCTCAGACCCAGGATCCTTTTTCCACGATATGTAGCGATTACACTTATGATTGGACCTGCTCGCAAATAAGTCTATGTCTGGAGAGCCTAAACTACGAATTATTTCTCTAAACGCAGTCTTCGATAGTTCATATTCCGTTTCGGGCTCTAATCTACGCGACTCGGCGTCTGCCTCGAAATTCTCGCGGGAGCTAACATACGAAGCAAAGATCCAAATGTCTCGGCTCTCGCACCACTGCCAAATTTTCTTAGTAATTTCATTTAAATTTTCAAATTGAATTCCGCCCGTTCTATTGATATAAGATATTGCTGTGGTGTTGTCAATTCGGAGTAAAATACTACAGTTCCGTAAGTCTTTAGCCAAACATTTAAGACCGAAGTATGCTGCTTTTAATTCCAAAAAATTGATATGATGTTGCTGTTCGGCCGAATCCCAAAAACCATTGCATCTTCGTGGCTTGCATACAGCTCCCCAACCCGTGAGCGACGCGTCTGAGTATATCTCCATAACAAATTCTAAATTGCTGATTGATCTAATCCCAGACATAATATGAGTCTCCCACCATGTGAGATCTACAACATTCGTTCTTAGTGTCATAATAGCCTCGTAGTTATCATTGTTCTTTGTGAGAGCTAAGAACTTCTGTAGCTCAAATTCCTTTGTATAAACCCAACTGTATTTAATAGCTGGGCAGCAAGCTACAATCGTGCCGATAAATTGCACGAACTCCCTTATTCTGCATTGAGACAAATTCCGAAACCGTTCTATCAATTTCTTGACTGCTTTCCTCTTTTCTCCAGGCAATTCCAGGGTCATGGAGGATGAGTCAAGAATAAATCCTAAAAATTTACACCTCTTTACCGGGGCCACCTGACTCTTTTCATAATTTATTATAAACCCCAAGTTCTCTAGTAAGTTGCGAGTCTTATTGAAATTGCTTGCACACTCCAAAGAGGTGTTTCCAATCAGTAAAAAGTCATCTAAATACAGAACCGAACATAATCCTAGTTGTCTTAGCCAACCTACCACGGGCTTTAATAATTTTGTAAAAACCATAGGAGCAGAGCTTAATCCGAACGGTAAACAGGTGAATTGGTAATATTTCCCCTGAAACTCAAATCTTAAAAATTTCCTGTGTGACTCGTCGATAGGTAATAAATAATAGGCGTCCTTTAAATCGATAGTCGACATATAACAATCCTGTTCTAATAACTTCATAGCTGTTCTATAGTCTTCCAGTTTAAAATGTTCTGTATCCACAAATTCGTTTAGATGCTTTAGATTTAGAATTAACCTAAAGGATTTATACGGTTTTGGAACTATAAAAATATTTGAAAGGAATTGGTCCTTTTCTGGTCTACATTCAACAACCACGCCCTTAGTGATCAATTGCACGATTAATTTAGCTATCTGTGTCTTTTCCGTCTCGGATAATCCTCTGTTTAAGATAGGCCTAGCCTGGCGCGGAGCTGTCTTAAACGGAATCTTATAACCCCTGACCCACGACAAAATCTTTACGTCTGAGGTTAGAACCTTCCAATTATTGTAAAATAACCTTAAACGACCAGCAGTGCAGCTTACAGGATCGTTTATCGCCTCCTCGAGAAGTGCTTCTTTTGCGAAGGCCTGTGTGATCTCTGGTATGTACGGTGCGGCCGTTCCGCCTGACGAGGTTCCTGGTTCCGGTGTGAGGGTGTCGTTGTTCGTTTCTGCCCGCTTGACCCCGTCGAATATGATCTGTTCTGTGCACGAAGTGGCGGGCCTCTTGAGTTTTTTGAATTCTTCAAATCTGGAGGCTTTGACACCCTCAGGTCTGCGGCGGACTGCTCTAAAAGTTTTGCTGATTTTAGATTTTCCGACAGATTTATGCCAAAGAGCGATTCGTCGACCGCTGTCGTGCTTAACGTCCCTCTCATTGTGGGATTAACATTAGTCAATAGGAGGCTTCTGCGAGAAACCGTCTCATCGTGTACCGAATCGGCGATTAACCGACAAACATCGCTTAAACATTCTATCAGTGGTATATCGTCCGCGGATTCTCGTACTAAAAGCGTAGATATTAATTTTCCTAATCCCGAAATGCAAGCTCTTAATCTCTCTTGTTTTTCTATAATTCGTTTGTCCCGTGTACGGGCGAATTCGTTTACTGATCGTTCGATTTCCGCATTAAGCTTAGGAGAGGCGAGAAACGGGCAATTGCTAGGATGTGGATATTTCTTGATCAGACTCGATCTCTCCTCCGCGGGAAGTCCCATTTTTAAAATTTTCGCCCAGCGAATGGCAAAACTCGAGTAGACAGGGGACGCTAGGGTCTGTTCCTCCGCCAGACGCTTTCCAATGACGTTTAAAATATCCATGCTGAGGTCTTGTTCCGGTTCCGCGGCCTCCGCTGTTCCGCTCTTCGCTGCGGACTGTGTTATGGCCGACACTGATGTGGTGCCGCCTGGTGTCGACATTTGAATTTGGTCGCCTGAAGTCGGTGACGGCTGCGAAGGTGGTAGCGGCGGCGGAGGTGGCAATGGAAGCGGCACGACGCCAGCTCTTACCGAACTCAGTCTTGGGGTCTCCTCCTCGGTTTCCACGTCCCGCGGGCGCGATTCTCTGTCGCTTCCCGACACGGATCGATCTCCTATCAATGCAATAGACCACAATCTGTCATTTACCTATCTTAAAATGAAGTTGAAACATATTGTAATGAACCTGTCAAACAGGTTAAGGTCAGCATCGCAGGAAACAATCGTATAGTAGAGTACAGGTTAGTTCCGGTACTCGTTCACACAGAAAATCTGGTGAACGATATCATCTTACGTTTTCCGGAAGTCCAAGTACAGGTTAAGGTCCGTACACGCTCACGCAGAATAAATCTGGTGAGCGATACCAGTTAATGTCCTTTGGAAGTTCGAGTACAGGACTTCCTGTACTCGCTCACACAGAACTTTCTGGTGAGTACTTCCGTACAGGCGAACGCCTGCAGATATTTACATACGACCGTATGTAAATCTTTCCCAACATAGGGATCTGGTAATGGACAGTCAGAGAAAATCTGCTTACTGCTACTCGAAGACAAGCTCCGTGCTGAGTCGGATGTCGATCTCCTGCGACGACGCGACTTCCTCTTCTTCTTAATATTTTTCAGCTCCTTCTCCAATCTTCTAAGGCGTTTCGCCAGCTTCCTCTCTTCGTTCGAGGACAACTCGCGGTGTCTTGATCTCTTCTTCTCCATTGCGTGTAATGTGACTCTTTCGGCACAAAGAAAGAGAATGAGGATCGCGGCCGATGCCGCATGCGTGTTTTGTTTTATGTTAAAAATGTGACGATACTGGCATAGAGTAGGGGGACTACGATTTGATCTTGAGGAGGAGGCGCTAAATACAATTAAAAAAACGCGATCAGTCGCATCGCAACTCTAATAAAAAGAGTACCACACATCAAAAGTAATAAAATGAATCAAACTCTATTAACTCCAATTCAAAATACAAGAATAATCTCAAAACCAATCGGGACTCTTTTTACGGAACACTACAAGCAACCACGCTCGACATTCATTCGCAACGCTGTGCTGGAACCAAACGCGGGGAATATTCGATTCGCAACGCTAATTCAAACCGTAATCAACATTTAGTCGCAACACTAACTGTCCCCGTAATCTTCTTCGTAACCCTAATTGAAAACGCGGTGTGCTCAATTTCAGGAGAGGGGGTGTCGATGGGTTAGCCTATGGCCAACCAAACTACTACTATTACTACAACTACCGGCGAGCATAATGGCAAAGTAATACCTTAGAAGAATGACCCTGCACCCGAGAATGCAGGACCATTCTTCGTAGCCCACATGATGTGGCCTTTTTTCTGGCCGGGCTATATTCGGCTCCCCTTGATCACTTCGTGCGTCGGGGGTCCGTCCTTCTGAAAATTCCGACCGCGACCAGCGACAATGTGCAATGTCTCACTGGCGTCAAAAAGTCGACATAGCGAGTCTAGAAGCGAGGGCATACTCCACTCGCGCTAGTCTGGTCGTCGACTTTTCTCACAAAATTCCTGAAAGCAGGTCATCGCGCGGGGGGAGATGCGATACGACGCAGAGAATACGACGACCTGCCCCGGACCTACCTACTTATATTTAAGTCACACATTCGTACCAGAAGGTAAGTTACCTATCCTACACAACACCTATATTTAAAAAAAGGCAAAACAGTCTCTCAAACACAATCATCAGTCAACCCACTCCACGATTCTCAAGCATCGCCGCCCGGGTGCAAAAGCCTACACTAGAGAGACCGTCCCGGGACGACTCCGTCACCCGAGCTTGGCCACAATCACACTCTAACAAGTACGTACCAGTTTTCACTGAAATCGACTGGCAAAGGCAGTGACCATTGCGTGTAAGTATGATTTACATAGCAATTAATTATTTTCAATTTCAAACAATGGATTACTCGATAATGCGCATTGTACGTATTAGGTACATACATCAATCGTTATTACTTTCTCGTTTAATTGTACGAGATTGATTAAGTTTCATATTCCAAGATTATTTACTAGAATGATCATCGTGTGCAACAAGGAATATGATACATTGGTATCGTTATTACCATGAATAATAATATAATGTTATAGTTTCGTTAACATGATCTTTGATGAGAATCTTTCACCGACGCAAATTCCACCGCCTAACCACACAAACACACACAGGTGGAAAATGCGACGTGCACGATACACTAACGCAATGCCAGCCGCCAAAATGTAATTATTTAGTAAAGAAAGTCATCGTGCCCTATTGCTTTCACCCACCCAAGTAGCGCCTGGGCAAGTGGATGAGTTAAAAGGCAATAGGTACGGAAAGATATCCTGAAAATCCTCAACTAGAAAATATGATTAGTCTGTATAGTGTCTAGCACGCTAGTATTCTTTCATTTTATATTATTAAGCAAAGTGACTCGACTTTCAACTTGTGAATAGTTTAAAGTTTGATAAATAAAAAAGGACTCTACTTTAGATTGCATCATTAAGAAAAATCACTCTACTCGACATTTAATTAGCAAGAAAAAAGACTCTAAAATTTAATTATTTAAGCAAATTACTCTAAATCATCAAGAATTTACTTTAAGAATTTAAAACGAGCGATTCCATCGTCAAAGTAAATTTCATAAATCAAGAAAGTATGTTCTCATGCTAATTACTTTGAATCTGAAATTTGTCCACCCTCAATTATCTTCTTGCACATGGAAATTAATTATTCTAGTGTGTATGCAAACGAGTAACCTTTATAAGAAAGGAATTGCACTTTTATGTCTATTATCATCATTTAGAAATGAAGTTACTTTTGAACACGTAGTATCAGAAAAATAAAAGAAATTCAAGTCATTATAATCGTCGCAATGACGAAATCGCAGGGCATCCGATTTTTCCTCTACATATTAAATAAAAATGATCGTAGCTGTGGAGTCTGAGAGTATCAAACTTCTTCGCTATATAAAAATTAGCATTCAGCCGTATTGATATTCATACCAATACCTTCTGAGCTGCTATGAACCGTTATATGCATTATTTAATAAATATCTACATCAATGTATGATCAATGATAAACATTCGCGTTAGGAACCGTTTATCTGGGAAATTATGATTATAATTTGATTCTATTGAAAAGACGCGGTGTACAAGAAGACCCTAGCCCTCGTCTAATAAATACATACACAGCCAAAATGTTACAATTCACGGGTATGGTTACCATACCCGCGGTCATTATGCTCGCCAAAGCACATATACAACCGGTCACTCGTGTCGATTCGGACCAAACGTCCTACGACATGATTGAGTGACCAGAGGAACCATAATCCATGCGCACTCACATTTCGCTGTGCCCCGGTGACGGAGACGCCAACACCCCTGCTACTACTCAGGGGAAGTCAGCAAGCTGTTCAAAAGAAGTCATCAGGTTGCTCAGCTACGCCCACACTGTAACGAAGGAACAGAACACGATTATAATTTATTTCTAAAGTTACGATTGTTTGAACTCTAATAGAGAACCACGAAGCAATTCAAAACTAACGAAATTTTGTATCATTTAGACATTTTAAGGAAAAAATTAAATATTAAAAATTAAAATTAACAAAAGTTTCGTTAGTTTTGAATTGCTTGGTGATTCTATTCTAAAAATTAATTTTTTTAAAATGTTTTAAATTTTTTCTTTCTAAAATATTGAAGAATGAACTCTACTTAAAAGGAATTTAATGAAATGCATAGATACTTACATCTTTCCACTAATATTCAGCGCACAAATCTTCTCTTCAGCTGACGGACTGCCTCTAATTTCCGACAACGACTTTCGCTTTCAAAAGTAAAAAAAAAAAAAGAAATAGTAGACTACCAACGCGCCCGAAAGATTCTAGTCTCGCGATTCGAAGATGAGAGCCGCGACGCTCGTGAAAGAATATAAATTGCGTAAAAAACACTGACTCTACCCTCGCGTATCCCGAAATTGTTAACGACTCTCTACTATGAGCAACTGTGCTCTTCAAAACGAAAAACTTCATACGTCATAAACACTGACTCTATTTGGCCGCATTGCACGCAGTCACAATTTCTGAAAAATAGATAGGATAGGAGGGTGGGGTGGATGGGGTTTCATCGAGTGTTTGTCGCGAGGAAATATTGTTTTCCTTGGAACGAATCAAGGAACTTTTGCTCCTTGTTATTTAGAATACAAGGTGTGATGCAAAAATACAGAATACTCGCTCGATATGAGCAGCTTTTCATTTCACACGATATTATCCAAAATATACTTCAGAAATAATTATTACATTTAAATTAATCATAGTAGTGGCTTTCGTTATTAAAGTTGTAAGCACGTTCGTGTTATTCGAATAATACTTTAAAATAAATCACGGATCTTTATAAATACCCAAAATTCATGGCAAGAATCAAAATTCGTTAATTATTCATGCTTGAATAGCATGTCCTTGATCAACTGCGCAGTTTCCGTACATAAAGAACAAAACTTGCATCCAAAACCGAACGTAAATGCAATTACAACAGCTTGATAGAGATAGATTCTTAAAAATCATTGAAATATCGTTGAATTCTGCGTAAACGCGACCAAAATGCTATAGAATTCGATCATTCCAATATTTCGTAAACATCTACCGACGCCATTTTAAAAATTTTAAACAAATCTGATTAAAATTATTCACTTTATCATAATTCAATCTTTTCCCATTTCATCCCGATATTAACCAACTGCAAAGTTACCCATCACCCTCACAGCCAACAATGATCTGGCGCGTGGCACGTCAATCACATCTGAACCTGTCAGGACAAGTTTAGACCTGCACTCCGATCGTCCTTTATCACGTTGGAGACTTTACAAGTGCAGTTTTGGAGCGCACGCCTAGAGTGTACGCTCCAAAACTGTGAGAAAAACTGTCCGTCTAAAGCCGGGTATTGATTCAATAAAATAACGAGAATAATACGTATACCACGCGTATTGCCATCTCATTTTTCCAAGGAATGAAACCAGACGCCATCCAAGCACCGCTCAAATTAACCAGCAAGTGTCATGGCATTCCCTGCCCTTGGCTTTCGACTCCCACCTCAACACCTGTAACCTAAGGATGCAACAAGTTTAAAAGAAAAGCATTAAAACACTCGTAAGGCAATTAAACAACAAATAAACTTGAAATATGCCCGGAAAGGGATGTAATTGAATACTGAGACACGATATGTCTGCACTAAATGTGCAGAAATATCGGTAAGGCAACGAAGGGAATACGCGACGAACATCTAACGGTTTTCTCGCGATATTTAATCAATTTCGGGACCAAACTGTATTAACAGGAGCAGCAAGTCACGATAGAGAGTAAAGAAGACAAATAATAACTGGAAGTAATTATATGCGGGTAGATAATGTACGCGTACCATTTAAATACGCAGCTAGCTATCGAAGCGTCTTAACTCTACGACGTCCACGGAACGAATGACCCCCGCGCTGCGTCGCTGTACCTCGCGAATATTAGCTTTGGGGGGGGGGGGGGGGGAGCGGGCAGGCGGCAGGACTCGCGAGGCAATACACGCGTACGTATTTACGAAGTGTTGGGATGTCGTCACCGAGCCGTGTAAACAGAGGTGACTTCCAAAGGTAGCATCGTTCAGTCATAACAAAAGTCGTTTCTACATACACGTTCTGCTAACAGTAAAATAGAAATATTACGCGTGATATATTTCCTTGGTTTATAAAATATCTAGCATCTACATACAGGAGTGTACTTTAATTAAGCTTGTGAAACTTAACACAGATGGCTTAGAAAGTATATATTCGAAAATTACATGCGTGATATACACTTTCTTATTGCAAAACTTTTTACAAGTTTCGCGATACATTCGAGAATGTCGCGATACCAATACTGTGTTAGCATTGGTACATAAAATGAATATTTATTCTGTATACAGTGAGCCACGAGAGTAATCGCACGCTCCCTATTAATACTGTAAACAATAAAAATATACATGTTAGACTAAAGATCTAAAAGTAATGTTGTAACTATTATAAGACGTTAGTATCGAGATTGTATATACCAAATTTGAAATGAATCGGATAATATTTGTAGAAGTTATGAAACATTTATTGCAAAGATGTACTGCAACAGAGTCACAAAAATATTCGAACCGCATTAATTATATGCAGCATATTTTAGATTAATATTCATTTAGGCTACCTTTGGCTCCAATTACGCTTTTCAGACGTTGTCGCATGCTGTGCACTAGTTTTTCAATTATTTTAGAGTGCTGTTCGAATACTTTTGTGACCCTATTTCAGTACATCTTTGCAATAAATGTTTCATAACTTCTACAAATATTATCCGATTCATTTCAAATTTGGTATTATAATATATAATCTCGACACTTGTGTCCCATCACAAGGAAAAGCCGCGATAGGTATATGTGCTACAGATTTTGATGAATCTCATATACGTATTCAACATTCAACAGTTTCCGAAATATTAATAAAAAAAGATATTTTGGTATTAAACAACCGAAGCGATAGTGGAAAAATTCGTAGCACAAATAGGTATCGCTGCTTTCCGTTGTCATCTTTCCGCGCCAACCACTTTCCAGACCCATTAATTATTTCGTGGTAAAATTACTCTAAGTAAGAGCCGCGGTGCTCCGCAAAAATATGTAGATGGACGCGAAATGTGTTGAAATGCTGAACCATCTTTAACAATTTTTCCTGACCAAAGGGTTCCTTTGCTTCATATGGCTTCTTTCAAACATTATCCCTTTTCAACGTGCAGAATACGTTGATGTAAAAAAAATTGGTGAATTTGTCGAAAAGCTGCCTATTCACCGATTTCAATGACCTTCACATATGCACAGACGAGGAATAGAATCTATATCTCGTCTGTGACATATGTTTTCAATGTCGTCATTCTGAACGACATTTCTCTTTAAACTTTTTGACGATCGGCCTCAGTTTCGGAGATATTAATAAAAAAAACTTTCGGCATAATATATTGAAAGCTACCTCCACACCGATATCAATGACCTTGACATATGTTATCAAAAACATATAAAAAACTTTCGGCATAATATATTGAAATTTGTTCCATAGCCGACGATATTAGTATTGGTGGGGGCTAGATTAGGGCGGGGGACGCGTAAAGCATGGTAGCGAATCGATGTATGTGTTAAACTCGGTAATTCTAGTGTTAAGTAAAGAAGGCGACTGCTTCGAAGCGCTTCGAACATGATTCGAAGCTTAAAAGTCTTGAAAAGTCTTGGTCGGCTTCGAAGTCTCGAATCTCTTGGGTCGAAAGCTCACCAAATTTTATGGCTTTCGACCCTCGAAGGGGTTTGAACACCATTAAAAAGTGAGAAATGTCTAGGATTTCCAAATTTCCCATCAGATCTTTTCGAAAACGACACCAATCGATTCCTTATGTTTCGCCGATGAAACTAACACCAAGAACGACTTAATTCGGACCATAATGAAGGAAATTCCATGAAAAATCGAATTATATCATTTGTAGCTGCCTTCGTTAAAAATAGTCCGATTTACATGAAATTTGATATGATGTTCATTAGAAAAACATAAGGAATTCATTGGTGTCACTTCCATATCCATACGATAAAGAATAAACAATTTCTTAATACGATGAAATGAAAATTTCACATTTTCACCCTCGACAGCGGGGCGCCGACCTGGAATCGTTGCGGACCGCAATCTGCGATCGGCCGAGGATTCATACCTGTTTCAGAAATATAAGAATTCTTTATTCTTTATCGCATGGATATGGACGTGACACCGATGGATTCCTTATGTTCACCGGTGTTCGGCGGGTTGCCAGCGACCGCAGTGTTGCCCGAGCTTCGAGTATTTTTGGATGGTCTCGTTGAAATTAACGTCGCCAAGAGTTGTGCGGAATTTCCCGGCCAGGTAAGCGAGCCGCGCGCTCCGCTTTTATGATCGGTTTACCACTTTACGCACCCCAGATTATTGTAATGAGGTTTGCAAACAATGTCGACTGGTCTCGTACCCGTCTCAATTTCAACAATTTTAGCTACGACAGGGTTGACTGCGGCGGCAGACCCATTCCGATATCTTTCCCAGTTCAAAAGTTATACGAAAAAGGCCCCAAATTCTTCAACCCGGGCCGGGTAATTTCAAATACGCTGGCAACGGTTAATGATTGTAGAGGAAAGCGTCCGCGAGGCGGTGCAATTTTCGTCTTTTCGCGCGCGCGTTGGTTGCAGCGTTAAAGACTCCCCCAAACCAACGCGAATATTGCGGCGTGGAGCGGATCCGCCGCGGTTCAGCAGTTTTTTTTACGTGGAGGCTTACGGACAGCCTTATCTGAACCGCGTCGGATCCGCTCCGCGCCGCGACATTCGCGTCGGTTTGGGGGAGCCCTTAACGAATTACCCCGTACAGAACCTTATGAGAGGTGTCAGACTAGAACGGACGATCCGCAAGGCAAACTTTTGACCGCGGCACGCCGCTGTCTGTCAGTGGCGGATCCGGAAGGGGGGCGCGGAGGGCGCGCCCCCCCCCCCCTTCAAGGGAAAAGTCGCTGATTTTTTGCGAATTCAAAAAACCAACCGAATTCACAAAAAACCGTTTAATTGCAAGCAGCCGGTCCGCGCGGACAAAACGCAAAGAAGATTCTCATAAGATTCAGTATTTTACGTGGGCGCGTATCGGATTTTTTCGAACTTCCTCATCTGCATCATCGTTCAGGGAAGAGGCTACTTCCCCCGCCAGGTAACTGGTGGTGGGGATACCCCCCAGTATTGGTTTGTAAAGTCCGAGAAAGGGTTAAAAGCGCCGCCTTGTTTCTTGGGATTACAACAATCTGTACGTGGAACCTTGCAACTGTGGAATGATTTGCGCACCGAGAACATTACGTTTTTATTAACATCGAGATTGAACACTGATTGTTTAGAAAATTTCTTTTCCGTTCTTCGGATGCATGGTGGCTCGTACAATCATAATCCTTCGGCAAAAGCAGTGCGTCTCGCAATTAGAAAGAATATTTTATTGAATTTGAATAGAAGCGTGTCAACCGCGAATTGTATGATAGACTATGACACACAGCTATTGTCGGAGGATATGCCACAGCATGAACCAGCCACGTCCACGATTGATGACTCCACATGTGCGATTGAGGAGCACATTGATGATGAAAGTTTCGGTGCGCATTTTGATTTGGACATTCCTAATAATGAACTTGCAACATCGGTGTGCTCCTTAGAAAGATGCGCGATAGAATATTTTGCGGGGTATGTTGCTAAGAAAAGTATACAAAAGTCGCGTTGTAAGAAATGCTTAGCCGAATTGGTTGAAGAAAATGCCAGTTTTTCTCGAAACGAGCAAACACTGTTGTCTTTCCGTGCATATATTGTGCAAGACAATCTTGACTTTGGACATCTTTATGTTCCAAGCAAAGATTTTTCCATTATTTTCCAAATTATGTCGCGAATATTTGATTCTCAGTACCCGGAGCTACGGAGTCAAACAAACATCTTGGATAAACTATTTTCGATAATTTGTTCTGTTGTAGAACAAAAATATCCAAAATGGTTTAGCCAAGGTGAATGTGCTGCACACCGTAAAGATTTAATTTATTTCGCATTAACAGTAAAAATTCATAAAGACACAGTATGGCTCGGAGAAAAACTGAGATTCGCGGGTAGCTCGTATAAAAACACTACAAATGTCTACAAATGTATACAGTTTTATTTAGGTATGTACAGAGAGTGAATTTCATTCCCTCGGATTGACCACACACACACATAATGAAGGAGGGGGCAGCTTCTTCAGGGTGTGTGTTGTCGGTTGGTGGGATTAAAATTCACTATCTGCACACAGTTCGAAGTATTTTCAATGTTCCATTTTTCGGAATAACAATGAGTATCTACAGATCTTTTTCTGTAGAATTGTTCACTTTCTATTTAGACGCACGCTTTGCATTTTAGTGAACATTGAAAATACTTAGGGATGGTAAAGACCTTCTTTCACGCCTTCACGTGGCCCATCCCGTTAACTCTATTACTTCAATGTTTTGATGTTTTAACATTAGCAGATTCACTTTGAAGTAACGGGGGAACTAAGGTGAAAGAAAGGCACTTGTGGTGTATAGACTATTGTTTAAATGTTGCGCCGAATAATCGTTCAATTGGTTTATTACACACGCCTCACATGGCATGTTTATACTTTCAAGAGTAAAAAAGCGCTCTTTCACGTTCGTATTTATTATTTTATTGTATTATTTCCGCATTCAACGGTTGGCTATCCGAAATGAACTGAGCATAGCTTCGAATATGTTTCATAATCAAAGTAATAGGATGGACAATGTTGAATATCTCAGAAACAATAAGTTTTAGAATTAATGCACTTTAGTACTTTCATACTCAGAATTCGCTATTCTATTGAATTTGACGATAAAAAATTTGACGGTCAATTTGAAAAAATAAAATTGGCCTCCACATCCAATCTATCCCTGTAAATAAACTAGTTTCACCGTGTTTTGCGTTTCTTACAACGAGACAACTTCTATAAATAATATTTTCGCTTATTACTTGAAATAATAGATATTTGAGGTGAACCGAGTTAGTGGGACACCCTGTATAACACAGCTTCAATACTTTTCTCGGTGATACCGGCAGCTTTACCTGTGTCAATGCTAGAAATACATTATGTTTCCCGCACCCACCGCTCGAAAATCCGAGAGGGCGCTCGAAAACCAGTGGTTCTTTCAGAATATCGGTATTTCAGAACGGGGACACCGAAGACAAAAGAGTGAAAGGTCTATACTATACCTGGTCTGTGATAGGTCTATCCTATACTTCGTCGATGCCACTAGTACAGTAGTTTCCTGCCAGATTTTTACTTGCCTAGTCGTTGATAAAGCAAATTAAAATAATTTATCCAGTACCAACAAATAGTACTATCACGGCACTGCTTAGTGTGAATATTTGAATTTCAACTTGTCTTTTGTTTGAGGATGCATTTGGACTCACATTTAACTTAAACGCGTGTCAGTAATGATAAAATATTGTCACCCAAATAAAATAACTAAACAACTTTACAATAATATAGGATTTCATCTTTGGCATCCATCCGGGGCTCCTCCCAATTAACACCAGTTGCCCTTTTAAAAACGTCCAGTGTCCCACTCGGTAAAGAATTCGCAGGAACGGTGAACGGAAAATCTATAGCGCATTGCTGGCATTCCAGCGCTAAGGCAGTGCAGGTGGTTCGCATTACTGATCCACGAGCTGAAACACGGTGGAATACATTAACATAGAATAAACTAATGATCCTATGTATTATTGACCTCTTTGAAGAAACCACTGTGTAGGCTGAGCAGCCAATCACGCTAAGTGGAACTTTCATTGTTTATTGATTCCTCATTTGCATGTGTATACAATGATTACGCCATTATCTATTATGAATTTCAAATAGCAATGATAGAAATACATAAAATATATTACCCCACAATACTCCTAAAATTGTTGACATCTTTAGCAACAGCCGACTTTCACAACTAATTTCCCCACCGAAGTACACCCCCGAAACCATCTCTCCCGGAGTCACCGCCAAAATAACCACAAAACCCTCTAACCCCTATAGAATCAACAGTACAGTAGATTCGACAGAACACGCGTCGGGTTACTCGTTTCGTTAATTCCCACTAAACTAGGTCCCACGTCGTTTCGTCAGCATGTGCTCGAGCGGTGGCCGATTCCAGCAAAAGTGAAAAGCCGCCGGGGACCGGGGCCTGCCGAGGACAATGGCCGCCGATTAGATGACCTCTTTGGGGTGTTCCTGTTGCAGGTTCGCGGCGTACACATTTGGGAGGCTGCAGGTAGAGAAGGGGCTCTGTTGCCTGCACCTGCACACACCTGCAGCCGTGTCGGTGTGCAGCGACGACACCTGAACAGTGGCTACACGTAGCCAGCCGCGGACGGGGACCAAGGGGGAGCCCCTGGAAGCCACGAGCCACCTGTAATCCATGTAACGGTACAGAGGTGCGGACGGTGGCGCCGATCGTCCCAGGTACGAACTAAGATCTACCTTAGGCGAGGTCGAACGGCCGCATACCACGACACGGAATCGCGTCGGGAACGCAGTCGGTGTCCGGTCGTCCGGGAACGCTCGAATTGCCAAGGGAATAAAGCCGTGTACTGTTCGCGCACTGTGGTCCGCGACCACGGGCTTCCGGCTCGATCGACACCGGTGTCGTTGTGACGAATCTCGCGGCGTCGCCGAGCAAGGATCATCGCCAGGGATACCCTCAGCGAGAGCCGGGCCGCGGCTCCGTTTTCCTCTCCGTTTCACTTCTCCTTTCCACATTCCCTTTGTTCACCGCGCCCCGTTCCTTCCAGCCATCATCCTCGTGGGTCCGTTCGTGATTGCGTGCAGGTCGTGCATCAGTGATCGAAACCGCTCCCGCGCCCGCGCCTCTTCGGACGTTCATCGAGCCGAGGTACCGTTCCGTCGGCGAGGGACCGCATCGTGGACCTAGACACCGTGCAGAGGACCAGCGGACGGGGAAGGCGTACAGAGTAAGTGGAAACGTATCGCTGGCAGCGCGAGCACGCCCGCTCGGCGACTTGAACGCGCGGCCAGGGCATGCGCCTCGTTTCTTCCTCAGCGCGTGGGACCGCGTTACTCGCAGCGGTGGATCGATGATCGACGGATCCGCTGATAGATCACTCGCCCTGGCCCGGGTTCGTCGACATTGGTCGAGTTTAAAATGGCGCGATCGCAGCGTGACACAAGAGCTACGCCAGGTATTCCCTCGTCCGGATGCTGCGAGCCGCCGAATGCCATTGGACGTGCCTCCCAGGCCCGTATCCTTTCCCTGCCATAAACATGGAGTTTCGAGCACGCTCCCCGTGTCACGTTGCCGATCGAGACGGCTCGCGAACGATCGCCTGCCTCCCGAACCCTCCACGGAATTCTCACGATCCTCACAGACGTCCAGGCGCACGCAGGGACAGATTAATGCTTTTGCGAGAAACTATATTAGGGCGACCACGGGGACCAGGGAAGAACAGTTTCCCGGATTCAAGCGCGATTAATAAAGATGCCTGGCGGTGGTACTCGCACGTAGATTTTCAGGAATTCAGGTGTAGGAAGCGTGAAAATGATGATGCGATAGCTCGATGCAGGAGGATGCTTTCTTGTTAGTGGAAATTATTGGGGAGATAGAGTTGCTGCATTGTTTACCAACGGATCTTGTCAGGCATAGTAATGCAGTGTAGTCATGCTCATTTATAAATGCTTGTAGGTCGGATAAGATTTTGAGGAGGATTCTCTTTTGTAATGGTAACTGTTTCTGCTCGTGAATTTGCATTCGAAGGTATTCTTCAGCTCCGTTGTTTGGTAATTAGGAGTAAATGAGGAAAATTGGAGTAGGGGGAGTTGGGGCACTTTGATTTAGGGGGCACAATGAAACATTAATATTATCTTGATATCTATAGGGTATCGTCTTATAATCTTATTTCCTCTTTCAAGATCATAGAGTATACTGTTTTGTGATCATTTTTTGAACTTCTGACTGTTCCTAGATATCAAGAGGATATTAATGTTTCATTGTGCCCCTTCTGCACCAAAGTGCCCCAACTCCCCCTAACTCAGAAAATTAAATTTCCATGTCGATTAAAACAATTTTAACGTTTCTAGCGATTCTCTTGGTAGGTGAATATTCTGCTAGGATTCGAGCTGTGTGGATCGAATTCTACCTCCCAGTGTGGACTTTGATATCCATTTTCTATCAGTATACTTTCAACTGCAAATCTGCAGTTCATGCAATATGCAGTGTGCATAGTTTTTAACCGTTCCAGTGCCTTTTTGTTCATCAAGTTAGATAATAAGTTGCTAAGAATTTCTTGTGAAACGCAAATAAATAATGCTTTAGTCCCGGAGCTTACAGTCTCTTGTTAGACCTTTTAATTCGATCGGTTTTTTCGGAGCGAGATCGGGGCATGGTTCGATCTAGATGCCCGATTAGGCGAAAGTATTCAAGGACAGTGAATCGTGTGACCTCCTGCTGTTACTGGAGAAAGACAGTGTCCCGTTATTAGCATTCATTCATGTCACGCAAAAGTTCGAACGCGCTGGAGAGATATTAGCAATGAGACGCTTAATGAATCGTTATACGGTGTAACGATGTACCTGGACATTTAAAGGGAACATATTTTCTGGTCCTCTATGACATTCGAAACGTTTATTACGGTGGCCGACCATTTTCGTCGATAACGGTTTATACGCGACTAGGAGATATCATGAAAGGCTAAGATTCTTCAGCTGCATGCTATCCTAAAATATCTGTGCGCTTAAACATTACTGATAAGAGATTCCATCAAGGTTGTTCCTTGAATTATACATGCCAATTTAAAAGTCTAATATTTCAATTGCAAGTTTCTCGTTGCCTCTATCAAAACATTACCGAATGATTACAGAGATAGTATTTCATGTTACTTGATACGTATTTAATTAATACAGTAACATAAATTATACCATTCAGGAATTGAAATGCAGGGAAATAATTACGTCTTTGCATTCCGATTGACAGACCAATGGGTTTCAATTTTATTTTACAAAAAAAATTAAATATCCAAGTATTAAAATTAGTATGATCTTATCGCATCATTTGAAAGAGTTAAGTAGATATGATTTCCTGTAAGGGGCGTTTTATTTATTCACCATTTACACGATTATAGAGTTTACATAAATGGAGAAATCTGTGTAAGTCTGCAGTATAAATATTTTCTGTGTATGTATTCGAAATACTTGTTACCGTTTCAATCCAGCTGCACGTTATGATACGACAAATTTTATTTCCCATTGTGTTTTTGTCGTTTTTGATGCTTCCAATTAGTGCACTCGATAAGAGAGCCAGCTTTGGGAAGCAACTTTCATCGCGAATTTCAACTCGTTTCGTATCAACGTAACGCAATCGAACTTTCAACGAGCAACACAAAAACTTCTTCCCAATTACTGACTGTAAATATTTGCACAATTTCGACGATGCTTGCGAAATAAGCCTCCTGTAATGAAAACTTTTTTCGGTTGAATTGGAAATGAAACTAACACTAAGTAGACACTGCTTCGATATGCTACAGGTCGTTGCAAATAAAATTCCACAAGCACAGTTTCGATTTTTTGCAATTTAATAATATTAAATACTATTTATTGATGACATGGATAATGCCTTAAAAGTTAATTATAACTGTACAATTTGTATACCACAGGCTAGTCCCCTTTAAATAAATAATAATAATATTCAATAGTCAACATTAAAATCTGAACAATTTTACGAAATAATAGAACTGTTTTTGTTAATTCTTCGTTCGAGTGACTTTGAAGTGTAGATTTTGTAATACTTTTGTGTGTCAACATTTTTATTAACATTTATACCGCTTAATTTATATTTTACGTGTAGCATGAAATAATCCCTTAAGCACTATAATAACTTTGCACATCATTCACTGTTACATCTGCCAGATACATCCATTAATTAAAGTAAACGTAAAGACTGGATTTAAGAAATGTTTGTCTGCCTTTAAAGTATGTTTTCCATGCACTCTTACGAAATTTCTGATTGTACGAATCAAGTATTAAGATTCGCGAGAAATTTTCTCCTATATGGATGAGAAGATTACAAGTACGATCAGTGGTGAAGATAACTACTGTCCATTATTCGAAAAATCGATGTATGTACTTACTTGGCATTTTCCACCTATGCCCACGGAGATAATTAATCTCTCGCGTGTCTTTTATTTCGATAAATGAGAGGCGTGATTATGAATTACATAAGATCCTCGTATCACCGTAGTCGAGCTGCTGCTTTCTCTGTCTGACCTCGATACTTGCTCGACGAAACCCCGATTCTCTTCGATATTAGATTCGGCCTCGTGCCTCTACCTCAGAAAAAATCTCTCGTCTGCTGGTTCATTTTTATTAGATGCAATCCCGTCCCTATTTTTCGTGAGAATTCTGTCATTCGTCGATGTGAGATCATCTTCCCTGGTAGACTTGTAATTGAAACTGTAGGTATGATCATATTTCTTCTTCTGTTTGTAAATATTGAAAGTGTAAATGATATCATTCTACTACTTAGTAATTATTTCAATCAGCTCGTGGCGAAGTAATTTAATTTCGCCACACGTTCAGGAGATGATCTATGTAGACACATATTTTATCATTTAGGTGTTCAATGGAATAGTGGATGTGAAGTACTCAATCATTCTTGAAGAAGTAATTATTTGTACATACCTACAGAAATGCAAATGATTTTATTATTGCGTTACTATGAAATTACTGTAACCAGTTTACAGTAACTACAAAAATGTTAATAGTGTTTGGTATTTTGATAGTGTTTGAATATTTATCGAATTCTCCTCAGTAAACTCAAATGAAAAGTATGTCTTCTGTTCCATTTTGAATATATAATTGCCTCTTTAAGGGCCAATTTATTCCTTCCTCGTCCATGATAGTAGTCAATATTTATTACACTCGTTAGAGAAAGTATGTAAATCATATCGTCGTAAAAGGGACTGCGTGGCACGAGGACTATGCAGATTTGCCCCGGTGAAACTTTTCAACAAAGGAGGAGGGAAACACGGTGCATGAAACGAGAAATAACGAGTGGCCACCGCGAAACAATGTTGTAATGAACGGCGGGACATATTTTTCCTTCCCCATATTCCACAGCGTTCAAGTTTTCTGATGCACAATTTGTCTTGCTGAACGATTTGACAGGAGCAAATTATCCATTTCAACGGAATGGAAGGCAATTTATCCGGTGTCCTGAAAACTTATTTCACCGTATCGTACCTGCAATGACGATTTGTCGCTGTAATTTCGTGTCATTTTCCAGGACGCGCCTACTGTTCTTCGTAAAGACCCTCTCGTTCTAATACCGTGAGATCGCAACGCTGAAGCAATAAAAAAAATACCACAATTTTTGTTCATGTTATCGATGCACAAGGATATCAATTAAATTGTAATGAACTCTTGTTATCTGTACTTGGTTGGTGCCAAATGTGATACTATAGAAAAGTAATTTCTCCTGGACAGTTTTCAAACTTGGCCATTTTAATAAAACATAATGAAAATTTAAATTTCCATTCTTCCTTCTTTTCATAACTTTTCATAGATGAATAGGTAGAGTTCAGAATATATATTTCCACCATATAATTTATTTATATGACAACCATTTACTATTTACAACCTCCACCAATCTTAGTGATGCCACTTAGGTAGCCCCTAAATATCAGAACATACTACTAAATATTGCTAAAAAATATATACCTATTTATTTCACAAAAATTTTAATTCTCCTTTTCGCTACTCATATATTTTTTAACAATTTATTTATTTCTTAAAAAAAATCAAATGATAGTCTAGTTGTGGGTGGGCCCACTTTCTTTCTGGCAGCCATTATTTTTAGACCCAGTCCGCCACTGTCTATAATCACTCTAAAGAGCGTCTGCTTTCCATTGATACTGGAAAACTTTGAAACCAGTGAATCGAACGCACATGGCAGCCTCCAGCAGCCAGATAGAAGTGCACACGCTGGCGAGGATCGATCAGGCGGATAAATCCTCGAGTAAAAGTATCTCTCTAGGTGTCCTTCTGCGGCGCTCACGGTGGAATGTATTTCGCAATCTTATGCTAATTTGGTTAGTCACCCTGTCGGTCGACTAGTTGCGTTCGATACGTGCACATCGGGTATTCGCGGTGTTGTTAGTGCCGGAATAGAAGAGGCGTAGCTGAAACGAGACGGCGGAACAATAGGGATGGCAATTTGGCCTTTCGACACCATCGATTGTTCCCTGTCCTTTCGTGACTCTTATATCCTTAAACATGGCCCATTGACGGCTGCAAACGACGAAGTTTGGCAACTGGTTTGTGCAATCGTCGTGCCACCTTTACAGTGACATTGAAAGCATTACAGCAACTGACTGGATGGTCGAGTTTCAGATAATTGCATCGTAGTAGATTGTGATTAGCCTTTTTATCAGCAACTTGGAAGGATCATCAAGATATCCTATTTGTGTGAAGGACTTCTGAGGGGAGAGACTTAAAGTAAGGCTTCTCTAGTGTGTTGGTTGTGAATTACTGATAATTTGTAATTTGTTGAGTAAATCATCTCATTGAGTTTCGATAAAGTGCAACACATTTTGTGACACTTTTGATAGGAGTGCAGATTGAATTATTAAAGTATTGGGTGTGAAATCAAGTAGTTAAGTCAAGCATTATATTGGGAAGAGTCTTAATATTTCTGTTCATTAAATTGCAGTTTCTTGAGCTTCAATTTCTGAAGATTTCATTGTCAAATATCATTTTAATTCACTCAGATTCTACATCAAAGTAGAAGAAACTTATTCCAGAGCAGCAAAATCCCCCAAATCAGTAGTTCAAACCGAATTTGAAGCGACACATCTAGCAACACCGTTCTTGTAAGAAAACTTCAACGTTTCATCTATGTATTCGCAAGATTAAAACTCCCCAGCTAAAGGCAGCTCCAGCGTGTTGTCCTCGCGAAATATGAAAGTATCGAATCGGCGAGGGAAACTGAAACGTATTCTATCAGCGTATAAAAATTTTACGCATCGCGGGTCAAACTTTTCTCCCACTTTCTCTCCGATACAACGTCTGAAACGCAGCTGCCCGTTCAACGAGAGACAGAGGGAAAACAAGTTGTCGTTTCTTCATCCTTGGAGCCGAAGGATCGTTTCTTGCGACAGTTCCGGTATCCCAGGAACGCGAACCAGTCGATTTCAATAGCGATCGCTTTCCAAACGCGTCGTGAAAACGTGAGCCATTTTCCTACTTCCAATCCGTGGGGGCTGCAGTTTCCATCGGGAATCGTGAATCATACGAACGTAACGCGATATCTCGATATACCCGTGCCGGGGCGTCGTTTCTTCAACGCGAATGCAGAACACTTTGCGACACTTCCTGTATTTCCGAAACGCCGCGCGATCGGTATCAATGGCTTTCCACGCGAACAATGTATCGCGTGTATTTTCGAAAGAACGCGAAACCGCGTGAAATCCAGACGAGTCCACGTGATTTTTTTTCGATCGAATAAAGGAACTGTCTGTTGCTCGGCGTGTCCTCGTCCTGGGGAATATTTTCCTCGTTCATTCATGGGCTACAGTGACTCGCATTTAATATTCTGACATCATAGTGGTTAGCAAGCTGCTTGGGCAACTTCAGAAAGGATCTGTGTATTTACTTGTTGGCTTTGCGAATTCATTGGTTTATTAGCGAGTTGAAGCACGTATTCTGGTTGACAGGAAGATGGATTTTATTTAGCCGCTTTGGCAGCTTTCTACGCAGTGTTTTGGACGGGTGTCACATTTGGGGAGCTAGTGGAGTTCGTGAACTGAAAGGGGGTATTTTAATATATGGAAAATTTAATTGTATTAGACAGTAATCATTAGATTATATTATTATTTATTAAGATAATATATAACTTCTTTTGGTTTGTATTCGAGACCATTATCCTTATAAAATTTGCAATTGTTAGATATTATTCAGGAGATGAGTCAAATGAAATTTTAAAAAAGTCATTTTAAATTTTTAAAAGTGTCTCAACTTTTTTAATTTTAAAATGTTTGATGATATTTCACGAAAAGGGCGACAGACGGTTGTTAGCCTAGGGGGGCCATATGTCCACATCCGCCACTGGAAATATCCTTTGAAGCATCTTTCACTAAAAACTTTCACATATCATTTCATATATAAAATGTTACAAAGAAATGTCACAAACCATAAAAGTGTAAGCCATAACACTTAAAAATGATCAGCCTGCCACACCCACATCGTAAAAGTAAATTGCTCGTTAAACTAGTGCAGCTGAATTTAACAAAAAATCGATTGGTAACATTTTGTGTAGCTAATACCATCTAGCAATACTATTATACATGAGTCAGCATCTTCTATTTCCATCCACAGATGAGAAGTAAACCGAGGATTACGTCTCGGGCAAGGCACGTCCCAAAATCTCGCAGAAAAATCTCGAAAATCCACATTCCAGTTGCTCGAATCCGCGTCAAGGTCAACAAAAGTTGTCCACGGTGGAATCCGTCGATTCTTTTCTAAGGTTACAGGCAGTGTCAATCGACCAATCGTTTTATAGTCCCCTCACGTCCTGGAATCTGAGAACACGACAGGTGTGCCTAATGCTTTTACCATCTCGCCGCGAGATTCAGGCTTGAACTTTGATTGAACTTCTGCGTTCGGTACCGTTTCTTCGTCGATAAGGCGCTCTTGATACCGGAAATCGAATAATAATCAGACGGTGCACGGTGCTTCCGGTTAGTCGAGACCAGTCACTCCTTCCGATCACGAAGCCTGCAAAAATTGACATCAACTCGTTCCTGATCCGATTTGCGCAGCGATTCTGAATGAATTATTAATGAATTTTGGATTAATAACTGCGGGAATATAAAGTGAACACTTTGGAATTGGTTCGGGAGCTGGGAGTCAACTTTTTCATTCAACATTTTCCAATTCTCTAGTGAACAAATTGCACGGAATGATTTCCTAAATAATAGATTACAGTTTATTTTAAAATCCCTGTAGATAATTACCATATTATTTCTCACACGAATATCTGTGCTTCTTTTGCAGGAAACGAAGAACAACAGTCTGATCTGTCCGTGCAAAATGAGGGTAGCTCGTTCTCATTGGACAGGACTTTAACATTGTCTCAAGATGTACACCGAGTGGCAAAAGGTAAGTCAACAGTCACTTCATCGTTCTTCATAAAGAACTTAAAATAATTATCATGAGATTATTTAATTTGAAACCTTAAAACCCCTTACACTATCGTTCTAGTCTCTTCAACATTCTCATAGCAACTCAGATTTCCCAGCACCCACTTTCATTATTATCCTATTAACACCTATGAATGTACATCACTACATTTACTTCAAATATCAGCTATTATGTGTCAGCTACTCTTTTTCTGCTAAAAGCCAGCAAATTCGATACTCAATGCTGGTTCGAACTCCGTTATACATATTCCTCGAGCATCCTCGGACCTCAAATGTGAAAAATTATTACTAAAAACGATTTGATTGTTGGAATACACTCGGGTCATCGTGTCGTTGCACAACGTTTACGTGGTCATGATCGTGCTGGATGGGGATTGTTGCGTGGTCGGAGTCAATGATCTGTGCACACGCAATTGCGTCGTCGTGCAAGCCAACCACTTTCGAATGCTTCTGCGCTTCGTCCAGCGACCTAATCGAACACTGTTCGCCTTGTATACTCGCGAAAATCTTGCGTTTACTCTCCTCCTTTTCCCTCCGACATCCCAGGGTAGCTGGAAAAAGTGTGAAAAATATTAAGTTTAATTTGGCGCAGCTTTGCAGTAGAGAAATCTGGAGAGACGTACAATCGTTCAAGAAATTTTGAATAGGAATAATAATAATGTATGTTAATTTGTGTTAAATATCGAGGGACAGTTTTAATTTTCATTCTACGTCAATTTCTAGTGAAATAAATAAAATATTAATGGTGGCAGTCTATTCAAAACGATTACAACAGCATGTCTCTAATTTTTGAGTAGGGAGTGCAGGAATAGCTTGGCATATTTAATATTTGAGTGTGTTATACAATTTTAATGGAACCATTGGAATATTCATGTAGAAGGTGGGGAAAGCCTGCTGCGCACACATTTCAGTTTATTTCCAGTAATGCAGAAGAGTTTTCTTCCTTGCAAAGTTTCTTCTCCTTATCAAGAAATCTTCGAGATTAAACGTAACACGCGGGAAGCTGCGACGAACATGGAATTCAACTGCTTGAATTGTATCGTTGCGCATTAGCTTTCAGTGCTATCGGTTACTGAACAAATGGGAGGTCAATTATTTAATGAGCCACCGCGTGTATTCTATTCGCTCGTGTGAAACGTAGGCGAACACAATGGCTTGGAATGGAAAAGCACAAGCGGCTGTTAACAGCTTTCCTTCAATGTGTTGAAAAGGAAGGGGTGCTATAATTCGTCTCGTAATGTCTGGAGAAGATATATTGGCTTGAAAATAGAAATTCGTGTTGGAGAAGGAGGCTACGAAATCGGCGATAAACCGTGTTATTTTCAATTATCACAAAAGGAAATGTGGCGCATTAATTATCGAGGACGTGGCGATACGTGTTATATTACTTCAATTTCCTATAATGTCGGTTACGCTGCACGGCGACGATGTCTTCCTCAATTATTCTCGGGCTCATTACTCTTGATTAGACCCGTGTAATACTGACTCGAGTAAAAGTGAGAACGCTGGTGAATCTGTCTGTGTATCAGGGAAATGATTGCGAACGAATCCAACGAATCATATCATAATGTTTCTTAACACTCGGTTGTCACACCTATTTTTTCGAACGGCGTTGTCACACTGGTTCAATTTGACCCTGTCAATTTTCAATCAGTTGTTATTTTAAAAACTATTTGTTAAGTTAAGTCTGAAAAATTCTGAGATAATGTTTGAACATTGTAGTATTCTACAATGTTCAAACAGTATTTATGCCCATCGTTGAAAGTTGAGATTTAAAGTGTCATCATGCATAAAAAAAATTCGAAGCAATAAGAGTTTCGACAAAAAGGGTTTTCGCTTAGAAAAACGCAGGTTCAATTTGACCCAGTGTGGCAACCGAGGGTTAATAGAATTTCGAAGAAATTGCGTTTTGGTTTATTCGATTTTTCTGGCTCATAATTCCTCACTGTTCCTTATACCTGCATTCCTGTCCTATCACTATCGAAACTACCCTTACACAAATTAACCCTTCGAACCCCAAAGTAGTAGGTACAGCAGACTATCAGCCCTCTTTGTAAGTTTTAAAATTTTTCAAAAATTTCAATGACCAGCTACAAATCAATTAACCCTTCCAACTTCAACGCGGTTTTAAGACGATCTCCATCAGCCCCCACTATAAGCTTTAGAATTTCTCAAAAATTTCAATGGATAATATGAAAACCAACTAGCTCCTGAAACCCCAACTTGCAGGCCATCTCTACCAGCATCCATCAGCAAAAGTTCAAATATCCATTACACAAACTAACTAACCCTTCGAAACCCACCGAAGTATTGCAGATCACCCCCACCAACCCTCGTCCCAAATCTCACGATTTGTTATAAATTGCAAGGAACAATAAAACCCCGACCAAGCTTCCTAGCCAATCTTCATCAGCCCCCTTCCCTCGCAAGCTTCACGATTGTCGAAAAATTGAAACGACGAATACACAACCCAACTATTTAAATCCTCGAACCCCACCGTAACCTTGCACGCGTTTGTTTCTCGAAAAATCGACCAACAATGGCGGCCGCGATTCATAACGAAACTGTTATTCGATCTCAATCACTGTTTTTCCGCGTCGGGCGCGTACGTACACGCGTGTCGAACGGTTCTGCGGGCACAATCGGTTTTTGCCATCGACAGCCCTGGCCGCTTCTGCAACTCGCCACGGTGGCTAGGTAGAGAATCGCTTCCCGTTCTCCGCGGCCGCAGCCTATATCCAGGCCTAGCTCCACGTAGGCGTACGCGTATTTAGCGCGTAATTTATATAAGAAGAGAGGCACGCTTGGTTCCACCCCAAAGCATTTCGATACACTGGCGTCGCCACCTTTTCTTTCCCCTGGATAACAGGCGACTCGCCGGTTCCCCCGGGGCACTCTCGACTCGCAACATTTACGCCGACCAATTAGGCAAGAAGCTGGATCATCCCGCTGCCGTTACCGCCGAAACGGGGGCATCGAGGGCCAATTTCGTGGCTACCGCGGGGCCAATTAAGCCTCCTGGCTTAATTAAAAAAACACGTACGCCACTGTGCACACGCAGCAATTGTTGCGGAGAGGAGGCGTAGAACTTCCAGTGTTGCATCGAACATCCTCGCGACTGGATCGCGGAACTCGATTCCTCCACGTCGAACGGGTTCCTTCTTCCTCCCTTTCTCCACCCTTCAGTGGCGTCTGCACCCTCGTCTCGTCCATCCTCCACGTGTCTTTCTTCTTTGGAACAAGTCCTTGTTCCCTGGTTCCGGCTGGCACCGTTTCGATCATCGATCTTTCGGAGTAGTAGCACGGATCGCGGAGATCGCCAGTGGAAAGCGGAGTTTTTCGACAGGACTGCGGGTTTCATTCCGTCCCACGTTCAGGGGTATTTTCTGGTGTCTGCTGTGGGAACACGATCGGGGATCGTCGCTAGTGTGACTGGCTTGTGAAACGAGCCGAAGGACAGCGAGATCGGGGGAAGCAACGAGGCGGAGGAAGCGAGGACAGTCGTAGATGTGTTGGGTTCGTGGATGGAGGATTCTTCAGACTGTTCGAGTTGAGCAGTAGAATATCGTCGTCGGAAGCATGTAGATGAAACGGGGATTAAGAGCAGGATGTCTTAGTGATGGAAAACCTCCGTGGTGGGAGAATGAGACACTCGAGGGATGACCGAGTGGCTAGTGGAGCAGCCAGCTGTTTGCGTCGAAACTGACGCGGCACCCAGGAAGGATTCTAAGGAGCGAGCGGTTAATGGAATGCACGCTCTTATCCCCGAAACGTCGAATGGGAAGACCGTTAACGAATTCTACACGGGCAGCACGGATTTTTCGAGACTGGTGACCCAATGCGCCCGATAGTAACCATCCCACTGGCCTCCTAACTCCTTTAAACCGAATTTAAAATGCGCGACAGTGTTGTGCCCAACGATCGTCTCAAATCTTGACCGATCGTGCTCGGATTGCTTGAACGAGCCAAGCCTCTGACTATTTGTCTCGCTCGATAACCACTTTGACGTGCAGGCGTGCTCGCCAGAAGAAAGATCGCTCTGCCTGTCTGCGGCTAATGCTTCATCGCCAATCAGCCCGCGTTAGACGCATTTGGTGATTTCTAATGGCGGAGCCCGGAGGTGCACGATTATTCAACAGTGTCTTTGTTTTGAGAAGAGGATACGATGTAAATAGCACGGCATGAAAGTAGGGGTCACTGACACGAGGATTCGACTAGCAACTTTTCTCATCTTCAGGGACGAGTTTGCGAGCTGGGTCATGTTTGCCAGAGCTTTCTGCAAATAGAAAGACAGGCGCATCGTATCTGCGTTAATCCTGGACCCTGAAACTCTTCTCGTTTTGCGGCAATGTTGCGGAGACGAAATAGAGGAAGCATTCGTTAATTGCCTTTCAGAATCTAATGAAGAGTAGATTGAAAATAATGGGGAAGGTTGATGATTCAAGTTCCACTCTGCTTCAACGCTTGATAAACGGAACGGAGAGGCAACGTTTGTAATTGAATCAAAAGTAGCTGCAAAGTAGTTTTCGACGGTATCATACTACTTAAAAATAACGTTAGCACCTGATCGTCGAGTTCTGGTCAGACCGGAAACTGTCAACTGGCAAAACTCGTAGGATTGAAGCAGGCAACAAGGTCAGGTCCGCGCGAATTCCCAGAACCAGCTGCTAATTAACGTTAAATCTTGCCAGCGCCAGCTAAAACTGCTACGACAACCTCACTAAAATTCGCGCATCGTGATCCGCTTGTGATCTAATCGACGTTCCCGTTAGCGTACCCCTGCAAGCTAGCTTACAGTGCGTTCCAGCCCGCTGGAGAACGTCTAAACATGAGTTCGAGCGGGGCGTTTAACGATTTCGAACGTTCCGCGAGCGGCTACCGGTTTCCATGATAGAAAGTGGAGGATCGAATGACTCATAGAGGCTCGCGGTGCAACATCGTTGTTGTCGGTATCAAGCCACAGCACACGATGCCTGTTAAAAAATGAAATCCGAACGATAACGTTCGACGTGGATCCAGCGTTCTCGATTGTTCCCCAGGTGGACGAAAGGAAGTGGACGATGCCGATTAAAATCGCGCGCTGATCCTGTACGCGCAGCATGGAGTCGGCGACGGCGTGCAGCAAGAAGGCCCAGTGCAGGTCTACGCGAACGTCGACCTCGAAGAATCGGTTTTCGTCACGAAACACGCGCTCGGAAGCTTTCTACGCCGCCGCGGAACCGTTATCCGTTCGACGCGCATTGCATAATTCCGCTGGCCCAGACCCAGATACGAATTCCGCTCCAAATTCCAGCGGATCGGCGGAACGCGCCAGGAGGCACCACACTTCCGGTGGTCGCTCGAGGAACCTGGACCCTTCCTCGCCGTCCGAGTCGCGGCCGAGAGCTGGCCGGCTGCCCAATCAGGAGGTGTTCTACACGGTGCCGCGGGACCTGGCCGTGTCTCGAAAGGAGATCCTGCGAAAGTACGGCAGGGATAGAGAGGAGAGGGATGGTTCGTCGATTATCGCCGAAGCCCATCATCGATGGAGACGCTCGGCAGAGGTGGAGAAGGAGCAGCAAGAGAGACCCAAAACACTGCCGTCTATAGCTAAGAGGTCTCACAGGGACTCGGGGAAGGTGGCGCAGCCCTTTCAGGGGTTCAAGAAGATCTCCCGGCAGGATATACTGCGCAGGAGAGCTAGCGTGGACGGGCCCGTGTCTCGGGGAAAGAGCCACGCGGACGAGGAGGTAGAAAGTTCAGAGGCGAAAGGTGGCAGCTCTTCCAGTTTCGCGAAGAACGCGCCGCGGCCGAGGCTGGCTAGGTGGGGCAGAGAGGACGAGAGAGAGTCCAGGTCTGTCTGCGATTTCCTGGCAGTCACGAGCAAGCTGCAGGACATTAACAGCGGCCTTGTGCCCAGACCGTCGACCTTGCCCAAGATAGTGCACACGTCCAAAGCGTCCCGGTTCGCGGAGGATTGGACCAACCCCAAGGTGGTGAAGGATGCTGTGAGGAAGGAGCCACCCGTCTATGGAAGGATACGAAGAAGGAAGACTTCCTTGCCAGCGAATTCTGGCACACCGAGGGGCTCCCAGTCGTCGTTGAACACCCTGACCAGGCACAGCAAATCCAGCAACCTGCAGGTCAGAGAAAGAGCGGTGGATGTCGAGTTTCGAACTACCACCAGACACCTCCGAGACCCTGTGCCCAACACGCCGTACCATTCGGCTACTCTGCCGCTGGTTGACATGAGAACGAACCCCCAGAGACATGCCCTTTACGCGAAAGTGTCTCGGAAGACGTCGAAGGGCTATCAGGGCCACGATAACAAGGCTGATGCGAAAGATGGTGCTGACGATAGGCTCGAGGCTGACGTAGACACTGGGCGCAGGCCCATGTCGCGGAAGAGGATCATCGACAATATGAGGGACGCGAACGTGTACGAGGATCAGAACAGCTCGAGGACAGAGGACTCTGTTGAAATTCACTCGGAATTTCAGTCAGAAAGTCAGTCGTACCAGAGCAAGGACTTCGACGTTCATGGGAACAAAGATGAGGAGGTGGATGGCGAGAAGTCAAAGGAGACGTCCCGCGCAGCTAGGTGCGATTGGACGAAGTCTAATGCATCGACGAAGCACAGGTCGAAGTCGCAAAGCAGGCTGATCGAAAACTTTCGCCCATGTAATCGGGAGATAGGTGCTGGGAACAGGCTGGCGACCACTCTTCCCAGTTATGTGAAAAGTTCGAGAAAGTGTTCGACCGAGAGGCCACCAGGGATCGACTGTCACAGGAAACTGTCCAAGGAAACTGGAATCTCGTCGAAACAGAGCAAGGAGAGATCAAACTACGTGAAGAAGTCCGCTGCCAGCCACGTGAAGGCTTACAACGACGCGAACAGTGGTCGGTCCAACTCACCCGTCACGCCCTCCTCGATTTTTGGATTCTGCACGGGCAAGAGGAAGGTTCAGCCTGCGTCCAACGGTGCGACGAAGGTGGAAAGTGCGCCGTCGTATCCGTCGTGGAACGTGAAAACGGTTAGCATTCCTTCGAGAGGGGTGATGAAACCATTCCAGTCGATGATTAATGAGTGATCGGGTTTTTCATCTTGGTTGTTCTTTTGGAAGTTGGTTCTTGTGACTGTTTCTTTTTCTGTCTACTTCTGTTCAGAGTGTAAATCTTATGAATATACAATTCATGTGAATGATTTGAAAATTCAGTATTACATAAAGGAAATTTCTATTCTATTCTTAACTCCTTCATTCCATAACTCCTACTGCTCACTAGAATGTAATATTTCATTTACTATTTGTAAATTTGTAAATTCCTAAATTTGTATGCCCAAGTTCCCTCAATTACTCTGACCTGTCTGCAACAGGACTTCCTTCAAAATTAAAGTCCAAATGTTAAACAATTTAATGTACTCAAACTATAAGAAGAAATCTGCCTCGCCTTTCCCTACACAAAATAGCAAACCTTAACTCTCAAAATCAACTATCCACGGTTCTGTCCAAAGAAATGCAATCCAATTTTCTATTTTCCAGGGTGAATTGGTGTGGTTCGACCCTGGGGTCGGCCACGTGCTGCCTGGCGAAGTTTTGGAGTACCACAGAGCTGCTAACGTCCTCTCCGTTCAAGCAGTGATCGCTGGCAAGGTACGAAGTAAAATTCATCCTTTCGTCGATCCTCTCCGAGCCTGGTGGCTCGTAGAAAGAGGACGCGCTGCGGTGCAAGTTATTCGCAATTCAAACGATTGGTCGGCTAAGTTATGCAAGGCCCGCGATGTACGTTCCGCGATGATGCACGGGGCAGGAATACGTTTCCCAGCATCGACGTTCGAGAGCCGCTCGTCTCGTTCCCTACCGAATAGGAATCGGATATTTACCGTTCTCCCCCATAGACAGGCCAACAATGGGACTACACGGTGTGTTATTATCTCGAAGGGATAGAGGAACAGGATAAAAGTGTGTTAGACTACGTGCTAGTCAACAATACGAGTCCACTTCGAGGCCAAGGAACAACCGGTTATTCTGCATTTCCTTAAGACGACGCACGCTTCAGGCGGCTGCTCCGTGTTCTTGCCATGTTCCATTGACTTTTCGTTGAGACAATTCAGCAGAGATCGCGAACTGTTCGTTGCGGCGATGTGGGGCGATGTTATCGAACGGCAGAGGGACATTAAATCGAATTATTCTGCTTAAGGGTGACTTATTTTCCTAGCAGATCTGACCTCTCGTATTCTACTTAATAGTATCTGTTGGAATATACATACCTATCTGACTATTATGGAATTAAATCGTCCAGCTGTTGGATGTGCTCCAGTTTATATATGAACTCTTGATTGATTGACTGACTCATCAAAGCCCAGCTCAAAGCGTTTAACCTAGGAACGTGAAATTTGGAAGGTACATTGTTTTCGTGACGTAGGCATCCACTAAGAAAGGATTTTTGGAAATTCCATCCCCAAGGGGGTGAAAAGGGGTAAAATGTATTTTCTCGGATTCCTTAATATCTCTTAGGCTCGATTAAATATCCACTTGATTTCTACTTCCAAAGGTACCCACACAAATCCCTAAAATCAATTTCAGGATTTTGCCCTACCAACCTGTAAGGGTGTGAATAGGGGTAAACTGGGTTTTTCATGGAGTCCTTAATATCTCTTAGTCCCGAAGCAAATCTCGGGGTATTTTGCTGGTAAATTATAAATCCTTTTATAAGTTCTTGTCTTTGTTTTATAAAGACTTTCGAAGCTTCACTTTGAAAAATTTCAGGGATTTTTCAGATAACAGAAACGCTATTAATTTCATCACTTTTCAAGCAGATACTTCTAAAGCAATTCTTATTACACTGCTCTTCAAATTTTTGTCATTACGCCATAACCACAACCACTTCTCCTGCAAAACGTCACTATTACCGTCCACCACGTTAATCGGACATCAAGTCTCGCTTATTGTAACCAGCCCAAACTGTCCCAACAAATTCTCTCATAAATTCCAATTACGGCGATGAACAATTCCCCGGAGGGCTATGCACGCCGTAACTGCAGGCAGTCTTCAAGTTCGTACGCGAACGTGTCGCGAGTGGAGCAAAAAGAGTTGGAGAAACAAGGCTTCTATCGTGGCCATTTAACGAGGAGTAGTCAAATGCGTCTGGTGCCGGATAGAAAGTCGAATCAAACCGCGAATGCCGCGCATTCCTCGCGAAATGCTTCCGCCAAGGTGGTCCGCGGTGCCTTGGAAAATCGCTCCGCTAGCCTGACAGAGCGATCTATCGATCCTGGCGTGAAAGTGCATATCGAAAAGGGGCAGCGTGCTGGCTCCTTGCAACACCTTCCTGTACTTTCAAGCTCCAAGGACACTCTATTAGCAGCGAGCATGTCGCCTTGCTTATCGTGCTCCTGTCTTTCACTTTCGTGAATTCGTGGCCATCTTTCCTCCTTGCATGCTGTTACGTGACCGATTTGTACATTCTAATTAAATAAACAGAGGAAAATTCTTGGCGAGATCAGTGAATCGATAGTGCCCAGTGTTAAAGTGGTTGTTGCGCTGTTAATTATATTATTAGTGGTGGTGAATTTTGGGATCTGATCGCAGTGAAATTCTCTTGGTTCCATGTAATATGCTAGTGGGTTCGTGGAACTTTGATAGTTTTGCAATTCTTCAAGTGCCAGATGCGTGGATATTTATTTAAGTAATCATGTGGATGTTGGTTGATAAGGTTCAATAATATTTTAGAAAGAAGATTTGAGTTCGTAAATCTGAAATTTCTGATTAATGAGTTTCCTGATTCACCTTTGAACTTTAAGCCCAGTAGGTATTTGAAGTGATAAAATCTAGGCAGAATGCAAATTTTTTAGCTCAATAGTTAAATTTACTTTTTCCTGAACATGCAAATACACTTTCGTCATCAACATATAGATTGTAGAATTTCGAAGGAAATATTCATACTTGTCCCAGAAACTTTGCACACATCTTTACCTTTTGGAGTAGGGTAATGACTGATCTTCGAAGCCGATTAATAATACGTTTGCCATTCTGCTTTCAAATTTCACAATACACTAAAGTGTTACTATAAATATAGCAAACTAAACATACACTCTATTGCAAGATATAAGTACACAAGATTCCACGTTTATCTTCACTAGGTATACCTATTTCGGTCAAATTGCGTTAATGCTAGCATCGTAATCGATGCTAAATCTCGCGGACAGTTAATTGCACGTTGCAAGCTACTAGCACAGAAACGTATCATTTCAAGAAACGACACTTAATCTTGTCAACGAAAGATTATACGCCAGAAAAAAACTACCTTGCATCACTAATTCTTGTATTTTGTGCGACAATTTTCATCAGACTTGTGAAACCAAGATTCAATGGTTCTCGTCGCCTATCACGAATTTCCTCCTCCACCGAAATTGAAACAAGTTCGTGACGCGTTTCAGCAATCTGCTGCATCAAGTTACGTCTTGATACACGTACTTCTAAGCCAGCAATACACTTTCAAGAAGGTATCGCGTCAACGTAATTTCAGTTGACGAGCGAATACAAGTCACGATCAGGTTCGATCGCGGTTTTGTTCGCGTGACAAATGCGAATCGTCGTCCAACAGCTCGACTTAGCATTGATTATTTTACTCAGTGTCGGTGGCTTGTGTTCGATTTCTCGATGCATTGTCGTGCATCGGTAGCGGAGTCTAGTCGAACGGTGTCCCATTATAGATGACGATGCACACGGGCGTAGATATGGGAGAGTTACTTTATAATTATTTTATACGAGGCATTGTATGAGCTAGAATGCTAAGTTTATCCAGGAGTCATTATATTTTCATTTCAGCGACTGTAGACATGCTGACATCACAATAATGATTTATGCAACGAGCTGTAACTCTCATTACATAAATGTCTACGACACTGAGTGATAAAGAATTAAAGAGATCTTGTAAAAAATACTGTAGGGGCCTAAATTTTGCCGAATTCTTCGATTTTGTTTCACTAATTAGGTACATGAAAGAGTCAGAACTACCTCTTGAATTCTTGAATAAACAATTAATAGGGAACTTGAAGCCAAGTCACTTCGAAACATCTGAAATCATCTACTCGTGTCTCTTCTACCGTAACGAATTCGATATTAATTTGAAGCTACATATTTCATGGCAAATTATATTAAGTTAATGTGCCATACAGTTAAGAAGTGATCTTTGAAACCAGTTATACCGTATTTCTAACAGCGTTACTCGCAAAAACCAGCCACAAGAAGTGATTATGCTCATCTTTTCCTCAAAAACGTGATTTGGATGGCCCAATATGAGACATTCAGCTATCGTTCCAGTAGAAGACCGTATTAATTTTCCTAATTCCATGGAAGAACTCGGTCCATTAAAACCTCACTAACGGGACTCACTGCCTGTTTACCACGACATACTAAGTCGTCAGAATGTTAATATCCCTCTGATTATTACGTTTCCCGCGACGGCACTGCGTCGACGCCAATGGAATCGCGACTGCAAACTCAGACAGGTATCCGGTTAAGTCTCACGTGAGTGGCTTTCGCGTCTTATGTGAATTCGCGCGAATCTTCCTTTTTTAACGCGCATTCTCTCCGTGGATCGAGTCGCGACCGTCGAGGAAATCAGGCAAAAACCATCTGGAAGAAAGACGCTGTTAAGAAAGTTCCAGCAGGATGCGCAAGCTAAACGATGTGACATCGAGAAACTATTGTTACGAATCTCTCGATCCAAGGATCATTGACAGATGGATCTGAAAAGGGAGCGTTAAAAACACAGAAGGAGATCAATAATTCTAACACACGTGAAACATTAATCTAAACCACTTAATTCATGAATTAATATCAAACCCAAATATCAATGGCTAATACAGAGATCCACCATTACGATGTGCCAGTAATTCGTCGAGGATCTCAAGCAGTCTCCCCCAAAGTGCGTTTCCACTGTGCCAGCGTGAATTCGTCGGGTGTCTCAGACTCGAGCGGGGCCAGCAATCGCGCGGACTCAGACGAGTGTTCTGATTCACACCACCGTCAGAAGTCCCCGTCGGAGACGGGCTACGATGTTCCTGTTCAAAAGTCAAGGTTACGCTCGAAAGAAAGTGTCTTCGCGTACGAGGACGGGGTGATGTGTCTGTGCGCGCCGCAGCAAGACTTCGTCGAGTGGCATTACAAAACGACGAAGTCGGTGCTGAAGAATTTAAAGTCGGCCTTCGACGGCCTGAACTTCGACGACGAGTATCCGAGAGGGTCCCGCGATGGCTCGGCTGATTCCTCGACGACCTCGTCCACGCCATCCCGCGAGTTTTCTCGCACGCGGCCCGGCGAAGACGACGAGGAAGGGAGTAGGAATTATTTGGGGAGGCAGGGTGCGACGAGGAAAGCGATAGGAGTGATCACCAGCCGCGCGGTCTCGAGGCCGAAGTTGAGGAGGACACCAGAAGCGTTGACGTTCCTCTGCGTTTGCGTGATCAACGAAAATGTAATGCGGTGCGAGACGACGTTTTCAGGTCTTTTTCAGATACGATAGAAGTAGGCTGTTGAGGACGTCCTTCGCGTAGAGCTTTGTCTTTGTATTAGGGTTTTGTGATACGTGTAGGGAGATTAAGAAAGGGGTAATTGTGTTTGGGGATGTTGGAGATGGTTTAGTAGGTTGATGTTTGGCTGGATTCATGGTCGCCTATGATAAAATTTTTTGGATCTAGAGTTTTTATGCAATAATTGGGATTGGAGTAGAATTTTATGTGGTTGTTCAAATTTGCTGAAGAACACTTAAGTACAATATTTGCAAATGAAATTATAATTCAGATGTGTATTAAACATCGTTAATGTGTAAAATTACTGGAGAAGAAATCTAGATATAAATAACAGCTCCTTAATTTCTTCTCTTTCATTTCAGCCACAAATCTTCACCCTCACTAATCTGAGTGGAGTGAAGCCAAGACAGGATCTTGGGCAAAATGGAGTGGAAGATATGATTCAGTTAACGTAAGTTCTATATCAGCCCCTGCAAGCTACTCAATCAAACTGATTACTTTACTCCGAGGTGTTCTTGCAGAGACCTCAACGAAGCCTCCCTACTATGGAACCTCAAGATTCGATACGACAAGGAACTAATATACGTACGTTCCCTTATTAAATCCTTTATTCATATTACCAGCAATCACTTCGTGATATTTCACTTAATATCTTCCTCAAACAACAGACATACACAGGAAGCATCTTAGTGGCAGTGAATCCCTACAAGATGTTCGACATTTATGGTCTGGACCAGGTGAAACTCTACGAGGGAAGAATACTGGGCACCTTGCCACCGTGAGTTTTCTTCCCCTATCAAATTTTACAACGAAAGGTGATTCATAGTGAAGAAAATAGTTTCTAGTACATCTCAAACTTTACGGTTCTATATTGAATCCTGTGTCCCATTTAATTTTTTAAAAAATCTGAAAGCAAGCACCATCACTGTTATAAGTTATGAATAAGAAAGCTATCACTCGGAGCAAGTATGTATCACGGTTTCGTTGGTGCGTCATAAAATCTCTTCCAAGCGAACATGTTAAGTAGAGTAAGACCCGAGGAGAATTGAAATCGTTCCGATGGAATTGCAGACACTTGTTCGCCGTGGGTTCGTCAGCGTACAGCCAAGTAACCGCAGCGAATAACGCCAGCGCGAATCAGGTGGTCGTTATTTCCGGCGAATCCGGTTCCGGAAAAACGGAATCCACGAAACTAGTAATGCAGTACCTAGCTGCTGTTAATCGGGCGCCAAACAACCTGGTCACGGAACAGATATTAGAAGCCACGCCATTGTTGGAGAGCTTCGGGAACGCGAAGACCCCGAGGAACGACAACAGCAGCCGATTCGGCAAATACCTGGAGGTCTACTTCAGAGAGTAAGTACACTGCAGTTATAAATAGTTGGGGAATGGTTCTAAATTGATTAATTAGAGAAAAAATATGAGTGCAAATAATTATGGTATGTAATTTGCGTGAAAAGGAATTGTGCAGATGAATATTGCAGACGTGAATGTGAAACTGATATTATTATTAACGGGAAAACCCTTTAGAATACAGACAATGAATAGGTGTGCACAGTAATTACTATAAAATAATATAAAATAAAGTTCAAATAAAAGTAAAATAAAATAAACTAAAGTAATGACAAACATAAGAGTAGAACACTGGACTAATCAGTCGGCGGGCAACAACGAGAATTCGCGGCTTCTACAGACATAATAGTAATAACTAAATCCTAATACGCGATGACAATAGATTACGAAACGGTTCGAGCGCAGTCGAGAACAGATCTACATCAGCAATATATCGGTTTACTTCATCCATTGCACGGTTTAACGGATCCATAGTGCAATGTCTATAACCCGGGGCCCTTGATTCGAAAAGGGGCCTCTGACGCAGTGACCGTTGCGGGGCATGAAAGCAAATACGAGACACTAACTCATGACAATTAGCCTGACCGTGAATTAATTTGTAAAGAAATAAGAGGTCGGAACAGACACGATATTACAGAAGTTACAGAAATTGTTATATTGAAGAAAAATATCATAAATTAATCGATTCGATTGCTTCTACTATTTCTACTGCTACTAAAGTCTCAATTTCCTTTACTATTTCAACAATTCCAAAATTATTTTAATTATCATTTCCAGTGGAGTGATCGTAGGGGGGAGGATAACCCAGTACCTCCTAGAAAAAAGTAGAATCGTCACCCAAGCAGCAGAAGAAAGGAATTACCACGTGTTCTACGAGCTCCTAGCTGGCCTGGATCAGCAACTCAGGGATAAATACGGATTGCTGACGCCGGACAAGTATTTCTACTTGAACCAGGTTATTTTATCCCCCAAATAATCATACCACGAGTCTCAAAACACAGATGAAACGAAGACGTCGAATTTCAGGGTGGAAATTGCGAGATCGATGGGAAAAGCGACACTCAAGACTTCAAGGCACTGTTGTCCGCCATGCAAGTGTTGGGGTTCACGTCTGAGGAGCAGGACACGATATTCAAGATCCTCGCGAGCGTGTTACACCTAGGGAACGTGTACTTCCATCGTAAGCAGATGAGACACGGCCAGGAAGGCGTGGAGGTTGGCTCTGACGCTGAAATCCGCTGGGCTGCTCATCTCCTTCAAGCGAGCTCCGATGGAATCATCAGAGCGCTCACGACCAAAACGACTGTACGTCCCAGGGAAAGCAGAATAAAAACGTTTTCGCTCGGTGAATGGGTAATTTGAGTTTGTTTACAGGAAGCAAGAAACGAGAGAGTTTTCACGGCGCTGAATATCGACCAGGCTCTGGACGCCAGAGACGCTTTTGCCAAGGCTTTGTACAGCTCCCTGTTCTCGTGGCTAGTCGCTCGTGTCAACCATATCGTCTACAAAGGCACCAAACAGACGGCGGCTATCTCGATCCTCGATATATTCGGCTTCGAGAATTTCACGGAGAACAGCTTGGAACAGTTGTGCATTAATTACGCGAACGAGAATCTGCAGTTCTATTTCAACAAGCATATATTCAAGCTGGAGCAGCAGGAGTACGCGAAGGAGAAGATCGACTGGACGACTATCAATTATACCGTGAGTGGAAGTCTAATTATACTTGTAAAAATAACTGAAGGCTAAAGGGTACCTAAGTTTCTCTTGGTGGTTCAATTTTTGGTATCTAATAAGTTAATTTTGCACTGCAGTTTGGTTTTAAATATTTCGTGATTCCCATGAGTTTAAATTAAGAACGTCAACAGAATTATTTCCGTGTTTATAGGATAATTTACCAGTGATTCACCTGATCGCTAAGAAACCTGTCGGCATCCTTCATCTGCTGGATGACGAGAGCAATTTCCCCAAAGCGACAGATCTCTCCTTCCTGGAAAAGTGTCATTACAATCACGCCTTGAGCGAGCTCTACTCGAGGCCGAGAATGAATTCAGCCGAGTTCGCTATTAAGCATTATGCTGGCCAAGTTTGGTACAACGTCGAAGGTTTCTTGGATAAAAACAGGGACACGTTGAGACCAGACGTGGTGGAATTATTAATAAGCAGCAAGATATCCGTGAGTTTTGCTCCTTTTCGAAGGACAATGTTCCTTGAGATTCTTAAACGGTCACGTCATTCTTTGATTCTTTTCCAGATGGTCAGCAAAATGTTCCAGCATGTGAGGACAACTCACGAAGCCAACAAAACCATGAACAAACCGAACGGAAGATTCGTCACTATGAAACCGAGGACTCCGACCGTGTCTGCTCGGTTCCATGACAGTCTCCAGCAGCTTTTAGACTCCATGTCTCAGTAGGTCTTTCAAACCTATCATTTCTCGAAGACAATTAAGAACTTTGCATTTACTCAGTATCTCTTTTATTCCAGGTGCAATCCTTGGTTCGTGCGATGCATCAAGCCAAACACGGAAAAGGCGCCAATGAAATTCGACATGCCATGCGTTCTCGAGCAGCTGCGTTACACAGGGATGCTTGAAACCATTCGCATTCGAAAGACGGGTTATCCAGTTCGCCTGCTCTTTGGGCACTTCGTCGATCGGTATCGGTACCTGGTTTCTACGCACCTACCTAGAGGAGCACCGAACAAGGAGCTCTGTCGAATAATTCTGGACAAAGCTGCGCCGAAGGAGGCACAGTCCCAGTATCAGCTGGGCCTCACGAGGGTCTTCTTGAGGGAATCGTTGGAAAGAACACTGGAGTACAATAGGGCGTTGATCTTGGAAAGGGCGGCCATAACTGTGCAAAGGTATTATATGTAGTAACGTTTTATTAAACAGAAGTGTCTATGCCTGTTGCGGATCAATTTTAAAAGGTCTCTTCTTTGTGAAGCGTAGTACAGTTTAAAGCAGGATGAGTTTGAAAATGAAATTGTCAGAGATGTCAAGGAGTATTTATGACCTTTCTAATTTTCAGTCTTCAAGCATGCGGAGTAGTGAATTACACACGCTTTGAATTTTGTGATTGCAGATACACCAGAGGATTCCTCGCGAGGAGGAGGTTCCTTAATATTTCACGAAGCACAGAATTGATCCAGGCTGTCTATCGTGGCTATCGAGAGAGGAAGAAGTTCAAGGCACTGAAGAAAGCTGCGCTTATGGCGCAGAAGATATACAGAGGACAGAAGCAGCGTGAGAAGTTTATGGTACTGAAGGAAGAAATGGCGAAGAGGGCTGAGATCGAGAGAGCCAGCAAGGAGCGAGCAAAAGCGAAGCAACAGAGGGAGGAACAGGAAAGAACATCGAGAGCAGTGGCTGGTGTCAATCATCTAGAAATTCCTGCTGAACTTGCTTTCATCTACAGCAAACTTGACGGTATTGTCTCGAAAACAAGCGCCTTTTATTGAATTCTCGTTGGAATCCCATCTTCGAATATGAATGATCCAGGCTCCTTTCTGGCGGGGGTGCAGAAGGTGCCCCCGCACTTAGGCGGCCAAACCTAGGGGCGGCCGCAGGTCATTTATTATATATAAAGTTTTGACTAATAAGAATAATAATTGAAACTCCTTTGCGTGATAACTGTTTAAAATTATGTGCATATAGATATAAAAGAAAACGCTGCATATCCATATTTTAATTAAAGAATGTTAAATTAATAAGGGCGGCAATATTGTTTTTGCACCTGGGTGGCCAAAACCCAGAAACGGCCCTGGAATGATCTATCATTTCAGTACCTTCATACCCTTTTAAATTAATTTCATGCAGTTTCATCGTAAAAGAATTCTACTAAAGACTTCCTCTGCATCCAAATTCTGACGTTCCTTTTTATTATAGATTGGCAGCCAACACACACAGAAAGGAATCTTTTGAAAGTCGTGGGCCAAGTGATTCCCGTGCACCACAATTACAATCTACCCCCCGACATCGATCAGCACCAGTTCTCAAAGTTCACGAACATTTACTTCAAGAGTCACATCTTCGGCATGAAACGGGAACCGATAAAGACACCGTTCTTGGCGAAAGCTAGGGACCAAGATTACACGGACTCGTTGATGATCTTCAAGATGATTCTTCGTTTTATGAACGAGAACAACTTGAGTGGGAAGAGGGAGCAAGCTCTGGGCGACTATATCGTAAACAAAGGAATAGTGAATGAAAAATTGAGGGACGAGATTCTTTGCCAATTGGCTAATCAAACGTGGAAGAACGAGAACGATGCAAATAAAGAGAGGGGTTGGCTGCTGTTATCGAATTGTCTATCAGCCTTTCAGCCAACGTCCACTTTGTTCAAGTATCTCCTGAAATATGTGTCTGACCATGCGTACGATGGCTATAAAGCTTACTGCCAGAGGAAGCTTTTGCAGGGAGAAAGGACGATATTTAGGATAATGAGCAACAACCAGCAAATCGTTCATCATGTGCCTAGGAACTATCCACCCTGTGTTTTGGAGTGGAGGGCGAACAGAAATCGCGTCAACATGGCGCTGAGCGTGGGATTTTATGATGGTAATGCTTGAAACAGTTTAAAATAAACTTTGTTTAATCACCCAGCATGGCAAGGTCAAATGAGTTACATGAAATTATCTTCTGTAAATTTAATTTAATTGCAATAGATGAGTTAGACAACCCTTTGGTACATTTAATTACAAATGCGGTAGAAAAATGAATAATTCTGTGACCAGAATTCCTCCAGAAGTATATCAGTAGAGTAAGAATGTATAAAATATAAACAATTGAATTAGATTTGTCAAAGTATAACTTGTTTCCAGGTGAAACAGTAACCTGCGTCGTGGACTCATGGACGACCTGCGAGGAATTAGCGAATCTCGCAGTTCACAATCACGGTGTCGACAATTCAGGCTGGACCATCACTTTGTGGAATCAGTTGGATGGTCCAGACGCTATTGTGACGGAGACCAACGGCTTCGATTACGTTCTCGACCTTATTTCTGAAATGGAGCTGGCGCCAGCATTCCCAGCCGCCAAGCACATGTTCCTGGAGCAACGAAAGAACAGCTTCCCCCCAATCAAAAAGAGAGAAGTGAGTTCACGGTTGAACAGCTCGAGATAGCCAACTTTCTGCCACTTGACGGAGAGCATAAAACTTTCCTCTGATTCGTTTCAGCACACGCAGATCATTCGAGAGTTGGAGCAGGAAATAGAACCACCGGTTTTGAAAACCTTCCAACCCCTCGAACGGAAACCAGTGCCCAAGGTTGTCGATAAACCTGTCGAACCTGAAATCCAATCGCCAAGGAGACCCGCTGTCCCTCCTCCACAGCCACCTGTCACGAAGCCATCGGTAAATCGAACATCCTGTCATAAATTTCTTGAATCATCGCACGAACTTTTACTAAGTAAACGTTCTACATCTTAGGCTCCGTTAGCTATTAACTTTTTTCAAAATTCTAACGAGGCCACGAAAGAATAAAAATTTGAAATTCTTAATTTGCTTTTACTCACGACGATTCTTTTTAGGCGAGGAAGCAATCTCACGAAGGTATATTGGAGAGCACGATAGAGACAGGCTTATCACGGAAATCGGCGCTGAATGATAGATACTTTGAGAAGGAGAAGCAGCGTAGTCGTAGCTTGGATAATCTGCTTCAGCCGGAAGTGGTATCGTCGCCAGTGAAACTGGCGACCCTTGGGTTATCCTCGTCGAAATTGAACGAACGCTACCACAGTCTCGAGAGGATTGGAGAAACCTCAGCTGTCAGCAACGTCGAGTACATGACGAGGAATGAAATTACACAGGAAAGAAAGTACAGCAGGATAACTAGGACGACCGAGCCAAACATCGAGGAGGAAGATTTAACGATCGATTTCGAGTATCCCGATATTCAATCGGTTAGTCAAACCGGTAGGTCTGAGGACGATAAGAGCAGCTATATCAGATCTCAGACCAGGTTCATCAAATCCCAGTATCCTGGTAAGTCATAGCCTTCGATAAATAAGCATCTTTCACAATGAAAGTAATACACAAACTGACACATCAGATTTCCTTTCATTTCATTTTTAAAATAATTTCCCAATAACTTGATCTTTACAAGCAGTAATTCTGTTAAATTATTAACTCTCCAATCACAAAACCACCGCCTATTTAATTTCAAGGGAAACGTGCACTGCCAGGTAGCCAATCGAGCCGTGCCTACATCGAGAAGAGCGAGTACGGCGTGAAATCCTCGGCCATGTCTGACACGAGCGAAGCTCCATCCCTGGCGTCACACGTGAGGCGTGTCAGGGTGCCTAGTCAAGCTTCAGACGTGGACCAATTCCTGGACGAGTTGTTTATGCCAGTTCTGGATGGAAATCTGGACGAGCTGTCCGACGCGAGAAGCCTGGCAGCCAGTATCAAGGGTACCGGCGATGACCGGTCCCAGAGTGACGCCATAATTCTCGAAAATTTGGAGAGTAGGTACAAGCCTGGCAATCCAGAAGACTCAAGGAGACTCGAAACTGTCGACGATTTCCTTGGAATGCTGATGAACGGCTCCCAAAACGAGGCCATCACAGCGAGAGAGTTATCAGTGAAGATCAAAGGAGGAGGGAACATGGACATACCGAATCAGAACGCTAATTACAATTTCGGTGCAATCACGCCAGGAATGATGTCACCGCCAATGATGATGCCAATGTTTAGTGCAGCCCAGCAGGTGCCACCTGCACAGAACACCAGCATGAACATGGGTGCAGGTTTCATGCCAATACCGATTTACAGCATGCAGGGCCTCAGCCTTCCTCAGTACCCCAATTCACCGCCGAACCCGAACAACGAAATGATGGCCTATCAACAGAATTTACAGAGAGCCTTTTTGCAGAGTGCTATGGCGCAGAATATACAGATCCAGCAGCAACTGCTGGCGCAGAACCAAGCCCTCCAGCAACTGCTCGTTCAGAGCCCGCAGAATTCTTCCCAGCAACCGGTGAGAAGCTGTTAATGATCATTGGTAACAGTGAATAATTACACCGAACTGTTGAGACACGAAACGTGTCCTTGATTATTTTGTGGGACGATAGACAACTGTATAATTTTCAAGTTTAAAATGGTAACTATATGATAGTAGAAATTAGACAATTTTCTTTGGTTATTCACTTTTTTAAAATTCACTGTTTAACGTATTATAAAGCTGCAGATCCACGATGAGAATTCACGTAAGACTTTTTTATCACGAGACAAAAATCTGAGCAGCTAAATGTAAATAATAGAAATAGTCAGGGAGGTGAGATTTTTAATATATATTTATCATGAGACTTGTCTCGTGAAAGTCTAATTTCATGAAATTAGTGACAAAATAATTAAAAAATACTGAAATAATGGAATAATTGTCTCGTGAGATTACAGTCTCATCATGGGTTTGCACCTTAAGAGTCACTTGTAAATTGCTTGTTAGTTTTTGCTTAAATGGCCTCGTCCCAGAAGATAGTCATAGATCGAGCGCAAACACTCCTCGCACACAGATACCATACAGACCGTGTAAAAAAAAGACACACATTGCGTACCTCGGCGCACAATAATACTCACGATGTTGTAACATCCATAAACAGTGGATTGCATGTTAAATGTCATCACAGTGAATGGATGGCCGTCGTTTGGCTTGTCACTTTCACGATTCACGATCACATAACTGGTACTAACACGATCACTCTCGCGGAACCACTGCACGAGCAGCTTCAGTGATTGCGATCGCTCTCGATAGAGAGGTCCGCGTCCTTTACGGACGATCCTGTGGGGCTTCTGAGCCGCATCGCGGCATGGGTGTGTGTTTCCAGGGCACGGTGTTGTCCGCGGGCCCCTCCAGTATGAATCTTGTCCCCCCAGCCCCTCAAAACGGTGCCCAAATGGGGCCCAATGATTCTATTGGACGCTACTCCAAGGTATCTACAGATTTCATCTAACAAATTGAAAACCGCTGGTCGATTCATGTTAATGATTGCGTCGGTGTTCTTGAACGTAACGATGATGTATCGATATCAGATAAGCATATATATATTGTAACATATTTTGAAGATATTAACCGGTTATGGGAAGGATTTCTATGAACACGTTTATAAAATTGTTTTGTACAGTGGTGTTGGAAAATGTAGGTTCCTTGTAATTACATTTTATGAGTATACGAATGGTTAATTATTTGGTAATTATTTTTTATTCGTATAGAATAAATGGCCATGTTGATCTGCAGGAGGTAGAATCTGACATGTAAAGGAGGGGTGAAATTGTTATTTCATTGGAGCTAGATGTACTTATAATAAAGGAAAAACTGGGTGATATTAAATTTCTAGTTTTACTATATTTAAGCATTTCATGGAAGAATTTTAATAATACCAAAAATATCATGTATATGATGGAGTAGTGAACTAAATAACTATTGAACATCTGAGAACATAAACCAAGCAATAGCATCTTAAATAGACTATTTTGATAGTAACAAAATTTAACAGAAATTTCCAAAAAAATTTCATTGAACTCTCAGAGCATATCTAAAAATGTATCATATGTACCCTCAGAGCATAGCTAAATATTTATCACTTTCCCCTTCTATGTTTAAAATACAGCATCAATGAAAACCTAAATAAATGATTGCTCAATACTCCTTAAGCACATAGTCAAAATTCCCAGCAACCTACAATTTTTTACAGCACTGTACATACTGTCACGAGTAAAATCACTTAAAGCATGTGTACAATTAGTTATATTGTAAAATACTTGACAAGTAACCCAGAACTTAACTCGAGATGCTTTCAAGAAGTTGTACCATATTTCCATTTAAAATGTCATCAACAGACGAGCTTGTAAAATACATTTTGCCATTATTAGGTATCGTTTAGGGAACCAGAGGATGCTGAGTTATGGTCAACAGAGAAGCAAGGGACCCCTGTATCGAATCAGCGTCAAGAAATGACTGTTAAAGCTCAGATCCATCGTTCTCAGAGCCCTGCACGGAAGAACTCTGAAATCGTTCGGAAAACAAGCGTCGACTACGCGGTGAGAAAAATTAGCGTTGACAGAAAATTGGGTGATAAAAAATCATCCGCCTCGGCGGATGTTAAGAGGCCGAGTGCAAACAAGAACAACGTGCAGAGTAACTTTACGAACGTATTAAGCGAATTGAAAAATCGAAAGAGTAGCGTAGACAGTAATCTGTCGAATTCGAGCAATAACAAGGGCGTGCCACCCCCGCCGCCGATGCCACCACCGTTAGAATCTCACGATCCATCGGAATCGAGACCATTCCTTGATCCCTATGGAAGGGCGAAAACTGTTCGAATTGGCAAATGGAGGTGAGCTTGAAATTTTACTTTCCATGGTACCATAACAGAAATGAAGAAATTTTAATAATAATCATACGTTTGAATAATACAAATTTAAATCATTCAAGTCTCTAACGCTATCGAGATTTTAATACATTTACCAGCTTAAGTCACCATTACTATTTATTACTCTTTGACTTAGTCTTCGACACTATTCTCTTCAGGTGGCCTCCACCGAGCGATTCAAACGAGAATCAAAGCCAAGACAGCTTCATAGAGTTCAAGATGCGTCAGCAGCAACAGCAGCGAAAGATTACACCCCAATATCAAGAGTACAATCAGGGTGACGGCGAGCCAAGCACAGAGGGCGGAGTTGAATGGGAAGAATTTGAAATTGTAAATATCGTTGGGAACGAGGAGAGGACAGCGGTGACTCACGGTTCTGCTTCTGCGACTAAACACGAAAATGGGTATAAAGAGGAAGGGGAGAAGAGGAAGAAGAAGTCCAAGTATGATGCATACCCTGTTCAGTTATATAAATTTTAATTATTATCATAATCTTGAATTAATATTTTATCGATACTTGTTCAGGTCTGGGTTAGAAGTGGGTGCACAGAGGCCATCGCCAGGTAGCATTGGAAAATTGAAGCTCAGCTCTGAAATGCGGCAAAGATTAGAGAAAGTGACGGCGAATCATAGCGTAAGATCGACGAAAACTACTGAGAAACCTGCACTTCCCCGAGAAGATGGCAAAGTGAAGCGTTTGGAGGACAATCGGAAACTTCTGCTCGAACAACAATTAGGTAACTAATTCTTTACACCCTCAAAATCAATATAATCAATGGGCAATGAAGATCTTGTACAATTTTTTCATGTTTCGAAGGAGGTCGATGGGACGATTATGCTTCAACGGCCGATGACACGCAAAGTGTTACTTCGAAAGGCACCACCGACATGATGACTCAAGCTCAAGTAGTCAGAACGCAGATTGAAAGGATGGAGAGGCCTGTGCCACCTCCACTTCCGGTCACACCTCCACAACCGCCTAGTCCTAGAGGTGGAAGCATGTACAGCAATAGGTATTGTTTCACCCAACTTAGAAGTAGAATAGCATAGGAATGAATCATCTGTTTGCTGCAACAATTCCTTAAACGAAAAAGAATAGGAAGCCTACGATTTACCATGTCTTCAATATTCCGCTTTAATCAATCCATCCTTAAAACACCACAAGCTAATATCAAACACCGCTGCAAATTTCAGTCAATCTGGCGTGCCGCAACCAAGATCGCCCCCAGCCCCGGTTGAACCGAAGTCTCGGGATTCCTTCAGGACATCCCCCGACTCGGAGACCTTCGAGCACTTTTCCAAGACCCAGCGTGACATGTTCAGCCACAGTCGAGACATATTCGCGTCCCAGCAGCACCTGAGGGAGAGCCACGAGTACAGGAGCGAGTTCGACAAGTCTCGTTCGCAGGACCAGAAGTCCAAGGACTTCTACGGAAAGGACAGCACTGACATGGCCAGCTCAGCCAGAGACAGAAGTTCCGACTTCGATTCACGTCGCGATATGAACTCGGACATCTTCGACCCCAAGTATGCCAGGGACATATTCGAGAACTCGAGCTCCAAGAGGGACCCCTTCGGGATGACCAGGGACGTGTCCCCGAAATCTAGAGACAGCTTCGGTATGCCATCGCCCAGGGACTTCGGCGTGATGCCGAACACGAGGGAGTCCTTCGCAGCCGCTCGCCAGAGCTTCAAGAAACTGGATCGTGACACCGACAGGAGATCCAGCGTGGCGTCCACCCATCGCACGGACAAGATGGAGAGGATCGAGATCGAAGAGTGGCCGGAGTTCCTCAGACCAGTGCTACCACCAGCAGAGAAGCCGGAGATCGAAAAGGTTCAGGAAGTGATGAACACGAAGCTCTACCCTCAAACTTCCACCGCCCACTTCACCTACAACAGGGTCACGTGGACGTTGAGGGTGAAGAAGGAAGTGTTCGCTCCCAACGAAACGCTCAACAGTCCTCTGGCCCTGCACCTGGTGTTCTGCCAGGTGGCGTACGACGTCCTCGCCACGTCCAGCATCAGGATCACGAAGGAGGACAGGCAGAACATGCTGAAGATGCTGGACAACTATGGGGTCACCTTGGACAATCTGCAGAGCACGCAGCACAAGATCACCATCAAGAAGAACGTGGTCGATATGGCTAAACAGTGGCCTCTATATTTCGCCAGGATATTCCCAGTATCGGTGAGCGAACTGTTTTCTTGGGTGTTGGTAATTATTAAGGCGAATTAAATTCGGTTGCGTTCGTCTCGCGCTTTTGCCACGGTCTGCGGCTGACTGTTGGTAATAATTACCGTGCATGGTGTTTATACATGGTTAATCATACGTAACATTCCCGAAAGGAAAGTCGCGAAAAGAAAATGCAACGGTTAAATTGCATTGTCGATTACTGGGATATTGAAGCTTTATTGCTAGTCTGACTTCGAGGCATTGAACAACCTACTGCTAAGTAGTTATCGTTCCTATAAGTGTCTTCGAATCTGTTGCCATCTTTATTGTATTGTGAGCCAACACTTACTTCGTTTTACGTAGTTTCTTTCAAATTCCTATCTTAGAAATTTAAGTGTTTTTAGTATTTTGTTTTATTTAGCCTTTAGTTAGTCGTTTTCAAGGCTCCTTTTACTATGAAAGTATTTTAGAGTATAATGATTTTAATTCATTGGAATTCATCTTTCCGTCAGATCGGTCCACAACATCCAGAAACCCAACACGTGGCAGTCTCTCACCACGGTCTTCGTTTGATCAAACGCACTCCGAACGGCGACCTAGTCATCCTGGAGACTCTACCCTTGGAGGACATCGTCTCTGTAACTTCTCCCAGGGTTGGCGTGTGTGTAATGCAGATTGCATCAGGAGTCAGGCTGCCATTGCACACGAATCGAGCTCCACAGCTGACAGAGATGATCAGCATGTACATCAGACTGGTAAGTGAAGACTGTTATTTAATCCAACTAGGACGAGGTCAATAGATGTGCATACTTGTGTTACACAGTTTGCAATCCTAAAGTGTACAGTTTACAGTATTATATATTTCAAGTAGCTCATTTTTATTATTTATGAGGAAAATGTTCACTTTACTGGTTAAACATTAAACACATCTGCATAGCAGATGCAATCTACTGAGAACAGTTTCTGTATCAAATTACCTACGTTTCCGACCTAATAACGACGATTTCGCAGTTAAGGTTTGTAATTCAACAAGAGCATTTTTAAAAACAATACCGCTGTTCCAGAAGGGATCTGTAAATTTTCCGTCGTGGAGTTTATGAAAGCGTGAGATTTCTTCCGCTAATATGTAAAACGCCAAGAATAATTATTTCTCGCAATTGCATCGTTAAAATTCCTTGGATTACTCTGATTAAATGGCTGATGCCCGGAAGAACACTGATTGCGATTTTTTCCTCGGAATATAGAACGTGTTTTGCAAAGCGTAAAAAACAGCTAGGAATATTTCGAATTTCTGCGGTGAACCATGATTGACCAACTTCTTGTCGCTTTCTTCTGCGATGTTCTGTGTAAAATTCATTGAACGCACTGTGACCGTTAGCTGTGTCGAGCTATGCTTCTCAGGAGGAGAATGTGTTTATACAAATATCTGCTGATAATTCTGTACCAGAAACGTAATTTAGTGGCAGCGAGCACCGAGTAATTACCGTTTGCCCGATATTCTTGAGACCGTTAAAGTTTATCCAGTACGTACTAAAACACGAGGCGTTAAATAACAACGAATGTGGGTTACACTTGTATCAATATCCGCTCCCACCATCGTTAATACCACTAATATCGTCGTGGAAAGCGATCAGCTCTATTACACATGAATCTCTAATTAATTATAAACGCATCTCGAATCCACAATTTTTCCTCGAATAAGCTGGGATGCTAATTATCACGTTACACGCTTAACATCCAAATCAGAAGTAGATTAAACAATCCAGCAACTTGAAATACATTAAATCGATATAAATAAACCTAGTTCAATAGCTTGAACAGAAACTGGAACAGGATACAGTATTCAAGAGTTTGGAAAAAAATACAGTTCAAAATTTTGCTCATTACAGTGCGTCGCTACGTACCCATGCATAAAAACTAAACCATAATTAAGCTACAGTTGCTACTTTGATCCACATAATATTTTTAATTAATAAAAATATTTTAATAAATTTGAGTTTTTATATGCAGATCCCGAACAAGAAAATTAAAAAAATTCTGAAACTTTGTGGGGATGCAGGGCACTTCCTCCTGATTACAACGCAATTTTTGTTTGCTGCCCAAATTCACTCGAAGGGGGTGAAATTAACCCCTGAAAATTCGGCTATTTTCCGATTTTGTGTTATAACTCGCAAACTGCGAGGAATAGAAAAAAAGTTTCAAGACAAAAATTACTTCTTTTAATTAGATCTGTCATTTGGTAAAAAAATTATTTTACAGTTCACGAGTTATAACCCAAAATCGAAAAATAATCGGATTTTCAGGGGTCAATTACACCCCCTTAGAGTGAGTTTGGGCAGCAAACAAAAGTTGCGTTGTAATCAGAAGGAAATTCCCTACATATTCTCAAAGCTGCAAAATTTTTTGAATTTCCGTGTTCGGGATCCCTTGTAAGCATCGATATGTAGCATCAACCAACCATACATCAAATCAAAACCTTTTCACTTCCTCGCAAGTCCACTGAAACAAAACCAATGCAATTATTATTGAAAGAACCACGACGATTTCCCTAGTAACCCGTCACCGATCAATTATTCCATCGCCAAATGACGTGGCAACGATTCCCACCAAGTACATAGGGTAGATGTACCATTTGTAGCCACTGCACCATTTGTGGCCACTGTCTTATTTATTTCGATATATTAAGTATTCTAAGTTTACTTTCATTACAATGACTGAAGCTGTCTAAGGATGGGTTGTGTTGGCACCATTTCTACTACTTTCTACTGTTTTGTTGTCCCGTTTTATTTAATAATCATTCGTGAATGTGCAAATCTTTGATAACTTTCCACATCCTTGCAAATGGTGCTTAGCATACGACTGGTAAGAAAACGATTAGTTACTGTATTTAACAAGAGTATGGATGATGTTTTATACGTATTTATATTAAAAAACAAATATTTTTGAGAATTAAAAAAGATTTTCAACGATATAACCTAAACTCTACTGGAATTAGGCTCTGACCAAAAATGGTACATCGAAAATGGAATTGTACCATTTGTGGCCACGTAATGGCCATAAACAGTCCACGGTACAACCATTTTTGATCAGTGGGCATTTTCATTAGCAACTTATCGTACAATACCCAATTATTGTATAATTATTATACAATACTTAGCGAAAAAATTCTTCTAAAGTTCAATTTAATTTTTTCTGAAAAATACCCATTACCCCTTACCCAAATACCCCTTAATTGTCTTTTAGCTTTTCTTTTCTTTGCTTCTTTTGCACTTTCGTTTCTTTCGCTTTTGTTTAATTCTTTTTTAGTTTTGTTGGTCGGTACTGCACGACAGTCGGATGGTCGGTACTGTACGACAAACATGTGGGAACATTTTAGATCATGGTATATTATGTACCAAAAATATTGAAAAACTAGGGCGTTTTATTAAATTGAATAGACTAGAGAGAGTTCACATCATAGAGCATAATCATTTACTTAGCTGAGAAACAAAAAATCGGCTTTACAAAATAACTTTTAACCTATTGAATTTCAACAAATATGTTTAATGTCTCATAACATCAAGCGCAATGGAGTAAACGATATGACCCCGAAATAGGTTATTCAGAATTAATAAAGAAAACAGGCTAGCAAAAATAGAAGAAAATAAAAAGATTAAAGCCATAAAGTTAGAAGAAAGGAATAAGAAAAAACAGAGAAAGCAAAACCTGTCGCTACCAAAAGAAAAAGTAAAAAGGATATTGGCAGTTAATATTATTTTTGTGCAGCAAGTGTTGTATTATTTGTTCAGTAATGAACATTTGTAATAAATTAAAAACTACAAGTCTTACTGTGGGTCTTTCGTATTGGCCTTATAGACCAATTCTATAAGTGGCCACAAATGGAAAGCCGGCTGGCCAAAAATGGTACTCTAGTGGCCACAAATGGTGCAAAACAGTCTGGCACGATAATATAATGATTTTTTAAATAATTATGTTTAAAACATTGTTCAACGTAGAATATTTCAATTATCTGTAGATTTTTTATTACACTGATATATTCTTTACTTTTGTGTACGTATTCTTTTGTAAGTTATGTATCTGTGAATGGTACGGAAATCCTTAAAGTGGCCACAAATGGTACATCTACCCTACATACGCAGTATCCATCGATCGTTTAAATTTCTCACGGGGGAAACTGGTTGCCTCGCGCTACCATCTTGTTCGTGTCGGTGTGGCAAGATCGCCAGGATCCACGAAGGTCGGCAGCTGCGTTAGATCTTGCGCAATTAATCGCAAACACGCAGCTCCATGAGGTAACGCGATCGCACGTGTGGAAATCGGTACGCGGCTGCAATAAACCCACCCCGGGCGGATAACGACGGGGGAAGGGGCGAGGGAGGGGCGTGCTGGAAGGTGTACCGTCCACCATAACACGACGAACAACGCATTCCAGCGCGATAATGCGTGGGTAGCGGAAAGCAAACCCACGATTTCCTCGCGAAAGGACGATCCAGGGTAACGACGTCCCGGGGGAAGCGTCTACGCGTGCCCCCGGAACGCAGAGAAACGCCGACATAACCCGAAGCCGGAACGTGGCCTCGCTGATCGCTCCATCAGAACACGTTCCACCTGGTGTACTATCCTCCCCAGTAAGATGGACCACGTTAATTAATCATTTCTTAATGCGCGCGAGCATGCACGCACCGCCCTGCATTTCCTCCTTCGTTCGAACCCGCAGACACGACCTGCAATGCGGTTTTGCACTCGTTTCAGAGTAATCTATGTCCTTTCCATAGGTAACCCTAATGTGTTTCTAGGATCCCAGTCGATTTCGTCCAAGTCTCGGGTCTGATACTGGTGTCATCAATCTCTGTAGTCTCGTTACTTGTGAAGGAAATCCTCGCGGAAGATGGATGAATTTAGAATTGGTCTTTTTCCGCGGGCAGGTCAGCAGGGCTTTTGAATTATGAGACAAAGAAGCGTGGAGAGATGTGATAATTCGCTACAGGGTCCGGTTATTAACTAATTCTCTCTTCGTTCCGGCGTTAATCGATCAGTGGATTAACATATTGGTCCGTGGTTTTTAGTTAAAGAATTGTGATTGCAATCGATTCTCGAATTGAAAAGTTCTACCCCACCAGTGTGTCGAATCGTGGCGTGAAACAGTTTCTTTGCTGCGTTTGCTTGCGAAATCTTTGTGTGGTGGTTTTAAATGAGGATTATCAACGTTCCGAAGAAACGATTCGCGATAGAACACTGACCATTGCGGAAGCAGACTGTACGTAACAATAGCTTGTAATGTTGTCAGCTCGCGGCGTGAATGGAATCCCGATTAATTATCATAAAAGAGACTCGAGAAGTCGTAGATCTCGCGAGGAATGTACGAGGAGCCGCGTTTTGATGCCTCGTTTAACCGTTATTTCGAAATAACCATTGAGTTGGATCTATTCTTCACTTGGAAACGGTATCTGGTCTCTTGAAGACTGATATGCTAATTAGCCTCGTTAATTAGCCTCTATTGAGTTTAATCATGAACGAAAACGAAATCTGAGGATACCTTCTGGGTTATAGGTCGTAGTTTTATTGCGTGGAACTTGTAGGCTTAAATAATTAAGATGAGAAGTAAGTTTAACGTCCGTAAGCTAACTGTACCTCTAAGTCCCCATTTCTTCCTCTTTTTTGCTTCATCGTAAGTTCGTCTAGGAAGATCCTGTTATACGTCTGTAACGCTTTGATTAGCAATTATAAATTGAATCTATTGTTTAGAACAATGATTATTACACAAGAAGATTCATGGGTTCATAAAGTAAAGAATGCTCGATTGAAGCATTACTAATTTCTCGGGCATGACGGTTTCGCAGGAAATTTGACTCTGTAAGAGACGGAGTCTCCTTACTCTCTCGAAAGAATGGCCTGCCATTGAATATTAACACTTGTGCCACGATATTCGTGCGACACTACAACCTCCGCGTGGAGTTTTATTGCGTTCGCTGCGAACGTGGGACTAGTCAATCGATCAGTCCTATCATTTTACCTGTTTGATCAGTGGCGTAGCAGAGCTGAGAGAAATAATCGAAGTTCCTTGAAATCAGAAGACATACCACGAAAATACCTTCCTTCTTTTCGAATTCATCCTCCGAAATTGTTCCATTTTCCATCTTCGCGAGCTGCCTCTACTCTTTAGTTTAATAAAAAAAACAGTTGAAACTAGTCTATTCCACATGAAATCGATCACCCTTCGCAAATAAATTGAAGGATTCTGATAAAATTTGACTATAACGTAGTCCTCGTGAAATTAGTGGAAGTTTAAGTCATCGCTTCCCTGGTTTCGAATTTGTTAAAACAAATACAAACGGTTAAAATGTACAATCCCCGCTCACTTTCACGAAATCTGAATAAACGAATTTTCATCTCCCAGAGGTATCAATCTTTAAATTCCAAATCATCGAAGATACGCCTAAGAATCTCACTTTGATGCAGGCAAAGGTTGCGAGCTATATTTAGGAAACGGTGATCGCTATCGTGCCGTTCTTTATCAGAGGCGATCGGACACTGTCTACGCTGATGATAGGTCGTCGATTCCTTCCTCAGCGCGTAGAAGGAACAGAGGAAGAAGGAGGCATTGGCCAGCATATATGACCACTCACTGGAAACGCAATTTACACTAGGCGTTGCCCGAGGTTGCCTCGTTACTTTACACAGCACCGTGCCGTTAGAATTTCCAAGCCGATCGTCGCTAATTGGTGTTGGCCGATCGCTTGCGGTCCGACCGCTTCTGCGGAACAATTTCAGCAGCGAAGAAATGCAAAAACTACGGCTCCGTTTCTGTTCAGCCGTGGAAGAAGTGTGCCTGTGCGTGACACCAACTCTTTGCGACACATTTTCCAACGGTTTCGTGGCTTTTTCACTTCCACTCGACGAACGATGCACAAGGAGCACACGTTGCAGGATAGGTATTCATTTATTCTTGCGCTTCTTCGTGCCGTACAGTGCAAATGCTCGTAGATTTTATATACAGTTAGTATGTTACTTCTACTTTAAAAAGGGGACTGAATGAAACGCAGGGTAAAAAACGATTTGTGTTAGGACTGAAAAAGCTGTTGAAACTATGGAACATCCTTATTTCTATGTCTATCTTAGCTTTCTCCTTTTAAAGGAGAGTTGAAAGAATAATTGTGGAAGTTTTTTGCACGTTATTGTAAATTGGCATGGGTCTGAAGAATATAAAATATGGATGAAATTCCTCCCTGGATTATACTTCCTGTATATTCTAGCAAATTAGAGGCGAGATTCCGGTCTATGAGAAAGGTGTGAAAAGAGAATTTAACATTTTTCGAAGCGATGAAATCTGTAGTAACTTTCATATTTTCACGAATGTCGTGCGAAATATAATGAAGTGATTATAAAACTCGATTATTATTGTCATATTGAGAGCCATTTTAAGGTTACTGCACCTTAGATGAACTATTACAACGACAGCCACGTGACTGTAGCCCGATTGTCACTAAAACTTGGCATTAAAATCAATTTTTTTAATTAATGAAAAAATTGAAAGGGGGTTAAACATTCAGGAACCACGTCCCATTTAATCGCATTAAATGTTCCAGGGAAATCGTTTCAGTATCAATCATACGCCACGTCTCCTCCAAACCCAATATTGTGACTGCACACGTGTAGAGGATGATGCATTGATTATCAATTACAGAATCGTAGCTGCCGTTGGACAGGTGGTTCACGGGGACGTTTATAAAATATCGCGATTGAATTAATCGCGTCGAGCACGGCACGAAACTGAACGAAAACTTTCTTCCGGTGATGAATGGGTCTGGATACGTTAAGAGTTTCCAAACAGAATTTGCAATTCAGAACAAGGATTTACGGCTGTACAATTTTAAACCTTGGCATTCTCGTTTCTCCATTAATCAGACTCATTCCAACCAGAAATCGTACAGGACACGAGCTGTGTTCTAACAAAAAATTTCAGGGAAAAAATATTCTACAAAACAGACAAAATAATTACCTGGCTATAAAATAAACATGATGAAAAGCTTCTTTGTTAACAAGATCTGAATACGAGAGGAAGAGTCTCCACTTCTATCGCGACGCAATCGTTCTCGACTCTTTAAGGACACGCGTGCTTGATGAGAAGAAACAAAGAGATTAAGCATAATTAAGCTCATTAAACTCGCCAGTCGGATCGCGCGACAAACGATGGGAATGGGAATATAATTGACCATTATTATACGCGATTCCCGGAGTTTGCCTGTGGAAGGCAGCATTTAAAACCTTCGAAGACGCCGACTTCTTCCGGCCAGCCCGTCCATTGTGAGGGACGTCAAGCTTCGCGCACGATGTCGTCACTTCACTCGTGACAAAAGAGGCGAACAACAATTTGTTACCGGTTTTGCACCTTTCAAATGCCTTTTCCAGCGATGAACGCCACGCGTCTGAAGAAACTTTCACGTTTCACTGTGATTCTGTTTCTATCGCATCACTCGTGTCGCAATTTCGAAACACTGTCCTTTGACGCTATCGAATATTAATAGTTCTCTGGATTCTCGCGTGTTATTAATCAAGGACGGGGGTTGTTTGTACACACGACAAGTGTTATTAATAATGTCCCGGCTAATGTATAAAGTCTCTTAGGTAACCCCGATATTACAGTGCGAAATAATCAGGAGTCCTAGAATTGGTAAATTCATCAAGCAGACGTCATACAGTACACTTACATCACGTAGGAGATGTGTCAATTTATCAAAACCTGCTAAGGATTAGAAACGTTAACAGAACTCTAATCAATTACCGCCTATAATTAATGATACACTTTATCTGGCCAGAAGAAGCGTCAGAATCATCCCTCCCTTAATTAACAGTAGCATCCAAGAAAACTGTGAGAAGAAACCGAGTGAAATTCTTGATTAGTGACTTGGCTCAATTAAATCTCGAAGCTGCGTTGCAAATTAGAGATATATTTCAAATTGAACAGAGCGTTCACGTTCCATTGCTCAAACGAACTACAGATTCGTCTTCGGCGAATATTTCTTCCCACAGTGTAAAAGTGTTTACGATCGCGAATGCTAAATACTGTTGCCGGATTGCGCGATTTACGATGCAATTCACAGTCGCGTCTTTGCATTCCATTACGACCCGTGACAAAGGGAAAAGAAAAGCTCGACCGGCACGAGGGAAATGTCAATTCACTTCGCCGGCGACGTTTCTTCTTGCGTAGCGCGCGCGATTGTAAACACCTCGTGCCGGCGTACAGGTGCATCGAGCCAACGACATGCAGGTTATGAGAAATCCGATCTCACCGTGCGTAGGTTTCTCTCTCGCGTAAAAAATCGTCTGTCATAGCCGCCGGTGTAATTACACAAGGAGGAGAGGTGCGATCGAACCGGTTGGGGTCAAACGATCGCCGCCCGTGGAAGAAGAGAGTTGCCTGCTTATTTTATATTTGCTTTAGGTGACGTTGCTCAAATATGTGTTTAGTCAATCGCATTGTTGATAGAGAAATCCATATGGTTGTTGCGCGACGATTTTTGCGGGATGAAAGGCTTGTTGCTTCACCAGCCGCAGTGTAATTAGACTGCTCTTGTTGTAAGGAGGTTTGAAGATGAAGTCTTTAGACTGTGGTGAAAATAGATTTGAGATTTTTGCTTTCATTCCTCTACCTTGGTCGTCTCATTTCAGTGGTTTTCGTTTCGTTTGATGGATGTTGTGGAGGTCCCTCGGTTTTTGGTGAACATATGTTGAAGATTATGTGTTTAGATAATCCAAAGTTGAAATAAAGAAGCTTTTAGGCAATGACATTTTCTGTAAGGCTAATGGGAATTTTTAATTAATTCAAAACTGTTTCGTAACTTTATATTACACCACTCAAAGTATAAACGATTTGTATGTATACGTGTAATTGTTTCTCAAGCAGGTGAATGTTTGCCATGGTGATATTAACTACAGTGGCGGACGAAAGAAAGTTCAGAATTTTTTAGAATTGGTCCAAACGACATAAGTTTTTGTTTGAACAGCTAGAAGGATTAATTTTTGCTAAGTGACGTGTATCGTCGTTTTGGAACGAATTTTGTATCGAATTTTGCCTTGACAGGCATTTCTTTTGTCCGCCACAGTATATTAATTTTCAACAAAAACACCTCCTCGAGTTAATATGACATTAAAAATTCTGCCAATCAGTAAACATTAGATACAAAAAAACATTTCAGAAACTTATCATATACGAACATTGCAAAGCTGAACGGTCTTCTTTGACGAGTGCTCAGAGTGCCGTGTCAGAGAACCGATTAGCAAGCATGTGCAACAGTTAATTAAGCCCCGAGAAATTTTAGCAAAACGGCCTGGCTGCTACAGGGCACTCAGCACGAATTTCCTCGTTTCGTTTCTGCGAGGCAGTTTTGCGGATCGGATGCACACGGTTGCACGCGTGCCAGACTTCTTCTGATATTCCTCGGGCCGTAGGAGCCGAAGCCGAGCGAACGTCGAGGCGCGCTGCTACTTAGGCTTCTTTCAAGCGATTCAGGGTTCAAGCAACTCGTGTTTACCGGAGGCAACACCTTCTTTCTCGCGTACGCGATACCAGCATGGAGGCCGGAAGCCGTTTGAATTGCTAATGGCCCTGGCAACGATCGCTATCTCCTTCTGGCGCACGGTGGCTGGCCTAAATTCTTCGCGGTGTCCTTCCCGGTTTAGGGGTCCCCCGAAACTTGGCGTGACTTAGGTGAAACGCACTTCCTCTCCTATCTTTAGACGGTTAACTGTGCTTTTAGAAGGACGCGGCGTTAGTGGGATGCAGTGTACTGGGTGAGAGTTGTTTTGATGTAATTACAAGTGATGACTGGTTAGGAGACTCATCACAGGTAACGAGTGGAAGTAATCGAGTGGTAGGATAATTATTCCTTTACAGGGCGAAGCTTCTTGGAATGATATGGGAAAGTAGTGGAGCGTGTTGCGGGGAATTGTTGGGAAATAGAGCAGGGAAGCTGCGTGGATGGGGGATGAATGTGTGCAGTGAGATATTTGGGGAGTGCTGCAGATAAATATTTTATGTCCAGAGAATAGGGTGCTCAGTAAATTGTACAATGTACTAGAAATTCTTTGGGAAAGAACGAATAAATAAATGCAGGTGAAATAAATTCCATGAAATTGGTGCTATTGATTTAGTGGTAATGTCTTTTTATTTATTAGAGACTTTATATTTAGCTGGGTTCCTTCTGTGGATATTCATTGCATCCTGATGAATATATATTGCATCATATTGTTCTATAGCAATAACGCTTTATGTAAGAGAGGAGTTATTTCGAGAATCTACAATGCATTTAATGTCCAAAATTAATGGTTCATTTAACGTCATCAACGACGTCGTTTTCTTTAATAAAGGCTTATCGTAGAATATGTGTACACGAATATTTAAAAAAGTAATGCACTTTCAGCATTACATAAATGTTTTGAAACGGTCATGCCTGGTGAACGAAGGGAAGTTCATTCGGGACTACAAAACGTGCATTCATTTTTTGCAATTGGCACCCCACTTATTTTTAGGTCTATAAATTAAATAGTGTTTCTTTAAAGAAACAAATATATCAGTACAGAAAATATAAACCCAGTCGCTTATCTTAATACAAGATAACCTATCATAATACCTAAATGAGGAGACTACTATCACGAGCAACTTTACATTCATTACCACAGTTTACTGTCACAGACCAAACTTAGGCAAAATATATATTTCCGTATTATAAAATACAGTTCCACGTAACAATTTGCAGCAGTAATCTCTGACCCCCAAGAGGAACCCCAAAGTACCTCCTTAAAAAATTGAACAAAATTCTCCTATCGTGGTCAGTCTTTCACTCCATACCCAAAACGACAAAGAAGAACAACTTTCCTAAATCCAACAAACCGACGTAAGTCCTCGTAGACTTCTCTAAAGGAAAGGAACGCGTTCACCGCGAAGAGAACGCAGGTATTCGGCGCCTGCGTTTCATTTTCGCGGAACCTGGGTGCGTAACGGCGAGGAAAAGGGGAGTTGCGAAAGAGAGGACGTCAGAAATGGAAAAATGTGTCTCCCAATCGCTAAACAGGGGAGAGTTTTCTAGAAGCCGACTAGTCTTTCCGGTCACCAGAGGCGTAGTCCTTTTACAGCGCGTTAGAGGGGAAATATTTCGCCTCGATCGCCTTCATCTCGCCACACTGGCGCGTCCCGACGTTGTGAAAACAGGTGGAAGGAAAAACGCAACCAGTCGGAGAATTTGCTGCAGGAAGAACGCCGGGGGAGAAAGCGTCGAAAACACAAAGCGCTTCGCAAGGGGTCGAACGGAAATTAGATCGAGTTCCCCTCAAAAGGAAGCCCCTGAAATCGCCATTTCATCAACGTTAGAACCACTTCAGTTCATTCCTTTTAAGGTCTAGAGTTTCATAGGTCGTACTCCGCGAGGCTATCCCACTTTCTAGTATCTTATGACTCATTGCATTTTAATATGAAGTTATACGAGTTTCAAGGGAGTTTCATTTAACATTTGACCAGTTATTGGAACCAGTGGCTCACTCAGAGGGAAGGCCAAAGAGCTCTGGCACCTCCCAAAGAAGGGGCTTTGGAAAAAGAAAAGAAACTGGATTTTAATCTGTAACTAATTTTTTATAATCACCTAAATAAAAATATTTTTATCCGTTCAATTCGGCTCCCCCAAAATTAAATTCTGATAATTATTCCACAAAATATTAACCTTCAGATAGCAATCTTGCAATACAAAAGTAGAAATGTAAGTATGTGAACAGAACGTTTGTTACCTGAAATAATTTATTTTGGGGATACTCAAATTTCTTGGAAGTGGAGAGAGTTAAATTGAAGACTTGAATTGAATGAAAGGGCTCGAAAAATCTCCAGGTACAGTCCAGCAGACGTGTAACACGATTCAGACACCGTTTCAATTGAACTATCGTAAAACTCCCAGGCTGTAATTTCAATGAAAAGCCTTTGCGATTGGCGTAGCGAATGAAACCATAATCTCATTGATTTTACACGTCGAATCATTCCATATCGTCCAGAAAGCGATACAATGGACGACGGAGCTCTCTGTCTCGCCGCGGTTGCTAAATCATCAATGATTTCATCGAGCAAAAGAAGAGAAAGATGGAGGTCGTAAGGTCGCGTACATAGAAACGTGGGAACTCGTCTTGAAGCTCCGTGCGTCGAAGGATCCTCGTTACTTCCGGCGGAAAAAGACGACAATCGTTGCTCAAGTTTTCGTAAAGAATTACCATTGCACGACGGTGTTTCCAATCTTCAACATTTCTCGAGTGATAACTCAGGCCTGTATGCTTTAAACTCCATATTCAGAAGAAAACAGAATTACCTTCGAAATAAATATAAAACTGAAATCTAAAAGAGTGTCAAATTAAAATTTACAGAAAACAAAACCCCATATCACTTACTTCTAATATCTGTCATACCTTCTATTCTCTTCAGGCTTAAATGAAAGCAGAATAAAATTTTGGAAAACAGAAAGAAAATAGAAACTTGGAGGACATTTACAATTATGCAAAGAAACAGATTTTCTAAATACACCGAACTCGAAGAGATGATTACGAAGTCAGAATACGCTTGGTCGTTGAATTTTATTGGGAAACGAAGTTTCATTTAGAAGCGTACCTATCTGAAGATGTTGAAAGCGAGAGACGAGCGCCATGACTTTTGGGAATGAGACTGTACTTGAACGATCACGATGCTTCTCGACGAGGCTCGTGTATTATGGGACCCTGAAAAGGGGCTCCAGGTGTAATCGTTCGTTTCCGTTAACGACAGGTGTGCCTACAGTTACAGGTACACGAATGAATCACGCATCTTTTGTGTAGCTTCTTTTCCATGCGCCGTCGAATCGAGAATTTTAAATTCCGGGAGGGTCTATTTTCGGGCTCGACGAATTCGTATTGTTGCAAACAGAGCCTCGCGATCAATAGAATTCCGCCTTTCAAATCCCGTCTGCGATCACTGTCACAATTTTGTGTTTCTACGTAGATTCTAACAGCGATATTATTAGTTTTTAATTGTATACTATTGTGTTTTTTGATGAAGTATAATATCTGGCCAGATAGAATAGATCGAGGAGAATAAAAACAGTGGAAAATTAACGTTAAAACGCTCAACGCGTTAGTTATTCTGATCGTAGAAGCATAATCATTGCAAATACTCTTTCTCCATACTGAGAACACGATTTTTCCACGAATAAAGATAATAGAAGCAGATATGGCATATACTTGAATGTCAGAAAGCGCGTAAGTTACTTTCACGAGCAGCAATTTTTATTTTCTCCGAGTGTATCGATCGCGTAAAGGAATTACAATGATTCGTGGTAAACTACTATCACTTCCGACTTTTTCCTGCCCCTTTCCGGTTCTGATTTCTATTTCACTGCCATGGCAGTCTACGTCGTTTTCACGTTAATTCCTATTGAAGTGACAAAGAAAGGAAATGTGTTACTTTAATATAGTCTACGTTTTGAATGTCGCGAACCATCGAAATAATTTCTTAGATAGAGTCTTGCATGCATGCACTTACACCAACAGCAATAAATGATGCAAAACCTTTTCAAATGTTTATTTCAGGTTAGTATTTCTGAACTTAGTTACTGGTCTAAATAGAAAGACGTTTATCAGAGTACACGATCAATTAACGATCAGGGGGATGCATTTACTTCCTGCTTCCCCTTCTCGGTTTCTCCTCTGTCCGCTTATTACCAACAGTTGGGGCCATTAACCAGCTGTCGCCAATGAGAACTTACGGCAACTATTTGCCACGATTTCTACGTCTAACTCACAATCAGCATCTTCTTCAATCGCGAGCCACACGTTCACCCTCCAAGTAATTGCGTTTTTAACACAGAGATTAGAGGCGCTGTTTTTCTCCCATTACAGGGTTTATTAAGTGCAGTTTAATCAACTCCGAAGGCTAAGTTAATAAATCATCCACTTGGAAGAATAATTACGAATGTAAATTTACTTTTATCATAAACCTCTTTGCAGACCACCTATACTGTATTAATATTCATCCCTTTAAAATATTCTAGACAGATTTGAATTGAACGTTGTGTTCATAGTACCCATTAATCGTTCGTTTAATTAGAAAGACGCAGGGTATTCTATTGATAACCGCCATGCAACCAGCCTCTCCGGTTCGTGTCGAATGAAATTAATGGCGTTTAATGAAACAGGACGGTCAGGAAATTTTCACTTGCTGGTTACGAAATAAGCAGGCATGCCTGTAACGACTAGCTGGAACTTTTCTATTCCACATTCCTTGTTTTATAACGCGCATACTAGCACGGGGATTTCTTATTGGCACTCGATGTGAATGCACTTCGATCGGTTGTTGAACGATTAAGCCTGCAGCCTATTGTGCGAGTGGAATACTAAGCTTCCAGCTCAAAATGCACGTGATAGACTCTTTAGAAAGCTTACGATGCACAATGCACGCGAAAGCACGCTCTTAGCTCTTGTTTATTCGGAATATTAAACGTCCGGTGTCAATTAAGAGGAAGATACCCTTGAGGAGGCATAGAAAACTTGAAATATTTTGAATTTGTAATTAGAAGAAATACTATATTTTTCTTAATTAATATATACTATGCTTAAATCATAAACTCTCATTGTTGATCAACACTAAGTTTCTATAAAAATTGAGAGAGGTGTGTTTTCTGAAGAATGTGATTCGATGGAGGTACTTAGAAACTAATTATTATGTCACGAGCTTCACTGACCTATGTTAATTGGTCTTTAAGAAGCCATCCGCTCCTTCATTGCCTGCCCAACACTCGATTACTTCAGCTGCACGCACTATGCATTTTTAACTAGCAAACTGTACATCGAACACCCTGCTGTCATACCAATTGGGGAAATTAAGTAGAAGAATGTGCGTAATCAAGTAAACGAGCACTTCTTTTTATCCCCCACCTTAAAAATTAAAAGCTCTAAACAAACTTAAAATATTACTAGTCTAGATCTAAAACAGTTCAAATTTGCTAAATTCAAATCTGCTATCTGGAACTTACCAATTCAGTAATACTCTCAGCGCTCATTTTATTAGATAACAGACCCCAGTACCAAAAAATCCCAGCCGCAAACTTCCTACTTTCTCATCGTAGTTTAGCACATCAAATTCCCATTAGATAGAGAGTCCATTTCACATCCGATATAAAATAACTCGAAACATCTGTCCCTCCGCAGTTTTACAACCATCGAAAATAGTTTGTACTTAAAAAATCGAATTTGATAATTTTCCTACCTAGCAACTGAGAACAACGTTTATCGCAATCTGTTCGCTCGATCTCGACTGTTAAAGTGTTTCTTCGCGGACCATAAGGGTAATGACTGAATTTCTATTACAAGGATTGCTCGTCATTCGTTTCTGACGCCGCCAGCCACGTTCCCAATCTGAATACACCGACGTCCCTATTTATTAACACCGTTCGACTGGAGAGTTTCACTCGGTTATCTAGTCGTTGCTCCGAGAGGACCCCGGGGAAACGTTTTTACTCTACATTCCCCGTTTCATTATGCGCATTCCGATCGGTGTGTAATGAAAGACGAAGAGGAGAAGATGAGAGAGAAGAGGCGGCAGAACGCAGAAACGAAACGGGTCTTCGGCACGATGGTGTTCTCGATGCACGGAGAACCGTAGTGGGAATGAAACACTTTGAAGATGGTCGAGTCAATGGAGATATGTAGATTTTAATACATTTTATTCGTGGACGCTCAACGACCATGAGAACATGAAAACCAACGGCTTGAAAGGAGACTGTATAACTGCATTTCTTTCTTAGCAGTGGTATTCGAGGCCCATTTTCCAATTGGAGTTTGAATTTCGCAAAAGGATCATTTCATTTTTCTAGATGAGTTTCTACTTTTAAGACTAAGGAGACTGTAGTATTTTCAATGCAGTGTGCCATTATGAGAGGAATATCAAAGTCAGGAATTGTAAGAGATTCATTTTCATACAGATATTTAAAAAGTTCATAGTTATTCATAATTGGTACACATTTGTAAATTTTGAATTTGAATTTTCTTCTGCATGAAAACCATGAAATTTGATTGAAGCATCGTGCAACAAAATAAAATTTCTCCACCGTGGTATTTGAAAACCGTTTAAGGGGAGAGTCTGGTCTAAAAATCGATTTTTTTAATTTATTTTTCGAATGTTCAACCTATTAGGAATACGTGTTTAAAAGGATTTCTTGAAATTCTTAAAATTTCCAAAGTTATAGGCATTTGAGTAGCGGCAAATGCATGGATACCTAAATACCGGCCACTCAGTTCTGAAAATCGGTGGAATCTGCTCCTCCAAAAGTTATTATCCGATTCGACTAAAACTTTTTTGTTTTGAAGAATATTCTTCTGGTTCGTGGACAGACCAGTAAAAGTTATAAAAAAAAATTGAAAATTTGTATTTTTAAAGGCGTTGAAAGGACGAAAAATATAGAGAAAAAGTGATTTCAAACTTCAAGTATCGTTTTTTTTTTTTTAAAAATGTCATTTTTTCTGGCCACTCCACGAGTCAGTTTCATGCCCTTTAATAATCTGGCATTGTTTTTTTCTTCAGACCAATGGTTTATGTGCTACAGGTTCCACCGTTTCGGATGAATTGTTTAACGCCACGACTTTAACGACTCCCCAGCTCCATCTGCAATGATTAATTATAAAACCAAAAAATTATTTTTGTAGTTTAAGACATCATTAATTCAATGCAAAAACACCCATTAAATTATACGTAGTAGTTTTCCTTTAATTAATTCCGAAAGATCACCTATTTTTATGGGCTCTAGACCAGAATAGCCCCTTAAATTCTACTAAAATTAACCAGCTATAGATGTTTAAATTAAAAAGCATCTAAAACTGTTAAAAACCTCTAAATACATAAAACATTCTGCCACTTCCTTGCACACCTCACTACCCACAACCTATTCCAAGAACGCTTCCCCAAATCCCAAGCACCAAAGCCTCAAAACTTTTAAAACCCTAGTAGCAATATCAATGAAAGGTCAGCCACACAAATTTTATTACTCTTACCTTCGTTAAAACACCCCTCTTCAATCTTTCCACCACCAACTACTCGCTGAATCCCATCTCTCCCAATCACATCCCCCCACCAGAGCCTCGATTTTTGCAGCCTCCCGAGGAGACGCGAAACCAAGGACCACCCCTCCAGCCATTTGCCCACCGATTCACTCGATGGCCCAAACGAAACCGTCCATCGAGTGGCCATCGATGCACAGAGCGCGCGTGTACGTAAGCACACGTCGGTGGAAAGGCTCGACCCAGATATCGGTGTGTTTCGAAGGTACCAGCTCGCGGAGCCCCAGCCAGCGGGGACCAGCGCTGTCTATCGGAAGCCGTACACCTCTTCAGTTCATCGACTGTCGTCGCGCGGTGCACCAACGTGCAACAGTGCACCGTGGTACCCCGCGTCTCATCGTGTGCACCACATCATCGCGGTGCAACGCGTCGCGATACGTGCGTCGCAGTCGAGGAGTCTCGCGCGTCGCCTCGTGTTCTTATCGTGCTGATACCGCGGCCAAGTGAGTGCCAGTGACACCCTCGACCAAGTGTCATGTGAAGCCTCCCACAAAGCCCCAATTCCCTCATCCCCTTCGTGCCTTGAATGTACCGTGCGTCTCGAAGGATTGGGAATTTTTCGGCGTTTTGCGAACGTAGGTACGTTTGAAGGATGGTGGTTCGCGGAGCTTTCGAGGGTGTAGTGAACTTTTTGGGGTTTCATTATGAGGATGATGATTTGTGGAGCTCTGCCTTTTCGAGAAATGGGATCAATTTTGGGGGGCTTGATGTTTGTGGGCAGGTACTTTTGAAAGATGGTAAACTTTGAAGAAATATACATTTAGATCCATGTTCATTTAACCATCTTTTATATTCTCGAAGTAGGTATCTCGTTACTATTAAAATTCAAGAAATATATATGATAAATTTTAGGGGAGCTTCATGGTGGTGGGGAAGGTAGCTATGAAGTAACTAGTGTGGCAGGGAAAATGATTAATTTCTTGAGGCTTTGGCCATCGCAGGAAACAGTAGAGGGTGGAGATCCTTGTGGAAACTGGAGATTTAAGAAATACAACGATTTTCTTCGAATATTCGATGATTGAATATGTATTGGAAGGATTTAGCCTACTGTAGGAATTTGATTAGAATTTATTCTCCGTGAGAGGATGGAGTGTTCATTGGATAGTTACAAGGACACATCCGCCTCTCTGTTATTAAAGATAGTTACAACATATTGTGGTTGTACGGTGTCACTCGTTCTACTCGTCATTACTGTGAGAGAGTAATTTCTCTTGTACAAATTGCATTCGATTGCAGAATGCTTATTAACTCAAGGGAAATCGTCCGTAGTTGTGTCGTTTGATATTGGATTCTGGTTTTTCCTGTTCGACGGAATACGGAGTGGAAAAAGTATTGGAGAAGCATGTTACGTAACTAACGAGGGAATTCCACCAATCTGTTACTCTAAGTATGACGATAAAAATGATATAGCAAACTGTATGCACTACGTTTTTTCCTTCTTTGGCATTTCGTTCTCGCATTGACGTTCTCAACGCACGTCATTGCTTTTTTCGTCTCATGTACACAGTTTCATTTGTATCGACCATTTGGAGTCTCAATTGTGATTCTGTGCAATTTGCATGTCTCGCGAAAGGAACAATTCAAACTTGAGTGCCAGTTATATGTATACTTCAAACGTTAAAAATCTCTTTTATCAGAAATCAACACGAAAATATTAGTCATTTGAAATTTATCGTTTAAACTTCAATTTCAAATAATTGTTTCTGAGAGAAATTATTTCAAGAAGTATAGATCCACGTTGATTTAACCATCTTTTATATTCAAGAAGCACTCATTAGTATTATAATTTTAATTCAAGACTCTACATTTGTGTCTATTCTCACGCTGCCAACAGGACGACAGAGACACTGTAACAATAGTTATCCGTTCTTAAACCAGGGGGACTCGTTAAAGTTACACTTCGTCATTCGATTACCGGCAATTATCACGATAGCATTTATCATTCCTAAAGGCAGGCGCCCACGGCCGTGTAACAGTAACTGTACGGTAGCGTGAAATCAGCAGGTGGTCTAGTAATTAATAGTGCATGACTTGGATAAAAAAAATACGCTGTAAAACACACCTGAATATCTGCTCCGTAATTCGAGCTGAAGACTGTTTGGATTACTCGCTCATCGAATCATTCAATTGCCCTAACTTTACTTGTACCACTTCGTCCATCGCAAAAGAACTTCCTGCAGAAAAAACATTGATCAATTAACAAATAAAGCGAAGTAATTCACTTTAAAATACAACAAGCCCCTGGAAATTGGTGATGAATTCCCAAAAACAGCTTGAAACTTTATCCATGATTCTTCCAAAAAAATTGTAGCCACGAGAAGTACCTTTATTCAAAATTCTGGTGTAAAAGGAAGCAATTAATTCCAAAACACAGCGTATACTCTCCAGCCGGCTATAAATTCCAAGAAACAACTGCAAAGCCACCTTCTTCATAAAATTCAGAAGCCAAATTAAATTATTAATTCCAATCCACAACAAACCCCAAAAAGGCAGGAAATTCCAGAAACACTGGGTTCGATCCACGATCGTTATCAACCTCGTGGATAACAAGATCGAAGGTTGCACTCGATTCTCGAGCAATGTCACTCATCAGCCGTTGCTTCAGTCTCTTTGCGCCCGGGGGATAACGGTCTCGATCTCGATCGCGACCGTGGCGCAATAAATCGGTTTCCCCGCGCCAGTGTCATGGCGAAATCTCGGTATTCGTGTCGCGGTGCTCAATTACCACTAGCGACGTTTGTTTACCACGGTTCCTTGCCGCAAAATGCCTTTTCGAGCCGTTGAGAAACGGCCCCTGAACGCGCAGACCGTCGTCTCGTTTTCAGAATGTCCAACACGCCCCGATAATTACGCTCCGGCAGGAGATCCCTGGGCCCCTTCTTAAAATATTGATTACGTCTTGGAGCAGGCATCCACACGTTCACTTGGCTGGCTGGAAACGGGAGATGACGTGTGTGGTTTGTAATGATTCCCATTGTTGCTGAGTAAAATCGATGGGATGGGTGTTACCTTGGGAGGTCTATTTGTACTGGGTAATCTTGGAGTGGGTAATTGGGCTATGATCTTCTTCTTTCGGCTAACTTTGAGGGGGCGAATTTTTTAGGGTCGATCATCTAATCAGTTTTAGTCCTAGTAGCATTTCTGGTTGGCCCACAGTATCCCCACAGGGTTGCTACCTTATCACCATATAAATCCCGGAGTGTCACACATTCCAACCCGGAGATGGAAAAAGAAAAAAAAAAAGTTTTGTTCTCGAATATCCAGAAAACAGATGTGCAATTCTTTTAAGCATCAAACAATTCAGAATTTAAAAGTATTTATAATATAACTATTATAGTATAACTATTATTATAAATAAAATTAATACCACTGTATAATACCACAATATCTTATTATCTCATTTTTTTCTACAACCCGGAGATTTTTTCAGTAAATCCGGAGATTTGCTTCAAAACCCGGAGGCTCTGGGCCATAACTAGAGGGGTGCCAACCCTGGTTGGCCATCAAAATGCGAACAATAAATGCTACTAGGGAGATAGCTTGAAGTGTGTTTACATTTGAGTTGCATTGAAGCTTCGCTGCGAGTAGGTTATTGGAGCTAGCGATGAATGAAAGGAGCAGATACTAGGAAGTAAATTTCAGTGGGAAAATATTGCAAGTCTAAAGGAACAGGTGTACGTTCAGTATTTTTATGGGAAGACGACGATATTGTTTAGTACATAGAAAATAGTAACCTTACTGTCTCACTTACTTGAGCAATCAAAGTCTATTTTAATTGAACCAGAACGTCCGCTGAAAATGGTCACATTTATTCAGTCAGCTGAACAGAGAAAATGGACTCAGTTTGAAGAAAATACCACACAATTACACTTCTACAGAACAATCCTTACGACCATTTACAACAAACATTGATAAATAATTTTCCCAGGAAGTACTTGAAAAATTTCCTAGAGACACCACGATATCAGAAAGGAGAAAATACATCTACGTTTCATTCGTATCTTTGAATCCATTAAGAAGTTTAAACTGCCTTTTGTAAAATTACGTAGTGCTGCGTGTATCGTTCGTTTTCCATCGGCGTTTCTCGATGATAGAAGCCAGCCGAGGAAAGGGAAAAACAGGCGTGCGATCGTGATCTTCCTTACGCAAGCCTTCTCGACCTCACGCTAAATCGTTAACGATCCTTCTGTACGCAGCTTTACGCGTTCCGTAAATAGTTGCGCAGTGCTCGCCAGCGTACCGAGGCAGCGTTGCCGGCAGATATCGATCTTCGATCGGTCCCGGGGAATAATAGCCACTGATTAACCATAAATTTCATTCGACGCCGTGGCAATGCTGAATTAACCGTCGGTCGTCATTACAATCCGGTCGACCTTGCCGCGAAATGAAAATTGCGCGCAGAACAGAGGAATCTGTCGACTAGCCTGTAATTAAGCAGGAACAGGACTGTTATTTGACTGTCCCAAGAAACGATCTTATTGATGCAGTGTTTCAACGGCATTCGAGTAGTGGCGAGTTTCGCAAATTGGTTGATTAACGGTGTTTGCGTTTAAACGAGGAATTTGTAATGAGGCTTCCCGTACTAAGCTGGGACGTATCTGATAGATGATAGATAACTTTGTTTCCTTTTATTATTATTACACTGCATTTATTGCGTGCGTTTGAAGATACTGCCGTGGAATATTAAGCATGTATGACTAAGCTAGTAGATTCTGTGATAATAATTCTTCAGTGATAATTTTTTCGCGTTTTGAACGGAATACAAGTGAAACAGATCAATAATAGGGATTACCTACTTGAAATTGTTTTCATTTCGCTTAATACCTACTGATTGTTTCTTTAGATGATAAATGATCTCCGTATTTTCTAATCAGAAATGATTTTGAATAGCGCGTTTGCAGTAAAAACGCTCGTTAACTGAACCGTACTCGGAGCAAAAGAATAATGCCTGTCTTTTAATTAGCGCCACGCAACAGAGCAGCACAGGACAATGCTAATTACCTGCTTCTTCGCCGATCGTACTGTTGATCCTCTACAGTGGCATGAATATTCATAGAGATAACATTCGGCTGTGCTGCTGAATGAAAGGCATCCTTGGAAGGCCGTCTCTCTTATTCGATTCATCAAAGAATTTGCAGAAAACATTTTAATTTCCCCGCGAAGAATTCGCTTTCGAGAGGCACGTCCCGGGCAAGATAACATTCGAATAAATTACCCCAGGAGACAAATATTCGTCGACTCGATGCTCGACGAGCGAATGGCGATCGCAGCGAAACAAATGATAAAAGGAACCGTAAACACGGCGATTATCATTCAAGGCCAAAATTACAATTTCAAATAATCCTGCCGACGAAAACTACACGGCGAAGATGCGATGTAAAGGCGAAGTTAACTTCGTCCGCGTCGTTTATTTTGTCCCTTACACGTCCGCGACTCAGACCGAGATGAAAGGTATTTTGTAGGCCAGACACCGTTCGTTCCATTAATGTAGCCACACGATGACTTAGGATTTACTAGATTCCACTTCCTACTTTTTTCCCCTCGAATCGAGTTTTCGATGTGACAGCCCCTCTTTGTTTTTGAATCTGGGTTTCGAGTCTCTCCACTCTCTTCCTCTCCGAGCTGGACGCTACAGAAATTCCTCGGCTGCAACGAGGACGAGCGAGGACTCCTCGAGGCGCTTAAATACCTATGGAGCTGGAATAGCTGACATACAAATTGACTTTTAAGTAAATCAGTCGCTTCGGATGCAAATCGTTTGATCTCGCGTGAAATGGTCTTTGAAGGCAAGGTGTCTTCAGAAACGACACTGATTTGGTTTAAATATTCGTCCCAAGAAAGCGTTGAACAAAACTGTCTGCGTCACTCAGGAAGTACTGTGAGATTGTATCAATCTTCACTGACATGGGTATTCCGAAATTTTTCTAGTTACCTACATTTTCTTTTGTTGAGGCCAAGTGGTAGGTTGTATGAAGAAGAAGGGTGATACTTAAATTCTTGTTTAAAAATTATTTGAAGGATTATCGTCCTCTTCTGGTCCTCTCCCCATTTTCTGGCACACTTCAAACTTTGACCATACTACATCTTTTATGATGAAATCAGCTGAAAGGAAAGAATATTTAATCAAAAGGTATTTCATTACGAATTGATTAAAACTTTGTAAACAATAAAGTCACTGTTTTCCCTAGAAATGCATTAAATTATACTTGTAAATTAGCTTTCCTTATTTCCTGGTGGGTTCTTCTATCAAACAGGGAAGCGAGTTTTCATTAAAAGCGAAGGCAGCCCTTTTCCATTCTAGTCACGCGATAAATCCGAGTTTCCACGAAAGCAGGGGCCTTTCTAATTCGCTGACGGAACGAAGGAGAGTTTGTTAGCGCGAGATAATTGCAATGAAAAGTGTATATTGTTCTTTGGTCCCACGAGAGGCTTCTTCGTCGATCTTCTCACGGAGCCCTGACGGAGGACCTTCTTCCGTGAACCACATGCAGCATTGCGTGCTGTAACGAGGACAATCGTACGGTTTTTCGAGCCAGTTGAAATCATTATCGAACGAGGAGCACGTCGACGAATGCCAGATGCATTTCTGGTCCTGACAGAATCGTCGCTTTCTCTCGTAACGTTCTACGTTAAACGCCCTGCCGTTCTGTCCCTTCATAATTCGTTTAATTTCAATCTATTAGTATTCGCCGACGTTTCCCACGATTTCTTTCTCCTTTCTCCCTGGAACTTAACCGTAGTTCCTGCGTTCCCTCGAAATTTTTGTTTGTGACACTGTAAGTGAAACTGAGTGGCATCAGATGAGACACATGGAACTGATTCTTTCCAATTAAATTTTTCCGCCTTCGTCTTCGATATCCTGTAAAAAAAATATCATCCTGTTCCTTGAATCTTCCACTATAAGACGTGTATTTGTTTAAGGTGATAGAATGTCGACAACAGTTTGCGAAAAATTCAGTTCTAATATTGAAGACGTTTGGACTATCCTTGGCAGAATGCAACTCACAAGTTTCATAATTCTTTTTTCTTGTCTCTGTGAGTTTTCGTCGCATTTCAAAATATACATTTCGTAGAGGGAGTTCCACAGAATAGATAGATATTTTTTATTTTACGTTGATGCATAGTTGCAATTCGGAATCCGTATGTTTCGCGAGCATTCCAATGTGTGTTAACATTGCATTCGCTTCACAGGATTTCATTTTCCCTCGTTAATTAGTACCGACGGTATTTGAATCCGCGACTGCAGAAAATTCACGGGCTCGTAAAAAATTGTCTTCTACTCAGGGAATCTGGGTCAATTATATTCTGTGAGACACGATTTCTATACATTTTGCATGGTGCTTCTCGGCATTCGTCGTGCTCGATAGCCTGCGTTATGTGGAATCGACTTTGAAAGTATTCCGCCATCGGCTTTGTAGGTAATTTATGAAACGATGGGTATCAGAATGCATTCATGTTCGATGCATTCGCATTGTGATTTTGACAAAAGGCGGGCACGTATGTCAGCAGTTGTTCTTTGCGTCATCAAGATCAAATGAGAATCGAGTGTCTTTAAGGAACTTGCAAAGCTTTCATATGTATAGTAATCAACAAATACTATGCAGACTATTCTTGAGAAATATCACATACTCTTTTATAATAAAACATATGTTCCATACAAAAATTGCTAGTTGCATGCAATATTTTTTTTCCATAGAAGTGCACTGAAAAGAAGCCTTCATGATTATGCAAGTATTAAAATTCGTTCTTACCTGACAAATCATAGCACCAAAGAAGATATTTTTCAATTAGAACATTATTTCCACCCCACCTTCATTGCTAGTATAAAAATTCTACTATGATACCAATTAAAATCTATTAATTTTGAGGGACTAAGCCTCACATATTCACATTCTGTTATTGAAAAGAATTTAGCAGAGTCGGGAATAAAAGAATTACAAAACGCACGGTACATTCAAGAATTATACATATATCTCCCCTTTAATTAACAATCCAGATCATCAGTCTTCGCGGACATTTCTCTACGACCAGGCATTTACAAATGTGCGATTAAAATGATCGTCCTCCTAACAAAGTGATCCTCAATCTCGCCTGACCAAAATGGAGCGGGAGGTTTCCGACAGCGAAGGGATTTTCTCCAAACGGCTGTCCAGCAGCTGGGCAGAGTTGCCCACCACCCTGAGGAAGAAACAGAAGTATCGTCCAGAGATCCTCTCGCAGTTCGTCGACCCTTCAGACGTTTCTGAGAGCGAGTCGCGGAAGATCGAGCCGAAGCCGTTCACCAACGTGCAGCGGATCGTGCGGAGGTCCGAATTTCTGCGGAAACTGGAGACGAACGAGAACGGTAGGAACGCGGACTACCGAAGAAACGTGAAGATCGAGAGAAGATCCACGCCGGATTATTCTTTCTGCCGCATAGACGAGGACTACAGGAAGCACTATGACGACCACGAGTCGAGGCTGGGCCCCCGGAGGAAGAGCCTGAGCAATCTCATCGGGAAATTCGACTCGAAGAATTTCTCGGATGAAGACCGAAAGACCAACTCGCCGGACAGCTTATTGGTGAAGTCGTCGGAGTCTGACTTGAGCAGCGACGAGTACGGGCAGACAGACGACTCAGGAGCCTTCCTCGAGAAGGCTTCCAATCGCGACAAGGGGGCGAAGGGCGAGCAGAGGAACAGGTTCATCAAATTCTTCGCCAAGGACGATTGCAAGAGGAAGAAGAAGCAGGAGGGCAGGAAGGTGTCACCTGACTCGAGCCAGTTGGACGTGAATAAGAACAACGTCAGGCAGATCTCGAGGGTGTTAGAGTCGAGCAGGAAGGATACGAAAGTGGTACAGCAGAAGTTCGAGTACGAGAACATACCCAGGATCGACATATCGAAATTAGAGCAGAAGCCTTTCATGAGCCCCATAGCCTCGACGATGAACTCGCTGAGCTCCAGCAACTCGGATCGCCCTCATGCTCAGCCGACGATCGAGCAGCTGAGGATGGAAGAGGGTTGCCTGCTGCGAAACTCGCGGAATACGAGTCAGCCCGGCCTAACGAAGAATAACGAGGGACCTGAAACGAAGCATCGCCCGCAGTCTCCCTCTAAACAGAGGCAAAGCGCGGAGGACCTGCAGGTGAACGATCTGATCCAGGACTTCTACGATAGCGATCAGATCGTGGGTCGCATGAGCGGCGAGCGGAAAGTGTCTAAAATGGAGACGATCGCGGAAGAGAACGCCGACGGGAGCAAGCTCAGCGTCCGCGAGATCCTGAAGAGGTTCGAGGAGCTTAGGACACAGAACGAGGCGCAGAACGAGGAGAAGTCCTGTGACAAGACACTCACCACCATACAGGAGACCTTGAAGAAACTCGACGAGAAGGTCAAGAGCTACCAGGTCACGATCCCGATATTCCTGTCCTCGATTAATAAATACTTCGTAAATCTTGCCGGCTTCTCGCTGAGATTCGACATTCGCGTTTACGGCGCTCCGTGAGCTTTCTTTTTCTTCACCAAGGGTAATGAATGATTTAGGTGGACTGGGGGAAATTTTCCGGAGCAATGATCAAGAGTGAATTTCTAGAGTTTTCTGTTCAGTTTCTGTTTCTGATAAAATTGTACATTTTAAAGATTATTAGTTGATGGTCTTCAAACGTTGAGTCTCTTGTAATTTGCAGTATGAGTATTGAATTTATAGAGGAGATTCTCTACAATGTTATAATTATTCAGGTTGTCAAGCAGAAGATCTGAAGTAATTAAATTTGGTCATTTTTTCCCACTAAATAAGCTGCTGGTCATTTTTATGACTTTTTTACTGCGGGTTAACGTAATTGCAATTTATTACTGCCCGAGTAAAGAGTCTTATTGGCTGATATAATGCAGGAAGTCTATAAATATATGCTTCTTAAATTATGTAACATCATTCATCGGTGAGGCATACAAGATGCCTAGCTGATATCGACATTTTTACGAAATATGCATATGACACGTAAGCTTTTTTAATTAGGCAGATATGGTAACTACAAAGTTAGTTAGTAAATTGAAAATATATCGTGCAAGGCTTCCTACGAATTAACAGCTAATTGTCGTTACTTATGCGTTCATTAATTTTATCGTTTTTCTTGTGCAACCGCTCGAATTATTGTTTTAAATTGCACACCTAATTACATGAATACTTCTACCAGAAAATGCTTCAACACTTCTGTATTTTCGAAAAATTTGAATAGGAAACGCATTCTGAATTAGTTTCTTTTATATTTACTAGTAGATTACTTTACAACACAATCTACTTTCATTACCTTCTCCCATATTGTAGGCAAATTTTTCAATTCAGTTCCATAAAATTATTCACTTTCAGCGCGTTATTCATAATAATTTCTTTATCACTGTCAACGCTCCCTTTACTGAACAAAATTTTAAATTAAACTTTACAAATGATGATGAAAAAGTTCGATGGCCAAAGAACTCTTGGATAACTGAACACCCAGCATCCCACTTTCTTCAGTTCTTCCTGTATTATTAAATATGTATGTGCATAATTTAACATTATCCTGGTACAACCTGTCACTAGACGTCCTTGCTTGCTGAACGTTTAAATACCATAAAAGAGAATCAGAAAACGAAATTTTACAAGCATGACGGAAATCGTAGTTGATTGACTCAATTAGCATACGGACCATAAGCCCCTGATACCGTCAGACGTAGTTTTCCTTCGCAACGATTTACGCGCGTATCGCGAAACAGGGTCGTTAACTCTCATGCTTTACAGCCGATAAAAGTTTCTTTTCCGGTTAATCCGAGCCGCTGTGTCCTTGATGACGCCCGGTATCTCGATGCCGTGAAAATCAATTGCCAGACGGTCACTCGTCCAGGAAGACAGTCAGGAAATCGTCGTTACAGGAAAATGCTTATACCGTTGCAGGATGCTATAGCATCGAAATAGAATGCAAAAGATCCCTTTTGATGTAACTTTTACGGGCAGCCCCGTTCACACGCCCCCGCTATTGCGAAGATATTAGCAAAACGTTAGGGCGGTGCGGAGGTACCGTAATTGAAGGCTACGGGTGTAGCGAGCGTGACCATTAAAAAGTTTAAAGAGAATTAATGGTGCCACCTTAGAAGGCATTCTTCGCTGGCCAATTAAGGTTAACGAAGAACGAATTTACGACCTTACGACTCCTGAAATGGTGCATTCTTGGCGTGGCAAGTGTTGACATTACCTATGCATCTTATTGCTAGTGCCCTTCTGTATTCATGAGCTTCAGATTGAAATATTTCAGAAATCTTAGAATAAGTAATTCGTATATTAGAAATTTCATTGGATTTAATACTAGTACGACATATAATATTAAATATCGCTCAAGATGAAAGCTCGCGGATGGCCCATTTTACCTAAAATGCATTCGAGAAATCATATAATGACTTGTGCCACATAAATTCTTCGATTACGTATCAATTACTTGCCATTAAAGTGTGACAGTTACACATGGCGTACTCTGACCCGTGCTCACTGAAATATATAAAACGCAGATGTAATTATAGAACGATTTCTAGATATGGCTAGCGACGGTGTATCATTATATCCGTATAGTTTGACACAGATGCAATGAAATTTATCCCACAAACAGGCCGGTGAAAAGCGTGTGTATCGTTGTTCTTATTAATACTATACCGTAACTATGTGTTCTCCACCGTCTTCCACCGTATCTCGATGCATTAACGATTATGTGGGTCAGGGTCAACATCTGCTTATCCTACTCGCTCAGGTACATTCTGGTTTTGTCAGCAGAGTCTTAGGTATCGATATACTGGCTGTTGCTTTCCGATTTCTTGATTAATAATCGTACAGGCTACTGCAAAAAATTGGATAGACTTTAGGTAACCATCCATCAATAAAAGGGATGACAACAATTATAAATAAGAAAAATGTGTTGTACTATCTTCTGCTTTGAATTACATTGTACGAGAACTGCCAGTCAACTTATGAAAAGACTAGATATCTTCGAAATTCGGGTATTCGATGTTGTTTGAAGTGGATTCGATAGAAAGCAGGAGATTCGTTTTAAAGTTGGGACAAGAAACGAGCAGAATTTTTCTTTATGATTTAAATTCAAAGTAGATTACCTTAATCTCCATAAAAATTGACAGGAGACTAAATATTGCTTTCTTCTCGTATAATAGCTACTTATTACCTCGCAGATTACAGTAAATTGACGGCTGCTTTATTGCAATATCACTCCTGCAATGGCAGCGGGCACGAATCGCCAGTCCGGGGGAAAGAAATGGCAATTTGCTAAATATATGTCAGACGGAGCAAATAATAGTGGTAATCATGCAGGGCTGTAAACTTCAACTTTCACAACATTACGGGCGTTGCAAGACCACATGTGTAACAGAAATAGTATCGATTTTCTTTCGCAAAGCCAATGAATTGCTGCTCTTTCACATGTACTTACAATTTTCATCGCAGTCTTGTAAGATTTCTGAAAGTTGCAGAGACAGTTGTACATATAGCATAGCGTTTTCTAATGTAATCTTTTTGATAAAGATTGTGGCAATTAGAGAAAATGATAAGCGACTTGGACTCAGATAATAATGTTGTCAAACATTCACATATCCAAAGGAAAATTGAAGTCAACTTATTTTTTTAATAAGGCACTTGAAAAGATTTTGTAACTACGCTACCTATCACTTTAGGGTGTTTAAACCGTCTAACCTTTTTTGTTCTTTTCTTTTACACTAATGAGACTTTATCCCGTAAATATTAAATATTGAATATTTAATATCGAATATTCAATATCAAATATCTAATATCAAATATCAAATACTAAATATTAGATATTGAATGTCAAATATCAAACAGTAAATATCAGATATTAAATATTAAATTTGAAATATTGTATTAAAGAGTAAAAATTCTCCTAAACGCATTTTCTTTGAGTCCAAATGGTGCAGCGTTCATTCACGTTTGAGGAAATCTTTTGAAAATGTTTGAATAACTCTCACACTTCAATTTCAAAAAGGATGAAATGCTGCATTGAACAGTAAAAACTTGCAGGCTACGATATTGATGATCGCAAAGCAATCGAGTAGATCCTTTGTAACTTGTTCGTTTTCAACTTCAGCCGAACCGTTTTATCGGTAAAGGGCAGAAGATGATGCACGAAGCTCACTAATCGTATTATTCGCCACATTCCTACGCTGGATCTCGATCGCGTGCAGGGAAACCCGTTCTCTCCTCGGCGAGATCGATCGTCGGATCCGAGATATCCCGCGACGGTGTCGGTGAAAAGCAGGAAACGGGAGTCAAAAGAGAAAATGAATAATAGGAAAGGTCGAGAAACCTTTCTGTAAATCACTCGCCAAGTTTTACGCCAGCAATCCAGAAGCCGGTCGAACGATAATTACTTTTCGATCGCGATAAACGAACGGAAGCAGCTCGTCAACGAAAACTGAAACTCAGACTTCTTCACAGTCCGAATCGAGTGATGTTTAACGTGTCAGTCAGCCAGCTTGCTTACGGGAAATGGAAAGCGGGTGGTTTAATTACCGACAATATTTAATTGCTGATACGACACTTACGATATACTCCTACTTATTTGTGGCGACGTGAAAGAAGATATCCAGGATTCTATCTGGCACTTTCTTAGGAAAGAGTGAAACGATTTCCTTTGCTCCAGTTCGAGGCTTTTTCTCCTTGTGAACGGTGTGAAAGTTCAATCTCTCGTCTTTCAGAAAATGGTCGGTTTGCTTGAAAATTACTCTCGCTTTCTTGGTGGTCGAGAAACTCCGCTGTGCCCTTAATGATGCAAACTGAACATTTCTAATTATCATCGAAGATATCGAATGCTGTATCATCAAATCTGAAAGCTCTGTACACTCAACAACAAGACTAGATTTAAATGAAACGAAACTCACGTGAATCTATTAAAATAAAGTACTGCACTTTGCCTCAATTAGCTCTATCAAAATTGTACATTTTAGTTTACGAATCAGATAGCTCAAGTTCTAGGAAGCAAAAGTAGCTTTTACTTTCCTCACGTCCTATTAATCAGCCTCCCATTACTCTACTCTTTATAAATCTACAGCTTCTTCTTATAGAAACCAATATTTCAATTTTAAATAGATAAGAGCTGCAATAATGCTGGTTAACTGCTACAGGGTGAATGAATTGTCATGTTTGGATTGCAGATCGACCAGAAGCCGCTGCACAAGTCGAGCCATCACGAGAATCACGTCTCCCAGATCACAAAATCGATCCAGTCGCAGGCGAGTCACGGTTCTTCGAATCACGTGCAGTCCCACGGTCAGCCTAATCACGTTATCTCGAACCACGAGAACCACGTGCCTACCAGTCGTGTGCCGAACCACGTGTCGGCGACGAACCAGACGAACCATCAGAAAAACCAGCAGAACCAGCGACTCAGCCCGAACCAGGAATGGCGGCAACCGGAAGACAACGGCAGGCTGCAAGAAGATGGCATTTACGAGAGCGGGCCAGTCGTCAACGATGGAAAACACTCTCTTCTGCAGTACGCCATGCTCAACTTCAGACAGAGCACGGAGAAGTAAGCTCTCCTTTCCATTCTTCTTCGTTCCAAATTTGTGGTCTCTGCCTTGAATGACGTATTCAATATTAGGGGAATATTTTAGGGAAGCATAGATGTTTTAGCAGGAAGATTTATTTTTATATAGTACGAAGAGTTATTACTCGCGTTTTAGGCAGTTTCAAAGAACTTAAAAAGCTCAGCAGAGATTTCCTAATCCAAATAGTTAACTCCCATTTTGGTATTTCGATGATCCAGATCATCGAATAGTTTGTTACTGTTGCGAAGGCCGAAGATTACTTAAGCAGTAACCCAATTAATCCCCTTCTTTTGTAAACTATTACACGCTCTCCCAGACTCGGAACAGCAAGTTCTTACAAATATTCTTGCACCGGGGAACAGAATCCCGACCGAGACAAAAGCGCTTTTACCAAACCCAGCCGTCCCGTCGTAATAAGAGGGAAATTAATGTTAAAGTCTAATTAGCAACTGTTACGCAAGAAACGTTAGTTGTGCCGTGTTGAGAAAGCATAACGTGCCGCGGTTCTCAGAGTAGCATCGACCATCTTGGTGAACGCGCGGCTAACGAGTGCTCCTCGTCTCCTTTGGGCATCATTCAGCGTCTAGCGAGTTACCGTTTCGAAGCGTTTCATATCGTGCCTTCTACGAGCAATCGATTTGCCAAAGTTGGATCCCTTTCGTCCGATGGATCTGTAAACAAACGTTTGACCCGAGGAAGCTGCGCAGTGCGACGAGAAAGATTGAATATAAAACAAGGACACTCGATACTGGACGTAATCGTAGATGTCCAATTTGGACCACTGCGTCGATAATCGCGAGTTCGACTCGCGTATTCACTTTACACGGGATATGAACATGGGACAGCGTTGTGGCGCCGAGTGTTGTGCAAAATTGGAAAGCAAAAAAGGGTTTGTTAACATTCATCGTCCCTTGAAACTCCCGCGACATGATTCTTTTCGGGGACTAGCTTCTCTTTAAACTGAAGATTAATGGCTATGTTGAGAGTAACGAGAGTTCTTACGAGGCCATTTTGAAATAGATTCATGAGAATCGTGTCACGCAGGGCATCGAATCTTCTTGTTCTCGTTGCCAATCTTGTTCCTTCTTGCTCTACTTTTTATATTGAAGAGAAACAACGATTTTATTTGAATTGGATCAAGAATCTTTAAATGTAGCGTTGAAATGATGTATTCAAGTACGATTTAAAAACGAAGCCCCACTTTCAACCATTTAACAGAGTGGTTTAATAAATAAAATAGAATACTAGCCTCTATTAAAAAGGATCTCGATGAAAGTACCTACTTCTGTTGTTGATTAATATCAGGCAGTATTGAACAGCAGTAAAAAGAAGTTACAAATACGTTAGTAAATAGAGTATAAAAAGTGTATACGTAAAAACGATAACGAAGCAGCCAGAGTACAGGGAGTCGAGTTAGAGAATGATCATTAAGACACCTAACTAGAGTGGAGGTTTCCTAAACACGACTTTGACAAGCGACGACCACCCAGCCAGTACTCTGAACGGGACTTTTTCCTCCCCTGTATCCATCCTGCAATGGAAATTCCGTTTACGACCTGCTACTCTTCCAACGAGACGTCGTCCGTTTTGGGAGACCATTACCTACGTCACCTCCAAGTCCCGTTCCTTCGATAAATTGATCCAGACAGTCTGCTTTCGCAATTAGAACTACCACTGAGAGGCATCTTAGATCTCCAAGGCAGGGAGAACAGTGCCAGAAGGTTCTACGGAAGAAAATGTGACGCGAGGATTAAATGACACGTTCTTTTCGACAGATTCGAAATGCTGAAGACTGCAGACGGCTCTATAAGCGGCTCCCTTAAAGTCATCGAGTCTCTGAAGAGCAAGAAGAAGAACAAGAAGGGCAAAGGTCAACAGGATGGCGCGGAATGGACTTGGAAGGAGCAGGTGGATCTCGTCAAGTACTCACCTGTCCCGATAGAGCAAAGTCTGCTGAGGCTAGACCCAGAACTGAGTAGCTTGTCCGTGAAATGTTTCCTCTGCCTCATGCGGTACATGGGTGACCAGCCATTGCCTCCAGACACTAGCGAAGTCAAGTGTGTCTATACTGTTCTGATGGTGAGTCACAGTCCACACGAGTTAAGGTGTTTCATGATTTTCTGTGTCTATTCCGCGTCGTGTCAGGTAACTTGATGTAATTGGGAGTTTAATGAGAAATGTGGAGCATGTAAAGAAGCACACATGCAAGGCGTGGAGTTATCTATGTAGAGTATCAATGGAACTCGTAGCTGATTTCTTTTAGAAGATCCAAAGTCCTTTAAGGTAGATCTTTATTTCAACTCAACCAGAACTCTCTTCATCTAAATTTATTTCTTTATTTCAATTAATTTTTAGAAGGCTTTGTGTCTCCGGGTTAAAATAAAAATGTGGGGTAATGTTGATATGCGGTACTAAAGAGTTTGGGGATATAATAGTGATTTCATGGTGTAGCTACAGTAAAAGTGATTTCTCTCTAAATCATGTCATCAGTCTTCATAATATTCTCTCGATGGAAAGTAATTCGATCACTTTGTAAACGATGCATGAAAATTTCATTTTTTCTAATAACATCACTTTCCATCACTGTAAGCAAAAGAAGGAATGATTTCTTTAATCCATCATTTACGAAACATCTCTCATAATCAAGAAGAACCTCGACAAATTTCATATGAACGAGACAAGAAGAATAGATCCGTTGCTTTCATTCACTTTGAATCAGACACTAAAAAAGTGAAAACCCCCAAAAATTCAAATTTCAACTAAATCCAACATCATTGAACTACCCATTCCTCTACCCGACTCAACATCCACCCATCTTCCTCAAAATCTTAATTTCTAAACACCATCCGATCCAGTTCAAAACAAAATTCCTGCCACCACTAACACCTACAATTACCCGTTAATTCCTCCGACAATTACCAAGAGTGAAACCATCGCTTTCTCTTTTCTCGCTGATGAATCTTCAAGCTACTGCAACTTTGACTATTTCGTACACGGACATGAATCCCTTGAAAACGTTCTTGCTATATTCCATCCAACTACATCATGAAAGAACTAACTTATTACATTTAAAATAATATCAGAATTAAAGAAAATACATAAGCGACCTGTACCTTAAAAATATATTTTCTACAATTCATCTGGCTACGAGGTACAAAGGTCATCCTCCATGATTTAAAGAACATCATTCTAACAGTGCAATCTCCTTGCAGCATTGTCACGAGTACGAGCTACTCCGAGATGAAATCTACTGCCAGCTGATGAAGCAGACCACCAACAACAAGAGCCCCAATCCCGATAGCTGTCAGCGTGGTTGGAGGATCTTCAGCATCGTCGCCGCCTACTTCAACTGCAGCGACGGCCTCAGGCCTTACCTGACCAAGTACCTCGAAACAGCGGCGTACGATAAGAGAAGGGCTTATCACGGGACCGCCACTGTGTGCCTGCAGAACCTCAGGAAGACTGTCAAGTACGGAGGAAGAAAGACCGTGCCCAGCGTCGACGAGATCATGGCCATCAGCGCTGGCCGAAACGCGAAGAGACAGATTTACAGACTACCAGGGGGAACTGAGAGGGTCATCAATACGAAGTGTACGACGGTTGTGCAGGTGGGTATTTTAGAATAATTATTTTAACTGAGAATGAGGTAGAAATTGCTATAATACGAGATTCATAATCCAATATAGAAAATTTCATAGAGTATTAAATGGAAGGAATATAAATTATAGCAGGGCACTATTATATAAACCCTTAATTTTCTATCAATGAGATTTTTCATATCTTAATAAGTACTCCAGTGTTTTATATAACAGTTGCTCTTCTTCTTTCGATAGGATGTCATCGAAGAGATGTGCAATATAATATCCGTAAGAAGCCCTCACGAAATGGACGAATTTTCACTATATTGCATCGTCGATGGTGATGCGTTCACCATGCCACTGGCGAGAGATGAATATGTTCTGGATGTAACGACGGAACTCCATAAGTATCATCAAGTCTTCTATCTAATATTCTGCAGGTACTTCAACCTTTTCTAACTCTAATATTATACATAGTTAGGGCAAGGACGAAGCAAGTCAATCCCTTCAGTCATTATCCCCAATTTTAATCCAGTTTAGAAGTTAAATTACTTGTTAGTACATGAAGAGCCTCACAGCTTTGAAACGACGGGAAAGCATAATGCAATTTATTTCAAACCTAGATCCGTCTGGTACTACCCTCTCAGACTAGACGCACCGCTGTACATAGAAGTTGTGTTCAACCAAATCGCTCCAGACTACTTGGAAGGCCGTCTACTTGTTCTGCCTGGGGAACATTTACCTCAAGAAGTCGTGGTAAGCTTCTTCTTCTACTGTACAAGCTTCAACTGTGTGGTTGAAAGATTTGGAGCTCGACAGTGTTCTTGAAAGTAGAAAACGAAGTATCTGGTTAACCTTGATTCGTAGACCAACCTTCTCACAGTAATTTATTATTTTCTAATTTAGTAATGGAAGTGAATTGTACTTCATGTACTCCATAAATACTTCGACCGATCGTTTCAGTGAATGCTATATATTTTATTACACAGATTCTCTGAATTTCCCATTTCAGTATGACATGGCGCAGATAGCAGCTCTCCTACACAGGGCAGCGGACATGGCGCACGAACCATCTACCAAGGAGATCAAGTATCTATTACCTATGCCAGTGCTCAGTTTAAGGGAACCAAGGCCCCAGCAATGGTCGAACATGGTTCAACAAGCGTGGAACAACGTGCAACACAACACGGTGGCTGCTTGTAAAGCGCAGTTTCTTGGTGAGTGTTTTAATATTTCGTGGTCATTGCATATTCGAAGCTCAGATTCATTTGGCTGCTCCAATTAATTATTTGCTCCCACGATGTTATATTCATAGTGAAATATAGTGAAATTTTTTCTTCGATGGTGTTCTGTACTCGCATAAAGTAATAAAGAATATGGCAATGGCATGTGGACGTCCCGCTACCGACATAGCTAGGATTAGGATCGTAGCTTTAAGTCCTTTATATCCGGTAATATGATTCTCGACCCCCTTTAAGAATAAGTTTTCTTCACAGCATTGTCCTCCCGTAGCGGGACTCGGTCGTCCGTATTTCCGCACAACCGTGCCCGCTTTCGTTTTATAGTTTAACTCCGGTAATATGCATTAGCTTTCAATATTTTAGACAATAGGCAAAGGTCCCGACATCTGGTCGGCCACCGGTCTCGTCCGCGCGGTACTACGGTGTACTAAATAACCGGGTAATAAAACCCGTACCGTCGATAGACATTCACGAGGTCAACGCGGCCAAGCTAATCCTCGACCGCGCACGTTTATGAGTTTCACGTGTACATACGCATCACCCTGCTAAGGAACCTTTCCCGCTGGCCCGTTCCTGGCGGGGGTGCAGAAGGTGCCCCCGCACTTGGGCGGCCAAACCCAGGGGCGGCCGTGGGCCGTTTATCATATGTAAAAAATTTTCTAAAAAGAATGATATTCGAAGTTCTTTTGCATGATAAATGTTCAAAACTATGCATATATAGATATACAATTAAACTGAAATATAAAAGACACTGCATATTAAATTCTTAATTAAAGAATATTAAATTAATAAGGACGGTAAAATTGTTTTTGCACCTGGACGGCCAAAACCCAGGAACGGCCCTGCTTTCCTGTCCCACGACTCCCTCGAAAATGTAAGGACGGTTCCTTGACTTCAAAACTATGCCAATAGAAAATTATAATTTGTAACCGCCCACTCTGTCATCTAACCAATCAGCGAAAATCCTAGCTTACCTGGCGAGGATATTCTAGTCTAGACACTCATTTTTGAAGGTGATATTTGGAAATTAATTCTGGAAAACCTATCGCACCTACAGGGCAGGGGTTTTGCACACATATTTAGAAACTTTAATACCGCAGTGTGAAATCACCATTTCGTATAGCACAATTCCACTTGCATATCAGTTACACATGTTCTGTTTTGTTAATATAATTTTATTGTTACTGTTCCTTCTACATCTGTTTCAATCAATTTATCTCAATTTATATCAATTTATTCTCTTTTACCACGGTAAATCGACGAAATAGGTGCACATTGCAACACAGTGTTGGTAAAAATCAAGACGGAGATTTACGCCCTCCGTTGACTCGACTCTCTGTAGTTTAGTCTCATTGTGGAACATGTGCTCGTAAGCTCCGGTCCAATCGGTGCGCGAACAATGGATACAAGAAAACCAATTGAATTGGAACCAACTATATTGGTTTCATTTTTATTTCAGAAATCTTGTGGAAATGGCCGCTATTTGGATCCAGTTTCTTCGCTGTGAAGAGGGTGCCCGAAGGGAAGGAAAAGGGTGGCGGTCACATGTTGGCGCTCAACAGACATGGAGTGCACTTTCTTGATTTAATCACTCACGTAAGCGATTTAGTATTTCACAGAAATCGTTTCTCACACATTTTTCATTAATATTATCTATTTGGGAAACTCTTTGATTTAAAATTATACTATCAAGGAATCTTCAGAATTCTGAGAGAGTTGAGAAATTACTGTCACAGTTTCAGAACGTACAAAAATAGAAAAGTTCTTATTATCGAGGTCCTAGTTATTTGATAGGTATATGAATTTTTACATTAAATCTGTTTCATTTTATTATTACAAGCTTTTATTTAGCTTCACTTGTGAGTTTGTTCGTTAGTTAGTTTATAAGGATTAAATCTTGTAAGCTAATTTTGACCCACTTCCACATGTCCGATCGACTTGAAATTTTGCATACATACGTAGTTTCGATGAAAATACCTACAGGGTCAACATTTTATCCTGCAACCCGCGCTCGCGCGAACAGGTAAAATAGCAACAGCGCCTAACGGACGCATTCCACTATAAGCATGCACCGTCCCGGCGTTCGGAGAGCTGCCAGCGTTCTAATGCTGTTTAATGTGATTTAATGCTGTTAATGCTGGACAGCAGATCAGTTCTGAGCTTCGAGAATTTTGGGATGGTGTCTTTCAAATTAACATCGCACAGAGCTATTAAAAGATATCGGAATGCAATTTGGGCTGAAAAACGAGGAAAAATTATTCCCTCTTAATGATGGATAATTTGACATATTTTACGTTTACTCCATTTTTTAACCAAAATTGTTGTAAAAAGCTTTTGCAAACTGTTTATTTGATACTGTATTTAATGCTGTTTTCAAAAATCGTGGTTTTGATAAACAATAGACTAGTTGTTTCTGTATCATTACTTCCATAAATTGAGAAATTAAATTTTTATTCAATTATGTGTTAGTTCTGCAGACCTCAGAAGCTATTGTTCTGGTTTTCTTTTTATGATTTTATCCTTCATGCAGTGCATACCTAAATCAGATGTAAGGGGTACCTAATGGGACGTATCTTTGATTGTAGCGGTACCTATTTGAATTTTTTTCTAGAATTTTTGTGTCTGAATGTTTTACCTACTCAACGCCACGCCTATATTGGCTTCCGTTAATGTCATTTTTTAGAACGATGCGCCATTATTGTGACTTTTACACGCAGGTGACGAAAAATCTTAAATCATAAAAGGGTATAGCGTCGCGGTCAACTCTGTCGCAGCTAAAATTGTTCAAATTGAGACGGGTACGAGATCAGTCGACATTATTTTCAAACCTCATTACAGTAATCTGGGGTGCGAGTGGTAAACCGATCATAAAAGCGGAGCGCGCGGCTCGATTACCTGGGCGGGGAAATTCCCAATACCTAGCTCAGTGAGGTCCAGGTGGGCGGTCCGGGGACGCTAGCCTCCATAGCGTCTTCTACGTGCAGCGTGGAACGGGGTGCTCGAAGCCAATGAAGCGGCGGGCATGCCACGAATATGGAAACTTCTATGTAGTAGTGTCCGTGTAGGCTCGTACCCTTAAGGCACGGTTAAACATGTGCAATGCACGTTGCAGAACACCGTTACAAGGGTCGATTTTTATGGTTCGGCGCGCAACGTTGGACCTCGTACCGTAGCAAATTTTAAGTGTTCGGGGCGCAATGCGCGCTGTTGCACATGTTTAACTCTGCCTTTAAGGTGAAGTTCCACGGCGCGTGGCTTGTCGACTCGCCGATCCTTTATTTGTACATATTTTGGCAGCATTTAAAAAAAATTTAACCAGAGGCTTGGCTAACAGTGCGGGAATCCTGAGGCGCGCGACGAGCCTGGTTTCAAGTCCCGTTTTTTCCTTTTCGTATAATATTTAAATAGGTACAAAAATTACTCCATTAGTACGTTTATTACGGTTACTTTCCTTATATTTATTCTCTTTTTATTACGTTCTTTGCTCGTTCTGGTCATCGTTCGGACTACGAAATGTCTACTCCTTTTATAATTTGTATTGTTTGTGTAAAAGTAGTCCGATTTGCAGGATATTTGTGATCATTTTAATTGTGAGAACGCCAGGAATCCACTAGTGTTACTTTCATATCGATACGACGAAGAATAAGGAATTTCTTAATACGCTGTAATGAATATTTCACCCTCGACTGTGTGTCGCCGACCTCGATTCGTTGCGGTCGGCCAAGAATTCATACCTGTTTCAGAAATAAAATAATTCTTTATACTTTATCGTATCGATATGGAAGTGATACCGATGGTTTCGTTACGTTTTTCAAATGAAAATTATACCAAATTTCATGTAATTCGGACTATTTTTAACGAAGTTATGGAAATCAATTTATTATGAAGATTCCTTAATTACAATCCGATTTGTGTCGTTTTTGGACCATTTTCATGGGAAAAACATAAGGAAATGATCCGCGTCAGTTTCGCCAAGATCCGGTGCGAAATGTACAATTTTAGATTCGCCACGTCTTAGGGGGCAACATGATACGGCCCCCCTGGTCTCGAGGGTCGAAGTCCTCGAAACCCATCGAGGCACGGCTTATTTATCCTTGGCTGCCAGGATCGCTGCCAGGCTCGTCGCGTGCCTCAGACTTATCCGCACTCTCGGAAATCCTGAGGCGCGCAACGATCCTGGTTTCAGCTATAGTTTTCTCCTTTTCTAACTACCTTTTCTGTCTCTTATGCAAACTCTTCTGGATTCGAGGCTTGCGCGCGGCCACGAGCGTGGCGCTTTCTGGCGCGCGGTCAGGACTCTGATGCTTCCTTGCTGCGCGCCACGCAAGAGCGTGGGTGAAAAATTTGACCTGCATCACGAAAATCAGAAGGCTACACCCCTTCTTCAACACATCTTGCATATTACATCTCTTCATCATTTATCTTAGATATAATATCACTTGCATACCGTTAAGGAACTAGTTCTTGATCAGGCACTAATTTTTGATCAGTTCATGAAATAAATCGTTCTTTTGAGTTTATGTCAATAAATAATTGTTTGAAATAATTACTAACATAAAAATTGATAATTAAAAAATATATGTGTTGTCTGTGAAAGCAATTAATATTGTTAGTTTTAGATGATCAAAAACTAGTTCCTAGTCACCTTATTATTCCATACCTTATAAATAATTAAATTATATAGTTATTTTCAACTTTTTACAATTTTTCCTTGAAGTTTAAACATTAATTCAACTTTTAGTATAAAAAAAGTCTATGGTTTAATGTTTTATTAGGTTAAAAATAAATATTAAAGCGGGAAACCCTCTAAACTGATCAGAAACTAGTTCCTTAATATGTTATGTATTTATTTGTCTATCAATGTTAGTTTTTATATTAAAACAAGCAGTGACATGGTAATTATTGCCGTTGATAGTAATAATTATGACCGTCACAACAGTGAATTGTTAACTGCAATTTCATTTCCCATCGCATTGCCGGGGAAGCATGTGGAGTCGGCGTAGAAATGAGAGCCCGAACTCGCTGTCTCTAAGTAGTGATGGGTACGATCTTCTGGCCCGCGCGAAGGAGCGCCACGATCCGGCTTCACGTACTTTTCCGTGCCGCGCGGCGCGAAGCGGCGGGCATACAACGGATGAGGAAAACTCTAGTTGTGTGCGCTTCGGTCCTAAAGGTGATGTACCACGGCGCGTGGCTTGGCGAGTCGGCTCGGCCAGTCCAGGATCGGCGAGTCGACAAGCCACGCGCCGTGGAACTTCACCTTAAAGGCAGAGTTAAACATGTGCAACAGCGCGCATTACGCCCCGAACACTTAAAATTTGCTACGGTACGAGGTCCTACGTTGCGCGCCGAACCATAAAAATCGACCCTTGTAACGGTGTTCTGCAACGTGCATTGCACATGTTTAACCGTGCCTTAAGGGTACGAGCCTACACACACACTACTAGAAGTTTCCATATTCGTGGCATGCCCGCCGCTTCATTGACTTCGAGCACCCCGTTCCACGCAGCACGTAGAAGACGCTATGGAGGCTAGCGTCCTCGGACCGCCCACCTAGACCTCACTGTCCTAGCTCTTTGCGACGTTAATTTGAAAGAGACCATCCCAAAACTCTCGAAGCTTGCGCGTCACTGCTGCCCAGCGGTCGCTGACAGCTCTCCGAAAGCCGGGATGGTGCCTGGTTGTAGTTGAATGCGTCCGTGAGGCGCTGTTGCTATCTTACCTGCTCGCGCGAGCGCGGGTTGCAGGGTAAAACGTTGACCCTGTACAATATTTTCATGTCTCCAACCTGATTATGGAATCAGGAAAGCAGGTAACGGGTTATCCTCTCGCTAGAGTCTTCAAAGGCAATGCCGCCGATGAGCCGTGCCTCGATGGGTTTCGAGGACTTCGACCCTCGAGACCACGGGGGGCCGAACAATGTTGCCCCCTAAAAAGTGACAAATCGAAAATTCCACATTTCCCTAATTCCTTAATTCCTAATTTCTATAATTCCTTATGTTTCCCCGATGAAAATGGTCCAGAAATAACACAAATCGGATTGTAATTAAGCAATCTTCATAATAAACTAATTTCCATAACTTCGTTAAAAATAATTAAATTTACATAACATTTGATATGATTTTCATCGGAAAAACATAAGGAATCCATCGGCGTCACTTCCACATCGATACGATAAGGTATAAAGAATTTTTTTTCTGAAACAGGTATGAACCCTCGGTCGACCGCAGCGATTCGAGGTCGGCTCCCCGCGGTCGAGGGTGAAATATTCATTTCAGCGTACAGTAAATACTCGTTAGCAGCCCGACGAACGGGGCTGGCGGCGGGCTCTTAACGCGACTGGACACTATTCCGCGCGGCCACTGGCGCGAGTGAGAAAACCCAATGAGTGAGCGAGAGGAAACGAAAGAGTCGATACGAAGTTGCCGTCGGCTACGAAATGGTGGGAATAGTCGCTGGGCTGCTAACGGATGGTAGAAACGGGCTCCTAACGAGGATTTACTGTATTAAGAATTTCGTTATTCTTCATTCTCTATTGTGTCGATATGGAAATGACACCAATGGACTCCTGGTGTGCTTTTGATTAAAATCATACCATATGTCATGCAAATAGGACTGCTTTCATATAAGGAATATAAAATGCTTGTGTAATTAAAATTCTGGAACACTAAAAAGCATAAAATAAATTAAAATGAAAATAAATTTAAAAACAAGCTGTTATTATAAAAATAATTTTGTTATCGGCCTAAATGACTGCCTTAAACGAATTCCCTCATATGACCAAAAATAAAAGCGTGGGGCGTAAATATTGAAATGCTCTTTTTATATAAAATATTTATAATGCTTTACGCAGTTTAATACGTTACTTTTCGCATTCTGCTAGAAATTTTTGTCGCACAAGTGTCGGACGCCAGTAGGCGCCAACAGTACCGGGAAGTCAACATGTGTCGGACGCCAATAGGCGTCAACAGTACCGGGAAGCCAACATGTGTCGGACAGTAGTCGAGTCAACAGTAGTCAAAGGGTTAAGGCAGTCATTTAGGCCGATAACAATTTTTTTTTCTTTTTTTAGTACATTGTAATAAAAGCTTGTTTCTAAAATTTTTTACTTTAATTTATTTGTACCATCTCTACCCAAAAGTTCTTCAACTATTGAACACTGATATTTTTTTACGTTATTAAAGTTATACTCTAATTCTAATTCCTGGAATTATACCTCCCACCACGAATACGTGAATAATTGGAGTCCTTGAAAACATTTACAGGAAACGCTGCACCACTACCCCTATTCCGAGGTGATCTCCACAAGGAAAGTGAAATCCGAGGAAGGAACCCTTTACCTGGACATGAAGTGCGGGAATCTGATGCAGCAACGTATCACGAGGCTCCAAACCGAGCAGGCTCACGAAATCTCGCGACTGATTCGACAGTACATCACCATGGAGCAAAGGACAAGCAACACCCAGGGCGCTGGTATCGGTTTTGGTATGAGATAAAATTCTCGTCCAAGACCAGCCACGTCCAACGTTTGTTCGTTCAAACATCCCAGCAGAGTACATTCCTTGTCATTAATTAATGGAGCACGAAATGCTGTAAATACATATTTAGAGGGATGAAAATGATGTGGGGAAAGGGAACAAGGATTTTCATTGGCCTGAAGGGGATGTCCTGTTCCTAAGAAGTCTCTCAACTACGAACGATATGAAAGCTTGGATCAGAAGCCGCTTTTTACGCCTGGGAAAGAAATTTCACTTGTTTTAACGAAAAAGAGAAATGAATTGAGCTGCTGAAGTAATAGAAGGAAAGTCGAAGAAGAAAATTGTCGATAACGCCTGGACAACGGTTTGCCAACCGTGGTTCAGAAAGATTGTCACTAACGTGTCTGTTTTACTGTCTTATTATTTATTTATTAACGAAGCAGGGGATTGCGAAGATTTTACGGAACGATTTGGATGAGATTTCTCGCGAGGACACGCAGAAAAGGCGGAGAATTCGTTTTAAATGACTTTCGATTTGTAAATATGTGCTAGAAAATTGTAGCAGCGAGAAAGCAGAGGAATGGGAACGGTCTTAATTAAGAAAAGGAGATAAATGAAACGAAGGCACTGTCGATGACTTCTACAAAGTGTTATACGCGTTTTCTTCTCGTTTTAAACATTCCTTTTTCACCGATCAGAAGAAATTAATGTACAGTTCAGAAAACTGTCAGGCGAGTGCTTGAATCTCGAGCGAAAGGCACATTATTAAGAAGATTGCATCTGGGTGGACGTATCGTTGAAGAACTTAAAATATTGTTTCGTAAGGTGAAAAGACGATCCAGTTACAACCGCGTCGCTTCTTTAACAAGATCATCTTCTTCGTCAACGTGGATGAATTTTGTACGTAGGTATCACTGGTCCTTGGCGTGCAGAAGAACGAGGAAGAAGAGGAACCAATGCTCAAGTATCTAAGCAATTACTCTCGGCTCTGTAAATACGCGTTTAGAAACGTTTAGAAAAAGGGAAGAAGTTTCGTGAAAGGTCGAAGGGGAGGACGACGGTCCTGTTAAACTTTATAAGAATCTTGATCGTTGCTCAGCAAGAGCAGGACACGTCGATACTCTCAGTCGATGGTGTCGTCTTCCGATTGATTTCTTTTTCTTCCCACTCGTGACGATGCGTTTCTTCTTGTAACACGAAGAGATCGTCGATCATGCTTCGCAAAACGATGGTCTTCAATGGCTAAGTATAAAGTAATATTGAAGTTTCAGCGTTGGGTACAGTCGTTTATTTATACAATGCAGAAGTAAGAAAAAGAAACAATACGGTACGCGAAAGATTTTTATGTAAATCCGATTAAAAGACTAATCATTAACGAGTATGTTCTGAAGACTAACGAACCTACGGTTTTATATATATATATATGTTATCACAAGGAGAATATTATTAATAATTGTATGTATGCGTAATGATGTGAACGGAGGTGTTAAACTTTATATTAAAATTTCTACTTGTACGGACACTATTGTGTTTGTAGTTTGACTATTCCGTTCCCCTTTTTTCGTGATGTATATTCAGCGAGATTACGATAACTATGTCGAGAAACAGTATGAATTAATTGCAGAATGGGAGAGAATATCTTTAATTTTTTATGATTTTCTATGATTTGAATTGTGTATCGTTGTCCTATGATTATCATTCTAGTTTCAATCACTAGAATGTAATGAGAATACATTTTTTGTATTATTGATGATTCACGTGGGTCAACAAGTAAAATGTTCATGAAGGAGTAAAGCATACTACTCGATTCAGTATTGAAATAAATTAGAGGCAAGAGAGGATGAAACTTTAAAAAATAACATATCTGCTAATTTTCTAGAATTGTATATTGCAATTTATCTTTCCATCAGTTCTTAATGTTAAGTTGAAAACTATGCAGCTCTCTTACATTGGCACGAATGACAAATGCTTTTCTAATTTCTTCCAGCAGTAAATATTAATCGACATTAAAGGGCAGTGATTAAAGATAGCAAATTGTTTATGAAAAAAAACGTACGAAAACTGCGCGATAAGAGTAATTAAATACCTAGAATAACGGTCTTATAAGGCTATCAAAAACATACGATACTAATAAAAAGAAAAGAAGACTCGAGACTTCAACTGCTTCGAGACTGCAATAAAAGTTTCACACCAATCTGAAATTTGTATAAAGTCAAGATACTTTTCTTCAAGACAAGTCATTTGTTAATTACTAGTTTTTACACATGAACCGTCAGTTTCTCGTGGGACTGGAACCAGGTGTTTTCATCTTCGTTTCCTGGGGCCAGTTGCTGGCAGTGTGTCGAACGTATCCAGGATCAGTCGGCGAAGATGGTGACCGAAGCCCGGGTGTCTGTGTTCCTGTGCTGGCTGTTCGAAGTGCTCCGAAACACTCTTCGAGCATCTCAATTTCGTCTTTGGTTTTCTCATAAGCCTTAACATAGCCTTTCGATGGCGATGGGACGTTGAAAGAGACGTCGCGATTCTTTCTCTGACTCCTTGGCGATGATCCTCGCATTCGAATGGGCACATTATCGTACTGACTGATGTCAGAATATCTGTAGACGTAAAAAATAAACAAAGAAATATAAACAGTATCCAGATGAGGATTATAATTCATTCTTGGTAGACAAAGCAAACACTATTCTTTATTTACTATCTTTTCGCTTATACTTTTACGCAACCTGCATTTGAATTAAAAATGTCACTGAATCACCCTGTACAAGTTGCAACGTACATACCTGTAAGCGTCAACGGCGTCCTCAACATCGTGCTCGACCTTCATGATCTTCACTCCAGGATTTACAATTTTGGCGAACATGCTCTCACTCCTCTTGTCCGTTTCAATTGGAAATCGAGGCGTGTCCACTTCATCCGCGGGACGTTGATAAATATCGCGAGCTTTGTACACCACCGTGGGCATCTCCATTCTGTGCTCCACCTTGTAAGAGTCCCTCCTTCCATTTTTCTCAGAGTCTCGATACCTCTCCGAGTCTCTCAGAGCTCTCCCATTTTCAAAGTTCTGCGAATGCTCCCTCGATTCTCTGTCGCCACGAACGAAACTTTCGTGTTCCTCGTGCCTGTGCATGTCTTTGGGGTACTGACTTGGAGAACGATCCTGTCCCCATTTTCGAGGGTCTTCAAACGGCTCCTGGGGCGAACTTTTCTGGTGTTGCTCCTCCACCTTGTCGAACCCATCGTTGGTGTTACCACTGCCGTCCTTTTTCGAGGCTTTGGGGCTACTTGCTTTTGGGGATTTCGATTCCTTGTCTGTGCTTACGGTTACTTGTCGCTTGGCTGTGACATTTTATGAAGGAAGATTTATATATCCAGATGATTGAAATTCTTTTAATGAGACTTTATGTAAAGGATGAAGAGAATGGAGGGCTACTTGATTCCTCATTCATCACGTGACACCACTCTTCCAACGTGGTGCCAGGAAAAAGAATCGATATAGAGGATTGTCGTAAAAAGGAAAATGAAACCACAACTGAGTTTAGAATAAATATTCTGAAACGCCAGATAAAAGTAACTAATAAATCTTTGCAGCATTAATTTATATGAACTTTGAATTTAAAATTTCGTTGCAATGTTTCACCTCAGATAAGAGAAATTTATAAAAATTTAGTGTTTTCTATGATTTACCTTTCTTATCAGTCAAACGTTCTGTCATGTCTTTCTTCATCTTCTTCTTCGGCGTGCCCATTAACAAATCAGCAATGAAGACCAACGCTGTCACTAAACACAGCGCCCCAAAAACCGCTGCATTGTCTATCAAATCCTCGGGGACATTTTCAATGGAGGCCATGGACAAAGCACCAACGATGCCGAAAAGGATAATGCCGAGTCCAAGGAAGAAACTTTCCTTAAATGAAGAAAGAGTCTTTGCATATGTATAATAATTAAATAACTTCCTCCTTTCGTCCCACTCTTCGTCATAAACCTCAAAAGCTTTAGTCACAAGAAAAAAAAAGAACAATCATCTCCCGATCCAAATATCAAGCTACTATTATCCTCTAAAAAACGTGTTCCCTTTCAATAACGTCCACGAGTGAAAGATACAAGTTTCTTTGTGATTCTAATTCTCCTTCATCATGGAAACTAATTTTCATTTAAGCAACCTTCAGAGTCGCTTATCATTCAAATAATTTTGAAAAGAAGGCTTCCTTGTACAACAACAACTTCCACGTTTCCTTCATGCAAATTTTATTCCCAGGAGATATATGTATCTGCATTGAAGAATCATTGCGACCCACCTAGCCTCAGTTGTGAGTCATTAAATAAGTCACAGTCGTGTTCACGTTACGTGGTTGGATCGCCGTAAGCCAAGGATGCGAGTTACGTATTTCATCTTCTAACTCGGTTGCGCTAAGGACATTTTTATCCTTGGCCCTCAATGACACCGACCTGGACACGTTTCACCGTCGATATTCTCACGGCATCGTTAAGACGTGTGCTCTATATTTAGTCGATTTCTCGTACGACATGTTGACTTACATAAATTAAAAAAAAAAAGGGGGAAAAAATATCCTTGGGAAAGAATTCTGTCGGGTGCTTCAACGCCTCACAAATCAGTTCGATCGTTATGCTGATTGACTGTGTTTAATGGGCAAGGTGTGTCTTGGTGGAAACGATGCACACCAGGAAGGATATTGGAATTGTAGTGACGCTTCGAGATTAACATCGTGAGAGCATGAAATCTGTTGCCTTGGAAATCTGGTTACAGTTTGCTTGAATTACAGAGGAATTTAATTCACAATCAGTTATCTGGATGAGGGGCGATTTTGAAGAGTAGTCTAAGCGCCATGGGTATTCGGTGTTGTAACGTGTAGCAAGTCAGGATTTAAAAAAAAAAAGGGATAATCATTATTATATCGTTTTCATAAGAATCATCATTCTCCCATATATATTACAAATGTACTAAATTTAAACCTGACAAAACTCAACTTCAATACGTGTTTCAAATGATTCCAGATGTCACACTTGGTAGAGATAAATAATTGTACCAATTACCAATTGCAACAACGCGAATTTTTATTTCTCAAACTCTGTCTTAAAAATTTGATTACTTTTGCAAAATACTCCGTTTTAAAATTCAACATTGAAATGTTATTACGTAAATATTTTATTCTTATCCAAGGATTCGTAATGTCTATTAATAATCAGAACTTGCACGCTTCGCGCGGATTAATTAATTTAATTACGACGCCAATCTGCGTTACTAGCAAGTGGATAGCTAAATTTCTGCGTGGGTACTGTGTTCGTTGAAGAGGAGAACGTTAATTCGCGATAAAATCGGTGTCGTCGAAGGACACATCCCGTAAAAGAGAAAGAATACCTTGAAGAGTCCAAACAATACGACTATTAGGGAACTGGCAAGGTCTCGCGTAATCGTCGAGGAAGAAGGAATTAAGAGGTCGTGGAGTGCACGTGGAATTTTTCTTCATGTTGCAAGCACTGTAGGAAGGAACGCTAAAGAAACTTGTAAGGGATTACCGTCTTTCGGCCGGAAAGCTCGCCTGTCGCTGCAGCAATCAGGAGGCCTGTTGTTATTATGATGTAACCACCACAAGTTGCTGTTGCAAAGGCTGCACCTGGATTAACGAAAGAGAAAAACATTTTATGTCAACAGTTAACACTGTGGTATCTCCTCGATTACATCTTCCTCATGTCATCTTTTTATAATTGCTTATAGAATTATAAATTTAGTTCTACTCCTGCAATTAAAAATCGGAAATAAAAAATTGTTTTAAATTTTAGAGTGTTACTTTCGGTGATTTGTGTAAAATAAATTTCTGCGAATTTTTATAATTTTATTCTCCAGCAAAGTAGATATTATTATGAGAGATTGTTGACTACGGCGGAGCATCGTTTTCTCCTTGATTTTTTTAGAGCAAATTGGTATTAAAATACTCGAACCTATGGCACCCCATGTAACGTTGTTTAGAAGTGACCATTCCCTGCTACGACTTCGTAGATAATGGAACACCCTTCGACTTTCATCGTCAGTTACTCTGAGTGCCACCACGCAGGCAATGCAAAGTCCCTGCAAATCGAATGTCTCGTTAATTGAATTTTTTTAAATTAATCTAGGATGAAGGAAGCAAAAAGCAAGAACAAGTGGAGATTCGACTTTTTCTTCTCGTTTCCAATTGCTTCTGAGGATGTATAGGAGCAATTATAAATAATTGATTGTGGGAACGTAGACAGAAAGCATTATCTATGTTCCATTGTTAATTAAGTGCTCCTTTCATTGGAACACTATCGTGTATGATAGAAATTTTTCGGAAAGAAGTATTTTGCGTATTTGGAATATTCTTCACAGAAAATATTAACAGAGTCGTATAATCATTATTAGAACAGTTTAATATTCACTCACCACTTCGATGATCCTGATGAACACTTTACGATTCCACATATTCCAAGCAGAAGATCGACGTCGCTGGACGAAAATTTAAAGAACCAAATGATGCTGATCCCTTTGCGCAACATTCACGACTGTTCGTTGCATTACGAGAAGTCTGAGCTCCTTAACAAACTATTCAATTAGGAAGGAGGTAGATCCAACTCACGGTGCTATGATTTTAAAAGAAACCATTATTATTATGACTCACTGGAGTAAAACTGACTTGCATTGATGAAAATGCACATTTCAAAGCTTCTACTTTATAACAGGTAGTTTGATTTATAAAACATTATTTTCCAGTAAACGCGGACTTTTTTCACTATCAATTATCTAGTTTCCAATACTCGCAATATTCATTTACCAAATATCCTTTCCAAACAAAGTGCATTCTTCAATTACACAGTCACAATTCAACACTCTCACCTTCAACGAAATCGAACTTTTGCAAACCCAAAGTGCAATCCAAAGAAGACACTCGATTACGAAATATCCTTGCGCTCACACATCTGTGGGATCTCTTGGAAAGCAGGAGCAATTAGTTAAGACGAGCCTCGATTGAGAGTGATCGAATTCGTGCCTGCAAGCAGCTCGAGGCGAACCGAATTAGCGATCGATAAATAGACGAGAGTGGAACGTGCGTCTTATCTTTCTCATTAGCGAGTCCCAATCGAAGGGGTCGGGGAAAAGGAAGGCACGAGTCGCGGCGCGCTCCAACGGCTACTGAAGAGATAGGAAAGCTGGTGGTTCAAGTCGGACGAGCCACTACGTGTCACGTAATAACGTCTGCGTATTGCAGGTAACAACAATACCATTATCACACGGTGCATTGGCGCAGGACGGTGTGAACTTTTCGCAATAAACGCCATGGAAATGCCTGTCGAACCGCGGCTACCTTGAACCGCTTCGACAGCGTTTCATTCAACCGAGGAGAGTTGAGGCAGTATGGAAAAAATGCGCGAATTCGTTCGCCCTGGGTAGACGAGTCAATTTATTTTAATTTCTGTTTATCGAAACCACATGATTCATCTCAGTGATCGATTTAAGTTTGATGTTTTGCGTGTAAGATGATTGTTTCACTTTTCTGCGATATGATTTTCTTTTGAGTCACGGTGTGAATCATCTGCAAGCATAGAATTAAGGTAATTATCTATTCGACCGGAAATGTGATGATTATTCATGGTACAGAGGCTGGTAATATAATATCCCACTTATCCTTTCATTTGCCTTTTTTAAATTTTGTGATGGAGGATTCAGTAGTGGACGCAATAAAGTTTGGCGTCTTTGGAATTTTTGCTTAAAAAATAGCGAAGTCTAATTCTGAGATTCCATTCCACAGTTATGAAAATCTGAAAATTAATAACTTCAGTTAATGACTAATAAATATATGTTTTGCTTAAGTACACTACTCTGTCCTCTTTAGTTAAAATGTCCTATCTAGCATTTTGAAACAACCGAGAAAACTGATGTTTTATCATTTACTTTGTACCGTCCTTATTTCCCTTCATCCTAATTAAAACTTGTTGTCATTATTTCGTAATAGCCTAATATAATTTTTTGTAATAGGTATACCGGTAGGTAATGTATTATTAACGTACCAATTACTTAATTGTTTTAAATAGGCTATTTTAACCATTTGGAAAAACTTAGGTTAAATACATTAGACTGTTTTTAAATCTTTACGAAGCAAGTAGAGTTTTCTAACATTACTTAAAAGGTAAAAGACATGTGGAACTTCAAATATTTCAACATATCTCAAAAAATGAAAAAAATGCTAGATAGGACAGTTTAACTAAGGAGGGCAGTACTGCTATAGAAAACTGATGATAGAATATTCATTTTATTTGACTAGTATTCAATATTAGTGTCAGAAGATCATATATTCTGAAAACGTATCAATTATGAGGTCAATGTGCTCAGAAAAGTGAAGAATTTTATTCGAAACAAAAACTATACACAGGGACACGTGCAACGTTTTTATTTCACCCTCGCCTTTCTTGTCTGGTGCTTAGAGTCATCTGCGTCAATTCAGAAACAATGTATCGCGATTTCTCGCTGAGAGGCCGTTGATCTGGATCTTCGAGCGCGCAACAGGTTGCCCAGACAACATTGTAACGTGGTCGACACGCAGAAACGTACTACGAACCTGGGATATTTTCACTTACTGGAGGAATCGAAGCGAAGAATTTTTTCCATCTTGCAATTTAAAGAGTACTGTTAAAAATCGTGGGAACCTACAGTAAAAAATTTATATCCTACCTCCTGCATGGGGAATAACCCGATGATTAAATTTGTAAACATCGGAAAGAAATTAAGGATCTTGCAGTAAGAGAGGTACATCTCCATTTTTTACAGTTTCTGAGTTATGACGTGTAATATATTTAAAAAAAAATTATTCTACATCGTTTCGTGCACGTTTGATGCAAATCCAATAACAAATGAGCGATTTATTGCAAATTTTGAATCCGTTTTGTGTACTATTTCTGGTTTAGGCAGCTCCAGATTAGAAAAACTCGCCAAAAATAGAAATAAAAACTTATCAACTCAATAACTACTCCTTATTATGTGAAAATATATATTTTTCAGTTAGTGTCCTCTTTATAATGTTAAGTCAAAGCAGTCATTTTATAAACGGTTTTTTCTAATTGACTCGAAGTTGCTGCAAGGTCCTCAATTATTATTACACTTGTACGAAAGTATATTATTTCCCAAGTTCAGAGTGACACTAGAATATTGGGCGGAATCAGCTATCCAACCTCGTAGAGGTAGACTGTCAATTAATTTCCCCTATTTTTATCATGCACCTTCAAATGTTAAACACGTTACCCAATAATACAACAGAAATGAATAATTCTGTGTTCAGAATCAACGTTTTCAAAAATAGTACAGTATCCTGAAAAAAATAATCACGCTACATATTCTCATTGCTTAAATTATTTCGAATTAAATTCTTTATTCGTCTCCTAAAAATTCATAGAAATTTCTGTATTCCAGCGAATGCCTACGAGAATGCAGCTGTGCGGGGCGCAGGGTTCAAAACAATAGAAAGCGCTCCAGTGTAAAGGGAGAAAGGGGATTGGCAAGTTGAAAGGAGAGGCGACCATCGTCTCCCCTCCAAGGGGCGAAGGAAAATAAATTTGTCCAATGGCGACACTCCGAAATGAGCGCCATCTAATCCCTGCACTTGACCCGTGTCCTCGCCGTGGCCCGCTGGCCCGCTGTATCAGTCCTGTTCAAATCATTGTGGTGCATCTTTCTGTTGGTCCTCGATCTTTCAATCTCGACCAACATCCCTCGCTCCAACGTCACGCCGCACTCATCAACTTGCTCCTTCGCTTCCCGTGATTAAAATAAAAGTGTTGTTTGATAATCGTGACATGGTGTAACGAAAGAAGTGAGGACTCATGCAAGAACATTAAAATGTCAAGTAACGGAATGGACGAAAGGATTCAAAGCAGCCAGAAGGAAGCAATGACTTCCCTCCCGAAGAAACAGGAATCGACTCAGTCGTTGAATAAAAGTCAGAATGAGGAAGACAGCAAGAAACAAGTCGGTAAGTGTATTGCAAAATTATTAGTTGTTAAGGATATTCTTAGATTTCGAGTTTTCAAAAGGATAATTGATTGAGTTTCCTGAATGAGCTGATTTGAATCGATTTGGTGAAGGGTTTTCATGGTGTAATGATGTATCTTCGATCACGGACGTGTATTTTTTATTTTGGACTAAATTATCATTTCAAGTTCCATTATCGGCTTACTATCTGTCAATTATAATCGTTTGAAAATGTGAGTGTCGTTCATAAGCAAGAGATATAAAATTGATCGGTTGATCATAAATCTGCTTATAAATCTGCTTCAAATTAATTTAAAAAAATATATTCGTATAACTTAACATCCAATAAAGTCCTGAAAGTTTAAAAAAGATTCATTACGTAGTTTGCTTTTTATAAATTTCCAAAGATAACTTTACTTTTCGAGCCATTACCGTGGTGTCCCCCCTTAATGGAAACAGTTTTTACTAAAATTATGAATAGCGTCAGTTGAACATTGTTGCAATTTATGAATAGAATATCAAGTACGATTCATTTTTATTATATTACTAGCTTTATCACTCGACTCCGCTCGAAATTTAAATTCTGATTTTATAAAAAAAAATTATTTTTTGTGAAAATAGTCACATTAATGTGGATTTGCTGGCATAATGAGCTGGGACACAGTTAGTAACCCCGGAGTTTACCGTTCGAAAGTTTTTAGGCGACAGACAAACACAAACTTTTTCTGCTTTATATATTAAGATTAGAAGGAGCTTTATTAATCTCTTATTTCAATGTTATGTTTACAATCAGCACGAAAGAATCGCCTAAATCAAACATTGAATTAATTCGAAGCTTCTCTAGGAAATCGAAAGTCCGCCAACCATTTACGAGCCGTCGACAATATATTGAATATGAAGGATCAAATGGAAAGCTGTTGGAAGCTGCTGCAATTTGTAGCGGATTCCAAATTAACTTTGACGCAAGTGAATGGACAGAGGAGGCTGGGACCACCCCCAGGATGGACGGGGCCGCCACCAGGCCCAAAATGCGAGATTTTCGTTGGCAGTATACCGCGAAATTACTACGAGCCAGAAATCGTCCTCATATTCAGCACGGTGGGCCAGATTTATGAACTTCGGTTGATGATGGACTTCTCTGGCACGAATAGAGGATATTGCTTTATCATGTACACCAGCGAGGAGGAAGCAGTTCGCGCTGTAAAGGAACTGGACCAGTACGAGATTTATCCTGGCAAAAAAATCGGCGTCGTTGCCAGTACCAACAATTGTCGCCTTTATATCAAGCAATTGCCTCAAAACATGGATTCAGTAACTATTATCAAGGTGTGTTGTTTGAAGATAATTTTACAACTTTCTTGCTCTTTTATTTTCTATTTTTTAATTAAGTCGAATAGTTTGAATGAAATGTGTGATAAGTGAATTTCGAATTTTCTGTGGAATCGAAGGTTTCAGAATTTTGCAATGCATTTTTGCGTAAGGATTCTAAAACATTAAAATAATTTCTGATATTCGATTTGGAAATGATTGAAATACTGGATACAACTTTTTGTTCGTAGTGGATATTTTTACGAAATGATGTTGAAATTCAACGATTTTTCTTTTTAGCTATTTTATGAGATAACCGATGACGTAGACAAAGTCGCCATTTATCGAAACTTAAACGGCCTGATTTGCTACGCACTAATTTCGTACAAAACCCATCGAGGTGCTGCCATGGGAAGGAGAAGATTGGTTCCTGAATCGACGACACTTTTTAAGAATTGCGAAATTATCGTGGAATGGGCCAATCCGAACATGACTCCTTTTAATATGGTAAGTAACAAATCCACGTTTCTGTACTTGTTCACAAGAAAACTGATAACAAAGTGTGTGGTTCTTTCACGAAAAGCGTAATACATACATACAATACTATGTAGAGTATAAACCAACCAGTGAATGACCGAATTGTTAAATGAGAAGAATATTAATGTTTGTTTAATACGCGTAACTAAAAATATAGGATATTAAAAGTGCAACTACACTCCATTTATAAATATATAATAATTTTTAAATTTATAATTGACATTTCTTTGCCTAATGGTCATTCACTGGTATGCGGTCAATCCCTGGTTGGTTTACCCTAGAATACAAAGCAGGGGTTGAAACGGTTCCGAAAATAACTGTTTCAAACTGTTATATATCGGTTCTGACTGAAACAGTTATAAAGAACCGATATTGTAAGGAATCGAAATTTCTGGCCATATCGATTTCGGTTACGGTTCTCCAGAACCGATATTACATCGATTACGTAACGGTTATATATCGGTTTTATAACAGTAATGTATCCTATTGGTTACACATCGGGTATGCGTAGCACGTTCCAAAATATTCACGATCAATGTTACATAATTTTAATCGAAATTCGATTTATTTATAAGTCTTTTTATCGCTGGGTCTCTCTATCTGGTGTCTCTCTTTTCACAACTCCATCAATGCAGGAAAAGCCGAAATGAAAGACAGCATCTGTAAATTAAGTATTGAAAAGAGAGATTCTAAATAGAGAGGCTCAGCGATGATGGATCTTATAAACAAACACGAAGACCGATTCTCTCAGAGGCGTATCTAGGATGGGGCAAGTGGGGCTTGTGCCCTGGGCTCCAATGCCCGGGGGGGGGGGGGGGGGCGCGCAAAAAACCGAAAGAAATAGTGTTTCTTGAACAAATCTATTTGGATCGTTAATGTTAGTAGTTTACGCTTGTTATTGGTGTGTTTCGCATGCCTCTTTGGAGAAGCTTCGAAAGAAACTTGCTGCACTTTACGGCTTCATTTGCCTCCAACTTTCGTCTCTTTCGCCCTTTAGCTCCACTTTCGGTAATGGTATAGATAGAGGGCAACCTCACGGATTTTGACGCCCTTTAAATATGTTGTCAAGGACATCATTCTGAACAACTTTTTCCTCTAAACTTTTTGGCGGTCGACCTTGGTTTCCGAGATATTTGCGAAAAACTTCTATTCATTTATTCCGACGCAACGGACACAGCGATCAACTTGAGGTAGTTAGTCATCTGGGGGATGTGTTTATCTCCGTCTCTAGACACCTCGGGGCGCTTCGCGAAGCGCCCCGAGGTGGATAGCACGTGGTAATGTGATTGAAAAAAATTACATTCTTTTTGAAAAAAAATTACATTCTTTTTTAATCACATTTCGGGAGTCGAAAGGTCGACATTGTATTCTACTTATACGTACGCGTTCGTAGCAGCACAGGGTTCGGTGATGTTCTGTGCGAATATCTCGGAAACTACTGCCGTGCGACGGTAACATGTATAGGAAAAAGTTGTTCAGAATCTTGATCTTGATAACATATCCAAAAATCATTGAAATCGGTGAGGATAGAAAACTTCTAAATAATTATCAAAGATTTTTGCAATTATCTCGGAAACTAAGGTCGACCGCCAAGAAGTTTAGAGGAAAAAGTTATTCAGAATGACGTCCTTGACAACATATTTAAAGGGCGTCAAAATCCGTGAGGTTGCCCTCTATCTATACCATTACCCCACTTTCTTTAAAAGGATTATCTAAATTCTAAATAAACTGTTTTGTGTGATGAACACTTTTAACAAAGAAGTAGAACAGAAAAGATTGAATTGAAATGATATGAAATGGTTTACACTAAATACGCCACTGGATTCTGTCAAAACTGTTTCGCGAATCGAAACCGATATCATAACTGTTTTCAACCCCTGATACACAGTAAACATAGTTTACTCTCTTTTAATCTACAAATGTTAATTGTATTGAAAGCTGGTAGAGAAGTGGAATGCAAATTTCAATAACAGTTAATCGTAAATTGAAGAACCAATGTTAATAATTGCAAACCTTGGATTAATCTGGGTTAGTCCCTAATCTTAATTCGAAAATCAGAATCGGATAGATTTTGAAGAGCGTTGATTACTAGCATAGAAAAATATGAAAGAACGAGTGGAATGTGACGAAGGGATGTTAGTGTTTGCAAATGGATACTGGCAGCAATTTATGGTTTTCCTTTCGTGCACAAAGAACAATGACATCGTTCAGTTATGGTCCCACGTGGAAATAGGACGTGGGTACTTTCCCCCATTGGCTTGTCTCTGCAATTGGCAAAACGATTTGCTAGAAATCGAGAGCCTTGCGTGCCATGTTCGAACGTAGATCGGTTTGTAAAATCGGTAGATCACATTCTTATGAATTACCTTTGTATCTTCATAAATCTTTGGCAGAAGCTGCTGCTTTTTTTTTTTATTAAATTAGCAGCTATTTCATTCACTTATACAATATAAACCTTCTTTATCCAATTCATTCAAGTGTTTCAACATTAGTATGAAGACGGGGATATGACATTTTCAAAATTTTAAAAACACCACTGAAAAGAATTTAAAGAAATTTCCATTATCTTTATTGAGTTTAGAATTTTTAGAAATCCGCATTAGTAACAGAGAGTCTATTTTCCAAGAATTTTCACACAAAGTATTTCATAATTTATTTCATACTTCGTTTAAAAACAGTTGTTTAAACATAAATATTAAATGTGTTTTCGTACATGCTCGTAACTATTTCTCCTGAATTTGAAATAGAACACGATACAAAACCTTTGTGCGTGTTAAAGCACCCTATCCAAAGATTCTTTCTTTCTTGAATGAATATTTTCCCCAAGCTGAATGAATTTTCATGCACGAGACGTAGTAAACACAGTTTGAATGAAATAGTTCGGGATATCGCCGACAAGGGGCACCAGGAGTGTCGGCATTCATTAAAGAGAATGCGCAGCGACAGATGTGCCGAGTCGATCAGCTGATCGCGTGCTTCCTCGGTCTCGTATTATACGAAACTTTATTCGAATATCGTATCGTTCGCCGTGTTCCTTGAAAAGCTACGGAAATGAGTGTCTCGAAGGTAGAAGACAGTGAATACAGTGATTATCGCAGTCCTTTGGCGACCAGATACGCCTCGAAGGAAATGCGCTACAACTTCAGCGATCAACAAAAGTTTAGCACGTGGCGGAAGCTATGGATTTACTTGGCCAAGGCAGAGATGGTTCGTAACCGTTTTCTACCCGAGACTTGCACGAATTTCCATACCCAGCTTGGTCAGTTACAAGTTCCTCGCAGCATAATCGATTTTTTTTCTATCTTTTGTTGATACCTGCGGCTGTACTCGAATCGCTTTGGCTTTCCGTTACATTTCTGAAATTTTTTTAGACACTTTAATTAGACACATAATGGTCTCTATTTTCGCTGAATACTCAGCGGTACAAAATAGACAGCCGCAAAGCGTACTGGTTTGTGTCTCGTCACTACCTGCCCTGTCCTTCCACTCGCAGCGTTTTGTTCCGCCGAAAACGTGGTAAAGCATTAATGCAAAAGGGAAAGTACCGAAATAGAGAGGGTGAAAAGGTTCCCTGGTCGAACACCGAAGGAAAACCTCTCCAGCTGCGTAGCATCTGTTTTATTGTTTTATGGCTCTTGCCATGGCCCGCTGCTTCTCTACCTGGGCTTGCCTCAGCTTTGACAGATTTTACTTATTTAGATTCTTGCCGTGTTCTGCAATGATGAATGTCAGATATTTTTCTTATATTAAGTGTATTGTTAGTGTAATTTAAATGAACTGTTATTTATTTCGTTTATTTAATTTGAGACGACAAAGTTTTGAGAATGTTATCTACTACTAAACAAAATATAGAAAATGATAAATGGGCAGATAGAATCAAAAAACAGAAATTAACCACGGGATTTCTTTGCCTTTTTTTATTTAGTAAGTTTCTTAATGTTTGTAGCGGTTTCTTTGCCTTTTTTCACGTAGTAAATTTCTTAACGTTTATAATCTACTAGAAAACATATTTTTAGTAAGGTTATCGCAAGTTCACTGTGTTGTACAGTAATGACTGTGTGTTCTTTTTATCGCCGCATTCGCAGAGCGTCTTTCCACAAAAACTAAACATTCTTTAATAGTGGACAGTTGGATAGAACGTTTAAGAAGGGGTCCAGCCTTCATAGGGTACAAATGCCATGTTTCCTTCATCGTCTAATAATTCTCAGATCGAGCTACCATTTGAGATACAAATTTTATAAAGGAAGGTTTACAGAGCAAAATGTATTTCGACACAGAATGTACAAAAATAACCCAGTGATTCTGATATATGTAATTAAGCAAACACGAAACATTCCTATGTTACTTGGAAACCACTCGAATCTTCTGCCACAAATTTCTTTAATCTGCAAGTTACAAATCGTCAAGCTTTTTTAGTCTTCAATCCACGATTCTTGAATATTCTTAAAAAAATTGATTCACGAATATTCAACGCATACAGTACAATATGTATGTACTCTACTTCGACGCTAAAAGTGAAAGAACTCATGACACCTGTCCTTTAACAATTCCTCAAACTTTCAAAAAATTATAGTACGAAGAGAACGGGACCTGCGACAATCGCGGCAACGTGGAAGTAACGAAAACGTTCATCGAGCCAGTAAAAATCAAGAAATCTGTGGCTCGAACGAAGCACAACAGGAGCGTGGAAAAGCGATCGAATTCAGCCCGCAATCACCGAGCACCGAAGCCCATCGATCCCATTATTCGAAAGGGCAGAGCCATAAAGGCTGCAGCAGAAAATTCGTCGAAGTGCCTCGACCCTCCACCGAGTCAGTGTGCACTGGAAAACTACAAATTTCAGAATCTACTGTGTTGCCAATGCTCCCAACTGAATTTGTCCAGAAAGGTCTACAAAATGAAAGCGAACTTTAACCAGGCGTGGGACATAAATGGGAACCTCAGAAGCAGTCTGAACCACTCTCTACTAAATTTCAAAATAAATCATCCACAGCAGGATCAATCAAACGTGATTCTTCCATCGATCAGTGCGTACTTGAATAAAGGGAAACGTCAGAAGAGCTCCAAATGGAACGACTTTCAGAAATCTTCAGACGAAGACCCCAGGCGACCGAACGCGCTTCAAATTCTTCCCAACAATCTTCCAGAAGAATCCTATGGATCGTTCAACAAATATATCACCGGTTGCTCTTGTCGCTTCCCCGACGATGGCAATCTGAATTTGGAAAAATACAGCGATGCCGATTCCACCAATTGCGACGATTGGAATTCAGTACAAGGTCTGGCATCCAAGTTTTCACAGGGTTTGACCGTCACGAACGAGAGTTTTGATAAAAATTCTGCTGTTTACACGAACGATCTGCAGGCTCCTGTAAAAATCAACGTCGATTTCTCTAATAGCTTATTCGACCCGCAGCCCTTAAACGATTCTAATCGCCAGTTTTCGAATGTCCTCCAATACGAGAATTATTATCAAAACTTTGCTGCCAACGGTGCGGGACGAAACGACGTGATGGCTTATGCCCCTGGACAGCATAACTGGCAGGGTGTTCAAAGCCACGTGTTTCGTCAGGAACAGAGTCGCGAGCTTTTTTCTCAACGATTATTACCTAACGGTATGAAACCAGTGGTCATCGACCAGAATATTGGCTGCTGCGTAGCTGGGTCTTTGCCAAATCAGCCTCTCTCTTACGAGGCTCGAAAGATTCCAGAGTTGTCTAATGGAATTCCAAAGGACGTGAAATATTCGAGCCACCATCAGATGATGAATCCTCAGAACGTGCACGAAATTGGACGCTACGATGATCGAGTTATGAATCACGCACCTGTTTGGAATCCTCTGTGGAATTTCGATGATAGGCCCCGCGAGAACAACGCGAAGGCTGAGCTGTATTCGAACGATCGGGTGCTTGTGGAAAATAAGCTGCAGCTTGGGGAGAATTTTCAGGATGACGGGTCGTTTTACACGAGGCCAGTTCTGAAAGGAGCCAATGCTAATTACTGATTAGAGGGGTGTGTTGTTTTATTCCCATCTCTCGAACGGTTGGTTAGGCGGCGTTGCGTAAGACAGAGTTGAAAACAGGCCGCCTCGTTCTTCTTTCTCGCGATAGAACTTGATCTCATGCAAATCTGCTGTGGAAATATATCACGGCTTCGCTGAGAGGTTCATCTTCGTAAGCAAGTTGCTGAGAGCGCAGGAAGAATTTTCTGATCAAGGAAATTTATACATGCGTCGTTGAACATTCAGATAATTTTGTTACGTGACCATTGGGGATGCGAGTAGCTCGCGACGACAAGTGATTTAGATTTTTCTAATCAGTATTTGAAGACTAGGAGTAATTAGAGATAGACTTTTTTACAAATCAGTGTTCTGAATCTTGAGATAGTTTGTTCGCAAAGTATATATGTAATTATCAATTATTTCTAAGCGTCTATATTAAGTACGAATAAGGATAGATGGGTAGTATTACTGAAACGAGAAATCTGTCTCGTCTTTCGTATAAGCACAGTTGACGTTCCTATTAATTAAGAATAATTTTTTACAGCTAATACGCGCGATGGAGGTATAAAGAAAACTAGTTTTATACCAAAGATTAATGGTAACTAGCAGCTAAATAATCGTTATTTCTTATTATAATCATAGTATTTATTATAATCATAACGTTTATATAATTTTATTTTCTAACCGTACTTGTATCGCTTATAAGCTCCTTTTTCTGAATCTGACGCATTGTTAGCCTTCCGAACTTTTATCATTTGTAAGAAAATTTGAAACTTGAACTTTTTAATGTGTCGCGTAACGTTGCATCTCATCTTTCTAATCAAATTATTCGTGTCATCATGGCAGCAAGAGGATTTATATTTCCCGTGAAAATTCGACGATTTAGGCGAAGTTAGAATTTATTTTAAACAGTAGAAATATTGTTAACAAAGATACCATACTGTTTTACAAGTGCATGGCAATATATTACAATCATCTATGAGCGCGTAATATTAAGAACCTTTTTTTTCTCTCTTGTAATCAGTGTTATGTCATTTTTCTTCTTTTATGGAATAAATGATGTTTTCAAATACGATATACTCTACACAACTCTAATGAAATGCCCGCTACGTTTCTCCAAATGGCGTTGCTCGATTGTATTAGAACATCACGGTAACGTGTAATTATATTACATTGCTTGACAGAGTTTCCAAGGAGAGGAAGTGGAAAGAGAAGTTAAATTATTTTTCGGGCTACAACAGAAATACCTTTCTAACTATTCATATGTACACGAAGGAAAACTATCGAATATTTCCACGTCTAGTAGCTCGTAACCTGTTAAATTTCTTGCTGACCTGCGAAGAATCAATCATTTTTGCAACGTGCAGTTTTGCATCACTTTGGTTATTCATCATGTACCTGCTCTCTTACTTTCTGATCCTTGCTCTCGTTGCTCCTGCAGTATTATATTCGTATTTACATTTTGTCATCGCTTCTGTAACTATTGGAACACTGCATTTTCGAAGAATTCATTTTGATGGGGCTGAATGTGCACGAACTTGACTACAGTTTGGACAGTTGTCAGACTTGCTTCGAAAACTCTGACAACGAATGCAAGATTTATCGTATACCATTCCAATTTGCTATATGAAGAATATTTGAAAATAAATGATTTTTACTTCGTCCTGACTGGTTCTTATGCGTAAGAAATTCCCACAACCTGCGCACTTCAAACGCTTCTGTTCGCTACTGTCGTTTTTATCCAGCACCTAAAGTTGACGAATAGATATTACACTTCGTTGTATTGATTATACGAGAAATATGTTTATCGTTATACTTTAATGCAGTTTGCTGTGGCACAATATTCGCAGTACAGCTTTCCACGTTTGTCTTTGTGAACACTGTAGTATCGGAACGGACTCGACGTGGGGGAGCCCTGTTAAAATGTCGAGGCCAAATTGTAAAATGCGAATTACCTATATAGTCACAATTATAAAATACGTAATTAGCATTTACCTGTATCCTTTTACACGACGGACAAATATTTACAGCTTTATCGTCGACTGAAACCACCTCTTTCTCGCCTGTAAACAATCGCTATAAAATATTTTATTGAACTGTACTATTCATCAAATTAATCAGCGAAATATGCAGTCTTTTATTGATAAAAGCGAACGAAATTAAATAAAGAATAGCAAACTTTAAGGATTTTATTTGATTTGAAATTTTAAGCTTTGTAATTACCTCCGATTCTGCGTTATCACTAATGGTTGCAGAGCTAATTTCATTATTATCTTCAGTTTCTAAAGTTTGGACGTTCATATCAGCATGTCTAAACAGAATAATTACATTTGTCAAAATTTGTCTTGTTTCTAAAGACTTGCCTATTCTGACAGCAAATGTATATCATATTGTTTGCTTACGCCAGTTCAGCAGGTTCAACTTTGTTCTTCTTCCGAATTAGATGTGTCTTTTTGGGCCTACTCGTGTCGCCTGCTTGCATCCTAAAACATTATTTATTATTCTAAAATATCGGTTATATATAATTCAACGTGATTAAGAATCTAACATGATGCAAATGACTACAGATTTTCTTCGTTGCTTTAATAGTAATTAATGGGAAGTTTTTAATATGGTAGGCTTAAAATAAAGAAAAATAAAATTTGAAGGGAGTAAAGACACTGATATTAAAATTCCGTATGTCTGTACGTATAGTAGTTTCACCGATAACAAAAGTCAGGGAACTTTCCAACGAACAGGCTATTAGATCCATAAAGCCATTTCCGGTGGACTATCGGCAGTCTATTGCGGTCAAGCAAGATTAGAGGTGCACGAGTTATTGCTACACTGCGGGAAATATATTACTGAAAGATCAGGTTGGCGATATTCCCCTGCTTGAATTAATTGCTTCCTGAATTGAAATCAAGACCATGTGCCAATTAACATAATTTAAGTTCAAGAAAAATTGAAACCCTAAATTTGAGGTACAACGACTCAAATAATAAAGCAAATTTGCATCTTGCATTCTCTCTTCTCAATTTTCATCCAAACTTTTCACTAGCACACAGAAATCTAAGAAGCGATAAAATTGCTTATTCTAAGTCAGAGCACTTACGTTTGTGTTCCCATTTGAGGCTGGATCAGTGAAGCAGTATTCAATGACTGTTCTACTTTTGAAACACCCTTCCTCGTACTCTCCGGCGAGCCTTCAGCTTTACCACCAATACCTCGTGTTTCTTCCGGTTTGACTGCCTGAATGTTTGTCGTATCCTGTCCCATGGTATCCCCAGAGTCTCTCAATTTTTTCGTTACAGTTCGCGCCTTCACAGTCTCTTCCTTGTCAGCGGAAGCTTGCGGATCTGCAGTCTGCTCGGCGTTCGTTTTGGATTCTTCGATCTCTTTCAAACGTTTTATTATTTTCGTCATTTTTTCCGATGGTGTGACTTTGGTTGATTCGCGACACCGGAGAGTGTCCGTGAGAGAAGTAGTCGATGATCTCTCGACAAGAGTCGCTATCGATTTCTCTGGAGTAGAAATTTTTCCAGCGTTGGATTCCGCTGCCTTCTTGAGGGAAGATCTCGGCGTCCCTTTTCTGACCTCGACCCTCGCTTTCTCTCTTTCTGGTATCAAAATTTCTTTCTGCTTCTTCGTGTCTTCCTTCTCCGCCGCTTTCTCCTTTCTCGCCATGTCCACTTTGGGTTTTTTTGGTGCCACTGATTCAAGCGTCTTCTTGCTGAGAGAAGATTAGAAAAATGAAGGTTAAATTACCATTTAGGAGAAAGAGGGCAATGACCTCTGAGACTTGAAAAATAAATAATACTTCTATTAACTTATTTCTCTACTTCTCGTAAATTTAAAAACGATAATCTTATTCAAGTGTGCGCTCCTACGTGTTCCCCGTTATTTACCAAAATATTTTACAAACGGAAGAAACTTACACTGTTTTCGCGCCATCAGCCGCGGTAGTTTGACTGGAAGTAGTAGTCTTCTTACTCGGCGCCACGGTGTAGGACGCAACAGTGAGCTTAGTAATAGTCCCCGACATCTCTTTCATCTTCGAGTCCTCTGGTTTATTATCAGCACCTTTAAAACGACGAACGTCGACAAATGAGATCACGGAAATCTGTCTGTTCCGCGGAGATGGAAGAGAGAGACATCAGTTCTAAAAATTTCAACCATGCGGAGCTAAAGATCGTGAGGTATTTGAAATGCAATGAGTTGCAGTGCTTCAAATGGCCCAAGAAATAACCATTTTTACAACATTTCAATCGTATATTTGTCACATCGCCAGGGTTTTCTTTTTATAATATCGAGGGTTCACTGCACCGCCGCGATCATGAATGGATGATCGTGAACTGAATCTGAACGAAATCAATCTTTTCGTTTCAAGTTAACGTCTGTACTTGCAACCTGACGCATTCGAGCTTTCTCACTCGTCAACATTCCGTAGGGTTTCTCGTCCAACGATTGCACCCACTGCACCTGTTCCTTGGTAGTTTGCTCCTGCTTCTGTTGCTCCTGTTGCTGCTGGAGCTGAACGATGCCGGTCACGCACCTGCAACTGTTTTTCGGTATGAACGATTAAGTTTCCTTCGCCACGCCGTAGTGGTGGGTACTGATTAGAATGCAGTACGAACCCTGGACAACACGGTACACCTCGAATGAGCTGCACAAGTGCAGGGCAGGGTGCGCATTGCGCTTGTTGAGCTGTCGGCTGAGCTGCAGCTGAGGACGTCGCGTAGTATTGCATTTGTCGATTGCACAGCTCGCATCTGCTCACCGTTTGCACTGGGATTTCTTTCATTTCCTGTTCAGTCTGTGGAGATTCATGCAGCGTGCAGCAAGGGTGTTTTTCTCTTTTTAGTGTGTGAATTTAGTGATTACACCGTGACTCACTTGGCACTCTATAGTAAACACCATACAGGGTTCCGTTTGAGCCTCAGCAACGTTCACGGCGGACACTGCTTGGGCACTCGTTGCGTAATCGACGTATTGTCGACGATGTCCGAACCCGACTTTTCTGTGACTGTGATCAGTGCGCCCATCCTCATCTTCAGAGGGTATCCTGAGGTTGCTGACACTGGTCGTCAGGTCATATTTGACCGTCTATATTGCAGAGAGATACCTTAAAAGAGACGTTGGTACTCGAGGAACATACAAGGGTTACTTCGCACTATTCGTATTACAATTAGAACGGTGATTTTCGTATTGAGAATTTATTGTTACCTAGCAACAATCACGTCTGTAGTAATTACATTTACAACTACTAGAACTCCAATTCCACCACCTAATAGAAATGGATTCGAAGAAAAGAGTTTACAGATGCTATACGATAGAAACACATTTAGTTTAAGATTTTTAAATGTTCTTAATATAATTTCACCAGGACATAATTTTTATTCCGCGATAAATACGAAGGAAATAATGCATTTCTCTATCATAATTTTAAACTAAAAAGATTCCCTACTACCACTTCGGTGTTTTCTAGTTCTTCTTATACAGAATAAATATTGACTCACTTCGCTACACGTAGGATGACAGAATTGACGCATCGATAGTTCAGCTTGCTGGGAGCAGCAGCACTCTTTGCACTGACTGCATTTCCGTTGCCACGACCTGGTACAGAATACTTAATGTTTCAGTGATATTAAGTTCGCAGTTGAATTAAAGTAATTACAAACTTACGTCAGTACAATCGCGATGTGAATCATGCAGAGGATGCACTTTAAAATACAAAGACACAGTATCGATAATATATACCAAGCTCCGAAAGCTCTGTAAACTGATATTACTAAAGTCGCGCCGATTCCGAAGAGTATCGTGCCGAATAAGGAAAAGAGGAACGACTGTAACAAAAGCATCGACAAGGATCAATTAAAAAATATTCCTCTCAGGAATGCTGCTCATGCAAATAATTACCCCGAGAGCATTCTGTTCCCCTCCACTGTATTGGCTGATCAAGTCGACTGCCAGAACGAAAAGGTACGATCCAGACAGGGCTATGAGAAAAATAAATGTTGCAGGCGGCACATTCGGGTCACCAACCACGACGGTGTAAACGACAAATGCGAAGATTTCTAACGACACCATCTGATTAATTGGAAATAGAAATTTCGTGTGATCATCAATTTTATTTGGATGGTGTTAATGGAACGTTTCATGTATGGAACAGAGACGAACAGTGGATAGCGACATTGGATTTGTGCGATTGGTACTAACAAATTGGAACGTCCTGAGTGGCCTACTGATCCTTTTAATGATACTGTCGATTTTACTGGTCGTGTTATCTTTTTGATGGCCATCTGATTCAGCTTTGTTATGTTCCAACCTGTTGTCCGTATCTGCAGATTAGGAATTGCAGTTTTTATGTTGTCACGATAGAGGGGAAGTAGATGGGAGGGAAGGTATTTGCGTTGAGTCATTTAACCTTGCATCCTTCACTTGCTTTCATACGATATTTCATCTGCTTTATATCATCGAACGAACCTCTAAATTCATAGAGACCTTAGGTGTCATTACGTTTTTGTTTCGAGTACCTCGAGTGTTGCTGTGTTAAATTGCAACGTTGGGACATCGATAGATTCTCGACTTCGTCTCTGATCGATATTCGTAAAACAAAAATTAGTTCTCAGTTTGGTGTGAAATAAACTTAAAGCATTCTCTAAGGAAATAATTTAAAGATATAAGGAGAGAAAATAATCTTCCCTTTGTGACCTTCGCCTACCTTACCAGCACACCTTGAAAATAATGAAGGGAATACACCGTACTAAATTTAATCATTCCTTTATATTTATTACAATATCTTTGCTTAATATATAAGATGTCAGCTCTAATATTAAATTGGACGGAATTGTTTTGATAAAGACATTAATTGTTACAACTATACAGCGTACATTTAAATCGACAAATGTACACAATAGCATGTTGTAAGATTTGGTCCTTTTATAACTACATTTAGTACTACGAAAGGTATACTGTTTTTTATCTAAGAATATTCATGGCAATTCTGAGATTCAATTTCACAATATGTATATAAAAAGTATGATAATCTTAAGAAATTCGTACTTAGGTATTAATAAAGTTTATGTTAATAAATCTACTATTAATTGACGCTACACTAATTGTACAATTATACAAACTTTGGATCTTAGCATGGTGTCAGTGAAAAATTATATTTCTCGGTGGATCTTCATATTTTCTTAACATATACAATATGCCACACACTTAGAAAGTCTTTGGATATTAGTTTGAATAAAAAATCCTACACTAATGCCTAAATTTACTGAAAAATTCTTTGCATATAAAAATGAAAATAAAACTTAAATGAGAGAATGTTACTCATTTAAGGCATTACAGTATTCTGTCTATTCTAATTATCTACCCTATAAATCAACAATTCGTATATTCTAATATACTACATTACGTTTGCACATATAATTACTTTGTACATTATCTAACAATGCTAATACAATCTCTGTATTCTACGATACACTATGCACGAATAATATTAGACTCACACGAAGCACTACTCTTTTAAAATAAAACACGAAGGCTTACAAACTAACATACAAATATTTGGCTGAAGAATGATTTTGGGATTTTTCTGGACGGCACGTACCGGCAAGGACCCAGTTCCTGATCAGAACCCAATTCCTGATCAGTTTACACTGTAACATTGGAGTTTACATTGGAGCATACCGATTTCGCGCAGGCACGACCCTCAGGAGGCGTTGCTACGCTCGACACTTATGTTTTTCTTCGTCGCACGGCCCTCTACTTACTCTCTCTGTTAACTTTTCGGCCACTGTTTACGTTGTCAACGGTCAGGTCCCGCGTTTGGGATGTACTAATTATTCCTTAGAAACTACCATGACCAATCGTTTGCGATTCAAACCGTGGGTAGTAGTGGGAGCTGCGCAGATCGGTCGCAAATCGGTAGGGGCGTCGGTATGCTCTGATATGGAATGCAGTGTAGTATATAAATACCAAATAATAAGTTTATCACGATACAAATTTATATGAAATATATGTAAATAAATATGAAGTATTTTTAAATTTATACGCAAACATTTGATAGCTCATAGTAAAATGTTTTAGGTTGATCAGAAACTGCTCCCATTGCATCTTAAGTGATCAGGAACCGGGTCCTTGATGGTACTTCTATAATTACTCCGTGCGCAATTAACTTTTACATACTCCTTCTCTGATACATAATTTAGAACACATTCGGTGGAAATCCGTTTAAATTCCTCCCCCTTCCCTCGACAACTTCTCACAACACTCCAAATCTTATTTTCCTCCTTTCCCCTACCAAGAAATTAAACAAATCAATCGTATTACACTAACATATTACTGACTATCTGCCACTCGCGACGTTATCAATTCTACAGACATAAAAATAATTCTAATTACATCACTCTACCTCTCCAACATTCTTCTTTTCTCCAGCAACTATCCATTCATTATCCACTCCGGTCTTGTCGAAAATAATAGCTTCCTGTATTGCTTCCTTCTCTTCACTGACTGCTCTTCGGCGAGCATCTTATGATGACGATAATTTCGATGACGAAGACCAGCGCGTCCACGAATGTGAACACAGCCCCCGAGATGAACATGTCCATGTACTGCTTGCTCGGGTAGAATTCGTTGTTGTTGTAATAAGGGCCGAGGATCTTCCTCCAATTATAGACAATTACGCTTCCAGCGACGACGTGGAGCAGCGCGCCCACCGAGCCGAACAGTATCAGCTGGAAACAGAGCAGATCGATGTTGCTTGGAAATGCATTCAGATCAATCACTTGCCTACTTCTGCTTTCTGAGATGTGAGATCTGAGTTATTTCACTTGCTGTTATTTAATTGGAGTAATTCGAAGAGGGTGGATATTAGTAACACGTGTTACTTGAATCATCTTTCATAACTTGTGCTGGATTAGTAATAATGTTCATAGAAATTCGCGTTTCGATTTCAATTTATAGGATACATTACTTGACCATTTCTTTTTTTTTGTAAATCTGGCAGTATAAGTTCGAGGAACTGAATAATATATTTTATTACGAAATTGTGTACCGATGGCGATGCATTATTGCTAGGAAAATAGGTATTTTGTAAATTAATTCCATGTGCTTCCGAAGCTCTGTATGTTGCATCTTATTGAAATGTCTGTAAAGATACTAAATTTTCTATACTCTAATATTGGCAAGGACGTGTACATTACATTTATTGTCCACGATTTTTTAGGCATTTCCGATAATTTGACTAAAAAGTGTTTCTTACAAAAGTTAGATTTTCAAATTCAGAAAATTTCTATGGTACCCCCCTTTCTCCTGATGCCCCAAGCACGTGCTTATTTTGCTTATTTGTTAATCGAACATTAAGTCCACGTGTAAAACCTCGAATAAAAGGTATTCTTCTAAAAACTCTGTGCACCGTTTAAATGAGGTCACGGAGTCGTTCGCTTTCGCGGCGAAGACTGTAATTATTCTGTGTGTTATCACTGCGGTGTGACACGAACGACAGTAACTATCGCGTTTTCCAAATGCCAAGACCCCGCTATTACGAGTTCCGATTGTTAAACAAGCATAAACGTCGAAAAGTAGGCGGCTGATAAACTACGTATGGGAACTTGGACGTAGGCAAGTTATAAATTCTAATCAAACTGGAACTCGTGCATTTAGAACACCTTGCTCTAAAATCACTGTTCTAACAGGTTCTAAATACTACATTTTTCAAACAAACAATTTCTTACAAATTTTCAAGCTACTCTTCGATTCTTTCTCTGTGTATAGTTTAAAGAAACATACCTATATGCAAAGCTGAGAAATTGGTGAATAACTCATAATTTAGACACGTGGCTATTACATAGGAAATATAAACGAGGGCTGATTACCCTTAATTATAACCAACCTAATTATAATAATACTTAGAGCATAATTTGCAAACTGGCCTTCATGTTCGTGCTCTCTATGCTGATACAGATCTTTCAGTAACGATATAAGCAATACGGTCATTAAAAGCGAATTAATTCGTGACTCAAATTACTCTCTAATACATCGTGAAGTCGTATGCTTCAAAATACCGCACACGAAATTAGATTTCATTTGCTTAGATCGATACAGTTATGCAGCAACCATTCTTTATTCTCTGTGTAGTTTATGAACTAGGAGAACCAAGTAAACCTTCATTAAGCGGCCTTGAATGGCTAATGAGATTATTCAAGTCGCATTTTCCCGAAGAGACTTATGAAGCGTTATTTCGCCCATAAGACTGAGTTCTCTATTACAGTGCCGCACTCGGGAATTAATCTTGGGGGGAGCCGAATTGAGGGGATAAAAATATTTTTAATGCAAATTCAGCCAAACTCATTAGGTGATTATAAATTCTATTTAAAGAATAAAATTAATTTTTCTTTTATTTTTACAAAGCCCCTCATTGGGGGTGCCACGCCCCCTAGCCCCCCCTTTGGGTGCGCCACTGCTCCATTCAGTATTTGAAAATGTGTAGAAAATTGATTTCCTGGGTCATAAATCAAGTTTGGAATTCGAGAAAAATACACAACTATTTTACCATGATGCTTCTATGCTGAGTCTCTTTTTTCGAAGTAAAGTAACTAAAATATATTCCCTTTTAATATGATTATCACTCGTTTATTCAGTTACACTACGGAGAGAGACATAAGTACTCGAAAATTGAGAAATTCTAACACAATATTAAGAATACAAGTTCCAATTACCAAATTCTAAGGAAGTGGATTAATTTTGTGTTTCTAAAATAAATTTCGAGATCGAACTTCTTTTTCCCCCTTTTCTAAGAGAATAGTAAGTCAAAAACACGTAACATGGAAAGTCTGTTGAAAGCTTGTTTCAAAGTTCAGGTTTTCGAAATCGAGGACTCTGTTTGCGAGTACTCCTACTAACTACCGTTAAGTTGCACGAATGCGAGACAACAACCGCGTATGAGCACGAGAATGAAGGATGTGTTGGTGCACATACGAAGGACATGACGCATCTGTTAATTATCGAATGCTTGGTTTCTGCGACGACGATTCAGCTGTGCAAATGGGTTAGTTTGGATCGAAATACGCGAAATACCAGAAATTTTGGACTCGCTAGTGGATTCACGTCTTAAACACTGAATGTAGGAAGCGAGTCGGACACGATGCTAGCCGTCCTTTCGTGATCGTCACGCGATCACCTGATTGTGTCACTTCATCAATTTATTATTACCAGGCACGTCCAGTAATCTGGATTACAGTGGTAGGAATCTACTGTAAATCACCACTTTTAATGAATATTATAACACTATTACTTGTTCCATACTCGTTTCGTTGCATAAGAATCTTTCAGCTATTCTTTCAACCTTTCACCAAAGAATTTCGATACTTTCATTCAGAACCTACTTCTATAAATTTTCATTCGATAACTGAGGTTACAGTAATTAATATTGGTTAATGATTGGAAAATTATAGGGTATTTTACGTTTTAAAGAATCGATCTTAAAACCTGCAGCACTCTGTGACTAGTACCTACACAGAAACGTAGAAATATGTAGTTCGAGTTTAACTCACCGTTCTCTTCGGTATTCGATCGCCAAGGCAATGGGAAATGATGAAGAGCGTGTTGATTATCATGAAACCAGCGATGCTGATGTAAATAATCGCAGCATCGTCGAGCTTGAACCTCGTTCTAATTAGGATTTTTTGGAAAGAGTTCATCGGATCGACTATCAATCCGATCGCAACCACAGCCAGGATCTAACAAATTTAAATACAGCTGAATATATAAACTATAATTACTATGAAATAATAATTTTCAATTACGATTAATACACGTAAAAATACATATTACCGATAAAAATTGTTTCAGTATTGATGGATATTAATTTAATTTTCAGTGATAAGTATTCACTTACAACTTCCAGGATTTTGATCAGAAATGGTAAGTGCCTGACCACCTTGCGTTCCTTGGGGGTATGCTGCTCCTGCTGACTGTCGTCTGCCATTCTGACTCTACGGTGTTTTCCTTTACCGTCACCCAGTTTGAAGGATTTTCGGCTCACCCCTTGCTGGCGATCAATTTCTTTCCACCTTCTGATACGAATCCTCTCTTATCAAGCACATCGACCCCTGATGATAGCAAGCAACGCGATGAATACCAAAGTAAAGAGGGAAATTATATCCACGAAGTAGGAACAAGGATATACGCGAAGCAATTCGGAAATGGAGAGATTAATTTTAACACGCGTCCTAGTTTTTACACGTTCAATAGCAATTTAATTAATTTCTATTTTCATACAAGTTTCATTCTGCTATTCCTGATTTCAAAATTCAGCAAACTGATTAATCACGTTATATTTCTATAAATTATTGCTACGTATATCTTGGGAGTTTATTCCAAATAATTATTCGAAAATTATTTACACATCTGAAGGTGGAGACTAGAATCTTTTTACTGATATTGCACCACACTAATATTTTCCGATAAGATTAGCACTCAGAATGTTATGCAACCATCAAAGACGTGACTCAGTAACTCAACATTTTATGGCCACCTTTTAAATTTATGTTTATTTTCCTGAGACTAAAATACTTGCAGAAGACAATCTTAAACAATGCAGCAGATCAGAGGCTGCAAATGACAAAAAAGAATGACGCTCATGTTTACATAATCTTTCCTACCTATCCAGTCGAACGTAAAAACAATCCACATTGCAATCTAACCGTCATAACGAACTGTACACTTTACGAGTTTCCAAAATCTCTTACCTTTTATTAAAAAACAGTTATGTGACACCGTCCGCGTGCACCACCCGCTGCACGACTCCAAAAAGTCCCCTCCGTTCACAAATGCACCCCGCCTTGTTGGAACAGCTATCACCAGCACTTGTCAGTGAAAATTGTAACTACCGCGCCACTGTTTTCTATCTCACAAAGATTCTCCGAGACTGATCTCGAGGATTTTCACAAATCCAGGCATCGATTCGGGTGAATTGAAGGAATGACGGAGGAGGGTGTCTCCGTGAGTGTTTAATCACGTTGATCGTGGACGAACGATGCAGGAAACCGTGGAGTTCCACACCGTGCCGTGGAACAACTTAAACTGGAACGCCAAGCATGACACACGAAGACTACGCCGCACATACTACGTGTGAGTTGCGCAGGCGGTCTGTCGGCTTTGTTAGAGCCAGGTTCACCATATGACCGTATCGTAGTCACTTACGACCGATTGTGTCACTGGCAAGTAATTTTGTGAAAAGGGGGTCGCCGCGTTCGTGTGCACCTATTCGTTTGATTTCCACCGAATTTAATAGTAGAGCAGACCGAGCTTGTCTGCGATCCAGTACCTTTTAATTCATGATTCGCCGTGGGAAGTTGCACTTGCGTAACAGTCATTGAAGTCTCTGCTTATTGGAGACGTAGCTGTGCGAAGTCATTCGCTTCTTCGAGGGCACTGTTTATTAGGGTTTCAAAATTTCGGGGTGTTTAATACTTTGAGCATCGTATTTTTGGACTCTCAACTTTTTGGAGTTCTTATGATTTTAAAATCTTTATTGATTAGTGTAACAACTTTTTGGAGTGTTTATGCTTTTAGCATCTCTGTTTATTAGTCTAACAACTTTTTGGATTTTTTACATACTTTTCGATCTTTTAGAGACCATATTTATTGGGGTCTCAATATTTTGATGTACTTATTGTTTTGGGAACCCTACCTCTTGGGATCCCAGCTTTTGGAGTCTGTGATAACTGAGGTCCCAACTTTTTAGAGTCCTTAACCACCCCCGATATTGAGCAGTCTATTGTTCTATAATACTTTAGAGGCTAATGATATTTTCAGACTTTCCTTATCTAAATTATCTCACAAAGATTAACAATAAGTAGTAAAAATTAATCAGACGATAGCGATTCAATATTTCACTCTTTGCGTATTTCACTGTGGTATTTGTGATACAGCTAGGTTGCAAATAATTAGGTGTGTTTCTCGTGCAATCACCTCAGCCAATGGCATGTAATTATGTGACGTTGAATCCCGGACGATACTGTGAAAACATACTCCACATGTTACATCACCATACTCATAATACCGTAAATATATTACGCCCAATCTCTAATTTTCAACAAATTTTTAAAAATTGTAGCACATTAGACTGATTCATAGATCCACGTTCATGCTTATTCTTTCCATGATTAATGAAACAAACAACCCCACAACTAAATATATCCTAGAAACACCCTACATAAGAACACAGATAGGAAGAGAATCAAGTGATTAGCACCCGTTCAAAACAGAAATGGGCAAAAACTTATTTGAAATAAAAATTTCGTACACAAATTTTTATTTCAAATAAGTTTTTGCCCATCTCTGGTTTAAAATAATACTAAATCAGTGGCACACTCAAGATTTAATCTTGGGGGGAGCCTAGTTGAAGCGAAAAAATATTTTTAACGCAATTTGAATAAAATTTTTCTTCAATAAAAATTTATTTATAGAAAAAAAGAGCAGTTTTCTTTTCTTTTTACAAAGCCTCTTCTTAGGGCGTGCCAAGGCCTCTTGGCCACCCTCTGGGTGCGCCATTGATACTACTTCACCCACCTGACAGAAATCTGCCCGCGAAACTCGATCAAATTCTCCCGATCTTAGTACCTACTCCGACTTCTTTCCACGTTCGATATTCTCAGCCTGTGAATTCAAGCCGGCTAAATAATTTAACGCACCTACTCCAGAGGCGCGAGCAAGGATTTGAAAAAGATGCGTAACCGGAGCCTGCGACGAAGGGCGCGGTGACCACTGGATTTAATTTACGAGCACGTGCTGTTGGTGCGTCGGAAATAATGCATCGGAGCCTGTTAGACTTCACGTGACTCACGGTATATAATTCGCGTGGACGTATTACGGATGTATGCACGTGCAAAAACCTTGGTGCATAAACCAACGCCAAGCGTCCTGATTAAACATGCACGAACAAAAGTAGGTAGGGTTGGCTCTAGAGCCGCGGAATAAAGTCACGAATTTATTCCTTTTCGATGGTCGCGCGACGTGCTTTCGAATGGCCACGCCATTGAGCAACGTTGTGAAATCATCCCTAGTTCCTTTTTCCGTGATTCCACACGTACGTATCGCTTTTCATGCCGGCCACGTCTGCTCGTGCGAATGTCTGCTGCGACATTGAAAACGAGATTTTCTCGCGAACGGCCTTCTTTTACTCCGATGCAGAAACCTTCGTTTGGAAAATCAGTTATTACGAGTTTGTGGCATAGAAATGAATGTATGATACCGTAAATAGATGTACATATTCAATACAAGTTTCTAAGGTTACTGAACATTGTTTGATAAAGTGTGCCGGAGACACTAACTTGGAATGTTCTGCCACGACGTAGCAGCCGTGTCGCAGTGTAAATATTAAGGTGGTGGAAAATGTGTCAATGGTTTTAAACTTTGTAAAGAATAGGTACGACTCAGCCTCGACATGAGCTATCTTCTTATGCCCGCTATCGATCATGAATTCATTACGAGGGGCACGATTTTGTGTCGTATAATGGGGAAACGCTCGGGGTAAATTAAACACTATCTTTTTATAAGTTTTAGTGGTTATTGACGTTAAAAAATTTGTTCTTGGTAAAATTGAAACTGTAGGTACTCAAAGTAGATTCCCAATGTAAGACTGTACGCAGATACTATCATATTTAATAATAACTAATTTCTTCAGAAGTAGACATCTCAGAGTTTTCAGAATTCTACACGAATTTTGTCTAGGGGAGATAGTGGAATTTAACCCTCGGTGGTCACACCTACTTTTTCGAACGCCGTTGTCACACTGGGTCAATTTGACCCTGTCAATTTTCAATCAGTTGTTATATAAAAACTATTTGTTAAATTAAGTCTCAAAAATTCTGAGATAATGTTTGAACATTGTAAAATGTAGAATATATGCCCCTCGTTGAAAGTTGACATTTAAAGTGTCATCATCCATAAAAAAAAAATTGAAACAATAAGAGTTTCGACAAAAAGGTTTTTTGCTTAAAAAACGCAGGGTCAATTTAACCCAGTGTGACAACTGACGGTTAAAACGAATATTATGTGGAGATTCTATCATGGACAGGAAGCTCAAGAAACATTGTTGCTACAGAAAATAATGTTTAAATGCAGCAAACAATTTGACGAGTATTTCTCCTACCAACGGCAGATCATTTTCTAATTGCGTAATAGTCTTAGCACGCCGTTACTCCTATTACAGAAAAACTATACGTGTATCCAAGCATCGTAACGGAACACACTCACACAGGTGTCATTACCACCACGTCTGACAGCAGCATTCACAAACGTGGGCACCGAAGATCACGTGTTCACTAGGTCAGTAGGTGCGGCCAGATCTTCATTGATGATCATTACGCGATCCTCCTGTCGATCTTGACCAATGAGCAGTGATTGCTGCTATGAAAAATCTTGCAACTGAAATAGTATAGTTATTTCATTGCTTTCAAATTTTTAATCATTGCGCAGTGCTGTCGAATAATCGACAAGAAAATGGAATCTTGAAAATATGCTGAAAATAATTAGTGGATCATGCATCCTAACGAGATAATTGACGTTTTGGAAATAAATATCTTATTTTACTGGTCTTGAGATGCGGTTTATACTGTATAATTGAATACGAGATTTTTTACCTATTTTCAGCGGTGTATTTTAAATACTTAAATGTATGACAATTCTGTGAACCGTTATCAGATTTACAGTACATTTTGTATCTTGCTATTTTTGTGCATTGCTTTCCTCTGAACTCTTCATTTTCTCCCTCTTGTCATTTTATGTTAACGTTACCCGGTTTTCAAGTCGAGCCTCAAGAGTTTAAATTACCACCAGCACCCGTAATTAACGTGATTATGTATCCGGATCGTGGGTGTGGGATTGTACCGGTCATTCACGATGATTACGAGGTCAAGTAGATTAATTGATGCATATCGTGGCCGCTTGTAACCCTTCCTAAGTTTGCTCGCTCGTAGATTGAGAAAAAGTAGCGATGTCTTCGTTTAGGACTGGTTTATATTATTTTTCAATGCTGCATTTCCAAATTACTTACTTCTATGTTGGCGCAACGGATGTTGATCAATACCTTCGATAATATTTATTTCGAAATTTGAACATTTCCTTCAGGTTTCTGTTGATTTCTTTTGGTAACGATGTCTTATTTAAATCTTCTTTAAGTGTACGATACGTTACTGATTTTCCGTTGGTGATGGATCGTTGGATCGACGTGGAAATTGTCGATAAATGATCACAGCGGTCAAAGAAATGGAATGAAGCAACAGGATTAACGCTAGCACAAATTCTGGCAAACTGAAAGAAATTTTAAGGTGGAGGGAAAGGAAATAGGTGGAAAAAGGAAACAAATTGTTTCTGGTAAGGAAAATGCTGCACTTTAAACTGGTTTCCTTCCCCTTTTTGGAAATAATAGTTTTAAGCCATTTTAAACGTACTTGTAGTCTCCATCAGCAGCAGGAGTAGTGTTAACTATCCACGAGATCCACTTAAACAGCTGGTAAGCGCCACACAGTAGACTCCCAACCGCCCCGCTCACAGCAAAAGATAGTTCCTTAATTAATCGGATCAAAACGCTCAACTTTCGTGATCTCTTAATGGCACATTTTTCAATGTTGCGCTAACTCACGAGGAAATGGTACTTTTCATTTTCATTTGTAAACAACATGAAGATTTCGGATGAATTTATGATGAGATAGCCACTGATGTAGGTAGGCACCAGTATTCCAAAAAATGGAATCTCTAAATATGGCTCCAGTGGCTTCAAGTATACTGCAGTGCCCACTATGCAAGTAGACTGTAAGAATGTTAGTAAAAAGAGAAATGAAAATAGTCGTTTTGGTATTCGATATTAAAATATTTTACAGTGCCAATATTAATTTAAATTTAAATTAAATAGCTTTCGTCGATCACTAATTCATTAGATGCTTTGATTGGAAGGATAAATTATTTTAATTTTTACAATTACAGTTCTTTTCCTAACCAATTATTTCATAAGTTATATATCTATGTATGTGGCTTAAAAGACAAACCATAGAGACTGTTTTCCATATCAGCAATTTCCTCTCAAGTGTTAATGTATTCAACGTTAACCACGGATAAGGTATTGCTATATTACCCATTTCCTCTTTAATAAATGCTATTTCACTGAAAATATATTTGTATATCCTTTAACAGACGGAAACAGGAAGAAATTGGCGATTAGATTTTGTTTTCGTACACATATTTTTAAGTCGATTGTTTTCTACCGATTACCATAAATTCAAACACCACTGGTGTGCTCAAAAGAACAATTCTGCAAATTTTTAAAAGAAAACGAAAAGCAAAGCCTTTTAATAAATTGATTGTGCCTTTGTTTTCCTGAACCAAGTAAGAAACTATTGAACAATTTTTCTGATCGCTTAACTGTAATTACACGAAAGAAATTGAAAGCTCTACATTAGAATGAAAAGCATTTATTCACTCATTGTTTATACGTTCCTACGGTTAGCAGTTGCTGCATTGGCTGCTCGCATTTTATGAACTTCTATGCCGATTATATAGGCGATCTCGCAAAATAGCACGATGAAATTGCCTGGAAATTATCAGACAGATCCCACTACATTAATTATTCGTCAAAGCAATGACTGAGAAAGTAAATCTCCCATGAAATGGGAAATTTAAAAAAATTATTGAATTCACTGTGCACCGAGGAGTAGTATCCCGATTTTTGATTCACTTCGATCCTTTTTATAATCCTCTAATGTCGCGTCGTGTGCTCTGATGACACCTGCCACTCCACCTGTGAAGTTGAAAATCACTCCGAGCGAAAATAACGTGAATTCCTACGAATGAAATTAAGAAACATTGCAGTAACAGATATTTCACTTAGATATTACTCTTCCTACACGAAATGCACTTAGTCAGGGTCAGCTGTAATTGTACCTACTGTGGGTATAGTTAACTTCTTGGGCGTTATTCAAGTGGTATGTTAATTTGCCATTCTTATGGGCCAACTCAGCAAAATTGTGCTCATTTGATACAATGTCATACTTACGGCCGATTTCTTCACCTTCAGTAATCTACCATTTAGAGTTCTGTTCCACATAACTGTAAAATGATAGTATTCACTGACGGGGACTTTAGTTGGAGGTGAAGAAATCGGGCATTAACTAATTATATATATATTTTACTAGAAAATTTAGTCTTCTCTTCTCTTTACACAACCCCTATCTTCAAGTTATTTTAATAGACTATATTTTCATACCCTCATATAAATACCCGTACTTCCTCCCACTTCTTGCTTCCTAATTAAGTTAGTAGCCGTTTCATCAATGAAAAATATTATTTATAAAGTGACACTTATTAAATAGATCGATGATGAATGCATCAAGCTGACCCTGGACTCAGTAAAAATAAGATTTGCTGCCAAAAATAATTAGAAGCTCTGGATAATCTCCAATTATTTTGAGCAGCGTGCAAGCATAGAAGGTTGCAATGCTTTTAGGAATAGGTGTTGTTTATAAGACTAACTGGTAATTTTCGTGGTTGCTCAAACACGTGTGCCATCGCGATGTTAGTATAAATGATAGCGTATGTGGACGTATCGATGCAATAAATAACCCAGAGCCATCTTGGTATCATGTATTCTCTGAATTTCGAGAGCTCACGGAGGCTGACGCAAGCCACAACCTGAGTGATTGAAAAATATTAATGAAACTATGCGGATATTTTTAATTAATGGATGTGAATGAGTTATTTTACCAGCTTGAGCAGTTTCAAGAGGAAACTAAAGTCTTTCAGAAGCCGACGAGCTTCTGCAAACATATTTCTTAAACGATTGCTAATTGGTTTGAAGTTTGCTAAGTTTGTGGAATAATATATATACTGTGAAATTGTTTCTTTTAATCGATACTCTCCTTTAAATGCTTGAATAACACAAAGGTGGTGAGATATTCAAAATTTTAAAGTACAAATTTAAATTGTCACTTCGTAGTTAAATTGTAACTTAAAAGTAAAAATTTAAATTGTTACTTCAACTTGTTATTCAAAATGTTGGTAACAATATGTTACACAGGGTGCGTTCCGATTCGCGCATGGAGCGCATGATGCGCAGGAAGTTGCATACAGATGTATGCCCTGTTGGCACACGAAATTCCCTAGAATCCTTTAATTTCAGGTGCATTTTACCATCTAGATTGAGAGTGAAAGTGGGACGCGCGTGCCTTCGCGTCTTCCGTTTCCTCAGGAATCGGAGGTCTCCGGCCGGTGTTAATGGGGGAAGGACACCTACACTTAGAGCATATATACATGGAGGTATTATTGCCTTAGAGTGACTGCCCCGAAACTGTCGGCAACATCACGCGAGAGAGAAATACATGTGCGAACTAGTGCGAGTGAGAGAACTATATGTCCTATTTGACCTTAATGCGCATGCGCCGATATCGTGCGAGAGAGAAAGACGTGTGAACTGGTGCGAGAGAGAGAAGTATAGATTTTCAATCGCCCGTCTTTCTGTCTCGCACGATATGTGCGCTTGCGCATTACGGCCGAATAGGACATATACTTCTCTCGCTCGCACATCTCTTTCTCTCTCGCACCATGTTGGCGACAGTTTCACGCTTTCAATGAGACCTCCATAGTATATGCTCTAAGCACCTACAGGAGCGGTGGTAATGTGTGCGTGAATTGACGGCAGCGCGAAGCCAGTGCATAGTGCATACGGCGAGGGCGAGTGCATAGACTGCAGAGAAAAACGTCCCATTCAGTTAATGCGGGCATTGGTGGCGTTGGTGGTGCACAGGATTCCCTAGAATTTTCCCAGTTCTAACGCATCAAACATGCAGTTACTGCACGCATGCGTATTTGCGACCGCGGGGTAAGGATAAAATGGTGTGTATTCTGCAAATAAATATAATATTGAATAACAAGGGAAAATCCCCAACTAGGAAGTTCGAAAAAATCTGAAACTTTGTGAATATGAAGGGAATTTCCCCTTTATTACAACGCAATTTTTGATTGCTGCCCACATTTACTCTAAGGGTGTGAAATTGATCGCTGAAAATGCGGTTATTTTCCGATTTTGGGTTATAACTGGTGAACTGTAAAATAATTTTCTCACCAAATGATAGATCTAATTAAAAGAAGTATCTATTGTCTTGATACTTTTTTCTATCTCGGGGTAGACACGGGTAATGCAGCGCTCTGTAAACCGACATTATCTGGCCCGAAACATGGGTTTAGTAGAATACGTTGTTTGACCTTACATGAGCGAATTTTGGGCTGGGCGAGGTCTCATTCGAAAGAGAAAGGTTCAGTGCAGCGCGCTCTGGTCATGGTTCAATGAGCTTGTGTTGATATCTAATAATATGAGTGTCCAAAGTAGAGCAAAATTCGACAAAATACACCCGCATGAATCCAAGTATTTTTAGGTCACTAAAAGAGTTTTGTGACTCAAACGAGGACCAGAGCGCGCTGCACTGAACCTTCCTCTTTCGAATGAGACCTCCCTTGCTCAAAATCTGCTCATATAAGGACAAACAACGTATTCTACTAAACCCATGTTTCAGGTTAGATTGTCGGTATTACAGCGCGGTGCATTGCCAGTGTCACGTGGCGTGTTTACCTCCTTAAGTATTTTTAGGTCACTAAAAGAGTTTTGTGACTCAAACGATGAACAAAGTGCTCCGCATTGAATCTTCCTCTTTCGAATGAGACCTTGCCCAGCCCAAAATCTGCTCATATAAGGACGAAAAACGAAAAATCCCAAACCCATGTTTCAGGTTAGATTGTCGGTATTACAGGGCGGGAATTACCCGTGTCACGTGGCGTGTCTACCCCCTTAAGTATAGTTCGCGAATTATAACAAAAAATCGGAAAATAGCCGAATTTTCAGGGGTTAATTTCTTCTTCTAGTGAATTTGGGCAGCAAACAAAAATTGCGTTGTAAATAGGAGGAAATCCCCTACATATTCACAAAGTTTTAAATTTTTTGGAATTTTCGGGTTCGAAATCTTCCCTTGTAAGTTTGCTTTAAAGTAGTAAGAACTATCTAGTGTATTTAGTGTTCAAGTAGCAATTATATTACGAAGACTAATTAATTAATTCGGGGCTTTCGTCTGTTATAGGTAAACAATTCTTTCCTTTGGAAGCGTCGGTTCGTGTCAACTGGTGTAACGAAAACGCACTGGACGAGTGCAGCATTTACAATACGTGGTTTTTAAGTGGAAGTTAAACTTAATTGTAATTAGACAATGGAAATAATTCCATTATAATAATGTAAGCACATCTGTACTAAGTAACACTGTACATTATTCAGAGTATTTGAATAAACCACATGTAGAGAAAAACCGCATCTTTTACTTTACAACTGCACCTTATAACTTCTATTTTCATTTCCTTCACACTCTCCATACATTGCACTTCACGTTTCACAATAGTCATACACAATAGTCTTAACTTAGGAACTAAGTAGTCATCTTACGATATGGGCAGAATGTGGTAAGTATTCTGGTAAGAAATTGAGCTTCCCGCGAAAATGTAACAAAGTTGCAAGGGTCAAAATTTTTGCAACATTGTTGGAAATGAAAATGGCTTGTTCGCAAGAAAAAAATCTCGGTTTGCAACTTTGTTGAGATTTCGCGGGGAGTCAGATTCCGATTAGAAACTTTGTGGAACGCCAAAATCTTCCAATATCATCTTCAGACTATTCCGATTTCACCGGATTTGGACGCCCCGCGAAAATGTAACAAAGTTGCAAGGGTCAAAATTTTTGCCCAGACTTTCAGCTTCGGTTTTACAATTTTGCGCTGATTTTGCACTTAGAATTCGCAACTGCCTCTAATCCGAATTGCTGCAGTTCCTGCGCGCCTCATGCACCGCAAATGGGAGAAATTCTAGAGAATCGTACGATGTCACCAATTTCATGCGCTCCATGCGCGAATCGGAACGCACCCACAGTCATACCATTTTTTATAAATTGGTAGAAGTATTGGTAAGCTGTAAATAGTGAAAACATATCTAGTAATAATGATATAAAAATTAATTATTATTTCCTACATTTAGTAATACAATTACAAAATATTACATTCTGTGTCACTGCATACGCAATTTCATTTAAATGTGTATCTATTCCGCTAAGTTATATGAAATCTTTGCTACGAGCGTTAGTAGTGTGTTTTAAGTTATCGAAAATGAAAACCTAATTCTACTGAAGATTATCAGAAATCTAAACGATGATCTGAGCTATCATAATTATCGATTAACTAACATTATCCTTAACAATGTTGTCTACCATTGGAAGAATTTTCTGCGTGAAACTGTGCTTCCAGTTAGTTTGGATGAATGAAATTGTTATCTGGAACTATGAGGGCTCTAGTGAAAAATTCATTTTTGTGATAGCGATTACATTGCTGAGGATGACGCGATGAAGGAATTAAATGTTACGCGAAATATGACTTTAATTTAAGAAGTCGTCACGATTTTTTGCGAAATGTAAGAAACTCAGTATCAGGTCCACTAGGTACGCTGCCCCTTCGATAACGCACAACGATCCAACAGCCAGCCCCACCTGAAAATTTGAAAAATTCAATATAACTTATTTAGAACGTAGAAAATGAACTCATGTACGTGAAATATAATTAAATTTAATAAATACTTAAGTCACGAGCACTTCGTAATTTATAGTAAGCTGGAACTTTTGAAATTGTTCGATCCATCGCTTTTCAACGGACAAGAATATTATTAATTACCTGTCTTTCTTGGACGATGGTATCAAATTTGTTTTCTGGCTGGTAACCGTGCCAGTAGTGAAGCGCTGTACCACCCACAGCAATGAACATGAAGGTCCCAACAAAGTTCATTATAATTTCCTAGAAAAGTTATTTTGTTATTAGAAAAAGTTGTAATTTAATATGCATGGAAGTTATAAGCAGAAGATGGCATTATGGCAGATCTGGATATTAGAAGAAGAAGTGATCGAATCTAGAAATTAAGAGTGACAAAAACCTCTTTCGATCCAGAAGATTAAGCTATAAATTTTGGAAGAAAGACTGACCAAAAGTCAATATTCAGTTTACATCTGTCCAACAGTAGAAATTAATCACTGTCTATATAATTATGAATTATTGTCACACTAGAATAATTAGACAAACTGTAAAATGTTTATTAAATCAGTATCCTTTATGTCTTCTTCCGTCAAAGTTTGTTGAAGTACACTTCACTTGAAGTAAAATTCAAAACGAGATCTTACAACAAGACTCCTCTTATGGTCCGTGCTGCCGAAGCAGAAGGTGATGACAACGACACTGGTGTATATAAAGAAACCCACTAAAACTCCAGACGCAACAATTTCTGCGTCTGGATTTTTGTCCTCGTTTAAGTTCCATGTTCCGCCAACACCAAGGAACTCTCCTTTGTATCCTGTTCGATATAGGATCAGGATTATGAGGTTAATGACCTAGAAAAACATTTTAGAATGAAAGCTGCAGCGAGAAGTAAACAGCTAAGAGAAAAATAGGGGAAAAAACACCAAATTCACGTAACTCGTATGCATTTTTAATTCCCAACAATGGGTTCTGATCATTTATACTTAGAAGCTAAATTTTGTTTAAATTTTCTAATTTTGCCTTGTAAGAACTTGAGCGTAGATTAAACGCACAATACAACAACGCGATACGTTTAAAAGAATTAACACGAAAGTTGTTAAAATAAAGTTTCAGTTTGCTCGATATGTCGACAAATTAACTTTACCAGATCTTCAGAAAAAAGGAGTAGTTCCAGTGAAAAGTAGTACGCTTATATCGCGATACTGTACATCAAAAAGGGCGTCGTATCGCTTTGCAAACAAGTCTCCTTATCATTCGCTGATAAGGACCGAAATGAATCATAGAACCGCGTACAAATGTTTCTTGAATGAGTCTAGGTACGATGATTTATCATCACGGAGATATTGCAGTAACTACCTAGCGTCATTGCCCGGAAAACATGTCGCACGATCGAAGTATGTTCAAGTTCTCACGAAAGGGCTACATTTTCAAACGTCCCATATCACTGTCATTTAATTGACTCCAGAAACTTTATGTTACCACGAATCGTGATTTCGTAACACGTCGTGAGATAACTATGGATAAAGCATATTGCCGGTTTCAGTGCTGAGACTATTATTGCAAAGGAATATATTAGGTACTTGACGAATAAGATTGATATCCTTGAGCAAATTTTTGCAATGTTTATCTTTCAATTTTCACGAATGGACAACAAATTTAATGGAGCCAAATTGATTTACAGTAAGCACAACTTCGTTACCACGATTACTCTAAAGAATAGTGTTTGTAAAAAGTGAAACGATATTTGTATTTGCCATTTTTTTGCAAAATACAGTTCCTCCAGGTTCTCAAGCCCTTCGCACTCGTCACTCAACTTCAAGTTCCCTCTTCCCAGAGACACTATTTCATTTCCGCTAGGTATATGTGTAATAATTTCGACCGAGTTACGTGTTATCGATGGGACCACTTAAATAATTAAACGGAAATAGAAGAAATGATCTCTTCTCACCAACTTTAGCACTTTTATCACTATACCCGCGACTGTCTCTAAAGACACCATGTCTATCTTTCGAAATGGACTTTTCACGGCGGAAACGTGTGAACGGAATGAAATTCACGGCGTGATGCGTGCCTTCTACACAGCACCAAGCCCTCTTTATCTAATCAGATGATACAGTGTACGTTGAAAGAGGGATAAGAAGTGTAGAAAGCACCTGCACATTTATTGTATTATCGGCCACGAGAATTTAACTCGATACCATCCAAATATAACACCCATTTGTTATTATTCCCTGTCTTAGCATTCGATTCTTCAGGATTTCTCGAACTCTCGTTGATAAAAATTTCATGCTTATCGGCAGATTTGGAATTCCAAATTGACCCACTTACATCCAAACACATAATCGTGCTTAAAAATCTCCAACTACCTGTCCCTTTATATAAATATATTTTACAGCTTTGAAGCTTGATAGGATCTGAATTGGAGAACACTGTTTTGTAGAGGACAATGTTATCTATAACTTCTGTATCTAAATATAAAATCGTAAACTTACATACTGTTAACATATTCTCTAGTGCTCCTACCGGAATTTTTACGCAAAGAAAACTGCAGCTGTCGATTCTGCTATACCATAAGTCAATAAGTTGAATTCAACTCTTATACATGTGTATTCAATTATTTTGCAACGTGCATTCTTTCCTTTACATATTTGAAAAAATGATTGGATTTAGAAGAATTAGAATTGTAGTATAAATAAGGGACAATTAAATAATATATGAAACAGAAGTGACCTAGATAAATATACCCTAATGAATGTTTGCTCTTTTAAAGATAATTTAGTTCAGCTCGTTCGTGCACATATAATATTATATTTCTAAACTGCATTATATGTTTATAGGAGCTTGGCTTAGCTATTACTCCAGAACAAATCGCTGAAATGGAGGCTCACGTGAATGACATTGATTTCGAGGCTGCCGCAAAAGAAGAAAAAGCAACGAGACACGATGTCATGGCCCATGTTCATGTTTTTGGGAAACAGTGCCCAAAAGCTGCACCCATAATCCATTTGGGAGCGACTAGTTGCTACGTCGGGGATAATACGGTAATTTTAACAACGAATAAAAATATAATCGTGCCATTCCACAGAAAGCTTATGTAGAAAATAATCTTCAGTGTTTGAGATACAATAAAATAATGTTCTTTAATTAATTTTACATTTCCCTTGGTGCCCCTTATTTTAACTTGTGTATTTCTTTTTTTATTCCAACTGTTACATTCATTTTTGAAGGATCTAATAATTCTACGTAAAGGATTCGATATACTGCTACCCAAATTGGCGAACGTGTTGTCGCGTCTCTCAAAATTCGCTACGGAATATCGAGATTTGCCAACTTTGGGATTCACTCACCTTCAACCAGCTCAGCTTACTACAGTTGGCAAACGAGCTTCACTTTGGCTCCACGATCTTGTAATGGACGAAAGAGCCCTTCGACGTGGCAGGGATGATCTGAAGTTCCGCGGCGTGAAAGGCACCACTGGCACCCAGGCCTCGTTCCTTCAATTATTTAACGGTGAGTGTATCTCATATTTTTAAGCGATCGAACGAGTATTTTCATTTTCAAATTACGTATTTCCACAGGTGACGGAGAGAAAGTGAAACAGCTAGATCGACTGGTCACCAAAATGGCAGGTTTTGAGAAACACTACTCCGTGACAGGGCAGACTTACAGCAGAAAAGTCGACGTTGAATGTTTAAACGTTTTGAGCTCATTAGGCTCCACTGTCCACAAGGTAATTTCTTATTTCTATTACATCCTCTTCCAAAATTAAAACTTGAACTATTAATTTCACTACGAAAGTGGAAGTAAAGAAAAAAATGACAACAGACAGTTTAAGACAGAGGGGAAACAAGTAATAGAGTAGAATTATGAAGATAATTATGTTATAATCCCCTCTGAACATATCATTCTATTAATGTTTGGTTTCTTAGATCTGCAGCGATATTAGATTACTAGCGAACATGAAAGAAATCGAGGAGCCCTTCGAAACTACCCAGATAGGATCCAGTGCCATGCCATACAAGAGGAATCCAATGCGGTCTGAGAGATGTTGCAGTATCGCCCGGCATTTAATGACCCTTGTAAACAATGCTCTACAAACTGCCGCGACGCAATGGATGGAGAGGACACTGGACGACTCGGCTAACAGAAGGATCACCCTGTCAGAAGCGTTTTTATCAGCGGATGTGATTTTAGTGACCCTTCAAAATATCACAGAAGGTCTCGTTGTGTACCCCAAAGTCATCGCCAGACACGTGGCACAGGAATTGCCTTTCATGACCGCGGAAAATGTAATAATGGCCATGGTGAAGGCTGGAGGCGACAGACAGGTAAATTCGTTCATGATGATTTTTCGGTAACTCGGTAAATACTTCATCAAAAGTGGTCAATGAAAAAGAAAATAAAAATGTGGGGAAGGTATTACTTGCGTCTAAAATCATTTCTTCACGGTGTATCTCAACGTGCAATATATTTTTAATATTTTCCACTATCCTGCAATGCTTCTTAACGTGTTCTATATATTTTACCAGGTGTGCCACGAGAAAATAAGAGTATTATCGCACGAAGCTGGCGCGCAAGTGAAGCAGCACGGTCTAGACAACGACTTGGTCGACAGGATAAAGAGGGATTCGTATTTCGCGCCTATCCTAGATCAGCTGGAGGATCTACTGGATCCTTCTACTTTCGTTGGCAGAGCACCCGGGCAGGTGTTGGAATTTTTGGAAGAGGAAGTTTACCCGATCCTGGAGGCTTACAAAGGACAATTAGGTGGCCACGTAGAGCTCAGCATTTGATCCAACATTCCGTGGACACTGTTGAACAGTGAATGTTTACTTGGGGGATCCGGGTGGGACATTTTTGTAAGAAAATTTACGAACTAACTGTTCTTGCTTTTATAAAATTCTCTGTTCTTTTGCCAAAGAAAAACAATATAATGCGTACAAAGTAAATCGATAAACTTTATAAAGGTCAAACTTGAATAAAACGAGAGAAATGTTAATGCACACTGTTCGTAGTAACGCGCACGCTTTTTTCTACAATCGGACGGCTCTTCGTTTACACGGCTGTACGTTTCTGTTTTGCGATTCGATTAGAGAGACTTCTCGACGACGTAACTTGCTGTGATAGAGAATTCGAGTTGGCAGGTAAAAAGTGGCGTTCTGCCGATTGGAAGCTATTAATATTCGTATATTCGCGTGGAGACGCAAAGTGGCAGAGGAGAAGCGAGAATAAGCATTTCTGAGATATGTCAGAGAGAGAGAGAGAGAGAGAGAGAGAGAGAGAGAGAGAGAGAGAGAGAGAGAGAGAGAGAAGGTAGAGAAGTATGTATATAAAGAAAGACAGAGATATAAGAAGCGATCATTTATTGTAAACAGACAGTCGAGAGATAGTGGGTGACAGTTGCTGCACCTGGAGTAGACTTGTTCTTCTTTTATAAAAATAATGCAGACATGTAAAGCCTTCGTATTTCGTCACTATAGAAACATAAGATAGAATCACACTTTATTTTTCAAATCACATGCAGCGTTTGTGTGTGAATCAGTTAGTACGGAGGTCCACTTCGACGAAGCAACTGTTAGAGTGTACAGAACAGACTAAAAGTAAAAGTTTACCCTGTTTTAAGAGATAATTGGCTTTCTTGGGGACGTTAGAAGAATAGGGGAGAGTATAGCACTTGAGAATCACAGCACGAGGAGAGGGATCGTATAGGTTATCGTTCGCATTGTTCTTTCGCGGAGGGAACTTTTTCTAGCGTAGATGAACGATAGGTGGGAAGACTAGACTAGAAGTGAGAGAAGGTGAGAGGAAGAACGCGGGTTTCCTGGTCGAAAGTGACACGGTACCACTTCCGTTCCGTTGCACGCTCCTTTCGTTATTACGCGCCGAGAGTATCGAGCTGATTTCCCTCGGCGTGTGAAAGATTATGTACAAAGTTCGTGGTTATAGGAGCGAAAGATGGAGGATAACAGTGGTAGAGAGAAAAGGAAAAATGGGGGAATAGCGAGAATCGATAGAAAGATTTGAAATTGTAGAGGAGTACAGAACGGGAAGTAGAAGAAAGAATATTTGGAAGTACGGAGAAAATGTAAAGACAAATAAAGATTACAGAGAAAGGAAAGGTTCTAGAGTGAAGATTGAATACAGGAAAAGATTTTTTTAAAGAAAGTGAAGACAGAGGATAGAGTGTCTTATATACAGTAAAATGCACAGCGTTGTCAGAGCATTGAATTTTATAATGGTATCGATGAGAAGACTAGAGGAGACATCGCATTTAGGCGATACGTATTTAACAAAGTTATGTCGAGATTTATATTTTTAAATAGAAGAAGATATTAGAGAAAGTATGGTAGGTACGAGTTCGAAAGAGAAGTTGGGAAAGAGAACTCTGTAGGAAACTTGAAAATAGAGTAAATAGAGAGAAAGTTTGAAGAAGTATTTACAGTAAGAGATTAGCACAGAGAAAGAATAATTGGTAGGAATGATGTAGAAGAAGTCAAGATTAGAGGTGAGAAGTAGAAAAGAAAAAGAGAAGAAGAATATCGAAAATAAGAATGTGTCTAGAAGGTAGAAGAAAGGAAAATAATTTAGAAGAGAGATTGAAAAAGTGAGTAGTATGAAAGTAGAGAAAAGAAGAAAGTGAAAATAAAATCAAAGAGAAGAGAAGGAAGACAATTGCGAGTGAGCTAGAAAAAGAAAATACTGACAGAATTAGAAGAGAAAAGGAAGAAGATTTCTACGTAATAGAAAGAAGATGAAAATTTAGCAGATTTGATAGAAAAGAAAAGACGAAGAGTAACAGAGGCAACAGAAAAGTCTAAGTTCGGAAAGAGCAGTACAGAAGTTAAAGCTGAAATGAATGGCAAGAAAGCAGAAGTGAAACAAGACAGAAGAAAAACAAAAGATACAAAAAACAGCAGATATTGAAAAGAAGTTCTTGGTAAGGTAAAAATAAAGTAAGGAACGAAGGCAGAGAGGAACAGATAATTAGTAAACAAGTATTACATTAGAATCTGAAAGTAAAGAGACAGTGTAGAAACTAAAGGAAAGATAGAAACAGTAGAAAAACGAAGAAACGAAGTATAAAGAATAGAAGAAGGTTGAAAAACCAAGAAAAGCAGAATTTCGACAGAGAAACAATTTACAAAAGTAGCTCGCAAAGTAAGAAGAACACAGAAGAATATACGAAGGACAAAAGAATAGGAAAGAAATAGAAAGAATTATTTTTCCACGAGAATAGATGAGTAACCTTAAATTAGAAGAAGCAAATAGCACCTAGAAGTGATAATAAAATATAGTATTTGAACGCAATGAACGTCAGGTACTTCGATTCAATTGAATTCGGAAAACTGCGAGTGGATGACAGAGGAATAATAAAAAAATAAAGAAACTAGGAGAAAGTCCATCATTTAAAAAACAGCAACGCAGTGAAGAAAGTAAAGACTAGTTGCAGTAAAGTATCTATAATTACGGTATCATAAGAGAAAGTAAGAAATATTGGAAAAGAAGAAATCAGAGAAAAGAAGAGACAGGAAACTAATTTTCAAGCTCAGTCAATTTTGAGATCGTAATACTGTTAGGTATTCGAGGTGTCAAAGTAACTGTAAAGATAGAATAGTTGAAAGGAAAGTAAAGAGATTGAAAATATAGTATAGAGAAAGAGAAATCATAAATTTCAGATAAAAGACAAAATAGAAGTCATAATGAAAAGAGAAGGAAAACGATAGAGATAGACATAGTGTACAGTTTAGAGGTAGAAAAGGAGAATTGAAGAAGAATTTGTACTTGTTAATAATATAAACGATATAGCAAAGAAATAGGAAAAATAGTTGTAGTGAAAGAAAATAAAGGAAAGAAAAAGTAGAAAGAAAGAGATGTAAGAAACAACGCACCAAAGACAAAGTGTGAAAAGTTTCAGTGTGTCTCACAGTTTCAGTGATTCGTGCCGATGCGCCTGTAAGTAGGTATTTGACAGACAAATAAAGACCAATGAAACTGCGAGATGCAAACACTAACAAGAAGCGAATAAAAAAGAAGTAAGGCTATCACAGAGCGTTAGGTTCGCGGAGAAGATTAAAATCGCTCTGATCGAACATTTTCGAATTAGGAACTCAGGTAACTCGAATAACAATCAATACAAGAGATTCGCCTGGATTATCAGACATAGATAAAAGCGTAACGAATTCGCAAATTCAGCAAATCCCGATCGAACTTCGAGTCTTCTCAATTTTGCACTCTTCAACATCAGGTCGATTTCAGGTAACCAAGCCACAGAATCTTGCTTAGAAAATCAGTAATCAGCCTCGAAGCATTTTAGCCAACAAATATTCAACGTGTCTGTTATAAATTATTAATTGATCGTAAAAAAAACGGTTAAATGCTGATTACTGCTTCACGAAGTTCTGTCTGGAACGAATGGAGCTTGACAGCGTTGTGGTCGATAGATCTTCCAAAGTAGTATCCGGTGTTCTTGAAAAAGGTAATCTTCGTCGTGTTTCAATTATCGAGGCAGCCGATTATTTCTTGGCAATTCGATACCCAGAAAAGGTGACGTTGTTAGCGATTTTGCTGGGTTCGACGAAAATAGCGAGTTGATCACCAGCTTCGACGTCCAACAGAACCAGATTGAAGCCTCCACCAGGGCCAGCGCCGACCACCGGCCGCCACTTGTCGGAGTTGTCGGATTTCATTTTCAGAGTGAGTTGAAGATCGCTGCTGCCATAGCCACCGAAGCTGAATTGGTACAGGCCTGGGCAATGGGTGGTGAATATTCCTGTTTGGGCGACGTAACCCACGCCTTTGTTCACCAGTGTTTGGGTGGGAGCATGCTGGCAAATTAAGTAACATTGTGCACGTTATAATCACAATTTGAAATTCAAATTTTAAACTGTTTTGGTGGGAGCAAGTCGCAGTGTTTATAAAAACGTGGGTGTGACACATGAAGAGATAGATGCAAGAGGACAGATAGAAAAAGAGAAGATAAAAGGGGAATGCAAGAAAGAGGAAGCACTTCTTAATTTTATATTGGCTTCGTGTTGTCAACGAGCTTAGAGTTTCTGAGGTGGTAACAGGACTGAAGTTTCAATATTGGGTGTCCTTGAAAGATGTTAAAAGGAAGGACCCATTAACGTCGAAACTTTTTCGTAACACTTTATCTTTCCCGTTGAACAAATTTTACATAGGTATTCTTGGGTACTATTATTAATTTAAAAAACAGTGAACTCACATTGACAGAGCCCCGAGTTTCGGAGAATGCGACGACACCAGCGCAATCTTCAGCTGTTGCCAATTTCAGGGAGCCGACAGTCGTGATACCGGAAGCCGGTGGGTCTGGCACCGCCGCCTCCGCCAAAATGACTGCTGCCAATAACAGCACCGACCACACCACCCTGTAAGAAAATTTTTTCATCAAATACCTGCATAAAAAATACGCAGAATATCTGCCTCCCAATGTTCAATATTATTTCTGTAAATATATCCCCTGCAAATTATTTGCGATTTTATTTTTCCATGCCTACAATGTCATCACTGAATAAACTAACTATTGTCTTATCACACACATTCTGCTTATCGAATATTCTACGTAACAAGTATCATCGCCTATTAATAGAACAGAAAACTAAATGGCTACGTTAAGTATGCAGTTAAACATTATTTCCCCAGTTGTGCAAATAATGGACACAGTTAAGCATCAAAGTGATAAATGTGCGTCTCACGCGTAATGCATCGTGGCTGCAGAAAATTAGGACTGTTGGTTTAATGTCGTTGCAATACTTTATACACAATGTTCAAGAAGTAAAGTTTTTTATGTATGGTAGACTGTTGCGTTCCATTGAAAGTGACTACCGAGGAACAAGTACCAGTACAGTTGCAGCTGAGAAATAAACTGGCGACTGGTTCTTACGCAAGCGCTCCAGTGGCCGTTGTAGGCGTTTTTATAATTTCATCTCGTTTATTATTTTTTCTCCTTTTCGTTCGAATCGCGGCAAGTCACCAACGTGACCATTCTCGGCGAAGTTCAATCTGGTTTGCGACTTTCACTGCTCCAGGCTATCGCTCTGTCTGGACCTCTTTCTGCTTTTTATTTCTCATCGACCCGTTCGCTCGATCATTCGTTTCACCTCGAAAAGCTTTCGTTTTCGGAGACTCTGCTTCTGTGATTATCAGTGAAACCGTGATGTTCCACTTTCTAATGGGCGAGGAGATTCGAAGAAAAAGAAACGTTTGGAAGAAAGAGAATCGAACTATTATTAGTAATTAAATATTTGGAATATTATGTTCAGAAATGTACGATAAAATTTTAAAAAGCCTGAAAAACTTGAAACGGAGAAGATAAAAGAAAAAAGACATGTACTCCATTAATCTATCAAGTTTTATGTCCTGCTGTTGCTATATTTTTAATGATTCGAAGAAGAGGGGTGAAACAAGTTTCCGCGACTGGTCTCGCTCTGTTAATCCTGTATCTTATTCGACGAAGGCAAAAAGAAGCATTTATTCTGTTAAGCACGATCAACCACGCCAATCGAGCTAAACTTTCTACTTTATGCCAAGAGAAAGCCGTGTCTTATGGCTTCGTTACAGATCATGCTCAATTTTCCTTCACTTTATGGCCCTTTGTTCTCTTTTTAAGGCCCTGCATAAATTTACCCTTGCACCTTCTTCTTTTCTATATACCTAGGTACAAATCAATTCTTCATCCCCGAGCAGTTCGAGCAACGAAGTTTTGAATATCTGTTTCTAGAATTAATAACGCCTATTGGAAATAAAAATTTTAAATGAAGAATAGAAGAAATTGTTTTAAAACGACAGACGACATATGTGACGATCCATATCTATCATTCGTTACGTTTTAATAAGCGCGGCAAGAGGTCGTTTCGAGAGATAAAAATAGGCTGCACATTAAGAGATCAGGAATAGCCAGTGTAATGTACTTTTAACCCCCGGATCACATTCACTTGTGCAAGATAAAATCAGGAATCCTTTCACTTTCACGGGCTTCAAGGCAAGGATCTCACGTGCGACACGTTTCTGTCGCCCACCTTCAATCGAGCAATAACAATGAACGGGACGATTCGTTATCGTGTAATAAATTTGAACGTATTGCACAAACAGTGCATCGAAATTCTTAATAAAACGATGATTCCTCGGCATCCGTGCATTTATATCGCCTCGACTAGTTTCTTTGTATCCGCTAGTTTTCTGACGGTTTTTTTTTTAAACAATTCTGTTTGCCGTGAAATAAAATGGGAAGGCTATTATTGAATGGCGAAATCCACACGGAAGATCAATGTTACGCTCGTAACTGTTATCTCAGTTCGCGGAAACAATCTCAACAGTCGGTTACGCAAAAAACATTCAATTCAGAGCTTGGTAGGAAATTCGCACGAGTAATTATGATTTTAACGAGCAACTGGATTGTGTCTATTTGTAACATCGAATTTTGTGTTTAAGGAATGCCAATTGTGGATAGAAATTTAGTTACAAGCGGTATCGAGTTGTGGTATTTTATGTATATTTTATCATCATTCGAAGGAAAGTAATGGGACATTGATTAGACATTTATGTCGGTGTAAATATTGTAATATATTCTCTGTGTATTAGATAGTCATATTACTATCCTTTCGTCGTAAAAATAGAATTTTCTTATGCAACTCATGTCAAAAGATTATTATTTCATAACATAAACTAACTAAAGTATTCAATTCTTAGGTTTCGATTTTATAATGTTGCTTGTTCTATAGAAATTATTTAATATACATATTTTAAGAGTGGTTATATTATTACTAATTTTGTATTATGTTGACACGCCCAAAAAAAGTATTTGAACTTTAATTGAAAGTTGGTAAAGAAAGCTTACTAAATACCTAGTGCAATGATTTACATTGGCATAAACCTGAAGACCGCCTTACAACGTAATATTATTCAACTTATGCAACACCTACGAGCATTATAACACGATATGCAATGTGATCCACTTATCGCCGAGTATAATTTAACGAGATGAAGCGACCCTGTATGATGTGCAATGGTCTTGATGTTTTCAATAGATATTCTAGTACTTGTAAACAGTATTCAAAAGAGTGATTGAAGTGAAATAGTTACGATCTTCATGAATTTGCAATGTGCAATTTGAAATGTGCAAAATCATACACAATAAATATTCATAAGACTGTTATCGTCATATTTTGTTACGTAGATGCAAATTTCATGGGCAAAATCGAGATTGGAAAAATTTCGAAATAATCTTTCGAAGAGGTTGTAGAATGTTTTCTACAATTTTCATTTGTTTTCGTAATACATATAGAGCAAGCAATCATCTGAATTTAAAATTGAAATATCTCAGAAAACTGTAATAATTGATGACTAAATATGAAAATCAAGATTTTGAATCAAGATTAAAACAATACGATTGGTAACTGAATCCTGTATATAAACTGAACATATACATATATTCTAACTTATTAAATTTATATTAACACGTCCACCGTCAAAATGAACTTCAGTGAATTTGCTAATCTACATATTAAAAATTACCAGTGTCCACCTCAATCGATCTCAATTCTTTTCTGCTTTTCTGCATTAAACACCTTATTTTATACTGGACATACATTTAGCGCCTCCATTAGTACAAACACAGGAACAAATTTTATTTACTTGAGGGCATTTAAAATCTCTTGCAGTGAACGTGTTAACATCGTTAAGAGAGGGGAAAGATCGAATGGATAAGCTTCGAAGCTTCGATAAAGCAGAAAAATTGATCGTTTAACAGGACTCACATGGTGGTAGGAAGTGGTGTGGCTGTGGCGGACTTCCTAGCCGTGCTGGACAGCAGCTGTTCGGTGTTCCAGGTGAGTTAAACCAGGTGAAGTCGACGTACGCCTTTATATTACCTTGTAGCCCCGAACTACTTGGTCTTGACGCCACCTCCAGTGCCTTTCCTTTCCTCGTGTCAAGTGCTGTTGGTATGTCCCCACTCTACTGGCATTAGCTGACAGGCAAGTAGATAGGAACAGCCAGATAACTGGCTGCCCGCGACTGGAAAATTCTCTGATACGATGCAAAATTGAGGTAGAAATGGAAATTCAAACTTTGCTTTCCTATTCCACTTTACATCTCGATGAAAATATTTTTCTACGAGATGGGAGTCTCGAAAAGATTACTGACATTTCCGAGAACGAAATTTAAGGACAGAGTGCTGTTGAAATGGTGAGTAATTTGGTGGTTAAGAGAATGGAGGGGGATTTTGATAGAATTAATTAAAATGTGTTTAATAATAGGCAATTATGTATTACGTCCTTCTGTAATGATATGTAGAGTTAAGCATTATTATTGTTAATTGATAGCTCGGAGTTGTAAATAGTGGCATTGTAATCGCGGAAGTAATTAGCTTTTCCAGACGTGAATCTTATTCTTGTGTGCATGTTAAGTAAATTTTTGCTGCCTCTTCTAAGCAACTCTCGTCCGACGTTCCAACTGACATTTTAATGCGGTAACGCCATCGAGTTTAATATTCTCTGGATTATGCAGAATATTAGCAGTCCGTGGATAGCTGGTGATTATTTAGAAAACGCACAGCGTAAATGCACCGCGAATGGAAATGAATTTTCTCTTCTGGCATACAATAGCACTGTTATAATTAATCGCGATGGTAACTGGGACGATGTGTAATGGTCAATCGCGTACCATAATCGCGTTAACAGCGATTAACAGTTTTGTATAAATATTACATATCTGTTCCACTGATTATATTATTTCTCTGTTACCCGTTTGTGAAGCGGTTGAGCAATAATTTACATTCAAATTAATGAATTTCAGCAACGGAAATTTATTTCGGTTTTTGAAAGCTGTAAACTATTGTGTTTTTTAAAAACTAATATCGTATTATGGAATTTTACAGTATATTTACATATAAAATGTTAAATGAACATGAAATGACATGCAAAAGCGATACGATCGATACGTGATTAAGATGAAATGCCACCTCTAAAAATGTTGAATGATTCGTGGCATGAAAAAGAACTTTCACTTTGACTTTCGATCTGTGTTATCGAGTTTATATTGGGCCGCTCCTCGAGTCCATATTACGTTCACTAATTCTAAAAGCTAACCAGATATTATTTTTCGCGTATTTCAGTAAAATAATAATCAGAGTTATCGCCTATAATGCGCTAACACTATATTCCTTCGAAACATATTTTTAATCTAAGGATTTGTAATTATGTAATTATTGAAATCTATAATAAGATTAATACTTCTCTCTTCTGTACGAAATACGAATATATGTTACAAAAATTAAACGCATTACTGTTAATATTTCTGAAAGGATTTAATTATTCAATGAATCAAGTTTGATTTATTTTTATGAAACTTTTAGAGACTTTTTATTTCCTATAAGTATTTGTGATTTAAAATATAAAATCAAGAAGCTGATGAAAATAAATTTAGTTCCTGCGCGTGATAATATAGAAACAGTTAACTAATTACAATTCGTGGATGCCTTACGCTAGAAAAATATTTCGTTCCATTTCAGGCAAGATTATACTTCCCTCCATCTCGTCAAACAACTGCTCTTTCCCGGGGGCAAATGTACAAGTTTTGCGCAATCCATGAATTACACTAGAAAGGACCCCAAACGACACATGAAAGTACAAACTCATAATTACACTGTTCGTGTGGTCACTAGTTCATATAAGAACCCGCTATTAGAGGAAAAATTCTACAAATCAATGGTACCCCAGTCTCTTCCTTCTTCCTTTTTCAAAATTGCTTCCTTTCATGCTATAATAGCAGCACGTTTCCCTCTGTAAGATGCACGAGATACAGTATCCAGTAATCAAGCCCATGAAAATTATATATTTGTCGCGGTGGAAATTGAATGAAATAAAAGTGAAATTAATGAAACGTTAATGAGACAAGCATTAAGATATTATTTCTGAAAGCAGGAAACGTGTATTTGCGTAAGATTCAGGGGATTATGTTGTAAATAAAAAGAAATGGAATAATTGTGTTTATGTGTCGTTTTCTCATACGTAGCAGCGGCGAAAATGTATCAGTGGGTCACTGAACACAGAGTTTGTTTCCAGTGACCCCCTTCTCGATGCTTCATCCTTCAGATCCATCACTTCCATCTGGCGAGTATAAGGCGTCTTAAGAACTAAAAGCAGCATGTATTTTGCAGTAGAAAATTTCATTCATAGCGTATTTGAGTTCGTCTTGAAACTGGTCATTCAAGTGACTGACTTAATACTAAGTGGTATGATTAATTATGATAATTCATGTACAGCTTCTCGTTTTCTTACGTGACATAAATCACGGTCTTCTGAGTATTATGTATATAACATATTTAATTATTACATTCTAAGTATTGTTTTATTAACGACAGTAGTTATCATTGATATTGCTGATTTCTCTCGTGAGATGATAATTAATGTTTCTGTGCTCACTGGATTTAATCATAAATGGACAACTGTAAACGATGAAAATAACGCGGTTGGAAATTATCGTGCTTTATAATCCCATTGTAATAAATGATGGATATTTGGATAACAATCTACATGGAGAAACTACTTTTATTTTCCATAATTTCACGAACTTTCGTGTGGAGGAACGCTTTCTGTATTCACAATTTATCTGTTAGGCCTAACTTCTAATTGGGAACATTTTTGAATAACTGTAAATGGAACATTTGTTTTCTCTGGTGATAATTACTTGGAGAAGTTCGAGAAAACCTCTCAAACTTGAAAATATTAAAAATTAAATACGAAGGGATAGTATACAAAGCAAATCCACTGGATGTAAAATAAATAATTCTAGTTTCTATTGAACAACTTCTATGGAACACGAACCATGGTTGTATAGTTGTCACAACTTTCCACCTATCGAGGTTACGATAGAGTGTTGCAGTACGAAATAATTCTGCACGTTTCGTCATCGACAACTACGATAAATATAACTTGCAAGGTACAACATTCTACCAAATATAGAACTAGGTACCAAATAAAAAACATCGATTTCAAGCCTCAATTCGGGATACGACTCTACACTAATTTCGTTCAATTTTTATGTAAGTAATCTTCAACGTGATACTGCAAAATGTACCTACATGTTCCAAGATTTTTATTCTGAATTCAGGACTACGCTGTGGACAATCCCGTTTAATAGACCATCGCGATTAAGCGAACGTCTTCATCATTAAATGGAAAGTCACCACGCCTTAGCTATGTGGAACAAACGAAAGTTTAGCCACAGGCGATAAAAACAAACGACGAATATTATGTGCTATTCGCTTTGACCGAGAACGTAACCAAGCACAACGCTGCACCAAAAAATTGGAGTAATCAAAGAAGCGCGATTCCCAAAGTCGCGCAAGGTAAAAATTATTTAGATCATCCTATTTTTGTACAATTTCATATTTATTCTAGATTCGTAATATTACATTAAGTAACCGCGATAAAAATGGCACGATTATCGAAGCTTTGACCAAACAGGCGCGAAAGAACCGCACGATATAAGGAGATTCTTATCGACGCAAATGGTATTCGCGAACGATCGTTAACGTTCGTAGAATCCTTATCGTAAAACACCCTTAACAGCTACTAGTTTAAAAAAAGCGGCAAATAAATAATAATTGCATGGAGAAAAAGTGGGATAATAGAGGAGATAGGAACGAGATGAACACAGAATTAAGGCAAGCTTATTTAGTGCGTGAAGAACATTAAAATTAACTTTCCGCCTTGGACAGGAAGTGCGAGAAACCCGGAAAAGAAAGTAAACGAATTCAGGGGCTATATCTGTTATGCAAACCGCGTTATCGATACCGATACACTATGTATGTATATACAAAAAAGTGAGTCGCCAATAAATCTTCGCGGGTGTCAATTAAAAAGGGACGAACGAATCGATCATTGGTAAAATAAATCTAATTGGAATTATATATAAAGCCAGTCTAAAAAATAATCTGCTCCATCGATTTAGCTCCATGTATTGTCGATCGTTTAGAGTGACATCTGTTTTTCCACCGAGAACAGACGAGTCGTTATTTACAAATTTCGAAGAATAAGGGACGTTATATACAGTGATTCTCGGCGACATCGAATCGCACACACCATCGAGCTCCCGCGATTTGGATCGGTGAGCACAACTTGACTTTCACTCTGGACAGTGTGCTTTCGCGTTGCTGCACCTCGATCGCCTTGGATCTTTCCTCTTCTTTGTCTTGATCCTCGTTATCTCGAGAAAGCATTCTGTTTTCCTCACTCTCCGCGGACCTCGAAGGTATGCAAAGAAATTGTGCTTAAACCGTTACTTCACGTTGCAATTAAACGTTACCTCGTGCGGTAAACGCCACCATTCCGTGCCACGTAACATAAATTCAAACAACCCAGCGAATCGTGTGAAGCGTTTTGAACAAAGTTTGAGATAAAAGTGCTATGGACCAAAAATCGTGATACAATGCAATTCCGTTACAGGTCACTGTCTAAAGAAACTTTTGGAAACGTTGCTTCCTCTTGTGGGACCCCAAAGTAACATTGCCTCTTCTAAACTGGAAAAAGGTTCCCTAACATTTTAATTTATATTTACAGGAATTAATTTCTTCCCATTGATTTTTGGTGGAAGCATTTTGAAACTATGCCGTAGCGAGTTGCACAAACGAAGAAGTATCAGTCCTGGTAGCCCAAAAATTGCCAGATTATATATCAAGGTTACCTCATCGCGATAGTAAATGCACATAATATTCTTCGATACCTCCGAGACTCGAGACGCACTCGAACTTTCTGCACTTGAAGAAGACGGTGACAAGGAAAATGCCGCAGTATCCGAGATCGATTAGCCGCCCGTTGATAGCGAATCATCTAAACTAACAAATTATCATCCTGGCAGGCTGGCCCCATGCTGGGCCAATTGCAGGCGTTTGCGTCGTCGTCAAAGGTCAGATGGACGGGGCAGTTAAATACGTGCAGCGTGAACTTCTTCTTCCACTCGTCCCAGTGACAGGCGTAGAACTTGTTGCAGAAGTTGGGATGTCGGAACAATCCCGGCCTGGCGCAGTTGGTGGCGCCCTCAAGAACCTCCTCCGAATCGCGTAGTCCTCCTGGTCCATAGCGATCGAAGGAGGCGCCTTTGCTGATGACAGAATTCGTGGAAGGCACAAGAGTACTCAAGCTCTTTCCAGATCTGTAATTGGCAGAGTACCCGGCGTTCGGAGCTCCACCAAGGCTGCCCTGCGGAGATGCTGAAGCGCTACCACGAAGGGCTGCGTTCGCGGAGGGAGTGACGCTTGGTAAGTACGCCGACGAAGGTTTCTCGGAAATCTGATACGCTCCATAGTTCTGCGGGCTTGGAGCAGGCGTCTCGCTGTTCCAGATTTTCACCGGACCCGTCGAAGATGACTCGTAGTTGGTCACGTAGTCGTCGTCCTCGTAGGAGCCGGTCTTCTCCAGGTCCACGTAGATCTCAGACTCGTCGTAGTTGGACAAGTCCACTTTGCCTTTGGAGGAGTTGATTAATTTAGAGCCAGGACCACGGAGATTGGCGAACGGATCTCCCTTGCAGGTGCACTCTGCTCCGAGCTTGCCGAGAAGAAGGGGATGCAGATCGCTCCATTTCACGATCACCTTGGCCTTGCCTACGGCTGTGGACTTGGCAGTGGTTTGGTACGTAATTACGGAAGACGGTTGCGAGTATACACTGGGAGACTGTGTATATCCGAACGGTGCTGGGGTTGACGAACCATAACTTTGCCCGAACGATGAGGAAGAAGACTGCGTTCTGGAGAAGCCGTTGTCAACTGGTCCAGGTTTGTAGATGTCGTATTCGCTTGGAACGTACTTCGTCGTGCCTCTGTTATAATTTGTAAGAAGCTTGTCGACTTCGTCTTTGGGAATAACTATGTTCGTCGGGGAACCGTCCGTTGATGTCGCAGGTGCGAGTGGCGTTGATTGATCGTACGTGATGTCTGGCAGTGGGAATTGCTTTCTGTATGTTACGCCTATGGCTGGTGAAACGGAACCGCTTGGCCCATATTGAATCTAAAACGATAAACCATTTTTGAAATCTATTCCTTTTTGAAAAACAAAGCATCAACTTTGGTATTATCAAGTGGCAATCAATTCTAGGATACGTCAAAACTCACCTGTGGCTCCAATGACTCTGAAATACCAGATTGTGTCACGCTCTGTCCAAACGAGTCCCTCGAAGCGGAATCGAAGTACCCAGAACCAGACGACGTGGTGGATACGTAATTAATCTAAAAGTTCAGTACGATAAATAATTTGCACATAAAAATACGTTTGTGAGTGATTGTAAATGGATCATACCTGTGGCTGCTCAGTTACTGATGGGCCCACAATACTGGGACCAAAAGGTCTCGGTTTAATAGGTGAATACGTGGACGATACTCCAAATATCGAGGACGGTGTTGTGCTGGAAATGTAATCTTGTTCTCCATATCCGACACGCTGTGAAGTTCTTCTTCCAAAATCGTACTGGTGTTGCGAGGACACAGATCCAGTTTGAAGGTGTCCACCGAATTCATCTTGGCTTATGATTACAGGTACTGATGTTGAAGACCCTACAGTCTTGAAGCCAGTATCAATTACTGGTTGAACAGTGGATATCGCAACTGGGATTTTGGCAGCTTCAAAGGCAGTGGTTTTATAATTGTCGAGAGGCCCAGGTGTATAAGCAGGCGTGACAGTCGGAGCGTGTGTGAAGCCAGTAGGAACTTTGCCTTGGTACTGTCCTCCTGTAGGTTCATTATAAATGTTCACGACTGCAGGTGACATTGTGGAACCAACAAGTTTCGGCGTATTGTATATTTCAACGTTCAGGAACGGCGTGGGTGTCGTTGCTATAAGAATATTGCCCTCTGTTGAAGATGGCCCTGTCACACCAGTCTCAAACGCGATGCTCGGTTTGGGATAGGAGTAGCCAGTAGATTTCGATGGTCCCAAGGTAATTTTGGAAGTGTCTACATGGCTGACGTCCTGGGTGTGCGTGGAAGTGACTCCGTCGTAAACCTTCAGATTGCTTTCAGTCGTTGATTTCGTGTAGCCTGATATGCTACCATCGAACGCCTTGTCCCCTATGTTACCAGGACTCAGCGTGGGGCGTGTGTTCTCTGTGCTGATCACGTAGCTGCCACTGCCACCCAAAGCGGCAGTCGTGATACCAGTCCGCGTGGGGCCAGTTTTCGTGAATCCAGAGGGTGTAGAGAGTCCAGGGCCACCGATGCTGTACCCAGGAATCAGAGTGCCAGGAGGAATTGTACCTCCAGCTGGTCTGTAGTCTGGAATATCGTTCTCAGTGTACTTCGTGGTTATATCGCCGTTGTTGAACTTGATGGTACCCCGTCCTCCATTATCGTAGTACTCGTTCGTCTTGTAACCAGTGTTGTCAGTTACAGGAACGCGTCCAATACCTGTGTTGTACGTGGAGCCTGCACTTCCTCCTTGCTTGCTGTAGTCTGAATCAGCGATGATGTGATGTCCGGTGGATCCAAGCACTGTTCCTTGGTCAATTGGTCCACTAAGCGAGACTCCAGGTGCTGTTTGTCCTGTGAGAACAATCCCAGGAGTTGATTCTCCTTTTATTATGGTCCCAGGTTGGGATGGCCCAGTTAGTAACACTCCAGGCGAAGGTGTTCCATATACAGCGGTGCCAGGACTGGCTGAGCCAGGGTACACAGTCTTGACTCCTCCACTGATTACATAACCAGGTGTGCCTGTGCCAGTTTTGGTGTATCCTGGATGAGTTCCTCCAGTTACTATGGCACCTTGGTCGGAGGATCCTGAGAGAACTGTGCCAGGAGTGTTTCCATAAGCGATTATAGTTCCAGGTGTAGAATCTCCAGTGACGACTGATCCATGGATACCGTGTCCTGTTACAATTGCACCAGTGTCAGCGGTTCCTGCGATTCCATAGGTAACGGTTGGTGTACCAACACCGTGGTACGTTGTACCCCCGATGGAAGGTCCGCCACTTCCGACTAAAGTGACGTTTAAGTGGCCTGCGTCTCCCACTCCCTTCAGACCACCTGTGTATCCACTGCCACCTTGGTAAATGGTTCCTCCAGAGGTGACAACACCTTGACCGTATCCCTTCGTTCCACCATTACCAAAGTACGTTGTTGTCACTCCTGACTGTCCAGGGAACACTGAACCACTGGGCAAACCATGGTTAGTAACGTAACCGCCAGTTATATAAGTTTGATCCTCTGGTTGACCAGTTCCTAGGCAGTTGGAAACACAGTTGACGCTTGGTCCATCAGGTTTCTGGAGTAACACCGGCCCAGCTACAGGATCAATTTCAAAGAATTAATTAACATGATACAGTTATAAAGGGAACAACAGTGTTATTGTAAAATACACTTACATGTTTGCCCTGTCACTCCAATTACACCAATTGATCCTGTTCCTGATCCTGTCGTGCCAGCGGATGTATAAATTGGTGTCTTCGATGGTTGTGTGCCATATGTGATTGTGTGGCCACCTTGAGCACCTGCGCCAGCTCCTGCGTATTGTGTTCCTGCTTCGAAGGAATATCCGTGATCAGATGCTCCTGATACACTAGTCCCTGAATAATCGACTCCTGGTATTGTTGATCCATGAGAAGGACCTGAATATTGAACACTTGAGGAGCCTGGGTAGCCTCCTTTCGTTCCTGATCCACTGTCTCCTCCATTCGGATACCCTGGACCGATTGATGATCCAGAATATTGCGTTCCAGCTCCACCAACGTGACTTCCACTGCTTGATCCCGCGTATCCTCCAGTGGATACTGTGTAGCCTATTCCAGGAGATCCCGCGTGACTACCTGTTGATCCTACGTATCCCCCAGTGGGTCCTGCGTAATCTGTTCGACCCGATCCCACATGAACACCACTCGTAGATCCTGCGTATCCTCCAGTAACAGATCCAACGTAGCCTGTTCCAGCAGATCCTCCGTGGTCACCACTTGTTGGTCCTGAATATCCTCCACCAGTCGATCCTGCGTATCCTCCAGTAACAGATCCAGTGTGTCCTGTGCCACTGGTTGACCCTGAATTATATCCTCCAGTGGATCCTGTGTAGCCTGTTCCACTAGCTCCTGCATGAGCACCACTTGTTGACCCTGCGTATCCTCCAGTAGCAGATCCAGTGTGACCCGTGCCAGCATTATATCCTCCAATGGATCCCGTGTAACTTGTTCCACTAGCTCCAGCATGAGCACCACTTGTAGACCCTGCATATCCTCCAGTAACAGACCCGTCGTAGCCTATGCCACCAGATCCTGCATGAACACCACTCGTTGATCCTGAATACCCTCCATTAGTCGATCCTGCATATCCACCAGTACCTGATCCCGTATAACCTGATCCAGTAGATTCTCCATGAACACCACTCGTTGTACCTGAGTATCCTGATCCAGTGCCTAGACCACTGTAAGTCGATCCTGTATATCCATTGCCAGAATCACCCGACAAACCTCCGCCACCGATGTGTGCGGATCCTGTGTAATCTGTACCAGCTGCTCCATTATAAGTTCCACCAGTTCCCACGTGAACTGTGCTTCCTGTTCCTGCATATCCTGAACCAGTGGATGCTTGTCCTGTTCCCGCGACCCCTGAGTATTTCGTGCCACCAGCTCCCGCGTACACTCCATTCGTTGATCCGGAATAACCAGTATTTCCAGCTCCTGCATATCCTGGTCCAATCGAACTTCCATAGCCTCCACCAATTGATCCTGTTTTCGTTCCAGTCGATCCTGACCCACTATACGTCCCCTTACCAGCCCCTGTCGTTGATCCAAAGTATCCACCACCAACTGTCCCAGAATACCCGTTCGATCCCTGATCATACGCAGTTCCATGACTTCCAATCGTAGAGCCGTATCCAACGCCAGCTGCCCCAGAGAATCCTGAGTGTCCTGAGTATCCTCCAGTCGCCACAGTAGACCCAATCCCTGAATAACCAACGCCAGCTGTTGTGCCCGTGTTAACTCCACCATGGGAGCCTGTTTCTCCCGAATATCCATGAGACACTCCTCCAGTATAGTATCCATCAGCACCCTGTGTGCTTTGGCCACCATATCCTCGATTATCGTACGTTGTTTTCGTGTATTCGCTGTCAGAGTAGCCTGGTACCAACCAGGGCCACTCGCAAACCAGCCTATGTTCATCGAAGATTAGTCCATATGGACATCGGAACTCGTATGCCATCATTTCAGGTTCACCTGTCGTAATAATTGCGAGTTACCTACATGTTCTATTTAAAGTTGTTTGACATTGGATTAAATGACTCTGTGAAAGAGATGCGAACCTAGGTCTATGCAGGCGAAGAACCACCGAGGATTTTGAGGATCGGCATAGTATCCAGGCTTCGAGGGGCATTCGAACCTTACTCGAGTTACAGGCGCGATCTCGCTGCTTCCAGGACACGGGGACCCTTGGGGTAACGACCCTGGCCAGACACAAACTTCTGTGCGCTCGTCGAACTCCAAACCAGCTGGGCAGTCGAACTCGAAGACAGAATAGTCTTCGACTTCTTGATTAAATTTCACGCAGCGATAAAACCTGTGGAGGAAAGGAAGATAAAGTTTGTTCAAGGGCTGAAGGGACATAATTTAATAAGTTATATGGATGTGGTTTATTGCAGATCTCGCTGTAAGTACCTGTTGCAGCTCTTTGGATGAACAAAGTAGCCTTGTCTTGAGCAGGTGAATTCAGTTTGAGTATTCTCACGAACTGCTCGAATTTTTCCTTCGGTATTCACCACGCGAACAACTCGAAATTCGGATGATTTAACTTTGGTTGGATAAGTGAGCTGAGTTTGCTGTAATATGAAAGAAATTTAAGTTGTATTTTTATTGAGCATTGGATTCTTCAAGGAAATTAATTTTTAAATAAGTTTTTCGAGTATTTACTAATGCTGAATGGAAATAATTTTATTTTTATGTTTGCTAATTAATTCATAAAATTAGTTTGAATAATGGCTAGGATGAAATACGTATCGCCATCTAACTGCAGGATTGAGATTTTAGTGAAACGCGATGTAAAAGTGAACACTTTCACTATCTAATTTCTCATGAAAATAGAACCTCAATACCTTAAAAATTAAACCTTTCAATTAAGAGAAAAATAGTTAGCATTTGAGAACGTTCCGTCTCGAAAGTAGGTCATTGAGAAGGGATCGTATTTAGCGATTGATGTTAAATGGTAACTGAAACTTATCATTACTGTAAAACATTTTATTTACATGCAAGTCATCTTCCAAGGAGTTCAGAACAGCAGCCCTTGATTTCCTCTTGAAATCCGTGAACGAATGATGAATTTCGTGAGTAAGAGGCTTTCCACAGCTCGTCCCAATATCATTTTCTATATTTCTTATCCCGAGTCCTGGCAGCTCACGGATCAGAGCATATTTTCCCTGAAACATCGATCAACAAATCGTTATTCTTTAGACACAAATAAAAGACACAATGAAACGAGCACCTACTTTTATAGCAACTGAAATTTTATCCTCAAAGGCGATCCACATTTTATCCTTGAAAGCGTAAGGTGCAGTGAGATCTTCGTCCCTTTCGATCGTCCATTCATCTTTTCTCATCAAATCGCACAGCTAAAAAAGGAACAGTATCTCGTCAAGCTAAACAATTTATCCCTTGAATTTTGCCTGATAATGCTATCAGAATCTTCATGTTCCCCATAAATCCGTCAAATGTCAGTAAACTTGATCGATCAAGTATCGAGAGTATCGTTGATTTCACCCACCTGTTTCTGATCAATGATAACCGGCTGCGGCTCTTCAGTCGGCGCCCTTGGAGCATTGTCATCCTGATCCTTCAGAGTGAACCTGTAGCCACTAGCTGGCACTGACACCAGGATCTTCTTTTTGGGCGCGCCCAATCCACTTATTAAGTCGATCAAGCTGTCCGCGTTGAACATGTCGAAGAGGCCCATCAATCGTGACGGATGAAACGTGTGATAGGCCTCGTCATCTTCCATCAGGTAATGCGTCGGGACCGTGAACAGATCCACGTACCTGGTGGCGAAGAAGAGGGGCTAGAAACATTCGCATTAACCGTTCGCGGGTATTCGGTTGACAAGGAATCAATAAACTCTATGAATCACTCTTGAAAATAAGTGACGCCAGTTCGTAATCGAAGACAATGAAATCATCGTGTGAAACCTCGTGTTTGTTTCAGTGTCGCAGATCGTTACTTCGTTATCGTATTGAGAACAGACTCATCCATTTTGCAAGGACTGCCTCGAATACCCTAAACTCATCCATATTCAGTAGGGGAGGAAAATATTCCCGGCCCGGCTCTTATGCAATGCGAATCACAACATGGATGTTGAATAGGATTTACTCTTGACTTAGGGGGCCAGTTTGGAACTGACGTAGGATTTAGTGAACTTGGTCACCACTCCTGTGCAAGATGTGTATGTAAATTGTCTCTGGTCTGAGATTACAGCTGAGTTTTAACACGTTCATCCCTTTTACTTTTTCAGTATGTATATATTCAATCTTAGGGAAGTAGTAAAGCAGTATCGATGAAATTGAAATAACCTGATCATAAATTTAAGGAACATGAAATACTGAAAATCCTCATTTGCTACTTTAGCAAATCCCCAATCTATTCAACTAGACGGTTTTTACGTTCATGCTAGTATTCCTAAAGGATATCACATTTTTATATTTAAACATATAACAAAATTCATGCATTATCATACACCCTACATGTTACGAACAAAAATACCATCGCCAATGTGGTACTGAATTATATCCTTAACATTTCCCACTACATTTCCCAAATCCACTTTATACAGCGTTCGTGATAAGCCTGTTCCACCGATGAGAACTTTCGTTGACGATCTCATTCGTATTCACAACAGCATTCCTGCCCCGAAACTCATCCATATTCAATGCAAAATTCCGGCCAGTTCGACGACAGTTCGCGAATCACCCGCTAATTACACGTCGATCCGCGAACAATCGTTCAGTCAACTGGTGCATCCGATCCTTGCAACATTCCTGACGCGTTATCGACTCCACAACTGGCACAAGGTTAGACAGACATACCGTACATTGACGAGCAGTTTTTACTGTAACCATTTTTCTGTCAATAATTCATGAGAGAATCAAATGAATAAAATGAACAACACGTCCACGACGTTCTTTAACAATCATTGCCAGTTTTACACGTATTCGTTGATTGTGGTAATTGCATTAATAAAGCAGCCCTTACTTGGAGAGTTCCTTTAAATCGAACTGTTTGGCCAGGTCATCTGGTTTGGTAGGTAAAACCAGAAAGATTCTATTGTCATACGACTTCCTAACAAGCTCGTCCTTCAAGCCCTTCACGAAGAGCAGCGTACGTTCCCTCGAGCCAGCAGTCATGTTCAATTCAACCCCATCGACCTGTGGGAATGAACAAGTTCGATTAAGGACAGGTGAAACTTTTTATGGAAATGCTAGATAGAAGTATGAATTACCTCTTTCTGAATTCCGATCAGACGAGCGATGCTCTGTTGACGGACGTTGGGGCCTGAAGTCTTGAGTGTTTTGCCAGGATCGTCCACGGAAATCACGAATTGGACGGCTGGATTGATCTCCTTCAACGATTTCCGAAAGCTTTCGAACTCTAAAAAATACGGGGGCTAGTTTAAAGGGTGCACAAAATGGTTAGATTTTTTCTACGTTTGATGTTTGTTTTTAAACAGGAATAGTTCATCGAAGCTAGCTTTCATAATTAATGAAGTCGTTACATGAACTACGATACTGTGTGCTTCACAATTTTCAATCAAGTTTAATTAATTTCGTGATTTGCCTCTGAAACGTTGTAAACGTACAATCGTGCGAGGGAAGGAGAAAGCGAGGAGTGTTAGTTAACGAACCTGTCCAATTATTGCTGTAAGCAGGAAATTAGACACGTTTGAAAACCTGGATCAATTCTACGTTGAACAATTGCTGTATATTGTCAGCTGTCTAGCATTGCTGCTTTTTGTCATTCTTTCTACATTTTATGTAATTACGTACGATTCGTAATTACAGTAACACTCAGAAAAAAAATGCGTTTAAGTAGTTTCACATTTATCCCAACGCGTCCTGTCCTTCGCAACTGTGCTTCTCTTATTTTATTCCTTCTGCCTTATATTACACGTATACGAGATTGTTTTGACGTTTCCTAAAACGGCCACGACTTTTCGTGCTTCCTAAAACTGCGTCTTTACCTTAATTGTGTAATAAATTTCACGAGAAGTTCCGCCTTCCTTTCCACGAGATTGTCAATCTCGTTGTACGGTCGACGGGACGCTGTCAAGTGGAACGAAATCATTGTCGTCATATACTTAATCACGAACTTTCACGCGTTCCTGTAATTGGCCGCGACAGTGATCATTACTAACAATTATAAAGCATTGTTTCCTATTAGTAATATTGTCCCGAGGCTGTTACAACAATTCTATTGAATTCGCTGAACTTTCTATAAACTGTCTGTTGCTTTTGACTTTTATTCATACAGGATGAGTGTAACGATGTATCTTAAAATTCACAGATACATTCTACGACTCAGGACCAAGGAAAAATTTCGAATAGACATGAATCTACAAACAATATTTTTTATTAATAACAGGAACTATTTTAAGATATAAGAATATAGACGTGTAAAACATAGGTATATAGGTTTAATGAAGGCTTTTCAGAAATTGAAAAAATTTGGAATGTCTGTATTACTTATATTACAACCCTAATTATTAAAAGTGGTTCTATCTAAAAAACAAGTCATTTTTGGTACCTAGCTCATTTAGGTTATATCCCAATGGATATGTAAATTTTATGATATCCTCTTAAACTCGGTCTATGGATTCTAGAAATGTTAAAGGCTCCAGAGATTTCGTGTGAAACCTTGAGCACCCAAGGAATCCGGAGAAAACGAACACCCTTGCGTTAAAATTACAATGTTAAATACACTTCTTGAAAATCCGACTGCACGAAAGATTAAATTACGTCTGAAAGTGGTGCGTACAGAAACTGGTTTGGCCGAATTTCCCTCCTCGAGGATCCAACCACTTTTTCGGCATGCACACCTTTCCATAAATTCGCCCGGCGAGAAACCATTCTGGTTCAAGGACTGATTAAAATTCGACTTTTGAAACGAAATGATTCTCTGTGTCGGTGCTGTCATTACTTTGCTGGGTTTTGTCGAAAGTGTAATAAGCAGTGACCAGCGAGCTCGGTAGAAGAAAGAATGCGCTGACATTTTTGGTAACACTCACTGGCGAGATTAAACCTTTGAGGAAAAAAAATGGACAGTCGCTAAATATGGTCTAGGTGCACATATATGCGCGGGAAAGTGATATTTGTTATATCTGGATCATCTGTGAGGACCACTTTCGACGGTCTTGGGCCTCATTAGCCACACCCATGCACGAATTTGGTGCGGGCACGAGGCGTTTTTCGAAACTGAATCGAGGTGCTTCGTAAGAATAATTTTTCTGTAGCGTTGTCTTCAGTAGTCGCATCAACTCGATGATTTTTTGCACTTGCAATAATTGGGAAGTTTCATTCAATATTCATTATGTTTAAACAAAAGTGATTATTTTTCGATGAAAGAAGCAAGCATTTTTTAAATATGAAAAGTCCTAAAACACTGTCCAGGTCCGTACTCATGTGAAGGCTAAGGGGAAAAAACAAGGAATGTCCAACAAGGATTTATAGCATAGGTATTTTATTGGTGGCAACAGGGACTACCGGACTGTCGGTAATCACAAAGGATTATAAAGTTCAAATGCTCCCATAAGATAACGTTAATGTTCGGTATACTAATTAAAAATAGGAAATGTCAACTCTGCACTCAAAAAGAATACGGAATGTCCCTACTTTTTGTCTAAGTCCAAGCTTCTGTCGTCAAGATAAAACAAGAAGTTATTTAAGAAGAAACTTATATAAGAAAATTTAATTCATTGCACCTTGTTTTTTACTGATGGACTAAAGTATTAAATCTTAATTTTCTTGATGAAGCTGTTTTGTGACATTCCCTGTTTTTCCCCTTACGCTTCATATATGGATACACAATTTCGCACGCATTTGGTCCCCGGAACGTTGAAATTTGTTATAGATATCTCAGATAAAAAGAAATATTTGATATCTTAAGAATGAAGTGTGTAAAATTCTAAGCAATAGTTTGGAAATTTTTTAAACAAAATTGGAAATCCAGAAAATCATTCCAAGCTAAATTGCGTTGTATTGAAAAAATGTGCGTGTGCTTCGATCGAATTACCGAGTGAAATTGCTCTACTTTACGCTCGCAGTGGAATTTTAGCGAAAAAACTTGATTTTTTTTAAGACCGGCGTCCGAACGCAACCGTTCGCGGCAAGAAACGAGGGCGGGAAAAAAGAAGAATCGAGTTGGAGCTCGTTTTCGCGCGATTATGTCACAAACACGACTCGTTTCTGTCCCCGTTCCTCCCGTTTCGCGTTCTTCCTTTCCTCCCTTCTTACTCTCTTCATCTGCACATCTCGTTCTGGATCTCGCGACACCCGGTGAGTCCAACGAATATCGAGTTTCACGAGTGACATATTGTAATCAATCGGCCACCACTCGCCTATGCAGAACGAATCGATTTTGGGGCGGAATTTCGAAATCAGTCCCGTTTGGCGGGAAAAAACTTTTCTGTCTTGCACAACCGGGCCATTTTAATAACATCAACGCACGGTCCTGCGCGTTTGTTCCGATTATGTATACACCGCAGGAAAGTGACGAGATTTATGATGGTTCAGCCTGTGTGCGTGCGTACTGTTGCAAGCGACCTGATGCAATTTTGATAATAATAATATCCACTTCATCCCGTTATGACTGACTGCGTGAGGAATACAAATTAATGAGTGGTAAAGTGGGGAAAAGAGGGGGCAGTGTAATGCAGCGATGGAATGAGCAAGAGGCGATAAAAATTCAGAGTTACAATAATTTTACCGGATACATGTTTAGGGTTTATATTACGTTTATATAAAGGGTTTATATAAAGGTTTATATTGAAAATTGTTTACTTTATTTATTGGAGATTAGTTTCTTCACTCTTTGTTTCTATAGGGGTGATAAAGTTCTCAATGAATTGATTATGATAGAGTTGAACCTGATCGATTTCGTTATCCTAATTTATGCGTATGTTTTAATATGATACGAATCGAGCAATTTATGATTGCCCAACTTAATCCTCTTACATATAGTTTGCCAATCTGCATAATTTAAGTGGTGAAATGGAAAGCACGGAATGCCTACTATTCATCGAAGATTAACGCGATCGAACCGCATGAATATTCATCAGGCATTGTCTCGTGTGAATATATTAACCAGGTTTTGTGCCAGACATGTCTCTCAAATTTATGAATTCTAGACGCACTTGCGTATTGTTCGCACAGTTCAAGGAAAATCTTTGACCTTATTCGATGTCCATTTAGGAATCTCTAGGAAATTTTTACAAGTTAATTTTACACGATAGAGGTTTCTAGTTTCTGGTATACCAGGTTTCCAAATATTTGAAATATTTTTACGATTTAATATTGGATCTCAAAATAATCATTCCAAATTTTTAATTCTTATTTTTGTAAATTGAAATGTTTCACAGTGGATGAAACTACAAACGATAGCCACTGGCAATCTCCAAATGTCATTGAAACATGCTTGACATCATTAATTTAAGCGATGACGATCGATCATTAATCACGATGGTAAAGAGAGTTTTAATATCTGGAAGTTAATGACATAATTACATTAAGTGAACGACACAGTCAGACGGTGTACAAATTATGCTAGAATGTTTTAAATGTCTGCTGTATGATGACAATGTTGAAAGTAACGAATGGTGTTGACTGATTAAATAAATTTAAATAATGAACATCTTCATAGATGAAACATAATACACGCCACAAGTAGCATACACTTAAATAATAAAAATAAAATCCCACAATTACTGCTATTCGTCATTTCTAATTCAAGGAACAAAAGAGTAATATTTATGTAGATTTCAAATGCACAAGATGTTGATTACAGAAAGTGAGAGTCAATATTTTCGATGTAACAAAAAATGCAACGATCGTAACAATATACGTTCGCCGTGGTTAGGTTTCGATATCCTGTTGCAAGTTCAAGGATGTGGTTGCACCTCTATGGATGCAGTAATTATGCAATCGTGAAATAATTTACCTTGCAGGTTCTACAGCATTATCATACTGTAATATTAACATCACTAAAAGTCCGCAAAGCTAATAAAAATATCAAAGCATTTAATATCAAGCAATTACCAAGAAAGAAGAATAGGTACTTAAGTATCATGGAGATGATAATCGATCAATTCTTAGCAGCTATTTAAAATCACTTGAAAATGATCACTACAAACGCGGAACAAATGCAACCTGAACAATTGAATAATACGATTTTCAAGGAAAATACATCGTACCGTTATCCTTGCACCTTCAAACACAGTGAATTGCTAATCACTTGCCATTACAGCGAACCTTGCTTCCGTTCACGCGACGAGCTGTTTAATGGTATGTTGCTGTTACCATTAAAGACCACTTCCTACACCTAACAGTGCTTTAGAAATCAAACGAGTATATTATGACAATAATCTGCGCACTACCAATTACGAGAAACATGTCCCTCAACATTCCAACCTTTATCAGTCCTCCACATTCATCGTAACGTACAAATTCTACGCTAAATTTATTAATAGCTCCCATGGATATCTCTACTCGTGCTACTTGACAAAGGCAAACATAAATCAAACAAATTCCCATTAAGTTCTTAGTAGAGTTAGAATCTTCTTGCAATTTTAATGAATGCAAATGGGAATTTTAAGTGAACTGTTAAATCCATAATTCAATCATCGAAGTTTATGTGCAATTTTGTAACTACACGCTTCTGAGAATCCCGCTGGTCGATTTCCGGTTATTCCGTAATGATTATCACGCATCTTCGATCGCGACGAATCGTCTGACATAATCGTTAGGCTTCGATCGTCACGATTATCGCGAATCGTCTTTTAAACGACCGTTGTTTTGCATCAAAATCAATCCGTTAGGCATCGTCGAGGACTATTATCATTAATCGCTGCAAATGAACCGCGGACTTACCGGAAACCGAGAGATTTCGCACGTCGTGGCCCTGCTGCACCACGGTGGTGCATCTGCAGACAGCGTTGGTCAGCTGGTCGACGTCGGAAACGGAGGTGTAACAGACTACTTCCCTTCCTGGCGATGTCTTTTGTCTCGGGCATTCTGAAATTGAGAAGAATTTCTCCTGTAATTAAGCCGAATTTATGGGACACGCTCTGGTCTGCTGAGGTTCATGCAATATTGTTATTATTAAGCGTCTTTATTGCACAAAGATACAGAGAAAAGAAGTAAAGAAAAAAATAGCGAAAGGCGAGGTTCAGTCGTAAAACAGTTTTGCAACTTAGCATAAATGTTCCAAATAAATTTGATACATCTCCTTAATTATAAATTCACTTATTTCATCGAGGACTCTCCTCAGTTTACGCTAAATTAATTGTTTTAAGACACTATGGTTTACATGCTCCAATTTTTCATACAAATATTACATGTTAGCAAAGTATTTGTTAGCTTCAAAGTATAATAGATAATATAAATTAATTGATATTCCATCGAGAAGCAGGTATAAGTGTATATATTGCTACATTAAAAAAGAAACTAAGCATAGTGGAATTGAAAGATCGAGTAATAAAATAAAGAATATAAAACATAAACAGACAAATATCTCCTGTATCAAACTCCTAAATTTAATTTATGAATCTTTCGTCTTTCCCAACTGCAGTTTAGTATACCTATGTGCATTGGAGTCACCGTTATGAGGCAAATTATAAAATGATGACTGATAAAAATCACAACGATGCGTAAGATACTATCCTGCCCATCTTACACTGCAAGCAACCGTTTCGTAACGTAACAATCTTTTAAGCATCAATTCCACAATTCTTTTAATGTGTACGCCTCGAGTAAATTGGCTGCTCAGAAACGGGCTGAAAGTAACAGTATCGGACTGTAATTTCCCATGGCCCTGACCAGACGAAGCGCGATAATGAAGGCGAGCCAAAAATTAGTGGCTTCGGGGATCCGTTTGTTATGCACATTGATTGAACGTTGCCGTTGACATCATCCTTCGTACGCTAATGCAACCGTTGCTATAATAGTCGTTTACATAGCCGCGTAGCCTTGCCGTTCACCGAGAAGAAAACGAAGAATCATGCACTGGACGATCCGTGCAAGAAAACCACTACCTTATTGGCGTGCGACTTTTATTAATAATAGATACATTTTTCAGGTACTGTCGAGTATATTAGAACGACGAGGAGGGGTTTCGCGATGAAAAACCGGTACCTTAAAATTTGTGTGAAGTTTGATTCACTTTGTTGGTTTTTAAATAGGTATTAGCTTATTTAGTGAATTTTCTTTCTCACCCATTTAAATGTCGAGCATGTTTGAATATTGTGGGAAGAAAAACATTTGGATTTGGTACTGATACCTGAACTACTAAGTAATACCTAAACTACTATATAATACCTAAATTACTATATAATACCTAAATTAATAAATAAAATCTAAATTACTAGGTAATACCTAAATTACTAAATAATACTTAAATTAATAAATAATACCTAAATTACTATCTAAATTAATAAACAATACCTAAATTACTAAGTAATACCTAAATTACTGGTACTAAATATAACTCTTTCTACTTATTTAACATTAGTTAAATTATTCTGTAATTTTTGGATACCGATCAGAAAGGAAGGCTTACTTTCCTAGTACAAATTTAATGTATCATCCACTTTAATCTGAGAATCGTCAGGACAATGCACAAGATAAAATAGATGAAATAGGGCGGACAATGAAGGCATTCTCTTTCGGATTCGACACTTTCTACGTTAAGAGAAGCATCGATCAAGACGATAAGAAAAGTTTCAGGTGTAACACAGTGGTTTTTCTGTGTTTGCTCGTCATTTGGAAACAGTTCAAGTAGAAGGTCAGAATTCGCATCGACTTTTTTGTTTAACAGTTGGATTGTACGACCAATGAGCGGAGAAAGTGCTGGCAGATACCCTTTTATTTTCTCGAATCACGCGATCATCTGCTACATTCGAAAATGAAAGTCTGTTTACCGATTGTCTGGCCTCGCGAAACTTTCAGCAATCGGTGTACCAATGCATCCGCCCGAGAATGGAATGTCCTCTTCGAATTTTTTCGCCAGCCACGGCCGAAGATCGGTCGCGTTTAATGTCGTAAATGGTATCGTCCTTGTACGGATCGTTACTCCAGTTGCCCATGGCGCAATCTAACCTTAGAGGACAGGACGTTCCCGATACAAGCGGGCACCGATCGCGAAAGCGCGCGAAACGAGAAGAAGATCGTGGAGTGATAATGAGCGTTGCTTGTAGGCACTTACATGGCTTTCCTTTCAATTAAGGACGAAGCTGACACTGACATCGCTTGGCTCAGTGGGCGTTCGCGAAGAAAAAAGTCGCCCAATTGTGCAAAGCTTTGACCTCGGGTCTGTGTAATCTTGCATCCTTAATCTTTCATTCTTATTAAAAGTTCGACGCTCTCAGATTTTAGTAAAGCTTGAAAATTCTTGCAAATGGATGTTAAATAAAATGTGATGAATCTTTAGAAACTATTACAGTAAGTTTGGATTGAATTTTCAAAAGGAGCTGTAGTTGAAAGTTTCCTGTGCTGCAAAGTAACCAGAGAAAAACACTTTTGATTTTAATATTAGAGTGATTTAAATGTTCATCACGTTGGAGGATATTTTAAAATACTAGGTCAGATGCTACATATTAATTTTGTGATGATTCATTTCAGTGAGACTTTACGAGAAGTTGGTGGGAATTTTTAACGGTGGTTAGCGTAAAACAAGCGTGACCTACGTAACGTTCAGCAGCTCATTAGACGCTCTCCATTCATCATTCTCATTCATCAACTCGGGCATAGATGCTTTGGGTCTGATTGAAGCGTGCCAGGCGCGTCTCAGTTTTACAGCGTATAATAATTATGATTGTAAGCGGAACACTGATTTCTTCACTGTGTAGCTGTAAGTGTTCAGTCACTCTAAAATATTTTTTGTATTCGTGATTGAAATTTTGCATGATAATCTCGTTTAATTCTATTAATGTACTTAATTTCACTATGCATTTATGATATTATTTATTTAAAGTCAGTCTCGTAACTCTAACGCACATGTCATACCTTCTACATGATTTTTAGTGATAACTGTATTTTACTATATTGTCACTTGTTCTTGATTGTTTCCAATATTAGTGAAATAATTTAAGAATCAAGGAAGCCTACGAGCAAATCACAGTTCATTTTTCAATCTTTTACAAAAAAATATACTATAATCAGTTTACTGGTCCCCTCTTAGGTAGATCAATATAAAAAAACATAACTCGATTCGCTAACATTGAAAAGAATCAAAATAATCAAATTACGTGATTTTCTTTAAAATCTTGGTACCCATAACTGACAAATAATTTATTCTTAATAAGAATATCAAAACTCCCACAATTCCCTATAGTATTCCAAAGTTACAAAATACATACACCTTCCAGTAATTATCTACTCGTCCATAGAAATCCCCTGCACGACTTCTCCACCGAATAAAACCAACACAAGACCGCCCAACGATCCATCCCAAAGATGAATGAAGAGCACCCCCAAAGTCCCACAAACTTTAATCCCAGCAACCACCTAAACTCACGCATCCTTCACACCCACACCCGCCATTCCCAAAAGCCACAAAACTCTCCACCCACAAAGCAAACTTACGTAAACCGTAGCTGAGTCCCAGCAGCCCAAGAAGGACCGCCACGAACATCCTGTCGATCATCCCGTCGTCACTCTGGGGGACCGTTTCTCCCGTTCAGTAGGCAGGATCCGCGAAACTAGCAGCAGTCACAAGGATTGGTTAACCGTAGAAGCGACACACGAGCCCCGAGATCGGCGCTCATTGAGAGATCGAGGAACGATCTACGTGGAGAGGTTCGGCGGCACCGGTAGCGGCAAGTTCGATCCAAGTGGTCGTAGGCTAGGGAAAGACTCTCTTTTCCTCTCGTCTTCCGTTCGCCTCTCTCGGGCGAGTGGGGGTATCAAGGAAGGCGATGGATCCTTCGAGTTCGAGAGCGCGTTTCGCACTGAACCTTCGGAGGATTCGTGCTCTCTTAGTAAACCCTACCGATCGTACGTGGATGGCCAGCAGCCGCGGAGCAGCGTTCGAGGGAGATGGTGTCACGGGGATAGAATCGAGGGGGAGCCGGGAGGCCGGATTACGCGCGGGGACCACCGCCGGATTACCGGGTGCCCGGGGTGGGGTACACCGACTGGCCCAGATCGGGACACTTTCCGTGTTACACGTATACGCCGACAGGTTTAAAAATAGGATGACTCGTGCACCTTCGCGAGCGATGCAACCAGAGGCGGCGTTAGGATTACTTAACGACCATCCGTCGTCGTGCCTCTTTTTTCTCCGGAGCGCGCGAGCGCCTCGAACACACGCGACAACCGCGTAGCCTGTTCCGTGTCAGGGGATCAAGGTGAACGGTGCCGGGCAGGATCCGCGTTTCAGGGAATTTCGGGACCCCCGGGCCCGGTTTCATGGAGGCGCGCGAGAAATATTTCGGGAGATTCGACACTGTTTGCTGGAGTAATTGTAGCGTTTAGTGGGATACGATCGTGATAAGTAGAATTGGAGTTTTACATTCATCAACTTTTTCTGGGAATTTTTTGCGGTAGTGGGGGTTGTTTATGGGTACACAGTGATGCATCCAGTTAGCTGGTGGTTACATGGAAGCATGGTTGGTGAGAGGAATTTTTTTGTAAATTTTATGTAAAATTAAAAGTAGTAGAATGAGATGATTTTCGGGAAAATTGATATTTGTTATCTCTTGCTGAATTATATTCTTTAGAGAATAGAAAAATATTAGTGGGGTTAAATCAGAAGATGGTGGGGGAGGGTGCTGTTTTCCTTTGTAACGAAAGAAGAACCAGCTTTCTTTTCTTTGAAGAAAAAGTCCTTTTCAACTAAACTCCTTCAATATTCACTATTTTCGAAGATAACACTAAAAGTCGAACTCCTAAGCACCAAGCTTTTCATTGCAAAATGGTGACTTTTCGATTTTTTATGACATCACGAATTTGTATATTTTGGTCTGTCGCATAAGTTAAGGGACACAATGCATCAGATCAGTTTCTAGAATTTAGGTGAAGGTAAGTAACAAACAAGATTAAACTCGTTTTTAGACTGAATTCAGCTTAGTTCACTTTGGACAGTGACACAGTGACAGAATGTTCTTGAATCTTAATTTGAAACCTGCACACTAAAATTGTTGCATAGAGACATTCTTACTATTTTTACACATACTTGGAGCTGTCGTATTCACTCATGACGAGCTAGTAGCTAGCTTGACAGAAGCTTTACCTGAGGCCTTGTCAAGTTTCAACGACGCTTCTTACTTAGTAGCCCCTTTTAACCGATATTATTTTACACAAAGCGTATAAGCTTCTCGTAACACATTATACAACAAACCAGACGACTATTGAAGCGAAAATTTACGTTCAAATTATGAAATTCTAAATCAGACCTATACATATTATCATAGACTTTGCAACGCATTAACTATACCTTCTGTTACTTCACTGCACCCTACCATTAAAAACCACTCAAGCACCTCTAACAAATAAAAAATCCCCAGACTGCGTGGGATTAGTGTTTCATTAGTGACGTTCAAGCATCACACGAGGATTACCATTCAGCAATTACACTGCCAAGCGTGTTCGACACTTTCTCTGATACGATGTTTGCTTTGTCATTAATTCACTCATCGTCACACGAGAAAAATGATCCCCTTAACACAGTCTCGGATCAAACAAGCCTCGTCGTTCAATTTCTTGACTACCAGAGGATGAATTTCCAAGTAACTCGTGTTGTACAGATCGAAGCGTTGAAAAATATTCATTTTTCAGCAACTAACGGGGAGGGAAGTATGGTGGCGAAGGTTCAGTGTGATTTTTTCTTTCACTAGCTATCCTGTCGACGCGAAATCTTCCAAAACGAAGAAGACGATCGTACCTGGATCACGGATGATCAGAAGCACGCGCCACGACCGTTTACCTCCAACTACCAACGGGTAATTCGAATCCTCTTTCCCATGATGCTGCACGTGTTTACTCGTTTGTCCGGTATCCACCGATAAACCCGGTTGCTGCTAAATTAATCACCGATGTATGCTAATCGACAATGATCACCGTTTCACCGATGCTGCGTTACGTCACCTAACGTATCGCGTATTGTTGTCACGTAAAAGATATAACGAATTAACGTGCGGCGGCATTTTTGCACCTTCCTCCAGGCGTGATTGGTCACTGTTCATTATTAATCGTTGGATTTTACGCTCGGTGATGGACTCCAAAAGCGGCAGGCTCATAAACAGTCGTATTAACACTTTTAAATCTTCTGCTACTATAGACAAAGTCTGTGGTTTGCTTCTCAATTCAATTCTGACGATTGGGAGAAATAAAAAAGATCCTTGTCGAGCGGAAACCTCGTGGGATCTTTAACCCTACAGTGTACACGCGGGGCCCAAGCGAACAGTCCATGGGCTAAATGTAGTAGTACAGAATAAAAATATAGTGTTTGGATAAAATCATAATTTTTTTAAAGATAAGGCCCTATGGGGGCCTTCTGGGCAGGGGCCCATTTTTTCGGGAAAATGAAGAGGTAGTTTACAAAATCGGGCCAAGTGTAGTAGTACGAAAAAAATACAGTGTTTGGATACCTATCATAATTTTTTTTTTGATCATGAGGCCCTACAGAGGCCTAGGCGGCAACTGTTCATCAGCCGCCCTGTTATATCTGCCACTACATGATATTGAAAAAGATTCAGATAACGATGACTCGTAGTGTTCAAGAAATATTTGTTCAATATTTCATTTTATTTTTAAATAGTTTTCTTAATAAAAATTGAGTACAATGGATTACGTGTCGTCCATAATTTTTTTTCTCAAAATGCCCATGCACTTCTAGATTCGGTGGTACGGGCCTGTGAGGCCCACCATGCCCAATGGTATAAATTTTAATTTACGTGTGCACTATAGTGTTAAGAAATATAGTGTTAACAAGAAACTCACTAAATCGTGGGGATAGATCGATCAAGGCGATAACCGAAAAAGGGTGGATAACCGACTGACTGGACTGATCGATGGAAAGAGATCGTCATCGACACCGTCATTGTGCCGTGAGAACACTTTGTTCTAAGGAAAAGCGTCCGATATTGGACCCTATACGGTTAACTTGAATTTCTGGCACTTGATCTGTGGAGCTGATCGACAGGGGCAGAAGTTTGAAGGGCTTTCGAGCTTTCGAGCTTTCAAAGGGAGCTTCCTAGGATGCTCAATACTCAAACGATTTCAGACATTCTCAAAGTTCAAAGATCGTCGCAAACAGAGGCCCTCGAGAATTCAATTTCGTTACCCACTTGGGAACACGACTCCCATTCCTGAAACCTCCAGTGAAATAGGTAGATGAATGGAGCGCGAGATTCCAAGATCCTCGTGTTTCATTGGAGTCGCGAGGAACGATTCCCTTTCGATTGAACGTCACGGGCCCACACTGAATGCAAGATGGATGGTAGCGTGAATCATCGTCAATAAGGTCGTCTCGCGAATATCCAGGTCCGCGTATGTGTTTCACGCCGTTGCACGTTTCTTCCTACGAATTACGTCACTTACGAGAAGAGCGGCGAAGCGGTCGTCCTGCCGCGGTTTCCGTGGCGGGGCTCGCGAGTGCCGTAGAGAATCGACGCTCGCAATAAACTGTCCGGTGAAATATTGCTCTGTGTCGAAAGAATGCTCTTTCGCGGTGCCCCTGTTTATCTCATGATTCTCGAACGTTGCGTCTGTAAAAAGTCTTCTTCTCGAACCCTTTAAAAAAATAATGGAAGTAACCACATCTTAAATGTACCTTTGGAAATGTTTTTATTAAGTACGGAGATAGCAGCGCGACGATTTTCTCCTTGTGTCCACGAAATCTTGATGCAGGACAGATATCGATCGTTGATCCGCGAGGGAACGCTTGTATATTTGCGGTTGACAGCGAATGAAAAGCGGCGCGTCCATCATTCCCCCGCTTCGGGCGATCTGGTGCAATTGCAACGATGCACGGGCGGACAGAGGGAAAGGGACCGTTTAGAAAATTGCATCGAGCGTAAAAAGGCCGCGGTCACTTGAAAAGGAGACACTTACCACCTGGTGGGCGTCTAGGTGTACCGCCTTTTACAAACTCTGTCTGTGCCGTGGGTTTCGACGTGACACACTCGCGGCACGCTGAAAGCGACCGATTACGTGACGGGGAAAATATTTTTTCCGCTTGCTGGACCATCTGTGATTCTCTTCTAATTTCGATGGGAATCAGGATGCTCCTGAATTCTAGTTGATGGATCGGTTTCAGCTATATTTGAATGTTGGATGAATTGTCCTGTTTGAGGATAAATTTTTTGTCATGGTTACAGGTGATAGAGATTTTATATTTCTGTTTGTTGGTGTGCATTATGAGAATTACGTAAAGACACAGCTATCGTACACCGCCCACCTACTTTCAAATATGTAAAAATGAAACAACGAATCGGAGTTTAATAAGACAGCACCTTCTTCTTTCAAACATTCTCGATATGATCATCCTCCATAGGTTCCATTAAGCAGGGTATGTCGAAGAAATTAGGAAACCTTTTTGAAGAAGTCTTTTTAGAATTACTATGCATGGACGGTGAAAGATTCACCTTTTTGCAACACATATTTTATAGAAGGATGTTCAGAGAATATTTCAATACTGTTTAAGAGGAAATATAATATTAAGAACAGTAGGTATTAAAAAAAGGCAACATTTAATACTACAGCTTCATAAACGTTTTCATTTCTTGAGGGGGTAGGTAACCCTCAAAATTTTCGAAAATTCGATTTTGGGATTTTTGCATATTTCGTTATAGCTACATCTTTTCTACATATTTTAAGCACAACCGGGGCCCGAAATTCCAAAATTGAAGGAATTACTGCCAAAAATGTACGAGCCTGCACATGAGATCGCATAACGACAAAACTGCATGTCCAATTTTAAACGTGATTTCCCAGAAACTGTTTCCCAAAACGGTGAATGAAAATTTACAAGGAGGTGCAGAAAATTATTCCCCACAATGTTTCGGGAGCACATTTTCAATATAAATTTTTTAAAAAAAGATAAAAAATATTTTTTCCACAAAAACAAAATATAAAATCATATACATTCACATAAAATTTGTATTAATTTGTTTATCAAAATTTTGCTTCCCCGACATTGTGGGGACTGTCTTAAAGATTATAAAAATGCCTTTACTTTGTGTTTTAGGTAATTCACCTGTCTAGAATCATGTTCATCATCAGACGGTGCATCGCGCACACGCTCTCACATTTATATTTATAACTTTCTTTCCTGTAAATATTTTTAAAATTTTCTTTTTGTGTATTAAAGTGAACGAAATTGATTAAAAATTAAAACAAAAATTAACTCTATATTTATTTATTACTTCAGAATATGTATTTGAAAAAGGACCTGATTTTGGGCTATTGAGCGTTACCTACCCCCTTAATGTTCTTGTACAGGATAATTCGAAGAATAGACTACAATTTTTTAGTACAAACTGTTGTAATACATTTATCTTCGACGACTCGCGAAGTTCAAATTGAACAACAGTTGAGACGTAGTCCCTCGAAAGTGGCGGTGAATAAGCCGTCGTCGAGGAATGTTGCAGCAGCGACTTTGCTTCTAAAGATTGTTAACGGGTCACGGGAAAATTTCGGAAGGCGTACAGATTTATTCCGCGCCGGGTGCTTGTACTTGCAAATAAATGGAAGTCCGTTCTTATCATACCAATGATCTGTCAAAACACAAAACCCGACAATGGAAACGCCAGTCTCGCGGCGTGCTTGTAACCACGTATCCGTAATTTACACGCGAATCGACCTTCGTGCACCACCAAGTCACTTGCCAAAATATCATGCCTCGAACAATAAAAGGATTACGGAGACATGCGAGGTCAGGAAAGCGGACGTAAGCCTGGTTAAATTACAGGAATATGCGCAACGAGTATGTACTGCGTTGCACGCTCATACAAATGCAGAGGCGCTGGCGCCGTTTTGATCGACTGTACCCGTTCGATTTTGTGTCATTAAGGACGTGGTGTCTTGGCTGCAGGCGTGGGACAGATGTCTGTGAACTTTCTCCGAATTCTTCAAATAAAATCGGTCGCGAAAAGAAATATAAGGGGATCCTTTTGTCAGTGGGGATATTCTTGAACATACCCAAATATTTTGTATTTATATTTAATTAAGATCCTTCGACAATTCTAGAGTATCAGTATTTTTCTTCTTTTTATCTAGGATAACTTATAAAGCATTCTTCTATTTTTAATATAATTCAGAATTACGTTGCAGTAACTATAGAAATCCCTTGGGTACTTTTATGGATTATGCTACTTCTCGTTGCACCATATACCCCCGTTTCGCTTAAAAATATTCTCAGATAGCGTAACGTACCCGAATAAGTAAGATACTCGCTTGAAACGTGCAGCATAAAAGGGCATAAATATTCAATCTATCGCATTGTCGATAGATTGAAATCTGAAAAGGAAACGACAAGTGCTCGGTTCTGTTCCGTTTCTCGAAGAAATATGTCTATATCGTTCGGAGCGTTTGGATTGATCGATCTGCAACGATCATTCGATAAATGAATCTTTATGTGGAAAAGGGACCACGCCCAGGTACCTGGAGGGCCACGCGAGGCGAGTGTAAAGTTTCTGCTGTTACGCAAGGGGTGGCAAAGGCACACCATAAACTATATCGTTAACCATGCATTGCCCATGCATAATATATAAGGTTATCGCAGCCACTTTTTGCTCCTTTATATTCGCTCTTTGAAATAAAATTTCAAACCCCTTAGTTGTAAGTGATTCGCTTAATTTTCAGTATTTATTTGGTTTAATAAATTAAGTATTAATGCAAGGAATAATGAAGAAAGAAGTTAGCTAGTTAGAAATCCTAATATGAAATATGGTTTCTTTTAAACTCTTCATTTTTTTTCGAGTGAAATATGTAGAAATAAAAATAATTATATTTAATTTAAGAATTAAAACATTCAAGCTGGCTGCTTTAAAATAGCAAGATACACCAAGAAACTACTGTGCAATTGGATTCTGAACAGTGGCCAAATAAAATGATCACGATGACATCATTCTTTTACTACCTTTTTGTCTGACAGGACAATAAAGTCGTAAAGGACCTGCTCTAGGAGCTCAGGCTATTGTTTTCTCAGGCAAGTGGGAAGACTTTAAAGTGCATAACCACTGGTCATGGCCATGGGAAGACATTCTGTAGCCTTACACCTTTCAAACTTTCAGTGGATTTGATTACGCGAAGAAATTTTAAAAGACACCTGAAGCGAAATTAACTGTAAAAACTCGTAGATTTTCGACCTTGGTCTCGACGTGTTCACCAAGAAATACAATTCGTGCATAGACAACGGGGAACCTGTAAGTCCGGAGATTTCGACAAAGACACATCAGGGGTAAGCCCCGGGGCTTCGAACTACTTATTTCAAGCATGTGAATTCCTGAGGAGCCGATTCCTCGGTGATATGAAAGTTCTCGGCGAGAGAGAGTTTATTTGCATTCGATAACAATCGAACCGAACAGGGCTAAGGCAGGATCGCACCTTCACGAAGCATGTAGCAACACCCTCGGCCATTTTGAAGATAGATCTCCGAAGCGTAAAGACACTGAAATCCTCATTACACGTTATTTGTACAATTCCAAGTACTTCTTGCACAACCAACGACAAACAATCGTTAAATCTTTATTATTATAACAATTCTAGAAACGGGGAAGATTGAAAAGTCCTTTGGTCACCGTTTACAAATCTGAAATCAGAAAAGAGTTCTGCGATTTATAAACGTTAGTCATTAAGTTAATCACTGAAGACACAGTTATTAAATAAATGCATAGTTATGAATTGATTGAGGATACAGGCATATAGCACCTTTGGCGACCCAGCATTGTCAAGGTCCTGGCAGCTCCAGGGTTGATGCAACCAGACAGGAATTTCGCAGGATAATTTGCAGTGTACTTGCCTCGCAATGCACGCAACGATTATGCACACTCGAGCCTATGCACAGGACCATAACAGGCAGATCATGATCCTCGTTTTCCATGACTTGATATGGCTGCAAATTATTTTACAACTGGATCATTAGGATGTGGACTAAGTAAAGAGGGAACCTGAACGAGCTGGAATAAGAACAGCTATGCAAACCTCCAAGTAATATCGTTTAATTTGAAATACAATTTCTAATAAAAATTGAATGAAATCTCTCAGTACATGGCGTACTTTAATTAATCAATTAATTTCGAAATACTAGAACAATTTATGAAGTGGTACCATTAAATTGTTTGACATAAGCCATACAAGCTTGGCAAATATATTGCAAATTAATTACTACATTCCCCGTTAATTATGCGCACTTTTGGAGTAGATGTGTAGCGTGGAAAATCGTACGCAAACTTTTGAAATGTCACGCATTACGTACCACTTTGAGGAACGTGTATGGATGTTAATTGCATTCACCAGAGAAATGCGAAGAGGTATCCTTTGAAAGTAAACTCATTACAGAGCCTGCGGCACATGGGGGAATTTATTTTTCTTTCATCGAAGATTGCTGATTAATTTGCCAAGCGACTAACGTTAACCAAATTGAAACACTGTCTCAGGATCATAGTGCATTGTGTGTAAGATGCACTGGATAAAGGTGCATCGAGACGGGCCACTGTTAAATTCGTGGACAGGCATACATTAACAGCAATTTCGCGCGTTGCAATTTGCGAACAGTTCTCCGTTGCAATTTCAAAGTGTGCAAGGACATCGGCGAAAAGGAAGCAATTAGATTTGAAGAGGAAGGACAATGGTATTTTAATAAGTCATTTTTTTTCATAACGGCGTTGCTGCTCGAAGGACGACGTTGCGAAATTATTGGGTCTCATCACTGCAGAATCTCCCGATGCAATGACAAGAATTTCTTCTTTCATTGTTTCCGCGTGAACTTGGAGAAATGAAAGTCTTAGGAGGCAGCAAAATTTGTCTAATTGCAGATCGATTATACATAATATGTTCTTTCCATGAGAAATTTAATTATGGTCATTTCACTACAAAGACTTCGCATTTTCTGCGTAAATTTCAAGTATTTCAATCTAATGGACGTTGAATTTTTATTTTACATTAATGTACACTTATTATTCTTCTATTCACACACTCTTCTAATTTATGATAAATAATTAAACAATTCGGAGGAACTATAACAGGATATATAAAATATTGAAAACACTGACCTTTCTAGTTTTTAGAGCAAACTGATTCCTAAATAAATTCTATAACAAAATTGCTTTGAAAAGTGCACACAATTATCAATCACATTATTAATTTACCTAATGGTTACCAATAGATTATTTCGTGTCATAATAATTTTTATCTTCTTCACACAAATAGTTCCAACATTTCTATCACTACGATACATCACTATTTTATTCTTCTTCAACAAACCCTGCTTTGAAGAAACTCTAAACAGATAATTCAAGGCCCCTTCTAACAAAGCCCGATGTATTTCATTCCAATGGTCCACTGAACAGAGCACATACCTACCACTTCAGTGTCCTTTCTTTTTCATGGTCCCTAAATTGCCAGTTAAGACAGATCCATTTTCGCCATCGCATTACTCCGCCTCATTATAAATCGTCGGCCGGCGTACGTTTGAAACCGTTTTACGTAATCGATTCTTGATCCACCTTCGAACGCATTTCGTTTTTTCACGGTCCAACAAGCTTGTGTATGTGCGGCTGGCACCCGAGATGCCCGTTTCGTAGGTCCATGTTCTGGCTTTACTTTCTCCAGAATTGCGTCACGCGTGTGTGCCACGACACCCCATTTCTACAGCTGCGGGATGCTTTCGGCGCTGCCGTGGGCCACACGCATAAATTTCGCAGTTTTCGTGCCTCGAACCTGCGCGCAATTTGCCGCGAATGGGAATCTCCGCGTGGGCAGTGTAATTATGAAGTGTTATTCCATGTAATTTTAAATAGGTAGGTATCACTATTACGATGATAATTAAACAGTGTGCCATGAATGTAATGAATAAATAAGGATGTTGAGTAAATTGTAGTGGAACACGGTTGACACGGTAACTCACTGAGGAAACGAGTAGGAAATTGGAAATAAAATTTTTAATTGAATGAGTAGCTTTGGGGGAATAAAATGTTTTTTGGTATGAAATAATAGATTTTTGAAGTGTGAGAATTATTTGATAGTGGTGGTACTAGACTGATGCATATTTGAAGATATTGAAAGGCAAATTTCAACACCCCTATGTTAGTGTAATAATATAAAAATTATATACATAATTTGAGATGTTTGAAGAGTACGTGACAGATTTATCTCTCATTTACTACCTTCTGTGATCCTTTTATCCCTATAATATATAACATTTCCCTACGAAACTGTGTACCAAACCTGTCTTTCTTGTAATCGTTATCTAACCAACGCTATTTAATTTACTACACATCGCAGTGTGACTGTTAAACGTTGTTATTCTAACCCACAACTGACACTATTATAAAAGGCTGATTTTCGCACAGTCATTTAGAAGCAGTTTCGTTTGTTCAACTCCCATCCTTCTAGCGTCACGCGTCATTTAAACTATTGTACAATTATTAACCGAGAAGTTTAATCGAAGAGGTTTGCCAGGCCTTGAATCAGACAATGCGAGATTATACTCGCGACAGAGATCTAGCGATCGTTCAGAGCTACAGGCAAACGAGACGGGAGAAGGAACAATTTCACTGCCACAGGAGGTTACACCACGCACGGTGTCGTTGACGTGATGTTCATTAACAATGTGAATACGTAACCTGTTAAATCCCCATGTTCCATAATGCCTGTTGAATAGAAGGCTTCACGGATTATACTAATCGTATCAGCAAAAATTTATTCATTAAACGTTGCACAATAAGTAATTATATTTACCTATAAAGAGGGTGCGAATAATTTGACTGTTCTCAAAATCATTAATATCTTCGACACATTTTACACTTAAATCTCCTCAAATTATTAAAAATGCTCCTAAACTGTATATATAAAAGTTTCTTCAACACGCCTGAGTCGAGATTGCTTAACTCCTTTCATCTTTTTCGAAGAAATTAAAGCAACTGATGTCAACGCGGATTTTTTGTAATATTCTGAAATAATAACTCGCGTTAGTGTGACATTTTAGATTTTAATAAATAAAGTTACTTTTTTTAAAACTTACCTTTAACTTAACTTTGAGTTAACTTCAACTTTAACTTTAACTTTAATTTGAACTTGAACTTGAACTTTAACCTTAATTTTAATCTTAACTTAACTAACTTTATTTATTAAAAGTTGCGGGACGTAACATTAGCAGAATTATTTGCATAAAACACGCGGCATCAAAACCCAGGAAAATTGCCAATTATATTGAAAGGTGCGTTAAGCTCGATAAAATCCGTTTTTTCTGCGACTTCATCGTGAATAATTCTGTCAGTATGAAAGCACTTTTTCTTACGCGAGATCAATTTCAATTCTCTTTTTCTAGTCGCTGATTGACCAGTGATTACGTGAAAGACATCCGTGTGGGAAGTACCAGGTTTTGCGAGATTTAATTGACGTCAGCTCGAGCTGGCGTGTCCAGCAAAAAGGAAATGAAAATAAAGCAACGCGGAAAGAATCCAGTTTTCAATAAGCAAGACTGACAGAAAAGAAAGTTGACTTGAGTCACGCGTCGTCTTTGGTCCGCTTAGAAGTTACAAAAAGTTAGTGCTCCAGATCGAGAGTGAACTTGTAGTCACCAGTCAAAGTAACCTGGATCTGTGTCCAGTCAATATATCGAAGCTGGATCCTTCTTCAACTTGCCAGTGACTGAGAAATTGAAAGTGCAGAATAATATAGCAGAAAAAAATGAAAATTTCTACATAGGTACTCTGACCCAATAAAGAGTCAGAGACCCAATCAATTTTGCCTTTATTGCTTGCTAAACATTGCTACACACTTGAAACACCATTCCGCGAAGCTTCAGATCTCTACTCTCTCGTTGAGGATAATATGTGGGTAAAAACCCTTAAATTTATCTATTTTTATCAGATACTACTAAAGATAAATAAATAAAGCAAAAGAGGAAAAATAGCTACATAGTAGCTGTGCTTTATATATTTTTTGCGACGTGCGAAACTAATTTTGGAGGCACTACAATTCGTGTTCCTTTAATTTCTAACACAACATAACAATTCATATGCTTCCAAAACAATTGAGAATTAAGGTAAATGTCCCCATTAGCGACCGCTTAAGAGTGTGACTGGTTCGAAATAGTAATTTTTTTTTACTAATATACGACAATGTTGAGTAAAGTATGGATCATTGTATTTTTTGAAGTATCTAGTTTCTTAATCAAATTAGTTTTAGAGTGATATTTGACTATATACACAAAAATTATGGTGAAAATTATATTGGACCTGATGTCCCCTTTATTGACCAACTTGTACCATTTTCGATTTTCTGCTACAATAATGAAAGAAAATGAATATTTTCTTTTTATTTTATAATTCTGTATATATTTGTAGTTAATTTGAGTAAGTTACTGCGTGGATCCATGTATTTTTATTGTAAAATTTGCGAGTTTAATGATATCTGTAGTATAACCTCACGTTATTAGAATCTGTCAACTTTCGTGACGTTATTCCAACTTTCGATCAACTCCTAATTTACATGTGAATTTACTTAAAGATGAAATAATAAATTACATACGTTTAATTATAATTTCTGAATTTTCTGGTTGATATCTCGCTTTCTGTATTGGAATAAATAATAGTAAATGAATAATTGGTCACTAATGGGGACATTTACCTTAAAAGAAGCAAACTAAATTGCAAGAAATCTAGAAACACGTGATCTATTTCCTAGGATTCAGAACATTTCTAACGACCTCTGCGTCTATATTTCCCCTATATAACGCAGACCAGTCGACCGTCATGCTCGAACTGCCACCACGGTCAATTAACACCACTGTCAACTAGACAGACACCTTGATCCAAAGTCGCGCGTAGTTGGAGCGATCGAAGTCGCCAACGCGAGCAGCTAGTTCCTTTTCCCGTTACATAATGATAATTGGCTGTGCCAGGCCGTAAAATTGATTATTAGTGTTTGAGTTCGAATTAGTCTTACGGGACGATCATTAGTCTCCCAGCCAGTGAAACGATTTCAAGAAGGAACAGCAACGACTTAGACGCGTGTACATGTCCATTCCCTTTACCCTGTTACTACTCCGGCTTGGACAACGCCGTTGGGCATTGTGGCGAAAGTAATAGTTCGCCTAGGGGCAGTTTACAGCATCACACCCCCGTCCTACGACTCCACTAGGCCGAGGAACGTTGAATTTCCCAATAACGCAACAGTTAGATTGATCCAAAGTGATCAATCAAAAGCGATCCTGCAGAAAAAGTAATCCTCGCCAATGATGACTTCTAACGAGACTCCTAGTCGATACAGGGACTCTATTTTGCAAATTGACGCAGTGACACCTTTCACTGTTGGAGGACCAAATGTTTGGAACGATCTTTCCACACGCGTAACTGGTTATTATTTAAATTGCACGGGTGAAATTAGTTGCGACGGCATGTAAATTGGTATCGCGGATCTCTGTTTTTTTTTCAATTTTAATTGCTGTTGATGTCGAATAATGCTGCAGGGTATGTTTGTAACGTAGTGGCCGCAGGGAATAGTAGACGTCCAGCAAAAAATTGGATCAGCCTAGGGAATTGACATATGAAAGGAGAAGGTGTAGCATGATACAGTTTCGTTCGAGGATTATCGTTTCTGATCCTGTTGCCTCTTACATGTGACACTATTTTTGCGTAGAAGTGTATGTGCACAGGAGAATTCACGTAGAGTGGGTGTTTAGAGTGTACCAGGAGTGAGTAGTTAAATTCTGGAAGCTTTCATTCTACTCATCTTAAGCATGACAAGTAGGAGTACGTATTTTCTGATTTATAAACATATTTTATTTATGGTGAAGCCTTAAGGTCTCCATTTTGTTACTTAATTTCACTGCTATTACCATTTTGCTCAGGATTAGATACCAGCAGCGCACTCAGGATTTAATCTTGGGGAGCCGAGTTGAACGGACCGAAGAACATATCTGTGATGCAAATTCAATATTATTCATTAGGTGATTATACAAATTTATTTAAAGAATAAAATGCAGTTGTCTTCTCTTTTTACAAAGCTCTTGAATTACTTACGACACGATTACAACATTAATCTTCCTCTTTCTTTTTCCTTGGGTGGTGCCAGGTTTCCTTGCTCCACCCCCTCTGGGTGCGTTACTGTTAAATACACTTACAATCAGCTTCATATTTAATTATGTAGCACTGAATTTTAACAAAAATTTACAGCAGACAAAAGCGTACACAAATTTCAAAGGAGACAGTGTCTGACATATGGCTCTCTGCACTTCTTTTCATCCCTCAGGTAAGTAGAATAAGCTGCCAAGTCGATATTTCTAGATCAGCCTGTGCAATAATTTAGCTCATAGAAAAGATGTTATCATTCTTGAAATCATTTCTTAAACTGGCTCACAAGTAATAGTGCACAAATAAAAACATTGCTGACATCACGCTCACGTATAATATCGTTGCTTAACAATACCATATTCTCAGCTTCGTGACACATTGTCCAAGACCACAGTCCTTTAGATCCTAGCGTGCGCTGGCAAATTTGCAAGCTACTTACTCACCACCCGGAATCGACATTGTGCTATATCATTGACCCGAGCAGCAGTCTCGATTCTGCATTTCTCCAATCGAATCGATTTATTAGTTACCTTCGTCGAACGCCTGTGCAGGCGTATTCCACCTTTCCCCAACATAAATACCAATCAAGCTTCGGGGAACGCGTTACATCGAAGGAAGTTTTCACTGTTTCACATTTTCGCCGCCGCGTCATTGCACTTGCATCTGCGTGGATTCGTGAACTACTTTCAACTCAATAACAGCAGACAACTATAAAATTACTAATGCAGAAGGAAATCCTGTTCGTTGTATAAATCCTCTTACAAGAAATATCAATCAACATTCTTCTTCTATGAATATAGACTCTGGGCTTATGAATTTACATATTAAACTTGTCGAATATATCTACATATCGAAGGAAGCCTGGGGAAGTTAAATGTTTATGCACGATGATAGGAAGTCAAACTCTTAAAACGATTAAATAATTATATTCAAGCTATAAACAGTGCATAGCATCACCTGAAATTATTGCTCGATTCCAAGCATCGAATCATTTGGATTCGAGAATTTATTCCTACCTGGAAGATTTATTTTAGAACGAAGTGCGCGAAATTTTGAATTGCTGGATGAATGGAGCAATTAAATTATCTAATACATTGTTCAGTGCGTTGAAGAGGATTGTCCCCATGTTAGGATCATGAGAATCTGTTACACAAAGGGATCAAAGCAGTCTATCGAACGTCTCACAATATGCAAAGCCGGAACGAGCGTAACGACGGTGACGCAACGCGTCCTGGCGCCAGATTTTTAAATGTGCCCTCGTTTCGGTAACCTAATTGATCGAATTGTATCGACATTGTCAAATCGACAAGGCCGCCCTCTCGGTGAAACCTAACCCAGACCTTCGGCAGATAAAGTCAAAACTCGTTTGGCCTACGTAGAATGTCCCATGCATTCCAATTGCAAGACGAAGCGTGAGAACCATAATCTCGCACACCTTGGCCCCAGCGAGTCTATTTATATTATTTATAAATTCATTTTACTTCCGGTGCTTCACATTCTAGGCGACGTTTAACACAATAAGGACGATTCGCGAAGGACGCGGTTCGTTTTTGATTCACAATTAGCCCACGAAGGAAGTCACAGAACTAATTGAAAGCCTAATTACTCTAATCCTGCGTCACTCGAATGTCAGCCTCTTTTTGTAACGTCAGAGACACCGAATTCCTTGTATGGAACAGACAAAGTTCGTTCTCACCCTTGAAACGACTAGTTTCGTAATTTTCTATCGCGAGTAACTGGCCACTGCGCAAAAGTCCTTCGACCGTTGGGAATTCCTCCCATCTGTTAATCGTTGGGGAATGAAACCGCCAAGGTGTCACTTGGATGACGATAACGTAAAAGGAGCATCTCGAAAAATAGTGTTACAAAGATTCTGTTCGGATCAAACTTATAATATACGTCCAATCTTCTTTCGCATTTTTATTTATATGGTGGTGACTTCGATGCTTTCAATCAGCCAAGAATATTCATCACGAAAAGTAGAACTAGATTATTTATTCATACACTCTGACATCTTATGCGAGAATGAAGAATTGGCACTCTAATAAGAATAAAAAATACTTTCCACTGAGGTGACCGTTTTTTACCAGAATTTATTCTCACAATCCCCATTAAAAATTGTAATTGAGGAAGTCAGAGCAACAATGGACTAACCCACATTTTTTTTCGAAATTGAATTAGTAGCAATAATATGTTCCAATAGGCTCTACTAACCATATAAAATAGGGAAAACATTTTTTTTTTAATGTGGGTTGGTCCGTTGTTGCTCTGACTGCCTCAATTAGTAAATATACACCCATAAAAAATTAGGTACACGCTTCCTGTCTTGATTAGCATAGACTATACAGTTACACTTGTCAAGTAGTGCATTAAAGGATTGCCTAAAATATAAATTAATCCAATTTTATAGAGTTAGCGAATGTATTCTTCGCCCTAAGCTGGATAGTAGAACAAATGACGTGTAGTCTGTAATAGAATCGAAAACGAAAGGACATGTTTGGAACAATAAAAAGGATCAACGTGAAGCGTGTCGAAACATGGTCCACCTACAACTTGAGTTAATCATGTCAAGGACTGAACGAGCCTTCTCTCTGGCCCGTATAATACCCTCTTAACCCTATGTATACACGAGTGAATCAGTTTTATTCATTTCTCGATTATCCATTTGATGACAAGGTGGTCGAAAGAATTCAGACGCGTTCCAAGACCAGTAGTCATATTTCGAGGCCTCAAGGTTCCACAGAGAGAATTTTAACATGCACGTCTCTTTCGATTGCAACGTTTTAATCAATCGAACGAAAGATCCTAACGTTACTATTACTCATCGTATTATCATAATCAGAATCATATGTTCCAAGAAATAATGGAGACTACGTTTACGAAACAAAAGTGCATGATCTCAAGTGGAACGGTGCTTCAGTTACAAATTATTGACTTCACGCTACCTGGAAATGAATTCTTTATTATTGCTACACGTTCTTAGAAAAGTATTGCACGTCTCATCGCTAATGCCATCCATCTGTACCGCCCGCAAGCCAGAATATTTAGATCATTCTCTATGATCCAATCACGCCAGAGAAGAAACGCTGTAACAATGAAGTATCGCCTGATTTTACAATGGCGTAATGGGGTAGAAATAATTGGTGATCGATATTCGATTAGCTCAGTTGGGCCGTAACGCTATTTCACTCCTGTCGCTATAATTTAATGCAGTCGCAATGTTTCTTGCAACCGTAACGTTTTCGCGAAGGAACTTAAGCAACGCGTTCTCGTGACTTTCCAGGGACTTGAACAGAAGAAATCTCTTCGACGATTCTTTCGACGTATGGACCGTGATCTCTCGGAAGAGTAACAATTAACCTAAGTACCTTCGTTGAAGTAATTAAAAACGTCTCTTGCAAAACGATTCAATGCCTCCGTTCCAACAAGGAGTATCCAAGTGTTCGTTTTCGATTCAGATCTATCCTGTAGTTTAGAACTAGGAATATTTCAATCGATCTTGCGTTAAAAAGAATATATAGGGTGGATGTACCAGTAACTGAACACGCACCAGTGAATGGACATTTTTTACTAAAACGAGTAAAATAAGCAACTGATTAATTAGAGACCTCTTCTAATTTCTTGCTTCATATCCAGACAATTTTTGCAACCCATGGAATCAATCGCGTTGCAGACATAATTTTATAAAAGTGTTCATTCATTAGCCTTAAGTGTTCATTTATTGGTGCGTTCACCCTACTTTCGAAGGGATTGGAATATATTTTTCTACTCAGACATTTATTTTATATTTGATTATTCAGGCATTTATTGGTGCCAGTAGCTTCGAGTGAGACGTCCATGGACTCGATGATACAAAGCTCGATGTAATCGCTTTACAGTATCATCGTGGAGATAAAGCAAAGGCGGCTTAAGATAGCCGAGCTGCTATCGCCACGATCGCCAGCTTCAAATTCCTTCGCGACGATTTGCAAACTTTATTTTTCAGCCGCGAGATCGTGGCCTGTCACTCCTGCCCCGACCACGACTCTCCACTTTCATTTTTATTCCTTTATCTCCCACATTCTCGCGCGGCGAACGCACGTTCGTGACTCAGGGTGCCAGAGGTTACGAAGGCAAAACTCCGCCAATCTTTCGAACCTGTCATTGCTGTTGATCAGATTAGATCAGGGATCTAGATGCGAGTGTGAAATAGGTATCACGCAGTTCCTGGTGAAAAATGTATCTGATGGAATAGTCGAAAGTAGATCGTGACTGACGGATCATTGCTTCCCTTCATGTTTTCAAAGATTTCATTCCTCTCCTTCCCTTTTTAGAACTACTTGAGACGTTTAACTCTTTAGACTTGAAAGGGGGGTGGGGGTGAAATCATCCCTTGAAAAAATTTATTTTTTGTGGAATATCTAGACAACGGTGACAGATATTCGAAAGAAGTTTAAACAAAAGTTGTATCGTTGTTTTATTTCTACAAAATTGCGTAAAAGTAATTATCGAATTATGAATTGGTGGTGGGGTAACTTGAAAAATATGGATTTGTACGTGCTACGAGCCGTAAATTAACTGTCAAATTGATGAATGCTAGAATCAATCGATAATTCTTCTCAAGGAACCATGCTTTATTAACATTGGCAGAGAGAAACGGTTGATAGTTGCAACTTATGCATATTGCTATATTTTACAATGAAAACAAACTTAATATTCACGCAGAAATACAAAAAAATCAGCTCAAAAGACTTGCGCTAATTACTTTTTTAGCTCCCTCCACAGCCATTCCCACAAGTTTCTTTTCACCCCTATAAGACACTACTACCAGTAACTTATGCCCGGCAGTGGTAAGCTATGCGCCAATTTCTCCAATCATCCCACTGAATTGCTAGCAAACACATGTCCAAAGAGCATCAGAATTAAAACACCCCGCTTACCCCCCTGTCCAGATCTGTGCGTCATCTTCAAAAAGCGTTGACCCTCGCGCAGCCTACAACTGATCGATAGCGATTCAAGTGACTCTGGTGCCCTCTTCCGCACGTTCGAGGAATCATTTACGATCATGCACACTACGGTTAGATCTAGTTAAGCCTTTACTGTTACGCCCGCTAGCGATCGCTGCGCTGCGTGGACTTTTTCCAAACGACACAGTCCCTACTCTGATGCGCAGTGCTCCAATAGCGACTGCTACGGCGCTCGGACTTCAGGAACTGCCGCTGTAGAGCAGCAGAGGTCGAGAAAGCGAGGAAAGGCCTCTTCAGGCCTCTCCGAGAATAAACGGGCTAGGGGGCGCTGGTAATTTGTTCCACTGAAATTCGTATTCAAATGCTATCTCGAGGGCACGGGGCGCATGCGTGGCTCTTCTGCATCGACACGAGGGAACCAAGCCCGATTCCTCTCAGTTCTCGAGTGGCCGGTTTGAGAAGGGCTGCCACGAGAGGAAATCGTTTTTTTTCGGCTCATTTTGCCTCGCGCCTGCGCTTCCCTACGCCCACAAAAACCCATTTCGGTACGAGTGACGACGTGACGGGTGGCATCCTTCGTCGACAATGTCGTACTGCACTCGAATTCTTAACACCCAGGTATGATCCCTATCGACGAATATATTTTACCCAGGGGTGAAACGAGCCCTTACGCGACCACGAACGCGCTATCTCGCAGCCGGTGTACGGGCACCGTGCTCCAATTCGAGTTCGACCATTCGACCCCGTTATCAAGGTCGACGGTGATATTCCAAAATAGCTGTATGTTGATTCCATTAATTCGGACGTCGATAAAAATACACGCCCTTTCGCAGACCAAGCGGCGAGTTTATCTAGAATTTTTAACACTGAATGATAGACCGTTCGAAGGTCCCTCAAATCGTTCTTGAATGACGTTAATGACGTTACTGTGCTAGGTCATTTTAAGCTTGTATTTCAAAGTGTTAATGAGGCGCACAGCCTTCGTGGTTCGGAACATATGATCCACATACTAGACTAATGCACATTTAGAGAGGTCAGTCAATAACAAACGGTAACGATGTGCAGAATTAGCGAGGAAAACGAGCTTGAAAAACGTTATTTGCGCGTTACATAATCTACTTCGGAGCTTCTGTATATATGTATGTAGAGTACATTTTGGGAAGACTTCTAGGTTATGTTTCTCAGCCATTGCGCGGATGTAGATCATATGGTGCGTGCAGACGAATTAGGTGTATCTGCGCGCTATTGCACATTGTTATTATGAAGGAACTGTAATAAATCAGCAGACGATAAGAACACAGATGCGAAGCGATAGCGGTGGGCTATTTTAAATCTCAGCGATAACGAGACGTCATAGAGCTTCGTGTAGATATATAGGTACATTATTTCGACGCGTTGCTTGCTCCAAATGATCTTGGGCAAAAGTTGACATCGTTTGCATCTTTTATGCCCTCGAAACATCGAATTACGTAACTGTCGATGCGCATAGACGAATCTGCACGAGATATTTCGTAATATGTAGTTATAAGCAATCTTAAGTACATGATAAAATATAGAGGCAGGTATTTCCTTTACCATTATCGTAAGTGGCTTTTTAACAGTTCGCGTTAGAGTGCTCGTAATGCAAAAAAAGATATGCGCATGAGAATATAATTGCGCTCGGTACTGCCGCCTATTAATAGCCTCCGTGCTTACGCGTTATTTCACTGTCAATGAACGCCGATTATGTTAATGTGCGCCGCAGGTGTAGCTTCGCGAAATGTATTACGGAGTTCGGCATCGTAACACTGTTTACGATAGGCAGTAATTTCGTAATCGAAGATCATTTTCATTCAATTTTTGCACGTCCTGCCAGATCATTTGCGAACTTCTGTTGCTCCGAAATACAATCTTTCGTGCCGACACGTGTACTTAAGTAAAATTTCATTCCCGATGATTATAGTCGTAAAGGCGAATACTTGAAAATGAAATTGCAGTTAGAATTGACCTTTGTGAAATGTAATCTGTCGGGTGACACTTTTAAACTTCTATTCTGGCAATACGAAATAGTTTTGTGAAAGTGTACTGTCCACTCTGTGTTTTCAGAATTCTGTATAAAAATAGACTGACAAACGCGCTATACTCCCCTCGAAATTCGTTTCTTATAGTATATCTAAGAAATGTTGGAGCAACGACTGTTGAGCATATATATATATATTTTGCAGAAGCTTGCCGTCTTCGCGGCAGACATTCAACAAAGATGCTTCAGTATAAGTCCGTTGAGTTATGCTGCCGCAAAGGTGGCAATGTCGAAATTCGACTCTACGAGCTACCTCCCCTACGACAAGTTGGAACAGAACCTTAAAACGGTGAAAAAGAGGTACGAGAACTTTGAACCACGCTCGTTAATCAACCCATTCAGATCTACCCTTCCTTAAACCTTTCTATGCATCAGTTAGAAGACTTACATCTCCACAATTACTTCTGCTTTGAAACTAGTATGGACAAACCTGTGAGTCTCCGTGTTCCCGAGATACACACACACTTATGCACCATTCTCTCAGAGTCTCCACGCTCAAAGAGATTACCTCGGCATCTCAAGTGTACTGAAATTGTTACAGGATCACACGACCCCTAACCCTTTCCGAAAAGGTTTTGTACTCCCATCTCGATGAACCCAGCAAGCAAGAAATCACTCGCGGCACAAGCTACCTCAGGTTACGACCAGATCGCGTGGCCATGCAAGATGCAACAGCTCAGATGGCCATGCTGCAGTTCATCAGCTCTGGTACGCTACAGCCCGTCCATTATTCACCCCACTGTTCTACCACCATTTCCTAACAACCTTCCTAATCTTCCCCACAGGACTGCCAAAAGTCGCCGTCCCGTCCACCATCCACTGCGACCACTTGATCCAGGCGCAGACCGGCGGTGCCCAGGACTTGAAGCGCGCGAAGGACATTAACAAGGAAGTGTACAGCTTCCTGAAGACAGCTGGTGCCAAGTACGGCGTGGGTTTCTGGAACCCTGGCTCGGGCATTATTCACCAGATCATCCTCGAGAATTACGCCTTCCCCGGCTTGTTGATGGTCGGCACGGACTCGCACACGCCCAATGGCGGTGGCCTGTGCTGCCTCTGCATCGGTGTCGGTGGTGCCGATGCCGTAGACGTGATGGCGAGTATCCCCTGGGAGCTCAAGTGCCCCAAAGTTATCGGCGTGAAGCTGACCGGAGAGCTGAAAGGATGGACGAGCCCCAAGGACATCATCCTGAAGGTGGCTGGCATCCTCACCGTGAAGGGAGGAACCGGGGCCATCGTCGAGTACTTCGGCCCAGGTGTCGACAGCATTAGCTGCACCGGTATGGCGACCATCTGCAACATGGGTGCCGAGATCGGCGCTACCACGTCCATCTTCCCCTACAACTACCGCATGCAGGACTACTTGAAGGCGACTGGCCGCTCAGAGATCGCCGCAGCCGCAGACCAGCACAAAACTAGTCTTCTAACAGCAGACTCGAACGCAAAGTACGATCAAATCATTGAGTTAGACCTGTCTACGCTGGAGCCTCATGTCAACGGACCGTTCACTCCCGATCTCGCTCATCCTATCTCCAAATTGGGTAAGCAGGTTGCAGAAGCTGTTACAGCGTTGCGCATTCTGATAACACGGTCGCTACTATGAACCAGATATTCGTGGCACACTGATTTCTGGTACACTGATAGTTTTGTATTCTGAGTGGATAGAAGAAGTGAGCTTCAGTTTCTTTGAAAAGTAGAGACCAGATAGCCTAAGGGGTTTTCGGAGCACGGACTGGACTCTTTATTACATTCTTCTAAATGAGATACTTCTTTGATTGAGAATTGGTATTTCAAGTACGTTCACTTCGCAGAAGAAGTTATATGAACGTGGGTCTGAAAACTAACAATACTTCTACAGAAGTGTCTCGCATGAAAAGACTCTAAGGTTCCTCAGAATGTGTCGTAGTCTATGGCGACCGGTTTTTCAAATGCCCGCTGTTTGCGTACGTGTTAAAGGTGTCTGGACCTTTCTATTCTCTGTCATAATTGAAACCAGGTGAAACTGCCAAGAAGAACGGTTGGCCCAACGAGATCAAGGTCGGTCTGATCGGCTCCTGCACGAACAGCTCGTACGAGGACATGGGCCGATGCGCGAGCATCGCGAAGCAGGCGCTCGCACACGGCTTGAAGTCGAAGTCTGCGTTCGACGTGACCCCAGGTTCCGAGCAGATCCGTGCCACCATTGAACGTGACGGGATTGTAAGTTTCTCTTTTAAAATAACGAGGCATAATACCGTTAGCTTGAGGACAATTCGATGTTGCACAGTGCCTGACTTTGTGCCAAGCGTTGGTACATGTCACGCAGCGACGACGACAGTGCTACCCACGCCAATTCTTAATTTGGATCGGATCGATATGTTTTGACAATGTGAAAATGAAAGAAATAGATGGAGGGGTCCTCTAATGGTACCAGCTCTCCTGATAATCGATTATTAAATCGCGGATGTAAGAGGGGAACCTTTAGAAGTTTCTGTAACATATTTTGAAGATCTCTGGCAATGGTGTCTGTTACGTAGGCAGCAACCCTTCGAGAGTTCGGTGGTGTCGTCCTCGCCAACGCTTGTGGACCCTGCATCGGTCAGTGGGATCGTCAAGATGTGAAGAAAGGCGAGAAGAACACGATCGTCACGTCCTACAATCGTAACTTCACGGGCCGTAACGATGCTAACCCGGCGACCCATGCCTTCGTCACTAGCCCTGAACTCGTCACTGCCCTTTCCCTTGCTGGCAGACTCGACTTCAACCCCGCGAAAGACAAGCTCAAAGGCAAAGATGGCAAAGAATTCCTTTTGAAAGACCCATTCGGTAAGAATGATGCTTCTATATTTAAGATACAAGTTAATTAATTCAGGCAGTGTGGCAGCGTGTGTCGAATGATTGAGCTGATAAGTAAGTGATATGGTGCTACTCAGTTGTATTGCGCTAGCTTGAGGATAATTAAAGATGAGTCACGATACATGATATCTATTTCGCAAGACGTGTAAAGTTTCCGCGCATAGTTTATCAAATCTTGCCATTTACGGCGTAGAAAATTACAGTGAAGGCTGGGTTAGTGTGCTGATTCAACAGTCATTGCTCCATCGAAAATTCTAATTATAAAAATACTTTGGTTAATGATGGGTAAAGACGAAGTAATTTGATCGTAGCAACGTTGTGTGGCTATTGGAGTCTGAAGATACGGATCTTAGGGTGAATAAATAAAAAGTCTGCTTGAGAAAAACAAGACACAAAGAGATAGCATTTCTGTACGTATCACGGCAATGAGTACAAATTCAATCTTTTTATTGCTAACTATTGCGTTGTTTGCAACGTGATAAGGCATGCAGTGCTATCTTACAATTAGAAAGACGGTAGCAATATTTTTCATGCAATTTAAAATATCTCGTATTTTTAAATAATATTTGCCATTGGTATCATATTTAATGTATAATCCTGAAAAAGAATTATAAGATATGTTGATATTGAGATATTAATTAAAAATAAAGCTGCTAAAGGATATTTTGAGAAGTTACCAAAGGATTCAAAGAATATTCTCAGCTTTTAGTAATTGGATTGCCATCGTTGTTGCAATTATTCGCTTTTGAAATCTAACTTGAAACAAATGTAACGAAGTACCTGCATAAACGAAGCGAGAAAATATTGGAAGAATATATTTTCTCAATGACAGCACAAAAAAATTTTACTCATTCTGTGCGAGTGTTCTCATTAAACTTTCACAACAAATTAACTCGTTTTCGAATTGAATATATGGCTGTCGCGAAAAATATAATTTTCTTATATATCGTTATAAATTGCAACAAACAGTTCGCTAAATTTATCACACTGTCTATTAACATTTCATTACAACGGATCACAAATGGTTTATGTTAAAATTCCAGGTGATGAACTCCCAAGTCGCGGTTTCGACCCTGGTGAAGAGACATACGATGCTCCTCCATCTGATGGTACCAAAGTGAGGGTTGACGTTGACCCGAAAAGTCAGAGATTGCAGCTGCTGGAGCCATTCGACAAATGGGATGGCAAGGATCTGACTGACATGACGGTTTTAATTAAAGTCAAAGGCAAATGCACCACCGATCACATCTCGGCAGCTGGTCCATGGCTGAAATATCGTGGCCACTTGGACAACATCTCGAACAACATGTTCATTGGGTATGTTGTACTGCTTACTGACGGATTAAGCATTGGAGGAAACATCCGAGAAGCCACGAGAATATGCACGACAAATCGAACATCATTTGTACTCGAATAGAGCTCAAAGCATTTCATGAACTTTTCAGGGCCGTAAACTCTGAGAACAGCGAGGTGAACAAGATCAAGAACCAAATGACAGGTGAATGGGGAGCGGTACCAGACGTTGCCCGACACTACAAGAAGAATGGCGTGAGATGGGTGGCTGTTGGTGACGAGAACTACGGAGAGGGTTCATCTCGCGAGCACGCTGCTCTGGAACCACGACATCTCGGCGGTCGTGCCATTATCGTCAAGAGTTTCGCGCGTATCCACGAAACCAACCTGAAGAAACAAGGTCTGTTGCCTTTGACCTTCGCCAACGCCAGCGACTACGATAAGGTTCAGCCCACTGATAAGATCAGCCTCCTCGGACTGAAGGATCTCGCACCTGGCAAGGTACGTATCCATCCCCCCTAACAATAAGCCCTGCCTAACAATAAGCACAGTTCTTCCATCAGTCAACTTCGTCCCTTGGTCCCTAATCGCGAGAATAAGTAGTGACGAATCTGAGAACAACTTGATATTCCCATTTGCAGCCCGTGAAGGCGGAGATCAAGCACAAAGACGGCAAAGTGGACAGCATCACCTTGAACCACACCCTGAACGAGCAGCAAATATCCTGGTTCAAGGCGGGCTCAGCCCTGAACCGCATGAAGGAGATCGCCAGCGGAAAGTAAACGCGTCCTACCATCCAGGAACTACGAACCACCGTCGTGATTCGAGCAGCGTGCGCGATCGTAGCTAGTTGTGTGTGTACCGATAGAGAATCGTTCGGTACGGCACTCTAATTCTCCAGGTAGATTCACGTAAAGCAAGACGCGTGAACGTCGCAACAGGTGCTGCGCGAAACATCCAACCCACGGTGGGTTACTTAAAAAAAAAAACGAGACCGTTCATCCTCGTGCGCTGAGCGGCGAAGCTAGTGTGTACAGTTTTTTTTTCCACGTGATAAAACCTCAACGAGTCTACCATCCAACACTCAGGAGAATGATGAACCAAACCGGGTGAAGATCATGTCTAGAGAAGTTTCTATAGCACACGTTAACCTTAGGAAAGCGTAATCGAAACGTTTAGATTGCATTCTGCGTTGATCGCGGTCGAAAGCAGCGTGACGAGTTCAATTCGAGCCTCGCACGGAATGGGAAGGGAAATTTTCCGACCATCGATCGGGCGGGGATGCAACTCGTACGTGCCAACGTGTTCATTTTTAAATCGTGTACAGCCAGCCCGTCGATGGCACGCCGAGATTGCATGATCCCGTCACGTGCGAGCTTTACTTTTACTCGATGGAATTTTGTGTATATAATGCTCACGAAGTAGAACGCATTGTGATGATGCGGTTTTCTAGATACGACTGACGCTGTGAAATTGTAAGATCGCTGTTATTACTCGAAGATCGAATAAAACGTTGCACAGCGAATTGTCGTTGCGTTTCATTGACCGAATGCTGGGAATGAGAGGGAGTATGTGTTTGGTGCTATCGCTGGGAAACTATTAGCTATTTCGTGGCAAATCGATAATTGTTTGTACAACATGTCAGGGATTTGAATATTCAAATATGATGTGTACGTAAAAATTTATTGGAGAGATTTAATTCATTATTTTACTGGCATAGGATTTGTATCTCTAAAATTATCAATTGTAGGAAGTTTATTTATTTTAATGGAGAAGTTGTTTATAATTTCCATATTGTGAAGGCAATTTGTCGGTTTAAAATGAATTTATTCCTTCTCGATTTAAACTAATGGAAAAACAAGCTTCGTGCAATCAATAATTTCGAGGATGAAAATTCATTTATATGTAGAGTTTGTTACCGTGAAATAGATAGAATTTGCAAACTTCGATGAGCTGTATTTTTTTTAACAAATTTGAGAGATAAACCCCCCCCCCCCTATTTTCGCGTGAAATATGTTATATTTCAATTTCATCAAAATTCTCGACATTGAATGTGAAACGTGATTGATTTAACTTGCAGTGGCCTGCAGATATTTTTGTAATTGAAGAATCCATGGAAGTGGAAACTGGTATTACTCTAATATCTGCCGTGATTGCTTTCAATCAACAAATATTAAAATAGTGTCTACATAAATCGATTTTAGATACCTATGTACCAACGCTGAATGAACATATATCGTGCACTGTCATTATTTCTAGAATAACAAACTAATTTCACATATGAAACGAAAATTATTCAGCATAAGATTTGCAAAACCTAAAACGATTATAAGGTACGAGGAAAAATTCAGGAGAAATTCAAAAACATTCCAAATTCAGAAATTTAAATTTTCGTGTATAATTCAAAATAACAGGTAATTGTGCTTTAAAATTTGCGACAATTTAATGAATTATATATATATAATTACTTGTAGTAGATAGATATCTGTTAACGTGGTATAACCTCTATTGCACATTACCTACATTTATTTTATAAAAGCACATAAATCTCTCACCCCTTTTGGAAGAGGAGAAGACAGACACAAGAGGATGCATCTCGACACCGGACAACGATAAATAATTCACAGTAAATGATAAAAATAAAAATTCACTCACCCTCTATTGATCGAAGATCATCACACCTCGAGTTTCAAACTACAATCACTTCTATACGCATGCGTCGTAGCCATGACATCTGCGCGCAGAATATGCGTTCGAAAATACAATTCAAAAAGTCTATATGTTTCATGTCTTGAAGTTTAAATAAATTAAATCTTCACTCTCCATTTATTATTAATCCATTTCCATCTGAAACTTATCCCAGTTCTTTTGATATATTCTCGTTTACATATATTATCTACGTCCAATACTTTGCATTCATTTATTAATCCACTTTATTGGATTTAAAAGCGACACCACTATGGTTAATAGTTAAGTATCCACTTGCTATTAATCTACTTCGACCTAAAATTTCACTAATAATGAAATTAATAGTTATCCACTATTAATTTTTTTCTCTCCAGTTGTTACTTATACCAACAGTATTAAAACCTTTCACTCAATTTCATAAAATATAATTGCAAAATATTTCCAGTCACCCTAGCGCACGTTAAACACAATCTTTCTCTTTGACCCTCTATATTTCGAAATATTAAAAGCAAAGCCAAGTCGACGTTCTCAAAGTCTGACGAGATGTCGTACACACGCGAGACAATTAATCAAAGTGACTGACGCTTCTATTTTGAAACCAAAAATTCCTTTAAACCTGCCCCTTCTCCAGCAACCCCTACCGCGTTAACCTGCTCCACATGTCGCGGAAAAGTGGGGCGCATGGTTCGTTACGTTACCACGGCGACGAATACTCACAATCATACACAAAGCGTCCGGAGGTGCAAAAGGACGCGTTGTTCACGGTTTCCTCTCACTTGGAGCATTGTTAGATTTTTTCCGAGTTTTATATATTTCGCCGGCAGCTGAAAAGTTATTTTTTGTGCCACCTTCGCCATGTCGGCGGATGGTCAATTTTTTCTATCGATCACGGGCTCCATTGAGCACGCGGAATTTTACGATGTCAATAACGCCTACTGCAAGTACGGATTTCACTTTGGACCGGAATGGAGCGTGGTCGCCGTGAGTTGTTTTATTTTGCAATCCTGGCCGGCCGTTACCGTGCCCCGGCCAGAGAATATGGCCTTTAAACGTGAATTTCAGCCGCCCCCTGTCGACCACTCCATCTATTGACTTATAAAATTCCGTTAGGGCGTTGAAGAGGGTCTGACGCAAATGTGTAAGTGCAGCAGCGATCCGCGAAACCTGGCTGTATGGAATTTCCCTCTAGAAATCACGTTTAAAAGCACCAATCCGTATGGATGTAAGTTGATAAAGGAAACCACTGTGCATTGAATATCGGAGAATTATTTCATCAGCTTTCGATTACATACGTACAGAAGAAGGCACTTGGGAATACGCAAACTGAAATGTTTGATTGTGATGTGGAGGCATTGTTGGGACTTTTGGTACCGATAAAGATAGACGATAAGAAGATAGACGAAATGAATTGAAGGATCCTTGTCAATAATACTGTGAGTGCCAAAAATTAAATTATATATTATATTTTCCGATAATTTTTTTTTCAATCATGGCACTTATAGTGTTTTCTACAAGGACTCTTTAATTCTTTTTAGTGTTTGAGTGTTCCTATGGTTTCGATTTGAAATTGTGAATCAGAATTGATGCTTATTGTTAGTGCGAGGATTACATTGTATCATGTCTTTTTTAACGATTACGTGTCAGGGCCACAACTGATAATGTCAATTTACGGGCTGGACATTTTCGGGCACGATGTCATCAGGGGATACGGTGTGTGCCATTTGCCGCTAAAAACTGGGCACCACGAGAAGAGGTATTAAGCCATTAAATTTAATAGCGGGTACATTTCGGTTTTTTTAACAAAGCCTGGATTTATATTGGATTTTGAAAATCGGGATAAGTGGGAGCCCATTGAAATCAGATATAATAAGTACACTAAATCGATCAATATAGCTTAAAAACAAAAGATCTATCATTATCGTTATGCAAAATTAGAAAATTGAAGTTCAAAGAAATTGTAATTCTTCTTCTAAAATGCTGCCATTTTTGCAGACTCCCTGCGCACTTTTAAATGTTAAATCTAAAATTTTGTTCGCATTAAGAGGATCAACCTAGTTAATAAATTGTGGGATTCACAACTTCAGGGCTTTATTGCTTTATCGCTTTATCGCTATTTTCTCTGTATAACTGGATTTTACTTGTCAATTAAACTATTATTATTATTATTATTATTCAATTTTCAGAACTTCAAAATGGGTCTTCAGAACTTATTGAAAGTAATATTCAAGTATTATCGAAAGTAACTAATATAATCTGAGGACTTTGTGATACTCTACCAGTAGCATTATAAAATTTCATTCCCTTGGTTGTTACAAAGCATGTAAATTGTGCAGGGTGTGCGTGTATGTACCAGAGTCTTCCTCGGCGTTGCAGCGATTTGCAGCCTGGTTAACTGGCAGAAGACCGGAACTAATTGATCCAGCGATATTGGCCTCTGGCGGCGGAAGAGAACGTAAGGCAATATTTGGAACCACTTCGTATTGGTTAGGGATGACGTACTGCTGACATTAAATTAATTAAGCCAGCGGCGAATTAACGCATTTCGGACAGTTGATACGTCGGGTATATAAACCTTCTGTACTCCATCTTATTCACTCGTCCATCGACCACAGGTCTTTTGCTCTATACCACTCTTATTAGAAAAAGAACATTCCGAAAAAAATTATATTTAATTCTACGAACCATGAATTATTCTATTTTTAACATTTTTAAGCTCATCAAGTGTTAACAGGTGTTTGCGGATAATATCGGGAATAGTCGATTATTACAGAAAAAATGATTCACGAATTTAGCGAAAGAAAATGGGAAGAGAAAGAAATATAGAATAATAATCTGCTGAGGATACTCACAGTTATTCTTCATTCACACGCTGTTGAAAACAAAATCGTACTCTCCACGTCATACTAATGTCTATGCCCTTTTATGAGACTGTTTTTTAAACAAGAAAAACAATGTTCCTTTATTTTCCAAAATTCGCCGCTGCATCGACTGCTTCGACGCGTAATTGCATTACAACAAAGTCGGTATTGGTATCGCTGCTGTGTCGCTGTTTTTGTCATGCAGCCTCACTGCACGTGCCCCGATTAAAACTGGGATTCGCGTCCCAGCGTGTGCATCCGCCTGAATTGAACTATCCTACATGACCGATTTTCGAGCTCGAGTTAATTTACCAAATTCAACCGGAGATATTCGCAATATTTGTCCCTCGCTTTTGTTATTAAAACCTACCATCACAAAAAGATGAAGCGTCGCGTCACTCTGCAATAAAAAATACAAGCCTGTTCCTTGAACCTTCCCCTACCAGATATACATTTCGGAACCGTAAGAGGAAGTCTTGAATGTCGAGAAAAAAATTTTATTCGAGGTCTGCGCGCCTTTAAGTGTAGCTTCGAGCGTCGTTACTCATCCAAGTTCGATATTTATTTGAACTACTTTGAGCAAATTTCCGTCGCTTCAAGGGCGCACGTTTGATAGGATATGATTGAAGGAATAGTGTGAAAATTTGTAGTTAAGGAAATTACATTTCGGTAGATCGTGGAGGGCCACCTGACCCGATTTTGTAATTGCTGGGGGAACGTGTTTCTGTACCGAGGGCGCACTAAACGATTTACAGCTGGACATTTTATGATTTCGCGATCCTCAAGGCTAACGGAATAAAGTGGTTCCGAATGAAGCACTTAAACTCGGAAACACAGTTTATTTTCCGTGATTTTCAGACGCTATAAACCTCGCGGCAGAAAGCTTCGCGCACCTGATGTTTCTGCGCGACACGAAGGGCAGCCTCGAGTAATAACTTCCTTTATAATTGCAGTCACGCGCATGAGAGTCGAGGGTATGGTTACCGTAACGTTCAACGTCGTGCTCAAAGATTTCTTCAAGTTGGGCTACGACAATGGCGAGAGGCACAGGAAATAATTAGATTTTCTGGCGACTGGGTATATCTGCCGATCGCCAAGCCAATGGATTCTGTTTTCTGCCAGAACTGACCAAACCATGATATTGCATGATGTATAAGAAGACTGGTAGTAATATTGAATACAGTAGAAGCTCGATTATCTGGACACCGTTTAAGAGATTCGATTTTCTGCACAGCGTTTAACCGAATATTCGATATTCGAACGATGCCATCTTGTAAAGCAATGTAAAGGAAGTAAATGTCTGGATAACTGTCTGATTTTATTGCTAGTAGGTGTCCGGAAATGTGCTAGAAGTTCCTTATAGTAGAAACGGAACATGAAATGATAATTCGATTGGCGGAAGCTGAAGCTGTGACTATTGGAAGAGATTTGAAAAGGGCCCTGAAAAGATTCTATTTCTAGATATAATGTTCTTATGAATTCTGAAGGCTTCACACCTTCAGAAGTAGCTTTAAGGATCCACGAAGCGTAACAAGAAGCAAGAGCTCTAAATAAATATTTAGTTTATGGGGAAAACTATGAATTGAACATCGTGTGCTCTAATCAATTCGGATAGTCGAGGTTCTCCTGCAGTAATTAATTATTGAAGACTGACTTTTACACATGTTTGTACAAAGTTTGTAATTTGAATACAATAAATTAACCTTACAAGATCCACGATTTTTTTCCGTTCAATTCCAATCGTATCGGATAACGAAGGGATCCTTTCGTAGCGGTGGGTTGGTTTTCTTTTATTCGCTCGTCTGCATACTAGTCTCCAGCAAATGAAATCACGCGAATTATTTCGACAAATCATTTTACGTTCCTATTGTCGATGTAAAAGGAAAGAATTCGCAGGATGGAAACGTCGATAGTACTATCGACAGAATTTAAAAGTTCGTTCAATCTCTCTGTAGTCGTGGCACGATGGCATTTCCATCTGGAAAAAAATTCGTTCAACACCCCCTTGCATAGAATTTGCATGAAAATTAGGTTTGCTCTGTGCACTTATTCCGACTGAAATGAATGCAGTGATATTAATAACAGAATCAGAAAATTTGAATACATAGAAAAGAGATTTAAATTATATTATACGGATCCGATTGGTAGAATTTATGCGTTGGCGAGAATAATTATAGTGACAGGTTTGATATTTTTGCGGAGAGCCTGAATGTGCTCAGGTCAAAGGTGCTTAGAGTTTTAGGTTAGGCAATATAAAATCTCATATGCTGTATTTAATGTGTTTCGTCTTTTTTATATTGTAAACATTGGGTCTACCGGTTATAGTGAATAAATAAATAAATAAATAAATAAATAAATAAGTATTTTCCCTAGATGAATCAACGAAATATTTCGTTAAACCATTAAACGTTAATCGCACTAAGAATAAGCACTCGTTTAATCCAAGCCAGTTATCTGCGTGCATTTTATAATAATATTATTCATATAAAACTAAGAGGGCATTAAATAGAATTTTTAATACTAACAGGCAAGGCAAATCTGCCGATTAAGATGGTCAAGTTTAGATTAGATTCAGGAGTGCAGATAATTGAGCCAAAGAAATATTGAAAAGTTATCGTAGGTGAAAGTAATTTAAAAACGGTAAGTGAATTAAGATCACTTTCAAGACTTCCATTCTCTTATATTAAAAATATTGCGCGCACCACCTTATAGATTTTACGACACCATTTGTATCAACTGTTCCCGGTAATCCTCAATTTCCTACACGGCCATCACGATTATGGTGGATGCTGCACGGGCCATTTCACATTTTAGTGTGAAAATTGTTACGTTAAAAGGGGCCGTCACAACCGTGGCTCACGATATTAGGAGCGTTTCGGAACGAGAATACCACAGCGTAGCTATTTAAGTGGAAATATAACTCAACATCAAAATGCCAACATATTTTCATTATCCCCGTACACGAGTATCCAACTAATGCAGCTACACTTATTACAATCTGTCGAGACTACGATACACTTTCATTACAGAAAACGTAGAACGTTTCTGACGTAGCTTCGTTACTTTCAAACGTCTCTTGGGGACCTAAAAGGACAATAAGAAGAAGGAAAGGATGTATTAAAGGAAGAGTAAATCAAATTATCCTTCATACGAAGAAAATCAATATTGTAGTTGATCGAGCTGCAAGGCTCCCCACGTCCCAGTCATAAAAACGCTGCTCGGAAAGTGACACAGATAGATTAATTCTTACAAGTGCACGTCACGAGTGCTTTGGGCTCACGTTGATTGTCTTCTGGGAGAATGAGCAAACGCGCGTCTCGTCGGTACAAGAGCGTAGATGAGAAGCCTTGCGACGACTGGCTGTCATGTATGGCAGGTTAAGTGAACCGAAAGGAATAGCGCATTTTGTGCTATTTCATTCCATTCCCTTGCCGCGCAATAAAATCCATCGAGTGCTGTTTTGCGAAGCATCGATGGGGACAGGCAAGTTTAAAACGCGCCGCGGAGCATGGGAACGATAGAAGCCGTGGCTTAATGCCTGTCAGGATGCAGTAAAAAGCATTCAGACGCATTGAAAGCCGAATGTTGATGTAATGGTACTTCCAGGAGGAATTTGTCTAAAAACTTTTGCATCGAAGTAGTTACCTTTGTAACGACAGTTACAATCCACCTTTTCCAGCTGATCGAGCAGAATTAGAGTGGAACGTTAAACGTGAATTGTATTTCGACACGGGGCGCTACTTATTACAAAGCAAGCGAATCGAGAGGCGCCGTGTATTTTTCCAATCTCACTTTATTGCCGTGAATTGTGTTAAATTACCGGCACAGAAGGCACGCGATATAAAATATTGGCGTTGGGAAGGGGATCTCCACGCAACGTTCCCTACGCTGTTCAACCAAATCACCGAGAATTATTCAGAAATTTATAATACGCGAACCGGAAAGCCAGCGCGACAAAATATAATGCTCGCTTTAATTAAGGTAGAAATATTGCATCGTTGGAAAGATTATTATATCTATACCACGGTGAGACGTAACCGGTAGAACTGCGAGGGGTTAATAATATGGGAAATGTACATTGAGATAGGAAATTGTTACAAATTACAAGTGCAAGTGGCGAGAGGAGCTACTTCGTTCTCATTTTGTGAAAATGAGTCGTGGAATGAGATCGAATAAGTTTTTCCGCCCTACTGCTTTCGTATTACGAGAAAAGTTTATTATTCTTTGCGAAGCGCGAAATAATTGTATTAATCCTTGCAGCTTATTTTCTGCAGTTATTATTGTGGAAATAATATAACAATTGTTTCTATTAATTTATCTGTTTCACGAAGTTGAAGTAATGCTACTTTGAATAAAATTTTGGCGGAAATAGGGGTGGAAGATTGAAGGCTGATAACAAATATGTTTCTCCCATGATGTTTCGTTAAACTGCATATTAAAATGTAAATTATAGTTGTGTGTGTCATAACTGACAAAAATAATTTTCAATTTGAAGTTTGTAGGGGTGTGTTTAAAATTCAGCTCCGTTACCATGGATTTATTATCGCTCCAGATGTGAACAATTGTCCAGAATTTTGTGAAATGACACACATGTCGTGCATATGAAAGCAGAATTATGATAAACATCGTATTTTCCAATTTCCATTGTAGATAAACAATTCGAATAATAATATGACGGCCACATTTTAAACATAGGATAATTAAATGTATTTGATTTATATGCTATGATTAATGCTTCGTATTACACGTACGATGAATAATAAAATAATGTAATTACTTACTGTTTATATAAATCCTCCCAGATACACTTCAGATATTAAAAACGGTGAATTAGGAAGAATGATTTTTTTTAAATTCACATTGAACTAAATTGCCTATTCCAATGCTATGGAATAAAATACTTCATTCAAATGATTCACGAGTCATACGGATCCGGTGCCTCCCATTTCCGTCGCCTGCAGTTTTTGAAAGCAATTATTCTAATCATCCCGATTTCTTTCATCAAATTTAGGAATTCCTTCAAAACAATAATCAACAATTCTCGCAAATTTTTAATCGAATATCTTTCTTGCTATTCATATGTTTAAAAAGATAGATGTTGAATCAATATTATCTGTTCGAATCAATATTATCGTCTCGAATTAATCAATTTTGCTTCTCGATAAATTACAATTGCTGGTACTTATATCATCTAGAATTCACTGACTACTTTTTTCCTACACTTGGGAATCTTTTTATTTGTCCAGCCGTAAATACCCTTCGTCGAGGCCTTTCGTAACTCGATGGGACACGAGTTCACAATAGCCAGCATTTCGTGACTGGACACTCGAATGATTGTGTGTGCACAATCGCAGGGTACACACGATTTCGATGTACATTAAGAAAGTTCGATTCGAGTGCTACTACGGGGCTATCGGCTTTTCTATGCGTGCATTGAAACTTCTCTTTTCGGATGCCGCTGAAACTTTTCGAAACGCTGCTTTTCATACATTGAAGGGGGCCACAGGATGCCAAAGTTTGCGACATCCAACTGTATCAGAACTGGCTTCGAAAATACAGCTGTCGTATCATCAAGAACTGTCCAAATATTTTCACGATCACGCCTCAAGAAAGTTCTATCATGCTTCTGATAAAGAAAACAGTAGGTACACTGTTGGACTAGCACCTTAATTATTCCATATTCGGGGGAGTAATATTTTTAATTACTGTCTTCAAGATTTCATAAGATCTGTAATATTACTATTTAAATTGTGTATCAAAGAACGAATCTCCGTGAAATTTTAATTAAAGCCCTGGGACTGTAATGGTCAAAGCTTGTAACATTAATCAAACAGAACTAAACGCTCTTCTGAAGGTCCATCTTGTATTTGGGTTAATTAGAATCTCCAAATTAATTAAAATTACAGGCCCCGAAGCAGGATGTTTAAATCAGCAATTTAGTTAAAATAGACTTGTTTTTATCTATGATAAAATAGATTTATGTTTATTGTCACACATATTCGGTCCCTTCCTTTGCTATCTCTATTTTGTTAACAATGCATTTGGAAATGTATTAGCTACATTTTAACGCTCTCTTAGTACCAAATTCTTTGCTCGTTGGTATCGATCAAATTAACAGAATTTTTCATATAACGCTTTTTGGGGAACAATTATTCAGGCGGATAGAGGAAAATTAAGGAGGTTTGTCGCCAGCGTCATTCTCCAAGAGAAACGATCGAAAACGCATGCTGCAGTCTTCTAATCGCACTAACTTACCCGTTACAAACTATCGTTAAATTAGAATACTGACGTGTTACACGCAAACTTTGCCTTCGTATCTCGTATACAACGTATACGTATATTAAGTTCAACTAAAACCATTTAAATTAGCGAGATGTCTCTGACATCATTGGCCATTCGAAATTTTCATTACGATGCAAATGAAGTATTCTCTGACTTTGTTAAATAAGTACTTGCGCGCATCAAAACGCAGAAATGTAGCTGCTCTCAGAATTCAGTGAAAATTGAGAGAGTTCAGTTAAAGTTATCAACAATGTTGTGTATATACAGAGGATATTACAAATACTAATTAGAATAATCGATACTAATTATAGTCAGGAATACATTGAATTAGATATTAGACGAAGGTTGCATTACAGGTAACAATATAGAATTATTTGTGTTAATTAAAATCACTTCTCCAGTGACTTCAGTGGTAAGCACAAATACCTATCATTAACACAGACAAAGAATCACTATTCACCGAAGGAATGATCACGATTGGTGTACATATACGTATATCAAGACAAAGAAATTCTCTTAATATATTAATTGACTTGCATCGAACAAACGGTGGGTTTTGTAAAACGCGCTGCCCTGTTTTTCCGTGTAGAGACTAGATTCGTTGGAAAATACGCGTTGCATCGTCACCAATGAAACCTAGAAGCAAATCGCAAAATTAGCAGCGTTAAAATCGAAAAAATTTATTAATCTATCGTCTATCCAAAAATTTAATTTCTGCACCATAATTTTCCTTTCTTTTGCCAGTCACTGGTCTACCACCTCATAGCAAAACATGAAACCATAAATATTTAATAAATAATGGATAATAATAAATAGTAGCAAATAATAATCACGGACTCTGTGGCACAATATAATAAAACAGCTTTCACTTTGTCACGAACTTCACATCCTCAAGCTTTTTAGACTGTTTCACTCTCAGCTCTCACATAATTCTATCCGCAACTGGCAAACTGGTTCACGAGCTCCATGTTTACTTACCTACCCTAAATTCTATCCAAAAACTAGTTATGTTCTGGTATGCCAAGTTCGTACCTGCTACTGTGCCGTTCCCGAAGTACTGGATGCAGCATGCCCAGCCACTTCCCTCGCCTTGATCGATGGGAAAGTGTTAAGGAACTCGAAAACCACACCGTTCGTCCAACCGAAACCCGTCTGGACAGAGTACTCTCCGCCTCCGCCCCCGTGGCCAGGAAGAGTCGAGTCGTACTGCAATTAAGACGGCAATTAAAGCTAGTAATCACGCGTTCTTGTCTCGAAGCGGCTTATTACGAGAAGTAATTAAGTCACGCGGCGATCAACGGATGCTTCGCGTTAACGTTCGCCATTGACGACGCGGAGACGCCTTGCAGGGGAACCTATATTTTGCGATAAGCAAGTGAAAAGGGGCTTGAAGAAGCTACGATACAAGACGAGACAACTTTGCATAAGTTTAATCCCTGTTTTCGGACTTTGTTAATTAACTCAATTTAAAGAGAAATATATTAACACTTCGCACTCGCAGTATGCTTCCCAGACACAGTAAAGTTTAATTTGTTGGTAGGTTTTTATTGTATCGCACTTTGTAGGAATGGAAGATATCGAGATTCGTAGGATTGAGTGAATTATTGGCTTTGAAATTACTTTACTGTATTATTAAAGTTATATGCTTATGAAAAGAAAGAGTCGAAGAAAAATATTTCTGAAGCACCAAGGGTTAAATATTTATTAATGAATTCATTATTAACCTTTCGTGGTCACACGAGGTGTATCACACCCCAGGATATATATTTGTCAATATTTCTATAAATTGTTAGACCATAATAATGCAATTTAAAAATTTGGCGAATTTTGACCAAAAACTTTTATCTACAACTATTTTTTCAAATAAAAATTTCAAGATATCAAAATTTTCATTTCTAGAAAAAGACTAGTGTTGTGAATGTACAATTATTACTCAACAGTTAAAAGTTTAAAATATACGAAATTGGTAACTCAAAATTGACGCTGCTGTGCAGTGAACCCAATATGACCAATTCGTGATTGTATACTGTTTAAGAGTTCTCCAGCTTCTTCTTCGTCAAAATCAACGACATAGCAAACATCTGATGTTTGTGTTTGGAGTTTAATCCACGTCACGAGCGTAACTCGTCATTACATGGCCAGGGGTTAACCATGGTGAACGTTCAGAGGCGAGTTTAGTCTTGAATTCTAATGATTAAACGACGATAATTAACATTTAGTCCGAGTTGTGCAAACAACGCCTAACCAAAGTTAACAGAGCCGATAATTGCGCTGGTTTAATTCAGGCTCGTAATGAAATTTCGAATTAAGAAGAGAAAAAACATTTTCGTTTGTTCCACGATGTTTGTGCTCCTGGTTACATGGCAAATATTTGACGAGACTGAATTCGATAGGATTACTATTGCAATTGGTCTAAAAATGAAACAGGTTCGCAGTTTCGTCTTAAAAAAAAAGAGTAGGTCTTTTGCAGGGGAAAGTTTAGTTCCTTAATCAATGAGGATTGAAAATTATGCAAGGAAGCGATACTTAGAAATTCATTATCCTCCTTTCGGTCGCTATTTGCATGCCTTTGCATATGTCCCCCCGTTCGAAAGCAAATTGATGCGCTTAATTTGCAAAACAGTGTTCTGTGGCCTTAATTGAATTATGGTGCAAATGTTGAAAGGAAGATTGTCTGAAGACGTTATCTCATGCATTTAATATATCCTGAAATAATTGAGAATTATTTCTATAATCTACAAAGAGAAATTCTAGGTATCTTCAATAACTGCTCATCAAATTTTAAATGTAGGTAATACCTCTATCCACGGTAACATCTTTTCTTTTAATCAACATCTTATTTAACTTTTATTATGACGTGTACCTGTTCAATTATCTGTTAACTTCCATCTTAATTCTCTTCCACATTTCTCGAATTTGATTGAAATTTAGCGTCTTTCCTGATGTAATTATAATTACGAGAGAGTCTCTTGAGTATCCTTTAATTCAAAGCAATTTCAGCTAACAATAAGAGGAAATGAATATGAGTAATTCGTCCATGAAATCTCTTTCAATTAGTGGCGAAGAAGATTTGTCTCTTAAGAACTCGAGAAATCTTACAACATCCTGCAGTAGCATTTGATTGTTCCGACATCAGAAGCTTCTCGTTAACGAGAGAAGAATTCGATTTTTACTTTTTAAAAGCTGCAGACGCTAGTATTTTTTAAAACAGTAATCCTTTCATGATCAACTTTTAATGATAGATTTTTAATCTTCTCACATTGCTGCTCTCACCCCAGATCAGAAATCTCCATAAACCTCGAAGCAGTATATCACGGGAATGGTATCGATAAAACGATTCTTAATTTCGTATCGTTCCCGCTGTGGCTTAAATCTCATATATACGCCCACCATTTCTCACTCTGTAGGTGGACATATCATCGAACCAAGACGGGTATCGATTGGCATAAATCCTCGCCGCGTGGAAGCACTCCTGCCTTTACTTTTTTCCTCTTTACTCTCCATAGAAGACAATAAAGAATACCCTTTAGGTCTACTGGACTGTTTTAACGATACCGATGAATGTTTTACATTATCATTGATCGTCCATCGACAGATGCAACGACTGCTCTCGAGTGTCCTTCTACGTGTGTCTCGATTCCTACCAATATCTCTCTATGGGGTTTCGCCATTCGATAATGTCAGCCACACTGAATCACGTCATTTCAAGAAATCAATACAAGCACGTGAAAATCTCCCAGGCAAAGACTTCTCTCTTCTGTAATTCTTTAATATTCTTAATGCTTTTGGGGAGATTACATTTTTAATTGCAGTTTAGTTTGATTTGTTGATAAATTCTACGTTAAAATTGGGACCATTTTAGAATACTTTAAGATTTGCAAAATACAATTCATAGAGATTTATTAATCAAATATCAACCTCCCTATTTTCCAGCAACTTACTATTTCCAGAAATAAATGCAACTTTTTCATAAATTAATCTTAATTTTGCGACGACCATTGCAAACATTTGCTGCAGGTATCAAAACAGGTAAATAATAATTCCCAGTCCAGTACAGTGGAGAATATTCGAGTTAATGAGACTCTTCGCCTCGAAGAAAAGTTCTGAAATACAACAGCTCTAAGACTGCCTTAGGGGACGCAGAGAAAGCGTTGCAAAAAATAGTACCGATATTTTTCATCGTAAGCTCCCCGGCGTGTGAAAGCTTCATAAGTTTCATTTTTTTTCGTCATGGTATCGTAGTCGAAATGAACTATGAAACTATGGTTTTCCCGCGGGTCGTTCACGCTGTTCGAGTGTCGTCGCGCCCAATACGTGAGAACGTATGGTGGAAAAAAAACAGCGTAAACGCAGAGGATCGAAAGTTCCGGCTACATAGGGATTGATGGGCGTGTGAGAAATGATGAACAGTGATTCATTCCATCTCCAGCGGATCCGACCGCGCGGCTCCTCGCCAAGTGGACGATATTTTATCCTGAATTTATGCGTCTATCTTGCACCCCAATAGTCGGTTTCCCGAAGGTAGACATACGTCAGTCAACAAAGTGACGCCCTAAAGCCTCGTTTACGCGCGAGAATGAAATTGAACAACTTCTTCCCTTTATGCCAGCTAATCCTAAGGCCATAAAACCAAGGATTTTGGTAATGATTTCGTTTTTGAATGGAAATTCTGTTTCTTTGTAAATAACGAACGACGCGATACAAATTATTAAGCAATTACGAGAAATGTAATTACTCTGAGAGATCGCAGAAATGAGTAAGGAAAACAGTCAATTAGCAGTGAAAATATTTTGATACATTTGGATCGTTAGAAGGTATTTATTTTACGGTAAGAGGGAATGATTTTTTAAAGTGACCCTTCGAAATATTTATTTTTTTGGCCGGTTTGTCGTTTTTTCGAACAGTGGAGAACGCGATTGAAAGGAGTAACAGAAGAAGCTGGAGCCTAGGAAAACAGTGGGGACATACAGAGAATTTGAGAGAATTCTATCTATCAAGGGAGGATATTTATTCAAGCAACAGATGGGTTCTCAAAGGACGAAGCAAGCGCTTCGAGAGTCCGTGTTCCAAGGATTAGACTTGTTCAAGGAAAATATGTAGCAGCTCAGCGCTTTGGATAAAGAGGTATACACGAAGTATTCTGCATGTTATATCAGCTACTTTACATTTTCCTGGATGCTATGCTCGCAAAGAAATGCTATATAGTATATGTAATTATATGTCAGGATACCTGTCGAGGGTAGGTAAATGTATTTTTATGGTCCACGAAACTGAAGGGGCAATAAGGGAACGCGCGATGAATTAATGGAAGAATCAAATTAAGCGCGCCCCTTGAAGGGCTTCAACCCATCTCACCCTTATATCACCCGCACAAAAGAGATGAACGTTACCTGACATCCAGTTAAAGAACCCTTTTACGATCTTTAGGTAAACACTTCCTTGGACTTCCATTTCGATAGAGAAGTGGAGATAATGTTTACATAAAGGACTCTTTTCTTTAGCGATAAGAGACATGGATTAAGAAATTTCAGTGGATTGTGGTGGACTTTCTTCAGAAATCTGCACCACTTAACCACGAACGTACGAAAATATTCATTTCGTTTTGATTTCAAGTTTAGTCACAAGTATCCATCTTAAAGTAACTTAAACTAACTATATTTCAATATCTTCCTATATTATCTGAGGACTCACACGATGCATTAGAAGAGGCTTTGCCAAATTTGTATTGCAATAATTTTACCTTTTCGAACATTTTCCCGTTGTCAGAATAACCAATGTAATTAGAAGCGAGCCATCTCGATGCTAGTTCACGGGCGAAGCTTATCGCTCCTTCTTCTTCTGTCATATAAAGACCCATCACAATAAACGACTGTAACGGTGGCCATGCGTTCGGATAATCCCATTGTTCACCCGTGTAATTTAGAGACGTCGGTGTACCTCCTACGAAAAGAAAGCAAGATTAACAAATATAATTAAAGTAGACTCTTTATCGCTAGTCATAAGATAGCAATTATAGATGATTGGCGATACTTGAACGTAGAGAAAGTAACAAGCAATAGTAAAGTAAAATTATAATAGTAATAGTAAAATGTTTTCACATGAAACTATTCCATAATATACAGAAAAACATAAATTTCTGATTAAATTATCATACTCAAGGAATGTAATGCAACAGGAATAAACAAAAGTTGCATAAAACACTTTTCCCTCCACGAGTTACAAAATTATCAAAAATTTTCAGTTATTACCATCATCTACAATGGTTAACACAGGTATATAAATTATCATAAACAAAATTCACCCCAAATGTACGCATATTTATCGACAAATAATGTCAGACAAGCGATTAACACGTATTAAAATGACTAAAACTTTAGATTGCCGTCATTTAAAAAATATTACAATTCTGTTTTATACAATCATCTTGCCAGACGCGGGGTAGCCTCCTCTTTAAAATGTGTTTCGTCTCACGTTGAGGCGGCTTTCCGTTCCTGAGATATCGTCGTTTAAAGTCAGGCATAATTTTTTAATGTTTCACTACGTCGTTTTCTGTCGCGTGATCGGACCTCTCACTCGCACTCGACACTCACCTACCCCACGCCAGTCACTTGTGCGGTGGTCAGTGACAACAGCTGAGTCAGCGGTTGTTTACTATTTACTATTACTAGTACCTGGCGCGTTGTTTACTTCCGCGGAAAAAGTAGGTCACGCGATTCCCGGACATTCGGTCACCCCATACATCATATGCTCCACTTTCAAGCCTCATATCTCAGCAACCAATTGAGATATCGACTTCGAACAAAATCTGCTATCAACGGCATTCCTTCCACTACTCCCCAAATGCTTCTACGTAATAAAGTCCGCGATCCTTCCGTTTGATTTTTCCATTTAAAATTAACCAGGCATAGATACGTATTTAGAAGAATTTAAGAAATTTTGATTGATTTTATTGGGTTCGTTGGGTAATTGTGGATATTCGTATGGATACTGCGCAGTCATATTAGTAATTGTGATTATTGCATGGCGAATTTAATTAATCAGTAGTGAATTTGGACAACAGAGAGACATAATTGAATTCCTGCTTTTAAAATGAAAACGAAGGAATGGAATTCTTGGATTTTCAACTGGATTTGCTTGAATAACCCTTTTCAGAAACATTGATATACTTATTTTATGTAGATTGTTATGCTTACGAATGTGTATTTATGTAATTACGATAAATATACATACGAAACATCGCGTTTAAGACTGTGCACCGTTACGATTTGCTTTGCAAGTATGAAGAATTGGAGATATTCAGAGACGAATCTCGCCAGCCTGAGATAGAATATAGGAAAGTTTCCCAGCAAAACATTTATCAGCAGCAAATTCAATGCTCAATATATTCTATTGAGTTGGCCAACTGGAATGCCATTTAATGATACTATATATTCCCCGAATGATAAACGCTCCACTTCCGAGTAACCAACGGACCAAAGGCGCGAGCGTTTCGCCTCTTATCTCGATTCCATTCGATTTCATTCTTATGGGAATAACTTTCAGGTAAAAAATTCTTCAAAACTGCGCCCGACGAAAGTTTAAATGGAATAAATGGATTCGCTTCTCGGCGGCGGGGAAATTAAAAAGCTGAATGGATTAAAGCATTCTTCCTCCTAAATGTCTGCCACTGACAGCAGCTTTTATCCCCCGATTATGCAAACTCACCGAAGAAACTGTCGATGCTCTGTGACTGCAGATATTTCACGGCAGACATGGCGTACAGTACTCGAAGATGCCGATTGTAGCTCTTCGTATACAATGGGGCAAGATTCGAGGGATAGAATGTATTCCTCGGTCGGTTATTCTTCATGTCGTAGTCGAACCACATCCCCGCCTCTTCGTTCCACAGAACATTGTCGATCGCGATTTGAAGCTCCCCCGCTATCTTCGCGTAATACTGAGATTTCTGAAACAGAAACAACAGCAACGTGTAGTTTGTAGAGATGAGACGAGATGCTCCTCTCAGAAACGCACTTATCCTGGTTTTTCGAGCTAACGATTTTTCGGAACTGGTGAATTCCGTGATTCGAGCCCCTGACAAAAAGGAAATTGATGAACAGGGCCACGGGAGAATCTTTACAGAGTCACGATCGTTAGGCGTAATGGCTTCTCTGAAGGTGGACGAGCGGCAAAGCTTATCTTCTGTCATTCCGATTTGTTGCACGTGCTCGCCTACCTTCATTTATCCCAGCGAAACGGGACGTCGTTTGTACGCGCATAAGAAAGGCTGGGTTAAACAAGTGACAAGATTTAAGTGGGCCTGTTTCGAAGCTTCAGGGATATGGGGCTTCATTTTGAACAGAACGCTGATAATTACGGCTGAATGGAAGGCTTCCCAGTTCTCGTCTTCAACCAGGGGGATTTTCGTTTTAATCCACTTCGACGTTGTAAACGAATCACTCATGCTTAAAAGAACAGAGCATCTTCCCTTTGCCTCGTTTAATTTAATTGATAATTAGAGGAATGCACAACAGACGATTTGATTGAAAAATTACGTTTACCTAGCGGCACTCGTGGGAAGAATGAAATGAAATTTTAGCGTGTTGGTGGAGGAAGAAGTAATTAAACAACGAAAGGGAGGATACAAAACAATTACAGTTTGTAATTTCATTTTTGCGCTGATTAAAGTAGTAAATTACTCTTCCTGATCGCCTGGAAAGTAAATTAAACACTACCTTGAGGATAAATAATTCTTATTTTACTGTATTAATATTCCTTCACCGATGTATTCCTCGAATTCTTTACCGTAGACGATGAACAACCATCACAAGAAGTTTACCTAAACTCGACATTCATAAATCATGTTCTTCCCACGTTTAGACTATTTCCCAATTAGCATATCTGCTTTAATCCCATATCTTTCGCAATTTTCAGTATTCGAACAGGTATCTACGAAAATTTGATCGTGCCATTGTCTACTTTGCTCGGTAAAATAGACGATGCTCCCTTTCTGCAGTGCCCCCTGTGAATTTCTAAATTAATTGAACCAATCTGTTCTTAAACGTTCGATCCCCTATAACCGCGATGATATTGGAGCACGCTAAGCGCAACAAGTTCGCTGGCTAGAATTCCAACGGAGCAGATTCGATAATAAGTGTAGAAAGCTTACCGCGCTGTTTCCCAGGATCGTGTGAAATTCGCTGAGAAGCCGCGCGTTTTGCTGCAGGATCGCGTTCAGGTCGACAGGTATAACGTGCTGCGTCGAAATGTTAAGCAAACTGAGCACGCTGTTTTGGTTATTCCCTATGCACCACCTGTTGGAGAAGTCCCAGCCACTTTCGGCGCCGGCTTTTATATTGTTGTAAAAGAAATCACGCGATTTCTCTGGCAGATTTTGTGCCATTTGGTAGTCCTCTCTGAAATAAAACAAGGAAGAAAACATTAGAAAAATTTGAATTCGTCCTGATCATTCCAAGAAGGCCCTGAGAGGGCTATAATTAAAATTAATTTCACTTTAAAAATTTCACTGACTCATTTATTACATAAATACGATTATAATTATTATAAATTTTTAAATGTTATAGACGGTTTTGGAAAATATTTAACTTCGTTATGTTTAGAGATACTTTTTTCGAAACTGACTTTTGGCACTTGTATCCACAGCACAATTGTACGTAACCATCTAATCGCTAGATATTGAACTCGCGTTCGTTGCAAAATGTTTAACAATATTAAACTGAAATTTTACCCTTTCTGCAAGTTGTAGACACAAGATTCTAGAAAGCATCGACAGGCCTCATTGACATTAAATTAATTTATGCATTCCGAGCACCATAAGCAAGAAAATTACGTTTATTGCGTACAACTGAAATCAAAATTTTAACACAAGTCTGCAAACCTGTCCTCAGATATAAATACCTGATTACTCCCAATTTCAGAATTACAATTTATCAAACCAAATCGCGCCTGTATAAGACCCCTTCGTTCATCAGACGTGCATTTAATTGATTTAAGATTACCTCAGATGTTAGGTGCCTCGCAGAATCCGCGCTAAACAGCGCACCTCGTAACATCATTAAAACGCCGCGAAATTAAGCGCAAACACGGGTTTGATGAAATTAAATTGCGAACAGATTCGAGGATACCGTCGAAACGCAAACCTAAACGCGAGTTGTGAATGTGCCTGCATTTGCATTTGATTACGTCTGTGTCGTGTGTGTTAACGGTTCCAAGGAGTTCCCATTGGGTGCACTTAAATATTTGCATTGTACAAACAGAACTACCGCTTAAAGTTTAGGGAGGCAGTACGTTACGGGTGAAATTTATTTTACAACCCTGTAATAACACTTTGATACCCAAGGCACACTCGATATTCACGTTGAACGTCTGCGCAAGCGAATCAAATGGAAATGATATTATATAGAAACAGGATACAGTGGAAGGAAATATTATGTAAATTAAAAATTCATATCACTAAGCCAGAAGACATAGAACTGCATGGAGATTTGATATGAAGATGAATACATTAGTAAATCGTTTAACAAACAACATAAAAGGTGGACATTTGACGTTATTGCTTGTTATAAGAATTTTTATAAGAAGGAATGAAATATGAATTTATTCAGAGTAAATTCTTAACTTTTCGAATTCGTGGTTCATCGATTCTGATCTAATGTGGCTTTAAAAAATACTTATCCTTTGCTTACAGTAGTTACTTACACAATTTCCATTCAACGCAATTTCAGTCGCTTAAGGGGTTATACCTAGTCAGGGGACCGAAAAGAGGCGTAATGTTTGTGAATTTTTTTTGAAAAAGCGGGACCATATATTTTTACAGAACTTTTGCACTTAAAAGAGCAACATTTAAAGAACATTTGGTAACTTTTTGGTAAAAAATATTTACGTTTATAATAAAGTAACAACCGACATCCAAGAAGCCGTTTTGAAACCGGTGAGTAAGATATCTCAACAACCACTGCACCAATCTTTCTATAATTTTGTGTGCTTATTTTTTATATAAAAATCAATCGACTATCGTTCGCCTTTTTTTTACTGTATATTTTCGATTTTATTAACGAAAAATGGCCGTTTTTGCGCGAAAATCAGGACTTCAAACTTTAAATAGCCGCCATTTTATTTTAAATTAATATTTCGAAAATTCCCCCTCCGTCAGCCGATAGATACATTAATCTACTAACGAAATCTTTTTTGCTTTTTGATTTTAGATAATCTGGTTCCGAGTTTCAGTGCTCACCGCAAAACAACTTTTTAAAAAGCCTTCTTGGATATCGGTTGTAACTTTATTATAAACATAAATATTTTTTTACGAAAAAATTGTTCAATCTTCTTTAAATGTTGCTCTTTACAGTGGAAAAAGTTCTGTGAAAATATGTGCTTCCGGTTTTCCAAAAAAAATTCGCAAACATTCGCTTTTTGTCGGCCTCCTGGTATAACCAACGATTAGGTATAACCCCTTAATAAAGCCGGGAGATTAAAGTTCTATTGAAAAGACATGTTCTTGCCTCCAATTACATGCAAGGGAAACACCAATTTCACTTTATCAACTCAAGTCTACGAAGCTAAGAAGAGCAAACTTTCCCTCAACTTTCCCCACTCTTTAGCCATACAACTTTCCTACAAAATTATCTGCATACACATCATAAACGCTTCTTGTTAATTAAAAAACAGCTTCATCACAGCGTAGAATTCGAAGCCTGGCAAATTACATTAAAAAATATCCAATTGCGTATAAACAAAGACATACCTATAACTCTCAGGCCGCGGTCTCGCGCTGTCAACGGAATAGTGGCCCATCTTGTACGTCTTCCCATTCACTCGTACGTCGACCATCTTCTCCCTCTGCCAGAAGGCGAACTCTTTCTCCAGCATAGGTATAATTGTACCTAGGTAATCGTAGTCGTCCGTGAACTCCAAGTACTTCGATACCTAGACACAGCAGACGGGGGAAATTCAACAGCGAGCATAAAGCGCCGCAGGAGTTCCGCGATACTCTCAATCGTTCCTGGAAACTCCAATCCTTCTCGAGGCGAACAAACAGCGGGGGCCGATGCGCGGGACGCGAGCGAATATCTTTACCGAAAGCACATTAGAAGGCTCGTTGCATTCGGGAGCAGGTCTGGTATCGAACTTTTCTGGAGAAATGCGAGCCGAAAGATTCGATAACCGTACATTCGCGCCGAACAGTCTAGCTCCTGGATATCCCCGACTCCTTCCTTTTCCATTTCAAATGTGCCGTTGCTTGCACGTGTTTATAAATGACAACCATTGTATCTAGCATATCGTACGTTAATCAAGCCCCGCGTCCTTCATGCCCGAAGAATACTTGTAGCGGACCCGAGCGTTTCAGAATTAGAAAGTATATTCGTCGTTCCAGCTATTCCACGCTAATGTGTTTTGTGCTTATGCATTAATTCATGAACGCGTTCGTCAATGTCCGTATATAAGCACCTCCCTTCACTTTATTCTGCATATAAAGGCTGATTACCCGTATACGAGAATTATTGATCTGTTCTTTGAATTCGGTATTCGCGAATGGTTCTGCTTTCCACGAGGGGTGGAATTGCTTCTCAGCCGGTTCGTATGAAATTTTTCCTCCATCCCGATCGAGCCGTGATTCTGGCGAGGGAGGATCAGGGAACAGAAGAAGGGTAGAATTTCAAAACTCGATTTACGAGCGAGAAGGCAGTCGAGTCGCGAAACGGCTTGAGATTATTCTTCGATTCGTCAAAGGGGGTAGCAGCCAGCACGTGTATCCGCGGCAGACTCTAGAGCGTTCTAGCTGTGCGCAGAGATTTTCGCGTCCCGGTGAAATGTGCTTTTCTCGTGTACGTGCGAAGAGTTTGCACGATAACGATTTCGCTCAACGACGCTCTTCGGGCGCCAGGTTATTCGGCAAGAGCTCGAAACGTCAGTCTAGATTTTTGAATCCCCGCTGCACATTGTGAGCTTCATGCTTCTTCATCTTTGATTTCCGTTTATTTCGGTAGAGCTTGCGACATTGCACGTGGAAAGAGAACATTCGTCCAATCGGGGCGTGATTTTCTTTTTAGACATACGATCGGTTAAGTTTATTGCTAACAAAGCAGGGGTCGAATGAAGCTCTTAACTTTTATAAATAAAAGTTACTTATCGAAGTTTTAAATTTAAACTTATTTCTTTTCTGTTTTAAGCTGACTGTGTATATTAATACTTTTACTCTGTTAGAAGAGTTCAGTTTTAACAGTTATTTTATGCTTGATTAATAGAAGTTCTGGATTTTATACTTTTGTACAGATATTTAAGGATAAAATGTAACAGTTAAGAATATTAATCTTTTTTTAATTAGTATTATTTGTGGAATTGAAAGCAGGATGAATATAGAAGAGGTTTAAGGTTTCAACTTCAGATTTATCTACCCCACATTTCTAGAAAATCTACTTGTCACAACTTTAACTTTTTCAGAGTAGAATAAATGTTCCTGTTTAATTAGAACTTGTTTCTACTTTCAAGGAAATAAAAGGTTCTCATTTACACAAAAATGTGTGGACTAAAAGTTACAGTTAATATAACAGTTTCCTCGGGACAGAAAAGATAATAGTCATAAAATTACAGCTATTTCATAATTAATTGAAAATTTTAACAGTTTCATGCGATCGCTGATAATTAGTACATTTTACTGAGTTTGAAATTATCATCTCGATTTATGTCAATACTATGCACCATCACTTTTACCTTTAATATCGAGATTACTAAAGAAATCGATACTATTTTCGAGCACGAACCATGATGCAAATAATAATTCCTTCACTTTGATTCTAAGCAGTAAAGGGCAGACGTTTTTCATTTTGAAATTGCTACACGTTCCCTCTAAGGAATTTTCTGGTACAAAGCTACGTTAACCATGTTTTCCTTCCAAGCTGGGTACACCGATTTCTGCCTTAAATTACAAACATTTTCCGGCTATCGAGTCCCGAACTCAATCGCGCGGAAACCTCCGTGCCTCAGGACTGCGAAGAAAGGGAAACGCGAAAACTTTGTCAAGGTAAGTTACCCCGCAAGTCAGCTTCCAGGCAAGCTGAAAATTCGTGTCTCGTCCCCAAAATAAATGGAACTCAGTATACTTAAACGTATTAACAGGAACTCGTTGAAATTTCAGCGAGCAAGCTGCAACTATTTCCGTATCATGGTCAGACTGGTCCGAGCTCGATGAAACAGATTCCGTATTTGAGCCCTCGAACTTTCGATGACACGCGCAATAAATGGGATTGCAATTAAACCTGATCATTTACCAATCTCAGTTCGATCTCGTCGACGTAATTTCGCTCGATTCCCAATCGCCTTTCGTTTGTAATTTACTTTCTCCAAGGGAATGAAAATGGCGGATCTTTCGCGTAAATTTTGGGAAAAAATATCTCTAACGATAGCGGTGTTCCGCGTGATTAAAATGAACTTGATTTTATATACGCGTTGTAGGATTGTATTAATTTCTGTGTAAATTCTGATTTCTTCTCAGCGCTGAGCTATTTTTTGCGAGTAAGTTGTTCGTTGTTTTCATGATTTCCTTTTCCCGCGGTATACCGTGTAAGGTGGACGTGTAAATAATCGAGTGGAAGAAGAAATATCTGAGGAATCGGTATCAGAAGAGAATGACGTACCATGAGATGTAACAAGGGTGGCTGGCTCCTCATGAGGTAATAAATTCTCCCACCGTTTGGTATGAACCCATATTTCTCCACCATGTACACGAAATTGTCTATCATTCCCTTGGCAGTTTGATACATGTCGGATAACAGCAAGCCTTCGATCACCCAGTAACTGTCCCAGTAGTAGAATTCTGTCAAATAGAAAACGAATATTGAAAGATCTTTATCTGTGTAACTGAATCTGTCCCGAGTATCTTAATTCACTTCGTAGTAAATAATATTTGAGAAAGAAAAGTACTTAAATTAATTTCCAAGATCGGCAGTAAATATACGAATTTAAAAGTGAAGTCAATATTCTTCAAATATAAAATTCCATTTCTCCCCTTTTCCATTAAAATTGAATAAAAAATATTCACGACAAGAGGGGCGTAATCTTTTAATCTAATAGCCTGTACCTATACGATATCGATTCCGTTCGTTTCAATAGAAATTTTCGAGGTATCCCCGAACCCTTCGAGCACCCCTTACCTTTAAATCGACCTCCAGGTATAATAAAGCCATTTTTCACGTAGATCAGGCTGTGCCTCTCCGGATACTTGGCCACGTCGTCGTTCATTTTCCTCGCCAAGCTTTTCCAAATCACGTTCAGGTTTCTCAACCATTCGCGGTACTTAGAATCATGGACGCGTTTCAAGATCGGGGGGCTCTCCTTCCAGTCTGCCAGCGTCCAATTCAAAAGCTCGGTCGACGAGACGAAATTTTGTTCAACGAACCAGCTCACCTCCGTCCGATTCGGTTTGTTATTTGTTGCGTTCATCATGTTGTAGAAACTGTCCAAACAGAGGCGATTGGCTGGTTAATCAATCAGTGACCGTCAAACAACGCCACGGACGCCTAGCGTCGTTTCGTGATAGATAGAGGAAGCAATTGGGGATGCTAATACAGATCAGATCGGCAATAAATTAATTGCAAGCAGGCGGGGGCAAGCGGAGCAAGAATCGACGATTCGTTGATTAAAAGCAGCTCCAGAACGCGGAAGATTTACATCTGCACATTCCTTACACCCCTATTTTCTTATTAATCAGCTCTGATACTTACGATCAGAGTCGATCGTCAACACATATTCCTTGAACGAAGGAAAGATGTCGCACGCTCTCCTACAGTTTGCTTTACAGTGGTCATAAAACACGGTCCAGCTTCCACGGAAATTTCGAATGATATATCACAGTGAAAGAATGCTCGCTATAATGCAATACGACTTTTTGTTTTTACGGTATCCTCGAAAGTTTGAGCAAACACATTAGTGAGGCAATCATAAAACTTTTTATTTATAGTGCGATGTTAATTCTTCCTTTTCACGTCCACTTTTCGACTCACATGTGGGGTGTGTTAAAGAAGTCAAAAAAATCTGGGGACATGTGATAAATCGCGAAAATAAATGAAAATCTACTTCATCCGTGGAAAGGGATTTTACGGGAATCACCTACGATCGATACCTTCTTGTCCCGTCATTTCTCAGACCGCAAACCTATATCTCTTTTTATGAGCACGCACAAAAAGATTAGTACCCTTCATCCCCAACTCGCCACATAAAACGTTTGAAACAATTGCACCCCCACAATACTGCTAGCAAACACTCCTACTTTTTTCACGATCTCACTACACGTCCTTCGCTATACCCAAACCTTTGACCTGCGGTGTAAACGTAGAAGCAAATTGGTTACCGCCAAAAAAAGCAGAAAGAAAACAGGGCAATCATCCTGGGAACGATGGAAATGGCGTTGCTCCGGGGGATAAAATACGCGTTACAAGTTGCACTGTTGTCGAGCGGGGCTTAACTTCAATTACACTGTAACCATCGATGTTTACGAGCGATACGTATCAGGGGGATCGAATCAGGGGGTCGCGTTCGTGGTGCGGGGCCAGTTTAGAGCCTAATCCGGCGGGACCAAGGTGGACGAAAGTGAACGTAAACCGGGTGTATCGCGGAGCGGAGGCTATAAACGTCGTAACGGGCCGCGTGATTTAGCGCGAGGAGGTTTCGAGCGATCGTCAGGGGTCAGTTTAAAAAGCAACCGTGATTTCGTTTCGCCGGGATCGTAAATTGCAGCTGTTTTCATCTCGTACACGGTGGAATAACTCTGGCTGCTTGTGTGCGCCGCGTAAAAACAGGGTGGAAGAAATATTGGATCGTACTCCATAAACAACATCGTCTTGGACGACGCTGTTTCCGCGTAGGAGCAACTATTCTTTATGGTTACTTTTAATCGATGGCATATTCAGTACCTTCCAAGGTCTCCGTAACTTTTCTGTTGCACCTTATCATCTATTAGTGCCCGGCACGTATTGCGAATTAAAGTACTTTTATATTGGGATATTTGAAATGATACATTATTCATATGGGCGTACTCTGCATTCCCATTTTGTACATTTCCCGTTTCTGTTTAATCATGTTGTGTTTATCAAACGAAACACTGGCGTGGATACTAATCGTGTAATTTAATATAAACGACAGGTGAGTGGGGACTAATTAAATGCTATTTTGGCACTTTGACATTTTGATTCTCCAGGCACGTTTCAACTGATAATCGATACTTACTTGGAGAGGGTAATATCAGGACCGTTTCTTTGACTAAGATCGACGAACGTCTTGCTATCGTTGAAGATTTCAGCCAGCTGTACAGTTTGCAGCAACGGTCCAAGGCAATAAATTTGACTGAAAATAGAAACAGAATGAAACGTTAGAATTTTCCACGGGCATAAATCTTATTTAAGGCACGTATAAAGTGAAAATGATTAATCGCCACCACGGAAATGTGTAAACTTTGCCTACAGTATTTAAAAGCTACCGTCTAATTTTTTGGTTAAAAACAGGGAATGTCTCTAGTCTTCCTACTTGCACTATGTATTTCTGATTAGTATAAGCTTCCACTATGTCAGAGGCCCTCGGACATGTGTAAACATCATTGTTTGGATAATAATAGTTTTTAGATTGCTTACAGTATTCTGCAGTGTTCCACATGCAATATTTAAAACAATGCAAAACAATTATCCTTTTGCTCTGTTCTTTTCTAATGTCTAATTAGAGTATAAATAGTTCATGTTATGAACAATACAGTTAAGTTCATTGAAAGTTGTTTATTTTGTTTCTTTACTGACGGACTATGGTATTGAATCACGTGACATTCCAGGGCCGTTCTTGGGTTTTGGCCGCCCAGGTGCAAAAACAATATTGCCGCCCTTATTAATTTAATATTCTTTAATTAAGAATTCTGCAACCCCCGCCAGGAACGGTCCTGCGTGAAATCACGAAATAATATCCACTGTGACTGCACAGATATTCAGTGATCCGATCACCGTCGCGGACGAAGTGGAACTGTTAAGGCACACCGTTCGGCAATGTAGTAACTTTGGTAGAGGTTGTTGATGCTTTCGTCGCGCTCAGCCGACTCCCAGCTAACTTGAAATTCGTCAAGGGCAGAAATAATATTGCATAGCAATGTCCATGGCAAAATCTTCACTTTTCACAACTACAGTCGTGCACCCGGCACATTCTGCACGTATTTTTATCACTGGAATATGTGATCAAACACTAGGCAACGCTTCGTCAAAAAATCTTGTAGATGATAGCTATATTCAGGGCCGTTCCTGGGTTTTGGCCGCCCAGGTGCAAAAACAAAATTGCCACCCTTATTAATTTGATATTCTTTAATTAAGAATTTCATATGCAGATTTTACTTTTATCTATATACACATAAATTTTAAACAGTTATCATGCAAAAGACTTTGAATTATTATTCTTATTAGTCAAAATTTTACAGGTGCGGGGGCACCTTCTGCACCCCCGCCAGGGAGGACCCTGTGACATTCCTTGATTTTCCCCTTATCCTTCAACTAAATTTCACTTCCAACAGGACTATCAATACAATATCATTATAAAACTAGATACTAAAAACAGCACACATCATTTACAATTGTCTCCATTTTGTCGTATACGACACAATTTGAAAAACTGTCCAAAAAAGATGATCTTCACCAAACCCTTTCCCTTTGATTAAATTTGTCTCTTTTTAAACCATGCAACATTATCCCCGACATATCTCCATTTTCAAAGATAACGAGGATGTTGAAGTGTACCCTTTGAAATGCCTCGTGTTGTACATAAATTTTATAAAAGAAGTATAGGATGACATTTTTTCATCAAAGCTCGCTACGTCATTTGATTGTCCGAGCCAGTAGGACGCCCCTTAACATGCTAAAGTATCACGCTCAGAGGGTACAGATAAAAACACACTTTAGACGTTTCGTTGAGATAAAAGTTTCATGATGAATAGCCTCCCTCGCAACGGAACCTGATGCACGAGGACACGTAAGGACGATCACCCAGTCGTGGAGATTTATCGCCTATGCGGCTTTGGCACGATTTTCTGACAGGAGTCAAGAAAACGTAGTCGTAACGGCGCCTAGTGTTCTACATAGTCAGCAAACGAAAGGGAATTACAACCGAAAGCTAATTCAGATCCGATGCCAGACATCGACCCAGCTGAAGAACATTTGGCATTCCTTTCTATTTGACTAGGAACGAGTTTTTAATATTCCTCGATCCTTGTGTCATATATTATTAGAAGACACTTAGGAAGACATTTATGTCATACAATCGAAACTCTCACCGCGAATTATACCGTGCGTGGTTAACATGTATGGTTGCTTGTCGCCAGTATGTATAAATATAAATAATTATTTTTCTAATGATGTCTCCAGACAGTATCTTGTTATTGAGTGATTATCATTACATATATACAATGGGAAATGTATATCTCCGTTTTCCTGTTTGTTTCTTTAATTATATTTGCGTTATTCGTCGATCATTCACCTTGCCTGAGCTACCTTATCAAGTATTACTCAAACAACAAGCTCTGGTTTAATTTTATTTTTAAATATTTAATCCAACAAAATTGTGAAAATAGGATTTTCAATAGGGTTGTTCAAGCATTACCAAGTAACGAATCGATGGAAGTTCCACTGGATTATATAAATGAACTCTAATATTCGAGTATTTTTAGTTAGTCCCATTTACTAAATTTCACTGATTTATATAATTTTACAAATTACAAATAATTTATAAATTTGTGTTTGGGATCACATGCCTTCTCGATGACAAAATAACATACGAGTTAATACAAGCTATCTGTAAAGATTCCATCTGTAAACTCGACTTGAAAAAGCGCTTCATTCAAACTTTTAAAATGTTTGTGTATGAATTTTGCATTCGCTGACAGGTGAAATAGAATATTTTATTACGCGTAAATGGTGTCCATTTATCAAGCACAGTATCAGCTACTTCCACCTTTACGTGAAAGATATTTCATTATTTATAAAGAGAAATATAAATGTGTACATAAAACATCGGTGCCACGGTTATTTCATTTTTTATCCACATGCTCCACACTCGTCTTTTATTCTCGTAAATATTTTTCAGCTACTTCTCTGTTTCTTTTGCTTTCTTTAGAAATGCGATTCGCTTCCAAAATCCCGAGGAATGTTCTGATTTCCCCTGGTGTTCTCGTTTCTCGATGGGAAAAATGGCAGAAGAGTAGCAAGCATTCTTTTGTTTCGAGCTACGGATCTCTTTTGTCTCCCCTATTACCTATGCATTCTTTTCCACCCTCGTAAGATGAAGAGAGGTGCGATGATATCCTAACCACGACGCCGTATCCTAGATTTTATACCCGTCGCAGTGAGCCGAAAAACTCACCAGCCTGACGAGGTTGTCGACCTTCGTCACCCTGTCACGGTTTCTCTGTCTCTCTTATATATTTTATCTTCGAAGTCTTCGCGAGGGTATCGGAAGCCTTTCGTTGATTGATGGAATGAATGTTTATGTATACAGGGTGTCCCACCGTTTAACGATCAAAGTATATTAGTATCTTCATGCTACGAGCAGAATAAATTATGAGGAGAAAGCTTTTCTATAGAACGATTTGTACTGCCCAGTTTTAAACTTCTATGACCTATGTTTGGTTGTAGTTTCTTTAGTTTAAAAGCCAGTTTTTAAAGTTATAGATGTCTTGATTGAAATATTGAAAGATATACGTTTATAGGAATATTTAACAATTTTTGATGAAGCACTTTTGAATCTACCTTTGTATAAATTGGTTTGATTCGTCGTAGTATGTATTGATTAAATTTAATTATACACAGCCATGACTTGTTTTTTTTTTAGGATTTTGATAGAAGAGTATGTATATCAACAAATATCTGTGATTCGGATTATTGTCGTATATTAAAGGTGCTGAATATAACGCGTTCTTGGTAAGTCGAATGTACATAGAATGAAAATAATAAGTAGAAATTTAATTACTGACTCATAATTTAACTAAACATAATTTTCATTTTTAGTCACAATCACGAATAGCTTCATAAATGTTAAGCATTATTTAACTGCTCATACGTGACTTAATTTATTGTAATACACTGCTCTGCCCTACAACTTTTGCTGCTCGTACCACCTTATCTCCCTGCATTTCTGTTTCCCCTACGTTTCCTCTGAACGCAATGAAATGTAGGAGTTGTTAATTAGCGCATCAGCGAAGTTTCGTGTAATTAAACAGCCAAGCACAGCAACAACATCGCGAGCTGCACCATACACAAGGCGGATACTTTCAAAGTTGACGACAGGAATCGAAGACTGATGTCGAAACTTAGAAACCAAAAGTGCAGGCACAAGGAACGTGGCAATGAAATACGCTAGATCCTAATTAACATAACTTGCAACATTCTCTGAAAAACGTTTCAACGAGCAGTGAAAATCCACGATTTAAAAGCATCGATATTTCCACATTACACCTTTCAGCGAGTGCCCTGTAACGATCAAAAGGTACAACCACTCAGGTTCCAGGCAATGTGGAAAAAATGTCATCGTGTATGGAACGCAGGAAGGGAGGGAAGAGGCCAGCAATATATGAGACTCTCACAGGGTTTCAACGATAAAATAAATCGCGAAGTCTCCATTTCGGGGTAGTTGCTCCTCCGTAGACGAGTCACTCCTTGGATCATTCCATGGATATTTCGGGGCGTAGTGAACAGCTCCAATAAAGTCATGAATTTTTCTCTAGAGTATTCCTGATTTCCCTCTTATTATCTTGTCGTTCAATCATCGCAGCTGGAACGAAAATTACTATCTCGCGCGGAATAGAGAATACCTATTGCAGGATTCTATTTAATGGTCTACATACACTCTACACAATTTCAAGGAACTCCGTTGCAGACATTTCTCCGTTTTTTTTTTTCTGTGAAATATTGAATTGTTCCAGTTAAGTCGGTGACACGATCTTGTACGAGATGGTTTCGTGTAACACGAGCGCGAAAGGGATCTTATAAGATAAAAGCAAACGAGTCTCGGGATAAAATCATCGTTTCGAGGCCTCGTCCTCATTACCATACTTCCTGGGCCGTCGTTTCTTTCTGTTTCCTCGATGATAATATTTCGAGGCTCCCCTAAGTTGATTAAGGTTATTTCGTGAAATCGGTATCATCGGCTTGGGATGGAGGGCGTATCTCCTTCAGAAAATGTTTCTCCGAGGTTCGTTCAATCGACCTAATCAACACTCCCCTCTTCCCTCCTCGCTATTTTATCTAGATCCCAGGGATATAATTCAACGTAAACTCCTCCTCAGATTCGAGCTTGTAGGGAACTTGAAGACGAACTACTTTTCACGTTTAGGAACTTAAACGATGTCTAGGTTATTCTTACTATTTCATTCCTACCACAAATGCTACCAAATTTTACGTTAAACAGGAGAGAGAAGATGAGTGAAAATTTAGAAATATGTGATAATACATTCATTTTTATTAAATAATAAATAATGTGTAAATAAGTGGGAATAGAAATATATTGACAACCAGTGTCAGAGTATTTTTAATAGGCAATACGCAAACAGATTTATAACATTAGGTAGTATTTATATCGAAGTGACACGTCTATGGAGGCAAATAAAATTATTTCTGAAAAATTTGTCCTTTTCCCTCTGCTATTTTAAATAAGCTTCTTGCGGTATCTCCCATGAAGACACTTCTCTTCTCGACTAAAATCTGATTTTCCTCCAGACTCAAGTTGCTCACTGACAGAAGATTTTCGTGATTACCTCCTCACGATTAAATTCTCCCAAGGGATTCCCTAGTACTGTGCCAATGGTATTCCTAGGAGTATCCCCAGTAAGTGTTCTTATGAATTATTGAAATTCCAGTCAAAGTTTGTTTGAAACGCCAGTATCAAAGGCGATGATGGAGGTAGATTAATTATGATACAGTAATAGAACTTCTACTTCAAAAGAAAAGCATAAATTTACGATCCTTGCATTTTTAAAAACACATAGATGTGTTAAGACTTACAAAATTTCTAAGGGAATAAATAAATAAATTGATGGTTGTTCATCTTTGACTTTACGACATTGGACGAATGCTTTACTGAGATATATATCTTCAATTTTCACATTCAAATGTGTGGCAATAAATCTTGCCGTGAATAAACGCATTTTTCTTACTGAACGCGTATGTGAATAATCGTAGAGGAATCGCTAGATAGTGGGATCACAAAAGAGTGAACAGAAAAAGGCACTCCAACTGGGATCAAACAGATAAGATAAATCGTAAAAGGAGATACGTATCGGGCTGTATTTCCTTCGATGCGGGAAAGATTAAATTCATTGCTAAGCAGTTCTCCTTTTCTACCAAAAAAGGGAACCAGCGTCTGGAAATATTCGTAAACGAGTTTGACGAGCCAAAATCAGTTTACGGTGACCACAGTAACTTCTCGAATGGTTCTTCATATTTCAAAGACAAAGTAGAACCATTTCCCTTCTCAAATCGTATATAAATTCTAAAGATACCATCTCACATCCACATAATCGCCTAGAAAATTTCTGATTACGATATAATTCTAAATAAATTATTGGAAAATTCATGTAATCTATAACAGTTAAAATATTTCTCAATTCTTTAAGAAAACCTAAGTAATATCTTGCATAAAAAAGTTCCCAAATACTTTAAAGTACACTCTCCCAAACCACCTCAATACACTGACTTCTAGCAGCCACAGAACTTCACAAAATCGCCAAATAAATCCACGAAACCCTACCAATACAATTAATATCCCCGCTTTACCTGCTGTCGCTGCCTCTAAATCATTAACCTCGGCGCTCGATTCTCGCTATCTAACGGGCCCCATAATTGCTGCAGAGAAAAACTGAAATAAACCGTCCCCGTTCGACTGGACGAAGGGTCTCGTAAATCACTGCTGGCCTGCTAGCTGAATTAACCGTGCTTCGATTCAGCGAGTTGAAGGAGCTCCGATTAAACGGAATCCGAGTTATCCATGGCGTATCCTATCGTAAAACGAGGCGAAATCGTCCAACGACCTAATTTTCCAGCTATGAGGAGTCGAGAGATGTTTCGAGTTGAAGGCCCGCCGATCTTGCAGCCCTATATCCCTCCCCCTCGCCCTAAATACTTCGTAAACTGTAAAGCAAACCGTAAAGCAAAGACTTACGAGCCACTTGCCACGGTGTAAAGTCTGAAACCAGCGTGATTCGTCCATTCGCCAGGATGGCCGAGGATAATACGTGCAAGACTAAGGTGCTTGCACGGCCTGTTATTGATTTCTGGATCGGTGTAGCGGCTATCAGCGCGTGAATCCCAAACGGCAGGTAAGCCCATCGGCAAGCATCGAAACTATAAACTGTGAAATGGACTGAGCAGGGCGGTTAACTGCCAGACAGTTCACGTAATTGGAATCCTCCGAGGCGTCTTTCTTGGTAAATTGCACCAAGAACAAGCGTACCTGGTGAAAGAAATCGGTTCTCTCTCTTTCTTTTTCTCTATGTAGTCACATCTGCTAACGATTTCGTGCTTGCGAACCGTAATCAGGCCAGGAAGGGCACCGATAGCGCGTTGCGAAATTACGTAAGTCTGCTGTTTGCAATGTCTTATAATCTTCTCACTGATTTGATCCCATCGAGTAATGAGAATAACCTGTTTCGTTGTCGGATTTCTAATGGGAGCAGAATGCGAGTTGCGGTGATGGATAAACGTGAGGTCCTTCTCTCAGAGTGCTTCCGAAGGTTATTCTTGTATTTTGTAAGTGAGAACTTTGTCTGTGTACCGTCTGCTGAATTTACTTAATGTAAACGGGTCTCGGGTAGTCTTCTGCCTAACTTCAATCAGAGAATTAGACCGTTGATAGAATAATCCTCGAAATGGTGTCGCGGAGAACGTTAACCATTCATTCGTGTAACGGAAATCCTTTTGAGCGTTCAACCTGATGGCTCCCTTTGGCGAGCGGGTTACAAGCGGGTTGCAAATCGCTTTAGCGGGACTGTGATAAATTTGCATTCGGTTTCAACAGTTCTGCCTTCGGTCTGAATGAGAGAACTACTATTTGCTATTTGCCTATTCTAATCGTTCATTTTTATGCACGTTTCGCCACACTCTTTGGTACAAATAGTGCTTCGTGATACGTGTTAAGAATCATAAATTTGTTTATTCCAAACTAGAAGAAGGCTTCTTTTAAAATAGTGTATACATATGCTGTACAATATTCAATGCAAATAAAACGTTTTAAGATCGTTCTTTTAAGGGGATTAGCCAGTGAACTCGCTCGAATATCAAGTACCTTTTTGCGAATTAATTACAAGGAGATGAATACAAATTGTGAATAACACTTTTGGTTAATGTTTATGAATACTATAAACTGAGACGAATTTTTTCTCGATAATATATACATGCATATGACGGCGCTACAGTCGCCTGATGGGTGGGCGTTTATTCCGCGGTTTTACCCTGATTGTGAAAAAACCGAAGTTTGGATCGACCTGAAATTTTGACAGCATGTTCAAAATATATTCCTTTCTGAAGTGTATCTCAACATTGAAATATAAAAGCTCTAGTTTCCGAGATAAAAAAACACAGCCACTGTGCAGCCCGAAAATCGACATTTATCGTACAAATCGCTTTTTCCTAGTCGCTATTTTAATAATATTAGTTCAATTCTTTTTGCAGAGGTCCCTTCCAAAATTACAAGTTCTAGGGGAAACATTCCGAAGAAACCGTTGTATTTTTATTTTTAAGCCCAATATCAAGGCAAAACCAAACACACTTTTTCTAAAACACTGTCTAATGAACCTCGTGTGGCGTCATCTGTGAAGTAGATACGTACACAAAAAAAAAATTTTTAACTCTACGTGATAGATAAGTAATAAACATTGTGAAAAAGGAAAAGTCTGTGCTTGCTTTCATCTCCTTGTAATTAATTCGCAAGAGCTACTTGATTTTCGAGCGATTTGACTGCCTAGACCTCTTAATAAAAACAATTTCTCCAGGCGACATTTTCCTTTAACAATTGCGTCGCGACACAATATAAAAAGAACCGCTACGCCATTCATTCAGGCACGTCCACAATTCATTATAAAAGAACAAAATGCGTTACATTTCTTAATCGACCTCGCTTGCAGTAAATTACAAAAGCTGAGTGAAGAATCTGTCTCTTCACCGCGCAATTCGCTACCAGGAGATTAAAAATGACTGTTGTAAATCACTTGGGGTCTATTCAATTTTGGAAGTGTAATACGATGTAAAACAGAGTTTGAAATCAGATAAGATGCATTCACCTTTTGGAGCACGACTGTTCAACGATGCACGGTGTAACTTTAGTACTTTTTAACTGAGGTAAACGCTGTCCTTTGGAGCAACAGGTAAAACACTGCGAAATTTAAACTGGAACTGAGATGTGATAGATATGTCTTCAGTCTTTGATATTCTGTCCTCGGCGGAAGGCTGTCGGGCTTGAAATGAATCAGTGTTAATAACTGTGCTTTGTAACAGCTAGTATCTAAATAATTGATTGATCCATACGAAGAATTAGTAATAGACAGTACGGGCATTCTGGAGTAAATGTGTTTATGATTGAAATCGAACTCCATCGGATTCCACGTAAATAGTTTCAATCGTTCGGTTACCCACCCTTCTGTTTCTATAATTAGCACTACATGCTTTCAGTTTGATGCAGTTACTGTGTGTGTACTCACATCCAATTAATTTAACATTAAATAGTTGTAATCAGAATTAGTCATGCTATAGTAGAAATTTCATTAACAGAAGGGATGTTTCACAGGTCGAATAGTACAGCAATCAGATAATAATTAGAATTTCTACTGTACCTCAACGAGATGAACTTTCCTTACTTCGAAAATTCAATTTTTCGAAAGACTACCTACGTTAAATGCCTCCTCGCGCTCCCTTTAATCATTAATGGAACGTCTGAACCCCTCTAGAGACGAGCTTCCCTCCTCACGATTCGAGTACAGCGTGGTAAATCGAATTGATTCTTTGATCGAAGTAATTTGACCTTTCCACCCTGGCTTATCGTCTGGTTGGTACGAGATTGAACTATTCCGAGGTTTCACGGGTCAACTGAAGAGCCGATCGCACTTGTCAGTCTCCCTGGCTTTCTCTCTTATACCAATTCACTTCGGATTCATTCCGTCCTCATTGCCGTGACGGCAATTTATAAGTTGCTGCGTGAAAAATATGCTTCAAAGCCTCGCGAGTGCAAGATGGAAAATTCCTCGGCCGAACAATCCTTTATACTTTGCACTGTGCCTCTTTCATACACACTTAAACACTTATCTGCTTCAAACGTTGTTGACGCGTGAATACGGAGGGGCGTCTGACAAACATAGAAAAGTGCCACACTAGAGAAAGCACTTATCATTCTAGTACAAAAGTAGACGATTAATTGAATGACAAATTATTTAAAACATAAATAGCAGAGAAGTTCAGTTATTGACTTCTCCTTACGCATTCTGTATCTAATACTTCCACTCATTTCAGAGAAATATGAAAACCCAAGAAAGTAGTTTAATTACTTAGGCACTCATGTTGTTAGCAGAATTTATGTTATTCTCGGCGAGCGACAAATTGCCTGGGCGTTGGCCCGCAGTTTTTCAGTTTAGACGGAGAAAGCGAAGAGCCGGCAAGAATTCAAGCTATCCACTGTATTAACAGCCTCGCGAAATCGTTGGCGCCCGAACGATATTCGCAGCGAGCCAGGAAAATTTGCAGGAGGAATGCTTCAGATTACAGACAGCAAGCGCTGGATGGCAGAAACTGGCGAACGGTGCTTCGGGGGGTCATGCCGGACTTTTCTCTTTTTCAGTTTTATCTTCCTGTTCTCCACTCAATTTCCGCTGCCTGTATTTTGACCCGGTGATTCTCCAGCGTTCGGCGCACCCTTATCACGTTCCTCCCGAATGTTCTTCGTTTTGGAATGCCGGTATTCCAAGGGATTGCCACGAATTTCGTCCGTGCTCGCTGATACCTGGCCAGATTCTTATTACGTAGCGGCCAGATTCGGTGAAATACAGTTGCTTCGGATTCATTCGGCGGATCTAGTTACTGCCTCGGTCCTTCTCCTTTGGGTGGAACGTCGGCGGAATGATTATCTTCAGCAAAACTCTGCTGAAACGGTCTTGGCTCGGAATGGCGGAACGTTTATGTGAATCCAACGCGAAAAACGGTATCAACTAATTGGGTAATGAGGGTGATAAGACGATGTAACGTTAATATAAATGTCTTGACCCGAAAACTTCGCTGAAATCTCTGTGAGTACCCTTTCGTGAACTGTGTTGTCTGAGACGTCTCTGAATTAGGGGTTCTAGAGGTTTGGTTAGAAATATAACGCTAGTGTGGTTTATTGAATAAACTTTACTTAGACGTTAAGGGAAAGGAAGATGTAATTATTCTACCTTCTTAATTAATGACTAGGGGAATTTTTTACACGAGACACTTCTGTGGTCCACGATTAGTATTCTCAGTACATTCACTTGACAATCGTCAGCCACAGAAGTATGTCATGTAAAAGAGTTATAAGAAACAAGTAAAGTAAAAAGAGATTAAAACAGCAGGGATGCAACAGGTTATCATCTTTAAAATACATCTGTCTATGTGTTATTTCATAATACTCAACAGAGTACGTGTGACGACAGTTAAATTACGGCAACCAGTTATAAAAGTCTGCACACACCCACCTTAATCAGAATTACCGGTAGGTACTCAAACTTTATATAGTGAATCATCGATGATATCAGAGATTGGGGTTTCCTAAATCGACTGGGATAAAAAGGAATTGAATCAATCTATACTTCAAAGTAAGAGTTATATACTCCTACGGGAGATCGAAAGTAAAAGTCGTCGAAAACAAGATTGTGCTACATGCAATGTTTGTGTACACGCAGGTTCCTCCTTTCCCTATCAGCACTGCCGGGCAATTGAAGCATCGTCGATGTTCATGCAAGCATTTCTCTGATAACAGCGTGTGCACGCAGCGATGAACTCGTTTAACTGCCCCCGTAGCGAGATAAAGAATATTATCAAACACACTTCATTTACGTCGAGTGGGACAACCAGCGTCTCTTGATGAATCCGTGTCAAGAACAACTTTGATTTCGAATTTGCCGAATGTTCCTTGATTTCGAAAATATTTCCACGTGACGAAGGTTTAGGAATATGTATAGTTACTGATTGATAGCCAGTGACATAGCTGACATTTTCCGTTTAACTGTTCCACAGGTCCGATCGACGCCAGGAATAGTTGAAATTTTTCATTCTCCACTCTTAACTTCCCTCTCATTTCGATTCGATACTTTGTTCAATTGGAAACGTGCTTTATTACAAATACTCGCTTATTGCTCTGGCCATGGGCAGGGATCCGCTCGCTTTTACGACCTCCAACAGCTGCGAAATAATTTTCCTCAATATCTCCGCCGTACGCCAGGCAATAAAATTCGTCCATTCTATTTCTCGCGTTCGCGTTTTCTACCCCTTCTGTTCCACTATGTCGTCGAGGGCTTGTGCATTCTACGACGGAAGTGCATGTACGGGGGAGTCGTCGTTCATTGAGTATTTCGCTGCACGTTCTTCCGTCTTTTACCGGCGTATCTTCGATTTTCGAAATAAAATTCTATGCTTCACGCGCCTCTCTTGAAGTCACATCGACATTGCTCTTTGGGCCTCTTCGTGGGAGAATCAGCCAGTTTTGTGGCTGGCATTTAGTAGCTTGGACGTAGTCACACATTTTTTATTTTCTTTAAATCTCGAAGTGAATGTATTTCGCATTCCAGTTGTGAACAATAGAAGTCTCTTGCATAGAAAGGCTTCTGCTGTTTTCTTTTTGTGATGCAGTTTAATACTGATTAATAAATTGGTCTCTAAGCAGATAAGGATATAAGAATTTCCTACACCCCTACAGCACATTTTGTTGCAGAAATGTTGCACAAAAGTTGCAGTACATTACAATGTTGCCGTTTGGTTGCGAGTTGCGTTGCAATATTACTACAAAATTGCGGAAACATTGCCGTGCAATATTCCAATGGCCACATTTGTGCAATGTTACAGAAATATTGCGCACACATCGCCGTGTAATATTGCTATGCAAACATTTGTGCAATGTTACAGAAATATTGCGCACACATCGCTGTGTAATATTGCTATGCAAACATTTGTGCAATGTTTCAGGAATATTGCGCACACATTGCTCTGAAATATTGCGCATATATTGAGATACAATCGATGTGAAACGTTTCAGCAATTAATCCGCAATAAATCCGGAATTTCGCGGAGCGAACCCGAATTGTCGACACGCAGAATACAATCTAAGGTTCCACAGGCTACCACGGAGGGAACATATGCGAACGTGGACATTATCTGACATAAATAATTAATACGATTATTTATTGAACATTATAGAGTTTAAACAAACTCATAAACAATATTCAGCAACAAAAGAGATTTGTGTAAAAGTGTTACACGAGCCAATTACTGTCAGTGTCACTACAATTGCCGTTTAATTCATTATATCTATTTAAAACGTTCCGAATTGTCGAGGGAAAATATCTATAGTCCGGATTTATTGCCGATTTATTGCTGAAATCTTTCTCATATCTTGCGAGGGCTCGCTATATCCTGCAATGTTGCATAGGGCGGACATAGCAATTTACTTGTAACTTTTCGGCAACATTCCGTGCAATATTCTAAGGGTTAAACCGCAACGCAACTGAGACATTTCTGCAACAAATGTGCTGTAGGGGCAGATAGGGAAAAGTGAAAAAAATTGTAAGGTTAATTGCTTTTAAACACTACAAGTTATTGAACCTCATCAGGTGTTGTAAATTGCAAATGAATCTGTTTTCCACATGATTATAGAATATTAAATAAAAATGATACCTACTGTAATAAAATTAAATTTATAATAATATAAAATTTAAATAATATATAACTAATTAAAATTAAATTATATATAATTTAAACCCCTAAATTGAACATATATTAATTCCACAATGAAATTTAGTTTTAAATTGTCTAATTAAAAAGAAATCATATATAAATGAAAGGAGGATCTGTGTTGAGGGGGTATATATTAATTTCTATAAAACGTGTCACATTTTTCATTATCAAATTCTCATTTGACCATTTCATACATTCAAGAGCACTCTTTCTACGCTACCTGCGCTTGCACATAATGCATGAAATCGTATGATTTATATTCATAAGGAAATGTATCATTTATGTAATAGGTACATCTCGTCATAATGGATGTAAATTTTAATTCAGCATAATAAATGCACCGAATGAAAACAATACCTAACGGTGGTGATCGTCGTTTTTTCACACATGTGACATGATATTGCCTAAAAAACTTAAATTATTCTTGTAATTATTTCTTTACCTCACTTGACAAACAATATACTTAAAACAGCATCAGATATCCATAGCTAACATAGAAGTAGAGAAACAGCCTAATTCCTTAACTTCTCCCCAGAATTCTTCCGTCTCAACAGATATAATTTCTTTAAAAAATCTTCCATTCCATTCAATCAGTTTGGAACCATATTTGCAAAGAATAAACTAAGTAGGCTATCAGATTCTTCCATCACCACGAATACGAGAATTTACTTATCAAAGTCAAATATCTTTGATAGACATATAAAGAAAAGCAATGCAATATGAATAATCGAAATCAGCCCCGATGTTCGACGTTCCCACGTTCTCTCCAGTTACCATCGATAGTCTAATCGCCTTTTGGTACGTTACGATCCATTTGACAGGAATTAAATGCGAATTCTCAGGATCGTAGATTACAATCCGATGTGTAACGAGAACACCGCGGACGTTATCATTGGCCACTTTGCTCTGGCATCAACCTCCGCCGCGAATTTATGGGGCATCGACGAGGGCGGCTTTCATCGGGACCGTAAAGCTGCCTTTATGGCGACATTATACGACATCGAAATGGCTGTACTTCCATCGCAAACGATGCTCCTCGCTACCGGACGAAAAAAGAAACTTTTCACGCGGGCTCATCCCCGCGAACGGGTTCGAGAAATTTTAAAGAAGCTCCCTCGCCTCCCTTTCTTCCCTACTTTCTCCCCGCACTTCCACAGCCCGGACTATTTCAATGCGCTCCTTTATTCTCTTACTTCGAAAGATTTCGGTCTCTCTGTTACCCAAAAGTTTCCGTGGCTGGCGCAGTTCTGCTGGGACGAGTCCACGAATCTGCAGTGAAACTGATAATCCGAGGGAATTGGAATTCGACAACGTACGAGCTCGTAAGGGTGTGCCAACGCGGGGGAAAACATTCCTTCGAAATGGACGTCCCGGAGGGAGGAGAGGGTTGGACGATTTCGAGAGCTTATTTCCAAGGAGTCTTAAGATTCGATGAATACGAACATGATAGAATAGAGTTCTTTTTTATTAATTAAAACTTGTACTTTTATTCAGGAGTGCAGGTAATGGAAGTTCACCTAGTGACAGCTTAAGGATTTTTTCAAGTAAGAAGACAAGAAATGGTATTAAATCGATCTCCTTAGCTGTGCACAGGCGACTGTGAACGTGTCGAAACCTAATCTTTGTTTTTTCTATCCCCGCTAGGGTTTACGCGGAATACGGCTCGGTAGCGTTTCAAATATCACAGATATAGCTAATGTCCGGCATTAGGTGTCGTCTGGAACTCCCTCTACTTTGTGGGACTGTATACTTAATTTTGATTATAAAGTGAAGTATGATATGAAACTGGCAGTTATGGATATAAGCTTGGTCACTATAGGATGAAATGATTTAGGTATATTGAAAGTGCATTAATTATTGAATACTGGAATTATTCTAACGTAATATGATGTGGACTAAATATGTTCATTTTTCGGACGGACAAACATTTCTCAGTCATTCCAAGTGAAGCTGCAGGATGAACAGTGATTTGTTTAGTTTCAAAGCTCGTAGTTGAAACCTTAAGGGAGGGTCCTCGTGTAACAGCCCCCGATGATTTTTTTTAAAAAACTATTGTTAATATTGCATTAAACTCTTTGGGGATATAAGGAGGCATCGTTAAACTCGTAGAATTTTGTTTTTATGTCGATCTTTCTTATTATTTATTAATTATTGTGGAATCGTGTTAACCTCTTCGACGTACAACCTGCCACAGTGATCTGATTGCAAAAAGAAGACAATTTTCTTAAAGTGAAATTATTTACGCTGGGACTTGACCTATAATTTTAATTTTTATTTATAATACTGTTTTCGTCGATGTAAAGAATAATATGAAAAAATTGTCTAAGGAAAAACTTACTTCTTCTTTTAAACGTTGCAACTGTAAAGATGCCTCATTATATCCCAAACGAGTTTAATCCAATATGACCAACAGGTTTTTAAAAAAAATTCTTAAATATCACTTACTTTGGGGGCTGTTAGGCGAGAATCCCCCCTTAAAATGGACAAATTCTTGGCTCACAAAGTGAAACCTCGAACGAAACTTTGCTAGATCATTCCGTGCTACTTGATCTATTATAAATTCATTGGCATAAATATAGACTTCTTTAAATTCTGCAGATATCTTAAGGCCATTGCAATTTCCCATTCCGTGGACTTTAAAACGACGATTTTAATACAGTGCTCACCTTTCGACTGCTGGTTTAAAAGAAAGAAACACTGTCCCACGAGAAGCAAGTTATTGTACAAAAGTCGCCACTGAATATCTGCTACTTGCAGCGTAAATGATTCGCGACTCAATCTGACAGCCTTCAGCGGAGCGTGGAATTTCCATGGGTGGCAAACGAGCGAAAAAATTCGTGAAATTGCGCTGCAAGGCGGCAATGAATTATGAATCAGCCTTGAACCCGAAGGTAAGCCATTGAACTGAATTCACAACGGAACAATAAGGTCGGTTCAATTACATTTAATCGCGTCGAAAGTGCTGCACCATTACTGTTGTTATTTCGAGCGAGACCAGCGAACGAGATCAGAATTCCTTTATGCATGCTGCTTCTTGCTCGCGTTCTCTCGTCAACGACACTTCCAGAGAAATCAGATTCAACAGAAACGGGCCGAAACCAAGTGGCAGCCCAGCCAATCAGGGAACTCTTCTGATTGGGAAACGGAGCGATCGATAAAAGCGAAGGTGAAAGTGAAGCATTATCACTGATTAATAACGAGGACATGCTACACAGAGATAAGAGTTCCCGAATTTAATTAGAATTCAGTGTCGTGCGACGTCTCGATAAAAAATAAGATTAGCAGGAAACAAAATTTAATCTGGGGGAAACACTGGTGTAATCCAATGAGTGTGATCCAATGAGCATGAACTTCCGATGAATCGATGCCCCGGAACCGATGACTCTCCACGTAAATTCGAAATTAGCGGATTTCCAGTTTCATAATTTTGATAAACGGGCGTCTTATCGAAAATTGATTCATTCATCTGATAACTGCCATTTAATGCATGGTGAATAATTGTAGCTGAGGGAAAAATGAAAATGAGTAATAAGAAAGTTAAATTGAATGGTATTGATGATTGTTCGCGTGGAAAAATTGCGGAAACTTTTCAAGCATCGTTGTTAAAGTTTGTGGTGTTCGCGATGAACTGAAGCTCACTGCCAACGATAATTATTTATCCTCGCTAGTGACTGATAACATTCAATGAGCTAGAGCGCTATATATCAAGCCTATTGTCGCCTATTGCATGGCTCGTATGCAGGCATGAATGGCTGAATACACGTGCTCGGCCCACGTTACGAGAGAATCAGCTGTCCATACTAATTAATCGAGCTAAGCAGCTTGTGAACTAACTAGCTACTGACTGGCAAAATGTGTCGGACCTTTATAATTTAAAAATTCCAAAGATTCGAAGTGTAAAATGTGGGGATCATCCTGTTTTTGACAGCTGGTGTGATTAATATGCACAAATCAATAAGAATATCAAGATTAATATATTACTCTATGTTTCGCTTTTGAGTGTATTAGATGGAAGACGCAGAAACTTTGCTAGTTTTGCACGCATTTTTACGCGATCCTGGATAAATTAATATTGTTAATGATTATTATAACTGTTAAAAAAGTATAAAAGCTTCAGGATTTCTTAAGCAGATAATTCTAACGGTGAACCTTCGTTATAATTACTGAAAAATCTTCCATCAAGGACGGAGAGCTGTACATAAAAATAATACTTTCGTATAAAGACATTAAAAATATTATTCAGTTTAATCTGATATCCAAGTTTAATAGCAAAATTTCATGTACGTATTCAAACCACAATTCTTTAGCTTCATTTCACGTTTTGTGGCTTAGCATCTCAGGTTCTCCAAATAAATTTAATAAATTTAATATCTCTTATTACTTCCAATATGAGGCTTAATAAACATTATTAAATCGTCTTCTAAATAACTGAAATCCCTTAGCTCGGTAGGAATAACACATTAATTGTAACTACAGGTCCTGAATACAAATTCCACTTTTGTTTATTTGTTTAATAACGCAAATCTCTTCATGCAACGATTAACGAAAGTTTTCGAAAAATTTCTGCTTAAACACAGAAAACTTGCAGCCTGGTCGATCTGATTATCGTCGCATTTCTTAAGAGTTCCGTCTCGTTTAACGTTTTTTTTTTCACTCGACCTCCTGTTCTGCTTTATGCACGCAAAAAAGAGAGATGTAATGATAGGCGCGGATGCGTACAGCGATTGCATAAAAGGATTAACCGAGCACCGTGCACAACGAATAGAATTCCGGATTGCAACCTTGCATTCGTAGCAGTGTGCAACGAGTTGTAAATACACGTGCATAGCAGGAAACTGGAATCTATCGAATTCTTTCATGGATTACAACAACGAGATGACGAGCGTTGCCGGAAGAAGAGATTTATGATAAAACGAGCAACGTTCTATTTTCATTGAATACAGGAACCAACCGCAGATTACACAGAGTTGTGCTTTTTTTCTGAGTCCTTCGTTGAAATATTACTATAGACTAACTTTGCTCCGTCATTTATTCAACTTCTGTACCATTTCCTATGTTTTGTCCAAGTTTTTCTCTCAACTATTTCTGTAGACTATTATTAGATAGCTACTCTTTGATCTTTTGAAATTGGTCTCTGTATTAATTTAATTTGCGCGTTTTTCATCTTGTCACAGGAATCTTTTGTTGGACTAGTGGTGTAAACCAACTACGCTCGATAATTATCAGCTGAATTGAAGTATGTACATGGTGAATTGAAACTTTCATATTGACAAATCTTGAAAACTCAAGTATTTTAACATTGAAAGTTGTTTAGAGCTTGAACAGCGAGGAATTTGGGAACGATAATCGTAAGTGTAATTCCCAGAACACTCGAGCCTATCGCTGGACACACGATTACTTCTATACGTACACGAATGGAAGTAATGAATTTATCGCCAAAGAATTACTGCGTAAATACTTGAAGCGGAGGACCGTGTTTTCATTGCATTCGACTTGAAGAGCAGCGCGTATTTCAGCACTTCCTACATCAATATAGAGGATTTCATATTTCAGCGATACCGTGACTATTTTTTTTTTGCTCCTATCAGCTGACCGCCGTACAATATCAAAGCAGCGCGAGCCGACTTTATCTGAGGTTTCGTAAATTTCCGTGTCACCGAGACTAGTGTCGCTGATAAATCGTATGCATATAGTACAAAATTGCCTGAACATTAATTTTATCTGCAGTAGGAACTCAGAACTGCGTCGCGATTTTTCCACGTGCCGGGAAACGAATATCGGGCTGGCGTTGCGCAGATAATTGCAATATTGGCATTGAAACTCTATCGTTCGTAACTGATACCACTTGCCAATGAAAACAGTAGCGCGGCGAATAAATGTACAATTCAGGTCAATATATAGCAAATGATTTGCTGAAGCACGGTAGAATACGAATCTCGTGACAACCCGCGGGTACCAGCTGATATAAATACATTATAGTCTGGTAAACGTGTGCGTATTATCAATGTGTTTGCAAGGTATTGACTCCACAGTCTCTTTCTGCGATACTATCGCACATCGACCAGAGCAAAGTGAAACCCAGAGTTAATTTTTAATTCGACTCGAGGAGCAACTGTCTGCTGTGCTCGGCAGTAAAGAGGAATCGCTGCGATACATGTACAAAAGTGCGGGATAGAAGGACGTAAATGTTCCACTGTTACCATTTACTCAGGAATATTAAAAGGTTCGCGAGCAAATTGCCTGTAAACTGCAACCTTGTACGCAATTTTAGTTTATATTTTGATTTCGATTTCAGTGTCCATTAATACTGGCGCGAGTGTCAAATCGTGAAGACGCAAGTGAGGTGTTCTGGCGTAAAAGAATGCACAGCTGCACTCGGAGAAGTGAAAGTGGTAGTGAAATTTCTGTGTACAGGCATCTTACAAATTTTAAGTTAAAGACTATCTTTCCCTGTTCAAAGTGAACAATTTTCTACAATGCAAGAAACTCTGTTTTAAAATCAGATAAAATTAGACACCACTCCTGCATTTTACCAATCTACGTACTTTTAAAAGCAACTGTTACCATCACACTATGTCCCAAACAATTCTCCTTCCTCACCTATCCATGTCAACAGGCGAAAGTACCCAAACCATAACAAAACAAACTTTTCTCAGTCCACCCAGTTATAAACCTAACTTAATCCCAAACCAGGACAAACCGATTCGTACACGTACCACCATCTACCAACGATTCCAACAACAGTAAACCCATTCCCACGCTCCTAACCGCCGTGCACCTCTCCCACGCCTCGAAAATCCCTAGAAACCACCGCCAACCCGAGCCAACCCGCCCAAATCACTTGCAGCCACCCAGTCCCCGTGACTACCAATCAAACCACCTTATCTCCACTCTTAAACACAGTGAGAAGTGTAAAGTTTCGGGGCCAAGATCGTTCCGCGGCCCGCGAAACCTCGTTTCGTGTGGGGAAGAAACATTTCGCGGCTTCCCCGGTTTCCCTTTCACTCACCTATCGCAGTCCGTGGCCCTGACGCTGGCATGCCCGATCGAGGCGGCATCGGTCAAGGCGATCGCGACGGATAGCACGATGAAAAGTGGGCCTGGCATGGTGATGTTCCTGGCTGTGCTGAGCTACGTTGACCCCAGTCGGGTGAGCCGTCGATGAGGCACGGTGCTCTGGCGTGGATGAAGCACCGGGGTTACGGGCGCGGATGGAACCACCGGGGTTCGGGTGTCGATGAACCGCGGCCGCCGTGAAACGCGACCGTCGCACGCTGCGGCACAGCCGAATAGTTCGACGATCAGGCGAGCGACTGATACGGGCCGCGATCGCCGTTTACGAACGCTACGATCTCGCGTGTACACGGCCTTCGGACAGCTGACTGGCCGCACACCACCGTCAAAAGTCGCCACTCAGCGGATGGAGCTACGCGGCCAGACACGCAACAGACAACCGCGGCCGGGGGAGAAAAAAAGGCGTAGAGTCCTCGCTCGGACCCGTTTCTGACCCTCTGCACGGCCAGCAGGACTGGACATCAGTTATATTGTAGCTGGCGGCTTGATAACGACGCGCCGTTCATTGGTCTGACAATGGAACACTTCCCCGGCCTGATTGGCTGTCGATTAAGCAACGCGGCTTATCTCTTCGTCGAAAGCGAAACGCTTTTTCGCGGGGGACCGCACGCGCGTAGGTCGTCTTCGGCCTTCCCGGTGAACAGACGAGGCGCGCACTTGCCGGATTCTTCTAATCGCGAAGCCTCCAGTGATAATTCGCCGGCGAACCCGTTTTCTTTTCGGACTAGTTTCGGGGTTTCTGGAACGACCGACGAATGGGAACTGGGACGAAGTTTAGCATGGCGCTGTTACGAGCGATAATGGCCGAGGACGGTGGTGTTCTCGAGCTTAGGGGGCTTAGAGTTGACGTGGATACTGTTGGCAGGAACGGGCTGTGCTTGTTCATTAATATCGATGCTGGGAAGATTTATATCGTGGGTTTGATAAGATAGCCAGGGGCATTGTTATCAGGCACCCACGCTCAACTATTACGAGGCTTGGGAATCTAAATAATTGTCATATTCCTCTTATCTGAGGTAATTGGGGTTTGTAATTGCGGAGGTAGGTTTAGTCGCCAGGCGTTCAGGAATTATGAATAGAAAGGGAATTAGGTTATGTGGGTCATGGCAGGGAAGAAAGTGTTTGACAATTTGGTGTACTTGTGTGCAACCTTGTGTTCGTGAACGGTAGCTGAACTGTTGGGGTCGGTGTAATGAAAAACGAGTTACAGTGGCTCTCCTCGGAACAAACAGAGACTTTATTTAGTTACCCAACTTCGTCATCGCGCAGGAAGAATTATGGTCTGAATTATGCGGATTCGTCCTTACGCATCTAGCCATTACTAATATAAAAGCTCGCCTCCCTTGACAATGCCGACAGTCTCCTTAGCTGCCTTGACACTAAAACTCTGCTCAGCACTCGTTGTAAAATGGTCGGCGATGTTACCATAATTCGAGCAATTTCTATTCACATACATAATAAATACGAAACCGAAGTGAAGTTGCTAAACATATTAGTAATCTTTTATATTCAGTCAACACCCCTCTTACTTTTTTATAACAACGTTTTCTCCGTGCAAGAAAACATTCTCAGTAGGGGTGGGCGTATCCAGTAAATATTGGTAGAGTTCTGCTCGAAATCTTAGATTTTAGATAATGATAAAAATATTGTAAGTCCGGGAGAGTTCAACCACTTTTTGGAAAAGAAATTGTAACATCGTTATTTTTCACATTTTTGTCGTTTTGTGCAAATTAAAGCAAAGCCCAAGCAATTTAGTGAATATATAAATTAGATTGTGCGATAATTTCAAATATTTATTTTCATTTTCAACCAAAAACATTGGCACTGCGACTGGTCAGTCTCACCCGCATGTCGGGGTTAGACCGTCCACCCACTATGAGTGAGACCGACCTTGAAAAATAACAAAAAGTGTAGCTTACAAAAAGTATAATACACGAAGAAGTTAATTGATATGTTGTTTATTCTTCAGTTTTCTGAATCTGAAGATGGGTTTACACTAAGAAAAACACATGTGGTCGAACTATCCCATAATGAAGGGAGTGATTGACCACCTTGTCAAAATAAATTAAAAACAAATACATGCGTATTGTTGGGGTGACACTGTAGTTTTATGCGTATTACATCCCCCAATATCGGAATAGTGTAAATAAACTTACCTGTCTTTCAAATATCACCAGCACTGTAACTTGGTCTAAAAACTTTCAGACTCGCAAAAAGTCTAAAATAAATATGGATTTGTGACAATGGTCAATGCAACAACAAAGCGCATTCATTTCTTTTGTGTCAATAACACACAGTGCCCTATCTTGCGTCAGTCTTAAAATAACAACACTGGCCGGAATCTTCCGGTGATCGAACTATACCGGATATACCCTATATGTAGATAAAATGGAAAACAGAAAAATAGCTTTATACCATTACTAATAATAATTCCTTTAATATTTTATTGGTGTAATACGAACACGTAATCTTCCTACCCTATTTTCTCGCATTATATAATCCGTTAGCAGCTAATAATCTATATATAATTTTGTCATTATCTAAGCTTTGGACGAACAGTATCGATATTTTCTTTATATGTCCACTCTCTATTGAGAATTTTTCCTTGTTATATTTCCTTAGGGTAACTCGGGGTAAAATGCCATCACGGATAATATGCCACTTCTCAATGTTTTTTTAAATAATGCACAGATCCCGTTATATATTTGCATTAATTCCGTTCAATTTAGTGTAACTGCTAAGACGACAACAGATTTTGGCTTTTATCTTCTTTCATTTTCAATAAATCCTGGTCAGTTATAAAATTATCGGCTTGATCTAATTTCATACTGTAATTAGAATGCAGATTATACATTCATGTGAACAGTTATACAAAAAATCAATAGATTATGATAAAGTATACTAACAAACGAATTTTATAAGCTCTCAAACATCCGTTAAAGCTATGTTCTTTGTGGAGAGAGTTTCCATCCTTCTGTTTATGGTCGTTTGGAGTAATATGCCACATGTTTGTCGGTATAACATGCCACTTGTATTTCTTATGTCGATTCGACTGATGCAGAAAATGACAATTACTGTGCAATATGCAAACTCTATTATTTGATAAAAAAGGACCTAAATGTGACTGGGTAAAAACTACTTGTTGCAAAAAGTGGGTTCATGAAGACTGCGTAGAGATTGGAGAATGTTTAGGTTAGTTTGCAAGTAATAGCTATTTTTTCAAATATATTTTACGCTTGATTGAGTTGAAATATTTGTTATTAGTTGCTAATAGCTGAAATAGTTTAAAATATTGTTGATTCTCCAAAATTTGAGTGATTAGTTCGCACTTCATAGCTTGTGGCATATTACCCCACCACCTGGGTAATATGCCACTTTCGAGGACTTTTGTATTTGTACGTTTCTCATTGAACTATAAAAGCTACATATCTCTACTTATTAGTCAATACACAGAATTAGTTACACTTTCATATGCTTTTATCTTTTTCCCTGTATCTATTTATACTTGCGAGATATCGCGTTTCAAAGTTAACTGTGGCATATTGCCCCGAGTTACCCTATTATGTTTCCTCGTTAGTAGCAGGAAAAATTGATTGGCAGTGATGTATTTTTTTTTTATATATCATACCTTCGAGATAATACACATAACACAACGTAAACCAAAGTACCTTTGGAATAATTAATTTCCAAACTTCTCGCCACCAAGACTTTCTTATTCTCTACATCGAAGCTTACTAGTTATTTAAAGTTTGCAATCAGGGTTATAAAATATATTATATTCGGATTCGGTGAACTACGTTTGCTTCAATATCAGACAGTTCCCACTGTATTCCCTACGATCCCTTATATTCCCTGCGATCCCATAAGCTAGTAGGAGAGTTAGTAGGAGATTAAAGATACTGACTCCAACAGAGTTTGCGCTATCTGGAGGATTATCTTGCTATTTTTGATAATATCAAGTTTCATATGTTTGACACGAATTATTAGTTTGTAGCCCGAAGAAGTTTGAACTTAATCAGAGTTTCCCCGTAGAATTTGGCTTCCCATGCTCCCCTGTTGCTGACGTGCCATAACCAACACTATCATCCAAACCGATGGATGAGTGTATATAGGCGATACGGCTGATGTTTCATAATTGGCAACTTCGTAAACGCTGGATGAAAAGGAGCAGAGTTTCTTCCCGCATCTGATACCCAAGAGAATCTCCCAGGCTCTGTTAATAGAGAGTTCATAAGAAGCTTAACAAATGCACATATTACGCCACAGATTCCTCGTAACGAATTCTGCTTTACGAAACACGCAGTGGTTAATTTAATAACCAATTTTCCTCGCAGACATGAAACACGAAACAAGAAAAACTGAAACGTGGGAAGCTAATGGACATCTGTACAAAGACACCAGTCGATATATCGAACTGAGCAGTTCATAAGAAGTGAAAGGTGGAAGGAGAAAAAATTTTCCCTTGACCTTTGCTAGGGTATCCCTGTCCCTCTGTCATGTTTTCCCTTTCCTGTTTCGAGCGTGAGATAAATAATTACTCTCTGCCCAATTACTTAGCGTACCATTTCAAGAAGCTTGAACAGAAATTCGAGAAAGATCTCTCTGAAAAGAAACATCTGAAGGGACCATTTTTGAAGGACGAATGTTAAATGCTTTTAGATTTATACAGTTCCATTGCTGACTATAAACGAAACATGACAGAGGATCTAAATCGAATGCATTGCTATTAAGGAATAGCGACTAACGCACAGTCGTTAGCTCGTAAATCCATAGCCGCGGCTCGTTAGGCAATTATTCTTGAGCGAGTTACATTTACTTCACGTAAATACCGTTGTAGTTCCCATGAATAATGCAAACTATCTCGAGGTGTGGTGAGGAACAAGAAGACACCCGGCGCAAAGAAGAACGATGGGAAGATCGTATCAGCGTTGTTTATCCATCGCGACGGGGGAGCTTTCTTACGAATCTATCCATGCGAGTAGAGAAGTCTATTATTTGCAAAACATCTCGACGGTTCCACCCGCTGAACAATCGAAGCATCTGGGAGCGCGTCCGATGCAGCTGAATGGAACCACATCGAATCGATCGTCCGCAAACCTTATCCTTATTCTGTTCCCTCGTGTAAAAATGGCGTCACGTTTGTTAAATAAACGCTAAAGCGTTCCTTGTTTATCAGGGATGTTTGCAGAACGCTTGTTACCCAAACGTAAACAGTTAAGAACATGATGGGTAACATCCGAGATGATATCAGGTAGTTTAAATCTGAATCGGCTTTCTTTAGAAAGAATTATTATATTCTGTTTGCTTCGTATCAGTTTCCGGGTGTTTTGTGTAGACAGTGTTTTATTTTTCGTAGATCTCAGTTTGTAGATAAGTTGTAAGGCGTTTTTGATGAAATTTATGGCATATATTATTGGATTTCGAAAATCGAAATTGGTTCTCCGTTACACGGGGGTTTTTAAACGCTCACTTTGTCGTTGCATGTTTAAAAAACACGTAAAACATTTTACTGCAGCCAGCAATTATAGCCACTTCAGTATTTTATATTTTATCTACGACGATACGTGTTGCTCGTCCTTCGCGGGAACTACTGCTCGTAACTGTCTTTGGAATTCCGCTTTCGGAGAAATGAATATGCTATGGTTCTCGAAACCACTTTCTGTGGCACTTGGCGAAAGAAATTTGCAAACGAATTGTCGACTACTTACAGAAAATCCTAAAGGTTGAAATTCAGAAAATCCCGAATCTGTGGATAATTGGATATTCTTATTAGACACTGCTTTCCAATGAGTATAAATAATTCATTTATTATCCAATTCATAGAGCTGTTACATTTAAAATTTTCCAAGTAAAATGTCCCCTGTTCAAAGACTTTCGCAGTTATTTAAACAATTGGTAATTTTCTCGCCACGATAATTCTGCTTTAAACTTCTTTATGTATTCTACCATTTGTGGAGAATTAAATGGAAACAAAAAACAGCTGGAGGGTTGATTTTATTCCTTCCGAGTGAGCGCAGGCGGCAAAGGAAACAGGGTAGTATTTATCAGATTACCTTTTCTATGTACCCGACGTTTAATGATTTTCCGACTTTTTCCCTGTTAGTAATTGGCTGCTCGGACAATGGCATGCACGTTCACGCTGCAGAAGGAACTGTCCTTCACCAATTTTGACCGTGAAAGGCTCGTGACCGACGCTGACGTTGATTAACGAGAACGTACTCGCAGAAATTAGTGTTTATTATTCAACGCGCTCCTGTCGCCGTGAATTTCGATGAATTTCCACGCATTGATAGGTGCGTGATTCGAATGGTTCAGAGACTCCGGAAGTCGGAAGTGTTAGAGTCTATGACTTATCGGTAGAGGATTCTTGAAAGGTTGTTGACTTCAAGATCGAGAAACATAATATTTAAGTAGTATTATAATGGATTTATCAAGCACGAGTAATTGTTAATTCTATCTTTTTTGTTATTAGATTGTAAATGAAGTTTTATACTACTTAGCTTCGTTTCTTCTAAAAAAAGTAGCTTTACTGAAAATTCTGTCAAAGTTAAAATTTCTTCTGAATTTTACCACGCGTGTATTGCAAGAGAAAAGTGTGAAATTATGCGAGTGTTTAAGGAAAACTTCAATAAAGTTTCTTAGAACAGGAGGTAAAAAGTATAATTTAAATTTTAACCCTCCTACCCGCTTTTTCCTTATGTCAGCTTTTCTTACCATAGTCCAAGAAAGTTTTCTAATTAATACACGTGCCCGATACATAAGTCGCTTATGTTAATTACACTCTTTCCTACGGCATTCCCGTAGCCATTATTATTCGGAAGAACCCTCTCGCTGGCTTGATGTCCTTCGTCCAGCATTTTCTGGTTTTTATCGTGTGTGGCCTACAGCAGAAATCAGCTCACGTAGTCCAGATACATCGAAGCGTTTCCTACATAGATTACATTAATTATAAACGCCGCCTTGACTGTTATTCATTGCCCAGATATATTATATCACCGCGTAAGATATATTACCGCTGATTCCAAGTTAACAGTTTCATACACTAACATTCCTCAAAAGAAACATCCAAAACCATGGAACAACCAAACAGTCACGCCCAATTACAATTCACTTTATATTAGGTAATAATTCGACGCCCACTTAAAATTTCCATGTAACACGGAAGTAAAACGTGAGACTATTATGCAAGTCGGATAATGACAAAAAATAGAGACAAATGTGGAACCTCTTAAATAAATTTGCTTAATTGCACAGGGATTCCACTGGTGCAATTTAAGAGCCTATCAATGATTATCATTACGTAAAAGATTACCACTAATTTATCACGGGGGGCTGTCATCCATCGCCAATTCGAAGTCGATAGCATCTGTATGTAATGTAATCTTAGTATAGCGCAACGATTTAAGACGAATGATGCACTCGAATCAATGCTTAAACGAGAATTTATTCGCTACGGCGCTCCATGGCACTGTCATTCCCGTTCTGAAATTCAAGCTTCTTGGAAAGTGGCTGGAGTTAAGAGCATGTTAAACAGCGTGCAACAACTTGTGGTAAATTATACATAGCCAAAGCACGTCGTCGGTGTCATTAACAAAACCTAGATTAAGGCTTGTCAAGAAGCGTAATCCCACATTAATTACCTGGTTTTACACTACAATGGAATCAAGTTACGTAATACCGGCACACGGAGGAATTAGAACCACGCACGTGGTTGAATAATTGATGTTTTGTCGTTACGAAAGTGTGCCAGCCCGTTTCGCGAAGAATTCTGAATTGGAATTGACAAGAAAAATCTCGATCGCCGTTTGGACGCCTGTCAATAAGAACGGCGCGCTGGTTATGAATTATCTGTCGTCGAATTTCACAATCCGCCGTGAGTAGGAATTCAATTCGGTATTTATTCTCTAATCGAAACGATGCTCGCAGCGACAGAGCATTTTTACAGACGCCGCCTCGATAGCGATTGATGTGCTGCTACTTACAATTCCAATCTTACGTAAGGTAAATTGCTCTTATTAACGTTTCTCAAATCGCTTACGTAAAGCTAATCATTTTTATAAACCTGTACCTCCGCGCACACGATACAAGGCTGGTGCATGTAGAAGTCCCGTCGGCGTGTCTTCTGGTACGGCAGAAATGACGCGGTAATTAGTGCTGCACACATTTTTATCGAATAGTACATCGCGATTTTGCCGCGGAAACGCGAGAAAATTGCTGTGATGAAAGCAACGCCGATTCATTGACTGATTTACTGCCGCGTTGACGTTGCGTTACTGCATGCTACATAAAACAGCACTAACGCCTGATCTATATACGAGAAATTTAACGTAAAAGAATTAAAGGTGGCGAGACGATCTCGGTTTAAATATTATGCCATCTGGGTAATTATGAGTAATTAACTTGCAGTATCCCCACTAATTTTTATCTACACCAATCATTGCTTTTAAATATCCTTCAAAGTGAGTACTATTGGGAAATCAAATGGAAGAACATCCAGACGACTAGGTACCTTCTAAAAATAAGGCATCGAGTAATCCAACCGCAGAAGAACCTTTTACCATTTCATAATCAAATAGAAAAATCTCAACCATCGAGAAATCTGTTCGAAACAAATCAAGGGTAGTGAAATAAGAAAGGAAATCTCCGTAACAACGTAAATTAAATTTACCTCAATCAGGGAAATCCTCGAATCGACCTCGTCCCATAATATTCGCAGATTGAAATACAGTATTACCATCGATTTATGCGAATAAACCGCGCGTGTCGAATCTGTTATAAAGTGCATACAATTTTCGCTTACGAATTCGACGAAGAGATATCTTTTTTGTGATTCACATATCGAGTCCTGTAGCCGAGAGTTTATCGCGCGCTAAAGAGCTTTCGCGATAAAACCTTCGCGCAAGTGCTTACATTTTCCTGCTCGCGGGAGCGAAATGTTCGCGTGCGAAATCGCCGTTAAAAAGTTGGCCAAGTTCTAATGTTCACGCTCGGTCCATATATCCGAGCTTTCATTATACCAGCTTCGCGGGAAATCTGATAAAGCCTGTAGTACGGCACTCGAATTTTACGTCGTGTTTGGGGGTGGTACTTGCCTGCTCAACTTCCCTCGTAGATATTAGCAATATATTCTGCGGAGATCAACGATATTAATAGGGAAGGAGACTCGACGATCTCAGTAAAAACTTTGTTATTACCCCCTCCCTTTTTAATTTTGATCGATTGTTCGGACGGTTTAATCAGTGACTACACCTCCAGCGTTGGGTAACAGGAAGGGCCACGATTATTCACTATAATCACGCGCGACAGCAATGAAAGCGACTCTTAATTGTCAGTTCTACCTAACATGCGGCTAATTTACTTTATTTAAGTGCGTGTAATTTGGAGCTCGCTTCCCGCGAGTTAATCAATCGAACCATTTCGTTTAGCAATTTAGAGTTCCCTTCCATTCGGTCATTGTACTCGCATCTTTATGTTAACTTTTAGAAGTTTGAGCTCTGATGCTTGTAGGTTTGTTATTTTTAACTTTAATAAATTTATTATGGAAGATTGCGGCGGAAATCCTCTGGTTCGTCATTCGTAAGCCGCACGCGTGGCTGATTCAACGAATAGTCAGGCTTCAATTCAATTCCCTTAGAGATTGAAATAGAAGTGATTTTTGCAGAATATCGAAGAACAGTCTTGTACTTCCTGCTACGATAAAAACAGACGTTTCGAGTTCAGCGAATATCTTCCGGTTCGATTCTTCGGAGGCGTTACATTTATCACAGGCGAGCAGGGAGTATCGAAGTTTTTCAAAATGAGATTCAATTTCGCGGGAGAAGAAGAATCGTTACGGCCATGGACGTAATGTTATGCTTCGAATATCTTCGAAGGATTTCAAGTTGTGCTTACATTTTGCGCTGAAATTTGTGGTGAAATTTGTGATGAGTATTACGAAAGCTGGAACACAATTTTCGGATGTAGGGAAGTGCAATAACTATTTTGATATCGTCACTAGATATTAAAATAGGGAAATTAAACTTCTTACATTATTAATTAGAGATAGAGAGGACAGTAACATGTTGAAGAAGAGACCTAGAGTTTGTAAAAATGTATCGTTTCAGATGCCATTCTAGTAACACCGCACCGAAGTAAGCAGCAAACATGGTTACAAACATGTAGCTTGATATATCGATTCGAAGTAAATGTCAGTTACAAACTATTGCAAAATGTTTCGCGCCACCTGTGACCCGCAATTAATGTTTAACCTTACAAGAGCACCACTGCAAAATCATTTATCACTATGATTTAGTGTCTCAAAGTAACACGACTGCTATTACAACGGAGACCTACGTTAGTTTAATAAATTCTCCTGCACCTATTACCACTTTGTCACTCTGTTTATTACTCGGTCCTACGATTATTATTTCTTTACACGAGACCGGTGAAATCATACTTTTAATAAAAATAGAAAACCACAGCCAACTATGCCTGGACACAAGTATTCTTTCTTTTTGGAAAATATTCTAATGCAAATCTAAGTGTTCATCATATTTTTTTAGGGTTTTTTTTCGCTTAAAGAAAGGTGTTGCGCGTAGGACAGTTGACGTTGCCTCAGTTTCAATATATACTACTTAGATGCATGATACAGAGTGGCATACGATGAATAACGATTACCTGGGCCAGGAAACACTTGAGCCAGAGAATCACAGGCTGTAATCGAGGCTCCTTTCCGAAATGGGAAGATATTCACCGAAGGGACGTGACACACTCGACAAGGAGTTCCAGCTTTCCGTTCTGAGCGTTGCAGTCGCCTTGGAGCATCTTCCTAGAAGTGACGTCTTCGTTAAAATCGAAATTCAGGGCGGCTCGAATTAGTCCGAAGGACTGAATATTTAGTCACGTTCAATGCTCGTGTCAGACCTCGTGAAATTATAACTCACACTTGTCACGTCGGCTAGAGAATTCCCGCTATCAAATAAGCATGCGAAGCTGATCGTTTAAAATTTGATAAATCTCAACGTGTAACAATGTGCAATCATATTACACGACATTGAATTATAAGTAACGAAGGTTTAGTGCATAGCTTTTTACGCATAGCTATTACGAAGCTGCATTATGATTAAAATATATTGAACATTATTTTTCATTCATATTTCAAGAATTTTGGGGAATTATTTGGTAAATATTGTACATTGGTACGAGCTGTATTTTGCTGAAAAAAGAGATTAAAAAGATTGCCCTGTGACATGGAAGATATTCAATAATGTCGATGCAGGAACTGGTTACCGTGGCTCTTCACGAGCTGTCGAACATTTAACCAGTTTATGAATTGAATTGAACACGCTTGCGAGTGACAAGTTCTGTTAGAACGGACACCTTAACAAAGCGTATATAATGTTCGCTAAATCCAAGTTGAATTACGTTGAAACCTTTTCTGCAACTAAAAACGAAAACTGGAAATTAAAATGCACATTTACCTTAAAATTAAATTTCATGAATGAAAAGTATAGACATACATGTTGCTAAATGTGTCTTTAACTTTCTTTGAACATACTCATTAACAAAGTACACAATATATCGTTACAGGAAAAACACTGATGGCCTTCAAAACGCGGAAACAATCCAATGAGAAAAGATCTTAGGGACTCTACGACTTTCTTTTAGATGCCGAAAGATCTAAGATTTTTAAATCCCCAAAGATCTTCTAGAATTCCTAAGTAGTTCCTTAACATCTTCTAAAATTCCTAGAACCACTTGAAACCAACCAGCCATCAATTCAAACGCAAAGGAGATGTCCACCTACACACTTCCAGACCCCCCAAATCGCGTACACGTTTGCAACGAATAATTTCTCTCGTTCTCAAAAATTGCCCCCATTCGCAAATATTTTTCCAACACGTGATCTACGCACACAAGCTCCCCGCCAGCAGGCGTCCTCGAAACCAAACCAAACTCCCCGATCCAATTCCCTCCGCTAAAACGGAAGCGATTTCCATCGAACGGACGTTACACGTACCGCGACATCCAGTCACTTTCCCGACACAGTGGCTCAGAATGGTCCCAGGGAACGCGGTCATGGAAATGAGACTCTCTCGTCAATCAAGGTGAATGGCTGGCGAACGGAAACCAGCGTCGAAGGCGGATACGACAAGGCGTAGTAACTAACAGACGTCTCGATTGCAAGTGGCATCGGTCGCTTCCCAAATCACGGCCCGCGGATGCGTGTGACACAGCCACCGGGTCGCAGAAGCATGGATGAACTCCGCGGCAAGTCTAACTGCACGGCTTCAGCGGTTGGATTTTCGTGGATGCATTAAAGGGTGCATAGTTTCGTACGGCGTTTCCAACAGTATCATGTTCTGTATCGCCGCTATTAGTCGCTGACAATCGTGTCCTATTCTACGGTTCAGCGTTCCACACCACGCTGTTTAAGTGGCGGAACTGATGGCGCTACTAACGATATCGATTAGGTATTTCTTATCCATCCGCTGCTACTTTGGAACTGCTGCATTCCAGCTGTTCCCTTTAAGGACTTTCCCTTTGGTGTGTGGGCTGGGTGATAGTAGGATTGATTGTGTTCTTACGAGGAGAGTATTTTAGGTGTCCGCCTCCGATCATTTTGTTTTTTGGATATGTTATAGAGGGCCGGAATATAAGAAATACGTGTTTTTTTATTTTTCCCCGTTTTCATATTTGGGGGGTGAAAACTGCGTTCAAAGTTAGGGTTGAAAAATCATTTTTGTGGAATATCTCGAGAACTATTAGAGATAGGGGAATAGTGTTAATGGACAAATTTTGTGTCTTTGAATGCGAAATATGACTGACTCACCAGATTTTCAAAAAGTCCATTTGTTTAAATAATACATAATAACTTTGAACGCAGTTTTCACTCTCCAAATATGAAAACGGGGAAAAATAAAAAAACACGTATTTCTTATTTTTCGGTCCTCTATAACATATTCAAAAATCAACTCTCCTTGTTAGTGCAACAATCGGTCATGTGCCATCGTGCAAGTAGGGATTGTGTTTAGATGGAGCATGTGACAGAAGCTTCTAATCGCATTGTATGTTAATCGGAATATTTTGTATATAAGTTTTTTATAGCTCGGGAGGGATCCATTTGATCTTGGAACATCTTCTGTATCATGTCAGCTATAATTATCACAGATATTCAGTGATGATGTTTAACACGCGTATCTAGAGGAAATTCTTAAGACTCGGAAGATAGTTTCGCTGCGAAGAGCGTAAGTTCCCTGCAGGCAGCGAAGGAAACAGGCGGGAAATTCTCTGAAGTAATGTATTAAAAGTCTTTATAGGTCTTTAACGTTATGAACAAATTCATGTGCTTGGAAAATATTCTTAATTCGCACTGTTGCAATATCAATTGATGCTGTTAAAGAAAGAAAGCTCAGGATGTGTGTTTCGTTTGATAAATGTTTAATTTAGAATCTAAAATATATTTACTTGTATAAAACAATCCAACACTCCATATTTTTCTGTACTTCTTTACTCGTAACATGTGACTAGAAAGTGATTAGAAATTAGATTATTCTCTTCAATTTACAAGAATTTTGCGGAACATCGTGTTCCCATGAATTCAGATATTGTTATTGTAAATATAACGCCTGTTCGCACCTCAAGGTGAAACTGTGTCACGTGCTTCAGGTACTCCATTTAATCTCGACGCGAGCGTGTAATGTTTGCGGATGATGTAAATTAGACAACGTGATATAGCTGCAGTGCAGCTGCTTTAGTAGTACACTGGCATTAAGTACAATGTCACGTAAAACTAGAACATCTCACATTTTCACGGTCACATGACCATCGGATTCCTCTTACACTGCATTCATTCTGCGCACAGATCCCTGTAACTTTTACAATTAGCGACAACGAAACTGCTCTCACTGTTAACAATTCCTTCAGAGGTCTCAGTCGAATCGTCTCGACACGAATAAATCGATTAGCGACGAAATTTACTAAACAGCCATCTCCAGCCGTCGAGTAAATAAAAGTGTAACAAAGAATCGAATTATGAAGCGTTCAAAACTGTTCGGATGAAAGGCGGACTTCAATCGCCGAGGAAATTACATTCAAAGGGAATTACGTTACAGAGGATTACTTTCCTTTAAATCAAATCCCTGGTCTCTACATTCGGAGCATGACTCTAGAAGCGGTCGAAAATCTCGCTGACAATTTTGCCGGCGATTCGTGCCGCGAATGCCCAGGCAACTCGAAAAACACGAGTTCAAAAACCGCTTAAATCCCACAATGCGTTTCAAACACCGCGAAAACTACCCCCGTTGCTGTTTGAACTTTTAAACGGTTCGTAAACGAAATTATTCCCCGGCCCCGAGACGTAATACAGAATAGGAGGTGGGGGATTCATTAATTTCACAGAGTTCTACCGTCCACGTCGCGAATAACTGAATTTCATACCACGTCACGACAGATTTCACTGGGATAATATTACACAGAAATCCGCTATTCCATTGCTTTTCCCGTCTGATGCTCCATCTCACGTTCGAGCACGTCGAATAATTAAACGTTTTTCCCGTCCACTGTATCGTTTACCGTATCGGAAGACGAGGCACACGCGCTTGCTTCTTTCACAGTGCCTGTTGCATCGTATTCGTTTCACAGTAGCATGGCGTAACGTAAAAGTTAAGTTTAATAGTCCTCTAAGCTCTTTACGTCACTCTAACATGAGGCAAACTGACGGCTCGCATCTTTGAGGGATATTGCATTGCACTCTGGAAAGTAACTCGTATTTTCAACCTGCGAACTTTCAGCACACGGCGCAGGGATCACGTGGAGAATGCCTGCCTGGCATGGAACGTAGCGTAGCAACGAGATCCCTTTCGAAATTACTCGTGCATACAACTCAGTGCTTATTTGTACGAAATAAAGACCTGAGAATAAATTGATTTCCTATTCTTAAGGGATCATTTCGCTTAGGCGGGTTGAAAAAATCGATTTTTTTCGTAAACATTTTTCGAAAGTACATATCCTGAAGAATGTGCTGTTAAATTTTTATGGAAAAAATTCGATTATTTTAGCTTCTACAGAGCCATTTTTTAGGGGGCGCATAGGCTCGGCCTCTATAGATAAAAACTTTGAACGCGTTTTTCACCGAACGTCATTTTTTCATATCGTGAAGATAAAATGTCAAAATTTATCGAACCCTTTGCTTTATAAATTTTACTGCTTATTTTGCACACGTATGACTCTCGCAGGGATCACAACCAAGTATTTTCATTGAGTCTAACCTACTTTTAAAATCGAAAATAGCAAAAGAAAAAAGCCAAAGAACAGTTTACTTGCATTTTGCCCGCCATTTTCCTAATTTTGAAGAAGAATCATTAATTACAGTCCGAGCGATAGCGACAGTCATACTGATCAAGAATCTGTTTGGATTTTGGGGTTCAGATAAGTCCAACAGCTGAAATCGTCTTCAGGAGCGGGGCATGAATTTTTAAACACGTCATCAAGATCGCTTTCAAAAGCATTTTAAAAACAATAATTTTATTACTTTTATATTTTTTATTTGCTGTAGAAACAAAGAGAAGGTATACTAAGAGGCGACACTCCAAGGCGGTATCTTTGAAGTTCTTCCGTTGGCTTGTCCCTTTAAATTGGTTGTATAGCCAGCTGTATATCTTCGTCTTACTATCGCCTCTTGTTAATCCCGTTTTTCTCCAACTACCGAATGGACATTTAAATTGGTTGTGGATTTCGTCTCTCTCTAAAACTGGTTTCTTTGTCAGAGTGTCGCCTCTTGGTGTACCTTCTCTTTGGTAGAAATATAGCTTAATAAATAAAAAAAAGTGTTAGTATAATTATTTTATTCCATTAGTATAATTATTTTGTCGCAATAAATTCCTGAAAATCGCTGAATTTATCGGCGCGCTAACCGGAATGACCCCTCAAATAAATGGACCACCAAATTCTTCTTCCCTAAATACTTATGTTAGTTATGTAATTATAAAGCGATCAAAAATGTTTCAAATTGAAAGCAAAAAAGTAGAGAAACGTTCAAGACCAATGAAAATCGACGTTGGCGATTAAACATATAAATTATTAAATTAATCCTAGTCTAATTCAACGCTGGACGTGTTAATGCTCCATTTCTAAATCCCTTCGAAAATGGCACTTTCGACATCACATTATTGTGCGCAGAAAAATTACCCAACGCGATTCCTGACATTCTTCGTTGAAAGAACATTCGACGCGCATACATTTTGTTCCCATTAACGCTGGAAAAGGGAAACTAAAAACTGCCGACAGCCGAGCAATGCCAGAGTTACGATGGAAGCAACACGATCGAGACGTCTGTTTGCGACAGGGTGCGCTCGGGCGAGCTTGGACAAATGGAAATTAAGATTTCCTGGCGGGATTATGAAACCGGTGGACAGATGCAAGTGACTGCACTTGCCGATGAAGGAGACGCGTCAATTTACGATTTTTACCTTCCCCGCCCGTGCCCGTAACGCGCGAGCGGCCAATTACAATTCGACGTGATTAAAGCCCGGGGATGATTCATGGGGAACTTGGCAGTCTGCGAAGAATCTCCACGGTTTAATAAAACTACAGAGATCTCGTAAAAAGTGTTTCCATTCGGGGCGATTGCTCATAAAGATCTTCGGTACGTCCCGAGCGAACGTTCGATCGAAACGTTTCACTCGCCTCCAACGATTTCCCGTTTCAATCGCGTGCTCCTTCGCGCCCCCTTTCGCCGAATCACTTGAAAAGAATAAATTTTCATGAGGCGTGCGTCGCGCGAGTAGGTTCCGCTTAAAAACCGACGGCCCAAAGTCACCGGAACGGGCGTTCGGAGAACTGTGACAACGCATAGATTTATGAAACCGGCGGACACAGGGTTTCCCGTTTTTTTTTTGCCGACGTGTACGTGTACGTCATCGTTATCGATGAAATATCACTCCTTTTTACCGGTGAAGCGTGTTTTTAGGTTACACGGTTACAGCTAAATTGTCGTTGCTTCGGTGACACGATAAATTCGCCGGCTCACTGTTATTATAACGTTATCGTAAGTATCTACGCACTTTCCCGTTATCTACAATTGCTCGTGCACGCGTTCGTCTGCATGAAAAAAAGGACGAGCCACTGCAATGCTGATTACGATGCTTTTACGCTTCGCGTGAAATATGCTTCATGTAAAGATTAGAAAATGCAAAATAGGGTGACTACATAATACTCCTTCAACGCTAAATAAGTATTAAATCAATGGGGTGCATTTTTAGCTGGCAAATTCTTCAATTTCCAACCACTGAAGTGCCACAGAAATCGATGACACCATGTAAGGCAAGAAGCCCGTGTAGGCGGCTTATTTTTGTATCAATTTTTAGGATTTTTTGCAAAGATATCAATGCATTAATCCTTTCGGAACTTCAAGGGTACTTTATTTAACATTATAACAAGTAAAATAAATTTTTATAACAGTAAAATTATAATAAATACAAAAGAAATAGAGCAGTATCTGAAATAGTTTCTTTCGAGATGCTAAACGCCGCTGGTTGTAGCGTCGTAAATTCTTTTTTTTCAATTTATATGAAAATTGTAAGAATATGAATCACAAATAGTGTAAAAAAAATGCACATTTTAAAAGTGGCAGAACGTCACACCATCAGGTGTGATTTTCGCCAAAAATTCGCGTTTTATTTGTTGAAACCCAGTGGTTAAAATTAATAATTTGGTTAAACCTTGTGGTTCATATTCTGAGGAATATTATAAACTAAAAGTGTGTAAAATTTTAAGTTGATTGGTCAAATAGTTTTTGAGTTATGCCCGGCGCCAATTTTAAAAACGTGGTTTCGAGAAAAACGCGTTGAAAATGCGTTTTAGAAACGATTTATGGAAAAAATTTTGTTTTCATTTTCGTTCGTTTTAGACGGTTTTCTCCCCTTCAGGAAGTTCCTCTCGGGAGATCACTGATCAGTAAAAACTTCCATTACGATTAAAATAAAAAAATATTAATTTTATATATTCTTTTTTAAATACTACAGTAAATTTGTACACACCTTCATTCAGAAAACAGAATTCTCCCACCTCCTCTGGCAATTCGTATTTAAAATTTCCAAGTACACCTTTTACACTGCACCCATTCGAATAGCATCACAAGCCACGAATGAAATTTTATTTTTAAAGGAGAAGATACCCAAGGAAGCTCTGCAAAGCAGCTTTTTATGTACATATACAGTGCCGTAATCCAGCCACTGCTTTCTGCGTAAGGACTCCAGGATCAAGCCATCGTAAATTATTCTTTTATAGCGCCTATTGTGTACTGTCTACCCAGTCCGTAAACCTATAAGATCCTCTAAATAGTACATGAGCTTTACGAGCGCCTCGCAAGCTGCACCCTGGCCTGAGAAGTGGGAAGAAGTAGATAAAAAGTTCACGCAGAAAGTGTCTTTACTCCCACATTTCCTGCCCGGTTCTCCATATGAAATGGGGAAAGCAGTTCGAAGTGCAACGATGCATCGAGTCCAAGCGTATTGCCAAGAGCGCCAGCTTTTATCGCCCCGGGCCATTTTAATTCTCAAGTGGTTAGATCCTCTTCGGTATTCTTTATCTCAGTCTTTCCCGCGGAAGTAGCGTGCTTTCATTTCGCCCAATTTGACACGCAAGGAAGTGTCTTTTGCAAGTGCCTTTCTGACAATGGCATTTGCATTTTCTACGAGGTTGGGAGAGTAAGGGTTTATTTTAATATTAGAAAAGTGGAAGATGTATGACTGGATTTTTGTATAAAGTAGGTTGGTTGCACGGTTTGAAAATTTCAGATTATTCGCTAGGAGATAACACTTTAAATCACTTTCTTATCTTTGCTCCCGGACTACTGAATATGCCACACTGGGTTGCTCCTTGTACGGTATTTCTTGTGAGATCAGAAATAAGAAAGATATTCAAGGCACAAGTGTGTAATAACTCCCCCTGGACATTGCCATAAACTCTTAAAAAGATAGGAGCTTGTGCATCCAGCCGTGTAAAAAAGTATTTCACTTCTACGGTTTAATGCTCCTCCAACTTTGATGAAACCAGTTGCCGCATTTGCTTCGGGAGACGTAATAGACCCCAGATACTTTGTGTTTCCCTAATTCATTTATAAAATTCTGATTTGATTTTGTAGATATTTGGTAAATAAATTCAATCTGAATCTAATTAATTATTTTCAACCGCGACAGTTCTAATGGACCCCATTTCGTCACTTGTTCATTCCCACTATTTACGGCCCACAGGCACCGTGGATTTGCAGCTTCCTGTAGGTTTGTTTATCCGTAATGAACTAGAAACAATAGGACAAGCCGATACATTAGAACTAGGCGGCTTGCCAATTCCAGAAGCGGTGCCGTTTCGACGTCCAACACGACGGCGCCATTGTTCGACAGCCATATTTTTACCAGCAATTTTCACTGTTCCTGAATTTCTGGCTCCTTATTCCGTTTTGATATATGAACATGAATCGCCGTTGTGCTCTTTCATTTGCCGTTTCCGTTTTTCCCTAACGAACCACGCTGATCCAGGAGTCGTTTAATTTTTTAAATTACACTAGCTCCATAGCGTGGAATGGAAGCTCGTTGTGTTCGCGGAGACACGAGATTTTCGGTGTACAATGCACGTGTACAAAAAAGTATTACTACTTTTTATACAAAAATTACAGATACATGAAAATGCTTTTTTAAAACAAGATGTTAGAATTTTCTCTAAATTTATCCTGGAATTTTTTTTATAAGATGTGGCTTAACAGTTTCCAGAAATACCACAGGTATTTTCGCAACACTCATTTCCAGTGTACTATTACGTTGGAAATATAAATATATTGTTGAGAGATTTTGTGTAAATACTCATTTCACTGTACGTGTGGGTCAAATAGATACTACATATTGAAAATCAATTTATACCCTTCTATCTGCTGCATTCGTTGAATTGCAGGGCAACGAAGACAAATACAAGACCACGAGTTCATTCCTGCATAAGAAGAAGAATCATCTCCAATAAAATCTTGTCTTGCAAACTTTGTACAAGCCGACAGCGTGCACATGCTGCAGGAAAGCATCCCTCTAGTGATACACTAGGGGCAAAGTACCTATCACCATTCGTTCAAAACGCAACTGGCTACGAAAGAAATATTTCTTACAGCAGCACATGGCTATTTCTCCCTCCGAATCATTGAATATTTTATCCCCGAGAAGAAGGACGTTGAGAAGGAACACTTATCACCTTCAAATGAAAAATCGTTCCCCGTTGATCTTGAAAAATGTTTCACGTTGCTCCGCCTCGTTTACGTTTCAAATGCTCGCTGCAAGAACAATGCAGCGCGTGATTGCAACTCGACGCGTGTACGTTGTAAATTTTTACCGTGTATCGTAAAACCCGAGGAACCCGATGCCGTTGTTCTGCGTAACTTTCATATCTCTATTCGAAGAAAAATGCCACTGTACCGGGACTGGGCGTTACTTCGCGTAACAAACTATATTATTGCACTATGAAACGGAAGCGGAAAAAGAACAATAACAGAGTTGCAGGGAGCACGACGGCTGCATACATGCTCCCGTGGAAAATTAGAAAGGACCGTCCTAGTTGTAACGAGCAAAAATTCCTGAAAGCACACTCATGGTTTCCCTTTCGTTACACTGCGCTACCCTCTCGCTCTGACCAAGATCTCGAGTGCTCCGCTTAGCTTGTTCGCGTTGATGCTTCCATTTATATCGAACAATAAAAGGGCCACACTTCCCTTCGGTGGCCTTTGTAATGCCCCACTGCAGACATTGGATATTCACAGAGTTTTTTCGCAAATTTGGCACCGCTAACAAGATTTCCCTCTGTTTTATTCGCGTTGATCACGCGTTTCTCCTAAAATGTCAACAACTTTCCATCGTGTTTAATTTTGGGTAGAATACTACGTAGAATAATTAAAAAATTATGAGTTTGCATTATTAAACAAAAAAAATGGCATTACCATGCATCATATCCGGTATATAGAAGAAAGATGTACTAATTACTTAAATAGGTATATATATACCTACACAATAGAATAAAAATTAGAATGATCATAGTAGAATATTAAGAATTTCGAATAGAACTTAATTAAAGTTTTCTGTGTCTCCTTTAACCGTAAGCTGCACTCTAACGTGAGAATGCTATAATAGCATGGAATATGGTAATGTAAGTTGCATTACTTGCATTTGTCCTTAATGCTCGATGTTTGTCAGAGTGGGTTCTTCGTCTTAATTAAAAGTTTCAGTTCTCGCTGGAGTCTGAAGAACGAATTAAACAGCAAGTTATAATAGTATCGTAAATTCTGTGAATGATATTCACACCCCCCTGCTTTCAAGCCCTTCGAAATAATATTGAAGGGAAAAGGTGAAACTGAACAGACCGTGGTAATTTGGTTAAAAACAAGTTTCTCCTACTGGCTCCGTTAATTAGTAAGTTAAATTAAGAAAATAAAAGTGTACGAAATTTACAGTAAATAATAATGATGAAACATCCCTTCTTTTCATACTGCCGTTTGAATTTTGTGTAATCTCGTTGCAGTTATTGAAGAGAATCGCTTAACTAAATGGAATGATGTAAACTACCGATACCACGGTGCTTCTGGCTTCGCTACATGATTGATTAGTTGCGTGTGACCACAATATGACATTATTTCGGAATTTCAGACGTTGTTTCCTCCGTTCGTGGAACTAAACTGTTTGGCATTGTTAAGGCCGGCACGCGTACAACGTTACACCAAAACGGGCGATAAATCCTCACTTGAATAAAGGAACCTGGGTCCATTCAGCGCCTGCAATTAGAAGACCATTTATTAAAGATAGTAGATAGCACGCGTCGAAATATTCATCTTGCATGTACAAGTTGAATAGAAAATAAACGGGATAATGGGAACTCTTATGAAGGCTAGCTTAGAGTAGGTATTTAAATATGAACAACATTTTGTAATAAAACATCTACACCTGTCTACTAGCTTTTAATATACATTGATTACTTCAGTTATATTGATTATTAGGCTGGGGAACTAACAAAGAAAACTTCATCTTTATAATACACTTTAAAAGACTTTTTCTGACTGTCGTTCTATATTTAATAAGATAATGGAACCTATTCAGAACACACATTATACATCTAGAAATTTGAATTCAAGTCGCACATTATCACTTTCCACTTTTAATAAACCGAAAGACCCATCGAGACCTAAAATTTTATAAATTCCTATAATGTTCTAGGCGATTCGAATTTTGTGTTATATATTCGAAGTGATTAAAACCATCTTAACGTTCATCACTATCGCGATGATCCCGCCAAACTCTAATTAAGCCAAGAAGCCAATTACACACAACCATGAATATCAAGTTACTTTCAATCGTCTGTTTTAAATGACAGGCAACCAAGTAAAACGAAGAGCATTTATAATAGAATTCAAGTAAGAGAGCTTGAATGAGTTCATGTTTAATTATTACAGTCGAAAACTATATTAAGAAATTCCGTTTGTTAATCGCCCGCACGGGCGCCGTGCAATATTCCATTTCGTAATTGTTACACCACTTCGCTCAGTTACCCCTTCATTACCGTACACAATTTTCTCGTCTCTGCTGCTTTCCGTAAGCATCGATCGCATACAGCCAAATACATTACGTCCACCTTGAAAACAACAACGAAACTCCTTTGCCCGCGCAAATGGCCGAAAACTTAGTGATTCAATTTTATAATGTTCGAGTAATTGGATATTGGATCACGTTTTCCATTTCTCAAACCCTGCGGCCGTTGATGGATACGCATTCACCTCAATTTCCTTCTCTTTTTGACGATCTATGTACCATTGAAGTGTAGAAATATTTCGAACGTATGGAACCTCTTCAATTTACAATCAATTTGACAGCACTCTTCATCGAGATTAAACTGGTACATAGATTTTCCACAGGCTTGATCGCCTCTCTTTCGTAGTGCATTCTTCAACTGAACGGGTCTACCTTAATGGTTCCAATCGTATGACGAAATACATGGGCAGACAGAGCTGCAATCAAAATCGTTCGCATCGTTGCTTCATGTTCGATGAAATTTACGCGGGCGAATAAATGCTCTCAGTTAACTACGCTGAGTATCGGGGTGATTTCATTCCACGAAGGGCTGCAGAGAATCCTGTTGCAATTTAAATCTGTTTTCGTATAAATATGTGAGAAAATGAATTAAACTCTCGAATCAAAATTCTCTTTAAGTTTGTAGTTTATGTATGGTAGAAAAGCACTTTGAATATCATTTGATTTTGTAACTTCCACCAAATGTTGGTGTTATTAATTCATGGTATTTACAGTTTCAAGAAGTACACAAGCTTTATCGAAGCAATTAGGTATTCTTTCGTAGGAGTTAAGGAACTGCGTTATTTCTCTTCAGCAACAAAGAAGGGAATCGCGTGGAAAGGTGAGAACGCATTTAGAAGGATTTAAGAGTCTAGCTGTAGCTTTTTCGCGGCTCAGTTTAATCCTGGAACCTTGTTCCACGTCTTAGAAGCTGAAGCCGTGACAGATATACGCGCAAGCTTTAAGTCCCTATCGATTGTCTTAAATTTTCGACTTTCTCTCTTTCGCCACCAACATCTTGGTGAATACTCTTGGCAAATATAAAACGCTTTTAAGAAAATAAACTTCGTGGTACGGAGACATTCAAAATTTTCTGCATTACCACATCTTGGAGTGTGATTTTGTTGTTCGAATTCTTTCCTGTGTCCTGCAATTAGAAGTTTTTAACTGTAGAAAAAATGAAAGAAGTGCCAGGATAAACTTTTTTCATAATAAATTTTTTTACAAATGTAAATGTACAGTTTATTTAACGTTCTGTAAGTGTTTCTTAATAAGAATTGATAAGAATTTAAAAATGTATGCGCGATGGAATAACATTAACGATATAATAGCTTGTAGTGTGAATTTGATGAGCTTCGCAAGTACTCTTTTGAATTTCAAATTGGTATACTTAGACGCCTAAAAAAGTCTACTTCAACAGAATTTTTACAAGTGCGAAACACGAAAATGTTTCTTCGAGCTGATGAAATATTAATCGAGTTTCCAGAAGCACCATTCGCTTTCCCCGTGTCTTTTGTAACGGGCAAGCAATACCTTCTAATTAACCGTCCAACTTTTCACGCGAAACTTGCGTTTCAGATAACGTTTCTGTGCTTGAAATACTGGTCGGAAGTTTCTTTGCATTTTTATTGAATGTGGGCAAGCATTGGGCGAAGCTCGTTTGGTTCACGAGGAAACTTTATGCTCGTAACATTTCCAACGAGTTCGACTTCTTAGCACCTAACTTTCCTCCTCTCTCTTGTTACATCGATGTAGTGTCATGCTTCATCTTTGCTCTCCTTGGAATCTTTTCTTCTTAGCCGAAAAGTGTATTAAAAAGCATGTTTACTGGTATCACCAATCAGGGGAAAATTATTAGTAAGAATTCATGTATTCATAAATCAATTAGCAAGGAGATTTTAAACGAGACACCTTTGAAATTCCAGTGACCTACAGTTCTGGATTAAAATATCAAAAATAAAATTCGTAATGGACTCATGTGTATGTGCCTACTGATAAATCGAACCCTAATGTTTCGCAGAATTGGCCCATTTACGAATGGCACACACAGTATTAGTGCGTAAGTGGAAGCACGTTTCCGTGAACAAATTTAAGCGCAAGTTTATTTCGAGGCTGCACCCTGCTGCCAGGAGGGGAACGTAATCGAACACCATAAATTCCACCCGTATTTGCCGCGAACAGTGATTTACAGCTGACCTAAATATACGCATGCCCTTTTAATCTACGTTCCTGGTTCTTTAAATGTGCCATTCTAGAAAATTTCCCCCAAAATGGGTATCTTAAAAAACGCCGTCCCGCGAGACTCTTGCACCGTGAAATTAGCTCCCCCTTAACAATTTTCTTCATGCAAAAGTGCATTACCTCGAACGACCGGCGTGCGATGTAAATGGACAATTAAAAATAAATATTGTGTACATTAAAGCTAACCATGGTAAAGAGTGAAAAGGAACAAAGCAAGAATTAAAGTAAACAGAGTGCTAGCTGGAAGAGTTAAAAGCCCCTAATTCCTTCGACAGTGTGCCTTCGTGTTCTGTATGCTGAAAAAATACCCAACCAACGCGATGAAATTCTGCTGCAGGACGTCTTGTTAAGATTCCTCGAGGATAATGTAAATTATATTGCCGTCGCCACCGCGACAACCGGTTTGCTACGTGGCTGAACTTTAGATTTAAGGGGTGCAACTTTCCTGCCTTTATCCCGTAATAACGTAATTTGGCGGTCATGACAGCAATAATAATAATAATTCCGCGGGCAGGTAGCCCCGTCCCCCTAGTCCAGACACTGAGACTCCAATTTTGTTCCGGGTTATTTTCAAAGCTATTTGGAACACGAATCACTTTCGGAGACGAGAAGTTAAGGGAATGTTCCCAGGAAATAATACAGCGGTCCTAGGACGCAGCACGGCCACACAGTCTGAAGACAATGTGGACCATTGAATAAGGAGACTTTAACAATTAAGTTACTTGCGAGATGGAAAGTGCTGCATTAAGAAAAGGGTGAATCAGAGATTTACAGATGCGAAAATAATATTTGTTCAGCTAAAATCAGAGAAATTAGATAATATGTATATAATTGGAAAAAATGCTCACGAATAGAAGATTAGGTATTCCACAATTATTACTTGAAATTCATACGAAGACATAAAAAGGGGCATGTGCACGTACGTTAATGCGTGTCTGTCTTGTATTTCCAATAGTACCTAACGATGGAACATCTCCATGGACAATAATGTCTATCGACGTAAAGAAAAATGATTAACGACACGAGCTTCAATTCACGGAAAAGACAGCACATGTCCTCTTATCACCCCCCCCCCCCCCCGCGGAAAGAAACAGACTATAAGACACCCCTGGCAGAAAATCAATCAAACATTCCGCTACAAATTGACAACAAAACGATTCTCCCCGTGCAATCAATCTACGCGTTTACCTTTCGCTCCTTCCTGGAGATGATACCGTAGGAAAATCCTACAAACGATCTCCTCCCGCCATTTTTCCAATAGCTTGTTTCGTGGCAGCCGGAGCACACCGAGAAGATCAGTTTCCGGGGAAAAAAACCAAGGAAACCGGCAACAGCTGCCGGCGGTAACGAGAAATCTACAGCTGAGTAAGCACGGGAGAATTAAGAAACACGAGATTGAACGACCATTAACAGGAAATGCGTTTCCCTCAGCAGAACGTTTGATCCTGCGGGTTCGCGGCAGCATTCCCAGTGCACGGGATCGATACGATTTTCGGGGATGCTCCCTACAGCGGAGGCTTTCACTTTCATCGCCGCTCCTTTGCTTGGCCCCTCAGTGCGCCGATGGGAATTGAAAGCTAATGAACGATAACAATGAACGGAAATGTAACGAGTCAGCGTGGCGTCAGTGGCGGGTAATCTCTAAGGAAAAGGTGAGAATGAGGAAGTTTGGAGTGCAGTAGCGAGTTGAAAGTTGAAATGGAAATTGATGCTTGATGAAAACTGTGAATATACATGAGGAAATCTCTATGTAAATATGTATACAGTGTCCTATAACATTACCCACGCTCCGGGCATCATTTTCAGCTGAGAAATTCATTTAAATTGTGGGTGTCATTCGTAATGGTGTGAATACATATTCTATTGTGTTTGTAATTTCTGCAGCACTTTCGACTGAGTTGCTTATACGCGCTATAAAGAGAGATGTAAATGTAGCACCAGCGTTTACGCAAGGGTACCTATGTGCAATTACTGTTATTTTCCTAGCTTTCTTAACATCTTAATGCAAAACGTAGAGGCTGTATACGGATTTAACGAAAGGAGGCTGTAGAAACGTTTGTAGGTATACGATGAATGCAGAAGATAATGGTCGCGGGGTAGACTATGCTGGCAAAATATTCTAATTACTTCACGCAGTGAAGTTTCCCACTGTTTATGAAGCACGAAGTTTATTTTACTTCGCAGTTTTATTGTTACCGTGTAACGCGCGGTTTTAACTCTCGGCATTTTTGCGAAAGCGGAAAGTGCATTCTTTTTTATGGTACCCACGAAACTGTTGAGAGTAAAACGCGTTTTATTAGCAAAAAAATTTTCAACCTCGAACTTGTTGGGGGGAATAAAATTTTACGCTCATCTCGCCTCTTCGAAATCGCCAGCTGTATAAAAGGAACTTGTGTTAAAACAACTTTACGAGGTGCGAAGATTTTCAATTATTTTGAAATATGTAAAATAATAGAACCGGTGGGAATGAAATATTCATCCGTGATAGTGATATATAATTTGCAAAGTATTTGAAGCTTCGAAAATTTTGATCAAACGTTGCCAGAACAAATCGAATTCAGCATTCCGTCGACGCTTCGTACTATCGAGGTACTTTGTTTTACGTTTCCCAAAAGTTCCTCGACGGATTGAAATTTACAGCCTGGTCAACGGTGTGCCTAAAACTTTCTGTCCCCATAAAGTCCGAGCTAAGCATTTTTACGGGATTCCCCGTGAAATTTATCGGACAGTTTCCGTGGCAACGGAAAACCATTCATCTGTCGAGGATTTGATAAAGTTTAGCGATCGATCTGTTTTCGCAAACCGTTGCCAAGATTGGCATTCGTTGCTCGTCGCTGTTTGCATTCTAAACAAGAAAACAAATGGCCCTACGCTTCATCGGTCTCCTTAAAATTTAATTTATCTTCGGCGCGCCCTTCTTTCGCGACATTTTTACCCAATAGTAGCTGAAGTATCGTGAACATGCTTAGTTGTTATAGTAAACATTCGAAGATTAAGAATAAACAGTCATTAGTTTCATAAATAGACTTCAAATTTTCCTCATCTCGCAACAATATTTTTATTTTGTAATATTATAACTATGAAATATATTTAATATTAATATATCTAATATCAAATATTTCTAATATCAGATATTTGTAATATCAAATAGTTCTAATATCAAATAGTTCTAATGTAAAATATTTTTTAATATCAAATAGTTCTAATATCAAATAGTTCTAATATCAAATATTTCTAATATCAAATATTTGTAATATCGAATATTTCTAATATCAAATAGCTGTAATATCGAATATTTCTAATATACAAATAGCTCTAATATCAAAGATTTCTAATATTTGATGCATCCTGCTTTGCTCTACGAATTATTATTAGTTACACCCATAGAAAATTCAAGTTTTCGTGTTCGATATAAAAAGTCGTATATTTTACCCAGAAGCACCTAGAAGCGTTTCCGTTTCTACCATAGAGAATCTTCTTGTGTGCCTAGATTTTGGTAATTAAACGGCGTACAAACGCAGTAATAAGCAGATGTGCATGATGGCAAATGAAGATCTGCTTAGAGCAGGAAAGTTCTGTTGACTTTGAACCCGGAAACTTCGTGGGGATGAAGGCTTGAGCTAACATTACAAAGTTGGCGATTTTGGACGTCCTGCCGGGGGCCGAGTCGTTGTCAGTGGTTATGAGAATCTAATGCACTCGGTTGAGTTTCAGATTTATGCGCATTAACCGTTACAGGAACATATTACATCATAGTTTCACTTCTCACGTCCGCCCGTATACCTACGCCCGTGACTAATTGTTTATAAAGCGACCTGTTTCTAGTGCAGCGACGAGATTAATAGAGAAACTGTTACCATAGTGATTTTATTTACTTTAGAGAGTTATTTGATTCCTTGGTAGCAAATTGGTTGATAAATTGTCCTACCCTTTTAATACTTGAACAGATAAAACATAAAAACCTTTTTAAACATTCATCACAAACACCTCGAGGAAGGAAATATGTTCATAACACTTATTTCAGGTATTTTGTGCATTACGAAGATATTACTTCCGCATTCATACGCGTGTAACTTGACAATTTGCTATGGAAATAATAAATACAAAACGCGCAAAGTGGAGCGAGAAAATTTATACGTGAAAGTATGCACAACTCTGTCACCGTTCCCTCGAAATGTGAGAAACGCGGGTGGAGCATTAATGCACATCGCAACGCTTTACTATGCGACAAATAAATTTTACGTTCTTAGTTTTCTGATCCCAGTTAAGTAATCGCGCTGAGGCAGAATCATTAGCTGTAAGTAGCAGCAGTAAATTGTATCGAGAATCCTCGCTATTACTTCAGAGTTTCGAAACACATTTATAAACAACGTTGCTGGGTACATTTCTATTGGGAAGTTACTTACACCGTCAAGCGGCCTGCACTCCCAGAGCAATTCCAACCTGATCAGAAAATAAATTATAGAGGAAGTAAATAGTGCTTGTATAATATCGGGGGAACTCGTAAGGAAATACATAACACACGACGCGTACATTGTATTCGAAGAAAGGAAAGATAAAGAAACTGGCACTTTAGAATTTTTTCAGTAAGCATTTGCTAATGGACGTAGTGATCGTGTTGATTGGCTAAAGAAACAATGTCTAAGTGAAAAGTTAGAAACCATTACGTTAAGGATGAAAAGTTTTTGATGCACTTGTGGATCGTAGCTTTTGTAAATCGGAATTTACTGACTCGATAACGATGACGAATACTGTGGTAGCTGGCAAGAAGTTTTATTGAAATACCATTCACTGCGATTCGTTAATACTTTAGTTTCTTAGACAAAGATTGAAATTTTCTACATCTTCGTCTCTTCTAAATTAATCTAAATTAATGAGTGAATTTGTCGAAGGAAGAAATCAGGAATTTGATTAAATTATTTGAGAATGAATTTTCATTCATTCTTTTCGTAAAGCATTACCCACAATATTTTCTCTGCGAGATAATGTACATAGGTATATCTCTCTGCGAAGCATGCATAATTCCTAAACTGCAATATCTATTTATAATTACGAGTATAAATGAACGGCGCTTTTTTACGTTTTATCTTCACTGTGAGATCAGCTCGGAGTCAAGAGGATGTAGAATATCTATTTATTAAGCAGGGAACATGATTTGGAAGGATCAAAGTAGATTCCCTGCACAAATCCAGCCTCCATAAGCAGCTTTAACGAATTTATGCAAATCTTGCTGAGGGCAGGCTACTGTTGATAATAAAATCGTCCATTAATTCATCCAGTATGCAGGGAAACTGACCCCTGCAAGTCCGACAATGCTAACATCCCCTACATCCCTTCAATATATGTATACGTCACCGGAGTTCAGAGATTGTCTTGCCCTAACACAATTGCTCGCTTGAGCCTTTGATCGCGTTGGGACGAGAAACTTTAGCCTCAACTCTGATTTCCCACATGGAGATTTATTTGCAGGAATTTTCAAACACCGAGATCAAGAGACTATGAAGCCTGATATTTAAATGGTTATTCAGCTACATTTTGAAATAATTATAGTACTACTTAGTAATCAATATTAATCGAAATATTATTAATCCGGAAACTTTTGACAATTGTTTAAAGAGATAATTATTTTCCTCTATTCCACTTTCAACTAAATAACCTATATTTTCTTACGTCTTCACGTTGTATCATCTATCAAGAACTTATTTAAAATGAAATACGTGCTCGATCATTTTCATATGTCAGCTTACTTATTCAATATCAAGACTACTTAGGTACTGTACAAAGAAATATCAGTAAGATGGTAAATCTTATTAGTAGATTCCTTTTTCACCTAAATGTCTGTCTATAAAAAGCACCTGCGATTAATAAAGAGTTCTATCGCCGTTAATTCTGCTCCAGTAAATATATCAGAAATCTCGACGCCGGGAACAAATGCCGAAGATTAGATCTTTGCCCTAATGATTCTAGCATCTCCTATATCGCGCAGAAAAAATTGGGGTTGAAGGAAAGAAGAATGGAAGGTACAAATATGATTAATGTCCGGCCTATTACCCAAAGCCTGATGGTGACTCATGTTGTCTCAGGCCTCCAGTATACCCACTGTTATGTGGGTAATAACTAACCGAACACAGGGTCGAATTCGTTTATACCTCGGGCCTCATAGACGTTAAACATTTTCTCGCCCTCAAACGGTATCAGGGTTTCAATCAATCGAAACACAATAAAAAATTCAGCATCTTCGCACGCCCACCATTGCGAATATTCGCAGGTGGCCTCGATTGATAACAATGACATTGCGTGCTCAAAGCAATCCCTGCGGGATAGAGGATAACACGCGCTGCTTCCTGCAGAGGTGAGATCAAAGAGACGACTGGTGTACACATGTTCCTTTTCCGATTCCTCGTATCGGCTGGGCACGAATGGAAAAAGCCGATGTCCCACGAAATGCCTTTTGGCGCGATCGATCATCGATGAGGGAATACGGCTAATTGAGGTGGGACATCCTCTTTTGACAGGGGCACGACTGTGCTTTCTTTATCGAAAATAAATGCAATCGAAGGTTCTCTAATTCGCTGATGGCACGAGCTTGAAATACTGTAGGTACGTTTAGTTAGTTGCTGGTCGATACAAGCTTAGCAGTAGACTCGGTCGAGTATTGGTGTTATTTACAAATATTAGTGAGGATATAATGTGTTAATAAGTATCTGGAACGATTCGAGTTTTAAATAAAAATTCTCCTTTTCCTATAGAAGTTTTTTTCACGACGTCAGCTTTAACTCAGTTGAGATGTATGTTATGCTAATTTATTGTAATAAAATGGAGCACGACGTTCTGGATATTAAAAATAGAATAATTCTTATTACGTCCAGAACATTTCAATGCAACTAATATTCAGCAAGTTACGACATTTTTCCCACTACACTTTGAAAGAGTATCTACCTAATATTTCTGTAATTAAAAGCGAATAATTAACGGGCAGCCGAGGAATTATATTCTCGCTACAAGAAAACCAGCAGTAATTTTAGTTTACCTTGTAAGTTATTTTAGCGTTCAACGTCTGTCATTTCCCGTCAGGCCAAACAGATTCAATCTATCGGCCGTTTGACATGTATCCAATTTCGTCTTATTTTCCTTTTATCGACATTGATTGAAAACGCGATTCACGAAAGGAATTACGTTATGAACAGCTACGTGTTCCTGACGCACAGAAAATGATGTAGGTATAAACGAAGACGACTACAGAGTTGTAGAAAAAAATTGTCAGTTTATTCACGGTTCCTTCGTTGATCTTTTGATTTTTATTTCTCCGCGTGCAAACATTGCTTTTATCGAATAATAGACGAATACCCATTTCTAACAATATTTCCATACTCTATTTACCATGCTTTCAGTTCGACAATTTTGTTTACACGTGCCCCGCGCCACGTCAATTAATAAACCCATTTTATTTGCAGGCACACTTGCCGCGATGTCGCGTAGGGGCGATCCATTTATTTCATATGAAGAATTATTAGACTACCCTGCGGATATAGTGCCGCCAGCTTAGTGCTCCCTAGAGTTTTTACGGGCTGGCTTACAGAGCAGCAGGTTTCCTAGAGAATAGTTAAATAATGTACAGAATTAACAAAGCCTCGTATATTATTTCAGACCGAGTTAGCAAGTAACACGTACGAAAGAGAATATTTCGCGACATTTTGGTCGAGGATGTAGCTAATTTATTACAAATTAAATCGGATGGAAGTTTGTTCACTCGTGGAAGTCTGAATAATTCATAACTATTCTCCCTATATTCCCCTTCGACGCAAAAAAAAGCTATTAAATAAAGAAAAGTAGTCAATTTCTATAACCATTAGTTCCTAAATCAAAGCTACCCTGGATATCTGAACGGATTTTATTCACACCATCAATTTATCTCCAATGTAGAATCAAAATTAACTGTCGCACAGTCAATTGCCATTAAAAGTACTTAGTAATTAGTAAGGCTCTAACTAACGCGTGTCGCGTGGAATTATTTGAAATTCCAATCGTTTCCGTATCATTGACCTTCGAGTATAGTCTTGTCGACACTTTGTGGAACTCGATCATTCATCGACCCTTAATTAAACTCGATCGTTCGGGTTCAAAATCCAATTAGCTTTCATCAGAACTTCGTTTTTAGCTTCGCGCGTACATCCTCATCCAATCGGACTGTCACGAAACCGGCGCAGTGTAAATCTTCATTTTTTCATTGCGAAAAATAGTGTTTCCTCCGTCGCACTCAGGCTTCCCGTTTCCCGTTATCCTTAATTTCACTTCATCGCCTTTCTCACTCACTTTGATCCCAGCCGTCTATTTGGCCGCCGCGTCCCTCGCCCCATTGATCTTGTTAACTGTGCAACTGGCTTCCTTTTTGACCCATTGCCCGCGAAAATTAGTCTTCCGTCCCTTTGCTGACGCCTGCCATTGATCCGTTCATCCCCCTGTGTCCTTTCCGCGAGCTCTTATTTCCTTGGCATTCACTTATCTTGCCCCTTTCCCAGCGACAACCGCCGATTTCTCCAGCCCCTTCTTCTCGTTCCTTTCTTGCCGTCGCCCCTTTCCGAACGATTGTGGTCCAGCAGCTCGAATTCAGCGACCACAAGGGCCGATCGAAGATAAGGCGCTTGAAATCGAGGCCATCCCTCTTCGCGCTTAAAGGAGATCGAGATGTTGCATTCATTTCGCCACGAAGTTTCTACGGAACTTCAGGTGCACAGCTTTCATTAATATTAGAACTATCGACGATCGACGATTTACCTACTTCTCACTTTTCTTAAGGGGGTATTCTAGTATAAACGTCGTTATTTTCTGCGTTTTTGTGGAATTTCTTACAAAAAACTCGCTAAAGTTATTGACTCCGGGTTTTGCCTACATATGTATCAGCACTTACAGAGTATTTACAAATTTTTCACCATAAAAAAATTAAAATTGGCTGCAATATTTCGCGTTGAAGTGTTCCATGAAAAAAAAATTGTCTGCGCACGGTGCACACGCTTTTGCTGATTGTGCTTATCCGAAACAAAAAAGGAAAATAGATTCCAAGTTAGTATACCACTGGCTATCGCAGGTAGCAAAATAAAGAAAAAATAGCGAAAATTATTAAAATAGCGACATTTTGAAGATAAGGTTGTGATTTTAGTAGATTTTTTATACTTTTAAACGTATGTAAAATGGAAACAAACAAATAGTTTTACATGACCGTGGTAGGGACGATAGCCACACGTCTATTGAATATGTATGTACAATTTGGGCTTAATTGGTCAAGTCGATTTCAAGATATCATGGGCACCGCTTCCGACAACATGGTTTCGAGAAATCGCGTTTAAAGTTTTATACACAGTTTTTATTACGGAGTAAATTTTGCTCACCTCAAATTTTAGTGAGCTATTCCAGGGCCATAAAGCATTAGAAAGAATAAATAATAATAAATAAAATAAAAAATACAACATAAAACACATTTTTATGTCAACCAATTAAAGTGAACCTATCATTATTTCGGCCACTGTATGTATACGCATCTCTTCTAACCGCTATAACTCTGTCATTTTTACGAATTGCAGAAAATCCTTTTACCCACAAATTTTCTAAAATATATACTTATAGAAAATGCAAAAAAAAATCAATTTTTTGAGCCCGCACACTAGAATACCCCCTTAACAAGTCAGTTAAGAAAAGACAAGCATTTTTAATCTTTATTTTCACTGTCAGTATTTGATAACTCATTTTTGCTTCCGCTATCCGATTGTGCATATTCTTTTTCATATATTAATAAATCACTATCGTCACTGTCAGTGTCAGAACATTTCTCATCTAAATTATTTATTTTTCCCAGGAATTTCCACGATTCCTAGGTAATTTTATGTGTAAAATTTTTTCACAGATACCACGAAAAAATAGTTTCCCGAAATCCAATTTTCCGATTTGTTCTTATGAACAAGCGAAAAATATGGAAAAGTAAGAGAAGAATGCAACATTCCGCAAACATAACACACCAGTATTATTTGGCATTTTTTATACATTTTTGTATTTGGTTTTCTAAAGAAATATTTGAACTATACGGAAACATTATGAAATACTTCTGAAATCAAAAATTTCCCGACGTTCCGTGAGGGGTCAAAATGCCTCAACTGGGAATAATATTTAGGTACACTACATATAAATTTTATAAAAAAAAAACAAGCGAAGAAGAAAACTATTTTACAGAATTAATCATTTATATATTTCAATGAAAGTAACGAAAAATTTGAGAAAATGTAGATACTGAAAATGAGTAATAATTATATTCTTATAATGACAAAACAAACCATTTTGACCCCCTTGGAACAACTAACGTTAAAACTGTCCAAAGTACACACACGTTTTTCTTGGTTTACCAAATTAATCCTCGACACTCTTTCAAGCACCGAAATAAACTTCACTTTGGTGTACGTAAGAGATTTGCAGGCACAAAATTGAATGTACTCTTCGAATCCACTTTAGTCGAAGATAAACGTCCCCTCTCTGTATAAAATTGCCTCTGGAGGTAAGTTTCGCAGAAACTATTCGCAAATTGTGGGAAATTTACTCAAGAGGTCCCGTGGAATTCAGGCGTTACTTTCTGGAACAGAAAATCATACGATGCCTGCAGCCACTTTTTCTTCCCGTTCTCGTGTTACTCGTTTGCGCGAAATATTTGAAAGCCACTGCGGCAGGGGTTGCTTTCCTCGGTCTAGTTGGAAGACTCGCGTAGTTCACTTAACCGCGAGGAATCTTGGAATTATTTTCTTTTAAAATTCGTTTCGGGAGCGGGCACGACACACTCTCGTTTTGGGGAAGCCGGAAGGTGACTCGCGAAGTGGAGGAATTTCGTGAAACAAAAGGAGGACGGTGCGGTGGTGAGATCCGTGTTGTGTTTATGGAAATTTGATGACGTTTCCTCGCGCTTGTGTCGCCGAGGCAGGCTCCTCCGGTGTTTGCACGTCTTCCTGATTCCTCGTTGCGTGTCCTGTTCAAACGGGAAATACGGCGTTGCGTGCGGACGATTCCCGTGCATGTTCGAACTATTAATTAAATTCCAGTGACGCCGCGGAACTGTTCATGGATCGAGGGGGAAGACTGGGAAATAAAAGTCGGGCGAGGCAATATACCAGCAAGTTCCCATATTACGGGACGAGTTGCTTGCATATCTGGCAATAAGAGCCATCCCGCTTCTGCGAAAATGCTGAAGAATTCAGAAGGTCGCGTGCTCTTTTGTCCGTTGCCCACGGCCACCACGCACTCCTCTTATTATCTTTTGGACGAATATAAAAAAAGGGGGAGTATATATGGCCCATAGTATTCTGTGCCGTTCGAGTTCTGCTACATACGCAGCACGAGGCGATTAAATGCTCCACGCCAGTGGAATCGTTTATTGTGGCATTTGATACTACAGTGATTTCAGCATGTTGCAAAAAAATGGGTGTTTAAAAAATGTTATCCCATGCTCACTGATTCTTCTATCTCTGATATCTAGATGATTGTCTAGATTTGTAGAGTGCCATTGTTTCTATCTTACTTATCTTAATAAATGGTGTGATGTGTTATGCAACAAGTGCATAACATAGATACCCACACTATTTTTCTTCAAATGTTTTGAAGTAGAGGAAAATACATATACTATTGCCTGGCCGAAAGAAGATCCCCAGCAGGCGGGCTCTAGCGATGCAGGCCGCCCATGTGACAATTGGTCGAGTCACCTATTTGGACACACTTCTAAAGACGGGACACACGTATTTTTGTTATTGGCTGAAGTAGGCACATACATTGTCGCACCGCGCGACGAAGAAAGCGAACAAAACACATCGAGATCGAGTGGGATAGAGCGATTTGATCCACGAACGTCAAAGCAATAGCGTAGGCATCTTTAACGGTTAACCATTAATATATAATAACATAGAAATTTCCTTATTTTTCACAATATATTTAGGAAAGTATTATCCTGATACCAACCCAATGATAATACTTTCCTAAACATATTGTGAAAAATAAGGAAATTTCTATGTTATTATATATTAATGGTTAAACGTTAAAGATGCCTACGCTATTGCTTTGACGTTCGTGGATCAAATCGCTCTATCTCACTCGATCTCGATGTATTTTGTTCGCTTTCTTCGTCGCGCGGTGCGACAATGTATGTGCCTACTTCAGCCAATAACCAAAATACGTGTGTCCCGTCTTTAGAAGTGTGTCCAAATAGGTGACTCGACCAATCGTCACATCGGCGGCCTGCATCGCAAGAGCCCGCCTGCTGGGGATCTTCTTTCGGCCGGGCAATAGTAGGTATGTAGTTTCATGATGTGTTACACGTTTATAATACATAGGGATGTAATTACAAAGCAAGAACACATATGAAGCTGAAGGTGGTAAGTAATTGATACGTAAGTAATTGGTAAGTAGTTGATTTTCACGGAAAAAGCAGGTTGAGTGAAATAGCAGAAGAAATAGAGAACGCATAGTCAATTAAGTAAATAACTTCTGTTCCAGAAAAAATTCATAATATTTCCAAATCTACCTACTCGTCTATGATCGTACCTACTATGTGCTTAGTAAAAGTTAATGTTATTGTCCAATACAATTATTCTCGGACTTGTTTTCCACGTGATGTTTTTAGCACTCAGGAACTGTTGTGTAGAAATGATTTGTTCGGAGTTCGAGTTAGTTACTGGTGATATATTGTCCCAATGAGGCCATTTCATTATCGATGGCGTCCAAAATCAGAATTGCTGATGTTTACGGAACAGCCCAGCTCCAGGCACTTTGTTTTCATAAATTCCCAGCATACACAGTTCCCGAAATGATAATGGAAAGCAAGGACGATAGAGGCAGTTAATCTAGTAATTGGCATTTCGTAAAAGAGGCGGATCAATACCATCTAACCGCAGGTGTTCTACAGGAGAGGTGTTCGCGCAATTTGCGGGTGCACGATAAACTCTCGATTGAATAATCGTCTTTTAATGAAATCATAAATCTCGAGCTAACTGAAACCCGTGAATAATTCAATAGTCATACATCATTATCGTACTGGATTGTAATAATGAAAATTTCTCGTTTTAATGTGTATTGTAATTAATGTACGTATTTGACATTCATTGCTCGTTCTTTGATCAATGGCGCATCCAATTTCGCGTCGAATAGACACGCGCGTTTCATTCGATAATATACAAAACGAATCACCTGGCATTAGAATTTCAATTGTTTCAGGAAAGAAATGGGATTTACGGAGTAAACTGGATAAAGTAGTAAACAGTACCATAAAGGATCCTCCTCAACTTTCTTGGAAGATAGTGATTTCTAAAAGTTTAATATCATAGATAATTTTTAAAATTACGTACGACAGTGATATTCTTTTAATTTTGAATATTATCTCATCGTAATTGATAAGACAGGTTGTAAACAAGAAAGCAAGTGCAGTATCTAATCATTTAGATGGACAGATTTCTGTAATCTAAATTTATTTAAAAAAATTTCGAGTGGAAACTGGGATTTTGAGCATCTGTTTGTTAATGTCGTAATTGTGGAGATTTCCACTTGCAACGGAAAATTGCGACGCTTTTATTTTACGCGCGATGAAATGCCAGTGGTAGGGGTCAGGATGAAATTTTTCCACTTTCACCACGGAACGTCTCCCAGAAGGACTAAACATCACAATAGGATATTATCATTGAAACCTCGCTCGCGCCCTTACGATTGCTCTCCTCTTTCTCTGTCGTCGTGGCTTTCGTTGGGGCTACTGCAATTTTACGATCTACGTGGCTGGCATTCCAGCGTCTGGCGTTTGCCAACTAAATTTATCGTCACATAGACCAGCAGTAAAGGGGGAAAGATCGACTTTAATTGGAATTGTTACGCTAGAGATCATCCGATTCGACTCGTTCCTTTAAATGGACACTCTTGTGGAAACCAATTTCCGACGCGATGGATACTATCACGAAAAACTGTTCTATAACCACACCAGTTAACAAGTGGAATTGCACGTGGTTTCATTTTCCAATTTAGCTTTGTTTGTACTTGATACACACCGCGTGTAACACTCTATTGAACGTACGGAGAGTACCTACTGTTCAAAATTTCCAAAGAACGCGAATTAAAACTTTCCCTCTTTAGTAACTACACGTAAAAAGGGAACTGATTTAAATATCTAACCACAGAAATAATTAAAAATTAGAAGTGTGTATGTATGGATATAAAGGAGACTTGACTGTATCTAACAAGAGAAGATCCCGGAAAAATTAAAAAAAATTATGAAACTTTGGAGATATGTAGAGGATATATAAGTATGTATTACATTTTTTTTTCCTGCACAAATTCATTCTAAGGGGGAAATTGACCCCTGAAAATCCGGCTAATTTCCGATTTTGTATTATAACGCGCGTATCACTTTTGGCAAATGACAGTAATTTAAAAAAAGTAACTTTTGCCTGAAAACTTTCTATCTCCTACAGTTCGCGAGTTTTAACACAAATCCAATATCACCCCCTAGAGCGAATTTCGGCAGCAAAGAAAATTGCGTAATACATGTCTATACATATATGCTCTACATATCCCCAAAGTTTTATAATTTTTTGAATTTCTGGGATGGGGATCTTCCCTTGTAAGTTGAGGAAAAGATTTCCTACGACAATTTCAATACATTATTAGAGAATGGGGCAATCGCGGTCAGTGGGCAATGATGGTCAGTATTGTTATTATAAAACGGCATGTTCGAAATGTGCAATTTCTTTTCTTTACAATATAGCGAATGATGTCGTGGAACGTAAAGAAAAGAAATTGCACATTTCAGACATGCCGTTTTATAATAACAATACACTGACCATCATTGCCCATTCTCCCCTATACACTATGTTTAGTAATTACATGCAAAATTTCAATCGAAACAATTACACTTAATAACACTCTTTAGACCAGGCAGACTCTCTAAAGACTCTAAGTAATTTCATTACCTCAAAACTCTGTACAGTCTAAATAGCAGACTCGATCTCTCCGTACACTGACCATTTCAAAGGACTCATTCCCACACATATACAAACGCACACGTTTCACAGTCGCCTTTCAGTCATCCCAACGCAAGGGAAAAGTTACAGAAAACTCTTTTTAACCAGCCCCACTCGCCATTTAACCTCTTAGATGCTTCAAACAGATACATCCAGATATAGAACGCTCTGTTTCCTAATAACTCATATTTGCTTATATCTCGAAAGCAGGTGTTGAAAGTAACCATCCTTGCAACACGCCGCGGCTTTATCAGCAGGGCGGGTTGACACGATTAATAGAATGCTACAAAACTGTCTTCATGGAACAGTGAACATGGTAGTGCACGGCACATCGAGAGTTGTTACAAACGTTCCAATGGAATTATGTACTCCGAGTTGGTGGAAGAACTGCTGGGTACCCAGCTTCACAAATAAATGTCGGAGGAGCACGAGTTATTTCGCGCGACAAAGGTGTCAACGGGAGCTGAAAAACGAATCGAGAAAAACCTACTCTTGAAGAACAAATAGGCGCAGCAAGGGGGCAGAGGGGGAAGGCGCGAGGGCACGAGAAAGCGGAAGTTGGAAAAGAGAACGCAGACGAAGAAGTGGAAAGGCGGATTGCCGCTGTTTCGCTTCGAGTGTTTCGCGCCTTGGTGAACTACTTTATTATTACAACAGCACCACCAGCGAAATTGTAATTACGATTTTAATGAGATTTCCTTAAGGACGTCGAAGCCGCCTCCCCCCCCCCCCTCTGCATTTTAATGCATAAACAGCTGATGGAAGTGACTGGTCAACTGAGGGGATGCCTATTGTTCTGGGAAAAAATTCAACGTGTGCTGGGACGTTTCTCTGAGCGGTCGATTAACAAAGAAATCTTGTGCATTGTAGCAGAAAGTTTTTTAGATACCAACTTCATAATGTTGGACGAAGGCTATTGTATTTTAATTTCTATTTCAACGTTTCGTGTGGATATTTCTGAAATGCTTTCTGATAGTGTTGAACAGTAAAATATTTGCAAAATGTAGATAATGTTGATGAAATAAAATTCTGTTACGTTACACCTTCAGTGAAAATATATTCTTTGACAAAAGTATTCTTCAAAATTTAAAAGTATAATGAATGCAATTGTTAACCTTCCTTATGTAACTAACTATATGTGGAGAAATATTGGGCTGCACTTGAAATGGAAAGTGGAACTACGTCCTGGTAGAAACAGCGAGACGGTCGAAACCGTGACGGTTTCTATAATGCATTTGCATTTAAACCGCTTTGGGACCTGGCGTTTCGACGAGAAAGGATAATGATAGGCTGCACTTCCCTTCCTTTTTGAGAATAGTAGCCAGGCAGGGGCTTGGCTTTCTGTGCAGTTCTATCTGTTCTGTGACAGCACACCGACATGTACAACCTCATTTGGTTAAAAGTATTGCGACAATATTTTACGCAAAACCAGGACAAGAGCAAAATTTGAGTACTCCCAAGTTCTTTCTATCATTCGATGATACAAAAGGATAGGTACAGTATTTTAGTAATTTGTAATATAAATTTGATGTAAGTAATTATTAATAAAATATTACTAATAATAGACAGCACGTTAAAATAAGATGCTAAAAATATCTGACACATTTTCGCAAAAAGCAATAAAAAAATCAATTTAAAATTTGAAGAAATTATTGGACCGCACTCATATCTCAAAGCTTGGTAATTACTTTCTTTTGTAAATGGGGTACACCGAGCCATTGAATTCAACGATAGGACTATAAATAACAGAACGTATAAAACTACGAAATAAATATGTCATGCATGTAACGTGAAGATATGGGTTTCGTGTACTGGAAAGTGCATAAAAATAAAACGTTACGTCGTTCTATAATAAAAAGAATATCGCCATATCCCTTGAACCTTCCAGTAAGAAATCTGTATTTCTGAAGAATGTATACATAATAGTAAGTTTGAGAAGGTCGGGAGTAAAATAAAATTTGTCGATTACGTTGCACCAAGGAGTGTTTCTATTTTAAAATGTTGCCACTCTTAAAACAATATTTCTTGAGTTACTGCTTTTGAACAAATAGATATTCCGTAGGGTAATATCGGAAAATATAATAATTGCATGTCGATGCAGCCTTTTGTCTGAAAATGTTCTTATATATTTTAACTCCAATTTAAATATTACTAATTCTTCACATTACTTCAATGTAAATTTTTTTTGCACTACTGTGGCTTCAATGTTAAATACACGCCACAAAGTTTACTGAGTTTTTACACCGAGGATCTGGGAGGCAATAAAACCGATGAAGATTATTCCAACAATTTCATATCGTCTAAGTAACCTCAGTCGAGCAATAACTACTATAACTTGTTGTTCATACTGGAGACTTGGATCCTAGCAATACCACTGAATGTGTACACGAACGTCTCGAAGATTTCCCTCAAGTAGTTGCATGCCAAACAGCGCAGCCATTAACATTCAAAGGCTATTATCACGGATAATTTACAGGCGAACAATAGAGCCGATGGTAATTGTTTCGGAACACCATTGAACATCGTCGAATTATGAGCCATCACAATTAATGCACGCTTGAAATTCAACGAATTGACCGCAGAAGAGAATAAAGCATGTATAGGGTGGCCTAAAAGTCAGTTCACTTATTTTTCATGCGATTATCCTTTTTTTTCTACTGATATGTTTTGAAATTTAAAAGTTCAATCATATTGCTATCGTTCTACGGGAATCTTATATCATCCATTGTAGCTTAAATTATTCCAACCGTTTTAAAGAGTTAATTTGTCTTTTAGAAGGAATTTTTTAAATTCTTTGAAATTCGAAATTCTATGCTAGTTAGATAAATATTTTAGACTGTAGAATGGATTTTAAATAACTGAATCAGTCGGTACCCGAATTGATGCTTGATATAATAATTTGACATCAACGAAGTATTTAATATCTTCCCATTCGTGCACAATACCTAATTTTGAATCTTTTCTGAATTCTGTAGAATATACAAGGTTTGCAATTTACATACCTCTAATGGCGTGTTCAGTCATGAAAACTTGTCATAAACTGCCGTAGATCTGAAGTCACATCCCCCGCAACATTTGCTTAACCCTGCCCAAATATTTCAAAAAGATTAGGTTTAAAACGTGAACACAGTGGACGCAATGTTTTAAATTGATACGGGAGCGAAGCAGAGAAATGGAAAATCCAGTTACAGCGAAACTTTATATGGGACAATAAAAAAAAGTTTCTACATATCGCTATAAATGCGCGGAGTAAAAACTGAAATTTAAAACACTGCAACAAAACTTGGGAAATTATAGGGTAGTAAAGCTTCAAATTGAATGGACCAAATGGAAAAGATATTTGAAACTATATCTAAGCACTAACTTGATTGCTTTTCATGAATATAAACAATTTTATTTTAAAATGTATCAACTATTTCAACTGAATTTTGTTGAATAGGAAGAATCTCATATCAGCATTCACTACAGAAAGTGTACTACTTAGGGATAAATTAATAAGTCAGTTAGAAGAACTTTACAAAATGTTGAAAACACTCTGCAAGACTCTTGCACCGTTTTATCGCTCCACGAAGTGAAGTTCCCTCATATAACAAAGATACCAAGTTAAAGAAGCGCCCTTAAGTACTTTTATAATTTTCAGTTTACCCCTTAGTCTTTAATATCCCGCCTTCAAAGTTCCTTTCAAATTTAAAATCGGTATTAAAATCGGAATTAAAATATCGTACAACGTGGAATTAAAATGCGAATATAAAGCAACGATTCAGGAGTGATTGTGGAATAAAAATTTACAATAGAATTTTCGTAAACTTGACGCAAGCTCGCCTAATTACGTGCGCGATATTTACGAAACTTTAATGGCTCCCCTTTGAATTCTGTGCTGAGAATGACGTTCAAGTAGTCGGCAGATATTCAAGAAGTATTCCCGCGATGCCATTCTGCCATACAACCAGTGCAACGGGGGACAAAGTGCAGCCATCGAGATCAACGAATTCTCAAACTTTGAAACGTATTCACGAAGTTCGATGAATTAATTGAGAACATAGCGCGGACCTCATTATCGTGCGACTTTCACCCAGCTGGTTAAGAAGTTTGAACGCGGAACACTTCTTGAAATTTAAAATGCGTTCACGGCTAATCATTAACGAGTCCCTTCTCCCCAATAGAATTTTATTCTTTGTACAATCTTTTCAACGATCTAGTTCGAGTCGCGAGTTTGTGGAACTGTCAGTAATTCGTTATTATTCATACAAAGTGACCCAAGGGGTCGGTTAGTGGTTAGATGAATATTCACGATGTTAATTAAGTATTGATGTAACGTACCATCGAGATTTAGTACGTTCGAACTTTTTCACATTTAATGTTGTTTTTGTGAGGACTTCTTTTGCTTTTGTGCAATTAGCGTTTCGCTATAATGGCACAAGTTAGACCATACTCGATTGTTGAACATTGCACGCTGCATAATCGTATTGGCTTCGGGGAAGGAAAAACTCGTCTTATCCTGTTCAACGTTGGCTTTGGGTTATCGAGATACCATGCCCTATTATTTATCTTTGAGAATAAGAACAGTTCTATTTAAACCACACAGATTTTGGGAACGATTTCATTACACGCTGTGATATGATTCCTAACAAATTCGTAAAATATGAGTACCTATTTAGATATCATTTACTAGAAGTCGAGTAAAATCTGAAAATGCTGGAAATGAGTGTGTTTTTAAACAAAAAATGTTTAAAGCATAAAAAGTCACTTGAAATCTCTACCTGCATCATAGTATTAATTATATTTGAAGAAAAATTATGCATAGAGAAATGGTAGGTTTTGAAAGACCATATAACTTGAATCAAACATCTACCTGGAATTGTCTAAGTTAGGGACTTGAAGATGGCTTCTTTTTTTTACTAGAAATTGTATTATTTTAAACCAGAATTTCAGTATGCATTATTCTCGATGAACACCGTAAGTCTTCGTGATTTAGAAGGAATAAAATGGTGAAAGAAAGAAAGCATTTATATTTCGTCAACTGATGTTGCTTAACCACCACCAACAAAGGACAAAGAGACTTTCCTCGAAATGTAACACACGAATGCCAGCGAGAGGAATTGATGATCATATTCCAACGGTTCGATGGTAAAATTATGAAGCCGCACAAATGGCCTCGTAATTAAGCGTATCGTGCTCGTTCTACTAGAACGTTTGCTGAGTGAGCCGCAAATGCGAGTTCATCGGTGCGAGGCCAATAAATGACCCAACTCTTGAACTACATAATTATTCCGCGCTGGAGTACAAATTTCGACCGTGTACAGAAGGCGGCATATAATTCCAGTCGAACAAAGTAACACGTCACACCGTGGTTCCTCGAATTCCATTCAAAATGTGAACCTTTAACGATCGGAAACCTGATTCCTCTAGTCACTGGTGGCTTCTACTTCACGCAACTCCCATGCGGAGTGCAATCAAATACGGGGTCCACGTATTGAATAAAATTTATTCTCTTCAGATACCATTCACTAGAAATTTACAGTGTGATTTATAAGGGAAGTTAGGCAGTCCGAAATTTTAGAAAATTACGCAACTTTGTGCGGAAGCAAGTAGCTGATCGGTAACACAAAACTATTTTTTGTTGGTGCCATAGTGTGAAGAAATGTAGAATATTTTCTAGAAAAACCGATAAACTTTTATTATTAAACATTAGTAAATACTATTGAAACGTTTGTGAGTTATAGGCCATTTTTAGGGGCTTCAAAAAATTGAAAATTCGATTTTTTTAAAATAATATATGAAATTATCTAGGCTCTATCGGACCCAATTTTGGAAAAATTATTTTCAGACGAAATAGGGGTGTGCAAAGTTGAACCACTGATATTTGCCAAAAAATCGTTCGTTTATCGACTGTAAAAAAATCTAGGTAACAAAACGGAAAAGCTTTCGACAGCGCTTAGATTTTTAACACTAAAATAAGTCTGCACAGCCTCGAGTAAATCGGTTCATTAATTTTTGTGTAATGCGTGTCACCGACGTTGAAGACATGATTTTGAGGAAAACGCGTTTAAAGTTTGGGGTCTGAGCGCTACACCGAGGAACACCTACTTACTTACACGCGTATAACTTTGCCAAATTTGGTCGGATTAACTTGACACTTTCATGGAATATTTTCAAGATGTTGTACTTCAAGAAAATATAAAAATCAAATTTTCGAAAACTTCTAGTTAGACCTGTCACCTTAAATATCATAGTGTCACAACTAATAACAAAAATAATATTCTTCTCCCTACTTTGCCCCATCAGTGATCATTCGAAATTGAGCAACCCTATGATTTCTGCATCCCTCTCGCTGCATATTTCGCATCCTCATACACTCCAGGAACGTTTCGTATCCCTCGCATTCCTATGTACCTCTAACTCCCTCAACTTGTCAGTGAATCAGTACAGGTAATGGAGGCTACCCACCGATAACACCATCCTTTTACTAAAGCCTCGAGTCGTGCTTCCTCTCGAAAAAGCCACGTCATTTGGCTCGAAACTAATGTTGCACGTAAAGTGCATCAATTTTCCCACCCATCAAAGAAAGAAGGCCAGACAACGCGCGACAGGAGAGCTCCACTCCGCTTGATAACCCAGAGGGACCGCTTTTCATATAGTAAAATCCAATTTCGGGGGGAGGGAAGAAAGCGTTGAATCCGATCCCACCGTCTGGGCGGATCGGTTTCTCGGCGCGCGGACAAATTGCATGTCATTTAGGGCGCTGTTTCTCGTCGGCCAGGGACAGGAGGGGCTGGGTGGCTGAAAGAACGCGTTTAGGACGGAAGCTCGGAACCCGCTAAAAGCCTCGGCGGCGCTGGGATTAGAGAGATTAGCCAGAATCTGGACGGCGCGTCCTCTTATCCGCGAGATCCGTCAGGCAGATATGGAAATGGAAGTTGCGAAGAATACGTGGCCGGGGGTAGCATGGGGATTGGAAGGGTCGGGCGGAGAGGGAATTGGAGGACGCCGATTCGAGGTATTCGGATGGCAGGCGGATCGCGTCGGTGGTCAATGGGAAATTCATGGGGTGCAGTCGCAAATAATAAACGAGGAGCGAGGCGAGAAGCGACGGAATTCGTCGGTGGCGACAAAGGGATTGAAAGATTGAAGGAACGAGGGCGTTCGAGGGAGAGAGGTAGCGAGAAGGGGCCGGCTGTGGAAATGGGAGGGAAGAGAAAATTCGAAGAGATAACTTTGCTCGACCGTGGGGAAAACATGCTGGAAAGTTCCTCAGTTTCTGCAGGTTCGACGTGTCCGAGATTTCGCGAGGCTTCACGGGAATTTTGATTTCTACCGGATTTGTGGCTGCGCGAGGGGTGGAGCAACTGATCCTGTTGTTTAACGTTGAAAATAATGTCAGTGAAGTTGGGCCTTAATTAAATAAAAAGGTATTTAAATAACGGATCAAATAAAAGTTACTTTAACTTTAGATTATTTAATGAATAATGTTAATTTTTGTATTCCAAGTTAACCCGGTTCAACTTTATTCGACAGAGGATGAATAATTTTTTAACCTTCAGTCGGTTTTCGAAATTTTTATTTAAATAAAATTTTTGCCCATCTCTTAAGTAGGTGAATTTGCGTTACATTTTCTGGCATTATGGGGAGTTTAGACAATGGAAGATGATTTATTTGGCAGCTTGCTTTCGATGGAAACTTGAGCCTTTCAATTATAATTGACAAATGGACCCTAATGAATTTACAAGCCTTTGGTCCAACCTTCAACTTTGCTGATAACGACGTCTTCCTATGATGGAACTGCATGTTACCTGCAGCAAAGTGGATTACAAGTGGAGCAGGTGTTACAATATGGAGAAACTGCCCGAGGGTAAACATTTTGGTCATTCATTCGTCAGTGATGATACCTGAGCTAACAATCCCATTTTTAAGAAAACACAGCGACGACGAAACATAGTGACGTCTACTGTTAGAATTGAAGATTCTAAGGAAAATCAATTTGGAGATAAATGTACAGGATGTAACGTAATATGTAGGATGCAAAAATTCGCATAAATCAAAAGCAATAACGTGGTTTGAGGTCTGCTAAATGGATTTCTATCCTCACAGGTGGAAGATTTAAGGCCCCATTAAAAAATTTAATACATCTATTCTATGTTTTATGTCACGTGTTTCTGTGACAATTGCAATTTAAGGGCATTAGATGTAATATTCTTACGATCTGATGGAATTATGTTCTATTATATATTGTGTTTCTGGTTCACCTTCTTCAGTCGTACCACGTTCTCCTGCGTTTCTTAATGCTTTATTGTCCCCATTATAACAATAAATTTTAATTCTTGGATGCTTTATAATACCGTACGGTGCATTCATTCTTATTGTACATTGTTGCACCCCGCTCCATATGTTACGTTAATTTGAAACAGTGCCATAGAGATAATTCGTGCCACGAAACTTTCGTAATCAAAGAAGATAAGTTACGTCACACATTTTTTTAATAAATTTATCAAGCAGAATTCCGTTTGCCCCCACCACGAGTGTTGCATCACCTTAATGAATATAATCACCGCCCCCTGTGATTGATGGTAACTAATTATCCCCTGACAAAATCTTTGCAAAATTTATACATGACAGACGCTAGAAAAACCATATTTCAAGATGCGATCTGAAAACTGTAGAAATCAATAATGCCGATACTGAATAAATTACTACACCAACAACGTATCGATTACATAAAAGACGTGCACGATCTGTACAATCGTTAATAACTAATCGTTACGAACGATTAGTTACACGAAAGCAGTCGAGACTCCGTGCATATTAAAATGCGGCTGCAAGACTACGTAACTCAATCGCAGAAAATTAGTAATCCCATATTTCCTGATAACAATCGCACGTACATAGAAAGGACAACATCGTGAAAGGAGAAATATGTCTTTCTCACTTCAATATCATACTCCCCGTGTCTGAAAAGACCTCCACCATCTCTGTATTCTAATCACGAGTGAAGCAAACTTATCAGGAGCACATAACTACAGCTAGTCACACACATCTCTATCCTGTATTAATATTTCCTATCTCTGTCTAAGACCTCCACCGATTTCTGAGCTCCTGTTAAAAACCAAGCAACATTAAGCGGAGTGTATAATCAGAGTTGGTAACCATATCTCCATCCTTCATTGCCTTTCTCTGTCTAATACCTCTACTATTTCCTACTATTCTGTTACAAGCAGAGCACAGTTAACTGCACCGTGTAACCGAAGCTGGTAGCACTACTTTCTATCCTTCTATATCGTTCTCTTTCTCACAGTACTGCAACCTCTACTGCAGTCTTGCGTTTCTGCTAAAAGGAGCTTCGGCCGAAATTATTCGAACAGCAGATCGTCGTGCAGAATGCGATACACTGGATTTGTAAATAAGCAGCTTACCAGGATCTCAATGACTTCACCAGAGTCGAACGAATACTATACGGTGCTTCTATTTCATTTAGAATTTTTGCGTTACAATTGGTGCATTCCACGAATTTGATGGAATAACGTTCTATTTCTTTTGTTCGAAGGATTGTCAAGAAGTGTAGTAACCATAAAAATTTGCAAGGAATTGCAAAGTAGTAAAAGTTACTAGATTAAGCAGATAGAAATGATGTAGAAAATCTAATGAATTAAGTAATAATGATAATATATGTAGGATATTGCAGGGAGATAGTTTGTTGAGGCTGCGTTTTAACGTTTCTGAACGCTGTGCCACATTTCCACTTCGTGGTTGCGAAAATTTCAGTCAACAAGTATATATTAGCTGAAATTACGCAATGGAGGGAAGTTAGATCGTTACACGCAATCCTGCTGCATACTTCTGACTTAGCTTAAATGACCACTAATTACAAACAACAGGAATTCCGATGGCAGCGGGATTTAACGCGCTCCTCGATTCACATTTGAAATGTGTAATTCAGCAGAAAATTCACGCAACGAGAGGAAAACGGACGACTAGTCGAACGAGGAGCTGGAAGGTATCAAACGTGCCACTCAAATTAATCCGGAGATTCAGTATTTCGAGAATACACCAAATGCCAGAAAACCGAACCTCTGAGGAACGAACCGAATATGAAAAATGGAAATATTTATTATGTTCTTCGTATTATTTCTGTGTTGCACATATTGATTTTCGTTTGTCAAGGTTGTTTTTAACACCAGAACTTCCAAACCACTCAAAACAACTGGTTTCAAATTTTCATTTAAATATTTTGCATATCAAAATAATTTTCATGTTTTTTATTACAATATCTAAAGAATTTAAGAATTAAATTTATGAATAGGTCTGCCCGTCTCCCCCTCCGTTTTCAAAGTTCTGGAAGAAATAGATATACATTAATTGTCGGTAGTTCTAGTGGTAAAAGGAAACTAGGCGTTAATGTGTGGAGATCTATAACTTTCGTCGACTATGACGGAGTGGTTCTATCGATAGCACATTCAATTTATAGAACAAATTCATTGGCATTTGTTGACTCTGTGTGCTAGTGCACATTTGATTCTGAATGGGAATTAATATATTACACCTAGGGGTATACAGCTCGATTGCAAATTTACTCTCGCGCAAACTGTCGGCAGGCTAAAATGATTTGCGACATGATCCTCTAATTTCTGTACGAGTGAAAAGTGTCCGAAACTACTCATAACGATTCACGTGAATATGTAAATAATATGTCTTCCTCAGACAGCACAGAAATAGGAAAATTAATTTAACATGCGGTAGGTTAAGAGTCTCCTTTCGCGCCAAAACCTGCCAGGCCATCTGCTTCCCCTACACAATTTGCATTGGTCCCCACTGTGGAAATTAATTCCCTGTAATTGGCACACTACTCCATCTTTAAGAGTTTATGTTGATGGAAGTTGCAAAATAATGGGTAAAAATGCATGATTTTTTTCGATAAGCATACAACAGAGAATTTAAAAAAGGTATAAAAAAGATCGAAGTCTGAAAAGAACTTTAAAAAGTTAATCAAAATCCATTGTTACAGCGATTCGATTTAGAATGGAACAGAAAAAGCTACTTTGTTCGAGATGTGTCGATTTACTTTTCGACTATCTTATTCGAAGACTGGTGGAATTTTAGAGAAGTAGGGTAGATGTCCTTTTACTGCCACTTTATTTATTTTGTTTTATGAAAATGTAACGTATAAAGAATAGTGTACAACAACAATATTAATAATAATAAGAACAGTCACAATTTAATAATAATATTATTGTTGTACACTATTCTTTATACGTTACATTTTTATTAAGCAAAACAAATAAAGCGGCAGTAATAGGGACATCTACCCTATGTGATTTGTAGACAGAAATGCATCCATTATGCGAGCCTGGGGACTTTATTAAATGACAACAAGAAAGCTAAGTTTATAGAATGAGTTGTAATCGAGAAATATGTTATGCTTCCTTTGAAAAGTTCTTACTGAGAGGAATTGAACCTCACCCCACTGTTGCCCTGGAAATCCGATGAAGGTACCATCAGAAATGGACTTAAAGTTCATAATTTCGAGCTTACCTATAAAGTAAGTCGCTGGAAAATTCCCAGTTAATTGTGAGTGTCACTTCGAATACACATTGAAGTGGTGCATCAACGATATTTTTTAAAATCAAACCCCTAGACGTGTTGCTGTAGTAAGTATAAAAAGACATTTAAATTGCCCGGAATATCGAATTCTGAGTTCATCCCCGAAATTCTTCTCATCAGATCTTCAGGGCACTCTTCGCCTTACTATATTTGTTTAGTCTGCGGCGTCAGTTTAGATATTAGTCAGATATCAAAAGGATAGTATCTTACGTGATTTTAGTGAGTTTAGACACTGGGTGAAACATCCGAAAGGTAGTTTACTGCGTCAGTGTTGACATTAGTCAGATATCAGAAAGATAGCTTACCGTGCCAATGTCGAGCTGTAAGTAGTCCAGATACTCGCGGGGCAGAACCCAGAGCAGCATACACGAAAGCACAATCGTGAAGCGCTTACATAATCTGTGATTTCTCATCGGTCCGCTTCCGATCGATCTAATCCAAAGCGTTCCCTTCGCGATCCCTTGGAACGCTCCTTTCGCGATTCCGACGCAACAGACCGAAAAGATGATGACTCGCGCCAAGCTCAATCGAGCCGAAGTCATTCAATCAGCTATTAACGATTATACGATCAAGACGCGGCATCATTCCCAGCGGCTGATCGAGTCGATCCGTTCGCCACGGAGCGGGAATGGTTCGAACAATCAGCAGCTGCTGCAACGTTTGCGCGTTCGCATGACACGAATCGGTCAACCGTTTCATTGTTAACAGGCGTCATCGAGCTTCCCAAGCTGCGAAATTATGTCCATCGTTCATGCTTTATACAGGATGTCATATTTGATGGCGTTGCAAGAGTCAGCGGCACTGAAACTGATGCGAGTGAAGCATGAATATTTGTTGTTCAAGAGCTGTTGGATCTCGAAGAGGAATATCATGTGACAAATTGAATTTTTTTTCTAGGTGGACGCGTGCTACCTTTTAAGTCGCATTATTTTTTAATATCTACGTTTGTGGACTGGGGCTAGTTGATACATTTACAATTTTTAATTTATATTTTTCAATTTACTTACTTTGGGCAAGTATTAATTCTCCAAAGCCATATTAGTTCTTATTAGTTCTAAATTACTTAGTTTTAAGAAGTATTTTAGAACTAATACTTCTTCAAACAAAGTAATTTAGGACTAATACTAACTAATATGATTAGTAAAGAGTGTCACATACTCAATATTTTTGTTTCGTGAAAAAAACAAGAGATTGTTGATATAATAAATTGTGTCTGCTAACGGTTACTCGTAGAATGCTCCAATTGTCAATGGTATTTGGTATTTCTAACTCAATTTGAAACGTATCGCCTGACGCGTCCGTGAAATGAACTACTGATGCATGTCTGATAGCGTACTGGTTGTTTCTACTCGGTCGTTTTGTGCATTATGGAAACAGTTGACGATGTAGGCCAAAAGAAATGTTCTCGTTTTTCTAATTGCTATTTTCCTCGCTATCTTTAAATTCCATTATGTATAATTATTTCACTTGTCAAGAAATGGACTACTAGCATGGTCATTCGAAGTCATATTAGTATTTTAAAAAGTCCACGTGATGGACTATTATCGACACTCATCCACCTACAACATTAATTTAATCAGATGTATTCTTCGAGAAGAAATAGTTGCTGAAGAAATAAAAATTTAGGAATATAATATCTCACTTAGTTTTAGGGGCATCACTCGTAACGCTTTTAATTTTACATTCTGTACCGTCTAACATTAAACTCTTTTTTTTCATTTTCGTGTAAAATATGTCGCCAGCATTATGAACGTAATAAAAACAGTTTCACTTCTGTATATTCGTGACAAATGGTGCGCATTTCCGAAAAACACGTTCCCTCGCAAAATTTGCGTGCTGTGTTGCCTTTTTTTCGTTCTACGCGTGACAAATTTCGTGTCACGCGTGTATATTGCAAGGATTCTAACAATTTATACCGTTTGCTCGAAATCCCCGAGAAATATGGCTCGCTTTATTATTTTTATGTTTAAACGGCCCATCGATTTTAGTGGGTGCAGAAAATCGCTACACGTACCACGCGAAATGATGTTACGGTAATTTCTTTCAAAGTGTTGGAACCGATTGGAAAGTTCCGCTCGGGATAGCTAGAAAATTGGATGGATCACGTTTTTGGATTAATCGAATGCAAATTTTCAAGCGGGCAGGGTAGGGAGGAAGGAAGGATTAGGGATCGCAAACTTCCGCGAATTATCGTAACGTTATCGGCTTTAACTTCCGTGCGACGCACCCACAACACAGCGCTTTGCTTCATTGGGAGTCTATCGACCGCTTCTGACGCGATCAGAAATATTCCTGCCCCTCCGTTTAAAGTGTGATCCAAACAGCCGCGTCAAATATTGCCTTTCAATTATTGCGTCTTCCACGACACCGAACGCGTTTTATTAAAAAACAACATTTCAAACGATGGAGGGCTAATTTGCAAAACATAAAACTTTACTCTTGACGGGAACTTCTCCATTCACATGGACAGATTAGTTTCAAAGTAACGATTGAAGTAATGGATATTGAAATCGAAACCAAAATAACAAATTTCATATCGACTGATTTCCAGAGAATATAAATGACTCTATTGGTGTTTGTAAAGAATAAATGGAAATTGGATGAAAATACTGGGACGTAATTTATTTTCACTTTAAATTTATAAAAGTATCTTCTTTAATAGAATACCTAATCAAAACGTTAATGGGTCGAGAATGCATGTAGAACACAAATTGTGCACACTTTCTGGGTTATATTTTTCTGTAATTTGCATATATTTTGCATACTGACACGGGCCATGCATGTGCAAATATACACCGTCCAGTAATTATATAAATAATTGCAGTTCTCTCAGTGGAAGTGAGAGGAAAACGCAGAGGTTGAAAGAGCAAGTGGAAACGCACAGTATATGGCCAGACTTACGGTGAAACCAATGTGACATGAATTCGTCTCTGTCACTGTTCCTACATGCGTTATTTTAAAAGCTTCTTCAAAATAAATTATTTACAGGTGGAGAACCTAGGAAAATCGTGGCAAAGTTACTTTCTGTAAGAATTCCATCGCATCGTTTTCAGCAACACTCTCCTACACTAATTCCGGGGGAGCATCAAATATTTTTATGCGACATATAAAAAGTTGGATGAACGAATAATACGTTCCTGATGAACAGGAGAAAATCTATTTGTGTGACCATAGAAAACCACTTTCGCCATTTCTAACAATTGATCGGTTCCGCAACTTTACCAGGGACTACCAGGGAATTGTACGATTTCACCAGGGAAAAGCTACACATCGAAAGTGAAAAGAAAAGATGTCATACATCCGACAGCTTCCAATTTTTTCACCCACTGGGTATCTGTTGCGACATTGCCCCTCCTGAAGATGTTTTGCGTAAAAATAATTATTGAACGTGAATCCTAGAACTGTACTATTACCGAACCACGCACAAAAATATTTATTGTTAGTTCCAAAATCATATCTGAAACAGAATTGTTGCAACTCCTATGTCATTTCCTAACTGATAAATTCTTTTGAAGGAAACTTCTAGTAATAAGAATTTAAATGGCGTTGTTCACGGTTTTGTATTTTTGTTACAAAACTTTTGTTAATTCGGCACACGCATACTCGAAGCGATTTCTAAAATAGCATATATATCTTGAACTACGTAACGAAATACATATACAGAGGTATGATCGATTCGGATGACTGCAATGTGAGAAGAAACAAGATACATGTGAGCAAGGGAAGGCGATCTGTCTATGGTCAGACGTACTTCCCAAGCCAATACTACTGGAACTGTATCTTTCTGTAACTTTTCATACGTACATTATCCTGAAAATTGTTTCCAACAAAAGTTATGCCCATTGCTACGAACTTTAGTCACGTACAAAAGTTATGCACCAATTTCGTTCACGATTCCTAATTTATCCACTTAACTTTAATGAAGAAACTAAGCTAATATTTTGAAAATGTATATATCTAGTAACGATGTAAGCAAACACCCTGTTCATTTAATACAATATAATGTTGTAGCAGAACCTAAAAAAATAATTACTTCGCACTATGCGTACCTAATGAAACAGATAGTAGTAATTGTTTAATAGAAATGAAATGATCACAAAATATTGTCGGCACCTAGAATACTTTCTGCAAGGTTTCAACGTCTTAATTTCTACCTTCTCGATAGCTATATTTCAACAGCCTTTCTGTCAACAATTAGATCCTACTTTGCATTTTAAAAGTGGAATAGAATTAAAATCTCCGCTCAGAGTGGCTCTCTTTCCCCACGAAACTTGTTCCGGTACTTCTCACGTTCATTCGTTACTTATCACAGAATTCCATTTTTCACCGCTTGTGCGGATTTGCTAAATAAAAGCAATTTGAAACAACAGCAACGTTTAAAAACGTTGGGGATCCGGTTGGTTTCCGCGTAAACGTAATTTCCCGACGGGAGAGCCCGATTTATTTTGCCCATCTCGCCGAAGAAGCAGAGTCAGCTTCAATTCGGACCGTCCGACGCGAACAATTTCAATCTAATGTCAATTTCATATCGAACGATACGCACGCGGTCGCGTGTAACTGTAAGTTCATTACGTATGGGGAACGCCTACGATAACGCGGCTTAATGCGTTTGATATTTCCGCGCGCAGAATTTGTTATCGAGCGGGGCCAAACGTTAACGATGTTTTGTGTGGACGGTAATTGTTGCACGGACGATAAACAAATTTATCGAAAGTAACCCTCGAGCCGTAATGGGAACGGTTTTGTTTTCGTGTTTTCCAAATAATAAACGGATAAGCGGGGCCGATTCCACGGCCAGGGCGTGCGGCGAGTAATTATTAATTAGGCGAACCTTCCGGCCAGCGAATCGAACAACCGTCACGCTCTCCGCAATCTTTCAAGCCGTTATTTACGACGTAATAAATTTCCAACGGCGACGAAAGGTAAATATTGCCTTTTAATATCTTCGAACCGATACCGGCTAGATTAATGGGCCTCGGAATATGCTTGTTTAAACTGTTTGTTTACAAACGGAACGAATTTGCTTCGGTGATTTCCTATCGCCGGCTCTGCTTGCCTCTTCTCGCCGACGAACGGTTACACGTTTCGATTTGTTTAATGTAAAAATGTACAGGCTATTGAAGCATTCGGCTATTGTTACGCCACACTACTCTCCGCAAACATTTCATCAGCGCTGATACACTCTTTTATTCAATCTACTCCGTTCCACTTCGTGGCTGCGTTTACATTGCTGTTCTTTATTCCGCGCGTGTGTATTGTTCCATTGCGCGATTATGTTTGAATAATTATAAAAGAGGGCTGCAAAGCTTCTCGAATTTCATGCCGCGGAGACTTCGTTACACGAACCTTTGGACACGCACGACGGGTGGAGAAAGAATCTCCTCGGATAATAGAGTCAGGTTTTCAATGTTCGACAGTGTTGTTCTTCAATTTAATGTGTGAGAACTAATTTCTATGAAGCGTTGGCACAATAAGAGGAACGTACCACGTCGGGACCATATTCTTCCGTGGCCACTAATGGAGTCATTCACCCAAGCTTCTCCATTAAAATTTGTCACTCCTTGACTCTACAGCAGAGATAATGCTAAAATGACGTATACCACCGCTCACAATTTATTCCAACGACTGTACGTGTCAGGAAAAATAAGCGTTACCGGGGGGCGTGCGAAAGTTTCCGAGCACTTGCGTTTTTAGCTTTGCAGAGGGAAAGCCAAGATGAATCTTAAATAACACGGGATCAAAGTAGGATGGGAAATGAGCGGAAATGTGGTCATTCACCACTACTTTTTCCATCAGTTATTATTTGAAATAATTGAACTTGCGGTTGATTCATTAATTCCTCCAAATCAAAATTCAAAGAAAATTATTTTATATGCTCTGGCAGATGTCGTGAATAACCACGAAATTTCAGAGTCAAGGTAGATAGTTTAAATATTTCATTTTACCTCGCGTCACAGGTACACGGAGGGAAAGAAATAGAGCACACTCGAAGGAGTCCTGCGCGTTATTTGAGTGTCTCGTCCGCCACAGTTTCTTGCTTCCATCAGGACAGAGGCGCGGAAGTAAGGGGCAAATGAAGTAAAAAAATGAAGTATAACATCGTTAAGGAAGCCATTCACATGGTCAATCAGCGGCTGAATAAAATCATATGACTAATCGAGAGCAATGTCGAGATTCGAGGGACACAATTCGCGTGTAACGATGCTCACACCGTCGGATGCTTTATCGTCGTTTTATCGTTACACGCTTCGCCATTCTGTCGCGTAATTTCTGGGCTCGCGCGACATGTCGCGCAGAGTACGTTTCAAGTCAGTTTGCTTCTCTTCCGTTACATGACGTATGACATGACATGTCAGAGTGCCATAGAATGCTTCGAATGTGCGATGGTTGTGGGATAAATTACGTCATCATAAGCCGAGCTCGAATAGTTCGGAACAGAGTTATATTCGAAATGAATTAACCATTGTCAGATGGACACGGTTCAATTCAATCCAACCAATGAACACTTTATGCGTCCATATATTATTATGTGCCGTGCCGTTCTAGGTACCATTCGGCGGGGGAATAACCGAGTGCAATAAAAGGCCAAAACCATTCACTAACACTATGCAAACTGATGATTCTAAGTATGTATGTACTTTAGGAAAACTCGTGAGTATTGTTTTGAAAAAGCTTTTACGAATTGTTTATTTTTGCGTTGGTTGATAAGTTCATAGCATCTACTTTTGCTATTGTTACTAAAGAAAGAAGACTAATTTTTGTTATTCGATTTTATAACCAAGTAAAAATTAAGAAGACCGTTTGAGTTTTTGTTATAATTTTTTGAATAACTTTAATGAAGATTTTGAGATATTTCTTAAATTTTGTTTGCTTCTTAAAACACTGTACTTTAACATAAAAATAACACAGTTAAAACAAATATTCTGAAACCGTGGTTTTCAATTTTGGTTATTTTTGACCCGGCAACGATAACGTGTGTTGCATATTGGGGCGCGCGTCCAGCCCAGTTAAATATATTGTATTTATTCCATAATTACTCTTCTGCCCTTGTAAAATAGAATGTAATGGTGGATAAAGTTTTTGCAAATGGGTTTGCAAATGAACCTGGCAGGATGTTGAGAAAAATTGAGAACACTTTAAGTTACTCGAAGTCTCGAACTTTTAAATTGCAGTGTATAGGTTCGTGATAAGCTATGAGAGTTTCAAAGTTTCTTTAAGAAAGCATTAGCTAAAGGCGAATGAAAGGTGTGATCGATTAATATAGAAACATTATAGCTATAAATATCATAATAATAATCGAATATCGCCCAAACTTCATATTTTTAATCGTATTTATCAGCTAATTAGTTACGATAGAATTTAAAGAACAATTGCAGCAATAACAATAGAATCTCCAAGGAATTAACTTCCCCAAAAGAGACAAACATACAAGTTGAATTATTTCCAAATCAACTCAGTAACAACCATCACTAGTGTACAAGTTAGTCTTCAGGAGTCTTATACTTTTGGCACCCGAAATTAACTAGAAATGACTTCATCAAGTAACTTTCAGACTTACCATTAAACTGACGGTGGTCCTTACGTGTGAATCCCTGACACGATTATCGGGGTTACTCGTGTAACCGTAATGAAACCGCAAAAATTTCTGGCCTGGGTGGAAAATCTTGCTGAATCCGTGGTACTGGTCGGGGTTCGCCTCCTCCTCTCGCGAGAAACGCCAGATATGAAGCAGGTGGGTCTCGTTTCGTCGAATGATACCAGGCCGCGGTTGAAAGCGGGTATTATACCAGTCGGCGACCATAACCTTTCACTGCACCTCTCTGCTCTTAAGCGTTTCTCTCTTTTTTTTTTTACAATCCGCGTTCCTTCATCTCCAGCGAAATGGCCAGCTCATATCCATCGCGTGGTCGCTGCGCATCTCGAACTGTTCCCGCAACGCTGGACGCTCGAATAGACATGCTGTGATCTTCTTCGATTCAGTTTAACAGCGCGAACCCGGAGGAACAGGGATTCATCTCGCGGTAGTTCGACACGAATCATGCCGACGTCCTATACCCCCTGTTTCGCACCGAAGGACTGCAAACTTTCCGTGAAATTGTCCTGAATGTCTCATCCGCGAGCAACTGGTAATGAAGAAAGAATGTTCGTTAAGTTATTGCCGTTCCAGGACGAGATGCAAGTTATCAACGAAGTGGTGTTTGGCGAATACAAAAGAATAGCAGTGCAAGGGAGACAGGGGAGGGGGTCGGTGTATTGTCAGGCAGTCTGTATAATGAAATAGTTTTTCTGCATCAAGAGACACGGTAGTGTCTCGCGCCAAGTATATATACCCCTACAGCACATTTGTTGCAGAAATGTCTCAGTTGCGTTGCGGTTTAATCCTTAAAATATTGCACGGAATGTTGCCGAAAAGTTTATTCAAAATACTTGGCGCTGCTCTCCGAAAAAATGTTAATTGTCTTGGTTAATAAATAAAACAAGACAAGACACCACTGAGACAAGAAAGAAAGTAATGCAATTTATACGTATTTATTCAGTTTAGCAACACCAATTCGGAGAGCAGCGCCAAGTATTTTGAATAAATTATTTATTCGTATTAAAATATTTATTTATATAAAAATATATCTGCTTAATATTATTTATTACATTTTTTCTTTGTATAAATAGCCATTGTGATAATTGGCGCAATTTACGGATATCATTAGTTTTGTAAAACTATTACTTTACAACAATGTTTTTAAATGGGATTCTTTTTTATGGGATTACATATATACTTGGCGCTTTTTTTGTACCTTTTTTTAAAAAAGGTAATTTTGAGGGGATAGGTACTACGAAGGATTTTTCATTAAATTTTGTAAAATCTTTTGGCTATCGGGAATATATACGTGGCGAACCGTAAATGCCAACTGGAAATGGGAAATCTGAGAATTGATGATAGCTTATGAATGTTTATATATAAACATGACGTGCATAAATATTTATGAATTTACCTGCAGAGTTACCTTTAGCATACAAAGAATAAGTAGTATTTATTGCCGAGCGCATACAGATCCAGATGTAGATAGGAAAAGAAACGATAATTGTGTCCGCCAGTAGTATAAACTTATATTAAGGACGACCTCCCCCTATATTACACTGCCGTACGTGACAGGGCGTCAAGCACCTCCGAGGAAAACATCTACTCGACAAAAATGTCGAAAAACATTTCTCATTAGAGGTAATATTACGGTTGACAAACATTTCCGAGGTAGCAGAGAGGAAATTTTCTCCGAGCGTGTTCCTTTGATTCTGCACCGTTTCGAGTAAACAAGATTTCCTAGTAAGCATGAAAACCCGGTGGTTTTAATTACAAACTCGCCAAAAACCAATTGCCAAGTACAGGCACCGAGGGAGAGAAAGTTCGAAAAAGCTATCTTCTTGCAAGGGACTTGTAAAGAAGCTGCATCTAATATTAAACTTACATAACGTCTGACATACTTAATTTACAGATTGTTGAAAAAATATAAATTCCTTTCTGAATGACAGAAAGTTAACACTTTGAATGTTTAGAAATTGTATCATGGTAAGAAAATTATTTCGTTTCAGGTAGGTACACAAATGTAGGAAATGAAATAATGTAACTTTTCGAATTTATATGTTACTTGGAAAGCTAATTTCCACTGTGCCATTCAGTACGCGCTTAAATCCTACTTCATGCCCGCTCTGCTGCCATTTAAGTGGAGAATTAGGAAAATTGTCGCCGAGATTATCATGGAAGAGCCTCAAAATGTACTTCTAAATAATAGTGCTAATACGCCAGAAGCTGGGGTTCGCGAGGTTTCCAGTTTTGCAAATTGCATGTCACCTGCAATTTAGGATAATCGCGATTTAAAGACTTCCACGAAGAAAATACAATTTCCAAAGGATGTAGTGCTTGGAAATACTGTATTTTGGAATTTTTAACGACTTTTTGGAAAATATCATCACTTGCTGTGCATAGAATTTTTAAATCTTTCTTTCGTCGTGTATCTAATCTAGAATTTTCACATATTATAGATTCAGTCGTGGAATTAATTAAATTTGTTAATCCCTGTGTTGCCTCGCAGATGAGGTCTGAAATCACACTTCGTTGAGAGTTATTTCCACGGCTGATATTTTCTCGCAGAACGGAACCGGAATGTACAGGTTTCGAAGTGTGTTTATTAATCAATACAGGGCGCGTTTTATAACCTAATAAAGGTTTATTATGAATATTCACGCACGTCTTTCCTTTCTGAAAGTTCCCCGCTACGTGAAGTTGTGGCGGATATTAAACTCCAGCTTTGATACATAAGGCTTTACAGCCGTTCCTTTTACAGCTTGCAATTACCGGTGCATACGAAATGACGCGTCCCTTCGGGCTGCACAGATGCCATTCTAGTACTTTTCTCGCCTGCCCTCCAGTCCCTGCAACTGCCTCGTTTAGTCATAAGCATTCTCCTCCACTATTATTACTTACGAAACTTTCAGATTTTCTTGCTTGACCATTCGCACTCGCGCCATTATCATTTCCTTTATGAATACATTCTACCAGGCCCCTCTTACGGTCTACCCTTTGTTTTTCATATCAATTTCTACGCATATTGTCCACTGAACGCTATCATAAAAGATAAGCCAATGCCACAAAAGTGTATCAAAAGTGTCAGTGGAAGACTTGTAAAGAAATCTCTCTGACTGCTGCAAGTGATTACATGTACGAAACAAATGTTAAAGGACAACCAACAGAAAGTAATTTTGCCTCAGGATTTTCCCTCCAATTACATTCGTTTCCTGATTGAAAAGAAGGTACACTATCGCTACAATTACGGGCGCACTGATGCGAGTTTAAGATCAGCCCAGCAGTGCACATCGAACTTTAAGAAATATCGTATTTCGGACGTTATAGGAACACTCCTCCAGAGTAAGTGCTATAAATATCCCAAGACTTTGCCAAGCGACATTCCACCCAAGCATCGATTAAAACGGGGCATTTGCCCCATAGGACACGGCTTAAAATAATTGAACGGAACGGTGTCCACACTTTCCCGCCCCCCATTCCTATTGCCATTCCAAATACTGGGATCCCAAGCGCGCCGCAAGTCGTAAGGGTATTCGTGTATAAAGTACGCGGACGAATATAAATAGAGTACATACGTATAATCGTCCCCAGGGGTGAGGTCGTTGTTTTCTCCTTCCGTTTCAGAAGCTCCCGCTTGTTGCTCCCCAACCCCGAGGAAATACCAGCATCCAACGGTGTCCCTCCCTTTTTCTCCCTTTTGTTGCCGCTAAGGACAGAGTTCATCGATCTTCCGACAAAACAGAAAAGTCTTACCACGACGGGTGGCACTCTTTTCTTCCGCGGGAGCACAGCTTCCGGGTGTTTCAACCTCCCCCGCTTTCCCCTTTTTTTATGCTTCTTCAGGACACGCATTGCCATTGCCCGACTTCTCTCCCTCTCTCTCTCTCGCTTTCTCCCCATCCCTCTCGTTCCACGTTTTCCTTCTAGGAAAGATTCGATAAATTCGAAGCAATCACGATCGATGCATTCCACGACGTGCTGTTACGACACAGCCGACTTTATGTAGCATTACCCAGTGCGGTTTTATACGATGTTGTGTCATTATGATTCGAGATGCGATAGTGGTGCAGATTTACGACCTGCAGTGTCATTATTATACGATTATGATATAGCAGAATGTATCCTACGAGATTTATCAAATAACGATGGAATTCTCTCGATATTCGGTATAATTCAATGTACCTATCTGAAATTGAAGGGGTTACGCCACTCTGAGGCGCTTGAAACAGCATTAAACTACTCGATTTTTTTTTACTGGTACTATGTGGTTGAAAATTATTTTTTTCCTTCTTATTGTCTAGAGCATGTATTAGTGCATATATTGTATAAATACTGTATAAAAATATTAAAAAATTACCGAGTTATTTGTTGTCCCGCGAAGCCCGTCCGCCCGTTACACGCGTGACTGATATAACAAATTATAACGCCCAGGTTCATCTGAAATGAAAAACATGATGTTATTCGTGTTCTTTAATAAAATGCCTACAATGTAGCATATGGATTTGAGAACAAAAAATTTATTGCACAAATGTGAGCAAGGTGAAGAAAATTATTCGTTTTTCACGTGATAAAACGAACTTAAAACATTTATTATATACGAATGGATTATTGCATGAAAAAAATAATACACTACATGGGAACGCATATTCTTAATGATATTATCTACAAGTTTCAAATCAATCGGACAAATAATTTTGGAGATATTTGATATATCACCTTTGAAAATGTAGTTTCGAGAAAAACGCAAAAGAAGAAAAGTAAAATTGTCGCTACCTGCTGCGGAATATCGACATCCGCGCCACGTTTAAAGTCTATAACTCGGTTATTTTGGTTATTTTGGTTATTAACCATGACTTAAATTATTCTTAAAACTTCATGTAATAAGAAAATGCAAGAAAAATCGATTTTTCAAAATATTCAGGGTGGCATAACCCCTTAAGTGGGATCTTGCAGGCCCGTTCCTGGCGGGGGTGCAGAAGGTGCCCCCGCACTTGGGCGGCCGCGGGCCGCTTATCATATGTAAAAAAATTTCTAAAAAGAATAATATTCGAAGCTCTTTTGCATGATAAATGTTCAAAACTATGCATATATAGGGTAATTCCGGGAGACGCGGCCGGGCTGGAGAGTTGGTCGAGTTGCAATATTCAGACTCTACATATGTGTGTATGTAAAAATGTGTTTAGTTTCAGAACAATTAATTCTCTAGAAATCAACTGTTTCGACCAACTCTCCAGCCCGGCCGCGTCTCCCGGAATTACCCTAGATATACAATTAAACTGAAATATAAAAGACACTGCATATTAAATTCTTAATTAAAGAATATTAAATTAATAAGGACGGTAAAATTGTTTTTGCACCTGGGCGACACAAAACCAAGCATCTCCCTTCAGCAGTACCTATTCGATCTGTAGGTCAATGTCCCGCGGCAGCATCGTCAGTACCGAATAGAACGTGTCACACTCGCAAATATGTCGCATTAAATTCGCGATGAAGAAGTAATAAGAGTACCGGTGTTCGGACTCGAGTAAAGTGTTTCCAAAATAGTCCTCTAGATACCGAGTGTAATGTAGTAGAATTTTGTTAAAGGGCTTTCCACAGAGTCCAGTAAATGAATGAAATTGATGCAGGAATCGTGAAATCACGAAATAATATCCATTGTGACTGCACAGATATTCAGTGATCCGATCACCGTCGCGGATAAAGTCGAACTGTTAGGGCACACCGTTCGGCAATGTAGTGACTTTGGTAGAGGTTGTTGATGTTTCTGTCGCGCTCGGCCGACTCCCAGCTAACTTGAAATTCGTCAAGGCCAGAAATAATATTAGAGGAAGTGCAGCATATTTGGAATACTGTTGGTAATTTGGAATACCGAAGTATCTAATAAACTACTAACGCTATTTAATTTGTAACACCGTAGATTATAGGGGCTAATGACCTCTTAACTAATGACATTTGTGGATGAACCGCAATTTTTACATTTTCGACTTAATCTGCAGAGGAAGAAAACGTCAATCTGCAAAACTTTTTCAGCGCGTATTCAATCGTTCCAATCATGGTTAAAATATGTCAAAACTTTAGTGTTAAACACTTAATCGACTCATTTGCATGTTCCTTCTATGGTTCCGTGCCAGTTTTGCGATAATTTCGAGAATACAAAGTGTGACATGAAATTTTCGGTTTCGATGCCATGTCGTTAATTCGGAATACCGAAGGTGAAGGTAATTTGGAATATTCCAAAGCCACCGATGCTTTTGTTTCACGCGTAATGGATACCACCGCGTCAGTTTCATCTGTCACCTGTATAACCTTTTAGGAGCATTTGTGTAAATAATGTCTTATAGACATCTACATCTTCAAGATTGGTAGAAACGTGTGAACCAAGAGCGAGTGCAGTGTGTAACCGTTCTTAGCATTTTTATAAATATTCTGGTATACATATGTCCTCAAAATAGTTTATAAAGTGAAGGTAATTTGGAATACCGGTATCCTTAACGAAATCGATACTTCTTGTCATTTTTCATTCAAACCAAAATTTCAGTTACTTTTTGTTTTTTATTTTTACTGACACTCAGAAATATGAAAGTTTGTTAGTTTCCCTATGATATTATGTAGTTTAATTTGATCCCATCCTCTGTCGTAATTTTTTATTCGTCTTAAACAAACTGGTATTCCATATATACTGCACTTCCTCTATATAGCAATGCCCATTGCAAAATGTTCACTTTTCACAACTACAGTCATGCACCCCGCACATTCTACACGTATTTTTATCAGTGCGATATGTGATCAAACACTAGGCAACGCTTCGTCAAAAAATCTTCTAGATGATAGATATATTCCAGTGAAATGTTATTAAACGGTTTTCTATTTAGTCCAGTAGTCGACCGAATTGATGTAGACAGGACCGTTCCTGGCGGGGGTGCAGAAGGGGCCCGCGTACCTGGGCGGCCAAACCTAGGGGCGGCTGCAGGTCATTTATTATATATAAAGTTTTGACTAATAAGAATAATAATTGAAACTCCTTTGCGTGATAAATGTTTAAAATTATGTGTATATAGATATAAAATAAAACACTGCATATCCATATTTTAATTAAAGAATATTAAATTAATAAGGGCGGCAATATTGTTTTTGCACCTGGGCAGCCAGAACCCAGGAACGGCTCTGTCGGATCTTGTTAGACTTCTGTTTGACATTAGGTTTTTGGTTCGATGAATATCTTAGTTAACGATGCACGAAATCAATGTGCTAAGTTTACTTCTGTACCATACGGACGGAAATGTTATAACTTCTGTGAATTAATTAAAGAATTTCTATTTCTACTGAAATTGTTGTGCACATTGAAAGAAATTCCTAAACCCGTGGTCAAATAAAAGTAGGAAGCGGATGTATCACGCAATGTAACATCTTCTTTTCGCTTTAATTAAAACTACCCGTGTGGTTTTCTGGGACCACCTGTATATATGTCCAAGAAGAATTCTCTGGTGGGCGGAAAAACGAATATAAGTCAAATCTCACCTCGAGCTTAAACAGTTTCTCGTTTATGAAACGAAGTTAAAAATTAATATGTTATGACTTTCACGCCCAAAAGAGTGACCCAAAAATGTGACCTTTTTTAGCCTCTTTTTGCTTCTATGATTTTACAACTGAATTTTGTACCAAATGATACCTTATGACGAGACATGAATCACAACAAATTTTCAAGTTGAGGTGAAAATTAGTTTCTGAGATATGGGAGGTCAAAGAAATTAACATTCGTCAACGCGTCATTCAGCCCATGCGCTTCGATGTACGAACTTCTAGGTCAGTCCGATAATTTAAACAATTATTTCCAGGGATTTTACTGACCGCTAACCACGAATATGAACTTAGATTTTCAAACTTCACGAAAAAAAAAAATCAAGAAATGTAAAGGTCCGTGTAGTGGGTGCTTTTTTTAATATATCGTCCACTATATTCATTCGGCTATTGTGAATTTTGATATATTAAAAAAAAACACCCACTACAAAGTCATTTATATTTCTTGATTTTGATTTTTTTCGTGAATTTTGAAAATGTAAGTTCATATTCATTGTTAGCAGTCAGCAAAACCCCTGGAAAAAATTGTTTAAATTATCGGTCTGACATAAGAGTCCGTACATCGAAGCGTTAACGAATTTTCACTTCTTTGCCCTCCCATATGGCACAAACTAATTGTCACCTCAACTTGAAAATTTCGTGTGATTGATGTCTCATCATAAGATATAGTTTCGCATGAAATTCAGTTAAAAAATCTTGGGATCAAAAAGAGCTTATTTGTTAGGTCACTCTTTAACAGCTGACCTTACATAGTACTTTAAATACTCTGAGCATTTTCCTACAAAGCTAATAATTCTGACTCATATTTGTTTGCCTGCCCATCAGAGTATCGTAAACGTTCTCGCACATTGGATTTTCGAAAATATACACGTCACCACTAATATATACGAAATAAACGTACTGGTACCGTCAGACCAATCTTCTCATTTATATGCAATGTTACGTACCTACCTCCATTGTTCCCCTTTTTGTTTCCAGATGGAACCAGCCTCGCTGAAACTGCCAATGGGATCCGAACTCTTTTGTCATCCTATATACCTCAGTGTTCCGCGTTGCTCCGACGCAAGCGACGTCCCCGTAAACCAGCAGTTAAAGGGATTACGTTTGGCGAATCAATCGTGCTCCAAGCAACGCAGATGCCTTTTTCGTTCTTCGTTAAACAGTCATGCACGCGTCGATCCCCATTCGCGAGGTGTGAATTTCATTGTTCCTCGAATTTCTGGAGTGGAAACTTATCTTCAAACGGGAAGAAAAGTATATATTTTCCTTTGCATCGAGCGTTTGCACTTTGACAAAGCTGAAGCTTTTCCAAGCCCTCTATAATAGCGCTATTGCGGCCCAACTTCGCTATCTATACCGCGAATTAATCTATCGCAGCGGGTGTCAAGTAAGTTACACCGATGACGGTGAAAGAGTGGCCGATCAGACACTGATATATTGGAAAACTTTGACAGTAACTGTGGCAAGGGCGTGCACTGTAACTGATGAAGATTGAAACGTACTAGACGACATCACGAACGAAACATTCGACTTTTCTAACGACTTCTACTTTTGAGAATTGTTTACATCGGATTTATAGGCCAAGAGCGTGTTGCTAGGGAAAGTGAAATGTTTAAAGTTTTCTTTTTCCGATATTAATTTGTCGAGGCAAAATGTTGCTTCGTAAGAGCAGCGTTGATATCACAGTCCAGTTGCTCGCAATTACTGCCAGCAGACTGTTTATGACGGTAATTGTTGAAGCTTGTAACACGTGGGCGTTGCCTTTTTTGTAGCTACCTAGATCTACGTGGCAACACTTTGACTCGCTATTTTGGGACCCCTATTCCTAGCCGACCCATAATGGATGCGTAGGGTTGTCCACTGCTGATGCATGTGGTTTCCAGATGCCCTACTGAACTCGGCTGTCACTCAGCAAAATTGTCCGAAGACAACGTGATTAATTATATTAACTCTGTGTGCATACGCGGGAAAATTGGGTGGCGGTAAACCAACGTGTGTGGGCTACGCCTGTTTAGCGACTGGCCGGTGTAATGAAACGTTAACACCATTCTTAATTGCCTGTTTCGAAGGAATATCATACTTGATGAATTTAATTTTACAATAAATCAAGGGATCTTTTAATTTAAGGGTGAAAACTACTGAAATGTATTTTTAATTTAAACAGGAATCTTCCTTTGATAGATACCGACTTCGATCGTCCTGGACGAATTTTGGGACAGATTGTTCATAATGATAATAGGATTATATTCATAATGCCATTGAATTTCAATGATACAGGTATCAATGAGTATATTTCTGTATTTCCTTTTTATTAGTGTCATCCTGGATTACGAGAACATGTTTCGTGTTTTACGAGCCCCAATTTTTCGGACGGGGTTGTTTACCCCATTCTGTGAATTACGGGAGAAAACACTGGATTTCGTTATTTGCCGAAATCGTTAGCGTTTGTACAAACGGGTTGCCGTGCTTCACAAAACGCCACGAGCTTTTTTGAATGCATTTGCAAAAAGCCCATTTGTTGTGGGGCTAAATGTCCCTTTGAAACAAAACTGAATTCATTCCTACGAGCATACTAAGAAGAGCAGAGGGAGTCCGTAAATTCACCTACATACAAATTTCATGTTTTACTTGTAATAAACTACAGTGGCGAGTGCATGATAGAAATGTGCGAGTGTGGAATTTTGAAATAAATGCACGGACAAGGTGTGCTGCTTCACGTACTGCTGGTCAATGTGAAACGTCGGTATCAAGCTTCGTGCCTTGCGGAAGAAGCCTCCATGTTTCAAAAGGAACACGGCTTTACTTATCGATAACGGCGAGCTTGCGGAATACAGATCCGCATTAATATTCCGACAGCAGTATATTGTTGATCCTGCGTTTTAGGACGAGTTGTACGGCTTACCGCAGTGCTTCAAAATTCTCACGACGGTAACCTTATAATGGATGAGGCGACGTCCTCCACTCAGACTTGCGGTTTTGGAATACTCGACGGGATCGGCTGAATATCGACAGAATCACGGGCACCTCGTCTATATTCCCTCCTTCGTGTCACCAGTTAAATTTATTCCGTAACTAGTTGCTACGATTCCATAAGCATGGAAACAAGATTACTGCATTATCATTTTTCTTCTTCCAACCTGAGCAATTTTTCCTCAAATACTCTGCAGTTGCATCTAATTATTTCTGGAGCAATTTCGACACTCGTTCGCTTTTGTTAAGTTTGTTGAAACAAATGTGGAGTAAACATTGAAATAACCCTGTTATTTTATATTCTTATCTCGCAGATCCATAAAGACATCAATACTTATTACGTCAGCGGTCATAAAGCAGTTCGTTTAATTTTATTACCCCCATAAAGTCCCATTTTAATCATCTCGTGGCGCGGACAGTCGCCACCAATTGCCAGATACCTACAAGACAAATGGAAAAAAAACTTCGGCTCCCCATCGAAACGAAAATGCCACGATTACTAAAAGGCACACGCCTATTTCGCCAAACAGAACGTGACATTTTTATCCGTTCCATGCGCGAGGCAGATTAAAGCAAATATCATTGTTACGTATTCGCAAACAACGAAACAGATTGCGCGGATAATTTGTTGCACGTTTATTCCGCTGTTAAAATATTCCGTATTCGTTAAAACGCTGCCCATTAACTGCGTACCTGTATCAGCGCGCAGCCAAAAGTTTTTGCAGAATTACAGTTGTACACAACTGTTCCCCGCAAACTGCAGTAAAACATCGATGTAAATCGTCCCCTTATCGGCTCCGAACTGCGAGATTCGCGTGCCCGAGCGGTGCGCGTGATCGTTGAATCCAGTTTGAAAAATAAGGAGAAATTTCGCCGAGAGCGGAACTCGTGAAGCATCCACGAGACGAGAAGGAATTTCGACTTCTCTTACGCGCTCGTCTAACCCCATTGTTTACGAGCAACGTGGAAAATCTGTTGTGCCATCGCGGGGACATTAATATGCAGCAGGCCTGATGCATATTCAATCGTACATTATATTTTCCCACTGGGCCGGTACAAGGCTAATCTCAGCAGCTGCGATAACTTGGCTTAAACTGTGTGTGTGTGTGCGTGGGGGTTCGCGATCGAAGCACCCCTTTCACATAGCGGCGAGCACAATGGGCGGGAAAGCTCGGAAGCTGAAGATTAACTGGCTAATAACGTTTCCTTTTTTTTTTCTTCGCGCACTAGTAGGCTTTATTAAGGCGATCGCTGGAGCAGTGACTCGACACCGACGCTGCTGAATGCTGCGCGACGAGTTAAATGGTCCCCCTTTTCTAGGACATTAGCCTGCTTGGGGACATGATTCGATTCTCTTATGCCGACCCATCATTAGTCTCGTCCCCGAGTCGTCGTATCGTTAAGGTCGCTCGTCCGCGGGGCTTCCGTATGGATATTACTTTCGACTAACGATGCAGCGCCCCGGGACACTGAGAAATGGAACTGTTATTCGTGTTCTACCGTCTATCGGCCCAACGACTCGCTGCCAAGGGGGACAGTCCAACGTTCTGAGATAGGAGCATTGACTTCCCCCTTTTGGACGGCAACTTTCGCCGAATCACGAAGAAAATGAATGCCAGCTACGACTTAAGTGCTATTTGGCATAATCTATGATAGGGGCATTCTGATAGTTTGACTTAGCGCGAGGTGAACGGGCACATTGGCGGGGGACTGTCTTCGGTTGTCAATTGAAAGTGGTGGGTAATGAATGTATAGAGCGACGTGACTGTAATTTGATTTATTGTCATTTTGAGTAATGGGTGGCATTAAAAGAGTTATAAAGTGTCGTGACTAAAATATCAAGTCATAATATTTACTACAAGAAATCAATCACGCCACATGGTAATTTAATTAATTATTGAAGATGTAAGGTAATTGATTATAAGCAAAGAAGGGATTAATTTTTGCATGCATTGCATAGATGTGCGTTATAAAAATTCATGGCATGCTTCGACAGCAAAGTAATTTGCAGACCAAACAAGTCTTGATAATTCATATTCATATCAATTCGTTTTACGCATCAACAGAAAACACTTTCAAATGATTTTATTTCTTAGCGTGCAGTAGCAGGATCATTCACCTTAAAGTGATTTACAAAAAGTAAAAGGGAGTTATATGATTTAAATCTCGATTGTCACACTGGGTCAATGTGATCCAAAATTTGACATAGAGGTAAAATGTTTTTAAGGCACCATTAGAAACAAAGACGATGATATTGATTGAATTGTCTATTTTCAACGATGAATATATATTCTATAATGTTCAAACTTTATCTCAAAATTTTTGCGACTTAATTTATTAGATAGTGTTTAAACGGTAGCTGATTGAAAATTGGCTTGCATCGAATCAACCCAGTGTGACAACTACGTTCGAAAAAATAGGTGTGACACCCGCGGGGTAATATAAATGTAAATATAACAGTGCAACAGAATGACTGTTGCGGAAAATATCGCGCGTGAAATATGGAAAAGTGAGAATAAATTTCAAAAGTCAACGGAAAGCAGTAGGATCACCTAGTTTAAATTCGTTGTTTACCTCAATGCTGAACCAGACGATGAACGAAAATAAAATTATAAAAATGCTACAATATAAAAGCGGATAACATGCGTACGATTAATCTGAAATAACTTCTATGTTAAATAAAATGAATTCCGATTTCCTCCCATTGTATATCGCCAATCGTTGACTTGTACTACTTATTCGCGTGGAATCTGCTAGCCACATATTTTGCGGGCATAACAATATAATCATAACTGCTACTCGCGGCAGGGAATTGTAAAAAGCGATATAAAGAAATCCTCGTGAAATATTACGTCAAAATGACGATGTCATGCGTTAGGCCGAGGTGAAATGGAACTGTCGTTCGTACTTAAAGAGGCCATCGTGTTGACTTTACTCGTGCAACGATGATGTGTAATAAACGTACCTCTCAAGCTTTATTCCTCTGCCTCCTTCCCCACACAGACTTGGAATGTAAATTTTGAAATTAAAAATGTCCTCCCCGAGGAACTGTGGCAAACTTCTAGCGAATAAATTTTCCTTTCACTGAATCAATTGGAACAAAATACTTCACGTAAAAGATTAAAAAGAAATAAAAAGGAAACAACAACTTGCTGGTTGTAAAGCGTCCAAAGCTGAAAGAAACCATTTACTAAATTAATTAAGGCGAATAATATTCAATATTCAAGTAATTTTTGATTACCTGAAAATCAGTCGCAAGATCTGTTAGTAGTAAAGGAAATATCAAGAATCGTAATACACCAGCGTCTTTATTGATATACGCACTTTATAATTTCGCATTGGGACAATTTTCCAAGGAGTCTCGAGGTTTCGTTAATCTTACAATCTTAAACCTACGGCGATCCACTGGGAAACAAACTCTCGTTAGCGTAAATTACTTTCGAAACGCGCGCTTTTCCCTGCGCTTGATTCCACGGAAAGGACAGGGGCTCATCTGTCGCGATCCGCGGGACTTGCAAGCACCTCCTAATATTACACGATGGCCAAATTATAATTTAAACATCGAGGTCGACGATCGGCCGTAATAAGCTCTTTCGTATTTTCCTTTTTACAGGGGCTGAACAAACAATAAGCCGCCGCTCTCTAAGACTAGATTAGTGATCACGATTTAACCTAATCAATAATACTTAATTGTATCATCCCATCGTTTCTTGTTTTCACATTACAAGCATTATGTACACAGTTTTTCTTCTAGCTGTTTTACAGTGTAAACGCAAGGCCCACGCCATTTACGACCGTATAAAATATTACCTTCGCGCACACTCGGGTGGCTTGATTTCCTGTCGAATCGCGAAGCACTTGTCACCAGACCTGACCCTGGGATGCACGAAAAATCGACCCATGCCACCCTCGAGTTAATTACAGTCCGCGTTCGCTAATTAGGAAGATTAAACATACGTCACTGTTTTGCGATAATTGTGTTTCGTAGAACAACCGTTACACTTAGATGATGAAAGTACGTTCGAAGGTACACAACCCTCCCATCGAACAGGGTATCCTTTAATTTATACCTAAACGTCAGCACGGTGTGCTTTTACTGGACGAATTCAGCCGTCGAAGGATTCGTAACCTGAAACAATAAAAGCATGACAGCGATAGAAGATGAACCAGTTGCTGTAATTAGAATTCTAAAAATATAAAAGGCTGCTGCTATTTGACGCCCGCTTCATCGTATCACTAGAGCTCATTACCCAATTCCAATCTCGACAATGAAATTACAATAATTTGCTTTGATACCCAGCGATGAGCATTAAAATGGGTTCGGCCTAATAATTACCTCGATCACTCGTGCAAATTGAATAAAAAAATCGTGGAAAATTTACCGATCCGTTCTCGTATCAATAATTTTATATTAATAAAGAGAGAGGTTCGAATATGAATATCATCGACAGTGTATATTTCAAATTTTTCGATGAACTCAATCAACACAGAAATTGAAAACACTGGCTTGAATTACGTTGTCCCATCGTACGCGGCTGCTATGTCCTCCATTGTGGAACAAAGTAAAAATTAATCTAGCCCTCCGTTTCTATGCTTCCTGGAGGCAACAGGAGGGCTAGGTATAATGCTTCCAGTTATTGCAATTGCGAGTTCGCAGCCGCGGGTGTTGAAAATAAAGGGAAGTGAAAATATCTACTCAAAAAACTATTACGTTGTTGGACAAAGTTTTCCCAACTCTCAACTCCAACTCTAAACAAACACACCTGTGGTCAAAATAATTACTCTGAAAATTAAAACGTAACTGCCTTCCGTAAATCGCGCGACTAGCAAACAAGCAAGTACGACAGCTACGATTTAAACGTGTGACCAATGTGAGATATCCATTTACTCTGATTTCTTGCACATTGCCGTATAAAATCCCGATCAACAGTGAGCGAGAAAATTGTACAAAACAGCGTTGCAGATCTCTTCAACTAAATTACATCTCGTCGAAATATCAAGTACCTCGAGTGAGCTCCAAACACCGAACACCGTGCAAACACCGTGCAAACATCCTCCTCTCAGCTCCAGGGGTTCGGGGATAAATACACTCTGCCCCGTAAAAAGAGGAATACATTCGCTCTTATCGTTCCAAAATGATATCGTCCATCAGTTTCCACTTATCACCGCCCCTCGCCAGCCAGAAAGAATTCGAGTACATAGAGCCGCGGGAGGCTAAAAGTAACCAGCACGTTCGAATCTAACGAGGAACGGCGAGCGATTGAAATTTTTCAGCGACCATCACGGACGTCGTGCCGGGAAAGTGGCCGGTAAGTGTCGGTGAAAGTGGGCAGACTCGATGATGGGTACACAGATCGATGACGGGAAAACGCAAGAAAGATAACCACCTGAGGGCGAGGGGCTAAAGACAGGGGAGGAGAGCGGTGGCGATGATACGATGCGACGGACACGAAGAAAAAGGAAGCTGCAGCGAAAGGAAGGAGGAATTCCCTCCTCCCCCAACTCCAACCCCCACCCCTCGCTGGTCGAGTGAAGTTTTCCGCTGGTTTCACGGCTCGGCCTACTTCGGTAAGCCTCCTAACCCAGAATCACAACGTGGAAACATCGCTGAAATTTCGGTTGGATGACACAGGGGACGCGACGTCTCCCTTTCTCGCCCGTGCACATTTTTCGATTAATATTCGGCCGAGGGCGGCGCGTTAAAGCGGCGCGACGCATCGTATAAAGAAGACACGCGGAGGTACTTAACTTCGAAATTAGTTTCTATCTGATGTGCTGTTTGACTTGGGGAGGGGAAGGGGTGAACAGCCGTCACGGGAACGCGATGGGCGCTGTTGATACGCGACAGCGTTCCGGCAAATATTTAAAGGTAAATGAAGGGTTTGTAATTAAAGCTGCCGGGTACTTTCAACTTCATCGGTGGCTCTGCGATATGTAGTCGTTGAGAATTTAGTGTTCATGTGTATCGAAGCAACAGTAGGCTTTATCGGAACTATCTAGTAGATTTCAATTTTTATGTATTTAAGTGGGGTGGAAATCTTGTCGCTTACGACAATTTAATTATCGAGGGAAGGCAAAGATTGCGTTTAGAAATGTGTGAAGAGTAGCGGACTCTCGCGTTTCGCGAGAAATCGATAAAACTGCACGCTCTGCATTTGCTGGGAAAAGAAACAAATATTTTTTATGAATATCATTAATAAAGTGGTGCTTAAAATCCATTTTGTTCTCTATACTGAAAAACGAGCCGGATTAAAATTTTATTACATATTCATAATGTTTTGGAGGTTGCTACTCACTTATTAATATTCTACATAAAATTAAGACGAATTAGTACACCTATTATACAGGCAAATACAGGCTACACATGGCTATTTTCAAAAGTTGCTGCTTCATTTTACATTATAATAATATTCTAATGTTAAGTAAATGTGTTTTAAAAATATAATACATCGATAAGAAAATTCCTTCTACTCCTAAAAACACAAAATTCAATGTCTGGTAGCCACCCCCAATAAGTAATTGAAAAGAAACTAAAATAAATATCACATTTCTTACTCCTAAGGGTGAACACATTGACACGGTGACCGGTGAAAAAGTGCAAAATAATTTTTTGGGGTCAAATAAGCAGCACCCTAATCATTAATCTTCTCTCGCAGAGGCTACAAATTCACTGTAATTCAAGCCTGATGGAGCTTGCACGCAATATATCAAGTACGAAATGACCTCGGAAGCCAAGCACAACAGACGTCACGCGATGATTAATTCACAGTTTGAAGTCGAAGATATTTCAGCGATGACGGCAGCCAATAGGTGATTGAACGTCTAAAAACTGAATGGTGGATTGTAACAAGTTGCCCCGGAAGTGACGACAAAGGCAAGGCTAACGTTTAATCTATTTTTAGGATAACGCTGATGACTCATTCCGCACCCAGCCCGAGTACAAGCACTTTCCATTAAGCGTCACCCTACTTTTCCTATTCGGTGTTAATTCCACGCGAATACGTTTACCAATTTCAGGAAACCGACCGCCTGGACACGCTCCCTTTTCGGCTGCGGCTGTTTACTCCAACTAAAGAGACTTTCACGGACGAAATCTCACGATGATTACGAATGCGACTGAAAGTAATTCGAGACGATTCAATATTGGAATGGTATCAGATTCTAGCACTCGTTCGCGATGCTTTTAAGAAACACCTATTGCACATTTATCCTCCCCCTTGTGAGCTTCGCAGTACCGAGGAAACTCGAAATACCGAATGTGTAACTTATTCGCGAACTCCTGCGCGGGAGAGACGAGGAACAGGAAGTTTCACGAAGCCAGCATTCAGACAGAAATTATGACGTGATTTTTCAAAGTTCCAGGAGGAGATATTCATATGGAAGTACCTTGCCGGAAGATTTTACATTCCCCCCTGCCCTTCTCGAAATGAATGATTGTTTGGCATAACAATGAAATGAAGTTGTTCGTCTGGGTGGAATTATTTCTTAATATCGGATTCGTGGTGCCGATATCGGATTCCCCGTGTTTTATACTAAATAATTCCAATCTGCAAGTTAAATGCGAATGATATACGGTGGCTGACCGGAGGCTGACAGCAACACAGGTTGGCACTGCTGATAATAGGCAACCGGAAGATAAATGTAGTGTCTACGTAAAGCCGAAGGTGCACAGCAACGCTCTGCACCAATGCTAACTAACGACATCGGTTGTGATGCCCCAAATATGTGAATTATTGGTCATTCGTACACGTTACGCAGGCCTGACTTATCACTGACACGTTTATAGCCCGTGTGCGCTCCACAGGTTTTACCGTGCAAACAGAAGTCAGCACATATTTCGGCAAATCACTTACGAGTTTAATATCTGAGTAATATTCGTGTATAATATTATCTCTAATAATACGTTAATAATGTCTATGTATTCTTTCGAATAAATTAACGTCCACGATTGCACAGAAGGGAGTAAAAGATCGGTCTTCCACTTTCGAACATTTTCAGCAGAAATATTATTGTTACGGGAGATTTGATTAAAAGGGTGACTTACTGTGCAAAAGGCGGAAAAAATAATAAAGCCGAAAAGTTTTCATAGCATTTTTCCGCACTCGTTATACCGTGACAAAAGATTTTTCCTGATATTGCGCCGTACGGTTCCGTGCGAAATTAAAGGTAATTAGTGACTGTTTTAAAGGGAGCACTTTAATCGCTCCTCGCGATACCTCGCATTCGTGTCGTTAGCCAAAACGGTCTCCTCGGAATGCAAATACGGTTTTCACGGGTTGGAATTTTATTCGCGGTGTGAGGCGTTAGGAATTGTTATAAATCACCGTGACAGTTGGCGAAGATATGAAAAAATGTTTCTCGAGCATTTGTTCGCATTCTTCTAACGTAGTAAATCGACCAACTAGAAAATAGTCCATTAAAGAGTGATCTCACGAATGTATACTTTCTGTAATGTTAACATAAAATAACTCAAAATAGACTACATATTTAAATGCATTATTTTTCTTAAATTGAAACAGAATTTTATTGTATTAATTAAACTGAAATAGATAGAGAAATATAAATTATCAATTTTACCGAATGTAGTACTACTACTAAGATTATACTAAGAAATCGTATCAAACATTTACTGTAAATGACTACGTAGACAGACAAAGGTCACTGTAAACTCTTTCTTCCAAAATGAGAACGATTTTAGAGCTCCATAAGCCATGAAAGCGATTTGAACTTCACAAGCGAGATCTTTCGAAACAGTTATCATAATAAACTTGTTTCAACTGATTACGTAACTGCGTGCACATAGATTTTCTTACCACTGCAACGAAATCACCTCAATCTAGGAATCTGAAATTTTCACGACAATAAGTAACCACCAATTGCGTAATGGGATAAAGCACCCCAACCAACATATTAAAATCTTTGTAGTCCCCTAACAGTGTACCTCTCAGAGCCATAACATCGAATTATAAATTACCCAATCATGGTCTCATTAAATTACCATCTTCCTCGTGGGAAGTACCCAGTAATCGCTTAATGTAACAAAACTTCGTTTAGCACTTAATTACACAGAACTCCAGAAACAATTTTCATCTATTTCGTTTTTACTTATTCACAGTAAAGATTCATTTAGAAAATCAAACGCACTTTTACTCCAACATTAAAAAATTGTTTAATCAAACAGAAAGTTGTAACTTGGATGACCTCGATTAACTAACAAATATTTAATAAAGCAATTTATCAAGACTCTCGCAAAATAACATGATCAATATCTGGAAAGCAATGTCGCGGAGTACCTATACTTGGAAACATTCAATGTCTCGACAGCACTGCAACGCCAAATTCAAAGGAAACGTTGAACAATGACCCTCAGTTTGCATCAACCCGAATTTCTAGTTAAGTTGATCTCACACGTACGCGCGATGCAATTACACGAAAAATGAATTTCTGAAAACAGCCCTCGTGCAGACGATGAGTGTACGAGACTTGTCTTTACTTTCTTTACCGTATGAAAGGTACATACATCGAGTACCTGGATCGTGGCTTCTCGACTAAGAGCCGTACTAACCGGCGCCGACATCGCTGCCTCCTGAAGCCAGTACATCAGCAGAGAATGGTTAATTGAATTCTCGTTTGCATCAATCTTTCCAGAATACATCGACCTGATTAAGGTTTGCTCGCAGGGGAGCAGTGTCGTTTCCACGTGATGAGAATCATTGACCTTGAATTTTTTACAAAAATATTTTCATCCGCAATGCGAGCACTGTTCAATGATACTTGGACTACTTCTTGTGCTCCAGAGTTTCTTTTCAAGCATCACAAAAATTGCAGAGTAGGGAAACACACGAGTTCAAGCTCGAGTTTCGAGAGATTCGAAAAGAGAACGTATCTATTTGTTTCTTATTTTTCCTGCCTTTTAAACGCGACGTGTAAAAATATGTTCGTCTCCAAACGTTGGGGATTTATATCCCAAAGGGTTTTCAATTGAAAAACCCGAGATACGTAGAATATGCGCTCTGTTACTTCACATTGTAATCTAAATCCGTCACACTGGAAACAATTTTCTCAGTGTGAACATTTCGTATGTCGTCGTCCCTTTGAGTTTTGGTATGCGTAATACGTGTACGATTCAGTGCAGGAATCAGACGAATCAAGTCCACCGCGAACGCAATATTTGAAAGAATTTAACTGCCTGCGATAGCACCGCCATTCGCTTGTCAATTAAAACATCGGATGAAGTGCTCCAGGCAAACATTTCACCCGTGTATTTAACGGTCCTCCAAGTTGTAGGATCTCTAAGAAAGAGAATATGTTTTGTCAAATGTCCATTGATTGGAAAACCGAAATTCATTCTATAGAACGGAAAATACTACACAGTGAAATTTTGAATTGACAGGCAATTCAGACGGTAAAGCTTCTAAGGGTGCTTTTAAAGCATGGACTATATTTTTTTTATACTCTCCAAATGAGTTTCATAGGAGAACAATTTGCATTCTTGTGTATCATACTTGAAAGTTACAGAAGCACGGGAAATATAAAGTAAAACTTGTCTCTGTGTTGGAACACGCTTGAATTTCATTCTGTCCATGGCTGAACAGTTGCACGGCTAGAAACTGAGTAGATATAGTTGTAACTTTCAAAGGTATCTCAGTGTTTCGGATTGGAAACCCTAGCAAATAGTCTTCTCAACAATCTACATCGATAACTGTAATTTCCCTTCCGTGCGTATCACAATTTGAAACAAACTGATGCATTTGTTCAACGGCCATGAGATGCATTTGCATCGAAATCAAACACTTATTCGAACAATTTACATTTTCATGACTACCTTGTCATAGCGATTGTTTACGCTGCTCGATTTGTTTAGGATCCACCGCAATTACTGCGAACCATCTTACAATTTTCCCTTAACATTTAAAATAATATAAAAAAATATCGAAGCATTTGAAAATAATATAAAGTTCAGGCTCACTGAGAAAATGAATGAGAGCGGGTTTCGTTTCGTATTTTTCAGACTTTAAATTTCAGATGTTTACTCCCATCCATTTTAATATGGTACGTTTGCATAATTTCAATGCAGATTTATAGTGCTGTGCCACCAGCAATTCAGAAAAGCTTGAAAGTAATATCGATCGCTCGGGCTCAAAGGATACATGCGATTTATCCATATTCAACGTATGGCATTCCAGCTCTACCAGCAGTTTCGCGAATCGAACATCAGTTACCAATTTTACAATATTTCGTATGGAAGACCGTACAAAAAGCTTTTCCAAGCATTTCCTTTGACAGCCATATATTGTATTCTAAATCTATGCTTCCCCCTGTTTTCGCAAAAAATTATCGCAAGCTTTACAACTCACGGGGAATAATTAAAACAGGATTAGTTACAGTGGACTTAACGAGCAGATGATTTTATCCAATTTACTTCGAACAATAGCTTCTGTTGCAAGCCCTTTGCTTACCACTAAATAAATTCAGAATTTAATGCGATACCCCATGCTGCTCGCTAATTACAAATTCCAATATCCGTGTAATTATCCGGTGTCGGAAGAAAATTTCTGCTACTTTAAGGGAAACTCAGTATATGCGTTGGCTATACATGTGCACATATATTTAAACAAGTTTGCCAGCATCTTGTTCGTCGAAGAAGCATCTTGGCGAATAATGCGCTACGTGAAACATACACGCGCAAGATCCACAATTTTCTCCGATGAATTTATACGCATACACGGAAGCGGCCTAAGCAAAAACACGCTTGGAGTACAATTTTACACGTGCCCCGTCTTGTTTTCACTTCACTCAAACTTTTATAAGATGTATACGATGCTGTAAAAAGGAAACCCCTTAGGGCACATCGCCTTATCGTCTCTTCCTTAAAAGAAAATTGTTTACCTGGCTAGAGCAACGAACTTTAGCAAAAATAACGCAGTAAGAGAAATAAATAAAGAAGCTGTGGAAATTCAAAAAGATTGGCACGAAGATCTTGACGTCAAACGAATAATTTTCGGTGATGATAATGTAAATTAATATCGACGTGATTTGGAAGGCGAATGATAGATGTTAGGTTTCAAGGCATGCTTTATGTACAGTTCTATTTTTACTTCGAATGAAAATGGTTCAAGAGGCTCTAGATGTAATCCGCAAAAAGTAGTAGGAACGTGAACGTAACAGGGAGAGGCAATCTAGCCGGGGGAAATACTGCAAGAAGCATGGCAAATGTTAGTAGTATTAATGGAAGCGTCTGCCAAATGCATGATAAAAACGAATGACAATTTCATGCACCATTTTACCGTTGTGGGAGATAGACGAATATTGGTCGAAAAATATTCGCCACGCTCGAAATGATCGTATTTCCATGGAAAAAAGAGCCTGCGAATCGGAAATTACTATTGAATGATGTCATTCCTTTCAAATACATCTGTTTTTCTACACTGAAATCTAGTGAAGTAGTAGAGCGAAAGGTATTAATTCAAACTGTATGGTAAAAATTAAAATGAATATCTGCAAGGTTCTGGATAATTAGCAAAAGTAATTGTAAAATTTAATGTAATTAAAGCACTGAATGGTTTCCATGACGGTTTCATATTTTGCCTTTCTGAAATTCCCGCCAACCTGGCAAGTATTCAAAGTTTTTGTTTTTCAAAACGAAGCTCGGTATGAATAACATTTTATTCCACATTCTCCAGTTGCTTTTTCACGTGGAGTGATTACATCCCCCCGTTCTATTACTAGTTACCAGACCTACTGCATAGTTTCCCCCGGCTTCTTTAGAAAATTTTGTTCCGTAAAAACGTCACCAAGGGAAAATAAATCTGACTTTGCGAGATTACGCTCTAAATGTTTACAGAAAGTGGGTAACTCTTCTCCCTCTTCTTCCATCACCCTCGTGCACCGGATGGTTTCATTATACGAGAAACTTCCGTGATGTAAAAACGGCATTAGATAAGAATTCATGTCACGCCGTTGCCCAATTTTAAAGATTAATAGGCCGAGGGTAAAAAATACGTGCAGTTAATCTCCCCCCATATGCTCTCCCTTCCAACACTTTGCTCTCCCAGCCCCTACTAATGAAAACATCCATTGGATTGAAATTGATCTGAAACCATTTTCTTAACCGTCTCCAATTTAGACACCAAACGCTCTCTTCTGCTCCCTCTCTGCATGGCACACTTATCGCAATTGAAAGAATTCAATTTCTAAGCAAGAAACATTATGTGTTACTGACCTGTTCAAACAAATTTTTTACATTAATGCACAATTGATAAAATTTGTGCTTTAAATACAGAAATACTTCACCTACACTCATACAAGCCCATTTACAATTGAACAGGAAATGAAAAAAAAAAATGGTTTTCATTACACCTTTTCCAGTTCGTTCTACCTCGACAGAGAATAGAATATATTGAGGGCAAAGAATTGGTATAGATATAAAACGCGGGTGAAGAAAAGTTGGTCTTCAGTCAAAGTATGCAATGAAACATCCGCAAGTCTGTTTGTTATTACAGCTCCATTCGGCAAATGCCCCAAGCGGTCGTAGCAAAAATAAACTATAAAAAGTAAGACGTTTGTTTTAGAACACGCAACTTTAGTATTCCTGCGTAATACGTTCCCTGCTCCTGGCCTAACTCGATGATTACATTGCAGCCTGCTTTTCTTCCTTTTTTTACGACGGGTATGTTTAAGAGACATTTATGGGGGCGATGCAAGAATTAGACGATGCACACTGCAACCAAGTGAATGCAAGAGCACGATGAGCAGGAATAGAATGAGAGCTTTGCACAGAATATTAGACAATATGGAGATCGTGCATATCTTGCACTTTTCATTTATTTGCAACTTTGGTACAAATGTCCAGTATGTAGCATAAAAGTAGATGAGGAAAAGTGAAAAGAATGGTATAAATGCTGACTTTTGTCGAATGGAAAAGTAATACAATTTTCAGTTAATTAAAATTGTTTGTTTTTCTAATGTGGATTGTATTTTCTGTCAACAATGAGATTGATCATTTTTAAACTACCAGAAAGCTCTCTTCTGTTCTAATTACTTATATTCTTACTGTAATATTTGTCTTCTCTTACTCTCCCCTATTTTATTTCAATTACCTTCTCTGGCATCAAAGAAAGTCTAAATAAAGATAAATTTTCCCCTTAATTAACTTCGTCGCAGGAACAAAAGCATAAAAAGTACGGAGGATTTCTTTAATTAAACCAGTACAATTCATGCCACTGTCAGACGTCGCTTAATTTACGACTATGCTTCCCCCTCCCAGGCAGCTAATTTTTAAATCACGAAGAAGCCGTACAGGATCAAATAAAAAGCCTTCCGCTGAATGGAACCGGATGGAAGACGTTTGGCTTTTTTTCTTGTGGCGTGCAGCTTTAATTTTTACATTCAACGTTCTTGCTTGAGAGAATTAATGATCTGGAGATAGTAAAAAGTTTGAGTGAAACATTTCTGAGGAACAAGAAGAAAGCAGAAGCGTTACATTCCTTAAAATGGTACTAACGGGGATTCATAGCACAATATTAATTACGAAACAGCTTGTAATATTATCCACATAAAGTTTAAGTAATTAATTTACATGGTTCTGTTACTAAAGAAGATTAATGATTGCAGAAATTTCTAGAGATCTCGTAAGAGACTGTGTCTTCTAGAAAACGCAATAGATTTCTCTGTAATTCTTGCACTGATTGAGCTCTCAGACATCGCAACCATAAACGTCTTAAGATTATAGAAATCCGAAAGTTTCCACGCTGCATGATCGATTGTGCCAAATAGAACAGCGTCCACGATGGAACTGGGCGAAATTAAACGCGTAAACTCAATCAGAACTAATCATGTTTATCAGTGATCGTTGGATTGATGGATTATGTTGACACAACGTAGATGAGTGTCGAGAAAAGGGGAAACAGTATCAATATGATTCCAACCAAACATAGTCTTTCACACTGCAATTCATACTATGCGTGTACAAACACTGATAACACTCCCTAGTTATTTTGTCCTTTGGCACACACAAAAGTAACTCACGTTTGATGAATTATTGCTTTCACCGCGTGTGTCTTTGAGTATGTGCAAAGCGCGGATTAAAATCGAATTACGAGTGCGAAATGAGATTTCCTCTGCGCGTAATTGAATTTCTCTTTGAGTTAAATTGTCCTTCCCGGGAACGCCACTAATTAGTCGCGAAATTCGCGAAAGGCTAAAACTGTTCATTCCAAAGCATGTGTAATATTCTTTCTATGAGAAGATGAAATTTCTCAATCAAGAATTCCAGTTCGACGCTTTGGGTATCGATCTGTGACACGTTTCACATTAGAGAACGCAGGTTTGATTAAAGTGCGTTGTCCGTTTAGCGTCGTAATTTCGGCCAAGACGCGAAACTCGTAAAACTCGAATGACCGAATCGCACCGCTTTATCGGCAATTCGAGGAGGCTATAGCAAAACGAGAATTCTCTTTCCATTCTTCAACTTTCGCGGGGACGCTATTTCGCACGATCGTCGCGTCTGCGATACATAAAATGTAGAGGAGTGATAACTCTAAGCGACGGTGATTACTAGTATAGTGCTCGACACTATTTCTTGCCGAATATATGATTATGTATACACTAATTGAAACATAAATGCCAAAGAAAAGGCATATACACTCTTCATAAAAATCATGTAAGAAGTTAATGAGACGGAGAAAGCAATTTTAATACACGAAATTTACATACAACTTTAGAAAACTTATAACGGGGGCTAATTTATTACGACATATTTTTTTGCCGATAAAGTTTGTCACTTTGAATAGTCACTTGCTCACTGGTTCTTTAATTTGAAACAACACGCCATCTTCTTCTAACTAATAATTGATCATTTAAAACAATGCCATTTATGTATCAGATGATACACTATTTACTTTACAGGAATTTCGTTAAACTTTTCACGTGACCGATCGACAGAAAATAGTGTCCAGCACTATACCATTTATTAATAAATCATGCAGTACCCCTTATTAATAAATCATGCAGCAATAATACAATTTTCTGACTGATCACTTTTCGTAATTCTGTACAGCATTGAAAATATCAGTCGATGCGAAATAAGAGTGAACAACTTAATCAAACTTGTATCAATTTATTTACTAGCGTCTCAGGATAATCGAAAAGAAACGGATTGGAAGCAAAACGAAGCGAATGAATTTCTTTATTACCAGCTATTAAGGCGACTAATTCAATTTTCATACAAGAAAAGACAGCAAATGTTAAACAGACTGCAACTCTTGTTTTCATGTCCAGCTAAAGTAACCGACAAGTCATTTAAGAAACCGACAACGAAACTTTTCTTCGCGCCGCAAGCGAGCGGCGCGATAACAACAATCCAAGAAAGCGACACGTAAAACACAAACGGAGAGCCTGGATCCTTCGTTACGCGAAAAGTTACTCAAAGAAGGGGGCGATAAATCTGAGGGACGAAGGAAAGTAAACACAGAGCGAATATGAAACTCCCAAGATTTTTTGATGATTTATGTCGCCTGCGTTGTCTCACGCGACACCAGCAGGATGGAGCCATTTCCTAAAAGTAGTTACCACTTCCACGCGATTTCTCCTCAAATTTACTGCCAACAACATTTACGTGATTCGAGCAACGTGCTCCATTCACAACCCTTGAATCTAATTACCAGTAATATCAAAATAATTAACCACGGATTACTGTCCCTAACAGAGACATATTTGCTGTGTTCATCAAAGCCGCCACTAACTTCGCCACGACGACTTCGGTACACGTCGCTCGCCACCTACCCCTGACACGAAACAACCGTGCACGCTGGATACACAGAAGCTGTTAGTACTTGTACTGGTTTTCGCGCACCGTCAACCGTAACGGGAAGCAGTAACTATCCAAATGGAAGTCCAACATTCCGCGAAAGTTTCGGAATTATTTAGCTGAAAACGAAGTGAGGGAACCGGAATACCTGGTCGCTCATCGACAGTTATCGAGGGGAGGCGAACGGCGCGGTTATCCGCGTCAGTCGAAGCTCGGTAATGGATTCATAACGGAGGAAGTTTAGGTTCTGCGGCATCGCCGGTGCACGAGAACGGAAATGCGCGAATGAAGAGGAAAGCCGGCGGGATTTTTCCGTTGATCCATCGATATATTCCGACGCGGTCTGCGAGACATCCGGTAACGAAAGTGTCACGGTCTCGTGTTGCCCCGATATGGGGCTCAACAATGGCCCCCGATATCACGGGGACTGTGGTTTACGATTATGATCAGACGCAGTTTACGATTACTTTGCAAGTCGGTCGATTTTAATGCTCCACTATAGTGAGAAATGGATTCCCTAGGGTCCAGGGGCAACGGCTAAGGGGAGTTTTTTTTTTGAAGGAGTGGAGGATTTCCCAGGCAGGAGATTTCGAGGGGAAGTAAAAGGTTCCATTTCTATGGTATTATCATTTCTGTAGCATTATACAGATTTAAGGAAACGCTCGGCGGATGGGGAAAGATTCTTCTTTGTCGTAAACGAATTTTTACGATCTGTCTTTCATCGAGGAAACTGAGGTCCAATGGATTCAGACATCCTCTCGTTTCCACGTTTCATTTTACCTGTATTAAATTCGAGATTGAAATGGTGGCATGGTTGCGCACGTGCATTGAAGCTTGTTAATTTCTTAGTAGGAGCGAAGTTTTGAAATATTATTCAGATGTGACGAACAAATTACGTGCAGTAAGAAGATTGTGGCTTCGGTGTTTGTGTTTTAAAAAAAATGGAAGCTTTTAAAAGCCCTCTGTCACGCGGTTACCTCGCTGACAAAGTGAACGAAAGATAAGGCAACGGACGAGTCCTTTCTCGGTGTCACGTAACAAAGCTCGAAGCCAAATCTGTGCTGTCTTCCCACTTCCTGTGACAAATTTTCTCCAAGCAGCTAAAAATAACGACATTGCGCCCCGAACGTTGGCATGCTACGTGATAGCACCACCGATTCTACTTCCTTCGTGTTAAAATGGAGCAATAATTTAGAAGCTTAGTGGGATCCACTGACTTCAGAGATTTAAGAAGAGTTGTTAAAAAAAAAAAGGAGAGTATGCCAAATCTCCAGTTTCAAAATAATCGAGCAATAATGACGAAGACGATAAAAGTTAAATTGTTATCGACATGCTGGTATGGTGATGAAATTTGGTACTAACTTTTATGCATTCCAAGCTGTTCGACTGTAAATCCGATGCTATAGAAAATGTAAATAAAATTAGAAGTGTTTGAATAAAGATGTAGCATTGTAATTAAAAATTCTTTAAACATAGAATTGCATGGGCGTAGCCCTTAAATCTGTTTCATAAATAAGCAAATTGAGTTGCGACCGTCATCATGGAAATAACTCGAGAGAAATTAAAGCGGCGAGGATTTCGTGTCGATGCTCGAGGCGTCTATTTATTTCCTCTTCCTTTACCACCGTTTCTTTTTTAACTCGATCTTTCTTCAACGACTTTGATGATCGTTTAACTCGAGGAGAGATGATCAAAGAGAGCTAGTCGCCACCTGGTACCGCGAAAATGCTTTTAACCAGTCGATAAAACCACTGAAACACGAATAATTCGCGCGATATCCGAGATTAAATGGGAATTACGGTGCGTTGGTAGTGTGATCGGCACGTGGCGAAGGGAAACACTTTACGGCCAGGAAATGACAAAGAACCACTGGGTGAATGAAAACCAGCTGGAAATGTAATGAAACTTTACGATTTCTGGGCAGGGCTTCAGTGTACGATAAGATAATATTGAATTACAAGTTGTGGAACTTGTAGCACAAGGGGTGCAGCTCCATTTTTGACAGATTTTAAGTGTAATGTATGTAAAAAAAATCCTTACAAAAATTCCTTAAAATAAAAACTTACCAACTCAATAACTAAGTAGTACTACTTATTCTGCGAAAATGTCTATTTCTTTATTAGTATTCTCGTTTTAATATCAAATCAATGAAATAATTTTATAAACGGTTTTTTCTAATTTACTCCAAGTTGGTAAAAATGGAAGTGCACCCCTCTTACTGCAAGGTTCTCAATTGCGATCGCCCTGTGCGTATTTTTTACCCTTGCACAATACAATAAAAATATCAAACATATTTTAATGAAACATGGAGAAGTGCGCCGTTTCTCTGAAACGACTCTGTTGCCAGAAATTTTCCAATACAGTAGTTTCAAAATCGAGAAATCTATAACGTATTAGATAGAAACTTGCTCGAGTCTCTAACCCCTGGAAGAAAGCAAAGTGTAAATTAGATTATACTACTTAAGAACGGAATTACAGTGGAGAAGATCGGTCATTACTGCGACTGTGACTTAATCTGCGCTCGCGTCGCAACGATTAAACGAGGATTGAAACGGTGTTCTAATGAACTAGAAGAGATCAAAACCAGAATGGGGCGAGGAGGTCTGCAACAAGGCGCGTATAGGTGCATTCCTTTTCTCCGACGATCTTTTCGTGAAAGGTCCAAGCTTCCCACGAACGGTACTTCTAAAATTAGCACCATTCTCCCCCCGGTTTCATCCCTCTTCGCCAGGGCTTATTATCTCCTGCTGTGGATTCAAAAGTAGGATTCCAGAGGTTGACCTGGTATCCCGCAACGTTCTCTCCGCCATCCATAAGAACTGACACTCCCCGCTTCCGCATTCTGCTCATCGCCCGCGATCAATCACAGAGATTTGATAAGTTTCGACAAAGGAACGATGTTATTGCTTCCTCAACTGTATTTCATTTCCCCAATTCCCTTACACGCTGGTGATACACGATGAATGTATTCATTCCGAGGCTTGTAAGGCTTAGGCCACGAAAATAAAAAAAAATATTACGTATTCATAGCATGCCAAGGTATTCGATAAATCTTTTTATGAGGCGTATTTCTTGAGAGCTTTCCCAAAGCGTGGACGTTTCCAGGTGATGCATTGTAAGGAGTTTTCGATTCCACGTAACAGGCTATTGATTTCGGTTGACATGACACAGAAGGATAAGGGAGTCAGTCAGTTTGGGAATTATGAAAAAGCTTCGATGTTAGGAGACAGAAAACAGGGTGCCTTTTAGAAGAAAGGGGCATATAATTATTTGAAATAAGTATGGTCTTAATAACCAGGGGACTAAGATTGATGAAGAAGAAATGTGGGAAAGAATTTTTCAATAGAAGAAAAGTTTGGAAATGTTAAACACCAATGCGGCTATACATCAGGATATGTCAGAACTTATCAAAGCAGGAGGATAGGATCTACGTGAAATATGACTCAACGACTGACATTGCCAAACTTTCAGATTAATCAAGGCAACAATTCTTCTACCTTAAACTTTTCACTCTCCCAGAAGTCTCCTGACAACGTTTTGTCATCATATTTCATCCTCCTTACTTATCTGTGTTACACTTATCTGACAAGAGGTAAATCTTTCCTTTCCTCGTCTCGAAACAAGATTGGGGCAGAGAAAGTTTACTACTCAGCAACGAAAATCACTCAGATGGTCTATGATTTGCAACAATGCAATGATATAAATTTTAAATACGCTCATGAACGAGTAAATTCTCTTCTCTTGTCATAATGACTATCAAATCAATTTTTAGAAAAGCCAGTAGCCTTGAATTAGAAAGACATACAAAATTCCATGGTTTCATCCCCTAAAAATATTTTATGACTCTGAATTTCTTTTAATTCGATATAATACGTAACACGGGAATTCTAGTCCAACTTGCTGAATACCTGATTCAACTATCAATCGATTAGATCGATTAAGACTTCAAGAAAATCTCGTTACACTCGAGCCAAGCGTCGAAAAATCACAGGTGCAAGTGGACCATATATTTTGCAGAGTATTTCTCAACTTACCATTAGAAATAAATAGCTCATTTTGCTTGGAACCATCGCTATCAGATTCTAACGTGGAAAGTTACATCATATTTTTCCCCTGTTTTCTAGACAAAGTGCTGATGGCAGGTCACGATCTTTTTCTGAGACTATGAAGTTAAACGAAAGATAATATGTCAAGTTTCCTGCGGGAGGAGATCGAAGAGAGCACGAGGTCCCTAAGCAATTTTCAGATACGACTTCTAATCGCGAGAACACGTGCGTTGGCGAACACTGTTGAATTCTGAAACCAATGGAATTCTTATTTTCATCCTGACAAATGTCTCGAATATTTACTATAACTCGAGACGAAAGAATGCCTCGGACAGATTGCAATATCGTGCTTAAATTATTGTTTCAAAGTGCTGTTTCGCGAGGAATTTTATTCGTGACGAATGAATCCGCTGCGGTATTAAAACAGTCACGGTTCAATTTACACGTTTTCAGCGTGATCTGATTCCGAGAGTTCGTTTCTATCCTGATTTATAGCGAGGCCTCGTTCCTCTTACCGCTTTAAAGAATGCGATCAGACTTCCAGCAGTTTCCAAGCCAAGAATTTTCTTCTTTGGTAACCCAAGGAGCCCGTGTAAACATTCAGAAATTCTTATTTAAAAATAATATTGCATAGTCGGTTTTATTGAATGCTTGATATTGCGGATACCCCATGGGATATCGTATTTTAGGGCATTGCATTCGCCGGAAACGAAACTGCATCTCTGATTTTACGTAATCGTTTTCTCTGCTATCTGCATGTTTCTCCAGTTCTGGGCGGAGTTTCTATCTTCATAAAATTACTTTTCCACGTTACTATGTTTCTTATATTTTTTGTGTGCTATCGGAGAACTATATATAAAGGAATTTCTTTCAGCATTTAATACCTTCCATGCGAAAATTTCTAAACAAAATTATTCTGGAAAAAGTTTGGGTAACGCAAAACTGTTGCTCCTTTCGTACTAGTTACTGAGCTCACTTCTACAAGTTCCCGTTATTTTATCAGTATGTGGAACAGGCCCTCATTTCCACTTTAGTCACGTTAATTGAGTCAGCACGGTTTCGGCGTTTTTTCCGTTTCACTCAAAGTTGGGCAATCCCTAAGCGGTCGTGTATGGTCTAATGAAAAAAGTTCGAAATCCCTAGATTCGAGGAAACTGTGTTAGCATTGACAACGGAGTGAAGACACCCACTGGTTATTTATCTATCGTATATATTTATACTTAGTGCATTCGCATTTATTAAACTCATAACGGTTTAATAAATAAAGTGAGCCAGGAATGTATTCCAATAAAAGTAAATTCAATAAGAAACTGATGTCTAGATACGTTATTACAGGAGAAAAAGGGAAAAGAATATTTCAACTCTACTACGCACAATAATCATATATCTAAGATTATAGTACACAGAAAAATTCAAGAAATTTCATCAGGTCCTATCTTCTGTATCGTGGACAATAGAAAGAAGTAATAAAGCGGAAACCCGGAGACTTTAAAAATACCCTCCACATGGCGTTACCTTTCTCCCATTTCCTACAATACTCTTGCAAAGTGCAATTGCACGACTCCATCAGCCTCCATGCGTTTCCATTCGTGTATAGATCAATTGTCCACGTTCTCCCGTGCAGAAAAGCATTATAGTAACAGACTAACGACATCTATGTCTCCTTTAGACGTAAAGCAGACCGACCCTTGGGCGAAGCAAACGGAAACTTTAATCCACGGAAACAAGTTGCAGTTACGCCTAAATTGCAGTAATTTCAAGTCGTTTACCTTGCCGTTTAGATACCACGGAGGTATTATGGAAACACGCTGACTCGGGAGGAAATCGGAAAAAGTTTGCGACGGGGTAGGGAGAAGCTCTTCGGAGACAGATCCCAGACGATAGAAGACGATAGCCAGAGTTAGGTACAAATGAATGTAATACCGCCACTATTTGTCGAATCAGAAGAGCAACGTTCGAGCGGTCTACAAGCGTTCCCAGATGTCGTCGGAAAATGTTAGCGCCTCCGCCGACCCTCTTCCCTCTCAATTTCACCCAACTATATACCATCCGCCCTTTTCTTATCCGACAAAACCTCCGGGAGCAGTTCACTCGGATGTTGCGTGGCGCTTGTGATTTACGTCTGTACTTATTCCTCGGCCGCTGGGTATTCAAGACTCTGGGACGTAAGTTACGTCGCGTACTGCCACTAAGGATGAAGACTCTGGGCCAACGAGCTGGACAATAAGTGAAAAAAAGGGAGCGGAGTCGTTTGAGTTTATTCCTACGGCGGATGAAACAAAGCACCCTGTGCTCTCCCAGCGAATCTTTTGCTATTCTCGAGCACGCGAAAATTCCTTACGTTAGTGGTTGATTAACATAGAAAATAAAACGGAAATTTGTAGATACAGCTGCGGGGCATCTCATTAGTGTCTCTATGGTGATGAGATTTTATTGCGAGAAGCAACGAATAATATTTCAGTGGAACCTCGATCGTTAATTGAGTATTCAATGTTTTAATACGTCCCACGACGCGGGTGAACTTTTTTTACCACGGCACTTATGATAAGTGAAATTTCCATTGAATAGATAAGTGTATATTTGAATTTCGTGGTAGGGTAAAATGGGGGAGGAAGGAGGTATAGTAAGAAATGAATACAAGTGCTACTCTGCAGTAATTGGATATTGCAGTCTAATATATTCACTGTTTCTTAAGGGTGGAGTGAAAAATTGAAATTCTGCGATAGCGAAGAATATTTGCGCAGATTGTAGGACATCGGGCCACGGAATTCGTGAAGCAGATAAGCGAATAGCAAGTAGGTAAACACGGAAAAGAATGGCAAGGAAATACAAGAAAGAAACTGGTCCACTTGAGTTTCCCGACAACTGCTGCAAAATGTGTGCATTCGGAATTGGCTTCCTGTTTAACACTTTGACTCCCGGTGCTGCATTTAGAATAGATTTCTATCCAGTTGGAATAAATCGTGATGTGCGACATACGTCGGAATCGCTCAACTGAGGTGCAAAATTCTGAGAAAGGGGATTTAGCTAGAAGGCGACGATTTGAGACTAACGAAACTATCATGGTATCTTTTCGATATTATTTATCTACATCGACGAAATTGCCAATGGCGATCGTTTGATACAGAAGTGTTACGTAGGTTCGTCACAAGGGGTGAGAAGTTTAGGGAATTGTGCATGCATTGAAATGAGGAGAGTAATTTACAACAGCCAGAGGGCGAGGCCACTGTAACCCAAACGTTCTTAGGAGTCTAGAGCCTCGATGGCCTTGAATGTTGAACTCGAGAATCTACGCCTACAGCGACACAAGTAGCGCCTGGAGAAGCGAAAAAAAAAGAAGAAGAAAATGTGTTTCCAAAGCCTCTGGCTGGTGCGCGAAACAAAGGAAGTTTTTTCGGAGGTCGAAAAGCGAATAAGGTAAAAGGTGCATTTCACCCTCTCGCCATTATGAGGCGCTAATTGCCTGCGAAGTAATTAATCCTATCCTAGACCCTCCGACAAGAAAGAAACTCGAAGAGAAACTGCAAGAGCAATGTTCTTACATAATGAATACCTAATCGGCTTCATCGACATCACACAATCAGCTGCTCCGTTTAATTAGGCGTCTCTTATAAATAGGGAAATTCTAATTCAACGAACATTGATGTATTAACAGACAATAGTCTGGATTCCTTTGGAATTTTAAACTGAATATCGAAATGAGCTATTTAATTTATCGCAGTAATAATTTGAGTCTTTGTATCCTTTTATCTAGGAAGTGTTATGTCTTCTGCAGGAAATTTCATTTTTAGCTAGAGGCTTGAAAGACTTTTACTGCATGAAGGACACGTCTTTGGGATACTGAGCCCTAATTGCTATCTGAATAAGTAATACCTGTTACGTACGCAGACTTATCTTCGACTTTTTAACCCTTTCGGGTGTCCGGAATGCGCGTGACCCGACGGGGTCACCGGTTCCTGAGTTTTCCCCGAAAACCAAAGATTCAATGAAGGCACTCATGTCCCCACTACTTTCTAGCCGAATTTCACCGTATAAAAAGGGCCACGAATCCACACTCGGGGGCTCATTTCAAATCTAGTACGCATAGACTAAAGAGGCTTATTACTTCAACTTAAACCAGACAGAACTTAGAGTTGCTGATAGGTGTTGTTATTATTAAACTCTTTGAGAGCCCCGCATTTCTCAGTGCGTCAAAACCGAGAGGTGGACTTAGGTACCGCGACAAACAAACACTATAACAATTGTAAAAGACTGAGTTTATAGAATATAATTAGTTATTTCTAATTCAGAGTTCTTTTATTTGAATTAAATCATTATCTGAATTTTCCTCTTAGGGATAAACCCACATAGATACTCCTTTACCGCTCAAGGTGTATCGCATTATAAAGTTACGAGGCTAAACTAACATTCCTAGTGGCTCCCGGGGACACCAGACCCCGGTTCGTCCACGATTTCCACCTTCCTAACGGCTCCCGGGGATACCAGACCCCGGTTCGTCCGTGAAGCTTACCTTCCTAGTGGCTCCCGGGAATACCAGACCCCGGTTCGTCCGCTACTAACAAACTCAAACAAACAAAACCAATCCTCGACCTCGCAATCGCCACTCTCATTGCCCTCAGCCTCGTCTCGTAACATACCCGACTGTGTACCGAAACATCTTTAAAAGTGTCATAAAGATACGAATTAACTTTTTGTATGACCCTCTTTCAATTTCTATAGTGCTGTGCCAATATTTCATAACTCAAATATTCAATATATAATGTACAGAATGGACACAATTAATATTTTATATCTTACTTTAGAAATATGATTGACTAAAGCTGTCGAGCTTGTGAAATTGCCATATATCAACAGTGTTTACAATTTGCTTCATTTTCGATTTTGTTACTTTAATTTCTGTTTACACAGAGTGATCGAAATAAAAGGACCTTAACAATTCTTTTACCACTCACCTAGAGGATGTCGCCAGAACTGGCAGCTCTCGTAGTTCTCGTCAATGGTCCCAGTTGCCTGTTTTGATCTGGCCGAGGCTTGCAATATATAATTTTCCGAAATGCTTTCCGAAAGCTGTCACTGAGAAAGGCGTAGAGTATAGGATTAACACAGCTGTTCGTGTATGCCAGGATATGACTGAGTATTTGGACCATTATCGTCGCTGGTGTCAGTGGATAGACGTTCAATGACTTCGTCACCAGTATCACCTTTTGTACAAACACAAAGAATTATAACCACAATTAATTATAAACACAATAAATTCTATTGTCGAATTTAAAACAGCCTGATGTGAAAAATTTTGGAATAAAGCAGTAAGGAGTTACCACGACGAAATTTTACTATCGAGGACAGGGAAAATACTCGTTACTGTGAGAAAAGTTTGTTCGTCGAGAGAAGACGAATATTCTGTAATTTTTCTACCAAACGTGGTTCAAATATCATTTCAAACATTTTTCGAGTGAACTACAAATAATCAATAGCCAACATAGATCTCAAGTCTCTAGAAAATACAACAGATGGACGTTTTATCTGATGCTGAGATGCACTCAATTTTGAATGCTTTCAATCATTCAATACCTCTTGTTGAACGATTCTATGTATGTCTGATTGTAGTTGTGATATTCCACTTCGGCGCGATACAATTCAACTTTTTACACGTGACGGAACAACGGATTCATGATGTTATATTTTATATTTGTATTCAATTCACAATTACGTTACTCCATATAAAATAACGCAATTTGTTAAAAAAATAAAGGGAAATACGGATATATCCTATGGGTTGTGCTGTTTTTAATTCAGAGCAAAAATGTAATATACTAGTACAGCATGTTATTGCTTGTCGTACCCTTTTTTTTTCAATTAAATGAACGACGGAATAGAAAAAAATCGAGTACGAGGCAGCAGTATTTCTCATCTGTTAAAATTACACAATCTTTTATCTGCCTTATTGTGGCGCAATGCCACTCGAAAATCGTAACACAATTTTCAAAAGGCAAACATTTTGCAGGGGAAACTCAATAAACGCAGCTTGTCGAATGTTTTTGCAACGTCGCGACGTGAGAAACACAACAACCGAAGCAAAATAGAGGACAAACGAATCGCGAGCAATTGTTCGCCGTGTGCCATTTTTGAACGAAACAGAATGACAAACTGTGCTAATCTTGACAATCTAAACATGACATTGCGTGGGTGAACATATTTCAACATCTGACCTCTGCAAAGGAGATGAGTTGTTTCAACGTATATTTGCTAAATTTTCAGAAGGGTATGATGGATTTACTCTCCATAGAGATTCTATTTTTATAAACTGCACTGGACATTAAAAATGAGTAGCTTAATGCCAATACTGAAAAATTGCTAACAAAATTGTTTTAATTCCTATCAAATTTAATCCCCCTTAAAAATCAATTTCTCAAACGACGAGGAAGACAATAAGTAAAATAATATAATATAGTATAAGCGATTAATAATAATTTCCTGTAAAGCACGATGTCTTTCATCGACCAATTTTGCATTAATTATCACGTAGCAGGATTTATTGAGAGGTTTCCATATCTGGTGGTGGCGAAATTAAAAAACGCGAAACATTATTCGACGGTCGATAAACCTCATTCCCAGATTCCCTATTACCCACGAAACACCCCGAATCACCGAATTTCACCGCACAATTTCCTTTCGCGATTTATCTTCCATCTCCATTAGCGCGAATAGCGTTGCAGTTAATTACATCACGTCCGTATCGGTCGTAAATTTTTCCCACGGAATGCGGCCCTCGAAATGTCGCCCGAAGTATACACGGATACCTTTCAATCCCCCTGGGCCGGTATTCTCGATTGGTGCTATAGTGATTTGTGTGACACCAAAACCGTGATTTCTTCGACAGATTACTGCATAGCGTCGTGTACTAAAACCATTATACGCGACACGGTGCATTGGACAGCCTGTTCGTAAATATTTTGTTTTCCATTCGAATGAATTCAATCTTCCGTCGAGGACATTGAAAGTAATCACCGTAGCGTAATAACGACTGATGATCGAACAGAACTAACGATATCTGTATCGATCTTTACTATCCGCAGGTTCCTTTGTCACGCCAGCATCTTTTGTACTACATTAAACTCGAGCCGACTAAATTTTGCTGTGACAGCATTCATGGCTCAAGAATTAAAAGTTTTAAAGCCCCCGAGCAGAATCGCGAGCAATTTGCACGTATTCAGAAAGGAATCTAACGAAGGAGTCTCTCGCAAATGATGTTCTCAAGAGTTCTGCAGAGACGCGGAGCTTTGAACCCAGTCATTCTCATCCCTCGTTATGTAAATGCATGTAACACTTACCTGTATAGGGCACCAACAGAAGGCGAAAACGCCGACGACGACGAGCACCAGCCTCGTAACGCGTCGTCTTCCTCGTCGGCTCTCGGCGCTGACGCGGGGGCCGCGCCAGAGCCTGACGAGCATGCAAATGTAAAAGAAGCATATCAGCATCAGTGGCAGTAGGTAGCTCATCAGGAAGAACGTCATTTGGAAGAAGGGCCAATCGTACTGTGGTAGGATTTGGCAAGCCGTCATGTTCTCCGACGACGGGCCGTCCATGTCCTGAAACTAAAGTTAATCTACATATGTATGTAAGGGAGCGGTTTCTTGGCCGTGGCTTCACTCGAAAACAGATAACACATGTAAGGGAGACCGGGACAAATTGATACAGGTGCAGGTGCAGAGAAATTATCTCGGACTTATTTAAGCGAGGTATGTACAGCAATCGTTTTTTAATTCTTTTCGTTGTTATAGAGAAAAAGAAAATATTCGTGTTCACTTTTCAATCCGACTGGAGACACTATAGAAAACATTATAAATTTAATTTGCTTCACTTCACGATGAGCCTTTTGGAGGCAAGGTGACTACGTTTTGTTACTTTGTTTATGTGCTCTATATATTTTTATAGAGATGTTTTTATATAATGACTTCCTGTGGGGTAAGCTGATACAGTCTATTCTTGGATTCTTTCCTTTTATTTCTTGCAGGATGGTTAGAAATTATAATAAGAAAACAAATCGTGGCGAAATATCGAGGGAAAGTTTTGACAAAGCTTACAATAAAGAAATGCCCATTGTCACCAAAGCCAATTGCGAATATGTACAACATTCACAAAATGACTTTATTGAGATACATTAATAAGAACAATAAGGCACCTGATGTAAAAATAGGTTATTCGGAACATCGTCAAATTCTAATTTTCAATTAAATTCAAATAAAAATGTTCCATCTATGTTTGGTAAAAAATCTGCGCAGATTTTAGAGTACGCCTTTATTAATTTTTAGTTCATATTGTATTTTTTGCCCTACAGAGGGGTAAATTGATACACTTTGCTTGCATCCAAATAACATTTTTTCATTCATTTTGTATGTTTTTTCTCAAGTTTTTACTTACATTACATCAAAGAGGAAGGACCGATGTATATTTTAGCCTATTTTGTTATTAAGTAATTAATTCAAACAAACATGAAAAAAATTGAGACCAGAAAAACGTATCAACTTGTCCCGGTCTTCCCTACTATTTGCCGAACCTGACAAGGGACTCAAGTTTTCTCTAAATTATTTGCACCGTTAACACCAACGAATGCAAGAGAAGGATATTGTCAGTTAATAGAGCGAGGATGGTAATATCTTCTATAACTCAGAAGTTTGTATATCAAATAGACTTTCAGGTGGGAGTAATTTAATCGATCAGATTAGGATCGTATTTACGAGGTTCTGCATCCCATTTACAAATTAATAAGACACAAACCGCGATTTACAATTCTATGCGGACGCCTGAAACGCCAGATGCCACGCGCGCCAATCTCACATTCGATAGGGCTATAATCATTGAGCGATCGCAGCGAGGTAGAAACTGTTATTTGTGCCATTTCCGTCGGTAGGATCGTGGAAGATCGTATAATACGGAACGATGAGCTTTATGTTTGGAGAGATTCAACAAAATTTCCCTAAAACGTGTGCAATCACGGCTGCGTGAACGTTCATACGCGTTCTGTTATTATCAAACATGCGCCTCGAAAATAATGCGGTCAAGTTCATTCCAATGCGCATTAATTGCATGGAGGTTAATCAATATAACACCCACCCGTCGCTAAATAACAAAAATCAACGGGTGTATGTCATATTTCGATGGAAAACAGATGTCAAATGTTGCCTATAAACGATGTTTTATTACTAACTGACCTCCGAAATTCCTATTCCATTAAGCTATTTTATAAAATGATAAAATTACATTTGCGTTCGGAATATTTAAAAGAAACACGAATCCCATATATAAACACAACTTTATTATCCAAGAAAAACTTTAAACTGTCGCATTTGTCAAGAAACAGAGGTGCAGGTGGAACTTATAAGGCGTCAGGAAGGAGCCGGAAGAATTAATCATCTCGAAGTTCGGTGCATTTGAAAGAAGAAAAGTGAATCGTCATGATTTCAAAGTGCCCCAATTACGGAAACCTATACAGCCATCGAGAGTATCGCTTTACATTCATCGAGCTTTATGATGAATGCTCGAGTAGGGGCCATTACAGTTGCTTGGTTGGCTCCGTTAATTCGAAAGTAATTACAGTGAGAACACTCATTGGGGAATTACGGGATAGATGGTACCGGTTGATTTTCCGCCCATCAACTTCGATTTTACAGCTACGTTGCAGGAATACTATTTAGAGATGTTTGGACCAGTATATCTACTTCAATCTCCTCCCTCGTCGCTTCCTTTCCGTGATATCGGAACACTAATTGGAGTGATGCATTGAACTCCAAACAAGAAACCAGATTTTTTAATTAGACCGACGGACACGTTCTATTTTCTTCACAGTTCCCTTTTTTGCGAATGAATTTTTTTGACATCCGAGGGGCTGAACGAATCAGCAGAAATTCGAACGGTGTGCTTTTCGCGTAATCGAGTTCTTAATCATTTTATGGTATCGAAATCCGCTCGTTGAGCGTACCAATGCAATCGATAACGAATAGCCGGATTGAAGGAGTCAATAAAAAAAAAAGGAGTAGGCGTACTGGTCGGACAGAATATTTCGCGTTCGTACGATGCAGCTGGGGCAAACTGAATCGGGCTCTGCATAAAAACGGAAAATATGCTGAAGTATTGGATCCAGTTCCAATGTCCGATAACAAGTGGAAATTAAAAATCGAGATTGTTTTATGGGTGCGGTACGGTAGTGATTAACAGAAAACTGTTAATACACGCGCTCGAATAGTCATTAGAAATTTCGAGATCACTTTCGATGATATAGAGAAAATGTTGAAGTCCACAGTGAACCGTAGAAGTGGCGCGCAAAGTGTTATCATGTATTTTCAATGTACGTATGTTTCGTTCGATTAAAATTAATAATTTAAATGACTTACCTCGCCATGGACGACGAGGGCAGGCGTGGATACCGCGAAGATCATCGCCCAAGCGATGCAAATGGCGAGGATCGCGTGATTTTCGGTTCTCCATGACATTGAAGAGATGGGGTGAACTACTGCCAAGTACCTGCAACAATTAAAATGCAATTTCAATTAGTACGGGCCCCAACATGGCACGACGTAAGGATGCAACTTTTAACTGTAATAAAATTTTATAATTAAATTCTTATTGCTAAAGCCTCGTTTTAAAATTAAAATTGCGAGAAGCTAGTAATAAACTAAAAAGGGTCGATAAAGAAACTGTGATGTAATCAGAATATAAAATCTCTACACCATTTTTACTTATAATCCTGTTACATCAAACGATAAGATACAGTAAACTTCGATTCAAAGTTTGCCTTTCTTCGTCACAATTACGGTTTTACGCTACTGTAGCAGATTTAGAGGCAGCCTTCACTTTATCTCACGCGTAACAAAGAAAAATGCAAATGTTCTCGTTTACTGCTTGAAAAGGAAAATCGTTTTCTGCGTGCGGCATTTAAATTAGCCATTAAATAATGTAAATCGCGATAAAATTCGTTTTAATTCCAGGATAACGGCAAAACACGAAGTTCGTAAAGTAACTACTAGAAAAAGTTTGAATATTTTAACTCGGGGGCAGAAGAACTTTATAACTGTTAGAATTGCTTATATATTTCCCAGAATTAATTACGTAGGTACCACGTAAAACATTGTTTCCTAAACAGATACAAGAACGTTTACTTCAGACATGTTTTACATATCGCGCAAACAATGCGAAATGAATGGAGAACCATTCATGCTAATTGACTTGGATAAATGCCAATGAATTGATTCATGCAGGTTTCTAGGGGGCTCGCGATTAACCTAGTTGTTAATTGCATGTACGTGATTCGGAAACTATTTTAACAGCAAACAGACACATGAGATTTGCTAACTAACGCTGAAACAGGTCATTCACTACTTAACTATGCACAACTAAAAAGACTAATATTCTCGTGTATACTTGAATAGTATATAATACCCTAAAAGTAAACTTTTTCACAGAAATTAGATTAATATACGTTAGAATCGATTCGAAGCTTAGCAAAACAAAGTTTCTGAACATGTACAAAGTATTCATGCACGGATATAAGAAATAAAACATAAACCGTGGCTATGGACTTGCCCTGAGATTTGTTATTCTGCAGGTTGAAACGAAATACTATTGCAGCGATCACTGAGAATAGAGTAACGTCGTAAAATAAAAATAAAGGAAAGGTGGAAGCGCAATATGTTACGGGAAGAAAATTCTGATACGGAATAGAAATTGAGCGTATCGCACATTTCGAGAGAGAGTCAAGATTCTTTCGCACGTATGACATTTACAGGCATAGCACGTGATTCTGCAGCTGGTATTACTGCGCCATGCGGTACCGTGGAATTGTAACCGGAAATACTGCTGATATTTATGGGGCAAGAATGGGTAACATCTCGCCGTCTTACGCTCAGGCCCGAGTTTTGTTATAGGACGTCTTCCTCCATGCACCTTCTACCAAACTGCACGCGATCAAGCCATTGCCAAATAATGATCCCTCCTCACTTGTACGCGCCACATGCTTAATAGATTATTTCAATCATCTCCTAAAAACCGAACGCAAATCTCAACTACTCCCATTGCTCTCAATTTACACTCTCCTTATTCAACCCCCCCTTTCCACTAGTATTAATAAATCAACCCTCTTACACAAAATATTCATTAACTGTAATTTAGAAATTAGACATATCACGTACGTACGTATTTCTCGAGAATCTAGCTTCACATTTTTTAAATAGACACACAACTCTAACTTGAAGAATATTCAATGCAACATTAAACTATAATTAAATTACCTATGTCAATATTTGATATTTCATCTCACTATAGAGTCGTATAATACTCCCCACATTAAACTTTGAAAAAGAAAAGAAAAATAAAAGCGTATCTCAAGTAAAGTGAAAGGCTCTTCATAGAATCGAAACTGACCTGTCGAGGCTCATGAGGACCAAGGTGTAAATGCTGGCATAGGCAGTAACGATGATAAGGTACTGGACGATCTTGCACCAGACGTTGCCAAAGGGCCAGAAGGGCAGCACGAAGTCCGTTGCGGTGAATGGAATACAGAAGATGACGAAGAGCAGGTCTGCCACCGCCAGATTGATGATCAGGATGTTCGTCGTTGATCTCATGCCAGGGTTCGCAGCCACGACAGTGACCACCAGGCAATTCCCAACCAGCCCCAGAATGCCGATCATGCCGAAAAATATTGGCACCACCACCTCCACCATCTTCTCCACTTGTTGGCGATCGAAACTGTATTCCTGGTCCTCCTTTTGCGTGCCATTGCTGTGCACATTCGATGTGTTGGTCAAATTTGTGACGACGTTGCCCCAGGCGCTCTCCATCTCTTGAAGCATTATGTATCACGATGAATAACAAATTGGACGTGATCACTGACAGGACTTCTGGACCTCTTGTGCTCTTCCAGGGACTTTTTAACCGTGTGCTGGTTTCATTCTGGCTTTAGTTTCTTTGAAAGTCGCGGACACTTCATCTTCTGTATAATGAAATCATCCACATCATGAAACCTCGTCTTCTAATTATTTTATGTAGCTGTATATGGAGAATTTATGTTTTCTTCGTGGCATTTAGGAGCTTTTCAGGTTCGTTAATACAGTTCTGTGGTTAGATGCATTGTTACTCTTTTGTAGCCTTAGAAACGCTTGCGAGAACTCTAGGGAGATAAATACTCGTATGTTCTCTGAGATGATTTTTTGGTGAGAGTTTAATAATTTGCATAATTTGGAAGAAAATGGAATTTTGAACTTCAGTGGCTGCAAATCTGCGTTGCCTTTTTCGTTGTAATAAAACCGAGTGTCCGTTTGTTGCTCACGCACCTGAAAATAAAAACATTCCCTGGTTAGAAAAGTGAAATGTAGAGGTAAGTACGCACCTTTACAAATGTAAAACGCTTCTGAAGAAAATACACGTTACAACGTAATGTTCTGAATTAAATGCAATAGTTGGAAGCATGTGTTTTAAGGAATATATTGAATATAATGTTTGTTAAATTCAGTTGCAAAACAATTTTAGAGTGCTCAAGTCCTCGTGATTTATGATTTACTTTGAGAATAAATGATATTTTGTATGAAATTATTGTCAGAAGACAATAAGTAAATTTTGAGGGATTTAAATAACATTCGAGATCTGAGAAACCATATTAACTAGAATAAATCGCAATGCAATTTTACTTATGCCTCAGAATCGTTTGATTACTAGCCAGCGCTTTGGCAAGCGCTTTAAATTATCCAGAAGTATGAAAATTAATTTCCATAATGATAAAAAATACTTTAGTTTCGGTTCAAATGTCTTTCAGTGAAAAATAAAAATGCCGGAAGAAGTAAAATTAACCTCCGCTGTAATTATGTGCTGCATGAAAACTGGTGGCATATTCGTGTCAGCAATTCCTATGCAGATTAATAAAAATGATTTCATGCGTCGTAAAGACAGAAATTAAATAACAAAATTGCTCGTTACAAGGCGAAATTTTACGTTTATAGCTGTACTTGCAGACGTCGCTAAAACAGCTGGACCCTAGGATGTTCCTTCTAATCGGATAAAATTACTCGCCGCCTGTCACATCCGAATCGTATTATCTAAGATTTGCTGCTGCAATCACATGATGCGTTAAGCAGGTAGTAACTTAATCTGTGCCATCAGATGCAAATTTTTCAACAGCATATTGCAACAATGGTTATATGAACATCCAATATTATTGACTCGCTTTCCGAAAGTGGCATCGCACGAGACTGAAAGAAATTATCAAACAAGATGCCCTATACATTAACATCAAAACTCTCTTAAACTATTCCTTTCATTAAAGGATTGAAAGTTACTAGACGACGTCGTATAATCTTTTTTTCATTATTCTTATGGGGCCGTCCCTAATTACGTAAGAGTAATTATGGCGATTTCATCCCCCTTTCTGTCCGTAACATTTTTTTCATTACATTTTTACGGTTATAAAAATTCTTTTAAAGATTTATATAATTCAGTGAACTCGGTTTCCTGTTTACGATGAAACATCGTGTTTCAAGCTACTCATATTAAAAATTAGGTTAAAAAATATTACGTAAGACCCTACCTGACTCCCTCTCCCCCCTCTTATGAGAAAACGTAAGAAATTTGCAACCGTCTCCCCCTTTAAAAAGCCTTGCGTAATTTAAGGACGGCCCCTATCCACAGGAAACGAAGTCACCGATTTTTCCTAGATACTTTAATATATTTCTTGCATATTACGATGTAAAAAATATGAGACTGGGTGAAATATTATTCATTTCACTACGCTGAGTGTAAAAAGTCTGTCTTTGTAACGAGTGTGCAGAACAATGAACGACAGATACTGTTTCATTTGTTAAATTGGAACATCCTTTTCGGGAAAATGACAAATGCTAACAAATACTTTGGAAGAATATTAGTTTTATCGTGTTCGCAAAAAAAATTCTGAAAGCTAACACTTGCTGGATTATGTCTAATTATCACAGGGCACTTTCAAGCACATTAAGGATTAATAATTATCTCCATTAAAATCGAAAAAAAATTGATCCTTTTTGGGTCATGTTTAACTGGTGGCAGTGCCTTATAGAAATTCAGGTCACGTTGAGAGCACGTGCGATCCACCATTTCTGTGACTCCGTTAAAAGAGTGCTCTATTTAGTCCCCGTTCTCACTTAAGCAAACATAAGTAACATATAAATTCAACCTTTTATGCTAGAAACACGATCAGCTAAAAATATTGCGCTTCTATAATATCAAGATTCTAGAATCAAAATAACGAGAAGGTTTGCAACGAGCAACATCAAGCGAGTCTAGAAGAAACTTAAAAAGTAAGGTACCTATTATTTACGGTCATGAAACCCACGAAAGTGTGAAGGGTATAGAGTGTTTTAGCAGTTGATGAATTTTAACGCGATTATTAATTAATAATGAGCATAGCATGAAACCTCAGTTGCACGAAAGTCTCATAATGCCATAAGCTTTGACAAGTTGATGCCATAACTAGAGGTAATAAGAATTCTACGACTCTTCTACGCCCTTAGCCAACGTTTTATCATTTATCGTGCACGTGTAGCGTGTAGTATCGTCGCGTTGTAACGAATACTACACAATTGTGTTTACTGATACTTATGTTTAAAGGCAGGGATATAAAGGACAGTCTATTCTGCGGCTTCGCATTGGTAAATGTCACATTATGCAGTGCTCCGTGTTTAGTTGAACAATTAAAGTCAGAATTCACGCTTTATGAATTCTTAGAAATGTAACGTCATACGATGATAAAGCTACGTAATAACTGGCTGCTTTGTGCTTCATTCAATTGTATACCACAGCGAAATCCTAAATCATTCAATTTACGAATGTACTTTGCTAGTAAAATAAAGCTTGTAAATAAGAAAACTTAGAATTACATCGCCAAGCTTTATTACTAGTTTTATCAATCAATACAAGAACACACATTAAAAAAGTCATGAAGCTCCAACGGCAGTGCTTCCCTTGCCCGTTGAATTCCAGGTATTTCATTGTTAGAACCTCGTAGGCACTCTTTTCACGGCAAAGCATAAGAATACGGATCGAAGTTTTTAATTAACGCCCCGCTGATTCATCACGTACGGCACTTTCATGAGAAATTTCTCATATTCCAGGGATAATACGATTTTAAATAATAAAATATTCGTTATATTAATATCCTGTGATATAATAATACTTTCCATATATAATTCTTCTCTTTCAGCTGAAATTAACGAATAGGAAGTAAATTGACTTCGACGCGATACAGGGAGTGATATCAAATCGAAAGATGTTACAGCTATAATTATATAGAAATTCAAGCAAGTTGATAATGCCGTCTGGAAAGAATTCTGCTCGAAGGTACGGAAGGAAGCCAAAGATTGGTGTGGCACGTGGCTTCGCACGGCAATGTGTCGCCACATCTCGTGTGACCATTAATGAAATTTATAGCAATCTTCATTTAATTACCTTGGCCCTCACGTGCTGGCATCAGGGGGCTTTAACGATCCTCCGTCCTTCCTTTTAGCAGATTAAGGCTGATAAGGCGTAACTGATGCAGATAGATCGATTCATGATTGGTGGTTCAGCCGCTGCTAATTGCTGCGAGACTCGATTAGCAAATATGTTCCTGATGAATATTGGTAAAGTACTTTTGCTGGCGATAACATGATGCAGTGGAAACATTCAACCGCACGATTTTGTTCGCACCTCAGCCGACATATGCAATCCGTTTTCACAGCCCAACATCACACTTTAATCACACCGTCACAAGCAATCGCATAGAATGAAAATATAAGCAATTTATTAAAACGTCGTCGTAGTCTACTCTGCTCGCTTAATTATATAAAATGCGAAGTTTATTTTTTGCAATTTAATAAATTTTTTAAGGCAAATACGACCTCGACTTGCGTTTTTCGCCTCTTACAAAAAACCTCGGCTTAATGAGAGCGATAAACACATGAATATCAAGCAGCCTGTGTTTGGTCCCGCACTTTAGTAGGTCACAGTTGCTTGATCATCCTTGCGGTTCAAGCATTGGACACTTAAAAGCGAGGTTTATATCGAAACGTTCGTGAAATATTATGACGATATCATCACACTTCCTGCACAATTGTCACCAACATCCAGCCTTAATGTCATACTTTTTATCCAGATTTTAGGAACCTTTCTTTACACACTTGCAAACTGCTTTTAACAACGCTCGAACGTCTCCTTGAATGCGTGCAGGGAATATTCCGCGTAATCATAAAAATGGTTGCAACTTTACACTTGGATGAATTACTCTGGGTGACATTTAGAAATTTATTTTCGTGCTTTAGAATTGAGAAACCCTCGTATTTAGTAAGTTGTCGTATGGTTTCTCAGCTTTGAATGAAATGCAGTTCATTCATGAAAGCACTCAAAAGAAGCATGTCAAAGTTCACACAATCGAACTTTAAATATAAAGAATTATCACAGGGAAAGTTTGGAAATACACAAACCGCGTACACGTGTTCAAACAGCATGGAATTCAAGAGTGATCAAAGATTGAAATTAAAACTGTCGTTGATCTCATCTTGGGGGAAGTTTCAAAGGCCACTTCACTGAAAGCGATCTATCAACTACTTGCTTCAGTTTACACGATTACTTTATCGTTGAACAACTTTCCCGTTCTATCGTGTCCTTAGCACGACTATTGAGGCGCGAAAAATATCGTCACGTGTTTTTACCACATCTGTCCCGGGGCAAAGTTTTCACTAAACTTTCATCGCGAAGGGTGTTGGGTGCGCAAAGTGTTTCGAAGACCGCAAGGAAGGTACGCAACCGGCGGTGGATGCGGCACGACTGTGTGGATCGCAGAAACGGAGACGAAGAAGTATCGCCTTCGAGTTTACCCGAAATAGGGATGCGGTATTTTCGGAGACAGGGTGCAAGTGGCATCTAGCACCCTTCGAAGGCCTCGGTAGACTTATCGATCTCCACTCTCGGCCGCTAAAATGGAGACTCGACCGTACCTTCGACTAGTAACACACGAATCCCTTCGATGATATCGCAGACGAGGTACAGAACAGACTTCCGTGTTTCACGTTCTGAAATACCGATCTCCTCAAGCACCGCTGGATTTCCAGCGCCCTCTACGGTTTTCGAGCGGTGGGTGTGGGAAACATATTGTGTTTCTACCACCATAGGCGAGGTATAGGGCTTATATCCTATACCTCCTGTACCTCGTCAGTGCTACCACTAACATTCATAAAACTACCTTATCACTGAGAAAAGTATAAAAGCTGTGTATATACAGGGTGCCCCACAAACTCTGTCTACCAAAAATATCTGTGAGGGTAGATCGAGGGCGGTAGTAATACTTTGACTTTGGAATACGATTACGCAAAAACTATTAAAGTTACAATAAAAGTTTTTATACGAAAATGTTATTTACTTATCTGACACTTATTGCGCTACAACAGCTTCGCTCTTTGTCAAGTAATATCCAGGTTATTAATAAAAAATGAGAAGCGGACAAATGGAATCGATAGTTGCGCAAATTTAATGTGTGAAACGGGGCACATACATATATAAACGGAGCGGAAGCAGAGGGAGATGGCATACGTGTAAATCGGGTAACTCAGTGATTATGCGTGCCGAATGCATCTGAAGCTACTTAACCGACGTGTGTGTATCTGAATCTCTGCCTTTACCCCTCCCAGACTACGTTTCCCTTGCCGACAGTTCCAGCTTCCGCTCCATCTATAACTGGGCCCCGCGCGTATGGGTGCACACACACTCTTGCAGTTTTCCCGAAACCCACGCAACAGTTAGCTCTCGACTGTTGCCTCGGTCTCAGAACTTGAGGAGGTATTTGCACCCTAACGGGCAAGCCTCCTCTAGTGTGACGGCCTGAAAAGAAGGCGATATTGGGGATATTTTTAAGGGGAGCTTTAAATTATATTAATTAGAAACTTTATGCCTATATTTGTACACATTTACACAACATTTAAAAAAATTCTATTCATAATGCAGCCGCAACTCCAAGTTGCAACCCAATAACCAAAACGCTTAAGAAAAAAGTCTGTCCTCGGCAAACACGATTGCGGCTGTTGTTGCTGGCTGATAAACAAAAATTAAGAATATTCTTAATCTATATTTGTGTAACTATTATCGTTGGGCCTACGGTAAACGAAACATAACGATAAATAACACAATGATGGCATTTTAAAAAAATATCCTGATATCTGCGAAAAAAACTGTAATTTTCTTAGTGCCTAAAGTTTATTGTTGCAAATATTGACTTGGTTATAGGCCAACCAAAACTAATGTATCCCACAAACATATCCTACCAATCTCCAGTGGAAACGCAAGTCCACGAGTTCTTTAGAAATTGAGAAAGACGCGTTTAATGTTTTAGGTAGGTACCGTTATATTTTAATTAAATATTTTTTACAATGTTGTCTAAATGTGTACAAATATGGGCATAAATGGTATTTGGAATACATACATCAATTCTCGATTCAGTCTGCTGCCGAATACTGTTAAATGCCTTTCGATCGTTTAAACCAATGGCGCACAAGCCGTTTGGACCTCTTCGCAACTCTGGGTGCCGGGTCAAAGCCGAGCGAGGAGCTGTTAAGGTGGGATTCCCTAGCCGCGATCGGCCGTAGCGTCCAGCCAGGGGTCCCACTCGTAAGTAGTGCAACGAAGAAGGATACGCATGTTTTTCTCCGGTACGGTGGCTGCCGCCGCGACCAGAAGCTGCTAAGTAGGAAATCCTGCTTTATCGATTTCGAAACTCGACCGTATCTTCGACTATATAGTAACATCATCGACGAAGTATAGGATAGACCCATCACGCAATGTAATTTTGTGTCACACGCTTGTGGGGCTCGCGATCCCCCTTACCATTTTCATGTCACACCCAACGTTATCGATTCAGTCTAAAATAAGATTGAATCGCTACGCGTGGTAGGAATTAGAATTCAACACGGGTAAAACTTAGATCATTTGAAATCCGCGATTTACAAATCGAGCGCCACGGAATTCGGACATTCAGAAAAATTTCAAGCAGCCGCATTGGGCGCTTAATGATTCTGAACATTGATAGAAGATAGATGATCGCAGCCAATCAGCTAGTTTTACTTGTCACGTAATTAATAATTCTATTACAATGTTACTTCTGATACGATTAGTAATTACGCTTCAAATAATACAGATTGCCCAGGTCTCACCACGTGGAGGCGCTGCGAGTGGAGACCCACCCTAACCGCAGCCCATCCGCCCTCCTTTATGCAAAATTTTATTTTCATTTCAATAGATCCCCCTGATGCACGGTTGCAAAACGATCCTCGATCGCTCCACAAGCGGGCAACAGAAGGAGACCTTCTGTAACAAGCTACCGCGATGAAGCTAAGCAGAATTGAAAACATTTCTATGTTTCATTCATTTAAAATTTTATGAACTCTCTGGTATATTTCTACCATGATAATTATTCACTACATAATTAGGAATGAACCAAAGAAAAAATATTTCCTATTCAATAGGAAATATGTCAGTGCATATTTGCTTTGTCTACTTAAATACTAATAATTCCTACGTATACGAGCGCTCGTATTTAATAATCGCTACTTATATTTAGTTAAACACTGCAGTGTATACCTTTTTCCTTAAAAAACTACATAATTCTATGTGGCTACTAAACGCGTCTTACCTAACCGTATACATATCTACTTAAATTTATACATATCTTTTTAAATTTTTCCCCCCTTAAGATTAATTTATAATTTTTTTTTTTAGAAAAGTAAATTAATTAGATTCCATGTTATAATGGATGGTACAAATTAAGGTAATACTAGTCACAATATTGTTCGGTATAACTAGAAAAATCGCTTTTTAAGATTACGCGACAAAAGAATTCACATAATGATTACGATATAACCATAACAAAAATCTTTGGTAATGTAATAATAATTTCTTATAATAATAGAATATTTGTCGTTATGATTAATATAATTTTATGTATTTATGTATATCTACGCATAATTAAATTCTAATAAATAATCACATATCCAAGTGAAATTTTCGATTAAATTAATAATGCTATCTATAACAATGAATAATGTTAAACTTGTTTAAAATATCTTTATGATTAAGATTAAATACTTTGGTTTTCTTTTTATAAATATCAGACTATAAATATCTTACAAGCTATAAAAGTATTTGCGTGTCAGGGTAACGTAAAATTTTATATTAGTCCATATTAACTGAAGGTGCACACGACGCATGCTACAAAGTACATTGGTGGGAGGCTAATTTTCTTTTCGTTATATTAGGTGAAGAGTCCTCGCAGTCAGGCTCGGAGAGTTCTACGCAGGAATATTCATCTCGTCAACCGCTCATTCCGATAGACAATCTGCTTTCAGGGAATGAGGGTTCCCGAAGGGAACAAGCAGCGCCTGAAACGGAGGCTGAGTTTGGGGAAATGCAACCAGTGACTGAAGTGGTGGAAACGCCCACGCAGGAGCCTGAAGAACAAGCGCTAGACGCAGCGTTACTGAATGCGTTAGGAAAGCGAGTGGACTCAGCGAATCCACTGGCACCTCCTCTGCATAAGGATATTATGGTCAGATGGAGTGATATCCTTAAGGAAGGGCTCCCGGAGGAGGAAAAGAAAGAATTGCGGAAAAAGTACCCGACGTTGGAAAACTGTACGACGATGGAACCTCCGAAGTTAAATCCGGAGATAAAAGCCACGGTTTTAGAACCAATTATCGTAAGAGATAATAAAATAGTAGAAAAACAGCAAAAAGTGTCAGTCTGTCTTGCAGCAATGGGGCCCCTACTCAGCAGCCTGTTGAAAGGGGATATGCCAGATAGTTTGGCATTAATTACGACATTGAGCGACGTATGGAGATTACTAGTGGATCTACAGCGCGATGAATCGCGAATCAGGCGCCTTCTTATTTTGTCCAAGCTAAATGTCTCTTTGAAAGAATCGTTAAACGCAACAAATTTGGATGAATGGCTGTTTGGGAAGGACTTGGAACAGACCCTTAAGGCAGCAAAGTTGCTTGAGCGGTCATCAAAAGACCTCAAGCTGGTGAGCAAGAGTTCTTCCTCAGGCAGAGGTGCAAAAAACTCGAAGGGCCCTTCTCGTCCCTCGAATTATTACCGAGTGACTCGGGGAGGGCAACGAAAATCGGACTTCCAGTCTCACTATCAGAAACGGGGGTCAGAGCAGAAAAACCCGAATGGCCGCAGATCGATTCCCAGCAAGGAGCAGAGCAATGCGGCCAAAAAATAGTGGCATCGGTGAGTACCATAGGTGGCAGGTTAAGAGAATTTTCGCATATATGGAGGGATTTCTTTGAGGAGGGGACGGTATTAAAATGGATTGATGGCTATGAAATACCGATCTCTAATAAAGCGATTCAAACGTGGGTCCCGAGTGAACGTAAATGGACAAAAGGTGAAAAGAACCAGATCACTCAGCAGGTTAATACGCTGCTGTCAAAGGGTGCAATCCGTAGGTGTCATGAGGAGGAAGGACAGTTCATTTCGAACGTGTTTCTAGTGCCCAAAGCAGACGGTTCTAGCCGCCTTGTATTAAATTTAAAAAATTTAAATGAGTTCATAACAACAGAACACTTCAAGCTTGAAGATATTCGAACGGCTAGGGACCTAATGCAAGAGAACTGCTTCATGGCCACTATTGATTTACGAGATGCATATCATCTCGTAGCGATTGCAGAATCGTCCCGAAAGTACCTAAGATTTAGGATTAATGGTCAGTTGTTTGAGTATGGTTGCCTTCCTTTCGGTTTGAACACTGCTCCTTATGTGTTCACGAAGATTATGAAACCAGTGGTTACCTGGTTGAGAGAACGTGGTTTTGAGTCGGTTATTTATTTAGACGATATACTCATGTTCGGTAAGTCAGTGGAACAGTGCAGGAACAATGTTTTCCAGACACGTTGGTTGTTAGAGAGGTTAGGGTTTGTGGTAAATGAAGCCAAAAGCCGGTTGACACCAACTCAGCACTGTAAATTCCTAGGATTTATTTTAAATTCTAAGGAAATGAGGATCGAACTTCCGGACGAAAAAAGACAGAACGTGGTTAACTCAATTGCCCGGTTTGAAAGAAGCTCTAAAGTGAAGATAAGGGCATTTGCGTCTTTAATAGGAACACTGGGTTCATGTTGTCAGGCAACTAAATATGGTTGGGTGCATTTAAAAGACCTGGAGCGCGAGAAATTTCTAGCACTTAAAGCCAACAAAAATGATTGGGAAGACTCTTTGACAATATCCGAAAGAATGCAAGAAAATTTTTCCTGGTGGAAAACGAATGTTATGTCAGCATTCAATCCCATTAGGAAATCAAAATTCCATTTAGAGATTTTCTCGGATGCGTCCCTAACGGGATGGGGCGCGTACAGCAAAGGAGAGAGAGCTCAGGGGTTCTGGACTGAGACGGATCAACAGTTGCACATTAATGCTTTAGAACTTCTTGCGGTGTTCTTCGGTCTGAAATGTTTTGCAAAGGAATTAAGAGACAGTGACATTTTGCTTAGAGTAGACAATACTACTGCGATTTCGTATGTAAATCGAATGGGTGGCATTCAGCATAAAAGATTGAGTGATATTGCTAAAGAAATATGGATGTGGTGTGAGAGTCGCAATATTTGGATTTTTGCGTCCTACATCCGGTCTCAAGATAATACAATCGCGGATTTCGAGTCGAGACGACTAGAGACAGAAACGGAGTACGAGTTGGGTTCGGAGGCGTTTAGATTGATATGTCGGACGTTTGGAAGGCCCGAAATCGATTTGTTTGCAAGCAGAGCAAATTCCAAATGTACGAAGTATGTTTCGTGGAAGAAGGATCCGGGATCCGTAGCGATAGATGCTTTTACGATAGAATGGCACCCTTACTATTTCTATGCTTTTCCCCCCTTTGCAATTATTTCGAAAGTATTAAAAAAGATTAATGAAGAGGGCTGTAGAGGCATTCTGGTGGTACCGAGATGGCCGTCCCAGGCATGGTACCCAAGGGTTATGTCAATGTTTGATTCGCAACTTCTGGTATTTAAGCCTAGCAGTGATTTGTTATCCTCTTCTAATAGGGAGCCTCATCCGCTGTGGTCCCAGCTTTCCCTGGTGGCAGGAACATTATCAAGGAGTCCTACACTAGGAGGGGAATGATACAGGATACTGTTACGATTGCCATGGCATCTCTCACTGATTCGTCCCTACGTCACTACAACGCAGCGTTAAAGAAATGGTGGCAATTTTGTCAATTGACAGACACAAATGTGTTGAAATTTTTAACCAGCGAATTTGAGAAAGGAGCGTCCTATGGTTCGATCAATATGAATAGATTGGCAGTGGCCTTGATTCTAGGTCCTGAAGTGGGACAGGACGACCAGATGAAGAGGTTCTGCAAAGGCGTATCTAATCTTCGGCCATCGCGACCGAAATATGATTCGACTTGGGATCCTAGAATAGTCCTGGAGTTAGTGTCTAAATGGCACCCAAACGAAGTATTGACTTTGGAGCAGCTTACGTTAAAGGTGGTCGCGTTGACGGTTCTGACTACGGGGCATCGGATGCAGACCTTAGCTAAAATTGATGTCCGGAATATTCAAATAAAGAAGGACATGATAGAAGTTAAGATTCCAGCCCGAGTGAAAACTTCGGGTCGTAATAGATCGCAACCGGTCCTAAAGTTGCTCAGGTATGAGAAGGACCCTGCGCTTTGTGTAGCCTCGGCAGTAGAGGAGTACATATTAAGGACGAGAGAGTTGCGAGGGGATGCCGTGAGTTTGTTCGTTTCGTGGAAGAGGCCTTATAAGCCGGTATCTTCGCAAACTTTGAGTCGTTGGATTAAGACCGTTCTGAAAACAAGCGGTCTGGATACCACAGTTTTTTCGGCTTACAGTACCCGTCACGCATCGACGTCAGCGGCAAGGAGAGCCGGTATTAGCATTGACGTTATTCGAAAGACAGCAGGCTGGACACCCCAGTCACAGACCTTTGCAAAATTTTATGATCGAAGTATCGAAGTAAGCGATGGTACTAGTTTCGCAGAGGCTATTTTAGATTCAAAATAGAAAAGTTTGTTCAGGATTGTTTTTTTTTTCTCAGTTTGTTAAAAAGTAAAAATATATATTTATTGCTATGCATATGTGTTGCTGCCGTATACCTTTAAACATCTACGAGGTGATTGAAGGAGGAGGCGCGTAATACAATTGAACGATTAAACGAACTTACCTAAGTGAAGTTCTATCGTAATTGTATGAAGCGCCTCCTCCTGAAAATCAGTCCCGCCCAAATAATTCCCATATTTAACTTAGCAGTTAACCCAATTTATACGGCAGTTTGTTTTTTCTTTATCTTTAAAATAATGATGGACGGAGCGGCACGGACCAGGCATTGGGGAGAGAATTCAAGGCTTGTTTCTAGGTTTTATCTGTAAACCTTGTGGCGATTATGGCATAAAGTAGAAGGTACTACGAGGTGATTTTCAGGAGGAGCTTCATACAATTACGATAGAACTTCACTTAGGTAAGTTCGTTTAATCGTTCAATTATCTCTGAAAACAGAAATGTTAAGTTACTAATGAAGCAACAGATGACAATCATGGACGATGTGATCCAGAATTTCAATTCATTTACTCGGAGTCTCCAAGTCAATGAGGATCAGTTTAATGAAAACATAAAATTACTCAAAAGCTTCACCAACTCAACTGCCAATTATTTAAATGATATTTTTACACGGCATCTTATTTTGGAACAATTATTTTTCTTATCACAAATATCATCAGAACTAGAGGAATATTACAATTTCGTTATTTCCTCCATTACTTTGGCAAAACAAAATATATTACATCCACAGATAGTATCTCCTCGAAATCTGTTTCATGAATTGAGTAATGTTGTTCTCCAGAACGGATTGAAGTGGCCTATTTCGTTGACATTTTCTAACATATATAAGTATGACAAACTATACAAATTAAACGTTGCTTATATCAACAATACATTAATATTCGTTATAAAAATTCCATTAGTAGAAGATATGCAGTATGAGCTTTACAAAATGCTACCAATTCCCATTCCTTATAACTCCTCAAATATCTATTCTTATGTTCAACCTAGTTTTCCTTATATCTTGCTGAGTACAAATAAGGTATATTATGCATTGCTCGAAAATCTCGAAGTATGTCCAACGATCGATACCAGTGAACGCATCTGCCGTATCAAATATGTAACTCGGACAGCTGAGCGACCAACGTGTGAGACAGCGCTAATTACATCAAGCAGGGTACTTTTATCGTGTCGGATTCACATGGTTCAAGCTGATTTCGAAATATGGTATTACATTCAAAACAACGAATGGATCTTCATCACGGCGCAACCATTACAATTGACGCTCACTTGCTCTCCGACACATATCGAGGATGTTGAATTAAAATCTGCTGGGATTATTCGACTCAAGCCTCAGTGCAAGGGTTACACAGAGACAACTGTCTTGGAACCATCACAGGGAGTTACTACAAATCGTAGCCACAATTTGATGACGTACAAAACTGCTGAAGACAATTGTTGTCCCAAGCACCATGGGAATTTCACGATTACTCCTATACAATTAACATCAATTAAAGGCACCAACATCGGAGCCGAGGATTTTAAATATGTCAATCATAAACTCAAACAACTTGATATTTTACTACAGGAACAGCTAAACAAACCAATTATAGCTCAGTACAGCCCATGGTATATGGTTATGCTAAGCGTAATAATATCCACTGCCGGGATAATACTCATTGTTAACTTCTTACGCTGGTGCGGTATACTACGCCCAATAATCAGGTACCTGTACCTCTCCAAAGGACCGAGGTCAATAGGCACTACCAGCCAATTCCACGCCATTAACACCAATGTCAGCGTTGGACCCGTGGCGAGGCCTCAACTGTCACAAGCCTTGGAAGAAGACAACAGGTGCGGATCGGAAGGAAGATCGTTCGATCCACAATTGATTCACAACACCAACAGACGCAACGAAGATGACTTTCCAACCAGACCCATTGTAATGCATGGGTTGAGAAGATCAACATCCCGTGCTCTTTCCGTAAACATGGATTAATCTTATAACGCTTTCAATGATATGTATGTTAGCGCAGTCATTAAGCATGATTTAAAAAAAAAAAAATATATATATATATATATATAAAAAACGTAGAATATATATATATATATATTTTTATATTCTTCTTTAGTTAAAAGTAATGTTAACTTCTACCTTATAATACAATATAAATTTTAATCGTTTTTAGTATAGTTACCGTGATCTATAGTTTATGAAATAGTCATAAACATAGAATTAGTATATGCAATATTAATTAGTATACTTAATTTCTTTAGTTAATGATATTCAATGACATTCATTCTTGTTTAGATATAAGTAAATACTTTTACGTTTATATCTGTGTTCTTTATCTATATCATATACGGATTATTGATTATTAAGTCTCGTTTCAGCCAATACCTTTGTAATTTGAATCACATAGTCTTAAAATGCGATTTTTAACTATTCTGAACAACACTGCGATTTATATTACTTCAAAATTGTACGATCTATATGTATAACATAGAATCTAATTAATTTACTTTTAAAGAACCGTAAATTAATCTTAAGGGGGGAGGTGTTAGATACCCCAAGCCTTCGCAGCCCGTATATCTGGACATTGTCACTTATTTCGACCGTTAGCCTTTTTCCGCGCGACTTTCCCTTATACGATGTCTGGTTATCGTCACCCACTTGGACCCTTAGACCTTTTCAGGCGTACGTGCCTTAGCCGTAAACAAGCGGATTAGATCGTGGGCCTCAAGGCCCTTCTTCCAACCGAAGTCACTTCAAACGTAGGAAGTAACTTTCTCCAATAATGCCACTTCCACCCTCGCCAATAACCAATCCCAGTTCCTATTTCCTCACCCTCGCAATAGCAACCACCAATAGAATTCTTGAAGTTGTCGACGTTCTTTTCGGATCTCACAAACGAGAGTTAGAAAGCTCCGGTACTTTGTACAGTCAAGATCTCTAATACGCTGTTTAATAAAGACGTGTCTTCGTACAAGTATTCGAATTTGTTCCTCCACGGGTTCACGACACAACGATCAAGAAAAGGATTGATAACACATTTAAAAAGCAAACATTGTATAGATTTAAAGTCGCAATCGCAAGCATCAAAATCGAGAAAGGATCCATGTAATGAATCACAAATAGCAGCCCAGCCGCAGATTGTCGACAATTGCGAAAATGTAATACCAAAAAAGAGGGCTAAAACAATTGACAACTTTTTCGTTAAAGAAAATTCCATGGAAAAAATGATATCTCGAATGATTGCTAAGGATGGTTTCACTTTCAATACTTTCTTTAAATCTGTAGACTTAAGAAACTTGTTTCTGAAAAGTGGTTTTAAACTTCCAACTTCTCCTAATACAATAAGATCTATAGTTATTACATTCTCAGATTCTGTAAAAGCCGATATGATGAATAAATTTACAAAACCTCAAGAAAAAAACCAAAAGTTTTCATTAACATGACTGAAAAATTTCTGTAATAAAAAATAATTATTGAATTAAGATTTTAATGTGCTTCCTTATTAAATGTATATAGATGTAACAACCAAATCTTTAATCCCGCGGGATTGAGAAGAATCCCGCGGGATTCAAAACAATCCCGCACGAATCCCGCGGGATTGCAACCCCTAGCTGTGTGGGGTCCCATGTGCAGCAAAGCCAGCTGCTCGGGACTCCTTTTTCCCAGGAACATGTCTTCGGACATGTCCCAAGACAGTTTCGGGGCATTGGGGTCGCAACTCTAATTACAAAACGCGATCAGTCATCATCGCAACACTAACTCAAAAAAATATCAAGTATCAAACTAGGACGAGTAATTAAAAAAACGCGATCAGTCGCATCGCAACTCTAATAAAATGAGTACCACAAATCAAAAGTAATAAAATGAATCAAACTCTAGTAACTCCAATTCAAAATACAAGAACAATCTCAAAACCAATCGCGACGCTATGCTGGAACCAAACGCGGGGAATATTCGATTCCCAACGCTAATTCAAACCGTAATCAACATTTAGTCGCAACACTAACTGTCCCCGTAATCTCCTTCGCAACCCTAATTGAAAACGCGGTGTGCTCAATTTCAGGAGAGGGGGTGTCGATGGGTTAGCCTATGGCCAACCAAACTACTACTATTACTACAACTACCGGCGAGCATAATGGCAAAGTAATACCTTAGAAGAATGACCCTGCACCCGAGAATGCAGGACCATTCTTCGTAGCCCACATGATGTGGCCTTTTTTCTGGCCGGGCTATATTCGGCTCCCCTTGATCACTTCGTGCGTCGGGGGTCCGTCCTTCTGAAAATTCCGACCGCGACCAGCGACAATGTGCAATGTCTCACTGGTGTCAAAAAGTCGACATAGCGAGTCTAGAAGCGAGGGCATACCCCACTCGCGCTAGTCTAGTCGTCTACTTTTCTCACAAGATTCCTGAAAGCAGGTCATCGCGCGGGGGGAGATGCGATACGACGCAGAGAATACGACGACCTGCCCCGGCCCTACCTACTTATATTTAAGTCACACATTCGTACCAGAAGGTAAGTTACCTATCCTACACAACACCTATATTTAAAAAAAGGCAAAACAGTCTCTCAAACACAATCATCAGTCAACCCACTCCACGATTCTCAAGCATCGCCGCCCGGGTGCAAAAGCCTACACTAGAGAGACCCACATCTAAGACAAAAGCAGGTTGTACATCGTTCCAGATCTCTGCCACAATCCCTGGTACTGCGAACAAAGTTCTTATCCCGCATAGAAAAACCGTTAAATATTTGGGAATCCATCTAGACTACTTACTTAGAGGTAATAAATATTTTGACACGCAACTAGAGAAGGCCAGGAGGGCCTTCCTTTCAAATAGCAGGCTTTTTTATAACAAACATTTATCGAGTAAAGCTAAATTGATCCTCTATATGCTGCTCATCCGACCCATAATTTCATATGCTGCGCCAGTCCTTTGGAAACTTAACCACACCTCCATGGAGCGAATAAGAGCTTTTGAGCGTAAATGTCTGAGAGCTTGTCTCAGACTATATCGTACTCCAGAATCAGATTGGCAACACTATATAAAAAACCAGATAATATATAACAAGGCTAACATCACCCGTATTGACTGTTTTCTAATTTCTCTCACCAGAGACTACTTCAGTAAATTACCCGAAATTGAGAACCCTATAATTCAATCTTTAGCCTCGCAGGATAACCATATCACATCCAAACAACTCACCTCAGGTTACCTAACCCCACAGGCCTTTCCTCGTTGCAACAACCTAGGCCTAATCCAAAATGCTTTTAACGTCCCCTTACTCTACCACTGGCGAAGGAACAAAGCTGACAAAAGAGTCGCGTTTACGCCAGAGGATTACACCAATAATAACGACAAATTCTTTTTCTCTCACGCGATCCCAAAAGTCGATCTCTTTGACTTCCACCGTCTAAACCACGATAAATATTGGTGGCTTACAAATGATTGTAAACACATGGCCGAATTGTCAGCCCGTCGTGCTCAGCTCCTCAATGGGAGAATCTGACCACATAAATAAGCCTCTTTTGGCTGTCCTATCATACTGTCAAGCCTATTTTCCAGGCCTTCGTGGCTTGCGCCACCTTGTAAATAATAGTTTTTTAAGTTTACTTCAAGTTTAGCCTAAGTTTTTATTCTATTTTGTTAATAATTTAAGTTTAAGATTGATTGCGGGGTTTTACCTTCCTTCTGGGTCGATAGGTTTTTTTCCCTTAGGCAATTTATTGTACCCTCAATCCGTTGAGATTTCTAATGTGCAATTCCTTTTTGGAGTACCAGTACCTGAATGTTTTTTTTTTCACCAAAGATGTTTTTTACGACTAATGTGTGCTAAGAGCTTCCAAAAGTTGGAACAATTAGCTTGTCCTAATTATTAATATTGTGTAGCTAGTTTTTCCTTATGTTTGTTTAGAGCTTTATTTTAGAAAGTGATTGTACACAAAATTTTATAATAAACATATTTCAAAAAAAAAAAAAAAAAAACACTAGAGAGACCGTCCCGGGACGACTACGTCACCCGAGCTTGGCCACAATCACAATCAGTATGATTTACATAGCAATTAATTATTTTCAATTTCAAACAATGGATTACTTGATAATGCGCATTGTACGTATTAGGTACATACATCAATCGTTATTACTTTCTCGTTTAATTGTATGAGATTGATTAAGTTTCATATTCTAAGATTATTTACTAGAAGGATCATCGTGTGCAACAAGGAATATGATACAATGGTGTCCTTATTACCACGAATAATAATATAATGTTATAGTTTCGTTAACATGGCTTTTGATGAAAATCTTTCACTGCCTAAAAGTTATTTAAGATTATTATCGACCGGATATATTATAATACTATGATTTCGGCGCAACAGTTCGGTCACTTTTATAAATATAAAATTCAAAAGGTCGTTTTGCAATTAATTCAACTGTCTATACAACATAGACTTTCCGACGTTTCGGTCCAGATTTGGACCTTTATCAAATTACGCAAATTCCACCGCCTAACAACACAAACACACACAGGTAGAAAATGCGACGTGCACGATACACTAACGCAATGCCAGCCGCCAAAATGTAATTATTTAGTAAAGAAAGTCATCGTGCCCTATTGCTTTCACCCACTCAAGTAGCGCCTGGGCACGTGGATGAGTTAAAAGGCAATAGGTACGGAAAGATATCCTGAAAATCCTCAACTAGAAAATATGATTAGTCTGTATAGTGTCTAGCTAGTATTCTTTCATTTCATATTATTAAGCAAAGTGGCTCGACTTTCAACTTGTGAATAGTTTAAAGTTTGATAAATAAAAAAGGACTCTACTTTAGATCGCATCATTAAGAAAAATAACTCTACACAACATTTAATCAGCAAGAAAAAAGACTCTAAAATTTAATTATTTAAGAAAATTACTCTAAATCATCAAGAATTTACTTTATGATTTTAAAACGAGCGATTCCATCGTCAAAGTAAATTTCATAAATCAAGAAAGTATGTTCTCATGCTAATTACTTTGAATCTGAAATTTGCCCACCCTCAATTATCTTCTTGCACATGGAAATTAATTATTCTAGTGTGTATGCAAACGAGTGACCTTTATAATAAAGGAATTACACTTTTATGTCAATTATCATCATTTAGAAATCAAGTTACTTTTGAACACGTAGTATCAGAAAAATAAAAGAAATTCAAGTCATTATAATCGTCGCAATGACGAAATCGGAGGGCATCCGATTTTTCCTCTACATTTTAAATAAAAATGATCGTAGCTGTGAAGTCTGAGAGTATCAAACTTCTTCGCTACATAAAAATTAGCATTCAGCCGTATTGATATCCATACCAATACCTTCTGTGCTGCTATGCACCTTTATGTGCATTATTTAATAAATATCTACATCAATGTATGATCAATGATAAACATTCGCGTTAGGAACCGTTTATCTGGGAAATTGTGATTATAATTTGATTCTATTGAAAAGACGCGGTGTACAAGAAGACCCTAGCCCTCGTCTAATAAATACATACACAGCCAAAATGTTACAATTCACGGGTATGGTTACCATACCCGCGGTCATTATGCTCGCCAAAGCACGTATACAACCGGTCACTCGTGTCGATTCGGACCAAACGCCCTACGACATGATTGAGTGACCAGAGGAACCATAATGCATGCGCACTCACATTTCGCTGTGCCCCGGTGACGGAGACGCCAACACCCCTGCTACTACTCAGGGGAAGTCAGCAAGCTGTTCAAAAGAAGTCATCAGGTTGCTCAGCTACGCCCACACTGTAACGAAGGAACAGAACACGATTATAATTTATTTCTAAAGTTACGATTGTTTGAACTCTAACAGAGAACCACGAAGCAATTCAAAACTAACGAAATTTTGTATCATTTAGACATTTTAAGGAAAAAATTAAATATTAAAAATTAAAATTAACAAAGGTTTCGTTAGTTTTGAATTGCTTGGTGATTCTATTCTAAAAATTAATTTTTTAAAATGTTTTAAACTTTTTCTTTCTAAAATATTGAAGAATGAACTCTACTTAAAAGGAATTTAATGAAATGCATAGATACTTACATCTTTCCATTAATATTCAGCGCACAAATCTCCTCTTCAGTTGACGGACTGCCTCTAATTTCCGACAACGACTTTCGCTTTCAAAAGTAAAAAAAAAGAAATAGTAGACTATCAACGCGCCCGAAAGATTCTAGTCTCGCGATTCGAAGATGAGAGCCGCGACGCTCGTGATAGAATATAAATTGCGTAAAAAACACTGACTCTACCCTCGCGTATCCCGAAATTGTTAACGACTCTCTACTATGAGCAACTGTGCTCTTCAAAACGAAAAACTTCGTACGTCATAAACACTGACTCTATTTGGCCGCATTGCACGCAGTCACAATTTCTGAAAAATAAGTAGGATAGGAGGGTGGGGTGGATGGGGGTTCATCGAGTGTTTGTCGCGATGAAATATTGTTTTCCTTGGAACCAATCAAGGAACTTTTGCTCCTTGTTATTTAGAATACAAGGTGTGATGCAAAAATACAGAATACTCGCTCGATACGAGCAGCTTTTCATTTCACACGATATTATCCAAAATATACTTCAGAAATAATTATTACATTTAAATAAATCATAGTAGTGGCTTTCGTTATTAAAGTTGTAGGGTAACTCGGGGTAATATACCACAGTTAACTTTGAAACGCGATATCTCGCAAGTGTAAATAGATACCGGGGAAAAAGATAAAAGCATATGAAAGTGTAACTAATTCTGCGTATTGACTAATAAATAGAGGAATGTAACTTTTATAGTTCAATGAGAAACGTACAAATACAAAAGTCCTCGAAAGTGGCATATTACCCAGGTGGTGGGGTAATATGCCACAAGCTATGAAGTGCGAACTAATCACTCAAATTTTGGAGAATCAACAATATTTTAAACTATTTCAGCTATTAGCAACTAATAACAAATATTTGAACTCAATGAAGCGTAAAATATATTTGAAAAAATATATTTCTTGCAAACTAACCTAAACAGTCTCCAATCTCTACGCAGTTTTCATGAACCCACTTTTCGCAACAACTAGTTTTTACCCAGTCACATTTAGGTCCTTCTTTATCAAATAATAGAGTTTGCATATTGCACAGTAATTGTCATTTTCTGCATCAGTCGAATCGACATAAGAAATACAAGTGGCATATTATACCGACAAACATGTGGCATATTACTCCAAACGGCCATAAAAAGAAGGATGGAAAATCTCTTCACAAAGAACATAGTTTTAACGGATGTTTGAGAGCTTATAAAACTCGTTTGTTAGTATACTTTATCATAATCTATTGATTTTTTGTATAACTGTTCACACAAATGTATAATCTGCATTCTAATTACAGTATGAAATTAGATGAAGCCGATAATTTTATAACTGACCAGGATTTATTGAAAATAAAAGAAGATAAAAGCCAAAATCTGTTGTCGTCTTAGCAGTTACACTAAATTGAACGGAATTAGTGCAAATATAACGGCATCTGTGCATTATTTAAAAAAATATTGAGAAGTGGCATATTACCCGCGGTGGCATATTACCCCGAGTTACCCTAAGCACGTTCGTGTTATTCGAATAATACTTTAAAATAAATCACGGATCTTTATAAATATCCAAAATTCATGGCAAGAATCAAAATTCGTTAATTATTCATGCTTGAATAGCATGTCCTTGATCAACTGCGCAGTTTCCGTAGGGTAATTCGGGGAGACGCGGCCGGGCTGGAGAGTTGGTCGAATTGCTATATTCAGACTCTACATCTGTGTATATGTAAAAATGTGTTAAGGTTCAGAACAATTAATTCTCTAGAAATCAACTGTTTCGACCAACTCTCCAGTCCGGCCGCGTCTCCCGGAATTACCCTACATAAAGAACAAAACTTGCATCCAAAACCGAACGTAAATGCAATTACAACAGCTTGATAGAGATAGATTCTTAAAAATCGTTGAAATATCGTTGAATTCTGCGTAAACGCGACCAAAATGCTATAGAATTCGATCATTCCAATATTTCGTAAACATCTACCGACGCCATTTTAAAAATTTTAAACAAATCTGATTAAAATTATTCACTTTATCATAATTCAATCTTTTCCCATTTCATCCCGATATTAACCAACTGCAAAGTTACCCATCACCCTCACAGCCAACAATGATCTGGCGCGTGGCACGACAATCACGTCTGAACCTGTCAGGACAAGTTTAGACCTGTACTCCGATCGTCCTTTATCACGTTGGAGACTTTACAAGTGCAGTTTTGGAGCGCACGCCTAGAGTGTACGCTCCAAAACTGTGAGAAAAACTGTCCGTCTAAAGCCGGATATTGATTCAATAAAATAACGAGAATAATACGTATACCACATATTGCCATATCATTTTTCCAAGAAATGAAATCAGACGCCATCCAAGCACCGTTCAAATTAACCAGTAACTGTCATGGCGTTGCCTGCCCTTTGCTTCCGATTCCTGCCTCAACGCCTGTAACCTAACGATGCAACAAGTTTGAAAGAAAAGCATTAAAACATTCGTAAGGCAATTAAACAACAAATAAACTTGAAATACGCTCGGAAAGGGATGTAATTGAATACCGAGACACGATATGTGTGCACTAAATGTGCAGAAATATCGGTAAGGCAACGAATGGAATACGCGACGAACATCAACGGTTTTCTCGCGATATTTAATCAATTTCGGGACGAAACTGTATTAACAGGAGCAGCAAGTGACGATAGAAAGTAAAGAAGAAGACAAATAAGGACAGGAAGTAATTATATGAGGGTAGATAATGTACGCGTACCATTTAAATACGCAGCTAGCTATCGAAGCGTCTTAACTCAACGACGTCCACGGAACGAATGACCCCCGCGCCGCGTCGCTGTACCTCGCGAATATTACCTTGGGTGGGGGGAGAGCAGGCAGGCGGCAGAACTCGCGAGGCTATACACGCGTATGTATTTACGAACTGTTGGGATATCGTCACCGAGCCGTGTAAACAGAGGTGACTTCCAAAGCTAGCAGCGTTCAATCATAACAAAAGTCGTTTCTACGCACACGTTCTGATACCTGTAAAATAGAAATATTACGCGTGATATATTTCCTTCGTTTATAAAATATCTAGCATCTACAGACAGGAGTGTACTTTCATTAAGCTTGTGAAACTTAACACAGATGGCTTAGTAAGTACATGTATATTCGAAAAGTACTTACGTGATATACAGTTTCTTATTGCAACACTTTTTACAAGCTTCGCGATACATTCAAGAATGTCGCGATACCAATCCGTGTTAGCATCGGTACATAAAATGAATATTCATTCTGTATACAGTGAGCCACGAAAGTATTCAAACGCTCGCTATTAAAACTATAAAACAATAAAAATATACATGTTAGACTTAAGTTCTAAAAGTAATGTTGTATCTACTATAAGACACACGTATCGAGAATGTATATACCAAATTTGAAATGAATCGGATAATATTTGTAGAAGTTATGAAACATTTATTGCAAAGATGTACTGCAACAGAGTCACAAAAATATTCGAACAGCAGTAATTATATGCACCTTATTTTAGATTAATATTTATTTAGGCTACCTTTGGCTCCAATTACGCTTTTCATACGTTGTCGCATGCTGTGTAATAATTTTTAAATTATTTTAGATTGTGGCATTTTTTATTTCTCGTAATATTGCCACTAGTGTCTCTTTATAGGTAGCAGATGCAACGGTCAAGCAAATGTAGCGAGCATAGTGAACAGGTAGTACCAACAATGATTGTCATGGTTAGTTAATATACCAAATTAATGCCTTCTATACGCGCCTTATTAACAGAATCTAATGACTCGTATGTAATTACTGTTAAGAGAGAAGATTTGAAAGAACTCACACGAAAGCGTTTAATTTCAGAAATGTAACTCGTATTCGACGCATTAAGGGGACTAGGCAGTCGTTTTTCGTGAAAAAGAGACTCTGTCCTTTATTTATTTGTAAAAAAAAATGAAAGCACATCCAGGTGTACCCTTTTACCCAATGTTTATTACTATCATACAGATTGAGAAATAAATGGTAATAAATACATATGTGGGTACAGGCGGGTAAACATTTTACTATAAACCAAGCGGCATTTTATTCAGAAAGGATAGTACTTTTGGAAAATGCAATACAAAAATCGATTTTTCGACGGCCTAGTTATTGGAAATGGGTAATGAAATAAAACAGTAATCACAGAATATAGTATTTATGAATTCTGCTTTATTAGCTAAGCTTGGAAGGACGTCGTGTCTGACAGAAAGCTAGGACTCGAAGTGAAGAGAAAGCGCAACTTTGCCTTTAGGTAATTTGAAAAGTCCGTTGGCCACTTCAGATAAAGGGACAGGCCTGCGGTGTGTCTCTTACCCTGACAGTTAGGTATAAGGAAAACTCGGCAGACCCATGGCTCCGCTGGCCTCTAGTTTACTGCTTTAGACAGTGGTTCTCACACGTAACCAAATTCATGTTTTGTTCTTAGGAACGTAGCGAAAGCCTGTGTCAATCTCACACTTTAAACAAGTCACACGTATACAAACACGCAACACATCTTTTAGCATTTCAACACATTTCAGAGTAGTTGCTGAGTTGGACGCTATTAATGAGCAGAGGCTGCTACATTCAGTCCTCAAATTATGGATCGGTAACCCAGTTTGGGTGGCGACACGCACATCCATAAGGTGATAGATCTATCCTATACTTCGTCGATGGTAACATACGAATCCCTTCGATGATATAAATAAAAATGAAAAGTACAAGAAGTCTGAATGTTATTTCAAATGAAGAACTGTAAACGAATTAAGTAGATACCTATGACGATATAAAAAATAAATAACTCGAACTTGGAAAAAGATTACCGTGTCCTATTAGACCTCACATCATTTGACTCCCCTCAGATGATTTCGAAGTTTTTGTGTTGATATTATTTTACTTACCTCCTACGGTTATTGTTAATTGTCACACGTGTTAACTACCCTCGAATTCTCCAAATTTACCATTTACTGTTAAGTTTGCGCACTCATGTGACGGTGGTTGATAAGTGATGCAAGGATGCTCAAGAAAGAAACACCTTTTGTCGCTTGTAGTTAATTTGCTGTAATTTTGCGAAGAATCATCGAAGCTGAGGAAAAATAATACTTAGAGGTAAGGTGTACTATGATTTTATTCTGACGAACACAAGGGATGAAATACTCTTAGATTAGAAAGTTTAAACAGGGAGGCTTTCATTGTGTCACATACTTTATTTAAGAATAATTTGTCAGGGTACATTATTTTTCCTTCTTTTCAAACTCAATTGCATCTTTTTATCAGTGCAAGTGCAACAATCAAACACTAAAATTATTCGCAAGATCCTTCAGATATCATTCAGTTTTATCCTTTCCACAACTATCAAGTATTATCTTCCGCTATCTACTTCTTCAACCTTTACGACTTGATCGTAGATTACCCTACCTATTGAACTATGAGTATTCAACGAATATCGTTCGCCAAATTTCCGATTATAATTTTATATAGACGGGTATACCTTAAACTAACAGATTGAAAACAAATTATTTAATGCAATATTTACATGGAAGGTAGCTATTTAAAATAAGAATTAATTGCGCATTATAAAGCAACAAAATAAGTGACGTATATTCGATAGTACTCAATCTGAAAATTATTCTGATATGTTATTTGACCAGATAGAAGGACTCCTCTCAATTTTATACGAAATAAAAACTACGCGCTACAAGAAAATTGTCTGTACTATTATTTATTTCTATAAATTATACTTGGAGACCAGCCCGCATGTACAAGCCCTCGCAGTTTCGTAGCAACTATCGATCAGCTGTTAAACGCATCTAAAATAGTTTAGTTAATTACACAAGGGCTTGAGCCCCAACAACGTGTCATGGACACGCGTTGCATGATAATTAAACAGGGCGCAGTCACTATCATTTTAATGAGTGTCTCCAGTGAATATGACAGGTAAAGTTTGAGTGTGTCAACGCTTTCAAGTGTTTACCTCTACGATTGTTAAAATGACAAACCACGAATAAATAATATTCAACAGACTTACATCATTGACACATTAAAATTGAAATATTATAAAATTCCAATGGCTAGAAATCACACTATTTTCTTGAGGCAATAAAGCACACCTGATTAAACTACAGCAGACGTTACAACCTAAGCATTGCATAAAATAAGTAGCATTGGATATATGACAGTATTTGACAAATCGTGAGCATTCAAGAGTTTAGTTTTACAAGCCAAGTCTAATATTAACTGTTGCTTAATAATGTCTTCCAGTAACTTTATCTATAATCGCTTGAGTCAATACTTTACCAGCAAGATCCTTAGCTATGTTAGTCAACTGGTCACCAAAATTAGGTTTTTTAGTGGTTGAAGGAGGAGGATAGTAACCTCCTGGGTATCCACCTTGTGGATACCCCTGAGGATATCCCTGTTGATATCCCTGCGGATATCCTTGAGGATAAGCTCCTTGAGTAGGATATCCCTGTGGATAACCCTGAGGAGCGCCCTGTGGATAACCCTGTGGGCTGCCTTGTGGATAACCCTGGGGATACTGACCAGGATACGGATTGGACTGGCCAGGGTATCCGGACTGTGCTGGATATCCTGCATTCTGAGTCGGATACCTACTCTGAGAAGCTTGAGTTTCACGAGAATATCCGGGGTAAGCAGCATTAACCGTGTTGGCATCGACTCTTTGGACGCTTTCCTCGTTTGTCCTGGAGCCCCCAGGGTAGCCAGAACTCGACGGATATCCTCTAGAATTCGTGGAAGGGTAGGAGCTACTAGGATAACCGCTGGACCCTGAGGGGTAGCCAGAACTACTGCGCGATGGATAACTAGATTGGGATGGATAACCAGAGCTTCTCGAAGGGTATCCAGATTCTGATGGATAGCCAGAGGAGCTTGATGGGTTTCCAGATGCCGTTGGGTAACCAGAACTTCTTGAAGGATATCCTGACGGAGACCCCGATGAGCTACTTCTGGATGGATAACCAGAGCTAGATGGATAACCAGAACTGGAAGGATAACCAGAACTGGATGGATAACCGGATGAGCTACTTCTCGAGGGATAACCAGAACTGGACGGATACCCGGATGAGCTGCTGTCTCCAGGCCTTGGTTGGCTCTCTGAGGATGGGTAAGAGCTTTTAGTGGAACCACTGCTAGGATATCCACTTCCAGACGGGTATCCAGACTTGGTATCGGGCGTCATTGCGACCTGTTCGTTGTCGCTCTGCCTTCTTGCGACTATCTTGTTGTCTCCATCGAATTCTGCGAACATTTCGTCATCTACCTCCTAATTGTTTAGAAAACTTCATTTTTTGGACGGTGCCCCATGCCATGCCGAGTCCAACTCTGTTTCCAACGATTCCCATTATTTTCGCGTGTGCTTGTTCCTTTTGATGTCCGCTTTAGCAAGCTATACGTTGACGCGATTGCACAAATTATGGCCACTGCTCTGATCGCTGTGCTACGTCCATTAGTGTGTTATTAAGCTAACCACGCGATACTGCTGTATTAACATTGTCAGCACTATTAATATCGTAGAATTCCCTTGGAATCGTGGCCATTAATATTTTTGTGCGTCAACAGGCGAGCTGTATAGCGAGTTATTGAGTCATGCAACTTCCTTTTCCTATTCTTATATTTGTTAATGTTAATGTTAAAGTGATGCTTGGCGACGTGCCATTTTAATCGGTAAGTAAACGTTAAATGTCCGTTAGCTGCCAAGAGAATTAAGGAATAAATCGAATGCACGCATTTAGTAGCTATTAGTGGTATTATTTTGAACTATTTGACTTAACAGCTCGTGACACAGATGTTGTTTCATGAAACGAATGATTCTTTTGAATCCACAGGGTCGTCAGAAATACAATGGAACTGCTGAGGATTATATATATTTCATACATTTGTTCGTTACATGTGGAAAAGTATTTAAGTACTCGTTAAGTACAACGTATGTCAAATGTTTATGTATAATAATAATGTTATACAAATATATCGTGTAATCGTAACATGGCACTAATAAGGAAGAACCCACAGTTATCTATAGTTGGATACAGAAATCCATAAAACTATTCATACTAATTGAGAATCTCGTTAAAATGCGTGTCGCCTAAAATTAGTGTCACATAGTTATGCGTAAGTATTCTGTGCTATGGCAAATACGACATCGTGGACTTTCATGTTTTACGATAACTGCAGTTGCCAATCTACAAGACAAGATCTGGTCCCAGGGTTTGCGTATAAGGTAAGGTGACTTGTGGAGTTACAGCGATTCACTGATTAGCCGGAAAATGTCCACATCCTATTTCCCTGATTATCGACAGAAGTATGGGTATCGTAGTAGCGACTACCACCCGGCTGAACACGGCTGCTAGGTGTGGTTGCACCACGTGATCCGAACCAGCGATTAAAAATAGAACCTCCTCCGATGCTGTTCCTTGATCCCGCGTTACCGTTGATTCTTCCTCCATATCCATTTGAAGAAGACCTCGGTGGGGGTGGGGGTGGAGTCGGCCTGACCCTTCCCGGTCTTCGCGATGGATATACTGTCAAATTGTAGTGTGGCAGTCAAAAAACCGACACACATACATATGCAAAATGATCTTGACACACGGTGGATATTTTATTTAATAGAATGAAGTGGTCGAGAACAAATAGATCTCAGCTACCAATTCAATTCTGGCTATATTCTTGCGTAGGATAAGGGATTATTTATTGAAATGCTGAATTAGTCTATGTTACGAAAAATATATCTTCATCACTTTTTCCTTGTTTAACCATGCATCGTGATTCAGGTTAGTCTTCTTATAATTTACACGCCTGCTGCAATGGTATACTAAAATATATACAATTCGTTCCATTCTGAGCTTCCTTTACATTCTTCGAAATCGTATCACGACAGTTTTAATTAGGAGAATGTAAGTGGCAGGTGATAAAAAAAATTATGTGATGCAGAGGGTAACATTGGATGGTTGCCTGCGATTAAAATTTGAGTATCAGTAGAAAATAAGAGCTTATAGCTGCGATAATGTTAATGGATATAAAGAGATGCGAATGAAGTATGCAGGAAAATATAAAAGCGTATTACATGAATGGCAGGAATGAAATGAGAAGGGGTAACTGAATAAAAATATGGAAAGATGCTGGAAAAAAACGTATTCGACAGAGGAAAAGGATTTCATCAGCCACTGAGTAACTGTGACCTACAAAGTACTCTTACGTCACTCACCGGGGCAGATAAGAAGTGTCAGGGTTCAAGACGATAACGAGATCAGTCGGTGTTTGTCGGCTACGACTTTAAGGAATTAATTTCAAAGCTTGTTTCTGGGCTAATTACAAGCGCAATTTAACGAAAACGAGTCGCAGGTGTTAGATTAAAATCGTGCGTTAGTTAGAAACAATGTTACTTTTATTCCGAGTCAACAATTCGTATAATGCTATCGATCGCAGTTGCATAAATATATACACCGATGCAGAAAGAATTTTGTATTATATAAATAAATGTATATCCATGCATATAAATATATCGAAGGCGTTTCAATAACTCTAGCAAGAATTATTTATCGGACGGTACGATATGTTCTCGTTTGAGACGAAAACATGTTTGTCGAGGTACATGGTTGTGCTCTAGCTAAGGTAGAGAATAAAACGTGTACAATACATTTTTCCACAATGTTCGCAGAAGTATGACACTAACAATCTCGTCGTACATTAAACCCACAATATCAGGTAACACTTAGACGATTGATTAGAACCATTCCATTTCAGATGTCAGTTAGGTTAGCTGCTACCTTATGTATATTAACTGTATGCTCGTGTTGAGTCCTAATACTTCCCCGCGATTTAGTAGTTGCATCCATCAGTCTATCAAGGACCTATTATCTTGTCGGCTTACACGAGGTATAAATCTGTATCCGTAACGAACGTTTGAGTAGTTCAAGTATGAAAGATTGGTATAATCTAAAATCCATCTGAAGCGTTTCGAAGAAAGCTTCAAACTTTATTCCGAGCATAATTAATTAGATCTAATGCTAAGCAGTCATATCATCTCCTGAATAGTTTGCGTTTCTTATTTAAAGAAGTCTTGTTGTGGACTCTTCCCGTAGAAAGTTCGGTAAAATTTATAGCTCTATATATTTGACAAATTTTAATTCATTAAATAATGTTTAGACAACACTGTAAGTCTTCCATGTAGAAACTCACATATAGTCGTGCACTTTCATCTTAAACAGTGTGATTCTAATCAGTCGAATGTACATGTTTTACCGTTGAAATTTTTCGAAAGTCTAGTTTTCTATGACTGATTAGTATAAACATGTCTTTTCTAGCGCCGTTAATAATAAATGCGTTACATAGAGATAAATGATTGCGCACAAGACGCGTTGTCACAAAACACGTAGTAAATTGTGCAAAACATGATACTACAATCATAATTTCAGTAGAAACAATGCGTTTCTTGCATACTAACGAAAAATGAGAACACCAATCCATATTTCGAACGATATTTATGTTCAGAAGATCTTTGTCACTTCTAGTATCGTCAATTTATTGATACTATTCCAGGTAAGAGTATATATATGTACATGTACTTGGAACACTTCAAACTAGTTAATAAAATAATTATTTAGAGATCCATCTTTGAATATTAACGTGAATAACTGTTCAATAAATTCCGTAATACATAATGAAATTCACTGAACTGAATGCTGTCAATAAGTCCAACATCCACAATTCCCAAACGCTCAGATTCTGTTCCCCAAATTGATTAACCTACACCGCTATACTGTTAAACAATATCAAAATACATTACAGAAACCAACACGGATAAAAGTAATTCATCATAAAAAGGACAATCGAGAGAGCCTAAGAAATACTACTAGGTACATATAATTCCAATTGTTAATCTCTTACTGGGTAACATCGTTCCAGATCATCAAATTTTCTGCACTCAACGGAGAAGGGAATTGAAAACCGTAGAATCTGTTTCCCTGATCACGCGAATAAATATGCCGGATACAACTACAGTTCCTATCCTTTAGCTTTATTCAGAATCCCACATACGAGAAACAATACGTCTGTCGTCCAATGTTCTCCAATTACTTCAACGCGTCCAGGAAAAACTTCCTGAAGAATCCAAGCACCATCGCGAAGCTAATCATCGCGACCTGTTGGCGGCGAGCAAGATAAGGCTCGTTAAGCAGACAATAAACAAAGATGAAGATTGCACGACAGCGGAGTTTCTGCGACGACCAGAGTACACAGTGTCGTGATGCATGCGATTCTGATTGGGATAGTGCGCGTAAGGATAATTCTGTTGGCCAGGGTACGGCTGTGGATACGGAACCGGGCCTGGATAAGCAGGAGGCTGTCCAGGATACACTGGATAGTTCTGCGCAGGATTTCCAGGCACAGGCATCCTGTTGTGAGTCGGGTACGGCGGATATCCTAAGTCTTGTTGCCGATTTCCGTTGTTCGACGAAGGATAAGGTGGATATCCGCTGTTAGAGCCGCTGTTAGAGCCGCTGTTACTGGGATATGCCGGATAGCCCAAATTGCCGCCGGAATTCACTTGACGATATCCTCCTGCTGGCTCGACAGGGGCGGGGGGTGCATTAGCATTCGCGTAAGGATTCGAATTGCTAGCACTGTTGCTGGTCTTATCGTGATTGTCATCGGAGCTCACTCGATGTCCGTTCACGTAAGAGACACCAGCCGATTCGTACCCTGAAAAGATCGTTCCCTTCTACGTCGTCTTCGTCTCTTTTATCGAGCATGTCTCGAACATTTGGGTAGGTGGATTAAACAAAAGGGGGAGCCAGGAGAACGAAGAGTACACGGAGAGCACAATAGCACTTTTATTCTACAACGGGGGACCCTTTCACAACTAACTACACACGTACAGGTTAAAAACCTTTCACGGGAAATTGGAGGATTCCGAAAGTGACTCGTTTTAATGGAGTTAGTTCAATGGAGGTGCTGCGAGATCTTTAAAGACTGTGCTGTTATTTCAGTCTGTATTACGCATGCGGAAATTATTGGAAAGCGTTAGGCAGTGAACGTAAAAAGAGGACGTTCGAGCTGCATGCAGTTGCTATTTTGGTAATGCAGTGTTGTAGAAGAAATTAGAAACGATTCGTTATAAGAATAGTACCTCTGCCACTTAGCATATCTGAAAGTGTTTGAAGGAACGAATGGTCCAATATATTACGTGATAGTAGTGAAACTCGAAGAATCTCTCTACTATTATTACAAGAAAAAATAAAAAATACGGGAAATGTTGCAAAGCATACGTCCATTTTTCGCGACAAAAGGAAAGGTAAAAAAACGGAGATTAATTTGACAACCCAATTTCGACAGTGAATTTATAAATGCACAGTAATTGAAAAATTGACAACGATATGCTACAGTGACATTTCGAATTAAAAATATTCGCCGCTGGGAATTTAACGCTTAACTGCATAAAGCACTCGTGCAAAATCAATTTCGCCTGCTAGTAGAACGATACACTTTTTCTTCCATATCGGCAGGATGCTAAAAGTTTATACGTTCGAGAGCAATTTCTCCAAAATCCTATAACGCTGCGTGAGTGTACGAGAATCTACACGGTTGCGTGCGGAGGGAGACGATAATGGAAGGGTCGTGTTCGCAAAAGTTAAGAAGGGAAAAAAATCCGCGATACAAGCTTGGGGTTCTCGACCTCGCGCTACACCCTCGGTTTACACCTGACAATACGCCTCGAAAGAACAAATTAATCTTCTAAATATGTGTCTGGTATTAACTCCCTGCTATCGCGAAGTAACACGCTGTTCATAGCGCGATCACGAGCCCAAATTAAATGGGAAATATGCAGCAGCATCGCATTGAAATTGTAATGAGAGGAACCATTTCCTCAACCGATCAATCGCAGTTGAATTTGTCGCGGCACTATCGTTATTTAGTGAATTAATACCGCATTTCCAACCTCTCATCGAAAATAGCATTTCCAGAACAATTCGACTGATCGGTGTGATATACCTTCAGCGATCCAATATTAACTCGTACGAGGAGATAATATGAAGCAACGCGTACGGTTTGCAAGATCAAGTGCACAGGAAACGTTAATAAAGAGCATCTGTATGAGGATAATATAGGCTCAACGTGATTTGCCAGTTTACACACCAGTCGAGAACGTTGTCATTACTGAACGAATCGCGTTCAACCCTTATGCGCGCGATACTAAACGTGGAACATTTGCAAATTAAAAATCCCGAATAATCACGAAAGAGAATCGCGCTTGTATGTTAGAGAAATAATTAAAGGATTATGAGGACAAGTTTATACAATGTCTTTAATAATTTTAAATGCGAACACGTGAAAGAACAGGAAGCAGAGCACCAAGCTTTTTCTGTTACGGCACACGGAGGATTACAATAGCTTAAAATTCTACTACTAGACACTGCGAAATCGTTTGAACACTCCCTGTACTCCTCTTTGTAAATTTCCATGTTTTAATTACGCAAAAATGTTTGAGGTACGTGATTAAACGTATAGCATTTTTTCTTTGCATTTAAGCCAAACATAGAAACGCTTGCCCGTCAAAATTGAAGGGAATATACATTAGCAATTCATGTGAAGTATATAGAATAATTTCTGTAGCTATTGTATGCCTCCCTTTCAACCGCAAATTCAGTTCCATGCATATTGCTCATCGACACTCGACCATGCTCTTCGATTTTCGTGCTGGTCCACCAGCGTGCACGCGCAATCAACCATTGCAGTAGAAAATAGGACGTAGAAAGATTTAAACACTCACCGATTGCGGTTGATTTCTGCACGCATGTCGGCACACCGTTCTCGGTTTTGCAATATTCATTCCCTCCGCAAACGGTGCTCGCGCAGTTTGCCCCTGTAAGTGAAATACAGCAAATGTTTGTATGGGGTAGTTTCTATACCGTGGGTGATGCGATCGTCTTCAGAAATTTCAGAACAAATGGAGAGACAGTTTATAGGATGAATAATATGTAGAGTGGAGTGTGATGTATAATATTGTTTCTTAGACAGAAGTGTTATGTATATTGACAGATGGTCAATTTTGTTTATCTGAATGAAATATTGGATTTTTTACTTTACTTACAATGGCAAATTTAACCAGGTGAATTCAATGATCTGTTAGACACTGTTATACATTGTTACGAATATGTAAAGGATTATTTTAAAACTTCAATATATCTCCCACATGTTCTGAATTTCGACTTGCGATTTATTAAAAAAAAAAGGTCGCTGAAGTTTGAAAAACTGCTAGCATCGTATACACTAGTTAGGAAATACATGCGTCCCATTACAAAAAATGAAGATAGGCTTGATAATTCGAGCCCATTACTATTCAAAACTACATCTTGTTGTTTAAAGAAAATGAAAGGCTGAAAGCAAACTGAAGTCGATACTTCATTAAAATTACATAAATGATAATAAATCTGATTAATTTCCCAATAACGTTCCTGAAATACAGCAGAATTTGTAATGCATGGATTTGGACGAGACTGGGGATATTTAACATATACAAATTATCACACTACTTGACTGCAATAATTTCCCTGCAAGCGATCACGACAGCCGATAGAATTTATTTCGTATTTATAGAAACCCGCTGTTTATTGGCGTTGTTGGCCACGTAGCGCGCAATTTCATATGCAATCAATCACCAACTTATATACAATGGATTAATGGTTAATGAGCTCGTAATCGATTGAAGGGTAACGCAGCAATCAATAATTTATGCACTGAAATGTAGTGGGGGGGTGAGCATTAATCGTATAATATAATGTTCCAATCAAAACATAATAGGTTACAACGGGGTTCTCAATGAATCGCATATTTTGCTCATCCATATGCCAACAATTCTAACTACGTGCTAAAATCCGGATTACCTTCACAACACCACTGATGAGATTATTAATGAATCGAAACTAGCGATTACGTATGGCTCTATCACTAAACTTCCATTACACACTATGAATCATTATATCAAATCAAAATTATCATCAGAATAATTCTGCAAGAACTTCTCTGATGTTTGATAGCAACTGGTGCAAAACACTGAACTCTCAACTAGAATCTATTTCCATTAAAGTTATCAGGATGCATATACGCAAGTTTAAATATATGTGCATCATCAGTTGGATATTAGATAGAAGATTTAACTTCTTTTCGCGGTGCGACCATTCCCGACTGCGATGGTGGATGAAACATATTTATGGAAAGGCCAACTGCATTCTTACCGCCTGGATGCGACTTTGCGCAAGTCGGATAACGACCACAGTTATCTCGTTGGTAGATCGAGCAAGGATCCTCCGCCATCACACAGACCTCATCCCTCATGCAGCCGATGTCCTTGCATGTCCTTCCATATTCTGCGAACAAAGGGTAACTCGCCGTGAGTTCTCGTTTACTGGCGAAAGTTCGAGTACTAAGCCATGGCCGCGCGATTGGATATGGTTCATTAAAACTTCGTTTCGAGAGAAGAACGTGTCATAAATGAAATTTATATCTCGGGCCCTCCGGTGTTCATAAAGGAGCGGGTCATTTGGATACTTTCATTTCGGGTTGCGTGAAGAGTATACGGGAACGGTGTGTACGCGAGTAAAGTACTCCTATTAAATATTTACAGGATCGTGGTTTTTTAGTGAACTTTAAAGTACGCCCTCTTATACGTTCTAGGCTTTTGTGCGCCATTAAAGTTCTCAGACGTCATATGGCTATGTTAGACGACCTCGATACCTTTTCTATAAATGTTGCACGAGAAGAATGAAATAATGACTCGAAACCATTACTGCCTATAACTTACAGATAGCCGTAACGGGTTTAATCAACAATAGTTTTAAATTTAGTAAACTGTATTAGATAAGTGTAGCATTTTCAAATCGGAAGTCTTAGCACCCTTTCACACGAGAACATTTTCTATCTTTACGTAAAAATTTTTTTCATACATTATTTATTTCCTCCTGGCTGCTCTGTACGTGAATACACGTCAAAGCCTTATTTTTAAAACGCACACGTGCGCACTTAGTTAGCTGTGTAACATGAAACTATTAGACGGGGTAAGTATATCTACGTCTAAGTGATTTTAACTGAATATTCGCCATCCCAGGCCAAGTTTCGCCAAAACTTCAGACAGCAACTGCGTAACTGAGCCTAACGTCATTAAACATACGCGAGCCCGCTGTTTAGCGAGTAAAATGTAACTCGATGAACAACTAAACACGATCCTTGACCGCAATTAATGATCTGAGCACACCTGTATGCTTTAATTACGGTTTTCGGCATATCCAGTGTCGAGTAAATGCTTGCTCTCGCTCAGAAATTAAAATCTAACGCGAGGATTCACAAAGCTACCCGTAGAAATGGGGCAGAAACGCAATCGTGTTTGGGAGTGGAAAAATCCAATCGCCAAGACCGATGGAGACTGAAGAAATTGTAATTTTGAATCTTAGCATACATTACTTTCCGCGATAGCAACAGCTTTGAGTCTCAAAGTGGCGAGTGAGCTGAGAAGCTCGTCCCCACGAAAGTAGATTACCGAAGTCGTAATATTGTAGACTGAGCCAGTGGACTAAATATATTAGTCCGATAACGAGAACTCCACTGACGAGGAATTAAAGTGTCTTGCCACGAGAATGTAACATGTCGTCTATTGTGCATTTACCTGACGTTATCCAACATACTTGCATCGATGTAACGCCGCTAATCGTAATTCTATTCGAGCACCACAGCGTCATCCCCATATAACCCCATCGATTCTCAATTATCCGACCAGCAGGGGAAGGAGAAAGCTGGGGAGAAGGGAGAGAGCAGCAGAGAAAATGGGTGAGATAGAGAGGAACAGCTGCAGAGTTAACGCCCAGCTTCGTGTTACCCATAGCTGCCTATGTGTTGGACAGGTACGAAGAAAAGGTATGAAAGGGTGTGGAGAGAGGGGAGGAAGTATTAAAACTAGGCTAACGATTCTCCCAAATTGTCCTTATAGGTTCATCATAGTAGAGAACAAAAGGGAAGACAGAAAGGCAGGAACAATGATGGCATTAAACAGGCGGAGGAGGATATTCACGGGGGTGTAAGCTAGATAGTATGGTGCGTATAGATATACCTAAATAGATTTACATAATTGTACGAAGTTATTTTAAGGGATGCAGTGGTGCCTATATTATAACATACACTGGAGTATAATTATTTGCAGAATATATCGGGCGGTGCCGTTTTAAAATAAAGACGGAGTAAATGGTATCGCGATTAATTTTCCATACAACTCTGAAACACATATGTGCCTATACCCGTGAAATTTTCTATGGCTATCGATTCAACAGTTGTAATTAAGGTCGAGCCATTAATTACGCGCAATTAATCAAACATACTGGTGCCCCCATTAAACAATTTTACATCGTTAATGCAGAATCTCTCCTATTTGATAGGTACATAATGTAAAGGAAATCAGCAGAACATATAAAAATAAACACGTCTGAACATGTGCACTTTAATTACATTGAGATGAACGTGATGGCATTGAAAACTATACTATAAGTTGCGTAAGTTTCACCGCTCTGCAATTAAATCTGTTTTCGTTGATTGCATTAAAAGGATGACATCATTCCTCGTGTATTTCGAAGAAGACTGAATTGTCAGAAAATCGTGTATCATTATAAAATATTTATAAATTTACACGCTATTGCGAATCATTAATTTGTGCCAGTAACAAATTTGCCAGTGAAAAATAACATAAAATACCTCCACGTTTTTGCTACTAACATTATTTTTTATGTACTCGATAATATAATTTTCAGCATTTGAAAAAATATTCTCTCGGAGAGTTCTGAAGTTCGTGTCAAATTTTATACGAATCGTACTGCAATGCAGCGACGTGAAATCAGTGATCTGAAGAGGAATGTTAAACAAGTAATTGAAAATAATCACTTTTGTCGGTCTATTTAATTTCCACCGTTTTCGGGATTGCGGCGTTGGCTATTTCATAGTCAGAAGATACTCTACCTTTGATACAACAAGTTTTACGAGGTCGGATAATTATTCGCTCAAGTTTTGATTACATTTGGAATCAACGAGCTTCGTCACGGTCAACGAAATATCCTTGTTTCTCTTCTAAAAACTAACTAGCATCAGCATTTAAGACTGATATATTTAAGCTTGATATAATTTCCGGGAAATACTTTAGCGACCTTTTGGAACAAAATTCTATAATAATTAAATGTACTAACTTTATCTAAAACTGCAAGGTGAAGCACGTTTAACTTCATAAAAGGGAACACGACTATTCTGTTATTTGTATTTACGTGCTTATCCACTACTACATTAGTTATTTTGAAATAACAATTTGTTAATTCGCTAATCATCGCAACAAGGGATTCTTTATCAACAATTCCAATGAATCGTGCAAACTTAGTTTAAATCTTACGATTAAAAATATTGTAGACATCACACTCAAAGTGTATAATGAATACTGTCTATAATTCGACTGATAGTTAACATGAACAATTGAAAGAGGAGGATAAATGTTGTAGGAGAGCCATTCAACATTTATGTAGTACAAATTTTTGCAAACTCCGATGAAATCATTGGAGTGGAACGTTGAACAACAGATAGCGAACGAAAGCCATGGGGATGATTCACAGCTCGTAAAAGGGAAACAAAAAGACAGACTGCTTTATTGCTGTTGCAGAAAAATGGCGAATAAATCGTGTGATAGGACGATAGAGTGGAACAATAATTGTTAACTCCGTGGAAACGATTAACGAGATAACTCTGCCGCTAGAGCGAATTTGAATACGTCTGAAAGAGGTATCATTTCTGTAGCTTCCAACAAGCGCTGCTTGATTACGTAAAACCAGTAGTTAACAGGCAATTCTTATGTGGAAAACGCGAATAATGTGCCTTCATATCAAGAACAAGATTCGTGTGACGTTATTCTTTCGTACAGCGGACCAATAATTGCGTTAAAAATGAAAACTAGTGGCAATAATTTTGAATAGCTACGAAGCGATTTATGATTCCAGTTCATTGTAATTGGAAGTCTGGATGACCCATACCAATTTTTATACTGTAACAATAGCAAAATTAAACTTCCTATTCAAAATAGCTATCACGATAATTGAAACAGCCGATTGTAAGGGATGATGATATATTTGTTGAAATCATAATTATTTAAGATGCAAACGATTTTAAATTGCATCGCGTCACATCCAGCTATTACTTCTTACATCCTTTGGTCCCTATCTTGGTTTCCTTTTCCTTATTTAACAAGATTAGAAAGCGGAAGAGGGTAAAGACGACGATTACGGCGAAGGTCGATATAATTACACCAGCCGATCCTGAGATTAAAAACGATCATTTGTTTCCATTAGATCCAATTAATCGCGATCAAACCCAGTGACTGTCTATACCTGTTCCATAGTTGGGTCTGCACACCGCAATTCAAACTATTTCCCAATACTCCAAACGTTTATTCCGTATTCAAATTGCATTGATCGTCGATAGAATATATTCTAACAATTTTGACTCGAAAACTTTTCTGGCAACGACGTCTGCCATCAATTATTGTCTAAATTTACGTAGTTTGTCTTCCTACGCGTCTGTTTGGAAAATAATAAAGTAGAGACATATATTGGCGTATTATTGCGACACAGAATGTTCTGTAGCAAGAGGTTCGTGTGAAATGGAACACACAAATTGTAAACAACTTAAATGGTGTTGGTTAATTCTTACTCACTGGTGTAAGACGATGCATCCGGTATAGAAGAGATAACCAGGATTAGCCCCAATAGGGCACCCAGCGTGGAACTGGAAACCATTTTCTGAAACAGAAGAAATTTTCGCTTTAACAAATTTTATTTTCGAAATGGGTTTTCTTCAAATTTCTTTATATTTTCCTTAACATTTCAAGGAAGATATTTGTCAATTCTTAAGGAACCGTTTTACTAACGTTTTTACAAACAACAACGATTACAACTAAATATTAGAATAATCGATTTGACGAAGCGTGAATTACCGAAGCGTAAACTAAATGACTTTGTAATTCTGCTTCTGTTCAAATTTGTACATTGGAGTGAAAGAATAAGTCAGTTTGGTCAGAGGAACTGCAAAACCATTATCAGCGAGATATGTACATAGTGATTAACAGAATGTTTGCAGAAAGCTGATCATCCAACAGGAATTCTACTTTATTAAGAGAGCAAAGTCACATTCAACTTGCAACAAGACACCTACCCTATTGGACATCTGATTGTTAGTAACATGCATGACATTCAAGTCATAGAAATGGAGCAATCATGGTATACAACGTTTCATTGGCTCAATTTCGCAATAAACGTGATGTAATATATATCTATCCTATCAGATGCACATGTGAAATAAGCATTTGCTTTCGGATCATCAAGCATACAATATCCGCGGGGTGATAACGACGAGCAATGTTAGCACACGCGTGCATAGCATTAAGTACATCTAATTACAGCATTCAGAATTAGTAATTATAATTATACAATATACGTATTGTAAATGAAACATTCAACTAACTATCTCATTAAAGATCTCAATTACAGTTAATCCATTCTGGAATTCTGAAAATTATAAATCTACCTCTCGTTTTTAATATTAATTTAACATATCTACATGAAAAATTGTTAATGTAAATTATGTCCCTCGTTATAAAATTTTACGGCGGAGAGTAGTTTTTATTCCACTAATTCAGAATTATGCAAGTGGTATATAAAGAGAATCGAAAGTACTTTCATGTTTAAAATACTTGAAATTAATTGCATAAATAAAATGTGTCAGAATCATTTTGGAGAAACTGACCCTGAGCAAGAATCAACTCGATCTCTCCAAATATAGAATCGAGTACAGTTTCAATCGGTTAACCAACGATAGAGATTTTCTTTCAATTTTAATTATGCATATTATAAAGCATAGCGAATTTAATTTTTGGAGTGCAACAAAATTGGAGCAAAGGCGTAATAAAGCTAGAATGATGAACCAATTATGGAGCAGATTGAAAATGATTTAGAAACATGAACGTAAAAGTAGAATTAACTACTATTACCAAAACATTCGAATCAAACATACTATCTATGTATCGAGATTCAGTAGTTCGAATAAAGGATAACCTAGAATTTCGAATTTAGGCGCCAAACCCGATCGCGAAAACAGGACAGTCAAGTAGTTATCCTTGTCTAACTCCTACTCTCGAACCTCTCTCCTCGTCACACCTATCCTTGTAACAAGCACACCTAACCTCGCGAGCGTCAAAAGAACTCCACGAACACAAACGACACACTTAATATTCCCCACGAATTGTATTCGTGATTAAACTACATTGCTGTCTGTTTAAAGTATCGAAAGGTATTCAACAGCATTCGTGACATTGAATTTGCGAGCAGATTGAATCGAGTGACCTTGAGGAAGTAGAAATCGGAAATTGCGCCGTGCCTCGTAATCCGTTGCATCGTTTCATCTTCTGACGCATGTACGTGAACAATTAGCGCGCAGATGTTTGAGTAACATAAAGAAATCGTGTTCTATTCTCGAACAACTTAAACATACCAAACGTTCCCGCTTTCTATCCGGTAGAAACGCCTATTCCTCTGCTTTGTCGGCACAACACTACACACTCGCTGAAATCCAGTACCGCTACTGACCTGACGTTTGCCGTAAGCGAAAGAGAAAAGGAGGATGAAGTTATCCGCTAGAGGGAGGAGGAGGGGGTAACGCCAGTGTTACTATATAGAATCGTGAGACGTGGGACAAACGCATACCCCCACCATGGCCTACCGTCGTCCCCCACTCTGCTCTCATGGCACTGCACACAAGCACAGCCCTTACTCCTTTTCGTGTGTGTTGCCTGTTCGACTCTTTTCGCCAAGAATCCACATTGCAGAAACCTGAACGTATTAGTCGGAATCGGGATGTCGGGGGTTCAAATCCCCGTGCGCGGCTCTGCTTTTTTATTTCTAATTAATTTCTATTTTCACGTCCTCACTTCTCAATATTTATATTTCTTCGTGTACAATTATAATTATAATTATGATTTACATACAGTGGGTGGCCAAATTATTATACTCAAACAAAAACGTTTTAGATTTTGTAAGTTTGAGCGATGGAATAAAATAGATGTCTCGTTTTTAATGTTATAATATTATTTTTTAAAACTAGTATATGTATTTAAGAATGCAAATTAAATACATTTAGGTATATGGGTTTAAGACTATATTGTACGAGAAAAACAATTACTTAATATTTGGTGATTCCGCCTTTCGCTTTTATGACAGCTCGGATTCGGCGTGACATGCTTCCAATGCATTCTGTGGCTACTTCCTGCAGTTTTGGAATATTCTGCTATACTCTGATGATATTGTCTATTATTTTTATCGTATTTGTAATTATTTTATCTATTAAAAACAAATGAGATTTATATATTGAAAAATTACTCACAATGTTGCCAGATGTTGTAGCTAATTCTACTGCGAAGTTACAAAGGGAAATTAGGGAATAATTAAAGAACAAAGTAAAACCGCCGCACTGGGATTTTAACTCCCGATTGCGATTCATACGCTCGGATTTCGGCAATGTGGATTTCGGATTGTTGACGAAAAGAGCGAAACAGGCAACGCACACGAACAAGAGTAAGGATATGCTTGTGTGCAGTATGACGGGAGCAAAATGGGGGAAGACGGTAGGTCATAGTGGAGGTATCCATTTGACCCACGTCCCACGATTGTGGCATCATTGGTAACACGCTGTAGAAAAGAAAATCGAATATGGTGCGAACGTGACGTAAGAGGAAGCAGTGTGCCGCGACGAGCGCGTTTAATCGCTTCAGCGGTCACAAACGAAATAAAAAATCCTGCTTGCCGGGGACGGGGGGGGGGGGGGATGATCTGAATTTCAGTCTGAGTGTCGAGTGGCAGCTTGGAGAATCAACGATGGGCGTGAGCCACGATTTCCCGTAGATTTTCAATCGTACAGTTGATCACGAAAGTTTGGACGGTGTTCGTGGATCGCGATTTTTAAAAGTCCCGACAATCTTCAAAGTCTCGAAAGTTGCTTTCAGTACCTTCAAACTCTCAAAAGCCATCACGACTCTTGACGATCCTAAAAGTTCCGTATAAGTGCTTAAGCTTATCTATATCCGACGTCCTCCTCTTATTTTTCTCATATTTGTTCCTCTGGCGTTCTTTGTCCTTGTCTCTCCTGCACGCTCCAGCCGACGCTGAATTTCGGACGTAGAACAATTTTAATGGAAATGTTTGAGAAAATCAATAATTCGAGGCTTTTGAAAAAGTTCGATGGCTTTCGAACCTTGGCACTACTAAATAAATGTTTTGTTAGCGCTATAATGTGCACACGCGTTTCGGTATTAGTTATGAAAATATTAGAGAGGGTGAATTTTTAGCGGAATAGAGATAGACATTATTTGAATATGTTGGAATAAATATTCGTGTAGCTTCTGAGATAAAAATTCTAGCAAAGTATGTACACATGGAAGTACCTTTTAAATACATGTACCAAACAGCGTGTAAATACATATTCGCTGAATAAAGCTTCAGTCTCATTTGATCTTAATTAAGAAGACGTAGGGCTCCATAAAATTAACGCTCAAATCTCGGAAATGATAACGTTATGGAACATGGTCTTTCATTACCACATTTTCCTCGTTCAAACCGAGGAATATTTCTTCGTGTTACTTTTTCATAAGTTCAAACGCAATGAACTGTTTCAGCTATTTACTTCAGGTGTACTATTCTATATTGAGAAAAAGATTAGGATTTTTTAATACACTTTTGCTTATTGGACTGTCTGTCCTTTGTTCCTATTTAAAGTACCTAGCATTTCGCATTAAGTACAGCAGTTGGTTGTGGGGAATCAGAACTCTGTATTCATTGCTTTTACTCCGACTACCAGTTTCAAGTGGTTTAGGCTATGCTTGTTTTTTATACTGTTAATGAAGCCGCAGAAATAACAGGCTAATTGTACTTAACGTGGAAACTGCTTTGAGGATATTAATTAAAATTCATCCAATACAGTTCCCCGTTGTTCATTCTCTATTCAAAATTGTTCCTTCATTTTCCACCGTCGATTGTAAACATACCACTGTTTGAAAAACGACTGATATGTATTATCAGGCCGTAAGTAATGAAAATTTTCATTGAACATGGTTTATTGCACACATTTTGCTAGTCGTTCAAGAATTAATCACAGTACGAGGAAATACCTGTCAGAAATCCGAAGCATACGTTGAATCATGGATCGCTGCATTGGAATTCTGTGAGGTCATCGTTTCCTTATGACGTTGAACGATCGGAAAACGGAATTGTTCTAAGCAGTCTTGCAAAACAAAGAAAATATTCGCGTGAATCAATCTGTTCTATCGTGCAATATAATTATGAACTCTAATCATTTTGTTCTATAATTCTTTTAATTCAGGGGCCACTAAAACTGCTTATAAAGTTAATTTTATTTGCACAAAACAGTATAACTTTGAATTAACGCAGTTGTCTCGGCAATAAAAGAAGTTAAAAAATTTGGTTCTAAAAACCAGATTTTATCGTCACAACTATTAAAAGCGTTATCATTCCTCCGTTATACTGTTACAATCTTCTTGTGTAATCTTCGCACAGAAGTTCGTAGTATTCCAAGCAGTGTAATATCTTTCGTATTCCACGTATAACACATCCTCTCGTGTATTCATTACCCAATGCATCATATCTGAATGTGGCAGAAAAAAAATGTTAAAGAACTCCTTATCTTTGCGAGGAACAAGTTGTGTAAATGATCAAAGTCTGTTATTGTGATACGTTCTAAATAAATTCTCTCATTTGCATAGGCATATTAAGGTTTGAAATATTTAAGTATCACAAAGAAAGTATTGGTGTGAGGCAGTCAGAGCAACAACGGACCAAGCCACATTAAAATAATTTTTTTTTCCTATTTTATATGGTTAGTAGAGCCTATTGGAACACGTTATTGCTAATAATTCAATGTCGAAAAAAAATGTGGGTTAGTCCGTTGTTGCTCTGACTGCCTCATATTATTGCTTTGATCGTACGATCTTTTAATTAAATACTTTAATAAATAATGATCATAAAATTAGATTCGTTTTAATTCATCATTCCAATTGAACCAGTATTTAGCTGCAATTTATTCTACAATTCAATAGTGTTCTTTATATTGGATTACTAGAAGACAGTATATTTTGTTCCTACATTGATCAATCACTGAGAATTTTGCATTGTAATTAAATAAGAGATGGATATGTATTCTAGTGGAATTAATTTGATACAAGGATTGGTGATTATTCCACGTGTCATTTTACATAACTATAGAAAGGAGTTTATTGGAAAAATATTTCTCATTCATCTCTTCTCCACTAAAACCTGTTTCCCTTTAGAGTTTAGAGGATACTTATTGGAATACTCGCTCACTTTTTCCCTTTAAGTTTCTTAAGGGAAATACTCTCTGAAAATTTCAAGTCGATATTCGAAGAATCTACGAAGATACAGTGCATTTTGTGAAACACGTCACGGTTACAAATGCACTACAAGTCAAACTTTAAACGCGATTTTCTCGAAACGACATTTCTCTAACTAATCGAATCAATAGTTCTGTCAATTTTTATCCGATCGACTTGAAATTTTGACAGGATCTTTAAAACAAGATTATCTTCAGTTGTGCGTACTGATTTTTTGATAGAAAACAAATTTTTTTAAATACACTCGAAAAACTATCCATTTATTACGGATTTTCGAAACTTTTTCTTCTCAAGCTCACCATTTTTACAAAAATAATTTTTTTAAAAAATCGGTACGTACAACGGAAACTACACTCATATAGATTATATTGAAACAAAAAATTTTGATTTCTGAGTTGCCGTTCCAAAGATACCGTTTCGATAAGCGACCTATGTTTTCTTGCGAGGGGTCTAGAAAATTAACTGTATATGGAAATCTATGCATGTTTTTCTATTCCTTTTTTTTTATAGTCTCTTAAGACATTGTACTAAAGATAGGTGATAACAATTTTATAATAAAATTGTAAGTTATTCCTTAAAAAAATCTTAAAAATGGGCTCATTTTTCCGGCCATCACAGTGGTGTTCCCCCTTAAACGATGAACAATTTTCTCTAACACTTGCACATTATCGTTATAAAAGTGAAAAATTAAAATGAAGTACCCGAGGTTAACGTCTCACCGTTTGCTACACGATGATGCGGTCGTTTGAACTACAGCTACTTTCAATAACTTATTCTGCACTTTTATTAATATTCCGATTACTGCAAAGAAGTTTGTAATTGGTAAAGCGGGGAAGTTAAAGTTGAAAAGCGCAATTAAAAGAGTTATGAAGCGAACGATTAACGAAGGTCGTCAAAGTTAAATGAATCAAGATTCATTAAAGTGTATATGAATCAGAAATCTGTATCTCTCTCAAATAACAGACAATTTTAATTGAAATACATAATCCCATTCAAACTGCAATTTATTCCCCTTGATTTTCTCTTCGACTGAACTTCCAATTTTCTTCCATTTTCCATACACACTCTTCTTAATAAATCAGAACATTTATTCACATTCTTTCAACTCTTCACCCTCTTGGTATTGCAGACGTACAATCATCCGCGAAATGACCCCGACACCTTTCGATAGGATTTGTCGCACGAATCCTTTGGATATTGCAGAAAATTTCCATTCGAAACTTGTTACGCGAAATACCCTAATACCCGAGAAGACAAGGGGTTTACGTCAAGCTCCCATCCGACTGTCCACTCCGTTTCCAAACTTGCCCCCTCAATTGCCGCAGTCACGTCTACCGAGAAATCCCTTCGACAGAGGGGTTCCGTCAGACCCCCACGTGTCGGTGCGTTTCATCCCTGTGGAAGGGAAGCGTGCGTTAGCCCGAGCTTTCGGCGTCCTCAATGGTAGGATACTCGATCTGGAGACTGCGCAAAAGTGTTCGTGGTTCGACATCGGGGATGGAAACGTCGAGCGCTGGGATCCCGCGGGGGTTGCTCTCGCAGAGACGCTTCTGCAGGATGAACGTTCACCAGTGGTTACTCTCACACTCACGCGCACTGAGATTATTTCCCTTTCCCTCCGCCGGCCACATGAACACGTTCACGCACGCTACTAATATACATCCTTTCCGCCTTTTCCCGTTGTTTCCTTTCAGATTTACATTTGCACGCCGCACACGCTTCCCCCTTCTATTCTTCCACCCATTGTATCCCATATCTCGGAGCTCGCTACGTATCGTCTCGTCTACACGCATGAGCGCATAAAAGCTATGAGTTCTCTCCTCTCGCTGCTCCCTCCAATCCTTTTTTTTAAAGAAATTACCAATAGCACTCGAAACCCCCGTCGCTTCCCGATCCCCTTTTCAGCGTATTTCATGCTTCAAGCTTCGTCTTCCTCTTAGGCCTAATGAGCCGCGTGATCAACTGTGCAAGATAATTTTTTTTGTCGTCATCCAAGCGTTCTCTTCGTCCCTTCCAGCTGTCTACCATCGATACCACCCAACTATAAGGCTGCATCCTTTCCTGCCCGAGTTATCCTACATTTCCGATCATACTTTCCTGCCTCTTTCTCAACAAAGCGAACGCTCACGTATATTCGGAATCCATTCCACTTTTCTCTTCATCGAATCGTGCGTCTCCAATTGTAACATCCATGCCAACAGTCCCTGTGCGCCTGACGTAAGCGTGAACATCCCTGCTTCTAGAAATTACCACCTACCCCTAAGCTCCCTCAGCATTATTTATTCTACACCCCCAACCTCACCGCCTCTATGCAACTCAACCATCATCTTCACGACCATACTGAAACAGGCGTTTGCTCTTACTTTACCTTGCATAGTTCACTAGTAGAAGGTAGCGAGAGTGGAAGAAACATTGTAAGGTACTTGGAGCGGTGCGCTAAACACCGTAATTGGCACAATTTTCTTTGGTCGCTTGCGAATCTGACACTATTCAAATGTGGGCGATTTAATTAAAGAGATATTCTTTCATAAATCATCCGTACATGAAGGAAAAATGCTACGTAGAAAGACGTTTCTCACGTCATTCATTAAAATATTAAAGAGGAATTCATTTTCAACCACCCTCGTCAAGATTCTACAATTACAGACAGTGCCACAGCTCCTGCGTCTGACCAATCGCGTTTTTCACTACTCGCCACATAATCGTACAACCTCGAAAGCCTTGTTCACTCTCCCGCGGCCAGATTCTTTCCTCTCCACCACCAAAAAACTCTACAGAATTCGTTACAAGTCTCTCGAATCCCCACGCTCCACTGCGCTATCCTGTTCAGCCCCTGTCGCTTTCGCGAGCCTCGCTATATTTCCTTGCAGCCTCGATGCCAGTGGAATCCAGGCTTCCCCTTATCCTCCGTATCTCGTTCTCCTGATACCGGTGCGTTTCTCCCGCGTGAATGCGCGCGCGTCTCACCGCGCTTTCGAGAGGGTGCTGCGCTGTCGACGGGCGTCGACCGGTAGTCGAATTCGCAGCTTCCTCCAGGCAGGTACGCTTTCTCGTCCCTCGCGCCACGGGACGACGCTCTTTCCTCCGCGATCCTTTAAAAGCCACGGGTGGACCGTCGGCTGTCGGGGGGGTGGGCGGGGGGTTGTGCACACCGTTCCCTTCTCGGCGGAGCTTTCAGTGTTGCTTCTCGGGTGCACGAGTCCCGCGTTAACGATCGAGGAAGCGCGGTACTGCGAGTGTCGCAGCGCCGTGTGGACTCTGCTGCAGTCAGTGATCGTGGAGGGTGCTGAGAGCAAAGGGGTGAGAGTAAAAGGAATGATCGTAGGTGCGCGCGCGAGACAGAGAGCGTACCACGGCTCCTCGTGAAGAGACTGCTTCCTGGGGAAGGGAACCAAGGACACCGTTCAGACAGCGCAGGGGCTCGCTCGAGGGGCTTCAGGTATGTTTGAAGAACGTTGCTTTCGGCCGGGCAAGGGTTCGCGGCTCCCGATTCATCGATAGACCTGTGTTGATCTTTTCTCCGCGTCGCGCACCTTCTTGGGACCTTTCTCTCGCTCCCCGGAGGTTTCCTTTGTGTTACGGATGATAAGCGCCGGCACTTCGTTAAATGGTAGGGGTGGGATTACAACGAGGCGTGCTGGCTCTTGCACTTTGTTTCCGCCGTTTGTTTTCTTGGGGATTTTTTTACTCGTTGCACGCTGCACTGGCGGAACGCCGACTGTGTAAATCCGGCCCCGTGCTTGAACACTGTAAGGGAACTTTAGCGTTTATTGTGGGCAGCGTCCAACAATAAGTGGATTTCGAATTTCTATGAACACTTTGCGGGGAAGTTCTGCGTTAAGAAGGAGCTTGAATTAAGTGGATCGTTGAGGGGGTCTCTTGGTAATTACTTTCTGTCGAGTTTCTGCTTTTGCTGTCGTTGTGGTTCCTTTAAATTTTCAAGTGACAACCTTCCGCTGTTGGGCGCCGTTAAGGCACACTAAATCAAGCCAGCGATGTCGATAATTTTAGCGTGATATGTGAGCCCCGTGATATACTGCAAATGGATTTTCGTCGAGGTATTTCGATTGGTATTACCGGGAATGTTACGACTTTCGAAAACTTGGCAATTGTTGGAGTTTGCTTTTCGATGCTACACACAGGTGGTTTCGTCCCCATTTTTATGTCCACGTCTGGCTACGCATTTTTGAGTCGAGGGAAACTTTGACTCTTTGATATTTTATGTACGTGGCGTATCATCTGGTAGAAATCTTCGAAATTTCATTCAAAAGGACTGGGTAAAAGCTGGGAATAAATTGAAGTCTACAGGAATGTAGGAACACTTTTAATAATCGTATTTCATAAGGTCACTTGAAACAGGAAAAGATTGTACATACATGTTATGTATGAAATCAATTTAGCAAGATCGGTGGCTTGTAATGGAAAAAATATTCATGTGGGAAATATTGGGCGTGCACCGCAACGATACTCTTCGATATTGCCGAAAAAACAATGGGTGCGAGAAATGAACGATCGATGCAAAAAAAATCGTGAATGGAACAATTTTCAGTAATTGAAATTGTCTTCAAATCGAATGAATATTCTTTCTGCATTAAAAACTACCGGTTTCAGAAACATTGAATTTGATCTAACAAGTATATTCGCGAAGGGAATGGTGGGATTGTTCAACAAACAATTGAATTTTACTGCAACGCAAAAGCTATCGCGAATGGGTTTAATTAAATCGTAACTGCTCAAATGCAGTTCGTTTAAAATTTATTCGACAACATACACGAGCTAAACCTTTTTGCGAATAACACATTCTATCAAGATACGTTACATTAATCTAGAAATTTGTTTGTTACAGATCTAAAAATAAAGAAACTTTTGTCTTTTCTAATCAATACAAAACAGTTTCATTATCATATCTAAATGGGTAGCCTTGTTTCATAATACCATGTTTGATATTCTATAATCTAAATTACATAGATATGCAAAAATCGAGAATGTTATTTTAGATTCTTCTCGATCAATTTGTGAAGCAAATTCGATACTTGCCTCGCTGTGTTAATTACTATAAGTTCAGGGAAAGATTACAGTAAACATATGACAGTTTGGAGTATGTCTCCACTATTTCCATTAATTTGAAAAACATGAAATCTATACAGGGTACTTTACGTACGCCATTCGCGTTTTACCTTTAAAATTGGAAAATTAAACTTTTGCTTCGTCCTGTTACCATTTATATTGTTTATTGTCTCAATTTTCGCATTGAATTGTCGCATACAATGCTCTTGAATATATTTTCAGTTAAAATTCTCTACTTCCCAAAGGGTGAAATTTTACAAAAAACATTTCGTTTCAATGATAATCGTTATTACCAAATGTAAAGTGAAACGGGAGGCTTACATACGAAAGTGATCACAGAAAATAAATATTATATGTTTTGATTATTTTTATTCCAGAAAAAATGTTACTCCGTTGCGTGTGCAATTATTTATCCTTCACCGTATAAATTTATCAGTGGTAACACCTTCCATTTCGCTTCCACATTTTCCACACTTCAGAGACATTTAATTGCCACTGCAGTGCGCAAGAACTGCTCGCTATAGCGATAAAAAGGGGTTGAAGTTTTTCCGAATAAATAGTTTCGACCGCGATTTAAAAAAGAACCGTTTCGATTCCGCACGTAGGAACTTAAATAATTACCGGTGATCAAAAAAGGCTGCACAAAGATACGAAACTAACAAAACAAGAGTGAAATAAAACGCGGCACAATGCAAATTTAATGAATGTCCATTACAGCGGAACGAACGGGGTGCAAGTGCTAAACAAAGAATAAATGAAAGTGTAAGACAGGGGCAAAATGTGAACGTTTCATTAAATCTGTTTCATTCTACTTTTTCATAAGACGGGAAATTTAAATAGAAACAAAAGCTGAAAGATTGTCAGTAAAATAAGACGCCCACTGATTGAATATAATTTCAGTATATACGCACATATATTAGGAATGTCAGATTGGAAAACCTGCAAAGTTCTTCACAACTACATAATTTCAGAAATAATACTATAACGGTGAAATGAAACTGATATTCATTGTATTTTCTAATTTAATATACCTACTTTCTTATGAAAACGTGGGGTGAGTTGAAATGACAACGCGGAACTGTAAAACACGAAGCTTTTATTCACCTAGAAACTTCAGCAAGCTGCTGCGACGGTTTCAGTTATCTAAAAAAGAAATTAGAATGAAAAAAAGGCGAAATTACTTCATTTGTCCGTGCCCGCAGATTGCAGACGTAACGCAATATCCGTTTGAAACATTTACATGAGTCGCTAAATTGCTTATACATACACTTGTATAGGAGAGCATATCACACACTCGCGTGTGCACATATGTGTAGGTACAAATGGCAACTAGAAGGTCTGGTGCGCTGTTAGCCTAGGAAAATCGCGAACCGTGGCTCTCATTATTTCATTTACTGTCGGAAAGTTATTTCTACCCCCGAAATTAGAACGGTAGTCGGAAATAAAATGCATTCTCTTTTTGCCGTTTGTCATCACCGACGACAATCCTTAAAATAGAGAAATGTTCTTCCTGGGAATGTTAATGTAGCACCGAAAGGCACTGACAAGTTGGTAGTGACAAGTAAATAATCTTAGCGAGAAATAAAAATATCATCAGAAATTATGAAAAAGGATACCGAAATGGGGAAAATTGTACGATTATGACAACGAATAACAAATTGTTTAATGAAAGTTTTATAGAGAAATAAGTATTGTGTAGTGAAGATATAGTGGGGCTCTGTGAAAAGAAAAGGAAACTGTATTCTATTCGTTAAATAACTTTTTATATTCGCGTAAAGAATTTTATTGAATTTTCATTAAAAGTATTTTTATCCGTTCAACTGGGCTTTCCCTCAAGATTAAATCGGAGTGCGCCAGTGATTCCATCACTCTATAATAATGTATTTCACTGATTCCTCTTATTTCTCGAACAAAAAGTTACTAGCTCTACTATTCGTCGTAGAAAATTCTGTTTTATCTTGTTTCTTCATCGTTTCTTTTCAATTAAAGATTGATTTATCGAATAGATCACGAAGCAGAATCGAATGTAGAAAAGGGTTGAAAGAATTATCTGAATTTCTCCGAGGAATTCTTGGCGTTTCCATTAATAGATCTAGAGTTGGCAAAGAGAATTATCCAGCCCTTGCGAACTCAAAGGCAGATTTGTGCATATCAAATTCTCTGTCTCACAAGGATTTCTCGTTCCTCGAACCTCCAGCCCTGCCGTGTAATCAAAGGTTGTTATTTATCGGCGTGAAATATGCATATTATTTGCTTTGAGAAATTTGCGTGAGATCCACTGCTAGAATCCTGATCAGTAGTATCACTATTCTAAAAGGATATCTTAACTCATCTTCGTTTAAATAATACATCTTACCGTCTAATAAATCCACTAATTACTGCAGTAATGATAATTTTTAGATCTAAAGATCTTTTAGTAACACTGTAACACATTTTAATAAACTATTATTTAGAATGATTATCGATGAATTAATTACTATAAATACAGTCATCTTCATCCTGCCAAATGCCTATACTTTTATTAAAGTCCACCCAGAACGTTAGAATCGCGAGGGAAGTGTTTTTATGCGAGGTGTCCTAAGGCGTTTCTTCTTCTTCAGCTATTAATTACAGAAGAAGCGTGGGACTGTGGGTAATGTCTCCGATCAGTAGACGTTTTTAATAGACCTTTCGCCAACATGCTTGGCATCATCAGGGCGCCCGTATAATCGACTTTCTTTTCGAATGTCAGCACATTCTCAGAAGGCACAGTGAATTATTTAATAACCTACCAGAATCGATATTAGGGAGCAATTAGAATAAGTGTATCCGACGTAGTAAAAAAAGGGATTTAAATAAGTCCATGCAATCGATATCATCGTCCAGGTAATCGACGTCCCGAAGATTACTTTCTGTCGTTGTTGTAGAGAGACTAAAGTTTTTGCACGATTAGGGAAAAATCCCATTCTAAATCTTTATACTTCGCTCAGGGCGTAGACTGAGCTTTTTACCTTGCCTTTTTCCTCTGTCACCTTGCGGTATATTCATTAATGGATTTTCGATACGCGATGTCGCACTGCAGATCATCCGTATTTCGTACCCTTACTTGCCGATTTCGCCAAATGGCAAAAATGTGGAGATTCTGCACACCCCTGCGCCGCATACAAATCGACCGTCTTAGACAGCCCCCTCGATTTCTTTGACGAAACTGCGCACCCTCAGTTGCCAAAGTGATTGTCACTACCTCGCGCATCCTCCTTTCCGTAATACTAGTACCGTCAGTGATTCGGATATTTGAAATTTCATTTCGGCTCCGACGACCTCGTTCCTTTATAAGCGAGTAATCTTTTCAATTAATCCGAATATGATATATGAGGCTTCCCGAGGCGGTTTTATTATTCGTGCTTGCGTCACTTTTTGCCAAAGGCCATTTGGTTTCGAATGCATAGCACTGTCTATATTCAGAGTGACGTTACTTGAAATTGGCTGAGCTAATGATTGGAATAATTTAAAGAGCGTAACAATTACACGTTATATCGGGCATTATCTGTGCACGGTAACGAGGACGCGGGAAAATATTCACCGAAATGAAGAGCAAGGGGGGGAAGAGGAAAACTTGCAGTGGAACAGGGTGAAAATAAACCTTTTCTCCATTTCGGTTTGTTCCGGTCAGTGTAGAATACACGAGGTTAAGCCGGACCATATCACGTGAAACTAATTTAAGTTTAACACGCGCGAAGTTCTATGTTCTGGCTAGACTAGCGGCACAATGACCAGACACACACTCTGCACCACTCAATTTATATTTCATTTCAAATTGCTTATTGTAGTTTCTTAACTGTGGATAATATGAATTCTAACATAGAAACGCATATTATTCCTTTCACATGCTACGTAAATTTGCAAAGCATTTCCCACGAAAATCTAGAGTCCTCGTACCGCTTTTCTAAACACAATTGGTAGACGTTTAATTTCCCAGGTTTTAGTACGAATTTTTAAAGTTGCTGATACAAGATGCTGATAGTTCTTCTGACCACCTTTTCGAGTAGTCGACGTAGCGATAGAGGACTGTTCTTAGTCCTGCTGTAATTTTTCTATCCTTCGAATCGTATGTGTCTAAAATAACACCGGGCTTCGTGGCAAGCGGGAAGGTGGAAAATTCCAGGAAAAAATCTTTGTACGAGATAAATGTTGCGGTAGCTATGAAATATGCTGAGCATTATTCCAGCCGGTAGTATTCTCCCTGCAACGTTCCACGTGAACAATTTTCCACGCTGCGATACTTAACGCGAACATCATTCTATGCGGGGCTGCACATTCTACGACGTGTTTGACATGTATACACCCTGCGACACGCTTTGCATATCGTAGTTCTTTTAATATTCACCCTTACACTTCCAATTTAGTCCGCACTACACTTATTGCACACATCCGAGTATGAACAGGATGCCTTGCAACCCGTAAAAATCGTTTCTACGCTACGACGAACGTAGACAGGCATAGATTTTTCAAACCATTTTCCTCGTACTTGAAGCACACGTAATTTACCAAATTAAATGAATTTTCAGCAGGTATAACTGCTTAAAACTGACTTAAATCTGCATAACGCATTTTTTAAATTTTTACTATTTTCTTCGCTATTCCGATCGATTGCAACTTTTTTCAAACCTATGAAACAGGTCACCTAGTTGACTAATTCTTCTAGTTTCTAAAAAAATCCAAGTGGTTTGGAAGAATTTTGAAAAAGTTATTCTGTTTAAACGTGTGCCCCGATACTTTTGTCCCCTACTGTACATCCTACCCTTTGTCGACCTCATAAAATATACCAAGAATAAATAGCAGACGGATCCCCCTTCGAGATGGATTCAAATTTCGATTCGAAGCAGCGAAATCCTTTCTCGCGCCAGCCCTTCTTTCGTTTCTAAGCAAATCGAGCAGAATGAGGGTATTTTAATCTATATATCCAGGAATTTCTGAACCCTCCCCCGTCGACCTTTCGCTGTGAGCGGAACGCTTTCCGCCTTCGTTTCGCAGTTGAATTTCAATTTATTAAAATGCCAGATCCCTCTCGAGCGGGGGCCTGGTGATCCTTTTTAACGTCGTCGCTTCGCTTTCCTCTTTATATCGCTTTCCGGAAGCTGGCACGAAACGCCGCGGCCACGCCGGCTCGAATGTCTGAATATAAACAGCGACGCTTTACAATTCATGACCCATGAACGGAACCACGACTCTTCTCTGTTTCTTCGTCGTCGGCGTCGTCGTTTTACCAGCGGAACACTAAGCTTCCCGGCCCCTCTTCTTCGCCGTGAAAAAGGCTACACACGCGATTATTCGCGACGATGGTTTCGTGATTTGCGAGGCCCCTTAACAATTTACCATGCCGGTCGTTAGCTGCAAATTGAAATCCTCCCTAGAATTCTTTCTACCCACTCTTTGACAACGGCAACCTCTAAGACGTTTTCTCTAACTAAGCGTGTGAATTCTGTGGCGCGGATCGCTTTTCGTTCGACGCCTCTGCTACACAGTTCGAGTGGACAACGAAAGTTTAATCACGAAGTTTTAATAGAAATTTTATTCTCACTATCTGAAATGAGCAGTGGGATCAAGGCGAGAGGAGGAATGACGCGGCAGACAAAAGTTAATTAAAATCTACGTTTGATCTTCGGTATAGTTTTCAGAGGTGTATCGCTGATGAAAAAGTTCTGCGCTTTTCCTTGTATGCAATGGCGCTCGTTAACTTCCAACGTAACCTCGCTGTTATTGTTACATTGTTCGCCGAAAGTCCTTCAAACTGGACCATTCAGAAAGTTTTTCGTTTCTTTGCCCGCGCCAGAACTCCGCACGTGCAGCGGTATGATTATCAGTGCCGGGAACGTAGGCCCTTAGGAACCAGCCTTCGAACTCGAGAACCTTCCGACGACGAAACGAGCTACATGCTTGAATGCAGACGACCTATACTGAACGCTATATCGAGAACTGCACGCTTAAGTGCCAGACAGGGCACTTGATTTTTCTTAATGTTCCATGGAAATCGTATTACTGCGGCTAATTCGATACCTTGTTCGATAAAATATAAACATTAGAGTCCTGAGAATTACACCATTTTAAATGAGACACTATTACCAGTACGTTGTTGAACAGTTTTTATTTTTCTCTTGATTAATTGATATTTTATGTATATTGCTACTAATCGAAGCAGGAGACAGCTTTCGTTTCTTTAAAATTTGCTCCACTTGAGGAAAGAAACATCAAATTCTGAAGAATCTTAAACTCCAAAATCGGTTTAAACTGGTAACGTAATTATAAAACTTCTCGTTTTTGTTGCTTTTGAAACATCGTGTATTCTGTGCAAGGACAAAGCATGTTTCATTGTGATTTATTCTCGAATTATTCTAAAGCCTCGGACTTTTCCACACAAGGATGCTCGTGATTATGAAAGGCAGAAATGTATTATACTCCAGGGATCACTTATAAAATATTACCACCTGTGGAAAGCTCTCGTTAAGTGACGCGATAATGGAATGCAGAAATTATTGAGAGAAATATGTTTGAGTAAAACCTCTAATTAATTGGAAGAGCCTCTGAGTAATTGCACTGCATCTATGCACGTTTCCACGGAGTTTTACCTACCATATATTTCTTAAATGCAAATATTTATTGGCCATATCATTAAGAAATTGCTTAAAATCCAACGTATACAATTGTTCTCCTAAAACGCATCGAAACGGAATATAAATTTCCCGTTGTGTTCATATTGCACAACAAAGGACGTAAGCTGAAACGAATTTCTTTTTTCATCAGATTTCTTCCCCCGAGCACGACACATGCCCAACCCCTTAGCTAATGTTCTATCTTACTGTATTGCTTACGGAGTAACAAAAACGAAGTCGTCGTAGGAATAAAAATAGCAAGACGGATGATTGCATTTCTGTGTTGGTCTTACACATTCGTCTCTGTCTTTCTCGGGATGTCTTGCAGCAAAACTGTCACAGTTACGGCAGTCACTGTCACAGTGATATAGGGACCTTAGCGATTCTTGCTGTCAGCGATAATAAACCTTATTCGTTGAAATCAACGTGTATCCAAATTTTTATTTCAACGCCCATCCTTTTCTGAATCGTATCTTCCACGATGGGTGCAAGGGACACGGGATTTAAAACAAAAAGCAGTGATAGCAGAAGCCGAGATAAAAAAGGTGGTTTTACTTTGCCAGTTACTTCGAACGAGCTTCGAGATTATTTTGCTCGCTCGCACGATTATTTAATGGTTTCCTTGACACGGCGAAGCACGTTTTTTAAATAAGTTTTCCAGAAAGGAAGTTTACTTGGGTCGTTTACCTGTCGCACGGGGGTCTCGATAAATTTTCGGCCTTTCCTCTCTCGCAGAAATTCCCTATGTGGGGACACACATGATTATAAATGGTGAGGACGCCGACCCTCGGGGGTTGACCTCAGCGCCTGTCGGGTCGCCTACAGAATCTTTCGACGGCCAAAAATATCACTTGAATACAAAAGCTCTGTTGAAAATATGGATCCATACGAATGTCCTGCACGCAAAATAGAGGATTTTATCATTTCGTAATCGTTGGAAAATTCGATTAAACCAGCCTATCCATATTCATATTCACATTCAGATTTTAATTAGTTGACAGTAGATTTTATTAATCTTTAGTGCCACTAACGTGAAATTATGAAATATCAGTGATGAATTTCACAATTTCTCTCTTTCATTTTCCAATCTGTCTGTGATTTTACAGAGGTATGATTTTATAATTGCGACTACCTCATACAAATGTGCAATTTGTCGTGTAATCAATATTGATAAAAAGTGCTACGAATAAAGCGGAGATCTTGGGGCTTTGAAATTTTCAAATATTATGAGTTGCGTGGTTTAAAACGTGAATGTTAAATATTGACTATAAACTCGTTTCACCAATGCCATGGGTATTTACAGAATCAGATTTTAGTAAGTGGCGTTCTCCATTGGGGGTTTCTGGAGATTCAGGTATACAGTTGTAGGAATATTGACGTTATGTAGATCTGAGTTTCCCAAGTATTATGATATGATATTATTGTGAATTAATTTATGGAGATAACACAGAAGAAATTCTGATTTAATAGATGCGCATTGAAAGCTATTAAGAAAAGTACTGCAATATTGATGCTACTCTCCTTCAAAAATGTGGGAATATTCTTGCAAGTCGGCAGATTTTATCGCTGCTGTATAATGGAAAAACGAACATGCGAATTCTATTAATTATAGGTAGCTCAGCTTCACTGATGTCAAAATCATATTGATGTTCATTCGATGATATTGAGAAGCGTTTTTAGAATATTGGAGAGCCACGCCGTAGCTCCGCTCGCACGAAACGATCAACCACGAAGTAAAAGTCTGGCATGGTGCCGCATTCCCGATATTTTTCATTAGGAGAAAAAAGAAGGAGTAAAGAAAAGGAAAACGCAAAATACTCGGGCAGGTCAATGCACAGTGGCGTAAAAACGGAGATTTATCAATTAAACGATCGCGAAAGAAATATTACGAAAGAAAGATTTTTTTTCTTGCATTTTCTTATTACATGATGTTTTAAGAATAATTGAAGTCATGGTAGACGCAAAGATTTCCCAAAATAGCCGCAGCAGGTAGCGTCCATTTTACTTTTCTTTTATTTGTCCGATTGATTTGAAACTTATTACGCATATTCTTAATGATATTATCTACAATGTAGCATATCATTTTTTCATGCGATAACCCATTCGTATATAATAAATGTTTTAAGTTCGTTTTGTCACGTGAGAAACTAATAATTTTCTTCACCTTGCTCTCATTTGTGCAATAAATTTTTTTTTCTCAAATCCATATGCTACACTGTAGGTATTTTATTAAGGAACATGAAAAACGTCATGTTTTTTATTTCAGATGAACCTGGGCGCTATAATTTGGCAACAAATAACTCGGTCATTTTTTAATATTTTTGTACAGTATTTATACAATATATGCACTAATATATGCTCTACACATCAGACGAAAAGAATTGCAGTATTAATGATAATACTCTAGTATATAATTTGATTTTTGTCACTTTCAGTGTTTTATATTGTGAAATAATATAGTGGCTTTAAGAATAAAAATTGCATTTAAGTATTCCTTTTATGTACATAATTAGGAGATAATGAATGGCCTATAGGCATCATTAAAGTATCAACTGAGAACCGATTATTGTCAAGAACTATTAACTGATGTATCCATGTTTCTTCCTCGAATTTCTAAGGCATAGATATAATTGTACCGATAAAAACCATTTCGTGTGGTCTTTCTTTAACAGAAATATTTCACTGATAATATCAAGGAAATATAAAAAGGAACTGAAAGGATAGGATTGAGTGACTTTTAGACCATGTAAAGGCCCATAGAAGAGTGGCAAGAGGTGGCAATCAATGGCTTCCCACTAGGAAGAGGGTGGCAGATTTCAGCTTACTTTAGCAAAAATCAATTTCGCTCGCGTTGCTTATAATCCGATTAATGAAAAACTGGTCGACGGGAGTATAACCCACGCTTCTGCAACTCGGAATAGAGATTATCGTGCAGCATATTATAAAACATGAAAAAGAGCAGGTAACTCTTAGGTACTTTGAAAACGGGGCGAATTTTAATGGATGTAAAATCCACCTGCCGTTAGAACTTTTGCCCACAGTATAAAGTTACCAAGTATAGTACAGGAAATTACGGTTTAATTGCACGCTACTGGTGCGGTTTAAATGAGTATCGTGTTTTATGCATAATCGATAGAGGGATCTTATACAATGACCATCTTGAAATACATAGGGGAAGTCGGGGTATTGTGAGCCACGGGGAATCGTGAGCGAGCGCCATATTTTTTTCCCTAGTGAATAATGACAGCTGCCAACAACTGTTATTTACTTGTCTTATGATAAGCTAATATTTCCACGATCAGTGAACGTACGCACCCGCATCGTTACTTTGCTCTGTTAACAGATCAAAATTGGCTGATCTCGAAGTATTACTTTCACTTCGTGTGTGGTCTATTATTGTGACACTTTTCTGTGAATCCACGCAGGTAACTATTTTTATAATACTCGTGTGACTTCAAGCTTTCGAAATAATAAAGAAATTTGGCATTAAGTTAGCATTGTGTTATTTATTTGTGGCCATGTTGTAAAAATAGTGGTTCGGGGAATTGTGAGCCACTCGATTCTTGACATTTAAAGAGCTAACCTCACGTGTTTGATATTTCTTTATGATTGTTTATGTAATATTTGAGCACAATATAAATTTTACTTTCCCGACTGTTATGTATATAACAGAGGGAAAGTATGTAGATCGTGTCAAAAATGATCCCCCGGTTTTTTTTGCAATTCTCGACGTTTCATGACCCACTGACTCTAAAAAATCAAAAAAAGGGGTACAAAAATACTTGTGTGTGTGTGTGTTTTCTAACAAGCATTGCCATTTTTATTCAATTTATAAAGTGGCTCACGATTCCCCGAGATTTTTCAGATTCAAGAAAATGCAAATTTTTTGTAATAGTCTGAAAATCATCTAATTTGCAAATATCCGATTCCACTATTGTGATTAAAAGAAAGGTAAATTTGCATACTACATCATCCAGCTTTGAAATTTGAAGAAACACTTGATTTTATAGCAGTTTGTTAGCAATAAAAAAAAGTGGCTCACAATACCCCGACTTCCCCTACATATAAAACGTCGTTGCATAAAAAAGGTCAGTGTATCTGAGACCCTTCTGTGTGAATGTACTAATATCCTTTACACAAACTAATTTCCTGTATAAACGTAGTACACAACTTTTGTTGCATATTCTTTGCATTGAAGGAACGAGGGAATTCTGTGTTTAACGTAGCTTACATTTTATGAGCACTCGGATGAAATTGCAAGTGATACATAAAGGTATATATATAATGGAATATGAGATAAAGTAGACAAGGAAAATATATTGTGCGGAGGGGAAGGAAATTGAATTTTGCTTAAAATGTGTAAAAGAAGACGTGTGGTCCTTTGCCTGTACCCTTTGTTCTCCATATCTTCACAGTTCTTCAAGCACAGCTTCAAAATTGTCACGCTGTCAGAATTACCTCTTCAATCTTGGATTTTTTTAAACTTTACTGTCTACAAATAAACCACTTATCATTCTAGCAATTGCGTGGCAGATGTTTAATTAGCGCAGAAACATCCACTATATCCGACGCATAATCTCATTCCTTAATTATTGAAATGCATTTTCCAGAGTTGATTAAAATTCCAATTTTCCCTTACGATGGGAAGGAACGTTGTCTTCAAATATCCTGCTGCCAAGACGAAAGCTTCCAGCTCCGTCTAAATTATTTCGTTCCCTTAGTTTCATTCGCGTGTTATTTAAGCCGAGCACACTCTTGCACATAACTATCTTTCTACGGGAATTTACTGAATGCAATTCCTCCTGTTGCCGTGGCAAAATGTAGCGAAGAAGCTTAATTTGAATATTAAAGCCAAACTGTCGCACTTCTATAAAAGATGTGCCCGTTCCTGTATTTTCACTCAACTAAACTTATCGCTCGTGAATCTTACAAGGATTCATCGTCAGAAATTCTTAAATCGTCACTATAATCATCTACTGATTTTTTACCATTTATTTTATTGCTCCTGTACGAATTTTCGAAATTCTATTCCGGGACGTAATTCAAACAATAGCCGAAAATAGGTGTGTAGGCAGTTTCGTACGAATGGGAATGAACTGCGCGAGTTTGTTGAGATAGTTACGCTTCCACCGCGGAACAGTCCTCGTTAAAACGTTTTTCCGATAGACGACGACCTTGTTTCGGTAACCGTAATGAGTAATGGGGAAACCATTTGCAATTAGGCTCGAATGACGTGATTGCAGTGATACCGCCTGCGCGATTACTTGTCCTTTAACCGCATGCCTCGCAAGTGAGCAATTCCACTTGCACTTGCCGCGGTTCCGCCTCATCGTTGCTTCATTATCCGTACTTAACGAAGCTTTTCTGCAAAGCACCACGATCGATTCGAGCCAGATCCTCGCGGAGAAATACAAGCTGCTGGAAGGAAACGTTCCACGCTGATATTTAAAAAATGTCCGACGAATGAACATCGCTGCCTACTCAGTATTATTTCTGTTTTACTTCAGACTAACGGTGGATTTATACTTTTAGATTTGCTAAGAGTTTTTAACATGTTACGCAAATAGCAATAATTAACAATCTGTATTTTAAGTATAGTGTGTGCGCTTTGAAACACAAATAGCAATAATTAACAGCTGCATTTTAAAGGGTCTTCTTCTTTGAATTACCGAAAAATTAAGCCATTTTTAAAGATAGATTTCTCAGAAAATGCAACATATAACGAAATAAATCTTTTTGGTATTTATTACGCAACTCTTATACCTATTATATAAAAAAAAAATTTAATTTTTGTAATTTGTTTTAATTGTTTTTTTACAGTGTCAATATGACATCTAAAATAAAGAGATATATATTCACGGCGTAGGTGATATCCCCTCAAAATTACCTTTTTTAAAAAAAGGTACAAAAAAGCGCCAAGTATATATGTAATCCCATCAAAAAGAATCCCATTTAAAAACATTATCGTAAATTAATCGTTTTACAAAACTAATGATATCCATAAATTGCACCAATTATCATAATGGCTATTTATACAAAGAAAAAATGTATTAAATAATATTAAGCTGATATATTTTTATACAAATAGATATTTTAATACGAATAAATAATTTATTCAAAATACTTGGCGCTGCTCTCCGAATTGGTGTTGCTAAACTGAATAAATATGTATAAATTGCATTACTTTCTTGTCTCAGTGGTGTCTTGTCTTGTTTTATTTATTAACCAAGACAATTAACATTTTTTCGGAGAGCAGCGCCAAGTATTTTGAATAAATTATTTATTCGTATTAAAATATTTATTTTAAATTCAAAATGACGACGCCGCAGCTCAATAAAAGAAGTTTTTTCTGAAAAACAGTGTCCCGCGGCCGGAAAGATTTCTCCATCAATTTTTGACCTAAAACAAAAAACCGAAAAATGTTGAATTCTATATGAGATTATCTCGGGAAGTACAAGAGGAAATTTAAAATTCTGATTTTCGTAGGAATGGTACGTGATTGAACAAAACACGGAACTGCCACAACCTCGAAATTGTTGAAACGTTTTGTTCAATCGCGTACCATTCTTGCAAAACAGTATATTTTAATTTCCTCTTGTACTTCCCGAGATAATCTTATATAGAACTCAACAATTTTTTATTTTTTGTTCTAGGTCAAAAATTGAAGGAACAATCTTTCCGGCCGCGGAACACTGTTTTTCAGAAGAAACTTCTTTTCTGGAGCTGTAGCGCCGCCATTTTGTATTAAGAAAATGAAACGAAAAATTGGTATCATAGGGTGAAAGCACTAGTAGTCGACCACTTAAAGCTAAACTCGAATGAAAAGTTCTGAAAAAAAATAAACAATCAATGTTATAAAATATATAAAATGTATCGAAGTAATTCAAATGTATTTAATATATCACTAAATATTTTGTGTTAGTAGGAAAGTTCGGAGAAAATAAATAATTAACGTTAAAAATAAAGTGTCCGAATGCATTAATAATCGACCGCTTAACTCTAAAAGTCGACCGGTCCAATAGCTAGTAATCGACCACCTTCTTTTAATATAAAATTCAAAATAGGTTATGTGAATAGTTCAAATGTGAGTTAAATTTCGTTTCTGTCATTTTGTTTCTGAGGTTAAATTAAGAAAAATTATATAGTTTAATACGTGGTCGACTTTTAGCATTCATTGTGAATGCAGTTAGTTTCAGAAGTCGACCGCTGCGGTCGACTATTGAAAATTGAAAGGGAATGATGATCCAGTTACCGACCTCCCATATATAAATAAATTATCCCATTTTTTTTAAATTTTTGAAGCGCATATCAAATTGTTGATGCTTTTTCAGTGAAATAGTATAATTTTCCAGTAAAAAATGTATAGAACTGAATTACATTTGTCGTTTCTATTCAAAGCACACTTATGCTTCTCGTGTTAGAAAACAGCAGTGGCACATGTAGAATCAAAATCGGTTTACAAATCTCTTTAAAAGCATTTATTTTATTTACCTATGACGGGCGCTTTTTGTCATATTGTAAAGTTAGAAAATCAAAATATAATATAAAATTGTCATTTAATAAATTCTTTATTTCAGTACTTATTTCTTTAAGCTAAACAATAAAAGTGGTCGACTACTAGAGGGTGGTCGACTACTAGTGCTTTCACCCTACTTCAAGGTATTTACAATTTATTGCCTTCAAACAGATTTTGTATTCCTTTCACTATACTCGCTTAAAAAAATTCTAAAAATCAGGCTGCTCTGGCCTTACAGTGGCATTACCCCTGAAGTATAATGTGTGCTTTGAAACTTCACGAGGATAAGTGGACAAAGAATTGTTGCAAATGGTTGCGTTATGCGAAAGTTGATTTTTCTTCGTGAGCCTTACCAATTTCCAACTTTCCACTGATCCTCGCTAAAAGGAAGTTTGGGAAATGCGGCTTTAAACTACGTGACGAGAGCAAAGAAGTTGCATTTGCATCTCAAACGGCACAGATTAAGAAGTTGGATCATTCCCATGATGCATTACAGCACAGGAGCTTCTTACAGTGTGGGCAAATGCTCCTTGCAAAGTAGGTTGCATGGAACTCGCACAGAATACTCAGCTTGAAAAGAACATTTCGGAAAGTTTTGAAGAATTCTAACAATCCTTCTGCAGTATCTCTGGGATCCTTTGGTACTATTCAGACAACTTCTAAAATATTGTACACAATCAGTTCAACAAATCGTTCGATTCTGTTTCTCATGAATCAAACTACACATACACAAGTACAGCAATTTTTCACGCTACATTCAAATGATAGTTTTTGTCAATCTTCCAATATTTTATATGTATTGTAGAATTACATTTGAAGTTCGTGATATTTGCCAGTTTAGACTGTTACAGTTTCTCTCATAAAACTCTGCTGCTTCAAATATTTTTCATAATTTTTATCGGTGAAGCGAATCCTCCATGACTATCATTTTTGATGCTCCGATTTCATCAATAGCCTCGCGTTAATATTTTAATCACCTGTTGAGTCACATTGCAAAACCTGTATTTCACTCTGTCGCGAAATCTCCCCCTACGCACACTGGAACAGAGTTCCGCCTGAAAACACGGAAACTACGCTTTAATACTTCCTTTCTAAAGCATTAATTCAAACTTAAACACCTCCTCGAATTTCAACAAGAGCTTTCAGGCCAAGGTTCCGCGAAGCCTCGTACGGGCGTATTAAAACGTCACGTGAGCAATTAGACGAACGAGTGGTAATCAGATGGTGTTGAGTGAAGAGTATCGCGCAATATGACTCGAGGGAGTCAGGGGCGCGTCCCGCGATGTCTTCTTACAAGAACTTTACAATCGAGTTCTGCAACTGAACCCCTCCATCGCAGGAGGAGTCACTCAACTATCAAGCATCCACTCGAAAAGTAGAAACTAAAGTCACATGTTGCGACGCGGAACGGTGGCAGCCAGCCTGGAACTTCTGTTGCACGTACCGCCATATCCCGATAAAACCGCAACGTGCATTCGCACCCCGCGTTACTACACATCGCCGCGAGCCACACCTGCGAACGCTACTTTCAAAGTTTCCCCGGAACCGAATAATTCTCGAACGGAATTACAAGGGGGCCCGGCGCGTTTCCATCCAAATGGCTGAATCTTGCCGTCGATGCATTATAACTGCGAGGATAAAACGCCAGCCCCAACAGCCAAGTAATAGGAACCCTGCGCTGGATTCTCTTCAATTAAACGATGTGCATGATATGGAGAGGAAAATATAGGTATATGTGGATTGTGTGTGGGACGCATGAGAATTCAATGGGAAGTATAGATGCCTTTTAATTTTCAATAGATTTATGATTCAGATAATTCCATTACTCCATTAGTTGTAAACCAGCTTACGGAGGCATTTGAACTTTATAACCCTTTGGGATTCGACAGATCTGTAATCCCAGTTGTCACCACCTACGTTATGAATCGCAAAATCACGAAAAATGGGCATTCTGAGCATAATCAAATTATGCATCGAATACTCCAAATTATAAGGAAGAGGGGTAAATTTATAACGAAGGTAGCGTGATCGATGCATTTGATTTTTTTCATACCAATGCAATTAAATTAAATAGGTACTAACAGAGGGTTAGGTGGGTTGTCTGTCTAATGGTAGACCAATTCTACTTCCGCCGTATCGACCGACCGCTTTACCACAAATCGCGACTGGTAGGTACGTAATTCGAGTAATTCAAATTCCCCTTTTAATTATAAGACACACTTCAACTAATGAAAATTATGAAAAGCTCAAATGGGCCTCTTAATTATTCGAAACGAGGTAGCTTAAACGCTAAATAGGAATTACGTTTCCTCACTGGAGTAGAATTATGAATTTTCAGCAGCTTACCATGTGAACCACTTCAACATTAAAAGAATTGGAATCTCTCGCTTTTCTTCAGCGTTATCCCAACAAACCCGAATAAACGTGAATAAATAAACAAGACATAATCGATGGATTTGCTAGTCGTCAGCGAAATATCTCCAATCCTTTTTCTGCGCTTCTCTGATTTTCAAAACCCCCGGACGTACAGCCTATCATTTGAAACATTAATAAATGCATAAGGCTGCTAACCTCGCGAACCACATATTTCTAATCCCGTGTCAACGGAAAGGTATACTATAGGAATTGTATTTCCAGTGCATGCGCACGATTCTTGCCAAAATTACCCCAGTTCGTTGAACAGCTCCACGACAGTGCTCCAGAGACTCGGATGGAAATACCGCAGGGGTCTTGGATGTTGAGTTTCGGTGTACGTCAATTCCACGGCCTTTCCTTTTGTCTCGATCGACTTTTGCCGCAGTTGAATCGAAAGACCCGCGCCAGGGCTGGGCTTCGATAATCCTCGCGGGATAAGAGTCCGGGTTAAGGGGTTGGGTGACGGAGGGTTGGTAACGCCTGATGAAAAGTCGCGACCGAGAGGGCCTTCGGGAGGGCTCGCCATGGCGAGTTCACGGATTACGCTAATAGGAACCCCATGGATTTTATACCGGGGCTGGTTTAAAAGTTCAATTTCTGTTCGTAGATTCAGCACGACCGAAACGTCGATTCAATTACGATTAAAGGATTAACAAGACGCGTGAGGTGGCAAGACCCTCTATTTCTTAGTGTCACTCATCCTCTCCTCCCCTCTCACTCCGTACTCGTGTACCCTCCTCTTGCTTGAAAGCTAGAATATGCCTCCTGGAGGATCCTCCAGCACTGCCGAGTCGACTAACTCAAGAGGGCATGATAATCCAACGAGGCTTTGACACTTGAACTACCTTGAGAGCTCTGTCACGGATTTTTGCATGTTTCGTTGCCAATTTTATGCGACACTTCTGAATACCTCGTTGTTCTGTTTTGTTGTTAATGTGATACTAAAAGCAGACTCTGAGAATGATTAATTAACGTCTTGTTGTTGCTATGGATCGGGTAAAAGACCTATTTACTGTCACCCTAAGCAGTTTTAGTTAAAATAACGAATAAACCTTGTGAAATGACAAATAGAAAAATTGTAGCATACAATTGAAACTGTTATACGATATAAAAAACAGCACTTAATTTTTTTTGTTAATTTGGATAAGGCGATCAAAAATTTTTAAACGGATATTAGGCGAAAACAAGGCGATAAATAAAATACTGTAATTGTAATATTTAAGCTGTTAACATAACAAAACGTAATCTTTTAGATAATACAAGCATCATAGAAAGTAATAACGATCGGAATTCAACGATTTATTAAATTTTTTTATTTAATAATTGGGTGACAGTGATTGGTACAAGCGTTTCAAGCATTTTGATATTACTGTCGTAGCAGTAGTCGCTCATGTATATGAAACGACATATCCTTAAAATGAGAAACACTATTTGGTTAGGTGGCAGTAATTGGGGTGTCAGTAATTCAGTCAAATACATTTAAAGGGTATCAGGAATAGATCTAGAAAAGTATTTTTGAAATTGATGAATTTATATATAAAAATCTTTAAAAAGTCTTAAAAAAGTTTTACGATCCACCAAATTTGTTTCATCAAGTAGACATATTAAACAATAATAAATAACAAGAACAACATATACTTCTAGTCTACAAGTGCAAACTTACAAAATAATGTCAGAGTCAACGCTTAAAATATCAGTAATTGGGTCGTTTACCCATTGGAGACATAATTAATACAGACTGTTAATAACCAAATGTATTGTGCTACCAAGTAAACAATTAACACCGACGCTGCATAATTTCTATCGTGGGTAAATGTAACAAGAATAGATGGTACGAATATGCGAAATGTTCTCGAGACGTTTATCACCATCAATAGAGTTGCAAAGCTCGATGTCCATACCGGAATTAATACCCTGTTGTCACTAGCCTGGAAGATTTATGAATTTCGGTAATACACCTTCAATTCGCGAACCGTTTCATCCAGCGCCGCCACACGTAGCTCATAAATTTCAACCAGCCTGACGATTTCTGTTGCAGAGCTCGGGAAAGGAGCAGCCGTACCTTGACGAACTACGAACTTCGAGCTGCGAGCTACGAACTTCGAAGTTTCTACGGCGGTTCAAGGGTGTGTGACTCCTGACAGAGCAGCCTATCGAATAACCTATCAAATATACGGAAACTAATGTGTTCGTAATAAATGGAGAAAGCTCTTTGCCTTGAATGCGTAATGCAGAAATTCAAACCCAACGTCTTCTGAGCATTCATCATTTAAACCTTACTCCACGTTGGAAATATCGACCAAGCTTACCAATCGACTTCTATTAATAAGAAAGAGAAGATTAGTCATTATAATTATCCAGTCGTGAATGTTGACCACGTCCACGTTAATACGAGACGCCTGAATTTTACCTCCGACCCAGGAGTATTCATTTCGGAAGGTTGAGGAGCGGATATTGTAGCCTCGTTGCAGCGACAAATTGCAGTCGCCGAAACGTTCGTGTAACAAAACTCTATTTGGGAGCGGCGACTCGCTTTATTCGCAAGTGGTTGCTTTAAGCACCTTAGCTTCTGAAATCCTTTATCAACCATTCAGTGCTGCTAAGCCCCGGGAGCCTATCCTTTATCAACAGCCGCGCTTATACCACTTCCGCGAAAGCTTTACGGATTGGGTTCCTGCGTATCTGCTCAAATAAAGAGAAGTGGAAAAGAGACGAGAAGAATTCTTTACTTCCTGGCGATAAGAGTTCCCTGGAAATAAGCTGTTGCCTGTCACTTCCGCTGCATTATCGATGAGAAGTGTTAACGGGTGGACCCGGCAGCAACCAGTTTCCAATATCGTTCACGCCGCGAACTTCTGTCCATAACTTTAAAAGTGACGAGGCAACGGGGTGCCCCGAACCACAGACGGGAACAGTAGCTTGTTTCTTCCTGTATGCCAGATAAACTGTGCAATTGATTAACCTCTTGGATCATGGTTAACATTCATTACTAATTACTAAATCCTCTTGCCCAACAACTTTAAGTCCCACTTATCGAAACGAAGAACAATAATATACAACTGAAAGCAAGTGCATCAAGACTGCCCATAAAAACTACTCAAACTAAGAAGCAGTGAGACGTTCTTTATACTCACAAACTGTTAAGGAAACAGTACATTCGTTATAATGAAATGAACGAGCATAGGGTCTAATACAAGGAAAGTTAAAAATAAGTGCTTCGTCGAACATTCGTTCCCAACTTGTACTCGTTGATACGAAGCGGAGGAACGGGAATAGCCCACTCTACCTTCGGAAGTATTCGAGGAAGCAAAGGAAGAACCATAAAGGGACAAGATAAACTTTTCACTACTATTGCTGGGATGCCCCCATGACAAGAGGGAGGCACGTGGTGATGTCTTGTTGCTGCTGGTGCTGCGACGGCCTTGGCGGTGCCGGTTCTTCGAGTGCTGCTGCTGGGGGTGTTGTTACCGGCGCATCTGGAGGCAGCGTTGTCGTCGGCAGTGACGCGAATAACGCTGGGGGTGGTGGCCTTGGTATCGCTTCCGGTCTATCCGCGATGCTGTCGCTGGTGGTCGTCACCGTTGCCATCACCACGGGGGAGTGGCTGCTGACGGAAGAGAAACTGCCGAAAACCTCCTCGAACGCTTCCGTCGAACCTGACTGCAAAGTTACCTACAGTGGCCTGTGGAGAGTCTGCGTTGCTATAAGTAAGTAGCTTTCATTTTGTCTTGAGTAGCTTTCAGGCGGGTAGAGTACCGCTGGCGAGTTAAGCCCGATGTTGCGCACCACTTTGATATTCGTTTAAATTCCGGAGTTTTTGAGGGGAATTATGTGGTATGAAGCATTGTGCCGTGTCGTGGGGAATTAGCTGTTGAATGTGGTTGGTTGTTTAAATTGAAAATTGATATTGGAAGGGTGATAATGTTTCTTTTGATGGAGGGAAAGTATCCATGGATAATTTTGGCTTTGTTATGGAAATATTATACTTTCTGAAATTTCGATGTACGAGTTGTGGTTTAGTTTAAGGAGTTACACCCCTTAAGGGATCCCCTTTTTGGGAATTTATTTCTAAGTGACACAAACATTTATATCGAAAAAAATTCAATGAAGATAGAGACATCTTTGAATAATGTATGCAATTTTCTTTAGCAAATATCAAAACATTCCAAAAACTTTAGATTCGTTATTCTCGAAACCATGTTTTCCGGAACGGTGTTCGCTGTAATTTGAGTAAAACTCTATGGAATTTTATACAAGTTTGCACAGATGTTCTTTAATATGTTCTCTACCGTGATTTATGCGTAAATAAAATCCATTTTCTTACACACAATAATGAGCTTTTTGCTTCAAAGTGTAGCTATTTTGTTATTTTTCAACTAATCGAAAAAAATGACGGTCAGGTGATAGAGAATACATTTAAGAAAATCTGTACAAGATTGTACAGAAATTAATAGAATTTTAGTCAAATTGCAGCGTACACCGTTTCGGAAAACGTAATTTCGAGGAAAACGCATTTAAAATTTTCAAAATGTTCTGATATTTGAAACAAAATTGTATATTTTATTCAAAGATGTATCAATCTTCATTGAAAATTTTTTATGGATAAAAGTGTTTTTGTCACTTAGAAATAAATTCTCAAAGATGCGATATTTCTTGACCTGGCCAAGGTGGTAACCCCTTAAAGAAAGTGTCCCGCGTGAATTCGAAATTTAGCATAATAAAGGGACTGTATTTCAGCATTAGCAGAATGCATAGTACTTAATCGTCATTTTTTCACAAAAGAGGACTCAGCATTCTATATAATTACCGAAATCGGCTTACAGAATAATCGGCTTATAAAGTTCAGGGAAAAAGCAACAACAATAGAAGTTATACAGATTATCTTACAAAATGAAGCCACTTATCGCTGTGGGATTCCTTTTATCGTTACTGCGAAATTTACGCGATTTACATATCAGAGTGAACATAGTCATCTAAAAACCTTAATAAATAATTTTATCATTTCGCTGCGCATAGGCTGCCACTATAAATCTGTCTGAAAAAATAAGTTAACAAAGCTTTTAAAAATCCACAAACATTCTGTTTCCATAAGTGCTTTCATATTTTTAAGTCTCCATGGCTCTAATGTGGCTTCTAATTCTTTCAACCCTCCGCAGGAATCCTATAAATAAACAAACACAGAGGTCGAATTCTAAATTCCCAACAATAGAAATTCTGATACAATGGATTCGGTAGGACTAAATGATCTATAGAGGAGTCGCTTCCATTGTCGTTTCCTTGACATGCAATAAGATAACCGACGCACCCCCTTCCTCGATTGACCCGTCTTACTCTCAAAGTCTTCTTAAGTTTACTTTAATGCTACGAAAGGGCATTACCGAGCACTTGCCTAGAACACTCGCGATCTTGTAACGACCGATCCGCTTACGCCGTGCGTACCGTTCTCGAGAAGCGATATCGGAATCGATACGGCCACGGGGACAATAACGGGAATTGAAAAACTCCGGGGGAGAAGGATGCGATGCGAAAATCGATGAATTGTTTGGGAGCCTCGGCTGGGAAGTACATCTAAGCACTCCGAGCAACGAAATCGTATCTAAGGAAATCTAATTCGACGTCGTTCGAGCTTTTTGCCGCGCCCTGAACCGTGGCAAAGTGTAAAAGCCGTGACCGCACGATGTATGTAAGCGTGCACGGTCGTGCACACGTGTGTGTACGTGTTGATGCTCGTTGACCAAAACGACTCGCCCATTTCGAGAATCGGAAGTGCCTCGTGGCGTGTGCACACTTTTGGCCAAAGTGCAATCGTGGAAAATTATGCAGAGCTTTTGGAAAGCGTTGTAACTGTTGTGTGCACGACAGAATTACTTTTAAAATTCGTGTACCTATGTTTGTTTTGTAATATCACTATTTTCTGTGAAAGTTCAGTTGCCAGACTTCTATAGAGACTGTTAATCCTCTGCTGTTGGTGATAATTTTCTTTTACTTTCGTTTCATGTTTCATCTGTTTCCAACTGACGACTTTAACACTCCTTAGTTTAATTATCGGGGTGTTTCTTGATCAGACCATTGCATGAAATACCTACATAAATTTTGTAAATATATGAGCTCATTCGGCGATAAAGGCATAGACTAAACATGGGTATAGGGAAGCAACCAGGAATGTCCATTTTTCGAGAATTTTGCGATTTATAGCACACTAGCTTTACTACTCGGCTTCGCCCGAAATTTAGATTCTGATTTTATAAAACAAAAACTGTTTGGGATTTTTCCCGCAAATGGTCACATTCATTGAGATTAGTGAGGCATAATGAGCTAAGGCATATTTTGTGATCTCAGAGTTAATCGTCGGAAAAATTTTAAGCGCAGACAAACACACAAACACGTAGAAGCTTTCTGCCTTATGTATTAAGATTTTGTTGGTGACAACTGGGACTACAGGACTGTCGAATCACAACGAGTTATAAAGTTCAAATACCCCTGAAAGATAACGTTAAAAATGTGATAATATCCAACCAGTATATTATACTGGTTAAAAACAGGAAATGTCCACTCTGCACTGGCACAAAATATGGAATGTCCCCACTCTTTGCCGAGGTAAAATAAGAAATTATTTAAGAAGAAAATTATATAAGAAAATTATAATTAATTTTCTCGATTATGCTCTTTCATAATATTCCCTGTTTTTCCCCTCTTCATTTGCCTTTGTAACAATAAGACAATACGTAAAAACGTTCTAAAAAAGCGTGAATTCGCGTAATATAATACAATACCATTTCGCCAGTGGAAACTTGTTTTCCAACTTTTCTAATTAAAACGTGATACGTTGCTTTTATCCGGAAATGAACACTCGCACGGGAAAATTCGATAACGTAATACAGACGAGTACATAAAATGAAAAATTTATTAACGTATAATACCAATTGCACGTAAATTCAACAAAGAAATAATTACTTGCACGAGGGGTGGTGAAATCTAAAATCATGCGTCAGATTATGACTGTTTGCGCATAATTTGGAAGGGGAAAATTTGTTGTATTTACTACACAAAAGTAAAAAAGTAAAAGAGATACGATTGTATGAAACAATTTCTTTCGAGAAGAGATCTGCAATTACTATTTAATTGTACATGCATTTAACAACTATCATTAAAATGGCTATCAGTAATTGCCAGAATAAAGATCAGGCTCGTTCCTGGCGGGGGTGCAGAAGGTGCCCCCGCACTTGGGCAGCCAAACCCAGGGGCGGCCGCGGGCCGTTTATCATATGTAAAATTTTGTCTAAAAAGAATAATATTCGAAGCTCTTTTGCATGATAAATGTTCAAAACTATGCATATATAGATATAAAATTAAACTGAAATATAAAAGACAGTGCATATTACCTAAATTCTTAATTAAAGAATATTAAATTAATAAGGACGGCAAAATTGTTTTTGCACCTGCCTTCAGCAGTAGCTATTCGATCTGTAGGCCAATGTCCCGCAGCTGCAACGTCAGTACTGAATAGAACGTGTCACACTCGCAAATATGTCGCATTAAATTCGCAATGAAGAAGCAATAAGAGCACCGGTGCGTTCGTGTTAACATTATTAACACGCAAGACCACTGTCCACTATGAAATACTTTATCGCGAAATAAGCACTGACTCTACAATCGCATTGGGAAGATGTGTTCGGACTCGAGTAAAGTGTTTCCAGAATATTCCTCTAGATACTGAGTGTAATGTAGTAAAATTTTGTTAAAGGGCCTTCCACAGAGTCCAGTAATCAATGAAATTGATGCAGGAATCGTAAAATCACGAAATAATATCCACTGTGACTGCACAGATATTCAGTGATCCGATCACCGTCGCGGACGAAGTCGAACTGTTAGGGCACACCGTTCGGCGATGTAGTGACTTTGGTAGAGGTTGTTGATGTTTTTGTCGCGCTCGGCCGACTCCCAGCTAACTTGAAATTCGTCAAGGCCAGAAATAATATTATATAGCAATGTCCATTGCAGAATGTTCACTTTTCACAACTACAGTCGTGATTCCCGCACATTCTACATGTATTTTTATCACTGCAATATGTGATCAAACACTAGGCAACGCTTCGTCAAAAAGTCTTCTAGATGATAGGTATATTCCAGTGAAATGTTGTTAAACGGTCTTCTATTTAGTCCAGTAGTCGAACGAATTGATGTAGGCAGGACCGTTTCTGGCGGGGGTGCAGAAGGGGTGATAAAGTTTTGACTAATAAGAGTAATAATTGAAACTCTTTTGCGTGATAACTGTTTAAAATTATGTGTATATAGATATAAAAGAAAACACTGCATATCAAATTTTTAATTGAAGAATATTAAATTAATAAGGACGGCAATATTGTTTTTGCACCTGGGCGGCCAAAACCCAGGAACGGCCCCGATGAAGATGAATCATTCATGATCTTCAACAGTCACGGGAAACCACGTTTATTTAATGATGAAAGCTGCTTCAGCTTCTTCATCAGAACCAAGAACCACTCGTCGTAAACGTCAGAAAAGTACATAATATGTACTTCTATAGAACTCGCGAGGTCTCTGAAAGGACGTTATGAATAAAGTAAAGTGGCGCCGTAAAAAGAAGTGCTAACTGGTCTAATTCACTGCTCATTTCTATCCACATAGCGGTTAACTTTTCTTTTACAAACTGATAAGTAATTCCAAGGAATTAGTACGAGACAAACGTATAAAGGAAATTAAATTACATTTAATATATGGAACGTTGTAATATGTATATATTCATATTTGAAACTTATAAGAACAGAGATTCCATTGTATTTTTAACTGAACTTATTGTTATTTAAGAATAAATTCAAACGTATCATATTATATTTTTAAGAAAATTGCCTCACTTTTCCTTATCTAGTCGTTAACCTTGCTACGTCTTTGTCTCTCATTAATTTTGCTGTACACCAAAGCCACGTTTCCTTGAAATGTGTGATTGATATTCGCGATGATTCAATAAACGTTATCTATGTGGTCGTCGATCCCATTCCACTAGATTGTTAAATTCTGATCTGAATCGAGGCAACATGTTCCGGCGACATCGACAATACTCGTTCAAAATAATATTACATCGCAGAAATACTGGCTATAGCAATGTGTGCTTTCCTTTTATTTGCTCGTCATATTGAAGCTCTGGAAACGTGGAACGCGCCACGCACGATTTTTATCGTAATTTCATTTAATCGTGTCAAGAAAATAAAGGTTTTACAAAAAGTGTTCCGTATATCTCTGGCGAGTTTATTGGATAACATGAGATCCACTATCATCAAAATCTGCTTTTCAAGATTTAAAATAAATATGATATCGACAGATTATTTATTGTATTCGTAACACGATCCTCGTATTTTCGTAGCATCGTATGCTTTTATTTAAAATGAAAATGATGGAAATGTATATTTGGATCAACAGCTGTATTGTACTATTTAATGATGTGAAACTTTAACTAATATCTTACATTTATAAAGCTGTAAAACAGCTGCTTCAATATAGTATATTCAAATTTAAATATTATTTCAGTTTCGCTGCAAAATTTTTCACTCTCCATATCAGAATTCAGTTTCTATCGGTGGCTCGTGTATAGATACAAAAGTAGATTATAAAATCCACCGATAAATATATTTGTGCTAACTGACACGCGATATGACAGCTTAGCAGTTTGCAACTTTAAAGTATAGCAACAATTAACTGAATGCACATTTCATTCGCGAATGTCCACACTCCCCAGACGTGAGAACTAACTTCTGGCTTCTGTCTCCCTGGGGTGCCACGTATTCCAAACTTTTCTACCTGTTCACAAACACTCTCAATGTCCTGTGGACCTGTGCTGACATTATTGAACGTGACTGTTCACTGTGCATACATTACTGTAACGGAATGAAGAGATAAGCGCGTATGGTTTACTTTCCTCATATGTACAACGGTGCATAGTGTGTTAAACATTTTCACCTTTCACCATATACGACACTCTATCGTCAAAATTATTAAAAAATATGAATGGAGAAAAAAGTAGATAGGTACTTTATAATACACTATCTTCATGCAGACCGTTTCATCTTAAAACAGTACTATTCTACTTAAATAATTAGCATAACGTTTATTTTTCGCACAGATATCTCCAACACTAAATCAAGACCACTAATAATTAGATTTGTCTCGAGCCTACTCTCAAGTCAATTTTTTTCTCCCAATGGTTAAATAATTGTAGATGTTTTTTTAATAAAATATTCGAAGACCAACGCGAGCTCTTAAAAGGTAGATTTTTCATTTCGACGACTCTAGATATCGCCCTCCATTTTCGTAGTTCCGACCACTTTGCATAGACGTCTGTGAACTTTTCCCGAATACTTAACCGGCGAAACTTACGAGATCCCCGGAGTAACGTTACAGTCGGAGTTTAGTGCGTAGAACTCTTATGGCTGAGCACGACCGTCTGTTTCTACTGGCACTTGCCTCTCGCGGCGCTTTGAGTTTCGTCGTGCACGCGGAATGATAGCTTCAACTGCTTATTTAGCACATCAAGGAGTAGCAGTTTCCTGGAAAGAGTTCGAGCAATTTAACAACATATTTGTGTATGCAAATCATTTTCTGTTTGCAAACTGGCCATGATTAAATCAGTCGTTTTACTAAATCTTGCTCTTCACCCTTTTTATGCCCACATCACTTTCAGAATGATCGAGGGTCATGATCTCCATAATGTTTAGAAAGAAGTTTCTGCATTTCTTGACGTTATTAGAAAAATATATTTGAAGAATCAAAGTGCCATATGATTTAAATATCAGGAAATTGAAAATGCTACGCTGTTCCAGAGTAGAATTTTTTCTGTTCTCTGTTTTATATTTCGAGGAATCTATATGGTATGATAATATAGCATGGCTAGGAGATTCGATATTTCTGTAACGTGGAAAGAAATTGCAAGAACGACATATGTACCACTCGCTCGCATTGTAATGCTGAAGAACGAGCATCAGAACAGAATTAATGTAAAAATGTATCGGACATTGCAGTGATCCAGCTATTGTGGGCTCGTCTGAATTGTACGAGGTCTTGAAAGTATTTTCAGGTTATATGAACTTGAATGATAAAATACGGCAGTACCAGCAGGGAACAGAATATACAACCATTAAGCCTTCTGGGAGATTAAACAAGAAATAGAGTAAAATAAAGAAATTGCTTTCCGTTGAATCTTAATGCATTTAAATTGCGTCGTTATTTTCTTTCTCGACTTGGTCCCACTGGATGGCGATCTCGTAAAATAGCATGGAAAAATAATGTAAAATATATATTTTAACAACTATGTACGCTACTGAAAAATATCGGCTGTTCACTTTTAAAATAATTATTTGGAAAGTATAAGTTATTTATACAAATAAGTCTTTAAAAAAGAACAGAAAGAACTCAAACATTTTCCCACTGGGTATTTAAATCCCTACTTCGCTAATAATAAAGTGATACCAAGCTTTTACTCATTTTCCGACAGTTTTGAATTCTGATGAACACGGAATACGTGCTGCCATTCCTCTAACATAAATATTGTTAATCTTTTTGTTTTCTGTTAACTCAAACAGCTGTGACACCGCCGGAGGACTCTGCTGCATTTCTGAACACGTACGTCTACGTGCCTCGGACTTTGAACATTAATGTCTAAACGGAGTGGTGATACTGAGGCGGAATATTCGTCTACTATAATTTGCAACTCTTTAACCAAATAATCAATGTTTTATTACATCCAGCCACTCGTTTTCGACTTTACCAATGTTGCAATATAACTTCCTCTTTCTTCGAACAGAATTTTGTTACATTGATTCTAAATACACAACAAATTTAGAGAATCTATGTGAGTTACACACCCCTTAATTAATTTAAGAAGAGAAAATAATTCTACGTAGAATATACAATTAAGTGGTTTCGGCGCACTGGTTCGGTCAGTAGAATATGTCAGTACGTAGAATATGTTGACAATCCCGGCTAGCCTTCGTACACATTAGAGTATTAGAGGAACGCAATTCGTTAGAACTATACAGACGTAACTTGGGCAACTGATTGTAAGCTTTCCGGATCTCCTTGTACACCACTACAAGAGCTTTTCTTCTGTGGAGAGGACAATGGAATAGCATTTCACTCATAATACTCGTAAAGCGTTTTACCATTCCATTTTGTGATTCCACAAAGGGGTGGAGCAGAATTAGATATTTTCCTTCACGTGCATTCTACTACAGTGAACCATTATGTATTTTATTTTCCCTGAGAAGCAAAATGTTATGCAATATACTATACTCTTCTATAACTACAGTATTTCAAATGGTCACAGTTTTACTGTATATTTTACTTCCTATTAATTCCTTACATCAAAAACTTTAATTATTATAATACAGGATAAGCACTCTAAGTGTCTTCCACGAAAATAAATAAGTGCAAGTGAATCCACCTCGGAAGTGGATACATAGCAAGTCGCGCCCTGAATATTCTTTCATCCTCCATCAAACGACACGATATAACCAACGCGGTTAACCACATTTTCCTAGAAAACCGTCCGCGTAAAGTTAGTCACGATTGCTATTGATTTTCCCAGCGAAGAAGTCGACGCTGACGATCTGCCTCTCAATCGATATAAAGCAATATTTCTCTTAGAGGCGGATAAACATGAATCATCCCGGATTCCTGTTGCAAACGCTCCCCCGAGCCTCCCTCCTCGTCCACCCGCTAGTAGCCGAGATTTCCCTCCGCAGAGGCGAGAGCAGAAAGCATTTAACTGGTAATATTCGCGAAGCGTTCTCTGATTACGCCCCCGGCTCCCTGGATGGGAATGACGCCGTGGGATGAGTGCTGGTCTGAAGGAGACGAGCACAGTGGGTCGGAAATGACTCGTTACCGAGGGTACCGGAAACCGCTCTCCTTCTGCTGCCGCCATCAGTTGGTCTCCAGTCGTTCCACGCCTACCAGGAACGATGCCCCCTAGCCATGCTACCAGATAAAGAAAAAAGGAGGGAAAAAGAGGAAAGAAGCAGAACTGCCGATGGGGGAGGCTCACCCTCGTTCAGCCACCGGATAACTCCTTATCGCGGTCGAAGGGACTCGAATTTTGCGGGCCAAGATACGAACCAAGAAACAGAGAAAGTAAACCGAGTGTAGAAAGTGGCGACTCGCCGAGATCGTTCTTCCTCCTTGTCTATTTAGATTAATTGTTGATTCGAGACGCTTTCGATGGAGCACATCGCTTCCGGAAATGGACGCCTTGGGAGTTGATCAGTACCTTGATTGCTGATTTGAGGAGAAGCATTCATTCTTGTAAGGGTGGGTTTCTGAGTGTCCCTCTTGTGAGTTTACTGCGATTTACTTTAGAATTGTGCTTTCGATGTTTCTTTTTTAAAAATGATTACTGTTACTGCTCCGCTGCAAGGCGCCATTAACTATGGTGATTGATTTGGTTTAGGAAAATTGTCGTTTGTGTGACTGTTTGACTTTATGTTGAGGCTTCTACGACGGTTTTATGAATGCGATGAATCTGTTTGAAAGCTTACACGCGGGATTTATGATCCATTCCGTCTGATAAATTCTGTTAATCTTAGGGTCTTCGTTATGCCTGGGCGCACAATGTTGCAACTTGTTGCGAAAGTCTGCCAAGCCTTCTTGCTCGCACTTAAGAAGGCTGCCAGAGCGTTTATCACTATTTCCTTTAGCCAAGCTATCAAACTTGGCTGGTAATATTTCATATTAAAAGCAATTTATCATTCATTCTTGGAATTACTTATGCTGTTGACGTGGACTTATAGCAACGCCCCATTACCCAAATGAAATACTATGTATTTCTTTAATTAGAAAGTGATTTTCACATCAGAGAGATTCTTAAATTGATTCATATTAAATAAAATCAAAATTGTTTGCATCGGTAACCTGGCACTCTTTCATATTCTTATTAACTGAAAAATGCAAAATTTTCACTCGAGGGTGGAATTTGAAAATTCAAGAACGAGTTTTAAGCGAAGGCAATGTAATGAGCAAAAGTTTAATGGCATAATGAGCAGCGTCAATTTAACAAGCACAAAGAACACTAACAAGCTTCGTCATCGTCAAAACAAAGAAACTTTAATGCATATAATTTATGCGTAACGTCATTTACATTATTATGAAATGGTCTCATTAAAACCGAATAAATATATTCATTCATTAACACATCCTATATGCGTGTTGATTGGTGATTGCTAATGAACTATCCTTATTCAAAAACAATTTCGTTGAATTACCTTAATATTTTCATTTCGATTAACATGGGAAGATTCCGAACTCAAAAATTGAAAAAATTCTGAAATTTTGTGAATATGTAGAGGATTTCCTTCTGACTACAACGCAATTTTTGTTTACTGATCAAATTCGCTCGGAGGGGGTAAGATTAACCCCTGAAAATTCGGTTATTTTCCGATGTAGTGTTACAATTCACGACCTATAAGAGATGAAAAAATAGTTTCAAGACAAATGTTACTTCTTTTAATTAGATCTATCATTTGATAAAAAAAATATTTTTTACCTTACGAGTTATAACACAAAATCGGAAAATAACCGGTTTTTCGGGGGTGAATTACACCCCCCTGAGTGAAATTGAGCAGCAAACAAAAATTGCGTTGCAATCAGGAGGAAATTCCCTACATATTAACAGAGTGCCAGAATTCTTTGCATTTCCGGGTTCGGGATGTTCCCTTTTAAAAACTATATCTCCCTTATAACTCACAATATCAACCGACTTCTAAAATCTCTTGCAACATTTTTCACGCGAGAAAAATAAATACTACATAAATCCACAGAGAGTTTACTTCTGCAAAATTTACTCACTTTATCGTAGAACTACTGCGAGAACAAATGGACCCTTTTTAAGCAGATAACCCGCGAGCATGACTCAAAATTCAGCGCAGCTAAACCGGATATCATTGTTATCGAATACAAGGACCGCAGATGAATGCGAGCAGCGACGTTAAAACTCCTGCCCCCGTGACAAATGTTTCTGGCCATTTAATAGAGTAATCGTGCCCAGGATAGTGTCTTCGTAACATGTCCAGGCATCCCCGCCCGTTTGTACCAATTAGCCATGCTGATGTTAAATAATGCCACGCCCAAGGACCGAGCCGCGTAACAAACTCACTTCTCCCATTGCAATTGCAAATTGGATGTATGATCCCTCTTCGTTCTAAACTTCACTTCCGGCTCCTCCGTGGACCGTAGTCCCTTAAATGATCATCAGAAAATCGACACGTTGCTTAAAGGAAAAGGAACAAGAAGTCCTCGTACCCTCTTTTTTTTTCTTACACGAACTCGAGCCATCTGCGAAATGGAAATCCTTTTAATTGAAATGCTAACGACACGCTGCCCAATTACACTCGTAGATTGAAAAAGTTTCTTTCCATCTACAGAAATTGTGCTCGAATCGTTGTCGGATATTCGAAACTTGATACCTTTCCGCGTGCATTGAGAAGTTGCGCAGGCTGGCAAGAAGACGGGCAGTTCTCGAATACCTGAAAAGTCCCGACGATAAATGTCCCGTTTGACTTCCAAGTGCGTTGGAGAATGATTTATGTATCTGAATGTATACCATGGGAAGACGGAAGGGACGTTATTTTGTTGGTGCATGCTGCGGGGGAGCCCCGAGGGAACTATTGAGTTTTAAAACTGTTTTGGGTTAACTTACAGTCGTGTGTATTTGAATTGTGTGTCACGTGACATGAGCGAATTTTTCCACGAATTTTATTATGCATTTCTTCTTCATTTTACCTTCCCCGAGGCAAGGATAATTAATCATTAGTTAGGACAAAGGCCGCGGGAAATTTAAACTAAATATATTACAGTACCCGCGACAAAAGACAAAGTGAGCGTCTTGTGACAGAAAAAAAAGCATGCGAGGTAGAGAGAATGCAAAATGTGACACACTAAATTTCTCATTAATGCACACGTTTCGTGAATTTTCACAGCCCTGACGGTGCATTTTCATAATTTCAATTATGCTCGTGCGTTCATAACTTCTCGTTTATATTCTTCATTTAATACTCAGCGCTCCTCGTTCAACATAGTCATCAACCAAGAATTTACCTGAAAATCTTCTCTATTAACCCCCATTCATTACGCGATCCGAATTGTTCGACTACCCCATTCAATACACAAAAGTTAGGAAATATGAAGCCCAAGAGAAATTCGCAAGATGAACGACTAAAACTTCGGGAAGTAACTTTAGTTCACCACTATCCAGGCTTGTTATTATCGTTGAAAAAAAATAATTCCACAAAGTGGTAGGTAGATTACCGTCCCCCAGCCGCGTTGTTTACAAAGGAATGCGGTGTTCGAACTTCTAGGGATTCGAGAATCGTGGGAGATGAGAAACTTCTCGTTGGTGGGAGTGGGGAATGGGCTTCGACCTTCTTCGCGGCATTCTTCGCCGAAGGAACACGGAATTACCAGAATGGGATGTTGCCAAAAGGTTGCACACATCCGGTTCCTTGGTCACGGCTCGACAGTGGCTGCGGTGCATCGTTGCACCGCGCAGCATACCGACAGAAAGTTATTATTTCTGTTATGCCTCTGCCAGTGGGACAGCCGGCAACGAACCTGGAATATCGATTCTTAACTGTCGAAGGGAGGCAATACGGCCGACTTCCGGCACGAACCGGAAATGACTGTTCCACGCCTGCCAACCCAATTCCCCGTTTCCCCTTTACCAAGCCCCGCGGTCCCTTCGCAGCTTTGCGTACAGCTATAGATCGTTTCATAAGTAATGTGGTTTCTTTTTATTTATTTAAAGTTATGTGAGGTTAGAGGCTTCTATAAATGCTTATTCAGCAACAGATTTTCCTTCAACAATGTGGCTATTTATTTGCAAAAGGTATAAATCTTATAATTAATCTTCTGCATTCTTTGCTTCTTTATTTATGGTTCAGACACGTAGCTGCTGAAGAGTTAAAAGTTTTCTATTTTTCTTTGCGAAAAGAAGTTGAAAGAAGAGTTGAGGTGTCGTGTTCCCTTGCGAACGGTTTCAAGAGAAGCATAAACAGGAGGTTGTAGCATTTGTAGGTTTATTGGATATTCTGAACAGAGGTGGGATTTCCATTACGGATAGTGCGTAGCAACAGTTGATCACGATGTCACTTTTTGCTGTTCCGGGGCGTGTAATGGTTTTCTGTTTTAATGACGACTACCGAAGGTAAATACGCCGGAAACACGCTCGCGTTTTACCACCTGTATCCGTTTAATTTTGCTTTTGTAACGCGCAATGTTTGATGGCTGGCTGCGTGGCAGGGCTATTTACTTTGCGGTTCGGTTTAATTCCGCCAGGCAGCTCGAAAAAGATTATCAACAGATCCTGCGGTGCTATTTAGAGATTTCGTTTGCGCTGCTATCGTGGAAAATAAACGAAATTTCTAGGGTCTCTGTGGAAATTACAGATTGCAATTTCAATTTATACTATTGGTAATTGTATGTGCAGATCTCGGTTTATCTGCGAACGTTAACGCATTGAATATCTCTGCAATCACTCAACAATTGTATTATTACTTAAATACAGTATTACGTGTTTTATCTGAAACTGATGACAATTTAAACAAATGCTGCTTCATGCTGGTATAATAATTTTATTATCCTTGCATCTCTATATTTTTCAAATTTAATTCTTCTTTACTACACCCTGCCAAATACAAGATGCACTCAATTTTTATATGTTCCATTGGAGCAAGGGGAAGTATCAAAAAACTATGAACCGAGTACCACTCGTTGCTTTCACAAAACGAACTCGTTTATGTCGGTGTGCAGAACAATACAATTTCTGACAGTTCGATCCAGACAACTTTCGTGACAGTAGTAAAACCGAAAGCAATATATCTGGCGTTTTATTCAGGCAAACAGGTAATACCAGGAGAAATATAAGATTCGCCTAGGAGAGGTATCGATCGTGTTAAATCGAGTCGTATAAAACAGAATCGTTGCGGTGAACGCCAGTCTAATAACGGGCGTCAGAAGTGTTCAGAGGTCACAGGTCACAGGTCACCTGTTACATTTCTTTGCTGGATCCGTTTCAATTAAATTCGAACGTGTGAGTGAGATTGAAAGGGTGGTATGCTTCGACGACAGCAAGAAAGCTCAGTTGATTTACTGGTACAGTACATACAAATTACATTTGTACCCTATTTCTTTTTAATTTTCAGAACCATCTGACTTTTCCACCGTCACTTCTAGTGAACCAGTTTCTGGTTTCATGTACTTGGATGAACAGCACAGATAATTATTATATTTTAGATATTGTCGTTCTGGACATTTCGATTTTTCAAAAGCTGCACGTCAGTTTTAAGTTAAAAAGTAATTAATTTTAAACTTTAAAACGTGAAAATGTAAGGAAAGGTGTGTAGTGTAACTTCCAGCACTGAGAAAGGTCGTCGAACTTCTGCTTTCCACGTATCGGAAAGTAGAAAATTTAATTGACAGAAAATGACCAACGAGGGGACGCCACTTTTATATTTTCTTGAAATTAGTATGTTACGTCTACTTCTTGAAACATTATAAGTTCCAGTGTTTCACAAACTTTGTATTATAAATTCAAAAATTTTAACTCTACTTTAAGAAATGGACCGCGAACCTTTAATATTGTTTTATTTTTATTAATTATTCGAAGAATGACTCACTGTAACATGGAGCCGTAAATTGTTCCAACATCAATTTCCCCAAAATACAATACCTACATTCATTTCATCCCCTCGTCTTCGAAATTAATTAAATGATTGCCAAATAATGCTTCATCAGCAGCGCACCGAAATAATAAGTGGCTGGATGAAAACAAACCTGAATACAAATATTCACCTCGATATCTCAGCTGGTCCAATTAAAACGAAAATAATAATTTATGTGGTAAAACTTTTAATGAACGCCCATTCAACAGAATAACGTTTGATTATATAAATTGATCCCTCTCACAGGAGTTCCACTTTACTTTCTGACTTTGTCTCTACTAGCACAAACAAATCAAAATGTGAACTAATGAAAATCTCATCGAGCTTGAAATCATTATACACAGCATCAAAAACAATATCATAACACTCATAAAAAAAAACGAAAAAGTCAGATAAAAAAATTCACATCGTGAAGTAGTCTTGAAGTGAGCAACTATGTATAAAACTATTCGTTTTCTGCGGCACGCGTGAAATGCAATGCAATATCCCAGTGACAGTTAAGCGCGGAGCGAAATAACGTATGAAGAAGGCCACTGATCCACGCCAAATTGGACCGCGAGCGTACAGAGGAAAACGGGGACGAATTTACTTGGCTATCGGTCGATTTCCCGATCAATGCCCCACGAAAATGTGCATATCGCGACGATGGTTCACGGGAATGCGCGAATCACTTTCTTTTGTTTCCGGCAGGCCCCCGTATGGAATACGAGTGTTCCAGCATTGACTATTTTCCAAACGAGGAGTACAGCCCGGATCCCAGCGATTCAACCATGGCAATACCATGTGAGTACCATGAAAAACGCACCGCGAGACAGGTGGAATGAGAACCGTGTGCCTTTGAAGGGGGTTGATTAGGTGTCCTCTGTCTGGTACTGAACTGGAGTGTCACACGCCCGTAAAATATTCGGCGAGAGCATGCTTTCAGCTAGGAAAATGCACCTTTCCACGATAAACTGGACCGGACAATTTGTCTACCCCGGATTTCACCCCACTTTCTCGATCTTTCTCGAAAAAAGTACGATACGAATGATACGTAATGTAGAAAATTCTTTGAAACCTGTTTGTATAACTTTTCAGAGTAATTAGTTACATGAATGTTAATGCAGAGATACTATTTTTATAGAAAGAATTAAAGTACCTACAACTGTCTTAATTGAAATGTCCTCTAAGAATATTTTAACTAACAAAAGTAAGATTCCATTTCAAACTGTGATGAATAATATTCAACTTCAAAGAATGCTTCCACTTTTAATTGCCTTAAAAGATTTTCGATAATTATTAGGTCCAAAATGTTCACGATTTAGGCATCTGAAACATGATTGCATTGATGCAAAATTTGCACAAGAGCAAAGTCGCTATTATTGCTCCTGATAAAATGCACGATATATCACTATCAAATGCCTTTACGGTTCCCATTTCTTCATTCCTCGCTGCTCTCGCATTTTGCGCGATAACCGAAAAAGTAGTTCCTGGGAACAAAGAAAAAATTCTCGTCCAAGAAGTTTCCTCGTTCCTCGAGCCTTTCATGTCCATATTTTTTTACGCAGATGCAGTTACCAAGTCGGCGATGTTCTTCTTCGCTGCAACATCGCTGCTGGTGGTGGCGGAAGTTTGTTACTTCACTGCTCATGTTACTCACCCGAGACACAGGCTCTGCGTCTTTGTCGCCGGGGTGGTCTTCATAGTTTCCGGTGAGTAATAAAGTGGGCGAGCTTATATTGCCGCGGGCTGGTTTGCCTGCATTCTCAAAAAAAAGTGGGGCTTACCAGCAGAAAGAGAAAACCTTCCGCGAGGCCTGTGACAGTTTACATAACGATGCGAATGAAATTTGTACGCTGATACAAGCTGACAGACAGAAAGCGACAAGAGCCTCACGATGAAACGTTGCTTCATTTCCGTTGCACCAACCCAATTTGCGATTTTATTCACTGGGTTTGAAAAAATGAGGCTTGTGTTGCCTGCTTTCAATTTGACGTGACAACTTGATCGTTGATATGTGAAACTTTAGGTGTAATTATATTTATGCATTGAATAATATCGATTTGTCTAAACTTAAGCAGATTTATTGTGTCCTATAAATTTCGAAGTATAATTAGTAGAAACAAATTTTCAGACTTAAAAAAGCGTCCTGTGACATAGATCTGTGTCAACATTCGAAACAGTGGTCACGTTGATAAAATTCGACCGACCATTTTATTTCTCGTCCTCCAATTATCGTTGACAGAATAAAGAAGCATTGAAACTGCACAAAATGAATATTGAATTTTGTAAAATGCTTTTAGTAGCCAGACTTGTTACAAAAAACGTCCGTTTTTGATTCAATTTTCTGAATATTGCACGGCACACGTGGTTTTTCCCACCGCGGAGATTATACATATAATCTCTCCACTTTTAGCTCAAGTTATTACTTGCAATCTAGCAAGGAAAACCCGATGTTTAGATATTTTTATGGATAAAGGTGATAACGATTGCGACTGTTATATAAAACTTGAGTTTACAATCAACGTGATGTAATCCAACAAAAGTTATAGTGGATATCTTGATACTTCGTTTAAGATACGTAGATAAAAAGTGTATTGATTCTCAAGTTTGTAAATTGAATACTCGATGTAGATGGCTGGATTGAAATCCAAACAATCGCATCGGAATTACTCGATCAATCAATATTAAGCCTCCGCGAAATAGTTACGAGGACTGTTACAGGGAGATAAGGATCGAATTATTAAATCAACTTACCTTTCAGGTTTATTAATGCTGGTGGGAATGGTGATGTACATATCTGTGTTCAAAGCTGAAGTTGGTAGCAAACTTAGACCAAGGTCGTCGTTCCAGGTCAGTCAAACGTAGCTTTCTACTTTCTTTTCTTCTACATTTCACCTTATCAATTATTATATTCATACGATAAAGAATAAAACAGACAAACGAAATTTCAAACTCATCACGAGACACCACTGTAATGGAAGTATTATACCATTCCCAGTTCGTTCACATTTTTGAAACCGTGTTCCTCCCTCCAAGTCTCGCGAATTTCTAAACTAGCTTTCCTCTTGCACATTGTAATAAAACATCGCATAAGAAGGTAAACAATATTCGCATACAGCGAGACGCCAGCAAGCAGAGCAAACGCCGTAGAATTTATCGCAGTAAATTTCGGTCCCTCAGCTTCCATGTAAATCGTACCTACAATTTAACAAGAAAATTTACCAGGGAAATCTATATAAGCCCGGGATAGTGTGATACGGAAAACCCACCGCATCATATTTTCTTCGGCGCCTTAGATTACTTCTTATCCTTATCGCGCCTGTACGAATGAATATCTTCGCAGCAATCTTGCGATTTCAGGGACCACCCTTCACCTACAGGTACGGATTCTCATTTTTGCTCTACGTGAGTGGCTTCATCACGACCGAGGTCGCCGGCACTTACGCCATTTTCTTGTATATTTCTTGGCACCAGAGAGAGCTGGAGCGAAGAGATTCCGGTCGAAAAAATTACGGGGTTGGTAATACTAGCTTCTTTTCTACTACCATTCCACCCCTGGATCGAGTTATTCCGTGCCGCGAAACTTGGGCAGAATTAACATCCCTTTAAAAGTTTTCAATTATACCAAGTGGAAATCGTTAGTCTTTATTTGGCAGGATATCAAAACGGCGATGATAACTTCTCCCTCGCAGCCGTTCCTGCCGGTGCTTATGCAAAACAGAATTTTCTTTAACAACGAAATACGCCCAGACAGTGCTTAGAATTGTGTTTCTTCTGCGAGCTTCTTTTAACGTTCGTTTAAGAGTTTTCAATTATACCAAGTGGAAATCGTTAGTCTTTATCTGGCAGAATATCAAAACGGCGATGGTAACTTTGGTGGGGATCCTTATGTAAATCAGAAGTATCTTCAGTAGCGAAGTATTCGTCCAACGTTTAAAATTTCATTTCCTCTGCAGCTTACTGTTTCTGCTTCCTGAATTTCCATTACGTATGTGTCTTTATTGAGAACTTTTGACGTTGTTGATTGCTTAATCGGTTGAAGGATGCAAAAACTTTATCGTCATTTATTTTCAACGTGCTTCAGTCAAGAAATGTTTCTGTTATAATAAGTCAATGTGCTTTTTTACTTAGAAGCACGTGAATCCCTGGGGATGTTGAAAGTTTTAACGAAGATGACTTATTCTTTAAAAAATTCTGCTGCAATCTCGAGTTTCATACCGTAAAAGGAAACTCTCGCGCGAATAAACTTCTGGCTTCAAGTTAAATATCCAAGTGGTCGAGTCTCTCGCGCACGAGCTGCAAATTTGGATGTAAACTTTATCTTTACATTCCAAGTTTTCGTGTGAAAAGTTTCTTTCATGACACTTCTATCATTCCCGCGATATTCTACCATTATTGCACTGCTTGGAGCTCGTTCGCCGCTTGATTAATCAACGCAAAACAATTCCTCTTTTAACTTTTACAAATAACTCAACAGACATTAAAACCCCCTTTCAATGACATTGAAACTTTTACAGAGGGAGTATTCTGTCCAAGTTAATTTAACTATTCAGTTATGAAATAATCGATATGAACTTCCATCTGCATAAAATTTTAGTCCACGTTTCTTTTCAAGAAATTTCTTATAGCTTGTTTCTGTGCAATACTTTTTCACAGTCTTAAGTAAATTCCACGACTTTTCACTAAATTACGATCCATCGACTCGCCTTAAATTGCATTTAACTGGTAAACAAACACCGAATGAAAACTGAACGAAATACGACGTAGAAGCAAGTGTTGGCACTTGGTCTCCAAATACTTGAGATCTGATTCGCGCAGAGCCATCGTGCCACGAAACAAGTGACACTCTTGACTTTGCGTCCCCAGACAGTTTGCACCAGGCTGAGCGAGGATTCAATGCATCGGTGTTTTTCGTGTCACAGCTGGGAGATTCTCGACCCCGGGTCAATTGACTGCACAACTGCGCAGAACGAAATGCATCATATTAAATTGAATTAAAAGCACAAAGTACACCAACACTTAACGTATCATCGTGGTACTTACTTCAGAAGTGACTTGATGTCCGAAGCCTCGAAGCACAATTGCATTGAGGATACCTGTTGCAATGTACTTGTCCTTCTGACTGAGTAACAGGCAGAGCAAATTCCTAGCAAATTGAATGGAATTATACCTACGTGTAATTGCCTATGAGAAGCTGAATGGTACAGATCTCTATAATCGATTGCACTAAGCATGGAACAACATGTCCCTCGAGGAAGCCTGCCTAAGCAACGGCAGATCACTGGCACGATCAAAGCTCTTGGAGAAGCTAGGGAAGGATGGTTGAAATAGAAAACCGCGAAACCAATTAGTTTGAAGAGGGGAAAATCGAGAACTCGAAGGCACTTTAACCGGATCTGTTCCGGAATTGGAAGCTACGCTTATGGCAAGTCGCTTTAAATCGTCTAGAGCTACCCGCGGCTGTGTACACATTTCTCCACTTAAAGTTCAAACGTAACGTACCAAATTCTGGCGCAAGAAGTTTCAGGGAAATGGAGGAAAATTTTTGTTTGCTAGTAAACACAAACAGCCGTGGTATTAAATTACCGAAACCCATCGATATCTAAAGTATATCAACTTCACGCTGACGCTCAGCTGAATCCACCAACGCTGTGTTGGTTGATAAATAGTTTGAGTGGTGGTGTTTCAGTCTCCGAGCGCATAATACGGCAAGAAGTAGTGAAATCAAAGAAAAATAAGATGTACAAAGAAGCAAGAACGTTCAGGTGAGCAAACAGGAAAAGCGGAGAAGGGAAACACAAGTGAAAAAGGAAAAGAACAATTCGCGTCGCACAATGATCCATGCAGCGTCTGTTTACGTCGAGCTTGATTCATTCCCCACTGCGCCAGCAAAAGTGCAATACACATTCTACGCTGTAGAAATTGCAAGTGGAATAGGTCAGCCATTCATCGACCATCAAGCTTCTTTTTACTACTGACGGATATACGCTTAACCGATTTACTTCTTTATACCTACACTTTACTCCACTGTGTTTCTTCTTAACAACTTTGTTATTAATATTGTCGAATGTAACGAATTCTCCGTTGATGAAAAATTCAATACAAATAAGGTATCATTAATATTTCATAAAGTGCAGTCAGGTTATAAGAAATTTCGCGGAGAAATGCATGAAAATTCTAATAGAATTGGAATTAAAATCTCGCGTACTAAAGCACACGCACAATAATTATGCAGATCGGGGTTTAATGTATCTTTTATGCATTTGACCTACTTCCTCCTGAAACAACGAACCTCTAACGCTTCTCGTATTAAACGTAATTTTAAATGCACGTCAATTTTATGCGCATCTAAACATCAAGGAAAGTCCGTGTTCATTTACAATTTGTTCCTTAAGGCTGACGTTTTAATATCACACGATTAATATTTAAAATCATAGCAAATACGAAAGTCCGTGTATAAAATGAATTCATCATTAAAAGAAAATAGAAATGTGTTGAGCTTCTTTAAAAAATTCGCGGCTGTTCCCATTGTTTATTAAATTTATTTTCAGGGTGTGTACCATTTAGACAATCACCACGTGCACCACGGAAATCATGCGGCCAGTGGGCACAGTGGTTTCCTTTGCGAAAGGCATCAGAAGAGATATTTCTTCGGCAGGGATTCAGTGGATAACGTCGACTTCGACGAATTCCTGCCACCCCTGCCAAATTTGGATTATCATGATTATTCCAGACAATTTCCCAGGGACCTTACTACTCAGACGGTAAAAATCCCTCTTCTGAGAGACAAAATAGTAACCATGGAATGAAATGCTTCAATTTTCAGTTCAATTCAAACTTTTGCTCTCCATTTTCCACGAAAAAGTTCGTCTATTAACTTTGAGACCCTTCTACTGAGCTTATGTTCTCTAAGTGTGAATTTAAAGTAGTACTGCTTTCGTTACACTTTATTCTGAATTGTGAAACTACTTGAATTGCAATCAGGGAGTTGTTTAACTTGTGCACGCGAAACAGTTATATTTAAATGTAGAAATCGATTCAATCTTGAGCAAGAAGAATTACAATCTTTTTCTGTGATTTCAGTTTATAAAGGTACATAAGAAGTACGGTGATCAAATTGATTACAGGTCAGTACGACGGCCGATGTTCTACAGGAAGAGGAAGAAGACTACAGTCCAAGTGTTCAACATGAATTTGTGACATTCGATCTTGATGAACCTTTGCCACCACCGCCACCAATTAGGGGCAGCGAATGGGCTTTCGACACATTAAGGAAAACTACCCCCGTCTGATATACCGTCAGGTATAACGTTTACTTTTTATTCCTCTTATCGTACAATACTCATCAGACTTAATCATATTACCAATAGACGTTTCTGTAAGTATTTATAAAGAGAAAATTTGTATGTAAATACAATTTTGAATAACGAATAAAGGTTAAAAAAAATTATTCGTCATTCGTTCGTTAGCCTGATTAACTTTACACAACACGTGGCGAATAGTTTTTTTTTTTTAACTTTTATTGGTTATTCGAAATTTTATATAAATAAAAATTTTACTCAACTCTGAACTTCGCGAGAAGCGAAGTATTTGACTTATGAAATATTTCATCTTATGTCTAACTGAACATTATTTAAAACCTCTCTACAGGAAGTACCTACAGAGAAAATTCAAAGACTTTAAATTGAGGAGCTTTAGATTAAATATTCTAGAAATTTTGGCTAAGTGTTAATTATTGTCCTCAAATGTCTTACTCGATCTTTCCTTGTAATATAACAGAATTTTTACCTACAATTCTGAAATATTTTATATACTACTGACACACATCCAAGCCACAGTACACATTTAATTAAAAGTGCATTGCCGCGTTGATACGTGAAACTGAATGGTTCGTCGATCTTCTCCGCAGATACGCGCGGTTGGTGCAAAGCATCGAAAGCGACGACGAGGACGAAGCGGAAACCGAAGAGGACCACGACGACATAGCTGGCGATTAAACAAAAATCGGCTGGTATTTTAATGAGATACCTTGCGGAAACGACGGCAAACATTTCGTCGCTGGAAGTCGTCGCGAGTCCACGCAGAAGGGAGCGAGGCGCGGGATCAAAGCGGCGGAAATCGATCGATGGATTATCGAATCGCTGTTCAATAACCCGCCACGGTTTCCCAGGAACTTGCTTTACAGAGAACCGTTCCGTTCGCGAAGAAAAGAAACGTGTAAAAAAAGTGAATTTCCATCGACGAACGAGGAAGTGCGACGGTCTCGTTTAACCGCGTTTAACGTTGTGGTTTTGTCCGCGATGACGTATTTTTTTTTGTTCTTTTTCTTTTGTAGATTCTGCAGGACGCGAGAGACGTTCTAAAATCTAAGGTGGTGGTTCTTTGAATGTGAGTGGTGAGCAGGATTGAAGAAAAGGTTTCTGATTGTTCGTAAGGAACTCATGAACTCGTATAGACTTTATTGGTTCTGTTCGAAGGGTTGATGGGCTGTCCGAATGAACTTAAGGATAATTAGCTTAATCGTTCAGGGAGTGGGTGATCATCGAATTGATTTTATATATCAGAGAAAGTTATCGATACCGAATTGTTTATTTGTTTGAGAAATGACGAAGTTAGAAGAGCAGTAACGTTCTTTGGGGGGTTCTGAGAATGAATCCTGGAGCACTTTATGTTCCAATTGCTACAGCAAGAGTAATATCCTAGTCGTTACTATCGTTTATATTTGTTGCTTTCCTCCAGAAGAGATTTTTAAAAGACTGCAGCACAACTCTGCCAAACTTGGAACAAATCGAGACTGCGTATCGATTGAAGTATATTTATATAAATACTATTGTAAATATTTGTTGTTTAAGATAATTCTCGAATATTTAACATTTCATTTTTAAGACTATGGAAGCTGAGTAAGATTCAAGTTCCTTATTATCTATGTTTCTACTTTACAGTATCATAGTAAAATATTATTTTTCAATTAATTATTTCCCCGATGAGGTCACGTCTTTCTTTACTACTCTAGTCAAAGGTACCAAAAAGTAATTATAATAACTTTATACTAAAAGTTGTTGTACCATTAAGTCACGTAGGAAGTGTTTATTCCATCGAGATTTAAACAAATGCGAATTTTCATTGAAGATTGCAATGCTGAAAAATACATCAACCAATCAAATCACGGAATAAACGTCGTTAAGGGGTCTAATATGATCTACAGTGGATGTAACTTCAAAGCTAACAAAGTACAGAGCGAAAGTCTTCGAGACTGAGAACATGGAATTGTTAATGATTTTGAAACTAAGTAGAATGCAATGGTACATCGACTGTATCATGAACGTGTTCATAACGAAACTGATCGATACGATCGAGTTTTATCGTATTCACTGTACAGAATCGCATGGCGACACCAATGTTGCGTCTGCAGATTTTTAATAGAAATAAGTAGTTAGTAAGTTTTTTATACCGTAGTCAATTTTCCACCGAGATTTTTCAAATCGGAACTTCTACACTGACTTAGCAATTAAGGACGAAAGAAAGTTATTATGATCATCGACTAATTGTCAGTCAATAAGCGAGGAAGTTCAATTAAAAGTCTGATTAAATCAATGTGTATATAAGACAGGGCACTTGCTGCCAATTCTTTTATTCTAAGACGGTCGTATTGATCTTCATTCTATTCTCCTGTTGACTATTGTTACACATTTTAACAACAGCAATCATGTGACATATTTCTTTTAAAATTGTATTCATTCGAATTCAGTGAGAAGTTGTTCTTTGATCTATTTTTGTCTAAATAATTCAGAAGTTGGTTCGAGATTCTTATGCGCAGATTTCATACACAAAAGTTTATGGAATAAAGTGGTATTTTTTATTATAGAACATTATATCGTATTATTTTCACTCGACCCTCACGATGTGTGACAGTGTCGTGGCACGACTGCCCAATTGTTTCTCTGAATTCTGCTGGAACTAGTTGTAAATAGACGCAGTGTTCGCGACGGAATTTGTAGTAAAATCCTCGATACAAGGTCGAGGAAAATTCGTTTTATAATGTATATTTGTGTGCGCGAGTGTTGTATCGCTGATCGTAAGTGTAAGGTGTCAAGACTCATTGATACTCCTTGTAAAGGAAAGAATTGACTAACTTTCACTTGGTCAGCGTGTAACAAAAAATGGATCGACATAATTGAATATACTGTTCGAACTCGAAATAGAGTGGAGAAGATATGTTTCACGAAAAACGTTGCCATTATTTATAAAATAATTCATGTTAATTAGCGCGTAATGGAAGTTTATCGTTTGTGTACTCCATGGTGATAAGCTTGTCCCAACTTTACAATTTGTACAATAAAGTTTCTTCGAATTGAACAATATACGGTTAAAGTGAACTGCATTCCCGAAGAAATGGGGAGAATTTTAATCAATATACATTTCTTCTGTACATGCAATTTAATGTATTAGGCGTACATCGAGAATATGCTTAGTTTCCAATGGAAGTGAAAGTGCTTGAGAAACTAGTATTTGAGTGTTTGAAATTCAATAACATTCTTATTATCGAAAATGCTACACGTGTTTCTAGCTTTCTATAATACAGTAAAAATAAGGCCTCATAAAAGTACATACATTGAGAACAAAGCAACATGATAATAAGACCATACACTTACAATGTCAATGTCAAAAAAGTTTTGACGATAGCTTTGATCACATCATTACAGTATATTTCATCCGACACGAATTCACGGTATACCACTAGCAAGCTAAAACATTTACAGGGAAATTAAATCCTCTTAAATCCGACTGACTGCAGTTAAGAAGCAAGAAGTCGGTATACTCTATTGACTTAAAACATCAGACATTGCACAGTTATTCCTCATTTATCACCTTCTCGAGAGCCTCCTCTCTAGGTACCACCTCGAACCAAAACCCGTTCTCAGGCAACAAGGCAAACGCCTTCTTGAACTTCATCGGCACAACCGTCTTCGAGCAACACTTCAAACTGCATTTGGCGAACAGATGGAAAAGCAACACTTTCGTCACTAACGTGGCAAACCTGTTCGCGATGCAGAGCCTCGGCCCTTGACCAAAAGTCAGGAACGTTTCAGAGTTCTGGAGCTTTCTGAAGTCGCCCCCATATCGTTCAGGATTAAACGTGTTCGGTTCGTCATAGTATTGTGGATCACGCTGAATCGCGAAAATAGGTATCTGCAGGATGGCACCCTCTTCGAGGGGCAAAGGCTTGGCTCCTGGTAACGACGGTGGCAGCTCGAATCGCTTCGTGCACACCCTGTCGGTCATGAGGGCGTTAGGATACATTCTCAGCGTCTCGTGCACCACGCCATCAAGGTACTTCATGTCGTTGATAGCATCGTAGGTAACATTGCCGTTGCACTGCTCCAGCACCTCGTCGATCTCGTTCTGCAGATTCTCCTGCACTCCCTTGTTCACTGCGACCTCGTAAGCCGCGAAGCTTATCAAATTAGAGGTGTTCTCCAAACCACCTGCGAAGAAGAGGCCAGCATTGGCTGTCATATCATCGACTGTCAATTGTTTGTCTGGGCCTAGTTTGTCGTTGGCTTCAATTAGTGTCTGTATCAGATCGGGCCGATAGATGCCCGTCTCCTGTCTGACTTTTAACGTGTCAGCTACTACCAGCTTGAAGAAATTCTCCATTTCGGACTTGATGATTTTCAAACGAAGTATTTTGGCGACCCAAGGCATGTTCAGCATTATGAGAAACTTAAGCAGTGTGAATACCCCGAAGTCCATAAACTGTCTAGCGTATACGTAGAACTTGTTCGTAGGATCGGCCATGGTGTCCAGGGTGATCCCGAACGCGCAGGTCGCTATCGTGTCGCTAGTGTACCTGGTGAGCAGAAGGTTTAAAGCCTTTTTCAATTAATATTCATGTATCAAACTAGGCGCTTGCTTAATTTCTTAATCAAAGGCGATTGTGTGAATGCTCCGTTTACTCCCATGCGGTACAGCGCAATCAACTGTATGCTTTTCACTCTGGCAACTTGTGAGACACGTGTACAAGGTTGCCATAGCGGGATAATTTGTTGTAGTAGAGAGTAGTAAAGGGGAGCCGTGAAACATTCGGAGTTGAAACTCTGTGACGTAGTAGGGAGTAGTAGAGGAGGATCGGGAAACATTGAAAATTGGAACTCAGTGATGTGGACTGTGCACAGGTCATATTAGTGTATATAGATCTATGTAACGTCACCTAATACCACTATGCCAAACCTGCACGTGTACCTTAAGGAGCTTCCATCCATAGTCCACAATAAACCGGCGCCAATCCCCACCAATTCTGAGAATCACGTAGCCAGCAAGTTCGTCGCCTCCATATACCCGCCGCTTATCGCTGACATTACATCTTATTCGCACTCATTTTCTCTCACTCGCGCATGCTTCACCTCATAGTGGCTGCAATCTATCTATAGGCTTATCATCGGAACCGAATCGCGAACTTGTAGATAGAAGATACTGTAATCATACTATCAACTGACTACGCTTTCACCCTAATCCCCGTCCCGCATTTACTTCTTTACCCTGGCAGAATCATTTGAAAGCAGACACGTACCTGGCAAATATCTCTTTCAATTCGAGGACTCTCTCCTTCTCGGTCAGATGGGACAGGGTGTCCCCGTATCTCCCGGCGCAGTCTGTCATCAGCTTGAACATGGCCTTCATCTTGCTGGAGGTGAAAACAGGTGTAAGCACGTTTCTCACTTCCTTCCACCTATCCCCGCGTAGACCGAAAAGATTCTTGCTGAACACACCTCCGTCGTCACCTTCTTGAAATGCCCGGTGGTCGCGGAAATGATCAAAGTGCTTCACCATGATTTCCTTCGCTAAACCGACATCGCGTACCATTACTATCGGCCTCGTGAATTCGAACATGCCGATATATTTGGCGTCACGATTTATGTTGTACAGATCTGTGACCATCCGGTCGAAGTTGTCGAGTTTTAATAGTGCCTTCCATGTGTCCCCAAACAAAGGCAATGGTTTCTTATACGGGATTCCTAATTTCTCGAAGTATTCGTAGTTTCGTTTGAGGTAGTAATGGACTGCCAGAACTACAGCAGCTAATGCCAGGACCACTGACCACGTCTCCATTGCAGAACTTGATCCACTTCCACTTCCTTCTTCCAAGCACCCGTATCTAACGTATGAAGTGTTTTGTAGCTCGTCACTTTGTTAAAGCGTACGTTGTTGCCTTAGTAACGTTGTCCTCGCTGCTTCGGGAGTTGAAGGATCTCCGCTTCATATGAAAGTTTAAAGAATGTCGATTAGATACCTTCAGAGAGACCTCAGTTTGGTGTGAAGACTAGAGAAGTGATGAGAAGCTTCAGATTTGTTCTACACGTGTGGCGGTAGTATCGTGAATGTGGATGATTAGTGTCTACTGCGATAGAGTTACTGGCAACATCAGTTGCGATATGAGTAATATATACGTCATTCAGCTATTTATACCAATGAACTGTCATAACGAGTACACAACGATGATTGCAGATACACAGAAAATGAAGAAAGTAACAAACACAGGTTCACAGACCGGAGTTTGAGCTAATTGATGAATGAATGTTGTTTGGCAACTGAGCTTTGTCATTCCATAATTCCTGCTTATCTTGAGATATAATATCTAACATATTATACGAGTATTGTGCAAAAAACATTGCTAGTCCCTTCAAGTTGTTATGTATATGTATAAATAGTGGTCACTAATACCGGAACCGGAGTGAGACAACAAATAATAAAAACAATTTTTAATGTTTTTATTCCCACACGATCTACTGGATAAGGTGACAAGTACTATTCGAGGTAGGTATGTAACAAAAGAAACAATTTCTGATCTAATACACTCATTCAGTAGCGGACAGTGAAGCATGATAGAGATATTTGTGTAGGAACTTAATTATTAAACTAGATACTAATAATAAAATAAAATTACCGGAATAAGTATAGTTCTCGAGATCGATTCAACAAAACAAAAGAATCTGCGCGTTACACTCGTTTCTCTGCACGTTGCGTTCGTTTCGCTCCGTCTCCTTAAACACTCAAACGGCCACTAACGATAGCTCGCACGCGGCTCAACAATAACACTCGGGCGCCACGTTGCCACATCGACTGATTCCTTCATTTGAGTTTAAAATTAAATTGAAACGAAACTTCACTGCTCCAGACTCACCTTTCAAAGAAGTAACCACAACTTTTTTTAGTATTGTACAGGAGGGTACTGCGTATTTTACGTCGGATTATTAAACTTAATATCAGTATAAAATTGTAAACGCGGTATTAATATTTCCTTGTCGTGGAAAAAATACATCAGTCTGTTGCGCGCTTTTTATCAGCAACTTGTGGTAGATTACTAACAAGAAATACACAATAACAGCACAGAAAATAAGAAATTGACAAAAGAGAAATTTCTGGCAACGATATCGCGGTAATGAAGTGGTGATAATGCACAATTAATGCACATCAGTGGCAGACTAACATAAAAAGTCAACCAAGTTAATTCACAATTTATTCTGTTTGTCCAATGTACTTTTATCATTTACATGTGGGCGAACGTTTCAGGCGTGTCTAACTATGTAACAGCTCGCCGAAAACAGTTCTAATTTGTATGACATTGACCTGGTCAAGAGATTGGACCTATAACAAGCAGATGGTGATTTAAAAATCAGCTAGCGAGTTCTGCTTGCCCAGAGCTTAGTTTAATAAGTGGCATTATGGGGACTAGGCAATCGAAAAATCGATTTGTTTCACTGCATTTTTCGAAAGTACTATTCTTTCTGAATAAAATGTCGTTTGGTTTACATTAAACTTCACAAAATTGTTCAATTGGCAGCTGAAAAGGTCAAGCGACATCTTACAACGTCACCTTTGCCCAGAAGGAGTAGACAGTTGGTGCTTGTGGCAAAAGCCAGAGGCCGAGAATAATTTAGCCACGTAGAAACACAAGCTCCCCCCTCCCCCGTTGACGTACAAGAAACCATCTTACCGACTTATAATGGCCTGTCCAATAAAGAATTTCTTGCTAGGTGTATCGGTGGATTTACACAGACCCCAAATCAGAGCTTAAAAAATATGGTTTCGAAAATAGCTCCAAAAAGGACCTTTAGCGGGACAAATATCGAAATAATCAATGTTCAATTTTGATCTAATTATCCTACATAACCAGCAGTTCAGAAATAAGGAATATGAATGTAAAATATAATACCCCAAAAAACCAACCGAGCATCAATAATTATTATCATTTGTTTCGTATAACATAAATATTATAAAATTAGCATTCCCGTGCATTATCCGTTCCTGTTTGGGATTTTTTTTAATTAGTGTTTGTTATACCTTAAACGTGGATAATTTGATGAACAGAGGTGTGAATAATTTTAATTTGGAACTAAAAAATCTATTTTCTCAAAAAAGCAGTTTCAAAAGGAACGGTTCAAACCATCCTGCCATTTTTATTGTTCTGTATCAAAAAACTGTTTACATTAAATATATAACCCGCACCGCCATTTTTGAAGCACCTATATATTTCATACCCATAGTTTATCAATCTGGTTGATCGTAATAAATATTGGGTAAAAGTATAAGCTACATTTGCCTTCATTTTTTTACAAATACATTAAGAAGCAAGTGTTTTCTTTTCACGAAAAACGACTGCCTATTCCACGTTGGATGATTTTGCATTTTCATCTTCCTTCATTCCATTTCATCAAGCATAGACACCTCCACCGCTCACAGAATTCATGCGTACCATACGAGACTTCTCTCTGGGCACTACTTCGAACCAAAACCCGTTTTCAGACAACAGGGTAATCGTCTTCTTCAATTTCATCGGCACAACTGTCTTCGAGCAAGACTTCAAGGTACATTTGGCGAACATATAGAACAGCAACACTTTCGTCTCCAACATAGCAAACCTGCTCGCGATGCACACTCTCGGACCCTGACCAAAGATCAGAAACGTGCTGGAGTTCTGGACCTTTCTGAAGTCGCCGTCATATCGATTGGGATTGAACGTGTCCGGATCGTCAAAGTGTTGTGGGTCACGCTGAATCGCGTAAATCGGTATCTGCAGATAGGTACCCTTTTCGACGACCACTGGCTTGGCTCCTGGTAACGGTGGTGGCAACTCGAATCGCTTCGTGCACATCCTGTCGGTCATTATAGAGACAGGATACATTCTCATCGTCTCGTGTAGCACAGCATTAAGGTAATTCATGTTGTTTATCGCGTCATAGGTAACTTTTCCGTTGCACTGCTCCAGCACCCCATCGATCTCGTCCTGTAGTCGCTCCTGCACCTCCTTGTTCAATGCGGTCTCGTAAGCCGCGAAGCATGTCAAATTAGAGACGTTCTCTAAACCGCCTGAGATGAAGATGGAAGCATTGCCTGTCATATCATCGATGGTTAACTCTTTGCCTGGGCCCAGTTTGTTGCTTGCTTCCATCAGTATCTGGATCAGATCGGGTCGATAGATTCCCTTCTCCTTTCTGACATTGATGGTGTTTGCCACTATTTCTTTATAGAAAGTCTCGATTTCAGGTCTGACTAGCTTCACACCGAGCATGTTGGAGAAACGGGGTGCATGTTGCCCTAGAAGAAACTTAAGAAATCTCCATGTCCCGAAATCCGTAATCTCTCTACCGTAAACGTAGAACTTGTTCGTAGGATCGGCCATCGTGTCTAGAGGGATCCCGAACGCGCAGGTCGCTATCGTGTCGTTAGTACACCTTGTGAACAGAGGATTGAAAGCATGGTTAAAGTAATATTTATGCAACGAACTCTTCGGCACTTGTCAGTTTCTTAATCAAACAAGATCAAATGGACCCCTGTCTTTTACAATTGCCACTGCGGTTATCCGCATGCTTTGCACTCCGGCAACTTACATGACACATGTATCCTAATGAGCTCCCATCACGTGTCTTCGTGTCAATACAGTATTTTCTGTCACAAGTCTACAATAAACCGGTCGCTATCCCCACCAATACAAAGAATTCACAGAATCGGCGAGTTCCTTGCCGCTTATCGCTGACATTCCTTCTGACTCGCTCTCAATTACTCTCACCCTCGCATTCTTCACCTCAGAATAGGGTTGTCACCCGTACTTTAAAATAAAGTAGGTATCTTACGTTATTACACGTAAATCTACTCTGTACTTTTGAATAACAATAAAGTATGCGAAAATACTTTATTTCCCAATTAATGATTTTACAATTAATTTATATGGTTACTGCTACTATCTTAATTTCGAAAAAAAATATGTGGTTTGGTCCGTTGTTGCTCTCACTGCTTCATATTATGTACGAAGTTCCCAAAAGTACACACACTATGATCATCTCAAAATAATTTCATATCTTCTCTCCCTTCCTGTCACCTCAGGATTGACTAAAAGAGTTTTCTCTACCATGAATTTGAAGTGGCGGGATGAGAGAAACAAGGCCTCCTCTAATTTAATAAACAACGAATTATTTACATATTTTAATAAAAAATATAAAAAATATGTTTAGCAAAAACAAGAACTAATAAGATTAAAATGTACTTTTAGTTTTTTCGAGCGCACTCTTTTTATACTCTATGAAAGCAAATTTACGTTATTTTCCTGTAAAAAAGGTGGCAACCCTACTTCAGAATCGTGACTACAATCTGACTATAGACCCATCGTCGGAACCGAATCGGGGACTGGTAGACAGCAAATACTGTAACCATCAAGTATCAAGTGACTACCCTTTCCCCCACATTTCTTATTACATAGGGGAGACCGGGGCAAGTTGATACGTTTTTCAGTTTTCATTGTTTTTCATTTTTGTTTGAATCAATTACTTAATAACAAATATGCTAAAATATACTTTGGTCCTTCCTCTTTAATATATAGTAAGTGAAAACTTGAGAAAGTATATACAAAATGAATGAAAAAATGTTATTTGGACGAAGGCAAAGTGTATCAATTTACCCCACTGCGGGGCAAGTTGATACTGCTCTGGGGCATGTTGATACATCTTTAAAATATCTGTTTAATGAGTAACTAATAAATTTGAAAAATATAATTTGAATCTAAATACCTTTCCAACAGTCAAAAGTTCAAAGATCAAACAGATTTTTAAACAAACATACCTAGAAAATCATTTTTATTTATTTTTTTTATGTCTGGAATATCCCACTTTAACATGAGGTGTCTTCTTCTTTTTGTTACTATATCTTAATAAACTCATTGTGTCATGATTGTATATTTTTGTGCATGGCCTTAAGGGGTTATACCACCGTAGCGCACGAAAACATAGGCATATTTCGGGAATTTTTTTTGGCGCAATAAAGAGATCAATCGAAATTCTACAAAATGGGATTTATAATTCTAGTAATGAAGTACAAAAAATATTTTTTTCAACTTCGTTCATGACAAAATGGTGGCTGCGCAGCATTTCTCCGTCGGTGCCTGTTTTTTGAAAGGGTCCACGGCCGGAAACCTAAATCCCGCAATTTTTGACCGGGAACAAAAAACCAAAGTTTTTTCGATTCTATAGAACAACAGTAAACGACGTACGTAGGATTTTTTTCGATATATTGATTTTTCGCGAAATGGTGCACTTTTTAAGAAAAAGTTTAAAATTTCATGAAAAAATCGTCACAAAATTGGTTATAAAAAAAAAGTATGAAATATAAAAAAAATCCTACGTACTGTAAAATTTTCAGATCGATCGGTGAAGATTTGTTCCAGTTATGTTTCCGGCCAGTTAAAAAAAAAGTGGTTTCGAGAAAAACGCGTTTAAAGTTTTAAGTACTGTAAAATCATATTATATTCTTATATACCTTTAATCTGCGATGCCTGCACCATACAACTTGACGCCGTAGGGATCCGAACCCAGATACATATTCCCACATTATTGTTGCTTTCGTACACCAAAACAAATCTATAGCGCGCAGTGATAACAAAAGGCGCTCGGGGCATACACGAGAGCGTTGCGGTAGAATTGAAAATTTGGACATTTAGACATTTTTGCCACCCGCCATCTTTTGGTATATTATTTTTGAGACCCTAAAACACGTTTTAAACAAAAAAATTTTTTCTTTTTTTTTTAAATTCTACAGTGGTATAACCCCTTAATAATATTGAGTCTTTTTCTATTTCGGCACATGCTTTTTCCAAAACATCCTACGATATTTCGCCACGATTTGTCTTTTTGATATAATTTCAAACCATTTTCCAAGAAATATAAAGAAAAAATTAAATTAAAAGTAGTCGGGGAAAATTAATATACTGTATCAACATGCCCCAGAGAAACCGTATCAACTTACCCCACAGGAAGTCATTATGTATAAACATGTCCATAAAAAAATGTAGAGTATATAAACATAATTACATAACGTAATTACCTTACCTTCAAAAGACTCAATATGATGCCAAACTACTTCGGGTTATAAAATTCTTTATATCGTCTCAAGACGGATTGCAAAGTGAACACAAATATTTACTTTTTCTTTGTATAAACGAAAACAGTTAAAAAACGATTGCTAACGTCAAGGTACACCCACGTACGCTGGATCGTAGGAAAGAATTTATCAACAATCTTCACATATCCCGTTGAAATGAAGCTACATGTATACGGTGTCGAGATAATTCGTGTGTATCAACCTGCCTCTGAATCAACTAGCCCCGGTCTCCCCTACGTACCGGAAGGATACAAATCCCAGCCTGTCATTCTCCTTTTTAGTTTTAGGCATGTAGAAAATTCACGTACTTGGTCACTATCTCCTTCAAGTCGAGGATTCTTTCCTTCTCGGTCAGATTCGACAGTGCGTCCCCATATTTCTCGGCACACTCGTTCATCAGCTGGAACATGCCCTTCATCTTACTAGAGGTGAACACAGGTGTGAGCACGTTTCTGACTTCCTTCCATCTCTCCCCGCGAAGGGCGAAAAGATTCTTGCTGAACAGAATGTCCGTGTCGCCATTTTGAAAGCCACGGTGGTCTTGGAAATGCTCAAAGTGCTTCACCATGATATCCCTCGCTAACTCGATATCGCGTAGCATTATCATCGGCTTCATAAATTCGTAGTAGCCTATGTATTTGGCATCACGATCGGTGTTGTACAGATCTCTGATCTCCTGGGCGAAGGTCACTCTGTTGAACACTACCCTCGCCGCGTTTCCGAACAAAGGCAATGGCTTCTTATACGGGATTCCTCGTTTCTCGAAGTAATCGTAGTTTCGTTTGAGGTAGTAATAGGCTGACAGAGCTACGGCAACTACTGCCAATACCACTGACCACGTTTCCATTGCAGCTTCACTTTTTGTTGTGATGCTTCCACGATTCCGTTACTTTGCATGCAGAACTTTACATCCACTTCCACTTTCTTGTTCCAAACACCTGTAACAATTGTATGAAGCGGCTTCGCAGCACATCACTTTGTTAATGCGTACCTTAGATATCTTTAGTGAGACTTCAGTTTGTGTGGAAGATAAAGAAGAGATGCGTAAGCTTCCGGCCTGCCCTGCACGTGTGGCCGTAGTATCGCGGATAGTCTCTCTACTGCGACAGAGCTCCGGGCAACATCATTTGCGGCAGGCGTGATATCTACGTCATTCGGTTATTTATATCAATGACCGGTGATAACGAATACTCAACGTTGAATGCAGGTATACCTACATAAAACAAAAATGAATAAGAAAGTCAGGTTCACAGACCTGAGTTAGAACGGATTGATGAATGTGATGTTGTTTGGCAACTGATTGCGAGCTTTGCATTCAGCTCTAGACAAACTGGGGAGTGAACAGCAGTGGGAAGAAGTATAGGCGACAGCGGTCCGAGGGAAATACTGCTACGTTACTGCTACTATCCTTCTTCCTATTACCCCTCTCTATCTCTACCAGGGTTCTCCAAGGTCGCGTACGCGTACACTCGGGGTTCTCCCACTCTCGCCCGCGTTGTCAGGGATACCGCGCGACGCTAAAGGTGTACGCACACTTGTCAATTCCGTGTTAATATCATTCCAGCGTGCTGTCTCTTCTTCTTACCACTGCTACGCCGGAACGATACTGACACGGAACTGACAAGTGTCGCGGTATCCCTGACAACGCGAACGAGAGTGGGAGAACCCCGAGCTTACGCGTAAGCGACCTTGGAAAGCCCTGGTATACCTAGAGTATAGAGCTCAATGGAGCTTTGTGATTCCTTAAATCATGCTTACCTTAAGGTATAATGCCACATGTTTTTATTCCAACGTGACTTACTGTATAAGGTGACAAGTTCTCAGCGAGATATGTAACAAATGAAACGATTTCTGATCTAATGCTCCTGAAACGTCACTACCCAGTAAACAAACTGACCGCAGTATGCGAGCAGACTGGCAGCAGATTCGACGTCAGATTCGAGGCCTACTATGTCCGCTTTAAACCATGTCTGTCTGAGCCTGACATCAGGATCTGACCGCAGATTGATATCAGATTTCGATCAGATCTTGCTGCCTATCTGCCGTCAGATCTCGCCGCGCAAGGTCTGCTCGATTCCTGCCATTAAATTGTATCAGCAGACCCTACCGCCAATCTGCTCGCAGGTTAAGGCAGTACTGTACGATTTCTGATCTGATACACTCATTCAGTAGCGGACAGTGAAGTATGATAGAGATATTTGTGTAGGAATTTAATTATTAAACTAGATACTAATAATAAAAAAAAATTACAGGAATAAGTATAGTTCTCGAGATGGATTCAACAAAAAAAAAAAGAATCTGCGCGTTACGCAAAACTATATTTTTTTAATTGTTTTCGAGCGCGACGCTCGACAGGAGAGATATCACAGTCGCGCTCGAAAACAATAAAAAAAATATAGTTTTGCAAATTTTTGCAGATCAACCGATTGATTAAAATAAACTAGAAAGTCTCTACTTTCCGCACATTCAACCCTTGTCGCGTGGATCAACGTGGAACATATTGTAAAACACTATTTTAATAGCGATGCAGGGAAAACTGAGTTCAAAAACCAGGTTTTATAACTTAAAAACTCAGAAATTACAGGAATAGACATAATATTATAATTGTTAATTATATTTAATGTACAATACAGTCGTTTTGTCCTTTTTCCTTTAGTGAATTAGTCATATTTTTATATTATTGCTATTTTTAGTTAAATAATAAACTGTAATACAAATCAGGTATGTTTTCTAACAATTTGAACCCCATACGAACCCAAATCCGCCAAAAAATAATTTTGTACAGTTAGCATGTAGTATACTCGAACCACTGTGCGTCTCCTTAAACGCTCAAACGGCCACTAACGACAGCTCGCACGCGGCTCAACAATAACACTCGGGCGCCCCGTTCCCACATCGACTAATTCCTTCATTTGAGTTTAAAATTAAATTGAAACGAAACTTCACTGCTCCAGATTCATCTTTCAAAGAAGTAACCACAACTTTTTTTTAGTATTGTACAGGAGGGTACTGCGTATATTACGTGTGATTATTATCCCTTCGTGGTCACACCTTCTTATAATCACAAATTGGTCACACGGGGTCCACTCAGTGAACTTCACTGTACCCCAGCATCATTTTTTCAGTTACCATTTTCCTATTTTTGAATCTTTTAACTTTTCAGTGATAATTGTACATTCGTAATACTTATACAATCATGGATACAATAATCATTTCCAAGAAATGTAAATTTTTATATGATAAAATTTGAAGTTGAAAACGAGATTTTCCATGGTTGTGGGAAAAACCCGATTTTAAATTTTTTTTTTATTTTCTTTTTTGCGATAAATCCCCTTTGAAAGACGTAAAGGTGCGTCATTTCAAATCGAAAATTGCTCTTGGGGTACAATACACCCCGTGTGACCACGAAGGGTTAAACTTAATATCAGTATAAAATTGTAAACGCGGTATTAGTATTTCCTTGTCGTGGAAAAAATACATCAGTCTGTTGCGCGCTTTTTATCAGCAACCTGTGGTAGATTACTAACAAGAAATACACAATAACAGCACAGAAAATAAGAAATTTCTGGCAACGATATAGCGGTAATGAAGTGGTGATAATGCACAATTATAAGTGGCAGACTAACATAAAAAGTCAACCAAGTTACTTCACAATTTATTCTGTTTGTCCAATGTACTTTTATCATTTACATGTGGGCAAACGTTTCAGGCGTGTCTAACTATGTAACAGCTCACCGAAAACAGTTCTAATTTGTATGACATTGACCTGGTCAAGAGATTGGACCTATAACAAGCAGATGGTGATTTAAAAATCAGCTAGCGAGTTTTGCTTGCCCAGAGCTTAATTTAATAAGTAGCATTATGGGGACTAGGCAATCGAAAAATCGATTTGTTTCACTGCATGTTTCGAAAGTACTATCCTTTCTGAATAAAATGTCGTTTGGTTTACATTAAACTTCACAAAATTGTTCAATTGGCAGCTGAAAAAGTCAAGCAACATCTTACGTCACCTTTGCCCAGAAGGAGCAGACAGTTGGTGCTTATGGCAAAAGCCAAAGGCCGAGAATAATTTAGCCACGTAGAAACACAAGCTTCCCCCCTCCCCCGTTGACGTACATGAAGACATCTTACCGACTTATAATGGCCTGTGCAATAAAGAACTTCTTGCTATGTGTATCGGTGGATTTATACAGACCCCAAACCAGAGCTTAAAAAATATGGTTTCGGAAATATTTTCAAAAAGGATCTTTAGCGGGAAGAAATAGTAAAAATAGATACTTATCTATCAGCTACTGTTTAATCACGGCTGTAAAGCATTGCTATTTTTATTGGAAGAATTCAAAGTAAATGCTGAAGCGCGTGCCGAGGCGGTATGCGGCATGCGCGCTAGCGAGCGAAATCCGATTGCATGACGCTGATATCCAGTTACAAAATAGTTCCAAAACAAACCGAATCGAAAGAAGAATCGATGAGCAGCGACAGGCTGATACCGAGGAAGCATTAGAAATATCATGCTACTCTGCTGGTGCTCATTAAGGGGAGGTTCCGGTCTAGAGCCCCATAAAATAAGCGATCTTTAGGAATTAATTAAAGGAAAACTACTATATACAACTTAATGTGACTTTTTGCATTGTTTTAAGAATGTCTTAAGTTATAGAAATATATTTTTTGTTTTGGAATTAATCATTGCAGATGGCACTGGGGAGTCGTTAAAGTCGAGGCGTCAAAAAATTCATTCAAATCGGTGGGACCTGTATCTCCAAAAGTTATTATCCGATTCGACTGAAACTTTTTTTATTTTGAAGAATATACATCTGGCTAGGGGGGGGGGGCAGAAAAAATTACAAAAATAACATTTTTTAGAAAATAACGACACTTGAAGTTTGAAGTCACGTTTTCCCTATATTTTTCGTCCTTTCAACACCTTTGAAAATTATAAATTTTCAATTTTTGTAATTTTTTCTGCCCCCCCCCCCCCCTAGCCAAGAAATATTTTCTTCAAAATAAAAAAGTTTCAGTCGAATCTTTTGGAGATACAGGTCCCACCGTTTTGAGAACACTGTTTCAAGAAAAACGCATTTAAAGTTTTACGTGAGTATCGACTGACCGGTTGATGCACATGCGCTTCCCGCTTATCCAATGCCTATAACTTCGGGAATTTTACGAATTTCAACAAATCCTTTTAAACACGTATTCCTAAAATGTGGAACATTTGGAAAATGAAATAAAAAAATCCACTTTTAGACCGGAACATCCCCTTAAGCAAGATATACAGTGTGATTCTCTAGATAGAGACGTCAAAGGCCGTGCCGCCAGCAATCACGCACCTCGCTGAGTTTCAGGACCATCGACGCTCGAGACCAACGCACAGTGCGGCATGTAATGGACAAATATCGAAATAATCAATGTTCAATTTTGATCTAATTATCCTACATAACCAGCAGTTCGGAAATAAGGAATATGAATGTAAAATATAATACCCCAAAAAACCAACAGAGTATCAATAATAATTATTATTATCATTTGTTTCTTATAACATAAACATTATAAAATTAGCATTCCCGTGCATTATCCGTTCCTGTTTGGGATTTTTTTAAATAGTGTTTGCTATACCTTAAATGTGGATAATTTGATGAACAGAAGTGTGAATAATTTTAATTTGGAACTAAAAAATCTTTTTTCTTAAAAAAGCAGTTTCAAAAGGAACGGTTCAAACCATCCTGTTATTTTTATTGTTCTGTACCAAGAAACTGTTTACATTAAATATATAGCCCGCACCGCCATTTTTGAAGCACCTATATATTTCATACCCATAGTTTATCAATCTGGTTGATCGTAATAAATATTGGGTAAAAGTATAAGCTACATTTGCCATCATTTTTTTACAAATACATTAAAAAGGAAGTGTTTTCTTTTCACGAAAAACGACTGCCTATTCCACTTTGGATGATTTTGCATTTTCATCTTCCTTCATTCCATTTCATCAAGCATAGACACCACCACCGCTCACAGAATTCATGCGTACCATACTAGACTTCTCTCTGGGCACCACTTCGAACCAAAACCCGTTCTCAGGCAACAGAATAATCGACTTCTTCAATTTCATCGGCACAACTGTCTTCGAGCAAGACTTCAAGGTACATTTGGCGAACATATAGAACAGCAACACTTTCGTCTCCAACATAGCAAACCTGCTCGCGATGCACACTCTCGGACCCTGACCAAAGATCAGAAACGTGCTGGAGTTCTGGACCTTTCTAAAGTCGCCGTCATATCGATTGGGATTGAACGTGTCCGGATCGTCAAAGTGTTGTGGGTCACGCTGAATCGCGTAAATCGGTATCTGCAGGTAGGTACCCTTTTCGACGACCACTGGCTTGGCTCCTGGTAACGGTGGTGGCAGCTCGAATCGCTTCGTGCACATCCTGTCGGTCATTATAGAGACAGGATACATTCTCATCGTCTCGTGTAGCACAGCATTAAGGTAATTCATGTTGTTTATCGCGTCATAGGTAACTTTTCCGTTGCACTGCTCCAGCACCCCATCGATCTCGTCCTGTAGTCGCTCCTGCACCTCCTTGTTCACTGCGACTTCGTACGCCGCGAAGCATGTCAAATTAGAGACGTTCTCTAAACCGCCTGAGATGAAGATGGAAGCATTGCCTGTCATATCATCGATGGTTAACTCTTTGCCTGGGCCCAGTTTGTTGCTTGCTTCCATCAGTATCTGGATCAGATCGGGTCGATAGATTCCCTCCTCCTTTCTGACATTGATGGTGTTTGCCACTATTTCTTTATAGAAAGTCTCGATTTCAGGTCTGACTAGCTTCACACCGAGCATGTTGGAGAGCCGGGGTGCATGTATCCCTAGAAGCAACTTAAGAAATCTCCATGTCCCGAAGTGGGTAATCTCTCTACCGTAAACGTAGAACTTGTTCGTAGGATCGGCCATCGTGTCTAGAGGGATCCCGAACGCGCAGGTCGCTATCGTGTCGTTAGTACACCTTGTGAACACAGAATTGAAAGCATGGTTAAAGTAATATTTATGTAACGAACTCTTCTGCGCTTGTCAGTTTCTTAATCAAACAAGATCGAATGGACCCCTGTCTTTTACAATCGCCAGTGCGGTTATCCGCATGCTTTGCACTCCGACAACTTACGCCACACGTGTATCGTAATGAGCTCCCATCACGTGTCTACGTGTCAATACAGTATTTTCTGTCACAAGTGTACAATAAACCGGTCGCTATCCCCACCAATACAAAGAATTCACAGAATCGGCGAGTTCGTCGCGTCCAGGTCCTTGCCGCTTATCGCTGACATTCCTTCTGACTCGCTCTCAATTACTCTCACCCTCGCATTCTTCACCTCAGAATAGGGTTGTCACCCGTACTTTAAAATAAAGTAGGTATCTTACGTTATTACACGTAAATCTACTCTGTACTTTTGAATAACAATAAAGAATGCGAAAATACTTTATTTCCCAATTAATGATTTTACAATTAATTTATATGGTTACTGCTACGTTACTGCTACTATCTTAATTTCGAAAAAAATGTGGTTTGGTCCGTTGTTGCTCTCACTGCCTCATATTATGTACGAAGTTCCCAAAAGTACACACACTATGATCATCTCAAAATAATTTCATATCTTCTCTCCCTTCCTGTCACATCAGGATTTACTAAAAGAGTTTTCTCTACCATGAATTTGAAGTGGCGGGATGAGAGAAACAAGGCCTCCTCTAATTTAATAATCAACGAATTAATTACATATTTTAATAAAAGCATTAAACAAATATGTTTGGAAGAAATAAAAACTAATATGATTAAAATGTACCTTTAGTTTTTTCGAGCGTACTCTTTTTGTAATCTACGAAAGAAAATTTACGTTATTTTCCTGTAAAAAAGGTGGCAACCCTACCTCAGAATCGTGGCTACAATCTGACTATAGACTCATCGTCGGAACCGAATCGGGGACTTGTAGACAGAAAATACTGTAAGCATCACGTATCAACCCCTACAGCACATTTTGTTGCAGAAATGTTGCACAAAAGTTGCAGTACATTACAATGTTGCCGTTTGGTTGCGAGTTGCATTGCAATATTACTACAAAATTGCGGAAACATTGCCGTGCAATATTTCAATGGCCACATTTGTGCAATGTTACAGAAATATTGCGCACACATTGCTCTGAAATATTGCGCATATATTGAGATACAATCGATGTGAAACGTTTCAGCAATTAATCCGCAATAAATCCGGAATTTCGCGGAGCGATCCCGAATTGTCGACACGCAGAATACAGTCTAAGGTTCCACAGGCTACCACGGAGGGAAAATATGCGAACGTGGACATTATCTGACATAAATAATTAATACGATTATTTATTGAACATTAAAAAGTTTAAACAAACTCATAAACAATATTCAGCAACAAAAGAGATTTGTGTAAAAGTGTTACACGAGCCAATTACTGTCAGTGTCACTACAATTGCCGTTTAATTCATTATATCTATTTAAAACGTTCCGAATTGTCGAGGGAAAATATCTAAGTCCGGATTTATTGCCGATTTATTGCTGAAATCTTTCTCATATCTGGCAAGCCCTCGCAATATATTAAATCATAGATATAATGAATTAAACGGCAATGGTAGTGACACTGACAGTAATTGGCACGTGTAACACTTTTACACAAATCTCTTTTGTTTCTGAATATTGTTTATGAGTTTGTTTAAACTCTGTAATGTTAATTAAATAATCGTATTAATTCATTATGTCAGATAATGTCCACGTTCACAAATATTCCATGCGTGGTAGCCTGTGGAACCTTAGACTGTATTCTGCGCGTTGACAATTCGGAATCGCTCCGCGAAATCCTGATTTATTGCGGATTAATTGCTGAAACGCAGGATATTTCATAACAGAATATGAATTAACTTAATACAACATCAAGCGTCGGAATGAATTTGTTGTGAAATATCGGGCTCCACGATTAGGGCGATGTAATGGTTTGTTAAAATGAATCTTCGTTTTTGAATAATTTGAGTTTAACGTGTTGCACGGTAGGAATATAAGTTCGAATGCGTAAGCAATATTCTTAATCAACAGTTGTAGCTGCAGCGGTAAAGTGTTCGTCTACGGTGCTTACAGGTCGCGGGTTCGAATCTCCCTGGGGTAATAAAAGAAATTTTCTATTTATAAAAAATACATTCACGTTGTTCGTCTATGTTTCGGTACACATTCATGTCGTTCCTCGCCCTTACAGCAGTTTCGGTGTATAATATGTATGTTGTACTACAAAGTACCATTATTTTTATTTTTGGCCTTACTGCCAGAAATGTTGCGCTACCATTGCCTTAAAATCTCAGAAATGTTGCGCTACCATTGCTGTAAAATCTCAGAAATGATGCGCTACCATTGCTGTAAAATCTCAGAAATGTTGCGCTGCCAATGCTGTAAAATCTCAGAAATGTTGCGCTACCATTGCTGTAAAATCTCAGAAATGTTGCGCTACCATTGCTGTAAAATCCCGAAACAATGTTGCAGAAATATATCCTGCAATGTTGCACAGGGCGGACATAGCAATTTACTTGTAATTTTTCGGCAACAATCCGTGCAATATTCTAAGGATTAAACCGCAACGCAACTGAGACATTTCTGCAACAAATGTGCTGTAGGGGAAGTGACTCCCCTTTCACCCATATTTCTTATTCTCCTTTTTAGTTTTAGGCATTTAGAAAATTCACGTACTTGGTCACTATCTTCTTCAAGTCGAGGACTCTTTCCTTCTCGGTCAGATTCGACAGCGCGTCCCCATATTTCTCGGCACACTCGTTCATCAGCTGGAACATGCCCTTCATCTTGCTAGAGGTGAACACAGGTGTGAGCACGTTTCTGACTTCCTTCCATCTCTCCCCGCGAAGGGCGAAAAGATTCTTGCTTAACAGAATGTCTGTGTCGCCATTTTGCAAGTCACGGTGGTCTTGGAAACGCTCAAAGTGCTTCACCATGATATCCTTCGCTAACTCGATATCGCGTAGCATTATCATCGGCTTCATAAATTCGTAGTAGCCTATGTATTTGGCATCACGATTGATGTTGTACAGATCTCTGATCTCCTGGGCGTAGTTCACTCTGTTGAACACTACCCTCGCTGTGTTTCCGAACAAAGGCAATGGCTTCTTATACGGGATTCCTCGTTTCTCGAAGTAATCGTAGTTTCGTTTGAGGTAGTAATAGGCTGACAGAGCTACGGCAACTACTGCCAATACCACTGACCACGTTTCCATTGCAGCTTCACTTTTTGTTGTGATGCTTCCACGATTCCGTTACTTTGCATGCAGAACTTTACATCCACTTCCACTTTCTTGTTCCAAACACCTGTAACAATTGTATGAAGCGGCTTCGCAGCACATCACTTTGTTAATGCGTACCTTAGATATCTTTAGTGAGACTTCAGTTTGTGTGGAAGATAAAGAAGAGATGCGTAAGCTTCCGGCCTGCCCTGCACGTGTGGCCGTAGTATCGCGGATAGTCTCTCTACTGCGACAGAGCTCCGGGCAACATCATTTGCGGCAGGCGTGATATCTACGTCATTCGGTTATTTATATCAATGACCGGTGATAACGAATACTCAACGTTGAATGCAGGTATACCTACATAAAACAAAAATGAATAAGAAAGTCAGGTTCACAGACCTGAGTTAGAACGGATTGATGAATGTGATGTTGTTTGGCAACTGATTGCGAGCTTTGCATTCAGCTCTAGACAAACTGGGGAGTGAACAGCAGTGGGAAGAAGTATAGGCGACAGCGGTCCGAGGGAAATACTGCTACGTTACTGCTACTATCCTTCTTCCTATTACCCCTCTCTATCTCTACCAGGGTTCTCCAAGGTCGCGTACGCGTACACTCGGGGTTCTCCCACTCTCGCCCGCGTTGTCAGGGATACCGCGCGACGCTAAAGGTGTACGCACACTTGTCAATTCCGTGTTAATATCATTCCAGCGTGCTGTCTCTTCTTCTTACCACTGCTACGCCGGAACGATACTGACACGGAACTGACAAGTGTCGCGGTATCCCTGACAACGCGAACGAGAGTGGGAGAACCCCGAGCTTACGCGTAAGCGACCTTGGAAAGCCCTGGTATACCTAGAGTATAGAGCTCAATGGAGCTTTGTGATTCCTTAAATCATGCTTACCTTAAGGTATAATGCCACATGTTTTTATTCCAACGTGACTTACTGTATAAGGTGACAAGTTCTCAGCGAGATATGTAACAAATGAAACGATTTCTGATCTAATGCTCCTGAAACGTCACTACCCAGTAAACAAACTGACCGCAGTATGCGAGCAGACTGGCAGCAGATTCGACGTCAGATTCGAGGCCTACTATGTCCGCTTTAAACCATGTCTGTCTGAGCCTGACATCAGGATCTGACCGCAGATTGATATCAGATTTCGATCAGATCTTGCTGCCTATCTGCCGTCAGATCTCGCCGCGCAAGGTCTGCTCGATTCCTGCCATTAAATTGTATCAGCAGACCCTACCGCCAATCTGCTCGCAGGTTAAGGCAGTACTGTACAATCTGTTGGCTTTCTGCTATCAGTCAGCTTTCATCATCGAATATAACAAATCCTGTATCACATCTGTAGTCGTTCTGTCACAAACATTTGTACTCGGGCGTTGAGCAAAATCTGCAAAAACGGACGTGGCTGACTGGGTACTTACGACGGGCGACGAGCTATTCAGCTGGACAGGTCGAACCGTAGACATACAAAAAACACGCGACGCGGATAGAGACAAAGGATGCTCGGCCAATCGGGTAGTTCGAACTCCCCCCCCCCATAAACATGACTCATGTATGAAAGAAGCTAATTCCCTTTAATTCACGAAAAAAGTTCTCACGGAAAGATTCTGAAAGAAACTTTGTTAATCCCAATTGTAATCTCATTCTCCGTTCGAACACTGATTCCTCTGTCACTTTTTATACTTGCCATTCTTTAATTGGCCACAAATCAATTCAGTGCTCAGATTTTCAGCTTCGGTTTTAAGGAATTCTATCACAGTTCACACACATTCTAATGCAATTTTTGTAACACCTATCGTATTTTTTATAATACACAAGTCAGGTTATTAAAAATATTTTTCTTTATGTTATAGATAAAACTTGGGAATATTTCTCCGTGGACAGGAACTTGCAGTGGGACAAATGATGGAAAGCTGTTAACCCCAACAACGAACATAAGAAGACAGTGATTTTATATATACAGTGAAGTGATTATATAGACTAAGAGTGAAAATATATTTATTATTTATATACTTACATAAATAATCATATGGACATGATTGTATCACTTTTTTGTAAAATTTTGAACATGCTTTAAAGAAAATAAAGAAAAAATACTATACAAAACTGTGTTATCATTGAAAAACCCTCTTCCCGCGAAAAATGCACAAAGTTGCAAAACTTGCTTATAACGAGAACGCACAAAGTTGCAAACCGAAATTTGGCTTATCGCGAAAACAGCACAAAGTTGCAAAGGCCAAAATTTTTGCAACATTGTTGCAAATGAAATTGGGGTATTCGAGAAATAAAATCCCGGTTTGCAACTTTGTGCGTTTTCGCGCGAAGCTCAACAAAGTTGCTAAGCGAAATTTGACTCCCCGCGAAAATGCAACAAAGTTGCAAAGGACAAAATTTTTGCAACAATGTTGAAAATGAAAATGGCCTGTTCGCGAGAAAAAAATCCGGTTTGGGATATTGTCTCTAAATTCTGATTTCGAATGGCGACACCTACTGGCGTCAAGTGGAGGAGGAAAACGTGACGTCACGAAAACTCTTAATCCCAAAAGTATAATTTTGATAACTATTAATTCAGAATAATTCTTTTATCTTTTAGACAAACAGCTTGATACATTAAGTAAAACGACAAATGGGTTTGAAAAAAATAATTATTCGCTTAATCATGTTAAAACACCGGGACTATGTCATAAAATAAGATAATAAGACAAAAATAGCTACGGGGACCTGTCAATTTCGCTATCATTCATGCATAGAGACATGGTCGCTCAGTGTGCCTATGGGTGGAGGGGAAAGGGGAAGTAGCTTTCAGACGCAACCGCGTCTGTTGATGGTAACTATTGTTGAAACTATCAAACGTGAACGATCTCCGGTGTACATAATGAAGCTATTACCTTTATTTAAAACTGGTGTAGTAAATTCCGTGGTGCAAAGGCCACTACACTCTTATTCAGTAGCGGACCCAGAAATGTGGCAGGAATATTTGAGTTTAAGGGGTTAAATTTTTCAGAAAATTGATTTTTTTGTATACATCTAGTATAGTATCTGAAAAATGCTCAATAAATGTTGTAAGACGGAATTCGTAACGATATAGATTTTACAAAGATAGAAGCATATCGAACTCCGAACGGCGGCAACATACAAGCAAAACTTTAAACGTGTTTATCTAGAAATATGATTTTTTCGAACGGTAGACTGCAGAACAACAGAAATTATAAACCGATTCCAAAAGTCTTGGTGGCATTTTCTTTGTAATTGAATTCACTATCGCATCAGCCTTTGGCTATTAATTTCAGAGGTCATAGATCTTCGTTATTAACATTTTTAGGCGTAGAATTACCCCTTTTTCGCATGCTTGTGTTCAAAATTGTACCAAACATCGGCATTTTGGTATATGACATAAACCTGGTCAAGATATCCGACCAACAACTAACAAATTTATAATAAATGGCAATAAATGATTTTGTATATATTAGCAAAAATTCTTTTTCACCGATACAAGAATACCCTATGGACTTAAAAGTCCTTTTAAACTTAAAAATCTTTCTTCATACAATTTCTTCAAGCACAGACACCTCCACCGCTCACAGACTCCACATATACCATACGTGGCTTCTCTCTGGGCACCAGCTCGAACCAAAACCCGTTCTCAGCCAACATGGCAAATGACTTCTTCAACTGCATCGGCACAACGGTCTTCGAGCAACACTTCAAGGTGCATTTGGCGAACAGATAAAACAGCAACACTTTCGCCTCTAACGTGGCGAACCTGTTCGCGATGCAGAGCCTCGGGCCTTGACCAAAAGCCAGAAACTTTTCAGAGTTCTGGACCTGGCGGAAGTCGCCCCCATATCGTTCAGGTTTGAACGTGTTCGGTTCGTCATAATATTGTGGGTCACGTTGAATCGCGTAAATAGGTATCTGCAGAATGCTACCCTCTTCCAGGACCAATGGTTTGGCTCCTGGTAACGCCGGTGGCAGCTCGAATGGCTTCGTGCACACCCTGTCGGTTACCATGGCGGCAGGATACATCCTCAGTGCCTCGTGCACCACGCCATGAAGATACTTCATCTCGTTGATCGCCTCGTAGGTAACATTGCCGTTGCACTGCTCCAGCACCTCGTCGATCTCGTTCTGCAGATTCTCCTGCACCCCCTTGTTCACTGCGACTTCGTAAGCCGCGAAGCATGCCAAATTAGCGATGTTCTCCAAACCGGCTGAGAAGAAGAGGAATGCATGGCCTGTCATATCGTCGATGGTCAACTGTTTGTCTGGAGCTAGTTTGTTGTTCGCTTCCATCAATATCTGGATCAAATCCGGACGATAGATGCCCTTCTGCTGTCTGCCTTTTAGAGTCTCTGTTACTACTTCCTTGTAAAACTTCCCGAATTTCGGATCGAAGAGTTCTATACCGAGTAGTCTGGCGAGCCGGGGTGCCTGTTGTGATATGAGAAACTTAAAAAACATCAAGCTCGTGGCGTTTGTGATTTGTCTACCGTATACGTAGAACTTGTTCGTAGGATCGGCCATGGTGTCCAGAGGGATCCCGAACGCGCAGGTCGCTATCGCGTCGTTAGTGTACCTGGTGAACAGAGAATTGGAAACCTGGTTAAAGTAATATTAAAGTAACGAAGTAGGCACTTGCCAATTTTTTAATCAAAGTGAATTGTATTGATCATCCGATTACTCCCTTCTGGTAAAAAATGCAATGCAGTCTGGTAACTTGTGAGACGCGTGTAAATACAGTATTTTTTGTCCATAGTCTACAATAAACAAGTCCCTATCCCCACCAATACACAGAAATCACGGAGCGGCGAGTTCGTCACGTTGAGATCCTCGCCGCTTATTGCTGATATTCCTTCTTACTCGCACACATTTTCTCTCATTCTCCCATGCTTCACGTCAGAATCGTCGCTACAATCTGTCTGTAGGCCCATCGTCGGAACCGAATCGCGGGCTTGTAGACAGAAAATACTGTAAGCATACTGTAAAGTGACTTCCCTTTCGCACGGTGCTTCTTATTGCACAGGTAGGGTAGACTGGGTACGGTTGAAACGGTGGATGGTTGAAACAAAGCGAATATCTCGACACCGTGCATGAGGAGGTGAGGGGTGCAAGGGGAGAACGAAGCGGGCGACAAGTCGAAACACGAAGTTTAGTGTTGCGTCCCGTGTATAGGAGGCCCCATAGTGTTTTTTGACGGCAAAGTTTGTTTCAACTGTCCACCGTTTCAACCGTACCCAGTCTATCCTACCGAAAGAATACGAACCCCTCTCCACCATTTCCGTCTTTACACTGGCAGGAACGTATGAAAAGGCTCACGTACCTGGTAAATATCTCTTTCAAGTCGAGGACTCTCTCCTTCTCGGTCAGATTGGACAGGGTGTTCCCGTATTTCTCGGCGCACTCTGTCATCAGCTTGAACATGGCCTTCATTTTGCTGGAAGTGAACACAGGGGTGAGCACGTTTCTGACTTCCTTCCACCTTTCCCCGCGAAGGACGAAAAGATTCTTGCTGAACAGGGATTCCGTGTCGCCATCTTGAAATGATCGGTGGTCGCGAAAATGATCAAAGTGCTTCACCATAATTTGCTTCGCTAGATCGACGTCGCGTATCATTATCATCGGGTGCATGAATTCGTAGATGCCGATGTATTTGGCATCACGATTGGTGTTGTACAGATCTGTGAACGTCTGGGCGAAGGTCTCGAGCTTGAACAATGGCCTCCATACATTCCCCAACAGGAACAATGGTTTCTTATACGGGATTCCTCGTTTCTCGAAGTAATCGTATTTTCGTTTGACGTAGTAATAGACTGACAGTGCTACGGCAACTAGTGCCAGGACCACTGACCACGTTTCCATCGCTGCTTCACTTTCTTCTCTGTTGCTTCCACGATTCGGTGATTTTGCTTGCAGAACTTCTTCCACTTCCACTTTCTTCTTCCAAGCACCTGCAACAAGTGTATGAAGTGAATTCGTGGCTCGCCACTCTGTTAATGCGTACCTTGTTGCCTTAGTGACTCTGTTCTCACTGTGTTGTGCGTTGAAGGATCCCCGCTTTGAAGGAACGTTTAAAAAATGTCGATTAGATGTCTTCAGAGAGACTTCAGTTTGTGTAGAAGACAGACAAGCGATGTGCAAGCGCCGGGCCTATTCTGTACGTGTCGCGACAATATCGCGAATGTGACTGGTTAGTGTCTCTGCTGCGACAGAGTCCCTGGCAAGATCACTTAGGGTATGGGTCTCTCTCTATCGTTCAGCTGTTTATATGAATTACGTATGATAAGACTACTCAATAATGTTGTCAGCTGTACAGAATATGAAGTATATAACACAAGACAGTTTGAGCAGATTGATTGTCCAACAAGCTTTATCATACGAAAATACATGTTTATCTTGAAACGTAATGTCTAATATTTTTATTACCACGTGAGCTATTGCATAATTGGACAAGTTATTAACAAAGTTTGTATTACTTATTCAGTAGCAGACTGAAACTTTACTTTTTTTTTTTTTTTTTTACTTGGTGGATACCCCCCGCCCGCCCCCGCGGGGGACTCAAACCCACTAAAACCACCAAGGTGACCTACTGGCCCGAGGAGCGAGCATCCAAGGGGAGGACTTACGCGAGATCAAACTAGCGATAACTTTCGCTTGCCCCCCCGAGGATGCGTTACACGGCTCCCCGCGCCGACGCCCTTCTGTAACGGGCCCATCTCGGGAGGGAGTCATAGAACTCCCCCCCGGGAGTAATCTTCCTAACATCCCTAACTCCGGGTGGCACGCGACGGGTCACTCGTCCGCGCCATCCTCTTCCGGGGTCGCTGCTAGCACTAGGGCGGGGGACGCCCTCCCGCATCCCCCGCCCCACGACCCCCCGACACCGCGTCATTTTTATACGCCCGGCCCGCTGAACCCAGAGAGACGGGCCGGGCGGGGGGCGAACGGCAGAGCCCAGAGGGGGGCTGCCCTAAAATTTCCTCGGGGACAGTCCGACTGCCGACTCGTACCCAGACGCGGTGGCATCGGTGAACTCGGGGGGGGCGACCCTGCTTTGGCCACCCCCGGGGGTCCCGCGAGAACCGGGACCCCACCGTTCCCCTTTCCGCCGCCGCTGCGACACCCGCACCCTGCCACACTGAAACTTTACTGGTACAGATTCACCACTCAAAGCAGTAATCACAACATTTTTTTACATACTGTACAGGCTACTGCGCATTTTACGTCAGATCATTAAACTTAATATCAGTATGAGATTGTAAACGTGGTGTCAGTATTTCCTTGTTCATAGAAAAAAAACACATCGCAGTGTTATGTGGTTGTTATCAGTAACAACATTGAAAATGAGAAATCGAGAAAATAAATTTTTTTCGAAATGATACAGTGATAATAAAGTGACATTGAGTGTGACAGAGAGAGTCTGCCGAAGATACTTCATAATAAATTGTGAGAAATAATTCTATTTGTCCAATGCTCAATTATCGTGTAATGAAACTGAATATCTCTAACCTTTCATTGGTTGCCGCGAGAGATAAATATTATCAGGATAAGTATACGCGAATACGCTTCCTTTCGATCGTGAAAAAGAGCAATTACAATTGTTCGCAGCTTTAAGTACACGTGTATATACAGAATGTATTTTATCATTTAAATACATACATCTGTGTGGGCAGCCGTTTCTGCTGCGTGCAAGTTTGTAACAGCTCACCGTACACAGTTCTTATTGATATGACATTGACCTAGTCAAGAGATTTAACCTGTAATTACCAGATAATTCATACTAGCTTGCGAGTTCTGCTTGCCTGAGGCTGAAATTGATAAGTGCATTAAATCATTCTTTCTCTGCCCAGAATTCATATTCCCCTGTAGACGCGAAATTTACGAAATTAATTGCAATTATACAAACAAGAAGTAAATTATTAATAATGTTGACACCATATAATACAAGTGTTCGTTTTCGTTGTAAAAATTTAAGAGACCCAATATGCAATTCGGTTTTGGGTTGCATTTATGTAATTTGAAATAAATGTACCTATATCTAACGATAAGCTACGTATGCCAATTAAATTAGTCTATTCCAACAATTTATTTAGAGGAAATAGATCTGCTATTCGTCGCGCTGTTACGTGTATGGACTCTTCTTATTACTTGAAAAGCAAAATGCGAAGGAACTGTCAAGCAGATACTTACCTCTGCGAATATTCCTTCATATCGTTTGATCAGTCAAACGTTCCCGAATCAACGCCACGGCATATTAAGAATTATTTAGAAACAAAATATTTGTCGCACGTCTAGAATCTATTGTCTTTAGCTTTGTACACCCACTTTGTTGTGAAGAACAATGATCTAAGTGTACCTACACAATAATCTCACATAATACAATTATTACACAATACAAGATAATTAATAATGATTATTTTTAAGAATAAGCTATACCATCAAAACAAAGAGTAACAAACTCGAAACACAAACAGCCACAGTGTTCAATACATCGTAGACGAGAATATAAATAAAATATGATCGACTTATGTTTGTCGTTTTATGGCGCTTTCGGACGGTCGCAATCAGTGCCCTCCAGTGCAACAGCCCGAAAGCGCCATTAGTTAACATTATACAGATGTCAGTAAATTTATAATAAATAAGAACACGCGATTGATCTCCATTCTCGAGAATACTTCGATCTTCATGACACGAGAAAGTCGAAACTTCTTGTGATCATTGATTGGGCTTTACTTTGTGTACAATGAGACGGAATTCACTTTTCAAATCATTTTGCCATGCGAGATGTCGCACCTTTATATTTCGATTAATGTACTTTTATATGAGTAGGTATGTACATACATAAACACACAACTTATCGCATCGAACTCCACGTTTTGAATAAACCTGTTTCAAGATGTGAAACAACTGATTCCCGACACTCTTACATTGGAGAGATGAACTAATTATTCTTTTGACTTGGTGGATAAGATCGTATATATAATTAAATTCGATAACAGTTTTATTCCCAAAAATACAAGACGTGTTTCAATAATACACTAAACGTAACACGTCATAAAAGTACATATTATATAATATATTAAAGACAAATCAACATGATCAGCAATTTCATTAAGGTATGCTGGAGATAACTGATGAGACAGCTGCTAATGCTTGAAGAAGATGGTACACCTGCAACGACAATGTCAGACACGTTTTGGCAAGATAATAACAAAGATATCTTTATGTCTTCCGTTACATCTCCCTTACTGATATTACATTATTTTCCATCCGACAAGAATTTCCAGTAGGTATATCATTAGCAAGCGAGAACTCTTAAAGCGAATCTTATCTCTTTAACCCGAGTAACTGCGGTTAAAAATAAAGATATCCGGATACGCTATGGGCGTAAAAGCTCAGGCATTGCACAGCTATCCCTCATAGATCATCCTTCATCCAACTTCTTCAAGCATAGACACCTCTATCGCCCACTGATTCCATATATACCATACGAGATTTCTCTCTGGGCACCACCTCGAACCAAACCCCGTCCTTAGCCGACATGGCAAACGTATTCTTGAATTCCAGCGGCACAGCTGTTTTCGAGCACATCTTCAAGGTGCATTTGGCGAACAGATGGAACAGCAACACTTTACCCTGTATATTGACAAACCTGTTTGCGATGCACATCCTTGGGCCCTGACCAAAGGTCAGAAGCGTGCCAGGGTTGTGGGTGTTTCTGGAGTCGCTACCGAATCGATCAGGATTGAACGTTTCCGGATGGTCAAAGTATTGTGGGTCATGCTGAATCGCATAAATCGGTATCTGCACGCAGTCACCCCCTTCGACGACGACCGGCTTGCCCCCTGGCAATGCCGGTGGCAGCTCAAATCGTTTCGTGCACACCCTGTCGGCTGTTGAGGTAAAAACATACTTTCTCGTCGTCTCGCGTAGTACGGCATCAAGGTATTTCATCTCGTTGATGGCGTCGTATGTAACTTTGCCGTTACACTGCTCTAGCACTCGATCGATCTCGTTCTGCAGTCGCTCTTGCACCCCCTTGTTCATTCCAATCTCGTAAGCCGCGAAGCTCATCATATTAGCGGTGTTCTCTAAACCGACTGCAAGGAAGAGGGAAGCATTGGCTGTCATATCATCGATGGTCACCTCGTTGCCCGGCTCTAGTTTGTTGCTGGCTTCCATCAGTGTCTGGATCAGATCGGGTCGATAGATGCCACTCTCCTTTCTGGCTTTAAGGGTGCTTGCTACTAGATCCTTATAGAAAGCCTCGACTTCAGGTGTGGCAAGCGCTACGCCAAGCATGCTGGCGAGTCGGGGTGCCTGTTGCGCTAGGAGAATTTTGAGAAATTTCATTGTCCCAACGCTCGCTAACTCTGAACCGTAAACGTAGAACTGATTCTTGGGATCGGCCATCGTGTCTAGAGAGATCCCGAATGCGCAAGTCGCTATCGTGTCGTTAGTGTACCTGGTGGTCAGAGGGTTGAGATGTCAGTCAGTTGAGAGGTCGTCTGTCCACGCAGCGTCGCATCATAGACGAGTACGCGTAGTGTATTGAAGAGACCAATCGTACGCCGGGCATCTTGACAAGTGCAGATCAATGATCGACAGATGCGTCGTACGATTGGTCTCGTCTATGCCGTGATGCTGCGTAGACAGACGGATAAATATTTATGTAGCGAACAAAGCACTTACCAATATCTAAATCAAAGGGGATTGTGCAAAAGCTTTGCATGCGTACGGTTTGCACTCTGGCAATTTAGGAGACACATATACCTTAATGAGCTCCCATCGTGCGTCCACGTCTATGTACAGTATTTTCTGTCTATAGTCTACGGTAAACCGATCTCTATCCCCATGAATACAGAAAACTCACGGTGTCTGCGAATTCATCGGGTTGAGATCCTTGTCGCTTATCGCTGACATTCCTTCCGATTCGCTCCAATTGTATCTCACTGTCGCATGCTTCACCTGAGAATCTTCGCTACAATCTGCCACTGGGACCATCGCTGGAGCTGAATCGCAGGCTTGCAGACAGAAAATACTGTAAGCATCAAGTGATTTCCTTTTCGCCCTATACAGGATTATTAACTTAACTCAGAAACCGTGCGCGCGAGGACAGGTGAATGGTTAAATATTCAGCCCCTGTCCTGAAGAAGAAATTGAATTCTTGGTGTATCAACACCTTGCTCAGGGTTTTTACGTCGTTTTCCCCTGAATCTCAAGACAAATGTCCAGGAAAGTGCCTGAGAAGTGTCTGTGCGCAGGTTCTAAGTCATGTGGATAACCCTGTATTTCTGATTACCAAAGTACCGAAACAATACAAATCCCCGTCACCTCTTTACGCTTGCAGAATCGTTTGAAAGCATTCACGTACCTGGAAAATATCTCTTTCATTTCGAGGACTCTCTGCTTCTCGGTCAGATTAGACAGAGCATCTCCGTATCTCTCGGCGCACTCGCTCATCAGCTTGAACATGGCCTTTATCTTACTGGAGCTGAACACGGGTGTGAGCATGTTTCTGACTCTCTTCCATTTCTCCCCGCGAAGGATGAGCAGATTGTTGCTGAACAGAACGCCCGTGTCTTCAGCTTGTAGCATACGGTGGTCTTGAAAGTGATCAAAGTGCTTCACCATAATTTGCTTCGCTAGCTCGACGTCGCGTATCATTATCATCGGCTGCATGAATTCGTAGTAGCCTATGTATTTGGCATCACGATTGATGTTGTACAGATCTACGAACGTCTGAATGAAGGTCTCCAGTTTGAAAAATGCCCTCCATGTGTTCCCGAACAGAGGCATTGGTGTCTTATACGGGATTCCTCTTTTCTCGAAGTAATCATAGGTTCGTTTGAGGTAGTAATAGACTGACAGAGCTACGGCAACTAGTGCCAGGATCACTGACCACGTCTCCATTGCAACTTCACTTTCTTCTGCGGTGCTTCCACGATTCGGATATTTTGCTTGCAGAACTAGTTCCCCTTTCTTGTTCCAGCTTCTGCATCCAAGCACCTGTAACAAGTGTGTGAAGTGGCTTCGTACTGTAGGGCTGGGACCATTCAAATAATTTAATATTCGAATATTTTGCAAGTATTCGAATGCTACGGATAAACTTCGAATATTTCAGTATTCGAATGTTATTATTCGAATACTATTCGAATATAGCTATATTCGAATACTATTCGAATACTGCTGTATTCGAATAGTATGGTGTGAAGTGGGTCAAAATTAGCTTACAGGATTTCACCCTGACAAATGAACCTAAAGAACTTGATTTATAATTCAATACAGCAGTATTCGAATACTTTAATATTCGAATTGTATTCGAATACTTGGATATACGAATATTATTCGAATACTTGGATATTCGAATTATATTCGCCAAATAATTGAGCAACTGAAGTATTCGAATATTCGAATGCCGAAAAATTCGACAAATAGTCCCAGCCCTACTTCGTAGCTCGACACTTGGTAATGCGTACCGTATTGCTTGAGTGACTTTGGATTTGCTGTTTTGTGAAATGATGGATCCCCGCTTTGAAGGAAGGTTTAAATACTGGCGATTAGGTATCTTAAGAGAGACATCAGTTTTTGTGGAAGATAAATAAGTGATTAGTAAGCTTTGTGCCAGACCTGTACGTATCGCGATACCACGCGATACTTACGCAGAGATCGGCAGTCTCCCGCTACCGCTGATGAAGGGGGAACATCTACAGGAGCGGTGGTAATATGTACGTGAGAGGCCACGATGGGAGACCAACCGATGCCAACGCCAGGCGAGTGACGCCGCGGCTAACCAGGATCGACACAAGATCGAGCCCACCCTGTGCGCTGGCGCCAATTCACGCACGCATTACCAGCGCTCCTGTAGGTGTTCCCCCTCCATCAGCGGTACCGAAGACCGCCGATCCCTGCGCGATAGTGTCGCGGATGTGGATGGTTAGTGTCTCTACTGCGACAGAGTTCCTGATAACATGACTTGTGGTACGAAGGATATCTTACGTCGTTCAGCTATTTATGTGCATAACGTGTGTATGATAAAACGTACTCACTGATGATTTATATGTTCATACACAACACGAAGAAAGTAAGAGCCACATGTTCACACGCGTGAGATTCAGCAGATTGATTAGTGAAGGCTGATTAACAAATGCGTTTCGTCATTCCAATAAATTCATGCTTCTCTTGAAGTATAAAGTTTAATATTTTTATTTCCACGTGAACTACTGCAAGAGATGACAAGCTCCAACTGAGATGCGTAACAAATGAAACGATCTCTGATCTCATGCCCTTATTCAGTAGCAGACACGGAAATATGGGAGACACATTTGTGTTTATAATTTAATTTAAACGAATCTTTAATGGGTCTTCACCTCTCAAAGCAGTAACCACAACTTTTTTTTGTACTGTACAGTATACTGCGTATTTTACGTCGGCTCATAATTATACTGTAATGAAATGAAGTCGATTGGAAGCCTTCGGATTCACTAATTACACTTTTATTTCTAGCAAGTAACTTTACTAATAAGATGCACTTTATTAAATCAGGAAAGGGCAACAGTATCCTCGAATACTCTGCTGCGCTTGAGTAACATAATGATAACGACTGCCCGTCTTAGACTCGCGTATGAGAACTGAACTTTCTTGTTTTCGGGGCCCTATTATATGTACTCATTTTTTGGTGGTGGGGTACAGGGCGATGCGTCCATGGTGGCGCATCCACGGTGATATGTCTACCGTGACGCGAATCTTGTACCCTTTTAATAATACGTCGGAGTCATGAACGAGCCCAAGCAGTTCGTCACCGACCAACTAATAGCAAATACATTTGTGTTTACTATTAGACGGCTTGTTCTTGATATACGTATTACTTTAGGCAACTCATAACAATTCTTAACAGGGTATTCTTGTCGAGAAAGTCAATTCTTTGCCTTTGTTTAGGGACGACGCACAAAAAAGCTGCAAAGTTTTTACCGATGAGCATTATCCACACGTATTTATTAAGATTTCAGTGTGTTGTAACTAAAATGTCTCCCATATATAATGATAATAAATGGAGATATAAGTTATATCGCAAAACGTGTGCAGAAATAGTTGACTCATGGTCGGCAAGATTGCCGCTATTCCGCTGATCTAAAACATAATAAAATTAAAAAAAAATTAAAAACAAGCTTTTATTAAAATTTACTAAAAAAGAAAAATAATTTTGACACCGGCCTAAACTACTGCCTTAGAAGAATTCCCACATATGACCAACAATAAAAGCGTGGGGCGTAAATATTTAGATTAAAGGACATTTCAATATTTACGCCCCACGCTTTTATTGTTGATCATATGTGGGAATTCTTCTAACAATAAGGCAGTAATTTAAGCCGGTATCAAAATTATTTTTCTTTTTTTAGTACATTCTAATAAAAACTTGTTTTTAAATTTTTTTATTTTAATTTATTTTGAGCTTTTTAGTATGTGTGCCAAATTTTTTTATTTTAATTTATTTTGTGCCTTTTAGTGTTCCAGAATTTTAATTACACAAGGATTTTATATTCGTTATGTAAAAGTAGTCCGATCTGCATGACATTTGGTGTGATTCTAATCGAGAGTAGACCAGGAATCCATTGGTGTCATTTCAATATCGACACGATAAAGAATGAAGTATAACGAAATTTTAATACGCTGAAATGAATATTTCACCCTCGACCGCGGAGAGCCGACCTCGAATCGCTGCGGTCGAGGATTCATACCTATTTCAAAAAAATAAAATAATTCTTTATACCTTATCGTATCGATATGGAAGTGATGCCGATGGATTCCTTATGTTTTTCCGATGAAAATCATATCAAATGTCATGTAAATCTAATTTTTTTTAACGAAGTTATAGAAATCAATTTATTATGAAGATTCCTTAATTACGCTCCGATTTGTGTCATTTTCGGATTATTTTGATCGGGAAAACATAAGGAGTGTTTCATAACGGAAAACAAAAGCTTTTGAAAACCGAAAGTATTCTTGCACAGTGAGAGTGTGGCTATAGCCCCTCGCAGATTTATAAAAGGCAATCAAAAATTCACTATTTTGAAGAAAACCCATCTCTCCATTACGTGTGAATAATGCTCATCGGTAGAAACTGTATAGTTTTTTAGTGCGTTATCCCAAAAGCGGATAGAGGATCTCGCCCAGCTATACGAGAGTGCCTCCTTAATATCAGTATGAAATTGTAAACGCGATGTCAGTACATGTCAGTGTGATGGATTAAACACATCGCTGAATTGTGTGCTTGTTATCAGTAACCTGAGGTATATTACTGACAAGAAATAAACAGTAACAACGAAGAAAATAAGATATTGATAAAGGAGAAATTTAACGAAACGATGTAGTGGGAATAAAGTGATGTGCACAAATAGTGGCAGATTGTGATACAGTGAGTCAGCAGAAGTACTTCAGAATCTATTCTACTTGTCCAATCAGAGGTCTCAGTCATTTATCACGACACGTATCGATTAAAGACTTTAGTGCGCTACTGGTTCACGTGAATTAGGTGTATATTGATCGTTGAAAAGATGAATTAGAATTTTATTGTTCTCAGGTTTACGCATATGTTTAGCTTTGCGTTGATGCCTAAATCAGTATTTCCGCCACCCAGTAATAACCGTACTTTATTCCTCGGTTGTAAACATTTTAAAAGTCTGTTCATCTACATTGCACGTAGGCCCAATCGTAGACTAAGGCAGGTCAGCCATAATTGCATAACCGTTGCGAAGGCAGAGTTGGGCAAATTTTATTTCGAATAAAATGGTAGGATTTATTCGTGAACAATGAATAACGATTATATTCGGCGAAAAATTAATCGTTATTCTGAAATTTTCCCTTTCAATTCTTTAAGTCGTGCGAGATGTCTTGCTTGCAGGCTCGTCGTACACCTACACAACTGCAGTTCGCCTCACCGATTCTATCCTTACTAACGGCGTACGACTGGTTGCTTGCCACCAGGCGCTGAAGAAGGCTCGCTGTGCAGGCCTGGTTCAGAAGGTATGGAGGGGGTCGTTCAGCGTGGCAGCAAGGCGGGGGCAGCGGCTCGTGAGTCGCCAGTTTATTAACCCTAGACTAGATGAATTATCTTAGTATGAAATATTACTTTTCTGGAAACATTTCTTTCTTTTACTTTTTCAAGACTAAGATCGCTTTTCTTATACAGATATTATAGAATTGGTTATAACGAGTGTTTTAATTAGAATCTAGGCAGCATTGGTAATCGCATTGATAACTGAATGCAAAAAAATTTTCATAAAATTTATCTGTTGCTGAAACCCCTGTTGAGAGAAATGAAATCGCTTTGATTATAGGAACGATTGAAAATATAGATTAAATATCACAGATTTGAACAAAATTTACACAGGTTGTTAAGAAAAAGCTCTTCGATATCGCACAGAATGAGATGCTTTTTTACAGTAGTGATATCTACATGATAATCTGGAGCACCACTTCACAGATTATGATGCGGTTTGCACCGACTTATAGAACATTTCTCGGGGAAGGTATAGGTGTATGAAACATTAACTTATAAGAAAGCTAAGTCGACCAGTGATAATTTTAGTAAAGCATTTTAGTCGGGTCGTTTTGCAGTTGCAAAATAGAGATATTGTGAGTGCTCAATTATTTCAATATCGAATAAAAGACACTATAATATCGAAGCCTCCAAGGAGATGTAGTCTCGCTCAGTACACGAGTATTTTCAAATTTTTCGTTGCTTTATAGAAGGTTTAAAGAGGAAGGAGTTCGATGTACTACTAACTACTCCAAAACTCTTGAAAATATGCCATCGAACTTCAGACCTCGTTAATTTACTTAGAAGGGATCTCAATGCGCGACCGTACATAGAATAGCATGTTCTAAAACTCTCAAATCCAACGTTTGACCGAGATAATCGTAGAGGATCGCGTGAGTGCCTCTGCCCAAAGTATCAATCACTTTACCACGGTCAGTGCAACGTTTCACTGTGCCAAGGCAACCAAGCAAATGCACTGACACCTACTCATTTCTCGCTCAACGATCATAAAATGCGACGAGCATTTCCTCGAACGGTCAACCAACGATCTCAATGAGTAGTAATTCAGTACCCATGGCAACCTAGCTGGCTCATCGTTCAGCTCGGTGTCATTGAACGATTGCCTTTCCACGAGCGACACGCGTGTACGCATACACGCGCGGATTAAGGACAGATCGCGAGGAACGTGTAGATCGCGGAGTTAAAGTTCATTGTTATCACGAACAAGCAGATCACTGCGGACGATACCTGGGTCCTCGAGTAATCAGAAAACAACAAGTACAACAATCATGTCGTCATGAATCATCAGACTCATCTCATAAGTACATTTTACTCGTTGCCAGTGTTTCCATGATTTATGTATGGTTGACCAGGGCGAATCGGATCACTTTGAGTTTGACGGTAAAAAAATTATAGTCAAATATATCATTTCGCGTGTGACATTACAATTTGCACAATAAAGTTTCTTTGAATTGAACAATATGTGGTTAATGTGAATCGCATTTCTGAAGAAATAGGAAGAATTTTAATCGATACATGTACATTTCTCCTCTAAATGCAATTGAATGTATTACACGTACCTGAAAAATATGATTGGTTTTCAATGGGCGTGCTAGAATTATGTATTAATATTGTTGTGAATCACTAGTACTTAAGTGTTCTAAATTCAATAACAGATTTAATCTCAAAAATACTACACGCCTTTCAATAATACAATAAAAGTACATATATATCATGTTAGAAATAAAGCAATATGAATCATCAATTCGATAATGTGGGAAGGAGATAAGTGGTGAGATAGCTGATAATGTCAGGAAAAAGATAGCACATATACACCGTGAACTTTAAAAATGTTCTGACGATAACAATAATACCAAAGATTCTTTACATGTCCCGTTACAGATTCTCACAGATATTTCCTTATTTTCTATCAGACAAGAATTTTCTATTTCTATTTTTATTTCTTAAACCCGAGTGACTACGGTTAAAAGACAGAAATTCGCCTACGCGATGAACATAAAAGCTCAGACATTGCACAACTATCCCTCATAGATCACCTTGGTCAACAATTTCTTTAGGCATAGACACTTCCACCGCTCACTGATTCCATGTATACCATACGAGGCTTCTCTCTGGGTAACAGCTCGAACCAAAAACCGTTATCAGACAACAGGGTAAACGCCTTCTTCAATTTTATCGGCACGACTGTCTTCGAGCACAACTTCAGGGTGCATTTGGCGAACAGATGGAACAGCAACACTTTCGTCTCCAACATGACAAACCTGTTCGCGATACACACCCTCGGGCCTTGACCAAAGGTGAGAAACGTGTTAGCGTTCTGGACCTTTCTGAAGTCTTCGCCATATCGCTCAGGATTGAACTTGTTCGGATCGTCAAAGTGTTGTGGGTCATGCTGAATCGCATAAATCGGTACCTGCAGGCAGGTACCCTCTTCGATGACGACCGGCTTGGCTCCTGGTAACGCTGGTGGCAGCTCGAATTGCTTCGTGCACACCCTGTCGGTCTGTAAGGCGATAGGATACATTCTCATCGTCTCATGTAGCACGGCATTAAGGAACTTCATCTCGTTGAGCGCCTCGTAGGTTAATTTGCCGTTGCACTGTTCCAGCACATCGTCGATCTCGTTCTGCAGTCGCTCCTGCATCCCCTTGTTCACTGTGACCTCGTAAGCCGCGAAGCTTATCAAATTAGCTATGTTCTCCAAACCGGCTACGAAAAAGATGGAAGCATTTGCTGCCATATCTTCGGAGCTCAATTCTTTGCCTGGGCCTAGTTTGTTGCCGGCTTCCATCAGTATCTGAATTAGATCGGGACGATAGATATGCTTCTCCTTGCGGGCTTCCACGGTGCCTTTTACTACTTCCATATAGAATTGCTCGATTTCAGGATTGAAGATCTTCACACCTAACATACTGGCGAGGCGGGGTGCGTGTTGTTGTAGGAAAAATTTAAGAAGTGTCGCTTGCCCGAAGGTCGAAATCTCTCTACCATAAACGTAGAACTTGTTCTTGGGATCAGCCATCGAATCTAGAGGGATCCCGAACGCGCAAGTCGCAACCGTGTCGTTAGTGTACCTGGTGAACAGAGGATTGAGATGTTAGGCACGTAGATGTAACGAATTAGGCACTTGCCAATTTCTTAATCAAAGGAGATTGTGTGAATGCTACGTTTACCTCCTTGTTGTACAATTTGCAGTACAATTATCCGCACGCTCTGCACTCCGGAAACTTAGGAGGCACATGTACAGTAGCGGACAAAATGGTCACCGCTTTTTCGATTTGCTTTTATTTTTCTTATTTTTTAACATCAACTTGGAACTGTAGTATGTGTTTAATATACATATTCTAATTAGTAATTTAAAGCTGTATAAACCCCAGTTAAAATCGAATTTATATAACTAACAAAAAAAAATTATGACATTGAATGGGATTTTTGGATCCGATAAAAGAAAAAGAATACCACTTTTGGTATTCTTTCAAGCCGTTCTAAAAGCAGAAGATGCCCTCACGAAACATCAGATTTTTTATTACTTTTCAAAAGTGGTAACTTTTTCACAGCTTTAAAAGGGCGTTGTCGCGTTTAATGTTATGCAGGGATTTTGTTTATTAATTACATAAATTCAACCTTTTCTGGGTTTTATACAGTTTTCAATTGTATTCTCTATCAGAATATATATATATATATTGGGGACATGCTGCAGTTTTGAACTGATGGTAGAAAATAATAGAGGTAGAGTGGATCGAAAAATTGATAACTTATTTGTCCGCTACTGTACCTTAATGAGCTCCCATAACATGTCATCATGTATGTACAGTATTTTCTGTCCATAGTCTACGATAAACCTGTTTCTATCCCCACTAATACACAACATTCGCGCAGTAGACGAGTTCGTCAATATGACGTCTTTGCCACTTAATTATCGCTGACATTCATTGCTTCTCACTCGCTCACTTTTTCTTTCACTCTCGCGTGTTACAACTAAAAATCTTGGCTACTGTATTTGTTATTGCACAGCTACCGAAAGAATACGAATCCCTCTATTCCCGCTTTACACTGGCAGGAACGTATGAAACGGTTCAACTTACCTGGTAAATATCTCTTTCAAGTCGAGGACTCTCTCCTTCTCGTTTAGATTGGACAAGGTGTCCCCGTATCTCTCGGCGCACTCACTCATCAGCTTGAACATGGCCTTCATCTTGCTGGAGGTGAACACAGGGGTGAGCACGTTTCTAACTTCCTTCCATCTCTGCCCGCGAAGGGCGAAAAGATTCTTGCTGAACACAAGGCTCGCGTCGTCATTTTGAAGGGTTCGGTGGTCTTGGAAATGATCAAAGTACTTCACCATGATTTGCTTCGCTAGCTCGGTGTCGCGTATCATTATCATTGGCTGCATGAATTCGAAGTAGCCTATGTATTTGGCATCACGATTGGTGTTGTACAGATCTGTCAACACCTGGACGAAGGTATCCAATTTGAACACTGCCCTCCATGTATTCCCCAACAGAGGCAATGGTTTCTTATGCGGGACTCCTCGTTTCTCGAAGTAATCGTAGCTTCTTTTGATGTAGTAATAGACCGACAGGGCTACGGCAGCTAGTGCCAGCACCACTGACCACGTTTCCATTGCAGCTTCACTTTCTTCTCTGTTGTAGAACTTGTTCCACTTCTACTTTGTTCTTCCAAGCACCTCTAACAAGTGTATGAACTGGATTCGTGGCTCGCCACTCTGTTAATACGTACCTTGCTGCCTTAGTGACTCTGTTTTGTTCACTGCTTTGTGAGTTGAAGTATCCCAGCTTTGAAGGAATGTTTAAAGAATGTCGATTAGATACCTTCAGAGAGACTTCAGGTTGTGTGGAAGATAAAAAAGTGATGCGCAAGCTTCGGGCCAGATCTGCACGTGTCGCGATAGTATCGCGGATGTGGATGGTTAGTGTCTCTACTGCGACAGAGTTCCGCACAACATCACTTGCGGTATGGGCGATACGTTACCACGTTCAGCTATTTATATGAACCACGTTTGTCTGATAACGAGTATTTAGTGATGACGTCGTATGTACATATTTGGGTATGTAGAAAATATGAACCATATTTTCGCACACGTGAGATTCTGCTGATTGATTAGTGGAGCTTGATTGAAAATTGAGTTTTATCATTCGAAAATTCATACCCATCTTGAAACATAGTCTAATAATTTTATTCCCACGTGATCTAACCGAGGTATGTAAGATATGAAACGATTTCAAACCTAATGCTCTTATCCAGAGAAGAAAAATTTCTCATGGAGAAATATGGAGAAATTATTTCAATTTAAAATTGTGTTAATTGAAACGAAACATTACTGACACAGATTCACCTCTATCAGCAGTAACGACGACTTTATTTTTGATACTGCACAGTGTACTGCGCATTTTTCGTCAGTTCATTAGACTTCATATCAGTATGAAATTGAAATCGCGGTATCAGTATTTCCTTATTCGTGGAAAAAACACATCGCTTTATTGTGCGGTGGTAATCAGAAAAAAGGGGTAGATTGCTGGCAGTAAATAAACAGTGACAATGCAGAAAATATGAAATTGATAACAGAGAAATTTTTCGAAACAACATAGTGGTAATAAAGTGATGATTAACCTTGAGGGGGCGGGGATTTTTCATTGAAATTATAAATTTTATTTGCTTGAAATTCATGCATATATACCACCAAAATGGCCGGCAAAGTATCCAAATTCTTAAGTGTCCAATACAGTGGCCAGCCTGGCCCTCTAAAGGTTAAATGATATACAGTCATTTATCATGTACCTAATTAAACAGTAAGTTCTCAGTTTTCTTGGTTTTGTGCGAGAAATTAGTATTATCACGAGATGTATCGGTTGATGACTTTACTGCACCACTGGTGCAGTTGGTCTCAGGTTTACGTAGGTACACGTGTATATGTTACTGTAGAAACCGGAAAATCGGTAAATTCTACGATTTAGATTTAGACCAGCGCTGTCCAGCGTAGGGGCCCCTCACGCGCCAGCTTCCCCTTCCAATCTTTTCCTCGCACAGCGTGCCTTCCGTCGTCAAGGAGACCGGGCGACGCTAAGAAGGCTGCCACGACGAGCTAGCCGGGCAATCGTCTTCGTGGTGAGCGTCGCGCGGTATCCCTGACAACGCGGACGAGAGTGGGAGAACCCCAAGCTTACGCGTAAGCGACCTTGAACAGCGCTGATTTAGACCATCAATTCGTGGATGGTACGCATCCGCAAATGGCTGGTATCTTGCCTACCTATTTACCGCTGTCAAAGGAGTATGCTACTTGTTCGAATGTGATTTTGCAAGAAGATAATGGTTCTGAAGTTGTCGTCCCCTCAGGCGGAGCCGCTAAACAAATCTCGCCCCAAGCAACTCCGACAGTCACTGCGAACGACAACGCAGATTGAGTGAATTTTCCGATTTTTCTTTGCATCCGCTATCGGAGTTTGTTGAGGTTAGATGAGAGGTTTCTTTTGTGGGCGTTGGTTGGTAAACTTTAAATTTTACCGGTGATTGTTTAGGTTTACCTTATTCAGGCTTTTGCAGTCACATATATAAAGAATGTCTTTTATCATTTATGCGTGAGCAGCTGTTTGTAGTGCGCTGAAATTTCTAACAGCTCACCAAATAGATACAGTTCAGATTGTTCCGCACTCGCATAAAATAATAAAGAATGTTGTCCTTTATATCCGATAATATGATTCTCGAATCTCTTTAGGAATAAGTTTTCTTCGCTGCATTGTCCTCCCGTAACGGGACTCGGTCCTCCGTGTTTCCGCACAACCGTGTCCGCTTTCGTTTCATATTTTAACTCCGGTAATATTCATTAGCTATCAATATTTTAGACAATAGGCGAAGGTCCCGACATCTGACCGGCACCGGTCTTGTCCGCGCGGTACTACGCCAATGGGAAATAATAATTTGCAACCGCCCACTCTGTCATCTAACCAATCACCGAAAATCCGAGCTTACCTTAACGATACCATACTACCGAACAGAGAGATCGCAACAAAACGTCCAATCGAACTGATCGAATACCAAAGATCCAAAACTGTAATACCGCCGTGTGAAGTCACCTTTTCACATAACTCTTTCCACTTGTACATCAGTTACACATGTTCTGTTTGTTAATATAATTTTATTGTTATTGTTTCTTCAACGTCAGCTTGAAACAATTTATTTTCCTTTACCACGGTAAATCGTCGTAAGGGTGCACGTTGCAACACAATGTTGATAAAAAACAAGACGGAGATTTACGCCCTCCGTTGACTCGACTCTCTGTAGTTTAGTCTCATTGCAGAACACGTGCTGATAAGCTCCGTTCCATTCGGTGCGCGAATACACATTTATATGACATCATTGACCTAGTCAAGAGATTTGACCCCTGACTACCAAATGATTTAAATCAGCTTCCGAGTTCTGCTTGCCTGGAGTCTTAAATTGATAACTGCCATTAAATGATTGTGCTCTTTGCGACCAAAATTATTTTTCCCCTGTGATTGTGGGCATGAAATTTATGGGTTCAATTGCAATTATACAAACCACGAGTAAACTATTAATATAATACTAGGGTAGATTTCCCTTTTACTGTCAGTGTTCCTATTACTGCCACTTTATTTATTTGGTTTAATAAATATGTAACGTATAGAGAATAGTGTACAACAATAATATTATTATTAAATTGTGAGTGTTCTTATTACACTAGTTTACAAAATAAAAAAAAATGTTTGCGCAACAGATGCCACTATTTTTTTCTTATTGAAAATGGCCCGCAGATTCCGAAAATGAGGTCTAAAAAATTTTCTATGAATACCTTTCCGAGATGTCGATTGAAGAACTTTTTACCTGGCTGTCAAACAGGTGATCCCACATAATTGCGAATATCTCGTGTTGCAAATAACCGATATGGTCCGAAATTATCTCAAATTAAAGATAATTGAATCACCAACAAATTTACCTCACAAATTTTTTAAATCGGTTCAGTAGTTCCGGTGAAATCGATGGAAATGTGCGAAAAAAATCATTTTTTTCGACCGAAATTGACATCGACAATTCATTTAATTATCTGGGAAAAATCGAAATCGCAAAAATAAGCCCAGTTTCTTAATTTTTTCGTTGAGTTTGCACTTTTACGAAGAAAACAAGCTGCTGCTGCAGAAAATCTATGGATAAATGCCGAAGCTAGAGACAATTGTGTGAAAACACTTAAATTTCAATTTTTCTTGGATTTTGTGCTTTGACGTTGCGCCAAATGGCTATAAACTAGTATTATTAATATTATTGTTGTACACTATTCTGTATACGTTAAATTTTTATAAAGCAAAATAAATAAGTGACAGTAATAGGGACACTGACAGTAATAGGTACATCTGCCCTATGTCACAATAAATTTTTTTCTGTGTCGTAGATCATACTGCGTCATCTTCTGCTTCGATTATCTGTAAATATATAAAAGCCACATTTTTTAGTTACAACCTAACATAGAACTTATAGAACAAGAGTGCACTTTTGTTATAGGAAGTGTAGAGACTACATAATGTGTCCAAAGGAGGTGATAGCATACCTATGGCAGAAAGTCTTGTTGGAGGAAATTTAAATGCTAATGATAATTCAGCGAAATTGAACAAAGAGATCCAATATTTTTAACCCACAATTTATTAGCATTGGAATAAAATTAATTTAGTATGTATATTGATGAATTGAAATATTGTTAATGGGAAACTAATAAAATTAATGAATAGCGTGGGAACTACTGTGGATTTTAATAAAGTATTACAAATATCTTTCACAAAAGATTGGAAAGTATCAAAGGAGATGCGTTTCCAGCATACTTTCTTCACTAATGTGACTTACTCTACATTACAAGCAGTAGGTACGCCATAATTTTCTTAATTCTTAATGCTACGTTGATTTGAAAAATTTTATGCATTTACCTTATTTGACAAATTTCCAAAAATTTGTGCGAAACAAGATGCTTCTCTGTCTATCTAACCTTATCCGTACAACCTCTAAGCCTGTGCATCTCCATCATTTCTATTCAAGCCTGTGCGTCCCCTTCATTTTTATCCAAGCCTGTGCGTCCCCTTCATTTCTATCCAAGCCCATGCATCCCCTTCAATTCTATAAGCTTTACATAAAAACTCTCATGTAAAAATAGTTTGCTGGTATAAAAACAATATATTATTTTGTAGAAACTTGTGCGAAAGAAGATACTTCTCTGTCGAACCTTCTTCGTACAATTTTCAAGTCCATGCGTCCCCTCTTTTTCTATAAGCTCTACATAAATAGTCTATTAAAAAATTTTGCCGACTTACCTTGTTTATTGAGACAATAATTCAGTGTCCTGTATGATGTAAAAACTCGTGACATTTAAAAAATTTTGACAAGTTTTCTCATCTGACACTTGTTCAGGTTATGGTTGTTTGACACTAGCGAGGTTACGTTTACGTCGTCAGATGTGGTCTCTGTCTGGCTGTCACGTGACAAGAATTTGTTACGCGATTGGCCGAACCTTCATCCAATGAACAACGTGCCTGAGAGACATTTCCTCACCCTTTCATACTCCCCTCTTACCCACAAGTAGATGACGATGACGATTCTTAATTTTCAGAACATAAAATTCAGGAAATCGCAACTTTACATCGAAATATCTCAGCTCATAAGGCCCGTAGGAACAAAACGAAGACACTTTTCTTATGTAAATCAAACCCAATCTATCCATTAAGACCGTCCAAAAGCTAATTGGATCAGCCGTTATTGAGATTTGAGTTATTGAGTAATAGAGCTGCGCATATACATATACCTATATATACTTGGCGCGAGACACTACCGTGTTTCTTGATATCTACTGCACACAGCTATTTATGTCATTGATGTCGAATAAGGAGTAAGGGAACTATGGGACTGTTGCGACACGTTACGCAAAATTGTCGCCATGTCCAAACTTTGCTATGAAAATGTTTTTCAAGGATACATATTATTAGTTGAACATTTTTTTAAAAAATCACATAAAAGAAAATCAAAATTTGAATATTTGTCACCCTTAAAGGATTGAAAGTAAAAATAGATAGATGCCGCGCATGCAGGAGTGGTGCTGCATTTCGAAGCACGTTTCATTTTCCATTTAAACTTGTTAATTTTAACTTTTTATTTAAAAAAATAGTAAAAGCAAAGTAAACTGAAACATATATTTAATTTATACGCTTATAAAATACAATAAAATTAAATTAAATTAAATTGTCTTTTCTTCTTCCTTCCACATTCATTACACATAAAATAAAAATGAAATGCGAAAAAAGAGTAAAAAGCCTACAAATATGTCTGGATTATCACATTTGTCATTAAAAAATAAATAATTTCACATAAAAAACATCATTTAGTCGACTTAAGTACCTTCCGATACAGTACGTTATCAATCCCGCATAGAAGTGCGGCATCTATCCCCAATGCTCGGGAGAGACGCCGCACTTTCGTATTTCCAAGTGCCAGTTATGTTGAATCTGACATATACTGGCCGAGAAATATCCCACAGAGTTCCTTTAACGTATTACAAAAGTTATGGTATATCACGAAAAACTAGAGCAAATAAAATCGACAGTGTTGCATCTTATTACTGATAACCCTGAAATACCAAAAGTGCGGCGTTTCTCCCAGCGCGGCATCTCTCCCATAATTACCCTACCTACTCATTAGTGATTTTAGATTTCTGGTTCAGAGCTGCGAGTTGGAGCAGATTGATTAGTGAATGTTGATTGACAAATGAGCTTTATCATTCGAAAATACATACATGCATATCTCGAAATATAGTGTATAATATTTTTATTCCCTCGTGATCTACTGCATAAGGTGACAATTGTAACCGAGATATGTAAAAAAGAAACGATTTCAAATTTAATGTTCTTATTCAGTATCAGACAGAGAAATATGATAGAAATATTTCAATTTAAACTTAAATTGGAACGAAACTTTACTGGCACAGATTCGCCTCTCAAAGCAAGTGTGGGATCATTAGACTTAATAATATTAGTAGATATGAATTAATTATATAGTCAATGTCAGAACTTCCTTGTGGTCCTAAAAACATATGGCTCTGTTGTACCCTTCTTATCAGCAACCTGCGGTAGATGACTAACAAGGAATTATCAGTAACAGCACTGAAGATAAGAAATTGATAACAGATTTTTCGAAACGATATAGTGGTAACATGATATTGCGCAATTTGTAGCAATCTGTTGCATTACGGCCAGAAATAAATATTATGAGGACATGTATTTATTGAAGACTTTAGTGCACTACTGATATACGTGAATACGTTTTATTTCGATCGTGGAAAAGAGCAATTACAATTGTTCTCAGGTTTACGTACACGTGTATATAAAGAATGTCTTTTATCATTTATGTGTGGGCAGCCGCTTGTGGCGTGTCCAAGTTTGTAACAGCTCGTCGAATACAGTTCTGATTGATTTAACAGTGACCTATTTAGTCAGGAGATTTAACCTGTAACTATTACATGGTTTATATTAACTGGCGATTTCTGCTTGCCTGGAGCTTAAATTGATAAGTGGCAAATGATTCTGCATTTTGCCAGCAGAATATGCGACAGAAATTTATGTAATCTGTTGCAATTATACAAACAAGGAGTAAACTATTAATAATGTTAATACCATAGGATAGAAGTGTCTGTTTTCGATTTTAAAATTCAAGGGTCCCAATATTCAATCCAGCATTGGGTTGCATTTATGTAATTTCGAATAAATGTATATCTAACGGTAAGCTACGTATGCCGATTAAATTATTCCATTCCAACAATTTATTCAGACGAAATAGGCCCGCTATTCGTCGCGCTGTTACGTGCATGGACTCTCCTTATTACTTGAAAAGCGAAAGGTGAAGGAACTTTTAACCAGATACCTCCGTGAATATTCTTTAATGTCGTTAGACGAGTCAAACGTTCGCCAATCATCATCACGACATATTAAGAATGAGTTAGGAATAGAATATTAGCCGAACGTCCAGAATCGTATTTTTTCTCCTTTGTATACACATTTTCTTGTCGAGCAGAACAATCGAAGAGTGCATAATAATTTTCTGACATAACACAATGAAATATTTCGAGAAGTACCTATTCGTTTGCTTTTACATACATATATATACCTTATTAGTTTTATATTTAGACTAGAAAGGAGTACCAATTTATGCAAGATAAATATAGAGATTCAATCAGTAAACGGTGCAATTGTATCTTGCAATAGTATTGGTGCATCTTTTAGCAAAATATCGTTGTAGGAAGATGGAAGGCACTAAGTGTTTTCTATCTTCAGTTAGTGAAGGGATACATCCCAGTTTCAAGAACAAAATCGAATTCTGATCCCCCCAAATTCACATTATCAGTATTCAAGTAACATTCTATAAATACGAATCATTAAACACGTTTTTGTTCACGTCCATAACTCCGAATTCATTCGGAAAGGAGTTTCCCACATTCATATTGTGCATTATATAGGTAGAACTGCACTGCGCAAGACAATTAATAATGATTATTTTTAGGAATAAGATACACCATCACGATCGGCGAACGCTGATTCCAATAATTGCTAGCAACAAAGGGTAACAAACACGAAACACAAACAACCACAAAGTGTTCAATGCATCGTAGACGAGAATATAAATAAAATATGATCGACGTATGTTTGTCGTTTTAGTTAACATTATACAGAGGTCAGAAAATCCGTAATAAATATGACCGCTCGATAGATCTCTATTCTCGAGGAACCTTCGATCGTCGTAGTATCAGAAAGTCGAAATGTCTTGCGATCATTAATTGGGCTTAACTTTATAGACAATCCTTTTCGCCATGCGAGATGTCGTGCATTTATACTTCGATTAATTTACTTTTATATGCGCGAGCCTTTAAGGCACAGACTCGCACAATTCAAAAACGTCGCAGGTGTATGTACATAAGCACACGTTTTCACGCCACAGACTCCTCGTTTCGAAAAAGAATTGTTTCACAATGTGAAATAACTGATTGACGACACTCTTACATCTGAGAGATCAACTGATTATTCTTGTGACTTGGTTGACTAGATCGTAAGTATGATTGGTGATTGCCTGTATCGGCTCGTTATTTTGGTATGAAATATTTATATTCTGGAAAGGATTGTTTTTTTTACTTTCTCAAGATTAAGACCGCCGATTTTATTATACAGTTAATATAGAATTGGTTATCACGACTGTTTTGACTAGAATCGTAGGTGTCACTGGTAATCACATTCATGACTTAATGTAAAAAACATTTTCATAAAAATTGTTTGTTATTGGATGCCCTCTTCAGAGAAATGAAATCGATTTGATCATAGTAACGATCGAAAAACTAGTTTAAATATCGCAGAGTTGAACGAAAGTCGCACAAGTTGTTAAGAAGAAACTCTTCCACATCGCGTAGAATGAAAAACTTTTTTACACTAGTGATATCAACATGATAATTAATGCTCGATATTACAGCTGCTTACTCGCATATATAAAAATACCGATTTCAATCTTTCTTTCGATCACTACGTGACGTTGATATTGTACATATAATTTTCATGACAACGCCTTAGGTATAATTAACAAATATACGTTTCAACCCTGCCGAGATCCTTGACCGTTTCTTCCGCGTGTTTCATTCTCAGTCGGACGAATTTCAAAATTATACGCAGCTTCGTAACAAATATTTTTGAAAAATATGACGCAATTTCTCGCAATTAAGTACATACTCCACATTCGAGATCCTTATCAGGGTAAGATTATTCGATATTCTAAGTAACAGGAAGTACTTTCTGTTGATAACGATTCCTTTTCGAGCACAGAGGATTTCAAAATTTCATGAATTATTATTGAGTTTCGTCAGGCGTTGCGCATTTTAGCGAAGCGCGGCGATACGAAAAGAAAAGTTTATAAACAATTGCTGACCGAAGCGCAGCGACAGTTAATTAATTATTATTACTTTCTTCGATTCGCTTCGCCGCGCTTCGCCTAAATGCCCGACGGTCTTTGAACGTCATCCGTTTCAAAATTTTTGGAACGCTTTGAGAAATGGTGGTATCTCCGAGAAACTCTGAGATTTCTCTTGGAAACTTAAGGTATTTCCATCTCTCACCCCCCCCCCCCCCAAATTTGCTGGTTCGTCAAGTCACGAAGTTCTGCGCTGCTCTCCTAACTAGCACAATGAATTTCCACCTGGCCCCCTTATGCGGTAATTAAATTCCAACTTAAGGCATCGCACGAAGATCGTGAAGATTAATTACACCCAAATTTCCACCGCATAACTTCTACTTGCACTTTGTACAATAGGTACGATATCGTGGTATCGAAATGCTCCAAAGGAAAATTGTGTTTCGCCTGAAATATGATTTACTCGAGTGGAGAATGCATTCCAAATATTCGATTATAAATACTTAATATTATTATCTTGAAAATGTCTGACTCTATTAGCTGACATGGAACAATACTTTCATCAGAAACTTTCCTTGGGTACATTAGCGATATTTCTAGAACGTCTCTACGTCGGCTTTCAATAATATTTTTAACATTCGCTGCGTCAACTTATTCAGACACTTTGGAAAATGAGAACTGACTTTTTATTAAGTTCTATCATACAGTGAGTGATTATCCTCGATTGCAGATTAATTTCTGAACATTTCCAAAGTGGCATCAATTAATAAAATTGAAAATTCGGTGCTTAATGAGATTGATTAATGTAAAGTGACTTCAAGAATTCTTCAATTGCATTTTGAAATTACCTTTGTTAATTTTAAAAATTGTAGCTTAAAATTTGCAATGGACATCGTGCACAGCCCTTCCAATTATTCATTAATGAATTCGAATTAATCTTGGAGTAGAAATGCGGAAAAAATACACGTTTGTATATTTTCCCCTCCTCGATTAACAGTGCGTACTTGAAATTGTTTGCTAATGTGAGCTTCTATTTCTATAGAAAAAAAGTGTTACATTCAAACGTATGATTGCGCGTTGTGTTGAAAGTGCTATGCAACATTTTTTATATAATTTTCACCGATGATGAAATCAGTTATTATTACTTTGGCAGGACGAAGTAGACGAGATCCTTCGATTTATAGTGAATGGTCCCAAGTGGCAATATCCTAAGTTTCCATAATCTGTTGTGGTAGAAAAATAGTGTTTATCATTGATCCAGTGAATTTCAATTCAAACCCTTTTCATCGGGAGTAGGTATCGTAGTTTCTCTAATTGCGATAATTGGTAACGAAGCGGCTAGGTGGTTCGTATTTCAGGATCATTGATTAGAAATATAATACTTGACCACATTACTGGTTATTGGAAGTACTCGGGGGAGGTGGAGAATCACAGTGCACTTGCGTTCTATTTTTTTTTTAACAACAATCAGGGATGGATTGATCGCACGACAATGAGCACAATTATGTTTTCATTTCAATGACTCGATTACTTGAACAAAAATTGAAACTATCTATGTATATCTAACAAGGAACTCGTTGCACAACGGAGATATCGTGAATGCTCACTATCAATATCGATAGAAAGACACTGTAATATTGAAGCTTTTAAAAAGATGTAGTCTTGCTCGGTTTACGAATATTTCAAACCTTTCCTTTGCTTTATAGAATGTTTAAACAAGAACGAGCTCCATGGTACAGGAAGCTCAACTTTCAATAAGTTTCCATTGACGAAGGCGTGCTATACATTACACTCGCGATCATCTTTCGATATTCGCCTCCAAGAGTCCTAAAAATATACCTGCGAACTTCAGAACTCGTTAATTTCCTTAGAAGGTATCTCGATACGCGACTGTACATAGAACAGCAACTTTCCAAGCACACGAATCCAAAGTTTCACCGAGATAATCGTAGAGGAGCGCGCGAGTGCCTCTGCCCAAAGTATCAATCACTCGACCATGGTCAGTGGAACGATTCACTGTGCCAAGGCAACGAAGCAAGTGCACTGACACCTACTAATTCCTTGCCCAACGATCACAGAATGCGTCGAGCATTTTCTCAAACGATCAACCATCGATCACGACGAGCTCGAGGCATCGTTGGCTCATCGTTCAGCGCGGTGTCATTTAACGATTGTCGCCCCGCGTACTCGTACACGCGCGCGCACGATATGTATGTACACGTCTTTTGTTTCCGTCGGTGTGTCGACTTGGATCACGAGCTTCGTCTCCCACGAATTGCACGGGCGGAGGTGGGTAGAGCAGGGACGAATCAACGGCCGATGATCGTCGGTTCGTCGGCCATAGCGATCTCCTCCGTCGGTGCCTTGTCCCTCTTCCTCTTCCTGGAGAACAACATGAACGCGCAGCCTGCCAGCAGATTGCAGAGGAACACGATCCAGGCGAGGATCAAGGAGAAGTCGTACCTCATCACCGCACCTTTCGGGAAAGTCGCGTTCACGTTTTTGCCCTCGTACTCGATCGAGGACAGCAGTACTTGTATCACCACCATGTTGCAGGCGGCTGGAACGATACAATGGAATCACTCACTAACCTGTCGGCGCGTTTCCACGAAGGGAATGCTGGGGGATGTTGTCAATCGTGTATTGAATTAGGAGCTCTCCAGGAAATTGGGAAACTTGGGTGATTGGTGTGCGATGGTGATTAATATCAGATTCAGTGGAACACGTGTTGGACGTTTAATGGGCTCAGCTTTGAGTACTAGATATCGGTTCTCCTTTGATGTTCGATATGCCCACTGCTGGGGATCCTTAGACAGATGGAACGTCCTGTTTCTGTTTATGGAGTTAAGTATGGGTTTTATGTACAACTGGGGTGGATTCTGCTAATTTAATGTAAAGGAGGGTAAAAGGGATTCAATATGCAAAGTATTCAATTGACCAAGATCGATTTTGGTAGGGAATGTTATTAATATGTGTTAGGTATCTCTATATAGGTTCCACGGAGGGGGGGAGTGTTAATAATAGACTCTTGCCGCAAATAATTACCGCTAATGAAATGTATCCCGCCAGCTAGTCGCTTGAACATGTACCGGGGGTTGCGGAACGTGTAGATCGAGAAACAAAAACTCATTATCATCACGAACAAGCTGATCACTGCGAACGATACCTGTGTCCTCGAGTAGTCTGAAAGCAACAAGTGTGAAATGGTGATTTAATATTCCTCGTCAGTACAACATTCTAAGTTTGACTTTTAATTACGGAAGGTGGACAGAAGCTCATTTTCACCAGGAAGTATTTAATTTCCTCTATTCGACAGATTGACTGTATATTTTCGTGAAACGAAGAAAGTTTAACTTTATGCCCCTTTCACATTATCTCCTATATTGTGATATGGTTCTCAACATAGCTCTATCCTTCAGAATGTTCATATCCAAAATACAAAATCCAATCGCGAAACACAACGTCTCATAGGATAAGGCCCCCACATTTCGATAAAAATTGTATTAAGGGGTATCCCTATTTTGACAGACGAAAAATGATGCGAATTTTGGGAATTTTTTAAAACAAAACCATTAAATATATGTACTACCAGCTTTGTGGCTTTATTTGCCAATCTTTAGAGAATATGAAAAAAAATGTATGCAAAAATAGTGGTTATATTCGGAGTTACAGTGCTTCAAATAGAGCGCCTTACAAAAATCATATGCGCATTGTTTGCATAAAATCAGCCGTCGCAGTTGTTTGAAATAGAAAATTAAAAAATTATTATTAAATGAGAGAGATTAAATGAGAAATACTGAAAAGTATAAAAAAATGGCGACTTCTACAATAGACATCGATTTCTATAAAAAATTCGCTGGTCTTTCAAGTCGCAAAAGTCTGATTTTGCGAAAATCGACTTAGTTTTACTAACAACGAGAATGGGACATCTACTGAAGATATACATATACCAAGTTTGAAGTAAATCGGATGATTGGTTTTTGAGATATCAAGTTAACCCCTTTCAAAAACATCGTTTTGGGAACAACGCGTTCAAAGTTTTAGGTACCGTTTATTTAAATTAATTTTTTTTTAAATGTTACCTATATATTAGTTTCCAATTAATACAATTTGAGGGTTTCTTGTAAAAAATCCCAAATCTCGCACTCCGTTTCAGGCCGTCAAAGTAAGGAGACCCCTTATGGATTAATATTTTCAGATAAAGAATCAGAATTTTCCAATTCAATTAAAAGTAGCATATGGTTTCTTCCATCAATTTGAGTTCCATTATTAAAATCATTTAAGTTTCATCCACTTACTCAGAACCGTTTTATTTAATCCCGGATCCAGTTTGATCTGCTTCTCGGTGGGGAACATGTCCTGTCTCTTGCATTCGGCTGAAAGAAAAGGGACGTTAGACCGAATGTTTATCAGCATCTTGTTAATGTACACTCGGCCAGTTCCGCGCGAATGTGATGCACGAATCGCCGTTGGTTAAATCCCCGGCTCACTGTAATCACCCCATCCATCTTCATTTCACGCGCCAGTTGCCATTTACTATTTTCTCATCCAGGTTATCTTCCCTGGAACGGTGCCTCGTTCGTGCACCGGCTAGCGATAAGTTATTTTTACGCCGCAGCCTTTGAAAGTAGTTCGAAAGACAATAACGCGGTAATCAATATTTATACCCCGCGACACTTAACAGTTTGACCAAGCGGGGTGAATCAATTTGCAGTAAAACATGGCTCGACGTCGCTCTCCTTTCATAGGATAGCAGGTATTCCCTGCCTCGACATAAGAACTTTAAATTGGATAGTTGTTGGTGCCTGTGAGAATGTCACGCATCGTTTTCAGTAATCGTAAAGCCGAGGAAAAGCGAATGTAGCGCTGTCGGGAATATGGTATGCTATTCTACTTGAAATTGCGAAGTTTACACGCTGTGCTCTTATCAGGTGCAATAAAACTGTAGAAAATGTATGTTACAGTAAAAAATATCGCTCTGTTCGTTGACATCGTCTCCGTAGGATTCTATTTTTTTCCAGTGACACCTTTTCAAACAAGATTTGCAAGGAACTTAAATTTTGACAGCGGTGAGTGATACGCTTGAATGTGTGTGCAATCTGCATGTTTTATTTCTTTTGTCAACAGTCTGGACGTTCCTCGATTTTTCGAAACGCAGTTCTGGCATCGGATGCTTCAAGAAATAGAGATATTTTTTTTAACGTGACAAATAGGTGGGAAAGAGGCATAGCCGGCTCTTAATAATAGCGACTTGTTGCGCTTGCAGTGTATAGTGTGAAACTTGAAACTCTGTAATAATATTTTTATCAATACCGGTGAGATGGTATAACCTCTGCGAATTATGTGTTACGTAATAAAAGGTTCAAAAGTGGCGAAGATATGTTTTATTCCGGGACGGTTTGTCGAATTAAGTTTCATATAACAGTTACTTTATTTTCCAACCGTTTCAATTGAAAATAGATTATACTATGATTTCTATAAATTGGGATGTTAATAGCAGAAATAAGAGAAAGAATTACTGCAAAATCAAAGTATTCACATAAAGTAGAAAGCAGATATGAAACATCGTACATCAAAATTTGCAGGCTGCTTTCAAACAATGTCATTTTAGCTCCTGAACCTCCGTCACTGCTTTCTTTTTCTGCTTTTTCCTTCGCTACTTTTACATGTGCCACGCAGCTTGTGCTTCTTAATAAGCTTCACAACAAAGAGCACAGCATTATGGCGGAGAAAGGAGGAAAAGGACCGACTGCAAGCGTAACGAAAGACAGAGGGGCCGTCAGAGTTTTCATTTATTCTTGGAACATCGTTTATTTTGTTGAAACGTGCTAAGGCGAAGCGTACAAGCCTTGGTGCATAAATTAATGACAAACGCCTGGTATCCCCTGCTGAGCGTCGGGACAAGTAAAGATGAGGTAAAGCGAAAAGTGGAGATGATTTGAAACTAGATTGAGTGGCAGTTGTTTCAGTGGACAAAGCAAGAACAGTCTTCATATTCCTGAAAGCCTGGATAGGGCAGTTAGAAAAAGTAATTGACATTTTCCTTACAATATAGCAATATGTATATTCTTAAGAAATTCAAATGGAATGGGTGATTATTTCGCTCACTAATCGCGTTTAAAGATTCCAATGGAATTAATTGCCTGAGAAGGGGAGGAACGAACGATTGTCTATAATCCAATCGATTGTATTTCTTCCTTATTGTATAATTCGAAAATTATACATTTATAGTGACAGCAACTGTAACAGATAAGTAAAAATCCTGGTAAAATAAATATACGACAAATAATTTCACATGTTCAAAGGGAAGTAAAAGTGAATGGTTGAGTAACGCGTTTAATTTTGAAAATGACGTCTCAGTGCTCTGTTAGAACTATTGTTCTTCTTCTGAAATGATACATTGGTTGTTCCATATTTTTGTGGATAACTATAGCATCGGCGTAAATCAGCGCACGTGATGTAAGTACACCATAAATCCGACGCGAGCAGTGAATCTTGTTATTAAATTCTCAGTGCAATCGAGGCATCATGGCCATTAAGTCCATTCGCTATTCGCGAGGAAATTAACGACCACTTTATCTTAAACCTGCCTGAAACACGAGTTTCCATGTAACATTGTACCGCGCTAGGGAAACCACAGTCCCGCGCTGGACGCTATAAAATATGACTGTTATGTCATGTGCTTTGCCTTACAAATCCCAGAGTCTTTCTTCGAAAAAGCAAGGCGTCTGTTATTGTTCGGACTCGCGAGCGTACTTTATGCACTGTAACATTATCGATGTAGCAGAAGCTCTTGGGTTTCGATATAGAAAGATGCATCGTTGTACTTTGTTTACTGGGACGGTTCACAAAAAGACAGCGAAATATTTGTTAGATAATAAAATGTAGAAGCGTGTCGCAGGTGTGAAATATTTTTTATTCAGGTACACATAGGAAGAATTGACACGAAGTATGAATTGTTGGGGGCATTGACCTTCCTATGTTTCCAATTCAATTTACATTTGAAGATATATCGAAAGGAAATCTAGTCTCTTGTACTTTTAATCGACTGTGTATCCCACAAATTATCTTACTTCACTTTTAATTAACTCCTTCTTAATATTTGTTTTGTTACCCTAAATCTACTCTACAATTCTTCCAATTTGCAACTCGAAATTCTTTATTCTACTGTCACTGAAAAGCCTCGCCACTTTAAGCCCACCAAGCCTGCTAATAAACCTAATAATACATCAAACCCCGAATGACTGAATAAGTAAAACACACTAAAGTTCAATATCCACCCTATTTCCCCAGGAAATTCATTTAACTGTCCCTTTCAATGCATCAATAAGAGTGACTGTCGACGGAGAAGACGCAACCGCGTGTCAAAAAAGACAATCATATTGTACTCTAAAAGAACATAACGTGAAAACTGATTGCTCTCGGCAGACTAACTCCAGTGACGTTACAGTTGCGTAATTAACTGACTCTGACGCGTGCACGACGAAGCACACGTGTGGAACATTACGCGAGACGCGTGACAAGCGAGCATGGAGCCATGCACACTGATTCTGACACTGGATGATTAACTGCAAAGAGGGAGCCGGCGTTATTAATTGCAGAGTGGCTGTTCCCCGCTGCGGATCTGAATTCCCAAGCACCCTGGAGGATCAGATCGGCCTGGAAGAAGGTGAACGCGACTCTGGCGCTTGATAGAATGTATTTAGATGATCAAAGGAACAGGCAAGGCAGATCGTCTTCGGCTTAAAGATTGGATCGAAGGTAAGCAAACTGAGCAGATTGCCAATCCGCGATAAAACGTTGGAACGCAAATAAAGGTTACAAACTAAGTATCCAGACGAGTGGCTTCTAATTACATCCTGCCTGATACACCGTACTAAATCTCTCGATGGCACCTTGGTTAACGGTCCCCCTTTCCTCGGCAATTTCAACTGTCAATAGAATAAATCAAAGCCTGTTAGGAAGTGCTACGTATGGATCTGATCTGAAGCAAACGATGTAAACGAAGGGGCGCAAGGTTTACAGCAATTAATCTTCCCGGCACCAAAGAAGCGTGTTATGCTACGTTATCCAAAGTGTCTGCGGGTGGTATCTCATAAAGAAGCCTGAGGCCTCAGGGAATTAAATTTCCAGCCATTTCCCTTTGAAATCATGTATTACTTTCCCCGCGAGTTTAATCATTTGAAATGATTGAATGCAAATGAACTGGTCCCTCGTTCCCCACAGAAGGACCTTAAGTTGAAAGTGTTTAAAACGGAATGTATGCCAAAGCGGATATAAATCAAATTGCCCCAAAAAGCCTTGAAGTGTATCGTGCAGAGGCTTTTTCTTTCCCGAAGAAATTCCCTTTTAGGAGCACTACCTGGAAACAGCGTGTGCAACTCCGCGCAATCTGGCTCTCCATTATTTATATAGGTCAACGATCCCGCCTTTCTTGAAACGACGCCCACCTTCTCTTCTCTGAGACAGTCAACGTCTCGTGGCACATTTTCTAAACCCTTAGTTTACTGTCTTCGGTAGCAAACGACCTAAGCAGCATGCGACGTTGCATCTGACACACCTTCCTGTGACTGTAAATCAAGTGCACCCTGCTCAATTATTGGGGAAGCGTATTGGGGTAAGTATCAGCTAGCTGTGGAGTAAATAGTAAAGGATGTTAGGGTGTCTTAATTTCAGTTTCATTGCGACGCTTAATCCACGGGACCGGGATCGCCATCCGACTCCACTAAAGCTCAACAGATATAAATTAGTTGTTCAATGGAGCTCGACACTTCTCTCAGCTTCAATTCAAGCGTCGCCAAAAGATCAATTAACTAATGGAACATGAAATCTTCATTGCACGTGCACCTTAATCCACTGAGTAGGTATATTATTATCATCAAAGACAGGGATCCCCGTAGGTGGCTTAGAATTAACAGGAAATGATTCTGTTCTTGGTCCTTGAAATACTACTTACACAAATCAGTTTTGAATGATCATACAGAATTCTTTGTATCTGTTCAGAGGTCATTTGGACCCATCCTGGATATCAAGCTACACGTGATAGTTATCATTAGTATTACTTTTTGAAAAGGTGGAGGATTTTATGAGGAGTGATAATAAGCTGAGAAGCTAATTAAGAAGCTTATTTTAAGGTGTAGGTATATAAATAATATCATGGTGCAAAACAGATCCTACACCCACGCTTGGTTAAATTCTCTGGCGTTCGAGGATTAATTAGAAGCAATTATAAGATTAACAATATTACGCATGCTGTAATTGATTTTATAGGCCAGAGATTTGTGAATTATGTGATTACATGAATAGCTAATTGAACCATGAAAGCAAATTTTGTTACAGTCTATTTCATAAGATGGAATTGCCATTTGTATCGAAGGCTTTTCAGAAATCAACGAGCATAGCGTCTGCTCTAAGGACTACATTAAGTGGGACACTCTCTGTGTAGAAATCAGATGCACTTACAGTAAGGCACCATGACACTGGAATTAACGGATTCCGGTGCTTTGCCACGAATACAGCCTCTCCACAGTCCCATATGCTTGTAGATCAACATTCTGCCTGCTCTGCCAGCATCCCCAAGAGGCAAACCTTCTTCGTCTGGTGCCTGGATGGTGAACCAGTGATCAGTCCCAATGGCCACTGACCATATGCACACTGATAGTCCCACGAGGACGGTGCAACCCAGAAGAATTCGCCTCTCAAAGATAACCTGCGTGGCACGTGACAAACTACTGACGCTTTCTGTTGAGAATCGCGCAACGAGGGAAGGTGAACGTTGTGGGAGATGGAAAATTTTTCGTGAGACTTTCAATGAAATTTAAAATTCCCACTGTACTAAATAAAACTTAGGCCTTGGGATAGTATAGTTTCTTCATAAAAAGATTTTCGATGGAATGTCAATTTCTGTAACAAAAATTCTAGTGGTTGTCTATCTTTTGTAATAACGGTTTACAAATTCGAGTACAAAGAACGCTAACCATGTTCCAGGCTGGAATTTTTCAAGTGGAACTTCCAACAGTTGTAAAATGGAGTTTCGATTTCATTGAGGGACAATTTTTCGTTTACTTTACCTGATTATATAGCGCCTTCATTCGACTCGCCATTTTGTCAAATTCGCTTGACGTGGAATTGAAAAATTCGTATCTGGCACAGATCTATCGATAATGCTTCCTTTGTTGGACGGATTTATTCGTTTTGCATTGATGCACCACCCCACTGCAGCTATTCATTCACCGTGTATTAAGAGTAACATTATTTTATTCATTGGGCACTCGTTTAGCGTGTGGACTAAGGAGATTTCGAAGGAATGAGGTTGATCCTCGATGATTGTTCCATTTGTGCGTTCTCTGGTGATCGATGATTCTTTCTTTTGACGTAAAAATGAATACCCTCTGAATTATATGAGGTAATCTTCCATTAATAACTAGATTTTCTATGCAAGTCACGTTTAGTTCGTGTGGATCTTTTTATTACTTCTATCTAGCTATACCTTCAAGTGCTTCGTTAATGGTTCAAACAATCTTCTCACTTGTTTTCATGTATCGACCTCGTATTGGTTCCTTTGTGTCACTAAAATTTGTCTGTCCGTCATTGTATTCTCAATACTTTTTAAATAATTTACACAGCACCTCTAATGGGCGTTTAGCTTGTTTACCCTTCTATAAAAAAGAATTTTTAATTCAGCCTGTCTTCCCATTAAGTTAATTAGTGAGCATTTATTTCTTCCTGGCACTCATTCTCATCACTTTCGTCGCCTTTTCCAATGAATACCATTCGGTTACTTCCATTTCCCTTCTGCGACGATGACTAGTAAGTTTCCTTGATGTCCCCTTGTTTGTAATTCCTCGAAAATTTCTTCTTCTTTTATCTTCTTTGAAATACCTGAAACAGACAAGATCAACGTGTTTTCAAGGGAGTTAAAAGAGTTCATATATATAATAAACAAAATGTAAATTATTAATAGTCTGTAAATAATAAAAGGCATCGCACTATAATCTCATCACTTATTTCATATTTTGATTGCACAGAAACCTGTTGCTAAAGCAACGTGTATGTTACGAAAACCTGAAGCATTTGCCAATTAGTGCACATGTCTTTTTGCAAATCACATGTAACTACTTGGCACGAATGACAAATTTCCACATGGTTCTTAACTATCTCTTCCCGTTGGGTTACACCCCAGCAGGTCTCCTGATAATTCTAGAGAAAATACAGTAAATGGAACTGGTCGAAGGAAGCAAAATTCGTTCAACGAAAGAGACAGGCAGAAAGCACAAATTGCCCTATAAACATCTCATCGATTTAATGAATTCTTCCAAAAGGAAACAGGGTAGGTGGAATATATCCTACAAGCAAGCATTTTATGTTTCGAAAACACTGAGGAAAAAGGCGAAGAAGCAATCATCGCTACGAGGTTGAGACAATTTGGCAAGGGAAAATAGTTCTGCCGAAACGTGTCATAATTCCGTTCCTCGTCGTCTAGACTATGAGGCTACGAAGCATCAACGTCAGCTGGGAGAAGCGAAACGAAATAATGCATTATGCTAAAATCCTGAGACCACCTTGCAGGAAATCGTGAACTATAATTATGCAATGTGGTCGAAAAATACAGCAATTAGCATTTTAAATTACAGCAATCTTTTCTATTGATAATAGAACTAATTGGAATTATTCTACATTTTGTGAACAGGATTTTGCAATTGGAAATGAACAATCTGATCAGGCAGCTTGAGAATTGCGGGGCTGTGACAATAGAGATTTTTCGCGGACTACACCTTATAAATGGCACAGCTTATTTAAAGCGTTCCATTTGTTCCCAATACCTTTCGCAACGATTGGCTAATAAGAAATACGCTCAGTTATTCGCCAGAGCTACTTCGTCTTCGTTATTCGTTATTGTTGCTCCTCAGAGGCCCTTCTGATGCACGTCACGATTTAACTAAAATATATTCATACCAAAGGAATGAAAAAGATGACTCATAAATGAGCCCTATACCCTGTTTGTATAATATGGGACGAGTTCTCGGAACAGTTTATATTGCTTAAGAATCCTGACAGTGAGTACTGTTACTCTCTAATTAGATTTCAAAGTAAGCAATACTCCGATGAGAATATAAAGCAGTCATGTGTTAGGTACTCGTTAAGTTCGTGGAAAAATAGTACCTGAAGCACATAATTTCCGTAATGCAGAATAATATTGTTCAAATGAATGCAAGCCATTTCTGTTTACACATATACGAAGTAAAATATTATACCTGGAATTATTATAATGGAACACACCATCGTGGTCCAAAGATTACTAGCTGTTAACTTCCCGTAGCATTTTACGATTACGATCTTTGTTTGTCACAATTTAGCTCGTAGAATGGCTCTTCTTCTTTGCTAACAATAAGAGAGATTCGCGTAACACGGCCGCATTCTTTCACTCTTATCGTGCCAAAACAGTAGCAACCCTCAGCATCACGTGAGCAGAGAAAAGTCTCTTACCACTACGAAACGAGATTCATGCCAGAAATCAATGTCTAATCCAGAAACGTGAGAACAAATGCTTGTGCCAATATGTATGAGGGTCTTCTTTGATTTGAGATTTACACAAATGGCCAGTACTTAATAGAAGATATTAATCGTTTCAATTAAAAGCCAGACGAATTTATATTGAAATCTAATGAATCTGAATTAATAATGCGTATCTGAAGAAATAAATACGATATCTACGCGTGAAAAGGACTGGTATTCATGATTCACATGTTAGAACCTTTCTCGCAACGTTGGAATAAAATTTTGTAAACGTAGTTAATCCTTCGTGGCCACACCTTCTCAAAATCACAAATTGGTCACATGAGGTTCACTACACCTCAGCGTCATTTTTAAGTTATCATTGTCGAATTTTTTAATGTTTTAAGTTTTGTGGGATAATTGTACATTCAAAATATTCATTCCATCGTGCTCTAATAGTCTTTTTCTAGAAATGTAAATTTTATTTTCATATGATGACATTTGTAGTTGAATAAATAGTGGAAAAAAACTATTTTTTGGTTAAAATTCGCAAAATGTTTAAACTTTAATATTAAAGTCTGAAACTTTACAGAAATATTAGCAAAGAAAACAAATTACCTGGGGTGTGATATACCCCATGTAATCGCGCAGGGTTAAAGAAATGGAGCCACAGTAGTAGACTTTTCCTTAGAACAAGACATCTATGTCTCTCGAATGTGCAAGAAAGTAACAGCTGGCGTATCCACTAGAATTCATAAATGAGTATTCAAAAATGTTGAATATCCTAATATCCGCATGTTTTTTTTATATTCCCCCGTTAATCTCGCCATCATCGCGAGACACTAGTCGTGGTCAGAGAAAATAGACTCGCTAACATAGGGGTTAGAAAACCACAAGCCTTCGACCAGGGCCCGAGCATAAATTTGGCGAGACGACTGGCAGACGTCTCATTGTAAATCGACGATTTACATCGGTTTGTTTCGCAACGCCCATGAAATATGCAGTCGAACGGAGGAGCTCGCCAATTAAAATCCCCGGAATAATTAATCTGTCGCGGTTCTGATGCAGACGATCCGCGCCCAAGGAACAATCCACTACGCGAAATTTATATTTAAACGTAAAGAGCGCAGTGTCGCTTTTAATGAATTTATTGTTCGTGCACTGTGCAGGATGTTGATTTATTAACACGCTTACTAGCATGATGATAATCGGTTCTCTAGACTTTGAATTGCAACTGACGCGAAGTGCTCGCCTGGAAGAATTTATGGTGACCCTTTAGAACTTGTCACAGGGTATTTATATGACAAAGAGCATGCATTTCTCTTGCATGCGACTGACCGCCACAGATCAATCCTATTATTTTGTATTTTAACACGGAGAGAATTACCGTAGCTCGCAGAAATACATGCTGGCTTCCTGGAAACACGATCAAGTCGTTGTTTACCGTTATTAATGGGAAATTGATAATTAAATCGTGAATATGAGCCGTACAATAGTGTATTGTACGATTATAATAGTGTAACATGACCGTAATAATATGTAGGTTTAATTTACCTAATGGTACAGTATCCTCAATAATGTTTACACGAGAGCAGAATAGAAGCAAATCATTTTATGGCTGACCTGCAGTGCCTGTTTCTACTACCACCAACGCACTCGAACAACACGTTGCCTTCTAAACTTCAATTTCTTATGTAAACCGCATATAAACTTTCGAATAAGACCAAATTCAATAAAATGCGTCCACTCATGACAGAGATATCGTAATATCGTCTCATAGATCCATCGGAAACGATAAAATTTTCTTCTGATGCTTCTGATTCTTCTGATTCTCCAATCAAATTTTCATCAACATAATACATATACTACGCGTTACACGCACACCTTCAGCCAAAACGTCTATTCCAAAAATCTATTCCAAATTTTGACAGCTTACAGTCAGGTTATAACCTGGCGAGTGTCAAATGAGGTAAGTTGTCAAAATTTGAGATGCCACGTGTTTTTCCAAATGTGTATCGTTGTAAATAATATAAATTGAATTTCGATCGTAAAAATTGTTCTAATTAGAAGAGATGATTTCGACGCACTGGTTCGGTCGATTAAATAATTAAATGAAAGCTATTTTGCAGTTTTGAGAATTTTTATCAAATTCCAACGTTTCGGTCAATGATTATGACCATTCTCAAGGAAAGTTAGATAAAAAGAAAAAATACTGCGTATGCTTGTATATATTTAAACAAATGTCACGTTCATTGCGGGCCGGAAGTTGCACCCCCCATATTCAACTGTTAGTATCTCGAGAACGAAAGCCTCGGATTTTAAAACAGTCAAGTAGTTTTCGATATGTTTTTGCATCAAGATATTGCATGTTTCAGACTATCCCCCAATTTTGGGACACACTTCTTTGCTTTCTGCGCTACAAGCTTTTTTATTTCATACAGTTTCGTTGCAATCATGCATATATTGTATAACTTTCACTTCATTTTGGAGAACATGGAACATTTATATACATTTTAATGAGAAAGGTTCAATTATTTAAACTAATGGTGATTGCTATTTTTCATCACTTGAATGCATCTTGTGATTGACTGATTGACATGAATACTGCTTTAAATGAAACCAATTTTCAGAACTTAAATAATTTATTAATGACTTTTTATAGATTACATTTCTGAAGAGGAGCGCCGAAAACAATGTGGCAATGACCACGTCCAAAATTGTAGAAACATTAATGAAAATGTTGTGTAGCTGAAAAATACAGCTGGCAAGGGAAAAAACAAAAAAAAACATTCCGCAAATTTTCTCACATTGTCAACTTAATACGGAGTGTGTAATTTTATTATTTTATCTCATTTCAGCACTTAAAATTGTAAAATAAATGTATGTATTATCCCAGGTTCAATACCCGCTCTATGCAGCGAATCCCAGTAGGTATAGCTGCACAAATGCGGACATAATTCTCACGGCGGGAAAATGGTTCGCCCAGGCGAAGACACGAATCATGCATGCCGAATTATGCATGATGAATAAGGGCCATTGTCAGCCGACTTGCAGCGGGGAGATTGAGGACCAGCACCTGCAGCAGCTCTTCTCCGCGGACGCACTGCAGCCTTCCCCCGGCTATGCACTTTAATAATTATTGTTATTGTTACTGTTACTGTTATTTTGTCACGAAGTGAAAAAAAAATATGAATATTTAATTGTCAATGTTTATTATAATTTAATTCATTTACTTTAAAATTCTTTAACTTTTTTTCGAAACTGAAATAATTCCTGTAAAATCTCAAAAACGTTACGCGACCATTGCTGTGAAATCCCGAAGCAATGTTGCAGAAATATCTCCTGCAATGTTGCACAGGGGCGGACATAGCAATTTACTTGTAACGTTTCGGCAACATTCCGTGCAATGTTTCCAATATTAAACCGCAACGTAACTGAGATATTCCTGCAACAAAGTGTGCTGTCGGGGGATCGGCAATGCGGTGCACATGGTTTGTTTCATAGTTGTTAAACTTGCGTAGAAGTTATCCTTAATTCTGTCCTGTGATAAGGCTGTTCATGGCTGTTGATGGTGAACCTTTCTAATTTATAATATTAAAAATTATCTGAAGTCATTCTCTACGCAAATTATGTTTGTAAAAAGCAGTGAGATCCCCATAAAAAAGCTTCAAAAAAGTAAAAAAAATTACGCCAAGTACATAAAAAAGTGAAGGGCGGAAAGGAGTATTATAAAATAAATCACAGAAAATAAAAGATAATAATAATTACAATATAAAAAAAGATGTGAAATCAAAATGAGCTGCAAATACATAAAGATGCTTTGTAATAATCACGGACATTTTAATAATCGATATTTGCATAGATGTCCGCGACCTGGAAGTCAAATGGAAGTCATATTGACGCATTAATGAAGTAGATATAGTTCATTTAATGGCTGAATTTTGTAAATGCTTGACATTTACTCTTTAAAGTTTCTATTAACAATGAGAACTAATATTAACATATAAGTAAATGTTTCAGATTCTTGAAGAAGAAATAAACGGTATTATTTTTATTTCTCAAGTATTAATGCCTGTGCTCTTTCGGCGCTCGATAATAATGATCTATGACACCACGACTTCACATTTGTGTTCCAGATATTGCCTAATTGTTCCCCCAGAACGTCGTCTACGGGTCATTAATCAAATTCTTCATTTGAATAGCTGCTGACGTATTTTACCAGAGTGTGGACCACCCAAAAGGAGTCATATTTATTTTACGACTAGAACGAATCCAGATGAACCGGAAGCTAGCTTGATGTAGAACTGCCAGCACACTTCTCTCCTCTATGCGTAGAGACAGAAAAATTTAATCAACGTCGGAAACACGTCTGAATAGCTCCTCATATCTGGAATTCGTGGCAGTGCGCAATGAGAGGAGCAGAAGTACCGTATTATAGAAATTCTCCCTCAAATATTATCACCTAAATTCGTCGAAAGGAACGTGTGACATCAAAGGCTCGTATAATTAGAAATTTTGTGCAAAATTCTTCGTATATACATTTGCTAACCAATTGTGTAAAACATTTGGATAGAATAAAAATTCAGTGACCAAAAAGAAGGCACAATGAATTCAAGGAATTAAAAAATTTAACGTATACATGTCAATTTGAAATCAGCTTTATGTATATCACATTTTCCATAGTCAGCAATATGAGGTACCCATTTCAAAGCTATTCGTATAACAAAAAGGAAAAAATGAATGCTAGAAAGTGTTGGAAAACCACATCTTTTCTCTAAAATACACTCTTGTAACTTGTTCACGCTATCTACTGTTCTCCAAGCTTTTTATCCAAGGAACTAATCAACGACGAGTACCTTTGAAGAGCATCCTGATGATAAATCATTATTCTTGAAGGGTGCTTCAACCGTCGAGCACCATTTCACTTTAAATAGCAATATTAGCTGCGAAATGATCGTAATATCACGGGAATGAAAATACAACTGGCTATGAAACGATAACCAAAAGTATCTTAACGCGTTGGCTTGTCGATGGATGTGTTTATCATAGCAACACGTGCAGCCTGAATTTACGAGCCTCGTGAGAACGTGAAAAACGATCTTCGTGATGAACCTGCGTGCATGAATTATTATACACAGAGCACGTCATTCCGAGTGCCAAAATTGCGCGAATGGCACCCCATTTTCCTAAATCAATGGCGGTGACGATAATTCACAATTAATTACTTTATATGGTATTCTTCATAATACTCTCCTCGCAATGTACAATGACTAATTCTCGCGAAAACTCAATTAAAATCAGCACAATTGGGGAGCAATTAAATTAATAAATATCTACCTCCGAACTATTTGACTTGATACTACATCTTCACACGACAACACTATGCTGCTCCGAATTTATCAAAGAAACAAAAACAATGGAACCGAAAATCCATTAACCGGGTAATATTATTAAAGTAGAATTTCACGTTGCAGGTTTTCCTACAAGGTTCTTGGAATGACATTTAATCAAGCGCGAGAGTGGGTACTTAATGTAATTAGCGTTTAGAAAGTGGGGGCAGAAAATTTTATTAAGACATTCTTTCACGCTTTTCCAGTGCCAAGCTGCTCGATATATATAGGTGGCAAACAATTTCATTAATAAAGCAATTGCGGGAAGGTGTACACCTCGTAGCGCGGGCGAGAAATATAGACGGCTCTATCGAACTCCAGAATTGTCGGTATTTGACCCAGTTCGCGGAACTCGTGCCGTTTTTCCTTTCATAGCGCTGTAATGAATACGCTTTTCCACCTGGAACTCGAATGAATTTCAGTCCCCGAACGCGGCGTACCATTTCTTTCGATCTGAAACTTTTGGTGTAACATAAAACGCGGGCTTTCGCTTAGTTCGTTAATTCCATGGCGTTGTAAAAGATTCTAGCTCGACTTGACGCTCGCTAGGAAAGGCTAACGGTCTAAAAATAAAGCAGCGTTTTAAAGCTGCCACGTTAAACCTATTTATTGTACACAATATCGCGTGTCAGTTCACCTCGTTGCCGTTCATAAATTCGCTGAAACGTTCGATAAACTTGAGTCGCATCATTTCACGCGTGGAGTTCAATCCCTCCCGATCGACGGTGAATATTTAAAGTAATACAGTCGGGCTTTGCATTAGAGTGATTGTGCATATTTCTCGTCAAAAGTTATTCCTACTCTAATCTCTATAAGTAGTCGAGTTATGCAATAGTCAGACGGCGCTGAGATTTCGTGAGACGTCTGTTTGATGTGCCACTATGGCAGGGCAAAACCGTGACAGATAATAACATGAATTATTTGATCAAGTTTTGCTAATAATATTTCTGGGAATGGTCACGATAATTCTATTCTTCTGATTTGCAAAACACTGAATTGGTTTACGTGAGGAGGGGATTATTTAATTTTTACTACTCCTTTCTGTAGTGATTGTGGACAATTCTATTTGCGTTTCCATCGTATAATTTTCTTTTCTAATTGGATGAATAATCGCGAAATTTGAAGCTCAAAGTTATGAATAGTAAGTGGAAACACAGTATAACGGTATTATTTATTTATCGCGCAGTGTGCCCAAAGTAGAGCACATTAATACCTTTCCTATCCTTGATTTCGTTAGACAGTTTGTCCTACTTTTCCTACAGCCTTGTAATATTACGCTAAGCAAACCTAACGCCACTTTATTTGCAAATTGATCGCACAATTCTAAATTCGCTACGAACTAGCCGCGTTTCACTCGGCGATCTGTCAACGTAATATTCTACTCAATCGCAACCCTCAAATGGCTTCACGTTCCAAATGATGGGACAGACAAACAGATAGATACCTGCCTGACAGTTTATTTGAGTATAAAGGATATCCGCCTCTGCGACAGCGATATTAAACGCCAACGATCTGTCAGCGGAGTGAATATTAGGCGTCAAAGGAAACCTTCGGGGAAGTCTTTAAGTGTATCCAATAACGAATGCATAAAAAGAATGTCAACTGAATTAAGGGGTCTGAAACGTTCTGCAAAGTAAGGGAGTTTTTCGGATTTTTTCAACCGAATAACATAAGTAAATCAATGTATTGCTTAGTATAGTTAATATGTGCATATTGAAGGGTAAAAAATAATTTTTTCAAGCATATTTATGAATCCGTGTCGAGTCTACATTTCGTAAAAATGTGCGCTGCGGCAAAATCGTTCCTCTGACGTTCGCAGTGCTTTAGCCATGCGATTAATCTGAATTCGGAAAAGAAAAAATATTTAGAAACTAAAAGCCTGCGTCTATTACAGGACGTACAGGAAAGTCCATACCGTAAAAGATAACAAAATCACGGGCCACTGAAAAAAGTAATATTTTCGGGGAAAATGTTGATAAAAAAATAGAAGGGCGCCGTTAATTAAAAAAATCTGGACGTCGTGTTATAGAGACGGGTTTTTCGTACAAAAAATGGCCTTAGTCGTGTAAATTGGACGTATAATTTTCTTTATATACTGTCAACGCGGTTGAAAAATGTCATGTGGTTGAAACCGCTTCACGGAAAATACCTCATCTCCGTCAATTTTACGAATTTCTTCATAAAATTTGGAGGGAGCATTCTTGAAACGAGTGTCTTTCAGGAAGTGTAAAAGGGGAAACATCGATTTTTCCGATATCTTACTGTTTTCTCCCCTTAAAATAAATAAAAAAAAAATGAACATAGGTGAAATCCTGTTCAATTAAATTATATATAAAAACCTTGCATTGTTCTTAACCACCCCCTTGTTTCTTATTACACAATCGCGGAATTGTCTAAAAAAGTTTGACCGATTCGAAGCCCTGTGAAAAGGTTGCGGTGCTGAAATGCAGCGTACGCGCGAATGGGCCAGACTAAGATTACAAAGTGCACGTGCTCGGGCTGTTTCGTCTCGAACCGTTAACGACACGCAAAAGTTGAGCATTCGACGTTATCCATGCTCATCGTTTTTTATTGCACCCAATGACGTCAATGCGCTCGCCATTGTTTTGTTCGTTTACAGGCGGAGAGCGCGACGGTGCGCGCAGTTTATTTAACCGCAGCTGCAGCTGCACGGGGCCACGGAGTTATAAATGCTGATAAAGCCAACGTGTGCCGCTGTCAGACTGTACAGTCGACGCCCACCGTTGCTATTTTCGAGTATTGCTGCCTTTTTTCCACGCCGCGCCGTCGTTTCCTGCCCTTTATCCGGCTTCTAATGGCCCGTAATACACGGTGTCTCGTAACGAGTGATACAACCAGGAAGGAGACCGTTTCGCGCCACGAAAAACCGTCCGCGAACACCAGATACGGTCCCTTTCTTTTTCTGCAAGCAGTTTCATTACGCTTGGGATAAACGCACACTTGACTGGATCCTGGACTGGGCTTCTTGCGAACCTCCATCGTGATTATCCGTTCAAAGTGGACATATTCGTAGTCCGTTGTGGTTGTAGGATATGTAATCTCTGAATGTTTTAAGTTTCTTTACTGTCGAAATGTTGGAGGAATCGCTCTGTCGAGGATGCTGAAGTTGCTAAGACGGTTTTAAAGGTATGAACAATTTTTTTGCTTTGATTATTATTAGGCCCTGCTCGTCCCTGCAGGCAAAATTAGGCAGGTGCATAGGGCGAAATGTTGACAAGCGCCGCAAAATAGACCTTTCATTGTTGGCATGTTTTAAAATAAAGTTTTAAATGAAATAAATATTATAGTATTATGGCACTATAAATGTTTTAAGCTACGAATAAAAGTTTAGAGTAAGGTCATCAAACAGATCAGTTAAATATAGTTATTATAAATAAACGGCGGAAAAATGGCTCAAGCTAGGCCTGATTATTGTTAATCAATTATTGCTAATTTATTTAGTGGGGTATTAGTGTTTAGAGTGTGCTTTTATATTCTTTGCATGTGTAATATCGTTTCCGTCGCCTGACTTTAATTAAGTCCGCGAGTACTGTATCAAATTTCCTGTACCAGAAAATTATTATTCTCATTTTTCTTAAAATACATTTCTTCATATATTTATGATCCTACAATTATCCTGATTGAGTATAAGACAATCATTTGATCCCCAGAATCTTGCTGGTACCTTTGGATACAACTGTACAAGTAGGGTAACATTTTTATGAAACACAGAGAGCAAAGGATCGGATCTTTTTATGTTTGAAGAGTGAGGACGTTTACCTAAACCGTCCAATATAGCGGGAAATGTTAAAAACGTGGGTGTGCACGTGTATACCAGCGGAAGCTATTAATGAAAACTTTCGACAAAGAGGAAATCGAGTTAAAAATACATTTCAATGAAAACCGTGTCACGTGATTTGTTACTTCATGCGATCAGCTTTAATATCGGACCGTAAAATAATTCTATTTATTAATTCTGAAAATACATAAACGAAAAATGTGTGTCAAACGTTATTTGTCGATCGTTTTGGGCAACTGCGTAACATTTTTGATGGCATAACTTTGAAAAGTGAGGAACACAGTTTGTACGCTTAGTTACTTTTACGTGCAAATACTTATTACTTTCCGTTTCGTTTTACAGATTTGGTTTGACATTTTATATTGTAACTTTGCACAATTTTTATTATATTAAATTGACCTTCTATAGCGAAAATTCTGGTGGTTTCTCAAGCATGTTTATACATGTATTCTTCGCTTAGAGTATCACCTCTGTATCGCGATTAAATTAATTCAATTTAAAAACTTCACACTTTAATGAAATGTACGAGTCTTTCGTGATTGAAAAGGTTGGGGAAAAATGTCTACGCTGGAGTCGTTATTTGTTTCTAGGGGAGCTTCTTTCTTAATGGAGCTGTCACAAGCAGCTTCCAGGAACTCTCGAATTTCACGTGATGTATCAGACCGAGGTTGGTATCGTTTAGGGGATATCCCTGTTATTGGTTCAGGAAATTTGTCTTTATTCTTCTTTATGCCCATAACAAAAACGCGTGATAAAAAATAAATGAGTGATAGAGAAATCCCCAGATTGACGTATCTCCTCCTTCTTCTTTTTCTACATCCATTCTTCATTAATACTTCCCATCTTTTACAGTAGTAATGCTCACAAAAGCCTGTGAAAAAATATTTGATACGAATTCAGAAGTTGTAAACTATATATCAAGAGTTTCTCTTCGTTCCATTAATGTTTAAACTGTGACTTTAATCCATTAAATTTATACACTAAATATATTAAGATTGACAGTTCCAATTAGGTGCAATTCAATTCTCAACTTCTCTACGTATGCAGCAAATATTTTCCTTGAAAGAATTTTAATGTAAACCTAGATAAAAAATGATCTATTTCTGATTTCATATTAGAATCTTTCAACGTTACGTTTACCACGAAAACGAAACAGAAGGTTCTGCATAGTATCTTCTTTTAAAAGAAAAACAGTAGACCGAAAGTCACGTTATACTTCCCACATTGTACCCATTTATCTTTAATTCCACTTCTTGGATTCAACCAACAATCTCCACTCTCTCATCGCGCCAGAAGAAAGAAGTCGCGGGAAAAAGCCGGTGCTTTTTGTGAGACTGGCGAGGAGAAATGGAAGGGTGAATGACGCGGGGAGCGTTCGAAACGAAATGCCCATCGATTTATCGTCATCGTAAGGCTCTCGTCTCGCTCTCTCCCTTTGTCGATGATTGATCGTCTCGAAAGGCACGGGAGTTTATGAGCCTTACTGTCAAATATAACCGCGAAACACGAAGTTACAGCCTTCCTAAATTCTCACCGATTCTATTCTCGCGCCGGAGGCGTCGAAAACAAGTGGAAATGCGCGGACGAGCCGGTTGGGAATAGAATCTAGCCTAAAATCTCAGGGGTTTGTTTGCTCGTAGCCGAATTCGCATTAACGGAACTAATGGCTGACTGACAGACCATGATTGTTGCTGATAGAAACACGGTGACTATCAACGATCTGTCTGTGCATTCGATTATTCTTGGCTTGTGTTCCCTGATCCCTTTGTAGTAGAAATGTCCTGGCTGGTCAGACAGCCAGACTAGACACGCACCGTGATTCAAGTTAAGTTCAAACAGTTCGATGAACTAATGGAACGTTGACTTAACAGTCACAGAAATAGCAGGTATTACTGGGCTTGTGATATCTATTTTCATAAAATTCTACTACGATTTATTTTAACTATATCGCAACATTAATTGCGTCACGACATTCTTATCTCCATTTTCCTCAAAGCTCCTTCGATTATTTTTTATTCAACTGTCATGTGTAGAGGTACATAGACGATATAATAAAATCGATAGTTTGCAATGAAGTATAATAAAAGTTCTGTACGAAATACTAGAGAAGCGACACACATAACTTCGTCCCGATACGCTACCAGTTAGACGCAAGATCGTCGATTCGACAGAAAAAGTTGCTCTGTACATTATGACACAGTTCCAGGGTAACTCTATACACTTTGGAGGGAAATAAATTTCGCAAAGTAAAATTAGTAGCAGGAATAATAATCGTTCGGCGTACGTGTCACGGTTAATTCCAAAACATTCGATCGTTGAAATTATGATATAAACTGTACATCCACGATGATGCTTAACACGCTCGATCGATATCTCTCTCGCGAGGAATGCAAAGACTTACGCAACTATTAAATAACAGTTAATATCGCACGTCTTACATGTTTTCTAAAGCACAGACTATACTAAGTGAAAGATCCTACCTTATTGCCCGAGAAATCGTGCAAAAAGGTAAATAAACCTTACCGAACGTCTGTTATGAGAAACCATTTTCCAGCATTGCTCTGTGAAGCTATTAAAGACGGAAATAGTACAAAAATAGTTCTTTAAAATAGATTCACCGGCGAAAGAGTTCCAAGGGAAAATCGAACAAATTTTTAGTAGCTATCAAGTGAAATCATTTACTCCTCAGGTAGGAATACTATGAAAATAAAATTCCCAATAATTCCTTCGCATACAGCATGCAGTCGATTAACAGGCAATTAAATTGTCCATTTGCAAGCACACGCGAGATTGCTTCTATAAAGACAAATTGACTCCCAACTACCAAAGTGATGCGTGTACCATGAAATATGAAATCGTAATTAGGAGAGCAACAAAAGGTATCACATACACTTGTGTCTATACTAGAATTTCGGTCAATTATTAATTATCTTCCTAATCCAATCACGAAGCCTATTACCTAGAAACTTTTCTACCTCCAACGGATAAGTTCCAATGATCACAATTTAATTGAAGATAAAATTCATAAAATCGCTGTTGGCGATTGTCAGCTATACCCAACGCTGTCTATGAATCGATCCATGCTGTTCGGTAAATTGAGACGATGGGGTAACGTTAATAGGCGATTGACACCGAGGAGAACGTCGACACGTGTCAGTGCAGATCGCGTGCGTAAACTCAGCCCAACCCAAAACGATGAGACTCGAGCTCGTACGAGCGGCCAACCAGTCTTGGCCAGAAATAGTTTCCCGTCGACGATGTATTTTTAAAGAATTTCTCGACGACCTACGACAATTGCGCGGCACGCGTCACCTTTCCCTCGATTAAGCTTGAGGCTCTATCTAGCGCCCTTATCGCTCGCAGTACTGCGCTTCAATAAAGCCCTTTTCACGCGAGATACTTCTTCAACTCCTCATTGATAACTCGGACACATTCACTCGACAGAGAATCCATAATTTAAAACATAAATTAAAAGAACTTGCTCGAGATAACGAAAGAGTTACAAAATTATCACGTGTGAAAAAGGCTTAAGGCAAGTTTCTAATCAGCTTTATTCTTTGAGGAATTTATGCTTTAGACATTAAAGGAATTATATTTTAGACATTTTAGGGGTTTGTAAAAATTATAGTTTGGGTATAAAATGATGTTGTGAAGAAACTTAATGAGTAACGTAATTGGATTCGTGTTGTTTCTGTATGGCTTTTAAAATGTGTGCATTAAGTGATGTTAAAATTTAGAATTATTTCAAATTAATGCGAGTAACATGATACAAGCTGCTTCCTCTCAAATATCGCGTACATAATGGATGAAATATTCAGGCTAATTAAAACCCACGAGGCGATTTAAATTTCATATCCAATAGAAACGTGGCACTCATCCTCTCAGGCTTCTACAAACGAACATCATAATTAACACACATTCTCCCCAATAACAGCAGACACACGGTTCGCCACCCAGCATCTCCGATCCCAGTGTGCAAATTATTTCAGCCGCGAGCTACTTAACAAGAAAAACAGTTCAACGCGCTGCGCCCAGTGAGCGGAAAGTGATCTCGCGCCTCTTCAATCAGTGTACGGAAATCCAGTGACAATTCAACGAAAATGAAGGGAACAGCCTCTCTTTGCCTTTCCTCGTCGATCACCGCACGAAATCGACCGTAATTTGAGCGGTTAGTTACTGTTCTCGGCCTCCTGTTGCGCTCCCTTGTATTTCAAACTGCTGTGTTTAGAGGCTGATGTATGCAGTGCGCCTGTTTTCGTTGGACGGTATAAATACAATGGCCAAAAGCTGGGGAGCTCTCCTCGAATAAACACAGACGTTTCCCGACTTCGTTGCCAGGCTCGAGCATTCGTGAGAAAATTCAGAGTGCCGGTGCTTCGAATCTGCCCGCAAGAATCCCAGCCGCGATACACGCTGAATGACAGTTAAGAAGAGAGCTTTTCATTCGGACTGACACGCGATGATGGTTTCAGGAAGTTGCGAGCTCGCGGGGATCTCCTCCCCGCCGTATCATGGAGCAGATGGACCGAGAAGCAGGAAGAACGAGAGAATTTCAGTGACTAATGTCTACCAATGCCTTCCATCCTTCTCAATTTCAGCTCCCCTATCCGTGGATATACAGTGGTGATCGATAGAAAGTTTCAAACTCAAATCTTCATATGTCTGCAGAACAGACTTAATGTTGGGCTATGAGTATTATGTTGGTTCCACTGGGGTATTCTGGGAAACCCCCCAAACTATGTAATACAAATTTTGAGATAGGATTCTTTTTAATAGAACTATCTAATTTTTATTACCATTCACAGTTTAAATATTCTTTTAAAAATGACTGTATGCTGCACTTTAATAGCTGAGAACTACTCTGTGAATTAAGGGGAGTAGAGATTCCCTTGTTGTATAAAAAGATTTAAGGAACTTTTTTGTGCGATGGAATGTACAGATTGGTTGAAATGAAGGTCAGTGTAGCGGTCACTGAAAGTATCATATCTCACGATGTATTTATGAGATTTAGAGATATTTATCAGTAAATTTTAAGGGATGGAGAGATTAAATGATGCGTGTGTTATAAATAGGTATATAGAAAAGAAGAAGCCAGTAGAAATTGGGCAGCCAGACGGTATTGTACGGTGGTGTTGGTGCGATCCTCTATTACGCTGTCACGTGGACCTTTTTTGCCGCCTGACATTCCGGTATCGTTATGTAATGGCTCATAATATGGGACAGGAAGAAAGAAATATTTCTTACGTAACCATCTGATTAACTCCGAGTGTTTTTATAATAACAAATTAAGGCGATCAGCAGTGTTGAGAAGTATTGATAAAAATTTGACGAAGTTGGCTGTTGTAGAGCCACGTATGTATATGTCTGCTAGAGCAGTGCTATGATTGATAACACGGAAGTGGTTCAAACTATTAAAATGTGTTAATTCATTCAATGTATAATTTATTCAATCTGTTAATTGAAATACATTATAATTTATTCCTTCCTTAATGAGAATATTGTGTTACGCATGTAACTTTAATTGTATTACTCTCGAGTAATTCAGTAATACAGCTACTCGTTTATTAAATTTCGCTTTAATTACTCAATTAATCCCAGAGGTGGAGGTTAAGGTCAGAGAAGTCATGAAACAGAAACGAATACAAAGATCCATTTAACACCACGAAAATTTTTAGATGTCCAAACATTGAATCGTGCACGCAATTTCGTACCTTCGTTCAATATTAAAGAATGAAACTTTTCCCACGCTCTTGTACTGCCATCGATATATTAGAGAACAATAGCAACTGAAATTATACAATTAACACATTGCTTTTGCCTCTGAGAATATCTCACGAGGCAACTACATTAAACGACACATAATTGATTATCTCCACCGAGGATGACAGAAAGTTTCTCAGTTAATTTATAATCACCGTGAATACATAATTTATGAAATGCGTAAAGATCAAACGGGGTGCGAAGTTTTCACACACGGTCAGCGTTCTCAAAGGGACACGCATCGTCTGCCAGAACTCAATAGCAAGCGACGACAAAAATATTCTTAAACATCGCGGCATTGTAAAACCCGTTGCTCGAAGGTATATTAACAATAGTCGTGTTCTAGAATAGACCGTTAGAAATTCTTCGCGAGACGAGCAAAATTGTAATGCCTTGTTAACGAAAACCACTGACGTGGAAGTAATAATTGATCTGGTTGAACGGATTTTTCAAATTTTTCGGAACTATCCATTTACCAAAGCATTAGTGAAATAACGTACAGTAAGATATAGCGTTTCTTCTGACGGATAAAAAACAAGCTTTTTCAATATCTCCAAGTAACTCCCATCAGTAAACTCATTTTATTTCTCAGTCTTTCTGCTCTTCGATGAATTTGCAAGAGTAACAGATGGCTGATTATATTTTAGACTCTTAATTGAGCTATTATTCCATTTATTAAATAAAAAATTGTTCTTTTTATTTCGCTCCTCTTTCGCGAGGAATTAAACCTTCCGATTCTATTTCTCTACGCGAATCCAGAATAAATTCTTGTTACTTATTCGTCGGGAATTACCTACGGCAGCCTAATGTTGCAATAAAATCTTTACGATTTCGTGGGGATGAATAAGGATGAAAGCTCACGTATGCTTTCAAGCACGATACATAAAATGTAGCACGGTGCTCCCATTGTAAAAGCCGTAATAACAAATTTATAGTCTCCACCTACCACTCAATCCCACATATGAGCATAAAACATCGAACAAGAGGGACTTAGAAGGGACACGCATCGCTGGCACAAAGGAATAAGTAATATCGTAACGATGCCGTGAGTTTGAACCAGACATGTCGCTCTAAAACAAGAGCGTAAAGGATATGGCAAAAATGGTAACAAAATATAGGAGCAGTTTATCCATTTGCTAATTATGCGACGTTTGAAAAGTTGCATGTCAAATCCTCTCAGAGGAAGAATATCGATTCTTTATAAATACATAATTTGATGGAAACGTGGAATCACTGGAAACATTTTCCACAACTTCATGAATAAATACGAAACGAATTGCAATAATCAGTTCGCTAGAAAATTCAATTTAAGAAAGAAGAAAGATTTCCAATCTTTATTTATCCAATCTTCTCTGAGCGCATAATTCTCTCATTACACTGCTATCGCGACGAGAATCTGCATATCTATGAAGCTCGCTGTTGCATCTCATTCAATGCAATTGCTTGCAGAAGTAGCTTCTTGGTACAATCAAATTTCTCTACTTGCGAGTAATTATAAAACCACCAATTTATCTGGGATAATAGAAGTCCTATCATATATGTAAGTTCTGTACTGTGATAATTGTCATTTAAGTTCAGTACTGTGATCGTAATTGAATCTCCGTAACATGATTACCGAACTCAATATTTGATCGAATTTCCGGACTTTTCCTCGAAACGAAGACAATAGAAACTTTAATGATTTATTGTTTCGTGGAACTGAGAAAACATCGTGAGAAGTAACAGAATAATATTTTCACTGTAAACATCGCACCAATTGCAGGCTGTTATTGTATGTAGAAACCAATTATCACTTCCTTGGTTTCATTGAACTTTAGAACCAATTGCACACCATTTGATTTTTTCAAAACGCCGTAGGTTTGTTCTTAAATTACTTTGCGCCCATTTAGAAAGAAAAGGAGAATCCTGAAATTTCTCACAGAAAATTCCAAGTTAAGTGGTTCGAATGCTTGCTCTCGAAGCAGAAATCTGCGCAAGGACATGCACGCGTTCTCCGTTGAAATTTCGCTTTTCCCTGTGCAGTCGACGGGAAACCAAACAAAGGGCCAAGTGAAACGAAGAAATTGTTTCGTAACAATTTCCGTCGACCTTCGGGTTAATCAAAAGTCACCGAATCGAGAAGGGCAGGCTTTGGAGGTTCCGTCCTATCGAGTCAGATTGATCAGGAATGCGTGTATAATAGCCGGGGAAGTTCAGGGTGCAGAATCCTTTGAAAGAGATCGCAGTGACATTGCCAATGGCTTTCTGTGCAGTCTGGAAACTCACGGTTATCTTGGCTGAATGAACAGCGAAACGAACGAAATCGTGTCAATGCCGTTTCATGGCGATTATTATCGATCTTGACCACTGCGCGGAGAAGCCTTTACTTTTTAAACAGGTCTCTGCAGGGTTTGTGTTACTTTTCCCACACGCTTACCTAAAAAATGCTCTTTGTGCTCGAAAGGAACATGGTGAACATACAGGCAAATAACTAATAAGGAGCAATGACCTCCTCCTATTTATAATTAATTAGAGTAACAGGCATTTCCTTTCTGTAATCTGAATTTCCACAGAGAAAGTCGACGATTTTAATGAAGAAGTAGGTACACAAAGATCCTTTGATTATACATCTTCATTATTATTCTTTTCATTCCTAACGTTTTACTTCAAACTGAAATATCCCAGCATACATTTTTTTACTATTTCTACTAAATTGCATAAGTACTTAACTCTAGGAAGTAGATGGGTGTTGTAATTAGTATGTCAGCTGCAGCATTCGTCCATTTATTCCTACACGTACATTCTCTTAAACATGCAATACAACCACCTTTGGAATTGCCAACCGTTGTATAATCTACATGCATCTGCTCTGTTTGAAATCGGTACCAGAGACGTAATAACCGGAGGGGTAGTACATCTCTTTCAAAAGTGACAATCTTAATTAATTCCAGTATTTCCGGTGCAGAAAAATTACGCCTCCAGTGGTCTAGTATTCCAGGGGAAAACAGGTCTCACCAAGTGCATCGAGGAAAATTACTCCGAGGACAGGGGTGGTCGAGTATCGAGCCCGCAGTCGTGAGGGAGTGGATTTTCCAGTCTCCACTCGTGGTTGATTCGTAAGTTGCGAAAGCGAGTCGTGACATGCGAAACTGCTTATCGGGTAACGAGGGTGCTAATTATTAGAAGTAGTTGAAACAACAGAAAGCCCACACGGCGGCACTCCAAGCTTTAATGGGAGTCACATGCACGAAAAACACTGACGGGGACTATTGATCCATGCCTACTGCTTAAACAAAATCACCACAAAATGACCTGGCGAAATACGAAACGGACAATGGAGATGTTTGTTTTAAAATTGAAAGGAAACAGAATTACAGGCAGAGTCCTCCCTTAGTTTCCACGCAGAGCACGCGAGTTTATATTTCCGCTGAGATTTGAAACGAAACGAGAGTGCACCCTCATTAAACGAATGGAGTGTTTCCGTGTGACCGATTTTTTCGCGACGACCATTAACAGTACAAATAAAATTTTGGTAATTTAAAATTTACTGTGGTATCAATCGTTTTATAGTTAATTAATGGTGAAGAGCATCAATAACGAAACAATATGCGTTGGGTGTTACGCTTCCATGAGTTCATTTCGTAAGTAAATATTTTCATTAATCGTTATCAAAATTCTTTCATCGACTGGTTATTAATATCTGTCGCGAATTATTCCTACGTCAATGCGCCCATTCTCGTGCGAGCGTTAAACGCCGTCGAACGCTTCCGTTAAAATTCTATAGAATTATTGCATCACCCAGCCCGATTGTATCTCATATTTTAAACAGAAATGTATTGCCGACGAGTCCCGCGAGATTTTCAGAATTGCGTTGCGTGACTGAGTTGTAAATAGAATAGGTACATCCACCCCGAACAAAGGTATTTACAGCAAAAAACCGTGGCGTGTGACACGCTGAAGAGAAAGATGTAATTTTTCAACGCTTCATTCTGATTAAATGATTTTCAGTGATAACGCGACGGGGCTGCTTTCGTGACTGCGGGCAGTATTAAAACGAGATTAATATACGATAAAGGGAGGCTTAATTACTGCAGGAGATGTATTAAATACTACGATACTATTTATCTGAATTTCAAATTTCCTTATCTTAGAATTTAAGTACATAAATGTTTAACGAAAAGTTAAACGTAAAAGTAACACGAAAGTTAATGGTTGAATACTATTAACTATAATGCAGACGAATACATCTCTACCTGAAATGACCTTTCCATTCCTTCGTCGCGCTTCTAAATATTATGGCCCTTTGCCCTATTGTTCCACTTTTTACTGGAACTCCCATCCATCTGAAATTCGCTCTCTAACTGCCATCTCACCTTTCAAACATGCAGTGATATTATTTTTTGCTAATCAACAATAGCAATTAACTCTTAACTCTTACTCTTGTTATTTTCAACGTCACAATGTCATCTACATCTATTTTTTAGTAATACACTGTTAGTGTTAGCTTTAAGTGGTTAGGTTAACAACAACTGACAGCTATACCTCGCCTTTTCCACTCTACCTCTACTTTTACATATACTATATAATTTCTAACTCTACTATTCTCCTCCTTCTTGTTTTCTTATATATATTTGTCGTTCCTTCATCCTCTTGTTGCTTTGGTAATGTCTACTGGTCCAATAGAGATAACTAATTTGTCTCGATAATTTAAGGGGACTAGGCAGTCGACAAATCGAATTTTTATTGCATCTGCGGTTTATATTAAAATTCGCAAAATTGTTGATTTGGCAGCCAAAAAGGTCAAGCGGTAATTTATAACATCGCCTTTGGCAAGAAACTATAAACGCGTTTTTCTCGAGTCTAGTTTTCTCTTGATTCTCGGCTAGTTGCGAATGAACGGAGGTTCAGATTGACTTGGAAAAATTACAGGATGTGTAAAACATGTGCCACTTCGCGCCCAAACATCTGATATGGTCCATAAAAATTCGAGATTTTATAAAAAAAATTAAATAGTCGTCGATTTTTAGTAGCGCACAAACACGACCGAATTTTTCTTGAAGTACTCGTTGTTTTTCGGCCAGCAATTTAATAATTCTGTTTTAATTTTAGTTTTTACATATTGGTTCCGCGGGAAACTACGGATGTAACAAACAAGAATCATCCCTTGAAATTGGATTATGTCACTTTCTAGCACCAATATTATCTGAAAACTACAGAAGAACATTAAAACGATTACCAGTCAGCACCGCCATTTTTAAAGCACATGTATATTTCATACCAACTTTTTTCAATCTCTATAATAATAAGAAACGTTGGGTAAAAGAATACATCTGGACTTGCTTTCATTTTTTTACAAATAGATTCAAAGTAAAATGTTTCTTTCCGGGAAAACGACTGCGTAGTCCCCTTAATACAAGTAAATGTATGGTCTTCCCAGACCCAGACTAATGAATATACATATATGACAATCCACTCGATAAAAAGAATACAGTATCATGAAACTAGCACAAAACCCACTGTAACAAATATATGATTAAATTTCAACAACCCAGGCCCAGTTACCAGTAAAAAATACATGGTTAATTTCCCCTGAGAAATCACCGTATGCATAATACCATATTAAGATTCCCCGTTCAACTTAACAACTCACGCGCGATGCTCCTGTCAAACAAACGCTCTTTCCTCCGACCCACTCAAAAACCTGAACCCCCCACTTTCCACTAATCAAACAGCAGAGGAAGCAGTATCCTTCGATTCCACTGCAACGACAAACAGAGACCCTCGTCTTATATCAAACAGCATCGAGACGTTGCTCGTTCCCGCAAAGACACTCGCATCCATCATTCGTAAACGCGATTTCTTTCCATAAATACGTCATGTGTGCGTGTACCCAGCTACGCTCGCAATCACTTCGCGCTGGTAATTAAAAGGGGCACCCTCTGACACCCTGATCGCACGTGAACGCGGACGGATCTCGCGAAGGCGATCACACGTCCCCGCGAAATCGTCGGCAAGCGACATTAAAAATAAAGTGAAAGCAGCCGCTGGTCGTCGTGGTCGCCGTGAAAATCGGGGATCACGCGAGGAACTTGAGCCTCGACGCCGGGATTTGTGAAACAATAACCGGAATAAAACTGTAAACTGAACCGAGAGCGTAGGAGGTGGCTCGGAGGAAAGGCTAGCGCCAGTTCGCCCGAGAGAAGACGCACGTGTCTACCATTCCCCTTCGCTACGCCGTGTTGCTCGCCTACCTCGCTCCTATTCCTCCCGCGACGTACTGGGATCGCTGGAGCACGCCAGAATTCCCGTGCTCGGTTGCCGGCGGGATTATCCGGCTGCGTCTCGCGTAACTGGCCGCAGCTTCGAAATAAACCGCGAGGGTGAACGCGGCTGCACCACCTACACACGTTGTCGGTCGGTCCGACACTGATCGTACACGGACTACTTGCTCTTCGTGGCTTCGCAGCGGGAGCAGAACACCCGGTGGGGGTAGCCGGCAGGAAATGGAACGGGGGAACGCCGTGGCACCAAGGGCCGGAAGGGAAAGTACGCGGCTGGGAAGAATCTAAATAAGAGGAGCAGAGGATTCCCACCCCTCCGCTAGGAATCTGTCCCCGAGAACTGCGAATTCCGGCTGCACCCCTGTTGTGAAATTACGCCCCCCTATTTCGTGGGGCGAATTTGGAACTTTTCAGTAATGCTGGGGCGCAAGTTTGCTTCTTTTACGGAATCGTTTATTACTGTGGGGGAAGGTGAAGTTATTTGAGAAATTAGCATAATTACCCTGTGATGGGCAGTGCGATGATGAAAGAGCAAGGTTGATTGCGATAGCATAGGAATTCTTTTGTTTGGAATTTGGAAATGTTTTCTTGATATTGATTGTTGTTGAGTGTTAAGGAATCTCGCTACCTTGACGAAAGAACAATGATGCGAACTTTGGGAATTTTTAAAACAAAACCATTAAATATATTTACTTCCAGCTTCGTGGCTTCATTTGTCAATCTTTTGAGAATATGAAAAAAAAACATTGTATGCAAAAATAGTGGTTATATCTGGAGTTATATTGCTTCAAATTCAGCGCCTTACAAAAATCATATGCGCATTGTTAGCATAAAATCAGCCGTTGTAGTTGTCTGAAATAGTAAATTTAAAAATTTGTGTAATCTGTATGAGTGTGGCTGTCGCCCGAACTAGATTAAATGAAAAATTCTGAAAATTAAAATAAATGGCACCGTCTAGAACAGACATCGATTTCTGCAAAAAATTCGCTGGTTTTTTAAGTATGAAAAGACTAATTTTGCAAAAACCGATTTAGTTCTAAAACCGGCGAGAATGGGACATCTACTGAAGATAGATGCTAAGTTTTAAGTAAATCGGGTGTTTGGTTTTTGAGATATCATGCTAACAAATTCGAAAAATCAAATTCAGGTATTGTTCTTTTAATTAATTTTCTTAATGTTGCTGAAATATGTACAAATATAGGCATCAAGTTTTCAATTAATATAATTTGGGGTTTTCTCTTTAAAAAATTCCAAATATCGCGCTGCTTTTTAGGCCGTCAAAGTAGAGAGACCCCTGAAGTAGAACTTGCGTGCATGCATTTATTTTGCATTTTGCATGCAATGTACAAACGTGTATTTATTTTTAATTTGTCATACCATGCTCTATTAATACTTCCACTCACACCTTGTACAATATTATAATCATAAGTGTTTCATGCAATTACTTAACGACACTTGCGATTAGAGTAGTCCGTTCTAGACCAGAATTCATAACAAGGTTTTGTGTCATTAGTGGAATTGATTGATCGATGTACATTAAACTTACTATTGTCCAATGTACAATTTGTTTAAGATCTTTATTTTCATAGACAAATCCTATAGCAACGCAATGGGGTCAAACATGCTGAAAATAAGTTGGCATTTCAAGACACGGCTAAAGTACAGGATCATTAAATTCTGTGGTCCTAATATTAGATTGTTCCTATGCTTATAAATAAAGGTCTCCACTCATAGGAATACAAAATAACTGCGAACGATACTCATGCGTGAATTATAATATATCCAGGCGTTCCATTGCAACAACTCTAATCGTGTATTTCGTGGAACATATCGATATTTCAAGGAAACGAGATATAATTTCAGAATTCTACCACTTTACTTCATCTTTTTCAAACGGTGCACCACAATCTCAGCAATAAACACCAGTAAGGAGATCAGATATCCACAGACCCCGATATAAACAAGATTCACGGTGAGGGAACGGTCGCTACTTGTCCCCACATTCATAGAATAAGTCTTCCTTGGTGAAAACTTGCGAGCGAACTCCGAGTAGGGTAAAAAGGCCAATAGCTGGACAGTTTAGCTGATTCCGAAGTTTACATCAAGGTGTTTCTTAGAAATATCTGTTGTATTAAAAATAAATCAAAAGCTTTGCACATAAAAATGTACAAATTTAAAGTAAAAAATAACTGCAAGTAAAAAAATTAACGTATTTAAGGATAAAATGATGAAAATTCTACTCATAGCCTATATTACCAGTGGATGGACAATAGGGCTAGCAGATGGACCGTTCCGAACCAACAGATGGACGGGTGTGCGGCTAGACTTATTAGCTATAGTAGCTACCTAGATTAAGTTATTTTTTGTTAAAATATAGTTTATGTCACCAAAACTAAAAACGTATGGAGTCTTCATTGCCAGAAAACGATGCAAAAGGATATAGTCCCAGGCCGCAAATAAAGTGAGGTTATCTCTAGCCTAAAGTGGCCAGATGTCAACGCATGAAGTGACTTGCGCATGGTGGCGTGAAATCGTATATAGAAATACATTTTTCGCGTACAAAATTTTTTTTCGATAAATATGTTAATGTTTTATGAAACCAGAAACGTTTCTTCTACATAATAAAAAAACAATAATGTAGATTAAAATTCTAGTTCTTTCAATATTAACGATTAACCAACGATTTGTCCATCTGCTGGGCTCTGTCCAGCTACTGGTCTTTTTACCCTACCACTTGTCACGAATCCCTGACATTTGAAGGCGTAACACGACACTCGTGAATCGGTCTGCATACGGTGACAGTTTATCAAACCGGTACCCAGCACGCAGCTTCGCGAAGCGCAGGTTCTTGCTGGTCTTCATGGTTGCCTTGCTTTCGCGTATATGCTTCTGAATAATTATACGTGCATCGTTCGCTTCTGCCAAGCAAGTAACGTTCCCGTGCGCTTGCAGATAATCACCACAGACCATAGTCTTCATGATTACCACTTTCTTCTGCAACCGTTCGAAAGTCTTGTCACCATTGTCGAACAGTACATGTACCAAAAATTTCAAGGTGACCGGCGCCAAACCAGCTCTGTCCAGCTCCTCGAAATCTTTGCAATCTACTTCAGTCATCGAGTGAAGTTTCGCGGTCGTCACGTCCGCGTATAATTGCGACGAATGGATGATTGAGACCAGAAAGACGGTAACAAATACCACTCTTTCAACCATTCTCCTGGGTCTCGTTGACACGGAGGCAGAGATTATCATGCCATAGATATTCAACGGCTCCCACGAGTTCCTGTCGAACTCCATGAAGCTCGACGTCGCACAGTGTAACGAGTATATAGGAAAAAATTCAAAAATCCATTTTCCATTAAGATATTGTTATTTACATGTAATTAATATTTTAATCATATTTATACCCCAAAAAAATAATTTTTAACATAAAATAACTCATTAAAACATATTTTTGTACATAATAAAATTAAAACAAATAAAATATATACATTTTTAAATATATTTATACGCAAAGAAATAACAAACATATGGAACACTTAAAAAAAAATTAATATTTTAAATAATTTCTACTGATAATAAAATTTAAATTATTCATTTTTATTATAGATCTTCATCACTATCAGTTGTATCTGAAGGAATCGGAAGCTCAGTCTCTTTGACAACTACATATTCTAGGACAGATTTGTTTAGTTTATCGATTCTAAAAAAAAAAATCTCAAGAAAGGGCACTCAGGGGCAGATAAAATTTATACCAAATTAAAGCACGTAAAAAGAACTAATTATAGTAAAAACATGAAAGAACCGATATGTTTCGTTTTTTTTTAATTCTCTCCAGAAGTTAGACGATGCGACAAAAAAAAATTAATTTCAGTCACTGGTACTTACCCATATCTTTAAATGCGAGAATGTTTGATTAATGTAACGAAAAAGGTGTATACTTTACTTATTTTAAACACAAAAAGAAAGATGAGAACTTATAACTACACAAAAATACAGTGGATAAATATTTCCTATGTGTGGTAGGCAGCAGCTTGCGTTTGGTTATTCGACTTTGAATGTTATTACTCGCCATAAATCTGTTATCTATATTATTAAGTTACGATGTTCTTATGCCAGAGGACTATTTACTATCAATTCCATGAAATGAAATATAAAATTTTAAAACACAAATTTTTCCTTTTTGAACACGGTTCGTGACACTGTGCGTCGCCCAGAACACCAACACTATGGCGCAGCTCAAATCACGCAGCGGCTGATGGCCACCAATGCACACCAGTCTTCGACGAAGACAGGCAACGTGCATCTGTACACTAATTCTTCCAGAAAAAAGGGCAATTGCGGGAACACCAGCCCAGCTTCTTCGAGTGCATCAAGCGACCTGTTAGGACCATGGTCTTCCTAAACTTGATAAACTAATGTAAAGTTTAAGACGCGTACGAACGTTTCCAATGCTTCCAAATCGAGCCCTTTCAGTGTTACAGGATACCCCTCTGAATTCTTCTCGATGGCCAAATAGCTTGATCGATTGACCAAGTACACTGTTATCGGGTAACCGTGTAGATTTGTTACTTTGTTAGGAAACCATCGCACGCGCGAATTATACGGCTGCTGATGGTAGACAGTTGTAAACGGATTGTACTGATGAATCTTCACCCTAGTTGTTTCTGACAGTTCTAAGACCGTCACGTCCAGAATCTTCTTCTTCCACATTTCTTTTAAAAGTGCCTCGAAATTGCTGTTCTCTTCCTTCAGTATGGTTATCAGTAGAATTTTTGAGCGATTATCGCCGTGCATAATTACGTGGATGATATCCTGCGTCTGCTGGATATTTGGGGATTCTTTGGACACGTAGACGTATATGACCAATGATCCTTGGAAGGCACGAAAGGATGGTAATTTCGGGGGGGACTAAATCGGTTAAGGAAATGCAACTCGTTGGCACAGTTCGTGCCACAGACTTGTAAATTTCATCGATCACCTCAGATTTGCTGTCGATCAGATCTTGAACAACGAACTGCACGTCCAACTGTTTCGTCGCCTGAAGAACATCTCCGACTGATTAGATTGTGGTTGTCAAGTATTTCGGATTGCTCGCTTGTTGTACTGCTAGGAGGAACGTTGGCAGGAGCAAGGTATTCCTCATGATTATTTAATTCAGCTGAGACTGGATTAACAACACTGGGACTTTCGTTTAAACGTGGGAGATCGTAAGCAGTTTCAAGTTTGAAGGTAGCCAAAGTGAATTGAAAATTTAAGTGTTGGTTCTTTATTTACTGCCTTTTTCGTTCCCTACACTCGTAACTGCGAAGTGCAACAAGCTTGGACCTTTGTAAATGCACTAATGCAGTTAGAAAGTCGACAAGAGACTGAATGCAACAATCGTGATTGTACTTGTAACAGCGTTGTGTGAAAATTTCATTTATATTAAGTGCAGCAATGTGCTGGTCATTTTCGCGGTTGCAGAAATTCTTTTATGTGGCATTAAAGAATTTCATCTAACTTCTGGATGGTAGATAGAGAAACCTACACGACTGTCACGTGTATAATAAACGATCGTGGGAAAGAATGTGTAGCTATATTTTGCGTAATAAAGTAATTAACGTCATTACATCACAGTCAATCAGCTAATTGATTTTGGATATCGAAATTTAATTTTTTTCTGCTACTTTATCATTGCTACTTGCTTTTGCCAGTATATAATTTTGATCTTCTTGATCCAATTGCATATAAAATTATGTTGAAAATATGTTGAATCATTTTCCTATCATCGTCGTTTATGCAACTACGAATGAAGGTATGACAGAGTTCTTTTATTAAAAGCGTAGGCACGTTGAGAAAACATATTTCCCTGTACTTGACCAGAAATTGTTTAAACAGCGTCGAAGGATCCTTTTATTAACAGATTTCACCTGCAGACAAGACGCAGGCGGAGTGTCCAATTGACTCTAATTGACAGTGTCTTCTACTGATCGGTAATTTGCACGTCCAATGTAAATTTTATTGACCATAGCCTAGAATCTTACAGATGAACCTTGACGATGCATTACCCCCGCAATTATGATAATTTTATCAACCGCAACGATTGTAAACCTTCATACAGCTCGATGATTCTTATTATGCTGATTAACACCCTTATATTTTACAATTCTACTTCTGATGTAAAATGTGCGCAAGGCTGTGCATTATGCATAATAAAAGAATGACAGGGAAATACGACTTGTTAACCTAACGCAGAGCGAAAATTAATATTCCAGGGTTTTTCATAATTACTCCTTCATTATCATTTTCTTTCATTCAAGGAACTATTTAAAATATTCCTGAATAAGCTCTTTGTAACTTGTGCGCTACTTAAAGTTCCTTAAAATATGAAACTTGTTTTATTATCGACTAGGAAAATCCCCCCCCCCCCCCGCTTCGTTTCAGGCCTATGAGATATTAAGGACTCCAAGAAAATACATTTCACCCCTTTTCACCACCCCCCTGAAATTGTTTTTTAGGCATTTATGTGGGTAACCTTTCAAAGTAAAAACCAAGTCGATATCTAATCGGGCCTAAAAGATATTAAGGAATCCGTGAAAACACATTTCGCCTCTTTTTACTCCCTTCGGGGTGGGAAATCCCTTCTTATCGAGCACCTACGTCGCGAAAGAATTATACCTTCCGAATTTCATGTTTCTGTGGTCAGCGGTTTGAGCTGGACGGTGATAAATCAGTGACACAACAATTACATAAGTATACATTAATTTCACATCAGATTGATCGTTCAATTTTGACTCCTCTTGAACGGGTAAGGAAACGTAAATCATTGCCACGCGTCTTCCTCGATGAATTTCATATTTATTGAAATAGTCTTTCGTAATATTTTATTCAAGAATGATACGTCACGTTACATACAAAGAACAAAGTATGCATACAGCATTCGAAAAAGTAGGTATTCGAACATCCAAGATTTCACATTTATTTAAGCATACAAAAAGAATGGGTTTCCCTTGACATCAACGCGAGTAGAAGCTCCGAGGGGAATATCGCAAGCAACAGTGTTAGCAAATAATCCTGTGCACCGCGTATGGTTGTGCAATTGCTACGAATCGGACGGACGTTATTAAAAAACAGCATAAATAATGTACAACTTAATCGAGCGCGTACTCGTGAGGTATAAACAAATGAGTATGACGATAAACAATAAACGTGTATGAATTACGTGTACAGCAAAATACTAAACATACATTTTTGGTGAAAGCACAGCAGAGATGTTCGCGAGGCGTTACATTTAATTGTTGAAAAATAGTTTGTTCGATAATATTAAAACGTATTATGCGCCGCTCGTGGACCACCTATTCTCCTATTTTCTGACTAGGACTAGCGACAAGCAGGCGAGAAGAATCGTGATTAAATTCGGCGCGAACGCGGCGACGCCGTTTCCGTTCCAGCAGGCATTCAGATTGCAGTGATTAATTATCGGGCGGAATTTTTGCTTGAAGTACTCCCAGTCGCACAGCCCCACGTCACATCCGTCGAGCATGACCAGCTTCTCCGCCAAATAAAACATGACCTTGTTTGGTTGACTAGTGGTATCGCATCTGTGAACAAAAATAGAAAAGCTTTTTCTCACCGACTGTTGTCCATTTCGGCCAGACGTTCGCGATATTGGACAAACTTTCGCGTCATCCACTTTGAAACGGCGATGCTCTTTTTTTTCGCGATACAGCTCGACATCGGCCAGCTCCGATATTCAGCATAGAAGTTGGAGAAAGAAATGCGTGACAGATTTACGATTAAAAAATATTTTTCAAAGGAAGAGCTGCGAGACAGGTCCATTAAGACGTCAGAAAAAGTGTAGGATTTATATCTCCGTCAGATGCAGTATTTCCAGAGGTTGTGCAAACAAAGCCGAAGTGTTGCACATTTAACTTATCCTTATCGACTCATCCTCGACTCGATCGTAAATATTTATCAACGGACTAGTCGAGTGCTTCTTAAATGTATTTGATTTACACTTAAGCGTGTAAATAAAAAAGTTCCTTACTTGTAAAAAACTGCAATCAGATTCGCAGCGAAAGGTGACATAAAAGACGTTCTCCACTGACGTTTCGCCATGTGTTTGTAGTTGTCGGCAGTCAATTGCATTGGGTCCTTATTTATGTTCAACGTGGTCAAGAGATTCTGCAGACTTATAATGTCACTGAAGTGGAACACAGCTTTTGGCTCGTTCGACTCTTTATCCTGCTCCACTTTCCTAAGGAAAAGCAACCGTTTGCATCGAATTGACATAGAAATTTCGAGGGAATGCAGAAATATTACGCGGTGAGGAGAATGCATTGCTCAACGAAGTACAAAGCAGGAGGAAGTTTCGCTTAAAAGAGAAGAAACGAAAATATTACCAAAAGTGATTCATCATGTCTTGCAAAAGCGTACATCCTAGCTGTGCATTGATACCACGTCCATATCCGGCTTTGTAATAATAGTAGAGATCCTCGCGATACTCCAACACGCGGAGCTCCTCTTTGCTGAAAACGGCACACCAAGGAGAAAGTTTCGTCACTGTCCAGGCCTTTTCGTAACGGCACAGGTCGTACATCGATAGGATCGATCCTGGAACATTACGTGTCTGATGGAATCCTCTACATGAAATGGGATACACAAACAGTGTGACATTCGAGGCGTGATTGCAACTGACGTTTAGAAATGTTGTATAAATATCCAAGACGACGACTGACGTTTTGCAAGAGGTCCTGGAATTCCGGGCTCTCCTCGAATCTGCTCACTTCTACCACGGAAATGTTGTTATACTCGTTGTCCCATACGTTGCAAGTTCTGTATGCCTGGGAAAGCATGAATGATTATGTCAGGAAGTATAATAAAAGTATTTCTAAGAGTAAAATTGTAAAATTAATTCCATTTTTCGATCGTCAGAAGATGATCGTGACGATTTCTATTTTCCAAGACTGAAAACCATTTTCAACAAAATTTACAAATTTGGCTGGATAAATTTTACGAATATTCAACGTTGTCAACTATTCTGAATAATGTCGCAGTTTCGTGTACTTACAAAGAGCAACGTGTCGTTTATAGAAACTTCGTCCGCAGTGACACCATTCGCATAGCCAAACAATCCCTCCATGAACGAGTCCATGCTTAGGCGACTATAGCTGGTTTTAAACTAAACACAGTTCGTTTATAGCAATGAGATCATAGCAAAACCTTGTCGTAACCGTAATCATTACAAGTACCATGTAATTTCCTGGCGTTGGGCTATCGCTGATAAGTTGCAGCAGCTGAGGGAAAGTGCTTTGCAATCGTCCCCCAAGCAGCTTCATATCTTCTACACCCTGCGCTGTCAAATCTTCCGCCCTCTGCATATCGAGATGCTCGTCAGACTTCCATCTTTTCAAATTCTCCAAATCCCTCTCGCACATACGACCATCTGCGGGATCGCAAAATTTATGGAGAATACGCGATTAATTTGCGAAACGAACGAAATTCCCCCGAGAACGAATATATAGTAATATAAGATCGATCACGAGCGTGCTCCAATTTTTTTCAAACCGACACGTCTGTGCGTGGGATCGATAAATCTAAGGTGAACTGCTTGGCATGTAACTATTGATCCATACGTAAACCGACGCGCGGTAAAGATCGATAAGAAAAAGCGTCAATGACCTGAATTAGCGGCTGACTGGTTTACTTGCGTCTACTTCGAGGGGGGCGCCTTTTGCTCCTAAATTTTTTAACGCACAAGGAAATTTCCTTGAAAATATTCAACATGCATCGCGATTTTAGATTACAGGACGGGTGAAGCCCCATTTGATCAGATTCCGTTGTATTTTTATTTGAATTATCCTCTCAGGATTTTGTGAATTCAAATGATGAAATGTACTTACTGCCACGTGATTCGTGATTGTTGATTATTTGACTCTGGATTTCAGTCAGTGCAAGCATTTCGGCGTCTTCCTCCCTCAATGGGCAGCGTGTACCGTGTGTTACGAGCATCCATACTTGTTCCGCGTGGCAGTCTACGAAACAAATTGAAAAACAATGTTGAAGTTGATTTTTGAGATTCCTCTTCGCTGGGCACTTACTAGGTACGCTCTGAAACCGAGTCTTGCCGGCGTTCACAAAATGGTAGGCAGTTTTAGTGGCCATGTACAGGTAAGGGTCGCTTTCGTCCGCGAAACAGAAGTCAACGTCCCGGGTGGAGACGAGATTTATTAGAAAAATTAGGAATAACAGAGATACGTTCATTTTAGGAGCCATGGTTAGACCTGAAATGTAAATTAATTCGTGTCTTAAATAAGTATTTATTGATTAAAGTATTAAGGGGTCGATCAAACAGGGACTGTTAATTTTAATGAGGGGGAAACGAAATTTAACTTCATTGAACTTTAATCGTGCTTATGAAACATCACGCTGTTCGTGATTAATAAGCGAAATTCTCTTCGTAACGGTAGGAGCACGTAAAACCCTTTGTTTCCTCGAAGCAAAGCAGATAGTACACCTACATTTTCCTGCGTTGATGTCACATGTTCCTGGCGTTGTAAATTGTACCTAACTAAACGTGAAGTTGGCCTTACGTAACAGGAAGGATATTTACTTATTTCTTATTTTTCATGGCTAAGCAGATGAAAAAAATAAAGAGTGAATTATCCTTGCGTTCTTGAGCCTTATATAATCAATAAATCACAATAGCAATTGATTCAATCCGCATCTAACAGTGATAGGTTTATAATCGTAAATTTCCGTTCCCGATCTTGGTTCTAAAATTATTCATATGATTTCTTCGTCCTACAGTTTGAAAGCAACCGATCGGAAAACGACGACAGGTAGTTATTAATGCACCAAGGTTAAGGATAAATGCAAGTGAAAGTTAAGATGTACTCACGCATTAAGCGTATAAACAACGTCGTTGCATAATTCTCGAGCAAGAAACAGGTTTTGCTCAGGCACTAGCTTTCATAGAGTGATTATTAATATTACAGACAATTTTGGATCGTAAAATTTGCCTTCCTTTTATCGAGACCTGCTTTCAGAATTTGCACCTGGACCTGTTAATTGCTGGTGTACTGTTTATCCGACGAATGTTATTTTAAGTACGCACACTTTGTGATAAGAGCTGTAAATCTCAGTTTCTAGAGCTTCTACTTGCGCTGCGATTTGTAAGATTTGTAAAGTAGACAATTTGGTAATTGACTCTGTTGTCCAACAATCATTGAGTGCTGTGGGATTTTTGCAAGGTGTTATCAAGAACTTATGAAGGCGGGATGCTGTTGAAAGAGCAATTCAAGAGTAAGTATTGTTGAGGATAACGTAATGGCCAGTGGCTCGATTAGCGAAGGCTTCTTTCAGTCTAATAAGTCTACTTGGCCTACTTATTGTTAATGTCTCGTGTCCGCAAGTGCCAAGTGACGTATAAGCCTGGTACAGATCTGATTTTACTGTGAAAGTGTAGCCATTCCGTGTTATGCAAATCTTTTCAACCATTGTTAGAAAAATAGAACAATTTTCCCTTCCAATTGCAGTTCTCAGAAGACATGTAATTCAGGTAAATTGCACTCCATTTACAATCTTTACGCCTTCCTTTTATCCGTCGATCTTTCTAGGCTAATTTAGGTCATTGAAAGCAACAATCCAGTTTTATAATATAGAGCGTGGAACGAAGCATTATTTATTTTAGAAACTAGGCGCTTTGGTATTCAGTTTGTAAAAAACAAAATAATAAATGATGTCCAGAGACTTTCAGATAATTAAGTTTTTGCGCGAGCGTTGTACTTTTTTCTTTATCATTTTAATTTGATTTGATGCTGAATGTTTTTGTCTCTTTACATTTCGCCGCGGCGTGAATCATCCTTGGTTACGAAGAAGAACGGAATGATTTGCCATCACGCAATAAACAACGGTGGACAGTAACCTGCACTTGATAACTGAGAACAAAAGTAGGACGTCGACGTCACGCTCGGCGATCCTTGCCGCTACCATTCACCGATTTAATTATTCACAGACAGGTTTATTTATTCAAATGAAATTCCTCCTAGATGGGCGAGCGGCGCCCCGTTGAAAGCTGAATGAAATAAATTTTGTTGCAACGACGCATCCTCCGCATCCCGTTCGCCAATCCTGCTGACCTACCTCAAACATCATTTCCTCAACGATAAAACGTTTCGTAACCCCGTGCTTTTTCCGCTGGAAATTTAATTAAAACGTGTTCTATCTTCCCTCGCACAAACTTCCCATGAATACATTTCACGCCGACTTTGCAATCACAGTTTGCAAATACATTTACCCTGTTTTTCAAATGCGAAGGCAGTGGAATTTCTTAAACTGCCGATTAAGAGTGCCTGTGTTCGCGAATGGTATTCGAAGAATGTAAGATATTCTTTCTCAGAAATCAGGTATTGTGCATGTCAACGGAAACTAATCAATACGCGAAGAGTGTTTGTGCTCGCAGTGAAAATTATAAGCTCGATTAAAGTTGAATTCGTTAAAACGATTGCTGGGAGTGTCACACGACGATAGCTTAGACGATAGGGACCGGGAGATTTCGATTTCATTTGAGAATTACCGTAATTATGAAATCTGGTGTTTAGCTTCACGCCCTGTTTAGGCGCGTCGGATCGAGCACACGCCTGTGCGAGAAAAAACTGGAAAGAGAGAGCGCGAGAGAGAGCGGCAAACTTTTCACTTTTCTTCGATTGGTCAAATGGCTTGCCCTTTTCCTCCTTTAAATCGAACTCAATCAGTCTTGTCAGTGCTCCATGAACACTCCAGCACGATCGTCTTCTTGCAATTACATCCTCCGTCCAATTAATGTCGGACGAAAACCATGGAGAACATTCGAGGTTCTCTTTACTTTGTACTAAATCCAAATTTACAGTTCTATTTAACTTTTACTCGAGGTGGTAGAAAATTTTCATTGTTCCGTTTCCCACGATAATAATCGAAGCCCGCGCACGAACGTGAAGAGCCTCGCGATCCTTGGGGCAACGAATCCCGCGTGACGATTTTCGGTGATCTCTGCTTTAATTCCGGCAACTGCGTCGTCGATCACTGGCACTGCATCGCCGTTTAAAATACAAGTGGACCGTGAAAATAGCGCAAAATGTACGTACTCCTATGCTATCTGCCTATCGCGACGACCTTTCGAGGCGGCGGCTCGTGTGGCACTGCCGTAAGGTCGTCGAGCTTCGTTGCCTCCACCGTATATATTCTGTGTAAAAGTATACTTCCAACGATAAAGTCCCGCTGAATAGTGTATTACGGATTGCACGCCTTTGATCCTTCCCCGATGCAGCATGCTATTTCGTGAGTTCCATAAAATCGTGAAGGTTCGTTACCTCGAGCACGTTCGATCGATAACGGGCAGGTGAAACAAAACCCCTAAGTTGCATCGAAATAGCTCGTTGCTATATCCCTTCTCCCATTAGCAAACAAGAACCAGGTATGCAACTGTAATCATGCAATGTGTGAGGTACATATCTGTGCTTTGAAGAATGAGCCGCAGAAATGATTGGAGAACCCTTTCGGAGCTTCGATCGATGGTTGGGGAATTGATAGAATCAATTGGGCTTGAAAGTACTTTAAAGGTGGAACTATTTTTGAATGTATAAATTATAGGATATAGTTGTGAATCGAATGAACTAAATTTGGACGGACCTAAGTTATAGGAGAGGAAAACTTATGACTTTGGAATGAACATCATAGACGGTTATACTTCTTACGACTCCGAGATGTCAATTATCTGTTAATTATTACATAACGTTTATCAAGAAGGTCATTTAACCATTCCAAAGCTGTAGCAAGGCAGCCCGTTATATTTAACAATTCGTCACCGTGATTTTTGTTCTATGATGTAAGCTGTTGCAATTATGCTGTCTTAGCTGCACACGGATTGTTATGCCGCACGCGTGTGGAATTCTTCCAGGGACTTGTGATGAATTCGAATATGATCTCGAGTTACTGTAAGATATTGAGCTGTTTGTAAAGCCTGTTATTCAAGCTGCTGTTTGGATAAATGAATATTCGCACAAGTACTCTAATTGGTATTATTGAGGTTTATTTTTTACAGACAGGATCTGCTCGTCGAGACTTTCATTAACATAATGTTGTGTTACATGATCGTTATATTAAAGCTTTTCGCACTTGTTACGTGATAAAAGACTGGGTGCTACATTATTATGTACTGGAATATTTCAATACACATCTCTGATCGTGGCCACCATTCGTCACGGTAGTTCAAGTGGCACTGACATAAGGTCGTCAAGCTTCGTTGCTCCTGTAGGTATACCTATATTCAACGCAATTTGTACTCTATTAAAACCGTGTAACGTTCGTTAAAATTAAAACTGCAATCGTACAGAAATTTTTATATTTTAATTTAAAACAGTATTTATTATAAATATCTTCAGGTAAGTAAGAGAACCTGCCAGTGCCGTAGAAGAGCAGCTGCCAGTGGCATAGATGTATTAGTTTTTATAAATGAAGGGTAATGGAAAAACGGGGAATGTCCATTTTTGTTGGTGGCGACTGGAGCCACAGAACTGTTGAATCAGAAATGGTTATGAAGTAGAAATGTTCACGTAAGACAACGTTAAAGATTTGGTGTACTGATTAAAAACAGAGGAATATCCCCAGTCGTCCTACTTGGATATTTTATAAAAATATTAAAACACTAAAACAATTATCTTTTTGCTCAGATATTTTCTGATGTCTAATTAGAGTATAAATTGTTCATGCCATGAACAATACAGTTAAGTTCATTGAACCTTGTTCCGTTACTGATGAACTAAAGTATTAAAAGTTGATGTTCTCAATAAAGCTGTTTTGCGACATTCCTTGTGTTTCCCTTACTTTTCAAATACTATCTACTATTTGTTAGAAAACATCAAGCAGGATGTATAAAAGTGACAGAGATTGGTTGCAGTTAAGTACCATTATTCCTAGATTGATAGTAAGATGATGATGAGGGATATTATATAAAATTGTTATAGGTATCAATCTCAACTAAACGTCGTCAAATTTTAATATGCCACCGCGTATGAGCACATCGCTCGTGACACTAGTTTATGTGACAGTAGTATAATGCCGTCGAGCTTCGTTGCTTCAAACATGAACACATGTGAATCGCACACGTTATGACACTGTAATTTCTTCAACACAATCGTCGACAAAACTACACCTGGCGTGCTTCGCAATCACTTCAACGTAATCGCGTCTGTTGTTAACATGTTACACCTTTCGTTTTATATAACATGCTTTTGAAACATGACAGGGAACGTACGTCATTTCACATTACAAAGACGATGAGAGAATCAAAAAGAAATGTGTAAACGTAGGGGACAGTTTCCTAAGTTGGACCGGATCCTAAATGGGACCATAGTCTTTATTCACATATTCATCGACTTAGGCGATATCTCTTAGCAAGGGATTGTAGCTCAAATGTTTAAGAACTACAGCATGAATGTTTTGTTTTGATGCCGGTTGATGTAATTTTGACTACAATTTATATAAGCTGTAATTTTTGAGTGGTAATATCTTTAATGTTATCATAAAATTTATCTGATACTTAAACGATAACCACCTAATGGTTCTTAAGTTGGACCGATCCAAATCAGGGACTTACCGGTATAATGCTCATACCGGTATTTCGCCAATACAGCTATACCGAAACCGATATCATACCGAAAAAGATAAATACCGAAAACAAAAGGTTACCGGTAACCGAAATAAATACCAGTATTTTTTCGGTATTCTTCTCGGTGAACACCGAAACCTACCATGTTACTGAAAAGAATACCGAAAAAATACCGGTATTTATTTCGGTTACCGGTAACCTTTTGTTACCGTATTTTGAAATACCGGTATGAGCGTTATACCAGTATTAAGTCTCAGACGAAGACACAACCGAAAAATACCGGTATAATACCGGTATTTTACGTACCGGTAGGAGTCCCTGATCCAAATGATGAAACGTTCGTTCTTTCTTAAGAATAAAATGATCATAGTGGGGAAAATGAAATAGGACAGATTATATTACAGAATTCTTCAAGTGAAGCAGAGGATGAAGAGTGCCTTTGTGTTGTTTGTGTGTCTGCAATTTTCGGAATCAGTTACGGTCCATAACTTATGAGAGAACAGTGGATTCAGGGTCTTTCTTGCAAGAAATAGGTCAATTTGAACTGCACTAACGGTCATAATACCAATTATTACAAGTGCATAAATTACCAATCCGACAGCGACTGATCAATTCGGTCCAATTTAGGATATCTGTAGTCCAAATTAGAAAAAACTAATTTCCTAGATTGGACCACTGACGGTAGTTTGAGAATATTTTTTTATAACCAGCTACATAAGGTTTCAGTCTGTTCTATTAGATTCATGTATCAATTCTGAAGTTGCTCTCAAATTTTTCTACTAAAAATTATGAACTGTCCCCTAATTCAAATTCATGTAATTACCATAGTTTACTCGAAACAAAAGTCCACGTTGCAGTTGAATGCAATGGATCCCAATTTCGTCTTCAAGTACTCCCAATCGCAAACACCCATCTCGCAGCCTTCGAAATCCAAAGGCTTCTCATTCAAGTAAAACCTTACTTTGTTCGATGAATCGCATCTGAAAAAATAATGGTATCGAAGTTAAGTAAAACTCTGACCTCTTCAACAGAAACTCATTTCAACAAAAAATGCTACATAAGGCGATTGTAAGCGTACTTGTAAAAAACAGCTGCGAGATTTGCAGCAAATGGTGCAAGACTAGAGGTACGCCACTTTCTATTGTCCCTCTTGCTTTCAAAATTCGAAGCTGTCAAGGGTGATGAGTCTTTCGCAAGTCCCATTGTTGTAAGGAGTAACTGAAGCTCTGTGCTATGAGCGAAGTAAAAAATGCCCTGCGGTTGTTCGCTCGTGTTCCCATTTTTCAATTTCCTAAAATATTCAATGCAGAGAGATTAAGAAAAAGGGAAGTGTAGTAATTGTAAATTTAGATAGTGAATACTCACTCGAAGTGATTAAACATATCTTGCAACGTTGTGCATCCGACCCTAGGGCTCATTTCTATGCCATAGCTAGCGTGATCATAATAATGAAGGTCTTCTTCATATTCGAATACTTTTAATTCATCTTCTACAAAAACGGCGCACCAAGGGGATAGTTTATCAACCACCCAAGCTCTCTCAAACACGCATTCAGTGTACATAGACAAGACGGACGCTGCAATAAACAAATTATTTAAATCACTTCCTTTAATAGACAATGACGTTAATGAAATTCATTTCGAATACTTTAGAATAATATTCTGTACCAAAAGGTAGGTCGTTTTCAAAGCCAAGTCGTTTACTGACATCGTGAACTACCTGCTTGAATTCTGGTCCAGCCAGAAAAGCATTAACTTCAGCATTTGTCGATGGTCTCTTCATTTCTTTTAACCAGGGTTTGCAAATTTTATAAAGCTGAAAATGAAATATACTTCTGTGCAAGAGGACACTAAAACACACTTCGCTATTGTCGATAAATACGTGTACAGACCTTTAATAAAATATCTTTCTCGGCTGGTACCACTACGGTATTGTTCGTAGATACATTACCCATAGCGCCTTTGATGAAATATTCCATACTAGCCACAGTTCTTTGCGTGTCCGTCGCTCTGAACTATGTAAATTTCAGAATCATTTCACTTAAAAAGTTCAACACAAATGATAATCTTAATTCAAATGTTTAAAGGACTTACTTTGAATTTATCTACTGGTAGATCGTCTGAATCATTTTGCAAAAGTTCAGGGAAATAATCTTTAATTCGCTCTCCAAGGGATTGTAAGTCTTTTTCACCTTGCTTCGATAAGTACTTGCTCGTTTCCACGCTGAGATTTGGATCTATTTTCCATGTTTTCAGAAGCTCTAGATCTTCCTTACATAAGCTAACATCTAGAAATAAATATAACACGATGTATATTTTAATGTTTATTTATGCTTTCGCCAATTTTGAAAGCAGAAAAATTGTGACTATAAAAGGAGGATAATTTTTCATTGCGAGATATCCTTCATTAAAAACAACGAGGATGTTATCAAATCCAGCCTCGGGCGATACAATCAGACGTTTATAAATAGCCTCTTTGAAACTAGACTTACTGCCATGTTTTTCAGCATTTTCAATAATACTAGTTTGAAGTCCCGGTAAAAAATTCCGTATATTCTTAATTTCCTTTTTTCCTGGATATCGAGTCCCATGTCTCGTAAGCATCCAAATTTGCAGTGGATCGCAATCTGCAAGGGAAGACTGGTTGTTAAAAATTAATTATTATCCGAGGATCATGTAATTATGAAACATATCCTAAGTACTTACTTGGCACACTGGTATTCTTAATTAAGCCATGTGTGAATTCGTAAGGTGTTTTGGTACCGGCATTCAGGTACGGATGTTTGTCGGTAGAATAGCAATAATCAATTTGTTCATCACTTAAAGCCAATTGATTGTTAAAACAGATAGCCACAATTAGTATCGTGAAGATTCTTATATCCAACATCCTTCTGGTGTTGAAACTTATCTTATAGAAAGCGTACGTTATGTATCTGTAATCGGAAACAAAGGTAGAGAGACGTTTAATTTTCGCAACAACGAGAAACCGTTATTGAAGTCGTTTCTATGAAAAAAGTAATCACAAGTGACGTGTAATGCGATTAGTTCTAAATACTATACTTTGTGGCTGTTGATAAATATGATTTGCATACTAGAAAATGATTTTCGCGTCAATTTATACTACACGAACTAATATTTCCGGTGAATTTTAACAGACTTGTTGGATACTAGTGTCCAACTAGTATCTTAGTAGATCCCGTGTGCGGTTTATACCTAATCGCAAAGCGGATGGAGTTTATACATATTGTATAAGCAGTTGCCTCGGCTTTTATACATAATTCGATCGATAGCGCAAATTGACCTGTTCGAGATTTAAGATGTAATTACTCAACTTTGCATGTAGAGAAAATTAACTTGATCAACATCTCAAATACAAGTGATATGAGAGTTGATTAAAACGCAATTAGTTTCTAAGAGAGGGTGACTGTACCTAATATAGCCAGGCAAAAGTTAAATCGCTGTCAATTGAATAATAATTGTTATTTTTGCATGCAGTTCGTTTCAAAGTAAAAAGAAATTATTCATCTTTCATGTAGCGTAAGTTAGAATCGTTAAAACTTACGAATTTTTAATTAGGACTGAAAAAACGTAAGACATGCAAAAATCGGGTCCTGAAAAAAGCGTACCTAATATCGCCACCTCATGAAATATTGATTAATTCATGTATATATTTTAAAGTCATTTTCACATGTGCTTTTATTATTTCTTGCACTATATATGTATTTTTATCCATCTTTGATTTTATTTTTATTAGAAAAATATAGTTTTTTAAAATATTTTATTTTTTACGTTCCGATGTACATATTGGACAAATAAAGTTTATTTCGGTTGCTCGGCACATTTCGTAACCCCAACTGTAACATTGTTCTCCGGTAGGCAGTATTAAGGACACCCATTCTGCTAAAAGAAAAACACTATTTTTATCACGGAAAATGTTTTAATCGATTTCATTCTTTAAGTAGATAATTAATTAGGTATTTCTAGTAGGTATTCTTGTATTCACGGAATTATTAGACTTGCCTTCTCCGAATAGAATGTGAAATTGTGGCAGTCCAATAAATGGTTACACTATTAAGATTATCTAGAATCCTTCCCTTTCTGTAATTGTTGATTACATGACGCTGCAAATACAGTATATCTTCCTACATATGTTTAGGTGCATAATTGAGTGCATAACCGATAAATTTTAGTGCTTACTTTGCGAGAGATAGCGGGTGGCGATATTAGGTACAGTCACCCTATATACATGTGGCCACGCTTTTGTGATTAAGATACTTCTTATCAATTTATTACATATACATGCACATTACACAATTGTTGTCCAAACTAACCGCCCCTCATTTCTTTCGATCGTTCCACATTTCTTAAAACTTCTGTATAACTAAATGTGACTATAATTCCACAACGATACCTTTGACAAACATGTACGAACAAATACATACAGTTCATGCACGGAAAACTATTGCATAAAAAACCGATAAAGAAGTGTATCCACTTCGAGGTACGAGTATTTTACATTTTTATACAATTCTTTTTTATTAACATCTTTTGCACAATAGACTTCCGCTTCTGTACAGAGATATAATACTCACGTGCGATCGTTTCGCCGTATGATGAGCAACTGGTTGCTCACGTTCTTGGTCTCCTATACAAGTCAGCGATGAAATGCTTTAACTGTTCGGCCTTTTTGTCTTTTATACGAACAACTGCCGAGTGTGGGACATATCAGGCACCTAAGGCGTTATTACTAATGGGAAGCGATAAACCATTTCCAAATATACTATGTAGAATTTTTAATGAGCACCAGGATCCCACGCACCAAATGCGTACATATATTCATATTTACACAATTACACACTTCGAAGCAATAGTAGAACGAATTAATTTCGATAACCGGTTCTTCGCATAATTCGTGTTAGAGAAGAAATCATGGAGCATAGAATACGAATATTAGAAAACATACGTGCACAAAACGTACGTGTTCAATCTATAAATCAATGTTCATTGTTTACACTTAATAAAATCAATGACACGAAAGTAAAATGATTTATAATTTTTATCTGCGATCTTTACGACATCCGTGCTTGAACTTCAAGCCGTGAAGGCCTTATTCGCCGAATAATCTTGGTATCCATCTTCAAAAGGATATGTTAGCACTTCGATTATTCATAGCAGAGACCGATCGCTTGCACAGCTGACGATGTGCAAATCATAAATAAATAAATGACAAAACGAATTGAACGAAATTACCATACATGAAGCTACAGATGAATAACAACCACGATTTTTTCAGACACCTTTTAATGTGATTGTTCCTATATATGCGCCTAATTTTTTCGGTATTTTACTAACGGATTTTATTTAATGACACGAGGAACATGTGGTGAACACGTGGTGCGTGCGTCACACGAAGTCGTTTGTCAAGAGTCAGTCTTTCCATTAATATAAATGATTGATAGAAGACTTTGAAAGAAAAGTGATAAATGTGAGTAGGATATTCGGGCAAAGAGTTACGAGAAATGATTGTAGTGTTTAACATAATTTATTCGTAGTAAATACCAAATACATAACAGTAAGCGTGAAATGTTCGAGCTTCATACGTGAACGTGGAGTAATTATCCCTCTCGGCATCCCACAGAAATCCAACAGAATTTTGCACGGATTGACTTGCCTTTTCAATAATGGTTACGTTTACTACGATCTTGTACCTAAATGCAGAATTAAAGTTATCGAAATACTTCTGCATTATTTCTCTTTCTTATTAGTTGCACACTGTACCAATTATGAAAAGGAAATTATATAGGAAGTGCAGTATATTTGGAATACCAGTTTGTTTAAGACGAATAAAAAATTACGGCAGAGGATGGGAAGAAATAAAACTGCATAATATCGTAGGGAAACTAATAACTTTTTACATTTCAAACTCTCAGTAATAATAAAAAACAAAAAGTAGCTGAAACTTTGATCGAAATGAAAAGTGACAGGAAGTGTGGGTTTCGCTAAGGTGCAGGTAGTTTGGAATACCGGTATTCCAATTTACCTTCACTTTATACAGATAAAAAAACATGTAGATAATAAAATTATTTCCTTTATGATCTAATCAGACTGAAAAATCACAATATAGGAACAATCTTAGGTAAGTATAAAATGGATAGCACTGGCCCAAACCGAGGCGGCGGTAGCCGTTACGCGTGTAACAAAAGTATCGCTAAGCTTTGAAATATTCCAAATTACCTTCACCTTCGGTATTCCGAATTAGCAACGTGACATCGAAACCTACAATTTCATGTCACATTTTGCATACTTGAAATTATCGCAAAACTGTTACGAATCCATAGAAGGAACGCGCAAATGAGTAGAGTTAAGTGTTTAACATATTTTAACCATGAATGGAACGATTGAATACTTGCTGAAAAAGTCTTGAAGTTTGACTTTTTCTTACCCTGCAAATTAAGTCGAAAATGTCAAAATGAGGGTTCATCCACAAATGTCATTCGTTAACAACTCACTGGCCCCTATTGTCTACGGTGTTACAAATTAGATAACGTTAGTAGTTTATTAGATACTTCGGTATTCCAAATTACCAACAGTATTCCAAATATGCTGCACTTCCTCTATATATAAAAAAAATTATTGCACGACGAAAGACGAGAGAATGACCTATCGAAATTTAATTTCTTTATTTTCTCTCTAATATCCGTAGCCACTGATTCGCAAACTTTAGCACACTCCACAGCATCGTAAGAGATATCTTCAAGTCTACTGGTCATTATTATTTTGACAATCTTATCTATCGGGTCTACTTTGAAAGGATTATAAGCTTCCAGGCGGTACGTGTTCTGATACTTCAGCACCTAAAAAATTATGAGTATCTGAATAATAAGATTTCTTAAGTGTCTTCGACAGTTACAAAATGTGTAAAGACTGGCTTTAATTCTGGTTTGCATTACATAACGTTCAAAAAATTATTTAACAAGAATTTGTTATCTAGAAGTTATGGTATAAAATATTTCACTAATATTTAATCACGATCGTAATACCAAACAATAATAGTAGGTACATTGCGTGACAAGGGAGAGAAGAAAGCGACTCCGACGAAAGTAAAGTTTCACGCGAGGCGAAATCGCGTCTCTCCCTTGTCACGCACAATACTTTTTTCAACAGTTGCATGAAAGATGTGTTTTGATAGCCTGCTGAGCGATTCGCAAAAAAATATACATGTTCGATTGCTTTTTTATTCTGTCGAAATTAATAAATTCGTGTATTTATTTTCCAACAAAATAAACTAAAAAAATTGCTTCCGATAATGATTCTAATTTGTGCTTATCTCGCCACTCCATAAATTTGTTGTACACCGTCTTGTACCTTTCTTTTCATTTCGACAGCAGGAAATTTTCCTCAATCGCTTTTGCAGCGTCTGCTACTTCGGGGGCGTGTGGTATCCCGATTCGCTATCACTCTCATTATTTCTTATTTTATCTTTTAACACGTTGCGTGCGGCACCAAATATAGTTGACCTTTCAAAATGACGGAAATACATTTTTGTATAAAGTGCACCCTTTTATGCTACTTTCGACATTTTATAACATTTTAACCAAAAATAATTTGTTTTCGTTAGAAAAATAGGCATGACGCTTTAAATACAAAAAACAGCTGCACCATAGTGAAAAACGCTGCAAATTTGTAACGACATACACACACTGATGAACACGTTCGTACTGAATGTGTATGCAAAAGGAAAATTCGATTCCTGAAAAATTCTTCTTCACCTTCCACATTTATTAAGACCGGGCCCAAGACGTAACCGTACACGTCACCCGCACGTAACGTGTTCATAGAAAGTGGTCTTGTGAGAGTTGTAATATCAAGATAAAACACACAGGGTAAAACCAAATTCCTGTTTTCTTGAAAGCAACCTAAAAAATTGCGAATACGCATGCGCGTAAAGTCTTTTTCCCTTGGGAAAAAAGTAGAAAACGCGAATACGTCTGGAATTGGCCATTTTGATCCCGCTCAGCAGGCGTAAAAAAAAACATTTTCATGCAGGCGTTGTAAAAATCATATTTCTTCTTACCTCGCGTTCATTGTCTTGCTCCATTTCATTTAAATCTTGTTGAAAAGGCATATTATAATAACAAATTAATATAAACACGTATATGAAAAATGTATACAATGAATAATTACTAATAATGAAACATTAATAGTTATTAAATTTCGCGTGTATCAATAATAAAGTGTTGCTTCCATTCCAAATACTCGATTCACTGTTCTCTGTATAATACTACTCTATATTCATGAGTTCCTTGGAAACCAAAGTAAACAAAGTTCATTGATTAATTTTATGTCTAAAAGGTCAATAAAATCCCCATCTCCAAATCTTCAAATAAATTTAATATTCAAAAATCAGTGGAAACTTCTATTGCATTGAAATACATTTTAGTGTATTCCGATTTTATAATTGTTCGAAAATATCGTTAGCGTTATTTATATGCTTGAAAATACATCGAAAATATTATTATTAACACTTTTCGGTGCAACCGTACGTTGTTTTTTACTCGAATTACTTAAATAAAAGTTTTATAACGTGTTTTTAAAATATGCCGGGACGACGAAACCATTCAAACTACTATCGATCTATGTATCGAAATAATTGTGATTCTCGAAACTTGCAGATTTGCGCGCAGTCTTAAAACCGCGTCTTTCAACAATGCCCCGTTCAAAGTTTCTAGTCTCGCGTTACACCGATTAGTTAGTGTTATTTAGTGAAACGTGTCTTCGTTTTCGAATTAAAATGAGGATTAATTGCCCAGAGTCGATTAAGCTTGGAGTTTACATGCGTTTCGATTGGATTGAATGGATAACAAACTTCGAAATGGTCCGCAAGATACAAAGGTTAGATGTTTCGATCAATATTCTCTATCACACATTAACACTTCATTTATTCGAGGCGAAATTTAATAAGACCGCAAACCTGCACTTTGAGAAAATTAATTTGATTTAACAATTCGTCTAAAGATATTAACTTCTGCGCGAATAGAAGTTTTCCTTCTTGTTCTAAAGAAAAAAAATTAAAAAACTCCTAACAATAAGATAAGAGCTTAGAACGCAGTTTCTTCGTGACACTTAAACAGTAGTGTCTCTTAGAGATAAGAAACTGTGATTAGCATAGTCGGTTGAGCAATCAGAGTTCGCTTAAATGTTAGGGAACAGTGTGCACTAGGTTTTAAATAATGTTTCGTTATCTATATATTTTGTATCTCACGTTAACATACTTAAACATTTATAATGACACAAGTAGTCAAATAAAATTAATTCTATATATGACAAGTTCCACAATTCTATTGGCATTATTTTACATTGTAGCAATTTTACATTTACGAGTTTAAGTAATATTCCAGTCAATACAACGATATTTAAAATATTTCTTCCTTTCAAATTGAATGCACGTATAAAGTTGGTAATTTCAGTTACAAATGTCATACACGGTGTAACTGTTATTGGAAGCAACAGCCAAGAGATGAATGTATGAATATGCAAACACTTGAAAAAATTTGTCTCAGTATAAAACCTTTGTGAAATCAAATTTAGTATTCCGCTTCAGAAGCTTCAATAGAAAAGTAATGGAATAAATGAATAAATAGCAGGTCATTGTAACGTAAAACAAAATTTTAATAGACTATAAACACATAAAACTGTACATTTGTGTCTGAGAGATAGCATTAACATTAATTGCTAGTCTTCCCAGTGGCTTCACATTAAATTTATGTTTGCATCATTATTGTTTGAAAAGGTATTGCGAATTGGATAGCTTTAATGCTAAATGTAAGACACGAATGCACAATGCAGTATATAATAATATTATATATTATTACTATATAGTGACACAAATTCACTTTAGGGACTAATATTGAAAATATACGTTTGTGCTACATCACTCTACATGGAGATCAAATACTAGCAACACAGCAGAAGAAGTGTGTCTCGATCAAAACCTAGTCTTTTCTTTCAATTAAGTAACGAACATGTCCAATAACAAAAGGCTTATAAAGATACACTGTTCCAAGCATGGAATTCGTTATTGATCCTAAGATAACAATTCAACTTCGGCTTGTATATTTTGTCGTGCTTGTTGTTCGTATTTCTCACGAAATTCCTTAGTGGCAAAAATATTTGGAATTTGCACAAAGTTCTGTAGCACCTGATTTGCAAGAAACACATATAAAGGAGACGTATACAAATGTACAATATATATATATATATTCTTATTTGATTGTGTAATTACCTTCAAACGCAATGCAATATACATCGGCTCGCTGAGAAAATTATATTCTCCCCGTATTTTTTCTCTATACTCTGCGTAACTCTCCGGAGAAGAACCTAACACAGCCATATCCAAATCTAAAAAGTAATGAGCGTCTTCACCGCCAAAGGCACCTCCAATTTTATGAGCATCCGTACTATGCGTCGCAGCTACTTTCAGGAGCTCGCAAGCTTCCTCCCTTAATTCTGCATCCTATTTAGCAACAGTTTATACACAATTCTTGTAAATCGTTCATTACGCAAGAAGCATGTCAGTTTAATATTTTTAAAATGGTAATTACAGCAGGAATTTCCGCTTCGTCCGCGAATGCATTAAACTGCTCCAAATTCTTGTTTTCGCCATCTAAAGCTTTGGGATCGTATTCAAAGCTATAACACAATTGAGATTTAATCACATTATTCTTTCCCTCTGTTCCACCGCCGGTACTTACTTTTGAAAGAATAAAGCAAGAAGCACAGCTTGAGGATTCTTCAAATTATCTTTAATCTCATAATAACAGTTCAATTTTTCATGAAGGGAGTCCAGATTGTGATAAGTGCGCTTCTCCTCGGAATAAGCTTCCTGCAATTTTGCGAGCCATGTATCACAGATTGCACTATCAAAATTTTCAGTTGCTTCTTTCCAACTCTCTTCTATTGATGCCATTTCCTCCTGGAATCACATTACAACTTGTCAAATATTTTTCAAGGAAATTCTCCTGAAAATTCGTTCCCCTACTCCAAATGGTGCATACTCATTATTTCGAATAAAAAGAGGATGATAAGTCTTTGAGTACGAATGGAAGGAACAACAGTTGCTGTGAGAGAGTATAGGAGATCATTGTGGGCTGGGAGATAGTCGTTTTCGATAATTTCGGTATACTTACGATGTATTAAATGAGCCAAACAATCTGATAGTCTAACTTAGATACGAAAAGTAAGGAACTGTGCTTCTTGAAAATCCCAATTATCGATACATAATGTGTCCCTGCGGCTGTACACTGACTGAATGAATTCTACTTGATAAAATAAAGTCCGCTTCTACTTATTGATCGGATTGTGTTCGGGTTTTATCAGCGAAATACAGCGCGACTTCTAATTAACGTTCTTCGTATAAAGAAACCCTATCGATTTTTCGTAAAACATTCGGCTACGATATTACGAAACCTTCGAAATTTTAACAAAAAAACCAAAATTTCATTTTTTCCTTGCAAAAATTATTCAAGCCCAATCGTATCGAATTCGCGGCTAGTTGGTAGCCCTTGTAAGACCGCCTGGGCTTCCCAACGTATATCGCGGATGAATTATTTATTAACAACTGTAATTCGACAGTAATGCCCCTTCTGCTTTTATTATTAGACACGTAAGCTATATTCCCTTATAATTTTGAAAATTTCGAATAATTCTCGTAGTAGGAAACATGTCGGGATCAGTAGTTTTATGTTTCTTAAACTTTACCGCCTTCGTGGAAGAGGGGGAGAATTACATACGTTCATCATGTGTTTGTAAAATATGGAAGTTTTCGAAATAGTTCAAAGTAATTTGGAAAACATTCCTATAGTTTCGAGCAAGTAGAATAGCAATGTCGAGATATTCTAAGCGTTTTACTAGTGAAAGGAAATGTTTGCCAGAAAAAATCTACTCATCGTCAGTTTAGAATTTGTCATTCCTTTGGTCTACCTATGCTTTTTCTAACAGTACATATACATATAGTACACTAAAGAAAAATATAGTACATACAAAATATACTACCATAAATTATAGTATGGTTGGCAACGCTCTATATGTTTACTCTAATTTAACCTTAAAGATATACGAATCGTCAGAAAGTTTTATATTTAGGAACAAAATATAGATTGTTATAAACGCTATTTTTGAAACGTTCAAATTGATAAGTGTAACAAAAATGAGAGGTATGGCGATAAATTCAAAATCATGTTAGTAAAGTAAAGTAGTGGAACCCTTATCCATGTAAAGATTCATAGACATGTGATTGTAATTTGTACCTGTTAGCGGTTTACAGTACATAGTTTTTAGAAAGCATACATTTCCTTCCCTTTGGTTACAGAAATGGAAGTGGGTAAAAATATTGCCATATTGTTTTACATACTTTTAATCGGACCTTTGTCCATCACATTATTTTTATACGGGTTTTTCCCTTTGATAAATTATGATAACACTATAGCAACAGAAAATGACATTCCAAAATTCATAGAAAATATGAGGTGAGTGAGAAATTTCTTGGGAAAATATAAAACACAATGGAGTTGGTATAGGATCGGTGGGTAGAGTCTCGTAACATTTACTAGTTGAATGTACTTTGTAGAGTCAAGGTAGATGCGCTGTATAAACCAATGGTCAAGAAATTGATCGTTATGGTTGTCGATGCTCTAAGGTGGGATTTTATAACAGGATCAGTTGGGAAAGTGGCCATGCCTGTGACCAGTAGCCTTATTGCCAATTCTTCGGCTTGTTTGTTTCAATCTATTGTACAGCCACCAACAGTTACGATGCCTAGAATAAAGGTGCTATATCTTAAAGCAGTGTTTCCCAACACTTTTGATTCGCGATCCCCTTTTATAATATCAAAATAACCTGGGACACTCTGCTATAATATAATTCTAATTTAATCATATTAAACGAAAACCCCAAAAACCGTGGTCACCTCCAGAGGACCCACTTGGTGGTCGCGCCACACCAGTTGGGAATCACTGTCTTAAACAGAATTACTTGAACAGTCGTGCTTTTAAGAATGTAAGATATAAAGCAACTAACACTTTGTGGAACATAGGCAATCACAACTGGTACGGTTCCCAGTTTCATTGATGTAGCATTGAATTTTGGGGGTAAACCAGTTTCTGCTGATAACTTGCTTCTCCAGGCCCAAAGATATGGGTATAAATCAGTATTTTATGGGGATGAAACTTGGCTTACATTATTTCCTTCACTATTCCATCGTCATGACGGTACCACATCATTCTTTGTAACAGACTATACCGAGGTACTTCGCATCAATATTTCTTTTAAATTATTGCATGTGCAGTAGTATATAATTCAATCGAAATTACTAATTCAGGTTGACAATAATGTGACTAGACATTTACAAAAAGAGTTATATGGTAATAATGATTGGACCATAATGATTCTTCATTATCTGGGACTTGATCATATTGGTCATGTGCATGGGCCATTTAGTCCTTTAATTAAAACTAAATTGACAGAAATGGATAATGTAATTTCGAAAATTCACTCGAGAATCCACGAATGGGTATGTACAATGAATTTCTTAAATCGATTCCTTTTATCTGTTTATTAAATTGCATTGCCCTCGTATGATTATGTTATAACGTAAAAAAAATAAGCTGAGACTCGTATTTCGTATTTATAAAAATAGTGTAAACTTGTTGTCTTCAGAATCAAAATAATAATTCTTCTCTGTTTATTATCTGTGGGGATCATGGGATGAGCGATTCTGGTGGTCATGGTGGCTCATCGATGCCAGAAACAACTGTCCCCTTTATTGCAATTAGTGAAGAGTGTTTGCAGAATCACAATCATATTACAGAAATACAACAGATAGATATTGCATCCACATTATCCATTATTTTGGGCATGCCAATACCGTTTTCTAATCTGGGAACTGCTTTTCTGGACAATTTATACAAATTGCCCATTCCGAAGAAATTATTCATCCTATATTACAATGCTAAGCAAGTGTTCAATCACTTTAAAAAACTAGCTGATTATAAGTCCGAATGTGGGTAAATTTTGTTATATATACTTGAATACTTTTCTTTTTTAATAATACAGCGTACCTGCGCATTCTTGCAGATGCGTATCAGAAATATCAGGAGGCAATAAAGCTTCATAATGCCTGGTTAAATACTAAAGATCATCCGAATGACTTAACAGATGATATTGTGCTTTCTTATAAACTTGCACTCAAAGGAATGAAAGAAGTGCTTATAAGCAGCATGATAAAATATGACTTCCATATAATAACAGTAGCCATACTTTTCTTGTGCCACGTAAGAATTAAAATTTAATTTTCTGCCTAACATTTTGAATCATACATAAAAATTCTATAATTATTTCAGATACTTTGCCTTCTCATAGGGAAAGCATCTTACACGTCTGTGAGATTAAAATGTACAATCTTTTTTGTCATTTTAAATACACTTGTTTGGGTAGTAATCAATTATTTAGCGGAATTCGAAGGTACATCGTTACTCTGTTCGAAGAATTTCGTTACAGTTTCGATAGTATTATTTATAGTAACCGTTTTAATCATAAACAGTTACTTACTTGCGAGCATTAAGCATTTCAGATTTTTCACACACGAGGTAAAGAAAATCAAATAATACGTATTATCGTACAGTTTACTAAAGCCTCGTTTAATAACTAGAAAGCAGAGAATTGGGAAAGAAATTGGTTGTTTCCACTTGGCGCATTTCTACATGCGATTAGCCTCAGTGGCAGTAGTTTTGTTGAAGAAGAACACCAAACTTGGTACTTCTACTGGGTCACTTTTCTCACGTTGTTACTTTATAATTCTGTCATGAAGTTCTGTTTACATTTACGATCGTAAGAATCTTGTTGTATCATAAAGTCCTGAGCTGCAAGAAAGATTTAGATTCTAAATATCGAATTCTAGTTACAGGAATTACAAGCAGTATTTGTACGCACAGATTTGCATTAAGCTATTGCTACTACTAATAGCGCATAGGATTCTTCGAAACTTAAATAGTACTGGGGATAAGTATGCTCATCTTCCTGACATAGCCGATTTCTTGATAGAGCAGGAAAGCATGTTAGGCATGACAATTTTGCTTATCACTGGTAATTAAATGATCAATTCTTCTTCAACATTGCTTTCATTTGTACGCGTGTCTCCAAGTAATTCAAACTATCTTCTTAGCCCTTGTACTTTTGATATGGCTCGATTTTATACACGAGGATAAAAAGTACAAACAACAGTCGTTGATGTTTAATACAATAATCGGTGCGTGTATTTATCTTCGCCATATGCATGGCAATAGTGTTGCCAAAGTACCATTGTACCCAAAAACTAGGTAAGCGTGTTGCGTGTACGGAGAATCTGTTCAAACATTTCATAAAATCATAACACATCCCTTCGTTACAGAGGAATGTACGAAGCACAAATTTTCTGGGTCCTAGTCGCAATACACTTTGTAAATTATATTTATCGTGTAGCCTTAACGATCAAATATAATAGGGCAATGTTCTTAAGAATCACGTTGTCTTCCATTATACGAATGTGGATCATGATTACAGCGATGCTTCATCGGCCTCACAATGTAATACTCGTGCCACTTCAAATCATTTTTAGTAGCGTGATTCATGGGATTATTAAAGACAGTATCGCGCACCAGGTAAATACATTTGTCTACACTTGGATGGGCAATGTATTTTACTTTTATCAGGTAACAATGAATTATTAAAGAAAATTCAATTGAGAGCTTAGCATAATTGAATTTTAAACGTACAATCACTCTTTGTCAGGGAAATTCTAATAGCTTGGCGACTATTGATGTATCTGTGGGTTACATTGGCATATCATCATATATGCCACTTGTTAACGGGTCGTTACTAATAATTAACGTCTTATCTGCTCCCATTCTGGCTTATCTATTGCTCATTTACCATGCAATATTGAAATATCCGTACGAGTAAGTAGTTTTGAATTCTCAATTCAGCTGTTTGCTCTGGACCAGCGCTGTCCAGCGTAGGGGCCCCTCACGCGCCAGCTTCCCCTTCCAATCATTTCCTCGCACAGCGTGCCTTCCGTCGTCAAGGAGACCGCGCGACGCTAAGAAGGCTGCCACGACGAGCTAGCCGGACAAACGTCTTCGTGGCGAGCGTCGCGCGGTATCCCTGACAACGCGGACGAGAGTGGGAGAACCCCAAGCTTACGCGTAAGCGACCTTAAACAGCGCTGCTCTGGACTAATGCATCACAATGAACTTCAATTTTTTTTTGTAGTACACGTGAGATCGTCACACGAATTAGTAAAACGTACATTACATGGAGATTGTTTCCAGTAGCTATTTACACGATTATAATCAGTATTCAGCGCCATCATCTGTTCGTATGGTCGGTGTTCTCACCGAAATTAGTGTACGAAGCTGTAACTTTCGCTATCCTCTGTTTGGTCATATTTGTGGTATTGATTTTGATTATTATACAGAAAATAATAAATAAGCGTAACAGATGATACCATATTCCTTGTTGAATTTTTTAAACCAAAATACCTCGTAGTCTACTGCCTTCGATTAACGACCGAAGGAAGTTAAGTTGCTATTCTTCATACATACACACATCGCGGTAATATGTTTTTAGATTCGCTAAACAAAGAAAAAACATAAAACTTTTAAGAAACATTCAACTTAAAAGAAGGATTTTATTCTCATCTTCCAAGTAACTTTACAATCATTTACATTTAAGTAAAATCTCTAACCATTTCTATAAAAATCGAACATAAAAAAAGGCTTTTAGTAGTACATATACGAAACAATAATCCCTTAAGAATTCCTTTTTTACAATCGACAATATTTATTTACCTAATAAAGTTCAGATTGCATATGACTTAGGTCAGTTTACAATTTCAACTATATTCGATAGAGTACGTAATAAAGTTAAAATACGTAATTGTATAAAATTTGTTTTAATACGATTGTAAAAACAGAAAGTATGTATTCCGCGTTAAATACAAGATAAAATTCTATCACAAATTCTATAAACCACAGTGCACGCTGAAACATTTCAATATTTTTCGTATACCGGGGTAATCTTAATCTTAACTCGTAATTTTTCTTTCGATTACCCCGTAGTCACAAATTGTAGTAACTTACAAAGCCATTTATTTAAATATTCATATAAAATAACGTTCGCTAACATGCAAAAATAGACACCCCGAAAAAGTTGATCGAAGCATAAATTCGAAAAAATAAATTAATTTCTATAGGAACACAAGAAAATTGAAAATAGGATAATGTACCCGTACATATTTACTACGACTAATACAAAAATTATTAAGTCTAATTAACAGTAGTATTCAAGTATTTTACATACTGCCTCCTTTGTACAGCAAATCCTAAGTAGGAAGGACCAAAGTCAAAGTAAATGATTTCATTATTTCTAATACAGAAAATTCGGAGTCTTATGCGTTCAAAATCTATTGAATTTAAACTGCGTTTTCTATTTAATAAATCAAATTCTATTATATAAAATATATGCTTCTCTTCCATAAAGGCAACGTTTTCACAGAAGCCCCGGGAAGTTAAATAAAAAAATAGCTGGCTTAAAAATATCAAAAATTACAAGGAAAGTAAATGTGTAATACCTAATAAGCTCGGAGTAGCATATGTTACGGTTCGCAGAACATCAATTCTTAAAATGTAAATTACATCGTTATATAAAAATATAAATACTTTGACGTTCGATTATCGAACTGTGAAAACAATTATACGCGTTTTAAAAGTGTTTCGTATCAAGCGCTAATATAATTACGGGGCTGTAAAATTGCCCGTAGCTTCATTCTCAAATAGAACCTTTCAAACACTTTTAAAGTGTCAAACAGCTTTATAACTATCCGATTTAATTTATACATTTCTCTGTAACATTACCTAGATAAAAATTACTTTTTCTCGACGAATCGTTAGCGTTTAATACGTACAGCTTTACAATAAATATGTAATAAATTAAAGATTCGGACGATGTTCACGGAGCACATTTTAATACAGCGACGGTATTATGCGAAACTTGAGTATTCCAGTTCTGTTACCCAACCAAAATCTATATGTACACGTTTTATCACCATTTAACTAACTTTACCTTCGTGCCCCTGGCTATTCGTTCCATCCGTCAATGGAAATCTTCAAAACGGCGAATTCATCCCCAGCTTTGTACCAAATTCTAGTCGAGCTCTCTTTTGATACCTGACGTTCACTCTGGAAAGGTTCAGCGATCAATTAAACATTTTCCACTACTTACACTTGAAACGAATATATTATGTATACTCACTTAATTTCTTGCCATTTGATCAATTCATTGATGGTAAAGATCAATGGCAGCGAGGCCAGGAAAAAGAAAGGAACCTGAACAGGAAAGTCTTCTATCTTCTGACCCTCTTCTCTCCAGAACTTGCAGAACACAGTCCCTGAGAATGCTGCTTGTGCGCCCAATCTAACAGAAACGATAGCAAGAACTTTACCTAAATTGTGCGACTATTTTTGAAGAATACCAATATTAGACTCACGTAAAGAGAGCACCCAAAAACCACACCATATTGTTGAAAGGTTGCTTGTTCCAAATCGAATAGTCTCTATGTACAAAGCCTATGGATATTGTTACTGTAAAGAAGCATCAAGCCCTTAAATTTTGTTAAAATTAACAATGCATAGTATTTGAAAAGATCGACCAGCAATATAATTTACCTAAATGTAAAACTAACAACGTCAAAGCGAAATGCTGTACCGCTAAAATGACGTTTGGCTTGGCGCCCCAACCGCCCCATGAAGCCTCTCCATGGGAGTCGGGGTACACGTAGATGCATTTAGAGTCAGCGCCCAAGTAAACGGGGCACAAGGTGAAAAATGAAACGCACTGTGATAAGACTATCGTTATCACTGTTGGCAAGAACTTGATGCCGTAGCACCACAGCACGAACAGTGCAACCTGTGAAGTAAAGGATACAGCACGAGCAATAGTACGAAGCTAGAGAAAAGCCGTGACCGCTCACCTGTCCGTTTATGGTGCACTGATTTTTCCCCGTCGCACGTTGCATTATGGTAGCATCCATGGGCGTGGCGATCATTGATATCGACAACATTGGAATGATTAAACAACTCAACCATAAGACTTGATCAACGGTGAACAGAGGCGGGAGCAAAAAGAAGCCAGACAGAGCTTGAGTGAATGAGAGTGTGACTGTACAACAGAGCCAAAATTGTACGCAATTCCAAAGGCACTTCATGTAATGACGAGCCTAAGTGTGCAATAAAAATCGACGATACCGAGCAGTTAATAGATAAATTAAAATGAGCATTCAACCCTTTGCACTTGAGTATTTCCATATTATTCCATAATTATTCCAAATCATTGGTGGAAATAGACGAGCTCAAAGGGTTCGAGATTAATACCAATTCTTCTACCTCCATAATCAAATGGAAGATTGCAATTGGATCCTCGCGTTTCACGCTCAAGGAGCAAGCAACGGAATTCAATGCTCTACTTAAATCGACTGGAGATGGCCCTTGGTCATCCCTCGTTGGAGCTAGTACAGGCACCCTTTGGCAGACTTGTGGATACAGTGGCTCCACAGCCACTCTAAAATCATAGAATTTATTAGAATGAAAATATGCAGCGATTCACAGAATTCTGGAGCCCAACAATCTGTGCCATAATTTTGCGACTCATTGTACATGTTTGCGGAAAACAATCGAATAGCAACGTCTACAGTTTGATATGTGCTCTATGTTAATGGAATTTTGTATTGTATATTTTTATAAAAATGGAGTGTATTGCTGAAGTTCTTCGCCGGAAAGCGACAAATTCAAGGAATTTTCGCCATTCTGAATTGCAAAATGAAAATGTTGTATATTTACAACCACCTCCGAGGCGCCCTATAACGTACACTAGACCTTATACGAAGCCAACCTCTAAAATTGAATCAGATACGACGTATGGTTTGTCTTATATGAAGTTTGATTCCAAGACTCGACGAAGAGTTAATTATGGAACATACGAGCAGCTAGCAGCCCCTAATACAGGCAAATTCGACTTCGACACAGTGTACAAGCTTTCTTTCCCAGGTGCAAGTGGGAAAGCAAGGAGATCTTTCAAGCCAAGATCATTTTTATCCATTACTGGGTCTCGTGACATGACTACTATTCACGCGACGTCTTACATGAATCCGGGACTTGTGAAAACAACTCCTTATACACCGTATAGAGGTAAAGTTCGCCATTCCGTACCGATGGATTATGAAACGGTGACGAAGGAGTCATATCAAAATTATGCTCGTATCGAGGTTACAAGACCGCGGAAGCGGGAATTTTGGCAAACCAAATCCAAAACAGACTATCACACCACCACCCAGTTATCTTATCAACACATAGGTCCAGTTTCAAAAAGGACTCGCGTTAAACTTAAACGGCCGATTATTTCTGCTCAAATCGAAAAAGATACGATCTTCAGTACGAGTTACAAAGTGCCTGGCTGTTTTGTAAACAAGAAAAATGTCACTTTTGCATAACATTGTATGGTGTAATATATTTGATAATTTAACTTCAGCTTGAGTTGATTTCAGTGTATCAATTTATATCACTGAATTAAAATTGTAGAGTTTGATTTCGCAATAGTAAAATACTAGTTACCCCGCATCTGCTTGCATAAAAATGGGCATGTTCTCCGCATTGGCAGAGGAGCCAAGAACACAAACAACCTCTCCGTAGTCTTGCATGATGTGCAACATCTCTCTCGTGACAGCAGTATTGCAGTCGGTAAACAGTGATACCAAAAGGGGTACATTATCTATTAGTTCTATGTGCGGTCGAATCTTATCGATGCCTCGCGGTAGTTTCGCCTGAAAACAACGCTCATAGTAGGAAACCGTATGAATTAAGTACCATTATTCTTAACGTAGAAACTCACCCTGTTTGATAGATCAAAATTAACAGGAGCACTCTGCTCTGTGCTGTCTGTAAGACAACTCAAAGATCTCCATGCTTCCTGTCCAGATCCCAAGTCCACACTTTGCATGAGCACGCTGTCTTCGCTCCTCACTGTGTCCTGTTCCCTGCTTAAAAATTCATTCGTCACTGAATCACTTACCTCTACTCAGAATTGCTTGCACAAAGTGAAATTCAGGAATAAATGTGAATTATCTATGAATAAGTTGGAGCTTACTTGAAAAGGTAACTAAAATATGGGAAGTAACGATTGATCTTGGAATTATGGACAAGGTATGTCTAATCTATTAAAAAAGCAGACATGGGGGAGAACGAAAAGTAATTACGAGAAGCGTGCCGATCCGGTTCTCGCGATCCTTTGTACTAGGTGACACAGACTGGCATGCAAATTCAGAACAGTGTTACAACAGTCGGAGTCTGACAAAATCGGAGCTGTCTGACATCAACATGAGACGAACCTGTGGCTCATGGCGCTCTTAACTTGGGATGCCCCTGTATCGTTCCATTCCGTGGTCTCGTCGTCGAACTTGACGGTGGTGAAGTCCGTGTTTATCGCGCTTGGCGCGGACATACTCATCGCGCGGCTGTTGTCCAAATTCGTGCTACGATATAAAACAGATCATGGTGTGGAAAAGCCCGTTCTCCCTGTTGTTCTTTCATGCAGGATATTCTTAACACAAAACACATCGATGCAGCATATGTATGCCAGCAAAAAATGTATGAACGCATGCTCTTAGAGTTTCTGAGCTTCGGCGACTGTTCATTTCTTTTCTCTCTGTTTTCTTTTCATATTGTATCGCGAAGCACAAGCACAGATCTCATATCGATTATAGATACGTGTAAAAAGTAATAATGAACGTTTACTTTAAGTGTTTATGTGTGATAAAGAGGGTAATATGTAACATACCGAGGAGAGACACGATTAAGCAAGTAGCTGGCCTCATCCATGCAGGAGTAATTATGTTGATGAGAATGGGCCGAGGGCGTGGGTGAGGACATGGCAGCTGCCTGGCTCACCCACCAGCCCACTGGACTCTCGGACCTAATATTAGCGTGTTAGTTACATACATTTATTCGTGTACTTTTTCTGTATGTCATGGTATAATATGAGATATGGTATAATATGGACGCATTGTGCATAGAACAACTGTAACGTGTACCGGGGGATGATACGTAATTAATATTGTATCTACCAACGAGAAAGCCTTTAAACTGTACGAAAAGTAATTACCAGAAGCCATTAGTTTAAGTACAATCATTTTAACTGAATGCTCTATGTTCATCAACGCAGTAACAACGTACGGATAACATTTAGAAGAAAGAATACTGGGATCTGAATTATATTACTAAAGCACGTGTCAGATCACCAAATCATAGGGAGAAACGAGAATCGTCGCATTCGTAGAACGGTAATCGTAATAAAAAGAGATATTAATAGAGAGCAGAACGAATAAGCATGCAGATTGTAACAGTAATGAAAGAAAAAGGTATAGACAAACATATACGATGGAGGCATGTGTGGATATCTCTCCAGCCATTGCTGTCTCCTGTAACGTACATGCATATTTTACATTCACATCCATCGTTATGACGAGTAGCTAGTTAAACGAGATCATATCAATCAACACCACTTATTTTTAGATTTACGACAGATTAGAGAACGGACACTGACAAAAAAATCACATATATCCAGTTTAATCGACGAAACGATAATCGCAACACCAACAACGTACAAATTGCAATTAGTGTAATAACTCGTGTCGAATATGTTTTGTACACAGACTTCAATACGTATAGAATACGAACATATTTAAATACTTTTCAACGTGAGGTCATGCCCCATACTTCTTAGATTAATCCAAAAGCAAAAGAAAGCAAAGCAAAGTGGTTCGTAGAGATATTGATTAGCGATAGAAGATAGTGGTACGATACCTAGCTCTTTCACTGAGCAATGATATGTGGCAATTCCATCCACTTTCCAGGCCCATCTTCTCCGAAAACACGCGCGATCTCAATTCGTTTTCCTTGCTGAAGTGAACGAAACGTATGCAAGCTCTGTCGAGTTGCTCGATCAATTGTACCTATCAAACATTCTTCATAACTTTCTGCGAGGCTTCGTCAGAACGTTCCTCCTCCCCATAACCGAGCAAGCATCTTACCATGTCCGTTTGTGCTTGATACTGCATAGTCACCATTCCAATGAAGACTTGATTACATTGAATTTCGAAGCAACTATCAACGTCGCTCACGCTATCGTCTTTGTTTTCGTTGCACAGCAAGGAATCTGTTTGCAAGAAAGTAAGTTAGCGAAATCTTTGATAACTTGATGAGTTACAATTAGTGTGAAGATGTTCGGCGCTTGCCAGTTGAATGAAATTGTCCAAGTATGCCTTTTACTCTGGGGTCAAGAACATTTCGAAAATCCCAGGGTAATGGCGTAGGACTTCTGTGAGGCGTGTACAAATGTTTGCTGTCCGCGGGAAGCTCCAAATATATTTTCGTCATTTTATCGCTAATGCCACGCGTCAATGGCCTGTATGCAAATGCAGTGCAATACGACGTTAAGCTCGTTCTTTGGTAAAAATCTTGAACCTTTTTCCTGAAACATAGGTACGGTGGTTAACGAGACGATTTGGCGTCAAAATGATTTTAACGATTTTAATGCTTCAGTTGTACCTGTCGGTTGCAGATAGTGGGCAAAGATCGTGGCCATCCCAAAATTCAATACAGGAATCCAAAATTATATCCGCTGTGCCCTGCGTTAGCAGCTGCAAGCCACCTCCGCTACGTTCTTTGACTACCACCGCCACCATATGCGGGAAGGGAAATTTTAATTTCGTTGCGATACTCAAAGATCGTGCAAACTTTATATCTCGTCTGACCATCTCTGGTTGCTGCAATCGGACGCACGAAATTTTCATCTCATTCATTCACGAGCAAACAAGGCGATCAACTTGAATAGCAGATGATGCTTACGACGTGTCTGAACGTAGACAATTGCTGCTCCAATTGGAATATATGTTGCGCCTGGTCTTGGAAGCCTATCTGTTTTGCCAACTCGCATAGGCACCTGGAAATCAGACGTTCAGCTTTAGCGAATTGGCTTTTAGCTCAGCAAAAGATAGAATAGAACAGAAGTGTGAGATTGCCCCATGATTAGCATTCACATGATTATATACATTATGATTGGAGTTCCATTCACCCATACAGACAGATTAACTATAATTATGGAGGATACATAAAATAACTATGGTTGGACTGACCACATCTGTCCAAGGCTCCCTGATTCGTCCACTAAATACACCTGTCTTGAACTTTGCATTGTATCTTTTGCCTGATACCCACTCTTATCTTCTACACTGTGATCCTGGTAGCTGACAAATGTGTATGATCAACGTTACTGGTAACTGGAAGGGTTACCTTTTGGACTGTCTTAGGAATATGAGTATGATAAACTGGACGTAATTAGCTTGAGAATTGGAAGAATTAGTTTGAATAATGTAAATACAATAAAGGGGGGGGGGCAGCGGCGAGGGGGGGGGGGGGGGAATGCAGTGCGACAAAGCGTATAAACCAAAGACAATGATGTTAACAGCGGCTGCACGTACCGTCTGTTCGTAACTGGCACAAGATTCTCATTATACAGAGCTTCACAAGTGACATGGCAACAGAATTGCATGTAATGCTCTTGAGTATCCATGTTACACGTGTTCAACAAAATTGCTAGACCTAGTGGTTTCAACGAATTCAAGTGCTGCCTCCAAGAATGATCATCGAACTGTAGTCGAAACGGTAAGGCATGATCGTGTGTAAGATCCAACACTTCAGCTGTTGAATGAGACATGTCTGAAAGCAATTCTTCCTTTTACTCTTCTAAAGATGATATTTCCGACGGATCTACTCAACTTCTTCATTTTATATTACCATGATGTACATAAGATGTTTTATTCAAATACTGTTTGGGATCTTCGGCTTGCGTTTGGCATTGTGGTTCAGAGGTTCTGTCTAAACTACCGGTGCTGTAAGATGATTAGGTTTCGATTAATATCTCCGAAATCTAGTAGCGCTGCCTTTTGAAAGGAGATCTTTACCTCGACGACGGGGATAAAGTACTGGCGTTGCGTAAGAAAAATACTTTTTCCGCTGTTGGATTAGGCCACGAAAGAAGTCCTTTCTTATCCACGCAACATAATGCCTGAAAATCGCATTCATTGCTAGTTAGTCTGTTATGGTGCACGACAATTAAGTTATCCACTGTTGCAACTACCGTGACTGATCCCAGAACGTGCAGAATACTCGCCGATCTAGACATCATGTGCTCTTTACCGAACAGAATGTCGAAGAAATATTCTTTCAATTCCATCCAATTATAGACTACGTCCGGATAAGTCGGGCCGGAGATATCCGTGTCTTCGAACGGATCCACGAACTAAAACGATAGTTTCTTATAAAGTATCCTATCGTTCTGTAAGTCTTTCTGTCTCAAACGTGTATTAACCTGAAGCTTCTTCGACGATTGGTAAAGCTTGAATAAAGCCTTGAAACGTGCCATCCCAAAGCAATTTAGGAATATCCAGCAGACCGGAAATACTAATGGAAGTAAAGGAATGCTAACGGCGATCGGTTGTAACAGGAACATTTCGTTCCAGTAACCGACACCGAAGTATTCCGACAAATACAAGTATCGAAACAAATTTACAACTAATACGATTATTAAAAGGACCGGAAAAGCTAGTTGCTCGATACAGCAAATCATTAGAAGGTGTCGTTTGCGATTATGATACGTGACGGGTCTGTCGAGAGCTTGCTCAAGAGCCATTCTAAGATTCATTAAGTAGGGGGTTTCTTGGAGCTTGTAGATCTTGTTTTTCAACGGTGCCCGTGCCTGCGGTGTCGAAAAGATCTCACTTGTACTATGAACCTGCGGACTGTATACTTCTCTCGCGTGTAACACCGGTGCGTCTGCATCCTGAAATTTATCATTGAATTACTTATCGAAACCTATTTACCTACTGGTCCGTTTAACTTACATCGTAAGGGATACTATATCCAGGAGATTGTTGCCCAGGCTTCATTACAATTATGTCTCCAGCAACTAATAATGCCCATGGTAGATTCACTATGCAACCATCACGATAAGTCCATTGTAGAGTTAAACAAGGAGAAAGTGGGCTGCACAAGTGTGGGTAGTTTTCTGGGTTCCATTGGCAAGTACTTTTAGCAACTGAAACACGGAAGATAATATTTCATGAGAAAGTTTCAACGTATAGCGGAGTTTCATTCCGTTTAAAGATTTATATACCTTCTATCTGGTCAAGAAGAACCCGCACTCTGTTGGGAATTTCTTTGTGTCGTAGTTTATTATCAGATACAACTAAAATAAAATTTAACACCACTAAACAACAAACTGTCAGTCCTTCGTAAGGCAGTGTAGGGTACCTATAATGCAAAAATAGTTTATCGCATTGCATCTGAGTCATAGTCTCTGTTTTTTTCATAGTTACTGGGTACAATTGTATTTATCTTGTAATTTTAATTACAAAATGTAACTTGTAGCGTATATTATAAGCATTAATGTATTTGTACAACATTATTATGGTGTGATACAAGTACTTAATCTGTTTAGTTCGTACCACGTATCGTTGATTGTGAAGGAGGCAATGACGAGGATGATGGCATTGATCAAAAGTGCGATCGCTGAAGTCCAACAAAGAGTTGTGTATTGACTACGATGATGTAAAGTATCCTTTAGCCAGGCTTTATAGTTTCTGTAGATAATAGGTATATTATATACAGTATTTACAGAATCTCCTCTTCTTTGATACAGGAGTAAGAAATAAATAATAGAATTACTTATTTCTCTTGCACATTTCCTCATAGTCTTGTGAAACTCTCTTAATATCACGCTGTAACGTTTCAAGCGCGACTCTTGTAGTTAGTCCCAATTGTTTCGGTGATTTATTATGTGCATTTACACCTGTTTTAGAAGCACTTTCCTTTCCTTGATCCCCATCCATTTTCTACGTAACGAAACATATTAAATTCCTCTTGCGCGTCGCTATAAAACATGCATTGGCAGCCAGACTCTTGCTTTACATATATTCCAGAAATTATGATACATATATGAAGCACAAGTATTCACAGAAAATGATTTTCATTCATCTAGTTTTCATAGTATTCTTATTCAAGTACGAATATATAAGAGAAGTTTATAACGAGGTGGGGACAATTATTACCATACATCATTTACCTTTATAAAAGCAAATGAAATGATTAAGTAATAAATGATTTGTAACCCTGCAAGCTATGTCTTCGGGTAACATAGTAATCATAGCACGCAGAGTGAACAAACAATATTAATTATAGATGAAGAAAAAGCCTCTAGGAATCTATTGTTCCTATTTTTAATACTGGCACATAGGGCATGCATTTTCATTCATATATCTCTTCTTGACTGTTACGTTGAAGTAGCAGCAATGTTGTGCTGTATGCACATCATGATGCACATCAATAGAGAATGAGTGAATTAAGAATATAAGAAGGCATTAAGCAATGCTGAATATTTTTATTGTGGCACCAGTAGGTGTGGGAGATCGAAATAAATAGGGAGAGAACGATGGAAATACGATTTATTAATACAGCCATGTTTAAGGTGCAAAAGCAGGTATGCCGTTTGAAAACAGAATGGAGCGAGGTTAAAATGCATTATAACACTTGCATAAGTCGGTGGACGGGTTCAGTGTACCGTTTGTATCCGTCGCGATCGGGGTGCAGTGTCGATCGTTCAATGCCCGTTCATGTATCGGATAACTAAAAGTAATAGGAAAAGCCTCATAATTGCAAATGACCTGAATCAGAACGAAGAATGCATGTTCGCATAGGCTCACATTTCACAAACACACATTTTATCACATGACGCAGTGCTGACGCTGCGATGTGCGCGTAAGCGTGTATTGCGTGCGGTTTCCCCGGTATAATTTTATTACGCGTTTTATCCCTATTTATAATTTATACACCGTATTCCTATGCATCGAAATGCATGAGTACAGTAGGCAAAAAATATCGGAGTGCATACACTCGTGATCTTAGTGTTTGTTTTAATTGTAACGCATCCCAACCTCAAAAAACATGGATTTACTGTACACTGTAAACAGGAAAGCTACGTCAAAACCTTTTACGAACCAAGAAAGGTATGTTTAATTAATCGTAATTGTCATTGATACATTCTTTTCTAATCTAACTTACCTAGTTTAATAATAATTTAATCTTTCTGTGTATAATATTAACGTTTATAGAAATACATCTGGCATTAATGTATACAGAGTATTGCAAAACTAATAAGTATTAGTTTAATTAAATAGTAGAATTCGTGCAAAGGAACAGAAAAGTCTTAGTAAGGGATACTAACTTCTTGCGTCTTGTATATGTAGTTGAGTTGTCAGTTTTGCATTACAGTACACACTCTCATGTATTAAATAAATATGCGTTACATTTTTACAGAAACCCAAGCAAAATTGCTTGGTTAGATATTATTATTCATTCAATACTTATTCTGAGACCACTCATGGTTGTTGATTTAACATTTATTAGACCTTGTATCTGTAATTCTGAAATATCTTGTATATTAATATAATATGTAAACATGCATTACTATTCATAAGTATCAGGATACGTGGGGAGTTTAGGCAAATAGAGTATTAATGTTGCTATTACATAATTTTGCTCCTTTAACATAGAAAAATAAATATTTTTCCATAAAATTTTCAGTTCATTTGGGATTCCAGGATTCTGAAAGTCATTGCTTTATTCTTGGTTAATAATTGTATAGGGTAAACCAACCAGTAATTGACCGCATACCGGTGAATGACCATTAGGCAAAGAAACGTCAATTATAAATTTAAAAATTATTATATATTTATAAATGTGTGGTTGCACTTTTAATATCCCATATTTTTAGTTACGCGTATTAAACAGACATTAATAAGTACAATTCTTATTAAGAGTATGCGGTCATTTACTGGGCTTCTCATTTAACAATTCGGCCATTCACTGATTGGTTTACCCTATCATAGAAATAACATTATTGCCAATAAGTCTTCTTTCCAACAGGGTAGCGTACTCTTTTATTGTATTCAAATACTGTTCACCCCAAAAGTAATATTACTATCATTGAACTTCCTCCACATTTATTTGTGGATGCAGTACAGTTTAAAATAAATTTTTCATTCGATTTTCAACAAATCGAAGTACATTTCCATCCAAACATTTCACTCTTGGGATAACTTATTTATAGAACAGTTGTTTAACTTGAATATTCTCTTGCTTATTCTAGTATTTCCTCTTCTTATTGTTCTTTTCCCTTTTTAGCAGTAAAAACGGTCGTTAAATGTTTCGATGTACCGATCGTGACGTCTGCTGTGTTCTCAGTATTCCCTAGAAATATTGTTCGAATCTCGATTTTTCGTAACGGTGTTGCGAAAATTGTTATCTCAGCTGGGATTTTTCCAATTAACTACTTTTATTTTAGAACTGATTTTTGTAGCTTTTCTTTAGAACTGATGGTTTCGATCGTTTAGGCTGTCAAATTCTAATTTGAGTAAAGTAAACGTTCTCACAGTTCTAGTTTTATATTTATTTGACATGAGTTAGTAACACTCGTCTAAATATTTAAAAATACCTAAAATGTAATTACAGATAAAAGGCTTAAGCGATAAATAACTCGCAAGAACAGACGTGACTTAAAGTTACTCAAGGGGGGAAATACTTGCGCCATTTGGGATTATCGTGTTATTTTTAAATAAAGAAATGTTTGTTCACTTCCTGAAAAACATAATAATATAGCCTGAAAGTTTTAAAATGATTGCAAGGATAGTTTCCTTACAAAAAATTCCCCAAAAAGAACATCGATTTCTGCCGTTTGCATCAGATTTCCCCCTTTAAAAGTCACTCCTTTCGAGCGTCCTCGAAACTTATATACGTTTTCATTTCACATATGGCCTAGCTATTTCATTGATAGGTATCATTTATAAGTTTATAGAAGTAACTATAATAAAATATGATAAACTTACCAAAGAAAGTTTAACTTTTCACGTAATTTTTTTAAAAACATTAAAATACCAACCTGGATTTCCGGATATTTATGAACGCTATTTAATACAGTGATTCCCAATCGGTGGGTCGCCACGGTTTTTTGGGTTTTTCTTTTTAATATTATTAACATAGAATTATATTCTAAAATACCTATTTTTAACATGTTTTCTTCACTTTTTAAATATACCTTACTTTAAATGAGGGGGGAGCTCGCAAGTTATTTGAATATTATAAAAGGGGATCGCGACTCAAAAAAAAGGTTGGGAAACATTCGTATAATATCTTCACATAACTACAAAATGAACTTTTATAGATTTTAAATATGATCAAAACTTAATTTAATTGCAATAACATACTTTCTACATACATTTTTATAAAATCCTTTAAAATTTATGTGCTGACCAAATTTCTAGCCTATACGAGGGACAGTCGTTATGCTCGTTATCTAGTCGTAATATAGCAGCATTTACTACAACCACAGAATTAGACGATAACAGCGGGAAAACATGGGGATCACATGTTTACGTTTGCGACTTAAATATGCCTTGGCACACGCATAAGTATGGAATGTTCTTAAATACTGCATTTACGCCGTTTCACCTAATTCACGATGTTCACTGACGTTATTATATATCATCAGGGTGTTGTCAAACAAAAATACCATTACCGCAATAGAGTGGGATTTGCCGGGTGATAAATTAGTTGTTGCTGATTCCGCCGGAAACGTACAACTGTGGATGTTTAAAGATCATGTCCTTAATGATTGGGTGTTAATTGGCTCCACTTGTTTCGTTGGCGAGCACATATTAGGCGCAGCTTGGTTTCACAATGGGAAAAAGGTATCTGCAGTTAATATTTGCGGGCCATTTAATTATTTAATGCCAGTTCCAGCATTCTTAGTGTACGAAATATTACAATTCCAGACCGGGCTAGTAACTGAGAAAAAGGACAGCATTCACTATAGCGAGAAATTCAATCATTTGCCCTTTGCTCCCTCCGTAAGGCAATTTGGCGGCAGGGCAGCCGAGGGAGCATTGGTAGTATCAACAACAGGCATGGTTGGTGCTGTTATGATCACGAAAGATTTCCAAAATCCTGTGTGCTCCTCGACCGAAAGTCTAGGAAGTACTAGGCATAGAATAACTGCTGTTGACTTATGTTACGGGAAAAGTATACACACACTTAATATATATCTACAGTTGAAAACACCAAACGGATTTAACAGGGAATTTTATAAACTTTTAGATGGCCATATTTTGGTAGCTGTAAGCAGTGGGAATATTTGTTTACCAATTAGATGTTACAGAGTATTAGTGCGCAAAAACGACGATAAATGCACTATTACTTCGCAAGCACTTCCGAGCTTTTTCCTGCAGGATGGTGCTCCCAAGGACAATGCATGTAAAGTCATATTCATTTACCGATACTGTTAATCGCTTTTGATACATCACGATAACAGAGTTGTCTTTTCAGATACAAGTGTGACACACTTGAAGTTCGTAGTTCGGGAAGATGCAGACTCCCTGGTAATTGCGGTTAATAGTGAAAACGGGGGTATTGTAGAAGTATGGGAATTGCGGGAAAAACCGCAACCCGTCCATAAATTGTTTCAGCCCAAGACATTGGAGCAATTTAAGACCGTAGTGGTAGGTGTCTAAATTGAATGAGAATGAAGTGTGCATGGTGTGAAGGATTTAATGGCACGTACTTAATACATATCTATACACGTATTTACAGGTATGGCAATATCAATCGCAGTACCGCTGCCAATCGCCAATAACAGCGATAGCGACTACAAAATTGTCTATAGTCACCACATTGCCTCCCCCGAGTTACGTTGTAGTAGCTTTGGCGGATTCTTCGGTTCATTGTTTAAGTCGCGATTGCCTGAAAGAAATAGCCTTTTCCTCTTTGAATATGGCGTGGCGATCTGATGAACCGAATAATAAGTATTTTAAAAGTTCGGTATCTATAGCAAGTATAGATCTGTCCTGGTTGGGCTGTGTTCTTTTAGCATGTGATACGCGAGGAAATTTGTATTTGTACAAATTACTACCTGATGGAGGTAATTCTTCTAAAAATTTTCTAAAGAGAAATTGCTCGTCGAATAGGAATATGGAATTATAATTTTTCGTTGCAGGGCCGTCGATGACGTTAACTTACGCTTGTACACTCTTAGAATATTGCCTGGTAACAGGATTAGATTGGTTGGATATACTATTGTGTTTGAGGTCTTCGATGCTTGAGCCGTTATGTGAAAGATTGGATGTATCCTTCAACAGGCAACTGCAGCCAATACAGCAGTATCATTACATTCAATTTCTTTGCATCAAAACATCGTTATACAGGTTCTTTCTCTATCCTTTAAATAGAAATCCGTTTTTAATCATTGAGGTTGTTAAGTATTAAGCCCATCGTGGGCAGGGGCGGATTTGCAGATTTGGCGTCCCTAGGCTAACAAGCGTCTGCCGCCCTTTCTGCGAAATATCGTCAAATATTTTAATTTAGAAGAGTCGGAACAATTTCAAAATTAATCAATATGGCAACTTAGTCATTGCTAATTCGCAAATTGAAAAAAATAATTGTTTTCAAAGTTGTCTCCAGCCGCTGTGTTCAAACCTTTAACAATTTCTTTCGCTCAAAATTTACCGCTTCCAAAATTTATCGCTCCCCAAAATTTAATGCTTCCGAAAATTTGCCGCCCTAGGCTGCAGCCTACTTAGCCTACACCCAAATCCGCCCCTGATGGTGGGTTTATTTACTTAGCCACAGCATGATTGATAAAATTCTCCTTTTAGGATGTTAGTATCGGGGCAAAGTAAGGCGGCAGATCTATCGTCATTACTCATGATACATTCGGTGGCGACGGCGTTTAAATCGTTATTACGCCCGTCAGATTTGATTTCTCACGATAAGGGACCAGCAGAGAGCTTAGCGACAGTGATAAACGATGCAATTACTGACGTTGATAAGGTACAACTGACGCTGATCCTTCTCAATACAGTCCACAAAAACATATGTTCTATCGTAATGGGTAATCATGGTTCGATCCTTAGGTACTTTTACACCTTGATCCAAAAGAGTTCACCGTCGAACCAAGCACGCTCCAGTCGTTGCAACAATTAATTCAATGGGTCGCGGATCTAGCTCTGAACCTTTTGGCCCGTCTACCAGAACAACGGCTGCAAATGAAATCTGGTGGTGTTAGTATCATTAATAGCTTCCAAGTATATTAATCAGCCTGCGAATAACCAAGATCACCCTGCGTTCATGTTACTTTTTTACGTTTCAATAATGCAGTACGAGCTCTTAAAGGATCACAAGGCCTTAAATACACTAAGGGAATTGCTGGTGATAATACGCATATGGGGCCTATTGCGTCCATCGTGTTTACCGGTATTCCTTCGCAGTGCCGATAATCTCGATGTATTGGCCCTGTTGTTTCGTTTATTATCAAAATTGGTTCAACCGAACGGAGATACCCAAGCCCAGCAGGTGGACGACGTCCTCATTGGTGAGTATTTTCCTCGTTATACGTCATTGCTGCAACCGGCATCGTCGTGCTTATATTAAAATTAACACCAACATAAGAATCGTTTCGCGGTTAAAACTCGGGAGCAGTCGTTCGAGTTTTATCGTAATACGTTGGTTAGGAGGAAGTAAGATAGAGCACCACTTCCTCGTTAAGAGGGGATTACAGTTTTTTTTCACTCAGTACTGTTATATGCATGCTGGAGATTGCACGCGAAATGTTGAACCACTGGTGACACATTTGTCGAAATACTATTGTTCCAAATTTCGTATTTTATCGAGAAAATGAGCGAGAACCTTGCTGTGAAGCAGAAGGACCCGTTGACCTTGAACGGTGACAGCCTTCTGCGCCAGGAAAATAAATTGAAAACGCGCTGTTGGTACACCAAACCGTACAAACTCGCGATATTCTGTGTACTATCGTGTAGCTTCTTTTTAGTTTACTGGATTATATTAGGCCCCCTATTGATCAGTGAATTCCAAGCGCATAATGCACAAAAAACGGACAAGTGGGCAGTTATTTGGTTGTCATTTTACTGGTTCATCGCGTTTCTGATTTGGGTCTTCGTTATGCTGTGCTTGCTCCTAATCTGTAAACGCATGGATTCCGTGCAAAAGGATCATAATTTCCAAACGTACGGCACCGGCGTCTCCATAATACCATCATCTTTGATTACTACGAAACGCGATCGCCCACAGAGTTTAAGGCTACCAGGCATAAAAGAAGAGAAGCCAGTAAACGAATTAACGTCCGATAAAACTAAGACGAATGTTGTTCGCGATAAAAGAGATACCGATGTCTCTGACAAAGCACAACGAAGCAAACCTAAACGGCACAAAGATCTTCCACCTCTTGTGATACACGGGCATATTTCGGGGAACGATAATAAACGTAATGAAACTATGAATTTGGAAGACAATGTTGACACAGAAGAAGAAGGTGAAGAGGCATTAAAATCGGGAGGCGACGTTCCTAGAAGTCGCAGGGGATCCATGCAGGCATATTTAAAATTGGTAACAGTTACCCCGGATGACGAAGTGGATGTTCAGTCTCCAAATAAGCCGCTCTCGCCTAGAGAATTATTTTTTATCGATCTAATAAAAGAGGCAGAGAAAGCCGAACAAGCTAAATCGAATAAAAATCCTGAAGGATTGGAAGGGAAACATTCCCTCCCTAGTGATTCCACTCCGACCGCGAGGGATAACGCACAAGCCAAGAAGAGTGCATCAGTGGAAATTCCAATACCGAGCGCGGAAGATGAAGCAACTTATTTCATTGCAAACGTGGACAGTCCAAAGAGCACGAAAACAGAAGTGTTCTTAGAGATCAGTCCTGATCCTCAACCAGTTGCCGAATTATCGGCGAATTTAAATAACGAGAAGCCCATACTTGTGCTACGAGAGAAGTCTCAGGATAGAGAAAACAGAAACGCTAACGAAAAAGTTGTAGTATTCGAAATATAATTACGGATTTCCCCGAGCTCAATAAAATATTACAATTTTCATTCATACGATTAATCCATCAACTTCTTCGCAGTGCTATCATAAGCCATACATTAAGCGTCTTAAAATAAGGAAACCTCACGCCTGTTTAACATAACTCGATACATGCCAGTAATTAAACGCGCGGCAACCACTACTTTCTTCCAGATGAGTGTTGCCTGTTACCAAATCAAATTATGATACCTCAGTTACACCAGGGTAGTAACATAACAGCTATAGCCACCCCCATGCTATTTTATCAAAGTTTCCCGTTGCAGGTAAATACCGCCAATATCTCGTCCATAGACTTATAAATTTCGATTTTATGTCTAGCATATAATGATAGTAATCCTTGATGCAATTTTCTTACAGTTGGAATATGGCACAGAATCGGAACAATTATTGTTTGTACCTGAGCTGAATTCGGTCGAAGGTTGTATGCATAGTGGCCAAATTGTAGATGGTATTAGACATTTGTATCTTGGGAAACAGCCGCTTCTGGTTAAGCAATGTACAAGGTGCTGAACGTAATAAATTTGTTTGTATGTCCGTCCCTTTCAGGTGTTCCTCGTAGTATTACTATAAAACCATGCGTAAATAAAAATTTCAGGTGTGGGGGTAAAGCTCAGGTTCAGAACATGACGAGGACAGCCGCAATTAGAGCGTGGGATCAAAGATGGGCAAGGGCCTGTCGTTGTGGTGGGATTTGGCGAATTCACAAAACATCCCCATAAGTAGTGTATCGATGATGTTTATAATAGAATGATTTTACTTGGAATTTTATACATAATGATGGCAGGCAAGATTAAACGTTTTTATTTAAGATATAATCAAATTGTATTACTTCCTATTTTTATAACTGCTGGGTTTTGGAAAATCGTGAGGGTAATTTAAAAAATTCGCTGACGCATACGGAATTGTATTTAATTTCTTTATTTATTTGTTACGAGTACAACAGTTTTTATTCTCTTCAACTTTGCGCTGTATAAATTTTTTCTAATATGAACACTTTTTGTATATCGAATAAATATTTACGAAAACAGTCGTAGACATTGTTATTTGTCTCCCATAATTTATATTACAAGATCTTTGTTAATAATGGGTAATTAATCAATTTCGTTGCATTTCCTTCGTTGTATTTAAAAGAAACTGTAGGCTCGTACAGAAAATCTATATAAATGCAAAAACTAATATATGTATGTCTTAATTTAATATGATGCCATTATTATCACAGATCCTGTATGCACATTAAAGTGGTATAAGTGGGCATAGGCTGCTTGTTCCTGGTTAAAAAATAAGTCGAAATTGTAGAATACATTGTTTTCCTCTGTGTACTTAATGAAATTTCATAATCCTTTCGGTGAAAAACGAAGCTTTGCACGAAAGATATTTATTCCACAATTTCGATTTATTTTTTAACCGGGATCCACCCTGTGCGCGTTTGTGCCGTTTCTCACCGCACTCAGTATAATTCAAAAACCAAAATGATAAAAACCAAACTTTATTATAGTGTTCTTCTTGAAAAATATGATGGCAATGGAAACTTTATTTGACATAACACATTTCTTGTACAATTCATTATATGCGAGGAATCGAATGTTAATGGCTCTCTCCCTTTTTACCATGGACTCTCTTGAACTCTCCCATGTTTGTAGTTGAGATTGGCGAGCCGAATACTGCCAAATAGTCGATTCTCGTTGTTTCGGTACCACTTTGATTGCTCTTCACAAAAATCTGTAGATTCTGCACATTTTGAAACTTTACATAGCGCAAGGGAATCAGATTGCCTTCCTCGATATCCTTCGCTGATAACCTGCACATTAATGTAACGATATTATTAAAGAACTGCTAAAACAAATTACGCCGGCGTGCTTCTGAAGAAAATCTTACGTCATATCTTGGATGCTTGTGTTAGAGTCTGCCATGTCGAAATCGATGGTTCTAGGCTGATTGATGTACAATCTGATATCTTTTGGTCCGCTGTCTTTAGGAGCTTTTAGTTTCAGAGAGTGAACTTTGACTGCTTGTAAAAATGCAATCGATAATATTAACTGTTCGTCGCAGTCACTTTCTAGATAGCCCTCGTCGGCAGTTAAACATTGTACAAAGTTATGCTCATCGGACTCATTTAAACATTCGCACTGTGCCTTGGTAATGAGCGTAGTCAAGTCCATCTGCAAAAGGTATACTTGAAAAATCCTCCACCATGCGTACAAGAGATCATAAAAAGCTTAGAGTTTCGTATGCAACAAAGTTGGGTAAAAACATCCAGGGGAAATGTGTATAAATATGAGCTTTTTATTTCAAACGAAGGCATGTAAATGCAATACAAATTTCACACTGACATGTACATGTTACAGACAAGTATCATGGAACTCATATTTGTAGAATACAATATTTACAGAGGAGGTATAAAATCGTGAACACATGCGATTATCTTGCTCAGTTTGATCGATAGCTTTATCTTTTTCTTTCTAACAAATTTATTATAGTAACGTGAACGTCCACTGAAAGAAAGTTACCACAACTTTCTTTATTGGTACTTATTCCAGTAGTACAAAACAGCAGCAAGAAATATCATTCCAAATATATGATAATAAACATTATCGCTAGTTCCTACATGTCCAGTCACTGGACTCTCAGTGTCTTCCGAATCTCCATTCCCATAGAACTGTTGAATCATCGACTCTAATCCACCTGGATCGGCACCCTGACATAAGCCCAATTTTATCTGATTACGATAGAATATGAACGTAGGCATCGCGCTAACACCTTGCGCAGCTGCAGTTCCCGCGCACTTATCTACATCGACTTTAAGAAATACTGCGTTTGGATATTTAACAGATAGTTGCTCAAATACTGGTGCAATTCTCTGGCAAGGACCGCACCTGTAGATTACAATAATAATAATATTGAAACACATTTGTAAACGATGTCAATTGATTAGCTGTCAATTCTGTTTACTCGAAACTCTCATGGAAAATTATCGATATATACGAGCCGATCTTTAGCGAAGAAAAAGCAGTGTGTCTGAGGAATTTAATTTTTAATATATTATAACCTATCTATTATAACCCCATAGAACTCACCATGTTGCCGTGAAATCTACCACGACTAACTTTGTTCCCGCACTAGCCATTTCCCCGTAGAATTGGCCGTCGTCGTTGACCACACGTACCGCTCCCATTGTTTATAAAATTAATCTAATATAACATTAACGACGACAATACGTACAAATTTGTATCAAAATATTGAATGACTGGCAGTTTGAGTGCGGACAGGAGCCGGGTATTATTCAGTATTATTCGAACTCGTTCAACCTTTAGGCTTATTCGCGATAAAATATATCAGGCGCGCAATTGGTTACTTGATATTTCAAGAGAGGCGCAAGCGTCGAGCAACTGGACAAACCGGAAGTGGAGCTGGCAGTGCATGGAAATCAAGCTTTCAGTATTCGCGCGGCAACTACGGAGGACTGGAGCTGTGGAATATCGCTCCATTAAGAATTCCTCAAGTTTATTAAAATCTGATACAATCTGGTGAGTTAAGGTGGTATTTAGTAATGGCAAGTTGTTCTTAGGGCGGTATTCTCAGTCGTTGCTTATTCTTAAGCAAATGCTTAAGCATTCGGCATCCTTTACTAGCTACTAGGTTAGTAGAGGATGCTGCATGTTTAAGCATTTGCTTATTCTTAAGATCGTCTTAAGCATGCGACATCCTTTACTAACCTCGTAGACTAGTAGAGGATGCAGCATACTTAAGACGAACTTAAGAATAAGCAACGACTGAGTATACCGCCATTAATGGACCGTGAATATATTCAGCTTCACGCATAAGATTATTTTTCTGAAATTTACGAAATTGCGTTGGCTACATCTTGTAATTCGAATTTCATACACTTGCCATATTGAAAGTTCGAATGTAAAACGATAATGTAAGATTATGTCTTTTCCTGTATTGTTTGCGATTGAAAGTGAATAGGAATAGTAAATATGTGCTTTCTCTGTTGCTAAGCAGTATTTATGTAATATTTCGATTTTTTCTGCATTGATGTGTGTTTAAGCAATTATTTCATTATATATTTATTGAACTAAACAGTTGAATGTTTATTCTAATAAATTTTCTTCGAATTTACGATTGACATTCATATTGTTTATGAATAACAAATTATTTTGCAGAGAAATCGGAGTGCTATACTGACGCGCCATCTACGGTGGATCAGAGTAGCTGAGTAATGTGTTGAGTGGTTTGGAAATTGACTGAAATCTACAATAGCCTGGTGAGTTGAAACGATATTTAGTAATAAAAAATCAATTTTAAAGGAATGCGACAAAAGTCAGTTTGATGTATAAAACTATTTTTACAAAATTTATGCATTTGCATTAACTACACCGTATAATCCAAAGCTGATACGTTCTCCATGGAAAATTATGTCTTTTTCTGTATTATGTGCAATTTAAAATGTATAAAATTAATAAATATATATATGAGACTCAACTCGTACCTAAAATCAAAAGAAAAAATCGATATACGACGAAAATTCTGCTATAATTCTTCTATATATAGCAGAATTTTCGTCGCATATCGATTTTTTCTTTTGATTTTATGTACGAGTTGAGTCTCATTTAAATAAATATTTATTGAATTAAACAGTTGAATGATGATTTGTTCGAATAAATTTCCAAGCTTACAAATACCTACAATTGGTATTACCTGTACTTAAATATTGAATAATTTTATATTGGAATGTAAACTTATTCGAATAAATTTTCGCGAATTATGGATACAGTTGAATAATAATTATTAGCAAATTTCATTCTTCGATTTTATGTAATTACATAATCTATTAGGCAACAAATAAGTACATTATTTTATCGTTTATCTGTTATTGAAACTAAAATGTACCCAACTGTGGTACATACTTTAGATTTTAGACTTTAACGTTTAGAGTGCATCATGCATACACTTTATTCACACAAGTTTCGATAAGTATTAAAATATGAATAAAGTTACTGATACAATTTGTTATTTAATTGCTGATATTAAACGGGAAAGTCAATTACAAGTATTGGATCCACGTATTTATTCGATATGGGCGTACACATAATATTACCAAATATTAGTCTGGTTCAGTTTTATATTCTCCTCGTTGGATGCAACAGGAAAATACATATCTTCCTGCTCCGAATTTCGTTCCTAAATAAATTTTGCATCTGGGGCAATAGTGTGCCACATTTTTAAATTTTGTAGTGAAATACGGTACCATGCATAAGCTGCAATAATGAATTTTCATTATTTGTAATAATTCGTTTTCAAACATATTCGAGATGAATATATTCGAGATGAAGTAGGATAGGTATAATCTTTCGTTTATGAAACTTAAATTGAAGTTGGGAAATGTGAAATTTGTAATATATACGAACCAAATAGGAGATAAACTTGCAGCAACTGCATGTGTTAAATTGGTATTATAATAATAAATGTTAGTACGTATATAACTTAAACAATTTGGGCAAGTCATTTCATAGCGATATTTATCGAAATCGGTGTGTTCTGTAAATGAAATGTTGTGTTAGAATTTATTGATATAATTTTTCAACTCACCATTGAGGCTTTGAAAAATGGTGGAAATTTTTATATAGTCTCATTTTCCTGTCTGTATTAATATTTGCAGAAATATTAATTATTAAAAGAATTCTTTTTTATCGTTAGTTACCTCTCGTGGTACAAGGATATTTCCGAAGATGACAAGTCAATCGCTTCTTACAGCTTTTTACAACTTTCCTTACTTTTTCTTTAAGATTTTTACTGTTATTGTTTAATTTGAAATGCTCGAGTATGTGACGTTCTCTGATAACTAGTTTACTTTCGTGTGAATCAGGGAAGATATCTTAAATGAAATTTGACATTTTCAATTATTCGTCGAATAATTCTAATACTTTTATGACACAAAATAATATTATTAAACGACTAAGCGAAGTATTTTCTCATAAAAACTGCCACTGGGTTCTTTAAAATATTGATTTACTCGGCTAACAACACATACGTAAAAGTGTATTGCTTGATAGGTCTGTGCGTTCTTGTTCCATGCTGAATTATTCTTCGTAATTGAATAACCTCTTCAGTGAAATTTTATATGAGAGTATTTTAATTCGCGTGCCGGATTATAGAATCTTTTAATTATTTCATGCACTAAAAATAGTATTCGAGAAGACGGGGGTCTCATTAAACAATAAATTCCCAGTTACTTTTGTTCAGTCATGTCTCTCATTGATATTAATTCAAATCAAGTTAATTTAAAGTATACTATGATTGGCAGAATTTTCCACACAGATGTTCCCCTTTTGTTTCGGAATACGACTTGAAATTTGAACGTAACTCTATCTGGCTTCACACAAAGGAATATGCGCCCAATCAAAACATGTTGATAAAACTAAATCAGTAGAGAAAGAATTTTTCATCTTTTTTCGTATGATTCAATCTGAATATTATGTATCAAATTTTACCAATGGCGTACAAGAATATGTTGCCGAATATATTCGTTTCGGACAGCAATTTTAACCTTTTAGTCAGCGTGCGCGTAACACGTCAGATTAAATTGCTTGAACAATATTTGCCAACGAATAACACATTATTCAGAATTGTAACAGCCGTCCATTAAAGCCGATTTTCAAATTCTTGTAATGGTAATTGGGTGAGCGAAAATTCTGCTCAAATTCTTTACACCATGTTTTGATACGCGATGTTTAATATTACATAATTGCTCCATTAGGGTTAGCCATAATGTAAGGGGTTAGCTACCCTTTTAGTCAGTCACTCACGTTTCTTTGTATGATGTATTACTGTATCTCACGAAATTTTGTTATCAGTCGAAAGTAGGGGTATGAGATGTTGCGATAGCTGAAAGTTCAGATAGGTACTCCAAAAGAAGCGGGTAATTAATACAAGAGTCGTTCATAAATTAAATCGATCTCTTTCTGTATTTAATATTAAGGATTCTTATGAATTTGGAATGTGATACAGTGGACATGAAACTACAGGTGGTTTGCAGTAGGTATTTTTTTAAATACATCAATTTCAACAAAACGGCGATTTAAACCCATCTCTAATTTCATGCCAATTACATCAATTTAAAAAATATCCGAACATCAGTTGCAAGAACTGATCGATTTTGCGTGGAATAGGCCGCAGCTATTAACTGTTCAAAATTTTGGGTACACTCATCACATTTCCATTTGCGTTCTCGAAAGCCATGAGATGGTACTACTCTCTGAGGAACTCGATTGCCAGACCGAAGGGTAATGTCGCGTTCAAGGGAAGCTCGGCACTTGACCTCGTAATAATCGGCGTTTGACTCACTTTGCGGTTTAATTTTGCCAACACTCGTCGAAATTGGCGCGTCCGCGAATCCTGCGGGAATCAATTAGCCAGAGAACCGTTGTCGATTAAGTAGCTCTGTGCTGTTGAAGTCCGAGTAATTTTCCCGTGACGTCTTAAAATGGGAAACCGTGTTCGGATTAACTTCGTAAAATCGTGGAATCGGCCTTTACCACCCGCGCTGTCGATTAATCCTCGAATTTTCAGCATCGTCCACAGCTAATCGCACCGTCTAATGGCGGACGATAGCCGGGGGGTGAATAATTCATAAATTTCGAACGGCACAGGCGGCGCGGCGCGGCGCGGCGCAGTCATTGTTCGCAACGATTATCAGGCCCGAATAAATAAATCATGCGGTATAAGAAAGTAAAAGCTACATCGGTGTATTGAATAGATAGGATGAGGTCGGTGGGATGAGTTGGCGAACGGGGTATCCGGCTAAGAGAAAACCATTGTCTGGGGAACGTGAACACTATTTGCTGGCAAAGTAGATTAGGTCGGTATTGATAGAGAGAAAGAGAACGGGAGAGAAAATGCAGGGAAAAGGACGCGCGAGGGGGGCGGGGGAGAAATAAGACGAAGGGAGATAGTGAGAGTGAAACGAAGCAAGATGATGAGAGGAGCGGGATGAGAGAACGGTTGTGTTCTCAGAGAGAGGCCAATATAGTCGCTCGAGATGGGATATAGCAATAGAATTTCGCTTACGAGGTATAACCGCGTTAGACGATGCCCTTTGTTGTATCAGTGCGCAATTGCCTTAAGTTCTGATCTTGTCCGATATTGATGTTCGAGAGGCTGGCGAAACCTCCAATAGGATACTAAAAGTTCTATTCGCCTTCGGTCGTTTCCTGACCGTGTTCGGCTGGTTTAGAACGAGCTTCCTCCTTTTTCCCCCTTTCGCAAATTCGTAGGAAATAGAATTTCATTTACCTCGGGACGGTACGGGCAATCGTTATCCTCATGAAATCTCAAATAGTGGCGAGACAAATATGTGTAATAAATTTCAGATAGAAGGCAGTGGAGCCTGCTTTGTGGAAGCTGACAGGGGGATGTAATTGTTTGGATAAGGAAGTTAATTTAATTGTTCTATTAAAAGTCAATGTCAAGAAGTAGAAGTGTAGGTTTATTTTATTTGGATAATGCAACATTCTCATACCAGAAGAGTCAGATAATAAAGCCTGTGGTGCAGTAGTAGGATTAGTTATATGGATTCTAAATGTTGAAAATATCTTTAGAATTATGCTTCCACTCATTGCGTGCTTCATAGAATTCAATTCTACGAGAATGTGTAGCGGAATAGTAATTTCACGGAGCATTTCCTGAGTAAGTAGGAACGTAGAATCCCGGAAGTAAGCTCGTGTGTAATTGAAGCACAATGGAAGTAGAGAATATTGTTATGTTGCACGCATACCTAGACCTCACGGGAACTCTTCTAATTTCTCTGGCCTTAACTTTACATCGCCTTGTCTGGCAGTTTAAGTTGGGCTGGAAGCTAGAATAAGGACGCCAGATAGCCTGATATTGGGGCATAATGCTGAATTTAATTAGGTGTCATTGCAGCAGCTCCCGTGGCTCCTTTTCTTTGCGTCACCTCTTCGTTGCTTTTCCTCTACCACGCAAACACGGATGTCCCATGGTTTCAAAGGGGGATAATAATAAAGGGAGTACAGCCTCCCAAATACTTAACCAAAAATACAGTTTCTTCTTTTAAGTTTCTCTGGTTAACAATAAGTGTGAACAATGGGGTAACGGTACCTAATATCGCCCAACAAAAGTTAAATCCTCCCTAACTAAATAATAATTTATATTTTTGTATGCATTTGATTTACAAGTAAAGAGAAATTATTGATATTTCATATAGCATAAATTAGAATCTTCGAAACATACAAATTTTTAATTAGGACTCGGAAAAATGGAATCTAATATCGTCCACTCAAAAAATATTGATTAATTCATGTATATATAAGTTTTTAAAATTATTTTCACACAGCTATATAAATGCTTTTTGCTGAATTTTTTATTAGGATTAGGTTTAAGAAAACCTAACCCGAACCTGGCCGTTATTAGGTAAATTCATCCAGTATTCGACGATTACTATTTCACTTTACCAACAAATCCCCGAAGATCCGTTTCCGCGCTCGATTAGTCTGCTGCCTAAAGTGATTGTATTACTCCAGTCCCTACTTAGTTTCTAATGAGACATTATCCTACATTATTTGTGACGGATCAAATTCGATATTAAAACAAACATGCGTGCCCAGTGGCAATTGTGCCGCTCCGGTGCATGGCTGTTCTTAAATATTGCATGCAACGGTCTGCCCGCAGATATGAGCCCGATCTGGCAAAATAAACAGGAGGAACGAACAACGTTGTTTTACGTGCCATCGGCGATTCGCGGTTGAAACCCGCCTCTGCGCCATACAACCGTGTTGTGGGCGTAATTTAGTAATGAATACGTATGCGCACGTGAAGTGGTACCTGCTGATATGTAGGTATACGTAACATCTGGCGGCCTATGAAATGCAGGGCTGAGCAGTCTGCAGCTGAACGTTACGACCGGCAAGAGTTATGAGCCTCAACTCAATCTCCGACTGGCTCTGCCTCGATATAATTGCGATACTAAAATCCGTGAAACTTTGAAAACACATAAATTTCACTCTTCCTCGTCCTGGACCGAGGCTCCCCCAAAACGTTTTCTTTAAAGGGGGCATCAAAGTCAATTGCATCGAGTAGCATGCTTTCACGAGTTGATTTCTATGAACAGATTAAATTACAACTATAATTGCTTGGTGATATCTTTCTTCTCAAACTGGATCCTGTTTCGAAGGTTCCTGTGGTAAATTAGTGGCATTTTAATGGGATATTGTTTATTTCATACGAAAGGGGTGAGAAATTCAGACCAAGTGGGTACGGACGGTATCTTCAACTACTTCCAAGAAGTTCGTTTTCTTTTGTTCTGCGTTAAACTGCTCTTGCGCTCGTTCTCTTCATCTTCCAGTTAATAACGCCCATGAAGATGTTTTCGAAGTATAGAATGCTTTCGTCGCCAGACATCACAGCCCGGAGTATTTAAATCCTTTCTCTTTAAGAGAAGCATGGTGTCCTTACAAATCGCTGAAGTCGTTTAAACGGGGATTCTTTTCAGGAGGGGGTCCGCGTTTAAATCCAACCCTTCGTTTGAGGTAAAAGGCGAGCGATTTAAACAGCATTTCTGCGATGCTTTCTTGAAGTGCATTCACCAGAGGGGAAAAGCACGGCCGCAAAAATAGAAGGTCTTTGCGTCGACATATTTTTTAATGCGACTCATTCTCATATTCACCGGCTAATTAAATGGCCAAACGAATAAGCGGCTGGAAAGCTGCACTTATTCAGGGGGAGGGAAAAGTGAATTTAGTATGTACCAGCGGGGCCGACTTGTGCTGTTTGCCGAATGAAAAACAAGTTTCCCAGCGCGATATCGTCGGGTATAAAAATCTCTGGGCTGCGAGGCTCTTTTCGTCGAGCTCGTCGACATCCCGAAGAGATTTTCACGTTTCGACTATTTCTTTCTTCCCGTAGAACGAATTTCACGTTCTCAGAGGCGAATCTCTACGAGTCGTATTTTAAGCTGATTTATGTTTCATTGAAACGAAACGTTCGTTTAGTGTTAAATCTTCGTTGGCGTTATTATAACACTAAAACTCCTTAATTATTATAGTGTTATCGTTGAAATTATGTGATAGAATGTATGGCAGGTGCACATAGATAAGGTGACGCTTAGAATAATGTGAGAAATTTCCGAAGTAAGTACTGATTGATCTACAAATTTTCAAAAATTTCGAAATTCGTTAGGAGAATATTCAAATAATTCTGTTTGGACCTTCAGAACAATTTCGATAAAAATTTCTATTTAAGCCAGTGCAATAATTATCCAGCTTTGATATATTAAAGGATTAATAATGCAATAAAAGTGCAATCGATTGAATTTTGAATAGAATTATTTTCGCTGTCTAAAGACCAATGTAGGGGAAAGTGGGGTAAAACGGAACGCCAATGTTTCAATGAGCTGCGAATGAGTTGGTATCGCGTGACATGGGACCAAAGGGTCCTCATAGCATTTTGTGATAGACCATAGACCCCTGCACTCGTTATTTTTCCGTTAAGAAATTTGGAAAAATTTCCAGTATCGACGTTTCAATATTGTGTTGTACTTTCGACCACTTTTCGGCACTTGGATTTCGAAAATTAATAACGGCAAGTACATCGTTGGATTCTATAGTCCTTACGCTACATTTTAACGTATTAAAAAGTTCTTTACCTCACGCTGAAGTGTAAATATTAAATGTTTTCTAAATGACTGCATGTGGGGCAAAACGGAACACTTTTCGTAGAGTAAAACGGAACACCTATTTAACCCAATTCCACCAATCCAATTGTCTTGAAACTTTGCAGGCGTGCGTAGTGTAGACGATATTTATTGGTGCGGTAATTACTCCGTAAATTACAAACTTCAATACACTCAAGATGGACGTGCGGACGCGTACCTTTCAAAAAGATTATCCTCCGCTCCTCCTTGCTCACGCGAGGCCTCCTTGCCTCTCCTCGTTCCGCGACCGTCCACTGTTTCTCGCATTATCGAGCTTCGGTTCCATCGACGGCGTTGCATCGATGCATATTTTCCACAGTAGTTACGATAACAATACAAAATTATGAGAAAAAAACGGGAGGAGTGAAAAAATTACCCAGTCATCAATAAATATAACTCATAACCACAAATCCAAACGACTTGAAATCAGCCTGTAACCACAAATCAAAACTTAGACCCTATAAAGTAAATAATAAAAAAACATATGCACAAATTTTTTTAAGTTAAACAATTTTATTCAAAATGCACTAAAAACTGAAAAATTCTCCATGTACGTGTTGATATTCATTACTCATGTAACAATTCATGTATATTTGGTTATTTTCCGTAATTTTTATGTTATCTAGTAAAATATTTTTTCTTATATGTATAATATATATTTTTGTTATGTTTCATTTGTAATAGTTACACCTAAAACATATATTTATAGATTTTAATACACATAAATAGATTTTAAATCATAAAAATTAAGATTTTGTATGTTTGCATGGTCTTCAAGTCGGTATTCTGTTTAACCCCACCATTTGAGCGAGGCAAAGATTTCAATACCACCGGTAAATTTCATTTTCCATCGTTCCCAAAGATTTTTCTTAACAATGGCTTTGATTTTCTTATAGTCTAAGGTCCACTAAAGACTCCTGTTGAAGTCTCGTGTGTTTTTCTCCTCCCGATTTTATGTTATCACCCTGCAAAGTTATGCGTTCCGTTTCACCCCACCTTTCCCTATGCATGTAAGGTAGGTCAAACATCGATTGCCTCCAGTATATTGGAAGTTATTTCCACTGTCATTCAGGATACTATCGATTATTAATCATCCAATTATTGGCAATTTTCTTCACGTAACACATCGATGATTACCAGGACGATGATATGACTTGATGATCACAGTCAGGGGTTAACTGTCCAGGAAAGTGTGAGATGTATCGACGGGGTGGAAGAACGAGTTCCCTTAGCACGCAATCCTTTATTACTCGCAGGATTAATTGATATTGATGTGACATTCCTTTCAAGATAGCTGATCGATATTAATGCGCCGCACCTTTTCGAGGAAGTGCCAATTAAGGAAGCAAGATATACAACTACCCCGTCATTCTTCGACCTCGTACTTATTAAACCGCCTTTACACACTGCAATGTTGATAAAAACAGATTAATTTAACCTCAAGTCGTATACAAATCACAAAAAATCACATACATGTACCTTTATCAAAAAACTTTGTTAAAAAAAACTCCAGAACTTATTATTTTCCTCGAGCTTACAATACAAGCTAGCAAAATGAAAACAAGTTTAATCAACCAAGACCGAATCGACGAGTTTAAGCAGATAGTGCACGAACAGGCCTGTCAGGAAGACACGAAAGGGTTGCCTTACTAAAAAATATGATTTTCACGTATTTGTCAGGCGTGGCTCACATTTCTTCGGCTCTGACAGGGCGAGAAGGGAGCTCTGGAGACGTGCAACGAGTATTTCGATAGGACCATATTGTGCTGCTTATGCGTCCGCACGATTCGCTTGACGAGTGGACGACGATGACCCCAGAAAATCCGGAACGTTTGCACAGATGATGAATCTGCGTCACGTACAAGCGTTCTGGCCGCAAGGAGCAAAATCGTACTGAAAGATATCACGCAACGTACGTTGTACAGCGGCACGAAATTAAAGTTGACTTAAGGAAGAGCGATGCGGCGGAGCGTTAAAGAGGTTTGCAGCTTCCGCAAATTAGTTTACGTCCAACGGCTGAACGAATGGGGATTAAAGTGCATATTAACCAGGCGCATTAAGGCGGAAGCTTTATTAGAGAAAATTCTGGAAATCAAAAGGGGTCGGAATACAAAGGTAGGCTGACGCAGGCCTTCCCCTTGTGGCAGCCACTCATCTTGGCCCGGCTGCTTTCCTGCTTGGTTAGCTGCTCGGCCAACCGACCATTTATCAAAAACGCATAACACCTATGCAAGAAAAATCGACAATGTTTTAGCTCTATCAAGTGGAGGAAGGCTGGTCTGCTTATGACACGGGAGATGGATGTACGAGCCGAAACCTTGTACATTCTACAGGACGGCAAGAACATTATGTATTATACGCTCCCTACTTGCCGACAGAATCCTCTGTGACGAGAGGATAGAGACTTTAGAGTGCAAAATCGTTTAAGGCTGATGTACACGTTCTCTGATCGGGAAACAAAGGAGCCCCCCTTGCTCTCCTTCCTCCCCCTTTCTTTTACGTGGTTCTTCGATATTCAATTAGGTGGTTCTATTCGTAACCGGTATCGATCGAGTGGATAAATATTCTGCTCGGTAAGAATTATGCCTGTCTTCGTATCATTCACAGTGCACGGTCTGTAGTAGGATCTTTACATTCCTTTTAACGAGAGGAATAGTACCAAAGGGTCCTACGCGTTAGGGTACGTTGGAGCTGCGATAAACGATCAGAGCGACGATAAGAGCGAGATGGCTATATAAATGACAAACGATAAAAGCGTGGAGAAACAAATATTTCTCTTTCTTCGCTATTATCGCAGCTCCAACGTAAACGTACCCTTAGTGTTGAAAGAAAGATCGACCAGTGCAGGGGCCATTTCCGATTAAAGGAGTTATCAGGCACGAACGGTTGATTAAACGGTGTAGAATTATAGGCTGGGTGTGGCGAACATTTAAAACCAACCTAAACTCATCGGGGCATAGGAAGCCTAATAAAATGCACCCACATACTGATGGATCGCAATAGCGGCGCATTAGTAGCTGGCAGTAAAGGTTAATGTTGATTGCACGGAGTTTCGGAGCGGCCCGTAAAAATTCTGATTAACCTACCAGACGTGACAGTATGCTCTTTCCGTCCTTAAGTGCGCAGTATGATGAAAAAAAAAAGATACTCTTGCGAGGAGTAAAATATAAAATGCGCGAGCCGCGACACACGTTTATGGCGACATTAAAAAATACAAAGGAAATGGAAATTTTGACTCTGATGCTTCATTTCAGCCCGGCAATCGCGCGGGTTGCACGCGATAAAAGCGGACGGGTAAAAGTAGATCATTAAGAATTGATCTATTGCATCATTTTTCATTTCGAATTATCTATAGGTTACACGAAATTTTATAAACAGATTCTGCAGTGGTATTTGCGAATAGTATTTGTGTTTATGAATATTTACACATTGTAGTTGTTCAGGGTTAAATCGTGATAATTTATTTGAATTTTGCAAGCTACTGGCGCAGCTACATACGCTTTCGTAGTCAGTCTTTTCCTTTAAAGACAGAGCAAGGTAATGCCTACTGAGATGTATAAATCACCGAGATCTGCTTTGCTAATCCCGATTAGAACCCGGTGCTATGTATAAATCACGGGGCTCTCATTTATGCTCACTGATAGCGATGCAAGGTAGACCATGTCACTAATTCTAAGCCTTCACCTCCTAATCTGTTCTCCTTGTTACATGTTGATTTAATACAGCTCAAACGAACGGGCCAAAAATCATCTCTGAGGGTGTGTCAACGTTGCTTAGAAAGACAAGCACAATCCAGAAGTAACCCTCGGTTGAATGAAGTAGAATAATGCACCTGCGAAGTTGCGTTTTCGTACTTTGCTACTTCCGTGTTGTAGCTTCAACTTTCGTCAAGACTCGACGTCGCCTTCAATTTATAACTCCAGGGTTATTTATGGCTCCGCGCGATAAATTAGAAAAAATGCTGCGTAGATTTTATGATCATGGCATCGGGTGTTCCGGGCGGGGAAGGGGGGGAATGCGAGGGTAAGCGTAGAAACTAGAAAGTACGGCCATACAACTATAGAGGAAAACTACTACTCAACCGTGAGTCGTAATTTTGACCTATCAGGAACATCTGCGTGGCATCTGTACGAACGAGTCGCAGTTACCTGCAATTGACAAATTTCCAATGGGCTACTTCGTGGCATCCGCCTTCGCAACAATTAGTCGCGATGAACTTTGGAAACACTTGGCGTGTGACACTGATCGCGACTTATCGAAGCGAGGGACGACACTTAGATACACCTAATGTCTAACACGGCCAGGGAACTTCGGTTCTCCAACTTCTGACGACCGTGGAAATTAAGATTGAGTTCTCGTGTCTCGTGTAATTGGCGGACGGGATACTCGATTGTTTTGTTGGTACCAAGTGTTCTTCCACTTTAATTTCCAAATTCTCCCGTTCAACTCCGTTGGAAGCAAACAGATCTCATATCTGGCCAGACTTAACCACTTATATTCGGGACGCTTCTTGTGCCTTGATGCAGAACTGACACGAGAGCGTGGAACTGGACGTAACCAAGAAACTTCCTGCAACTTATAGCTACTTGTTAATTTTATCTCGCGATGTTAATACATTCGAGCAGCGGCGCACTTCGTGATATTGATCGATGCAGCGATCTCATCAGCAGAATCCTTCTGGCGCACGAATATATTATAAAATAGCTCGAGGGGCAGCGGCTGCCAAAGAACGTAGAAAAATCTGATAAACTGCCGCGCTGCTACCGCGGCGGGCGGTCTTGCCTGGCTTAATTAACACTTTCGGGAACTCGATAGTACGGAGGAAAATCTTGGTCGAAAATTTTCGCAGATGCGCAGAATTGTTTCCAGGTTTGCGCTGACGCTATTTTCATCGGCGTAACTACCTGGCGGATTATTCACGCGGCTGTAATGTAATCCAGCTCGTACAGCAGAGAGTCCAGGCAGTTTGGGTTAGGAATTGTCGGTAGTTTCTACGCGAAATAGCAGCTCTATTCTTCAGTCTGCGGCCGCGTGGCGTGAATATCTTGTGTATAGATACCTGCGACTGTGTAATCCTGTCCCTATCCACAGACCCAGTAATTTGGATTAGGTATTGACGATGCGTATATTACCTGCCAATCCAAGGTGTTCGCGGGGCCGTGCGGTGTTAACCGATGTTTCGGACGGGCCACCTGATAATCGCGTGTAAACATAAACGATCCATTTTCAATGCGGCCTTTCTGTGGTCAAGACTCGCTGCTAAGACAGGCGTAGTTTTTACAGAAAACTTTTCTTTAACACGTGTTTAATGCTCAATGTAATTTACTACGTGGCAATGTTCATTAATCATTGAAAGGTAAGGGAAGAATTCAATTTACCTCGTGTCCAGGCGTTATTTGTTTCATGGAAGACTTCCTAATCTTCTAAGCGACATACCAGACGCACATACACACGCAGAAAGTCTACACACACACTGACCAGGCCAAGTATTCGAATGAGGGTGGGGCTGCAGCTCGAACACTCAAATTGCAATCGATTATCTGAACATGAAATTCCAGAATAAACAGAGTGCCATTCCAGGACACGTTCAATGACCCTCCGGCACCATGGTGGTGTTATTTCGACTTTTCCATTCTTATACTTTACCAACTTGCAGAAGGAATTATATTTAAAATAGAATATTAACGTTTCGTTTATTGCAAGTCTATCGTAAAAATTTAAATTTAACTGTCTCATCACTCTTACCTTACATTATTATACTTTGCAACAACAATTAACTTACCACCAAATACTTAAATACTTGCAGAACTTTCCACGTCGCGAATGCTTTACAACGTGTGATTATCCTTGGAATCGATAAACCATCGTATATCACCGGATATAATCCGAAATATAAAGTTGTCACGCAAATCTCCCTTACGCTTAACGAAGATGAAAAAGAAGCTTCGTAGAAATGAAGTGGAGTATTACATGATTTATAGTTTTGTCCAGTACAGGTGCGGGTCAGCACGTTGATGTTCGTATTACCCTCTCCATCGCTGGTTTTTATCGCGCTGAACGTCGCAATGGATTATATTTCGATCGATAGTTAACGGGAACGAAAATCTTCTGGCCAATCAATATTTCAGTGACCGTGGTATTGTCGCCGTGATGCGGATTGTAATCGTGTTACAAGCACTCCGCCTCGCCGTACAAAATTACTCGGCAAAGGCGTATCTAACTTCCTAATTGTTTCAAACACTCGGCAGAGGCGAACGGGGAACAAAGGCGCACTCATTACTCTTACACGCTCGTTTTGGCTCTGCCTCTATGTATATTGATCGGTCTCACACCCGTGTAAGCAGCTTTCGCACAATCAGTTGATTACGCCAAGTTCGAAAACCTGTGTCCCACCCCTACCCCGCCGCCCTCTCCACCCCCCCACCCCTCGCCCCTTTCTACGCGTGTGTCTAACTGACTCTTCTTTGTCGAGCGCACCGTACCCGCAGGTGCAATTCGTGTTTTCCGCTCAATGTATTACGCCGCATTAACGAGTACGACTCATTTACAAATCGTACACCTGGGAGTAGGAGGATGCTGCTCCGTTACGGTGGGTTATTTTTTTTAGATAACTCGCGTGTAGATTTTATCTGCACGCGTTAGTCAGCCCTTAGCCTCTTGAGAGGGATCGCTAATGAAAGGCTTCTTCGATTTCGGCGTTAGTTAAACACTTTTATTTGGATTCTCGCTGGCCATCTGGAGACGATCTAATCAACCCGCGTTATGAGTGACGTATTTGTCCTTTGTACATAAAATGGGGGGAAATGTAGAACGTGTTGACTCTGATTCTCATTTACAAAGGGATCTAATTGTCCCTGAATTCACTTCAAAATCGAAAAGGCATAAGAATATTACATACACTGGATTCGCAAACAACGAAGAAAAATGTTCTCTTTAACATTCCTCCATAAAATCAGTCAGTCGTTGTTTTAACCGACAGTTATCTCACAAGAGAGGTTAGGCAACTCGGAAATTCAGAAAATTATGTAACTTTGCGTGCAGGTAGAGTACCTACTTGATTCGTAAGCATAGTGCGGGTTCAGGGGTGACATCACCCCTTACAAAAGAGACAGAATTTTCATTCTTGTGAAGTATCTCAAGAATGTTGAGAGATACCGAAAAGAAGTATAAATAAAAGTTGCATCTTTTTTTTCATATCTACAAAACTGAGTAAAAACAATTATCGAAATATCCATACTTTTCAATTTACCTCCACCAATTCGATTACCCTATTCGTTAATTACTTTTAAACAATTTTATAGATACAAAAAGAAGATGCAACTTTTGTTGATACTTCAGTTCGATATCACTCACCGTTCTCGAGATATTCCACGAAAAAGAAAATTCTGCATATTTTTCAAGCAGCTTAATTCACCCCCTAAACCGCACTATGCCACCGACAAAATATTTAATATATGATTGTGTTACTCTACTTGCACATAAAGTTGCATAATTTTCCCGAATTTCCGAATTGCCTAGCTTCCCTTGTCATACTCACTCCATACTCTCATCCATCAGTCACTCATCATATTCGAAATACTCGCGCACGAATTAAACGCGCAGCATTCATCCCCTAGTTATCACAGTGTCCGTGGTAAATGGAATTCCCAATTCCAGGCGGGTCTCTTTCCTCCAGCCCCGCACTAAACGCGTCAAACGGACGTCTCCGATTTCCTTAATCGCGACCATTAATAACAGCCGCGATACGATGGATGCTGATTCGTTCCGCGATCCGCTTGTTCCCGTGGAAATCGAGATGGGGAGAGCATCAGGACACACGTCCAGACCGCGCTGCCCGTGCAGGAGGCGGTATCCGGTAGCGTAGCAACAATAATAATTATCGCCGAGAACTTTCCTATTCAGCTCGTTGCCGCGCCTTTGTACGCCGCTGGACGTTTAGCACCGTTCTGCCCGCGTCTGCCTCTGCGCCAGTGTGCGCCCGTGTGCGTGTGCATGACACTTGCGCGCGAGGCGCGGCGGGGGGGCGAGGGGGGCGTACAGCGGCTCGGGTGAATGTCTCCGAGGGGTGGCTGGTGTGAGAGAGAAATTCCCTGGAGGAGCATAAAGCCGTGGACAGCCGCACCGACGCCACCCTCTTTCCGGTGGCATCCTGACGCGGAGCTTGCGCTGCCGCGTTTACGTGCTCCGTCACAGTGCTCGGTTACAGCGACGACGCGGCACGACGACATGCAACGAGAACCCCGCGGAAGCCAAGGCGAGAGGCGTCATACGAGCAACTGTTGCATCCGCGTTGACAGAAACGCGAAATCCTTTTCAGTTGTCTGGCCGCCTGGCGCTAAGAAAAATCACCCCCGCTAGCGGCGACGATCAAGGGGTTCACTTTCGCCTCTGATTAAACTAACATGCGTACACGGGGGCATGATGGCGTTGCAACGTTCTCTGCAGCTGCAGGGGTGTATGCTAGAATGCACTGTAGCAGAGTGCTCGATGCGGGGTGTGATTGGTATGCGATTAGTGATTGGTAGGGAACGCTTCGAAGGGGTTGGAATTCGGGGTAGAGAAGCCAATGGGACCTGGCTAAGAGTCTTTGTAAGGTTCTATCCGGTGGAATTGGAACTCGAGGGTGGATTGAAATATGTTTTGGAAAAGCATTTGATGCACGATACGTTTTCGCTTTGGTCGGATTTTTTTAGCTGGATTTCGGACAGTTCCTCGCTAACGATGTGTACGGAATGTGGTGACGGGAATGGTTATTGATTTTGGGGATCGATGTGAGCTGAGCTTCCGGGTTGGAGGAGAGTCGTTAGATATGTTTATTCCAAAAGTCCTTTCGATCTTGTCATTTTTTTTTATTATTTTTTAGAATGATGCGAGGGGAGTGGGTAGGTTTTAATTCATCATGTTGGGGATTTATAGCAGAGGATAATATCATATAAAATTTTCGGTATCCAATAATTCCATGGTTCGCGAGGGGAAAAATGTCTTATTGTTCAAATGATAGGATTCAACGTATCGATCGGGCGGTGCTGTGTAAAGGCGGAAAAACACGTTTGATCGTGCAGTGATCTATGCATTCTATCTACATCTCTATATAATCCGTGATACACAGCGCTGAGTGGAGGGCATACAACGCAACTTGCGAATCGTTTCGTAGCACGATAAATTTCTCTCGCCCCCAGAATACAGTGGAATGTTAATGCGATTCGAAAATAGTATGCGGTATTACTGCGCCGTCATAAATATTTAATAACGACTGTTGATATTCATTAATGGCGAATGCGTCTCTGCAGCGGCGAAATCACAGATTTAAATAAAGTCGGGTTTGCTGTTTAGTAATTTATCGTTCCGCGATGTAAACTTTGCGATCGATAAATGTACTTTGACTAATAACATGTTGTTGTTTATATTCCGAACGTAGAAGGGTGATATACTCTGCTATTGTGCACGTGAGACACGAGAGGAAATTAATTTCACCTCAGTCTGCAGGGAATTTGTTTCATTCGTTACCAATGAATTTAAAGGAACTCCCAGCGTACATCTCGTGCCACATTCATAATCTGAAATAGGTATAAAAGCTTGAGCAAGTTGAAATTGAAGACCTTGCAGCGAGGGGCGCAGTTCCATTTTCTACAGTTTTTGAGTTATGACCTGTAATACAATACGCAAAAAAAATTTTCAATAATTGGTGCACAGTATTAACATTTTTATTACAGAATATTTTTTCGCCAAAAATAGAAATAAAAACTTTTCCATTCAATAACTTGTCCTACTTATTGCGTGAAAATATATATTTTTCAATTAGTCTCCTCTTCTTAATATTAAGTCAAAGCAATAATTTTATCAATCGTTTTTTCTAATTTACTTGAGGTTGCTCAAGATGGAGTCGCACACCTCTCGGTGCAAGGTCCTCGATTGTATAGTTTTCATGTCATTTCGCACCCTTACTGCAGTTTCATGTCTCATTGAAGTTAATTTTGTCAATGATATTGTTCTAACAATACTGCACATTACTCGGTGTTATTTTGCTTTCGTCTATTTCATGCATCACTGTTCATCCTTTGACGATGCGGCGAGGATGTTTGTGAATAACAAGCCGCATTGGCACGATGATAATCGGAATGAAGTGGCTTTGAACGTGAATGTTCTCGGCGCTTCCGTAACCTTCTGTACGCAAATGTAGAATATGAACAACTGTTGCACTCGTCTTTTGTTCGTTTTTCCATACGCTCTGCTGGAAACCGAACACCCTCTCTCTATGCTTTGTCTGTCACTTCTTTACTGCAGAGGGTTGCCGCCAAGGATGGGTAGGTATACCGTCGCGACGTCAGCGTGCTCAAGCACGCACGCTATTTGACACTGACATTATCGACGAAATTATTGTTTTCCATTCGATTCCTAGGTAATCGGACGCAACAGAATTCGTGGAAAATAGAGGCGAAAAACTACCCTACCATACGGACGATATTCGACGTCCTTATCAACGATTCTGGCGATAGTTCGATCTGGTTTCTGTTCTATAGATTGTGTTTGCGACATTTCACTTTAATATAATAAATGATTCGACCTTTAGTTTAGTGGTTGCGCAAATATTTATTCACGTACGGATAAACAGAGGCAACACCCACTTATATTTTCAGAGGAATACACAGCGTGGTTTGTACTCTTTTTAATATTACAATGTTGGAAGAGGTTCCCTTGGAAAACTTTCCGAAGCAATTGCCAGCACGTAAGCAAACTGAATACCTACGCAGGAAAATTCCCGCTGTTCTTGCAGGTTCTAAAAGATTCACAACCGTTGTATTCATTCTCTGCTGACTTTTGTACCTGTTTCGTGTCAGTGCGTTCGCATTTTCTTCATGCCGTGCTTTCTTCGTTCGAAAAATAGTACTTACTTTCGCAACTTCGGCTGTGTAGTATTTTTCGCTGCTTCGCTCTGTCAGCAGTTTGCGTTTTTTTCCGCAACAGTATACATTTCCACAATTTTCGGAGGCTTATTATATATTTTAAAATAATACATTTCGTACCATTATATCGTGGTTCAACCGCCATAACATTTGCAATATTCTTAATGGAAAAGAAATTACGAGATACCTAGTCAAAGATTTTCGCCTCTATTTCTCTTCCGTGTAGGAGAACCAGGTTTTCCTATCATTTTCATAATTCATTTTTACGTTTACGTTTTTATCAAATGTAGTAATTACCCTGAAGAGAAAGCTAATCTTATGAGAACTCGCGAATATAAATTCTCTCTGCTTGACCAACCTATTCACTTGTCGAGGCTAAGAGGAATAATTTTTCGAATGACCCCGTATTTAACACAATTCAATGCACAGGATGTTACTCCTCTGACGTTAATCTCTCTCTCACAGAATATTCAACGCTTATATAATTGAGCAAAGAAACAATATCTACATAGGTGGATATAACTATACATTCGAAATTCCTCGTAAAAAACCTACAGTAGTGGAAAGATTTATTGCACTAAAATATTACTGTAAAATATTTATTGCAAAACTGTGTAACTGACTATCCTGGCGAAAACAAATAAATATGGACGCCATAAACATTTCCAGTGCCGTACACGATGCTGAAAACAACTCTCTTCCACCCACGCAGCATCTTCTTCATTTTTCAAAAACATCGCATCAGAATAAAACGCTCGAGTGATTCCAGCCACGTCTGAAATTCTTGCCTCTTCTTCAGCGCGACTCTGAAACAGCAATCGTCGCGGTGCACCGCGAAGTCGGGCATAAAAAAGGAAGTTTCCTTAGGTATCCTGCCGCCGTGCACCGTGCCAGAAGATTCACAACTGTTGCGTCCGTCTTTGTTCATTTTTCCACCCCCATCGCGCCGCGTCCGTGCGCCCGGTCTCGTTCTTCGCCCTCGAAGACACCGTGAAGGGTAGCAGGCACGCGTCGGGGGAGGGGGGGGGAAGGGTAGAGGGGGGAAACGCAGCCGTGGTAGCGACGCGTGTCGAAGAATCGCGAGAAAAGGCGAGGGGCGGAAAGCCACGACGCGCGAACGGAACGGCACGAACGACCGTGAGCGCCCTCGACGAGCGGCGTCGGGACGTACGGCGTCGCGGCACGCCGTGAAAACCGACGGACGACGGCGTCCGAGCCAGTCTGCGTCCGCCAGTCGTCGCGACGTCCTCGCATGGCAGTGATCTGCGCCCGACACCTCGTCCATACGTGATCGTACGAGCAAAACGAGCCGACGTCGACGGCCAAGTCCCCGGAGGATACCCTCTGCGAAATCGGGCATACTCGCTGGAAAGACGCCGAACGTGCCCACCGAGCTCTCGATTTCACGCTCGAGTCCTAAAGACGCACGATTCTTCCTCCAGCTCCCCCTCCTTCGAGGAGAGACATCCACACAAAGGGGGTGCCCTTTTTAAACCATTCAAACCGGAGAACGGATTCCCGGGTGCTGCGATCGCCGCCGCTCGATCTCCCCGTAAATAGAGTGCCGCCACGAGGACGCTGACTAAATTTCCCCGACGTGAGACTGTTGGACGGTGTGCCTCCCGCGGGGGTACCTTCCCCGTCGCGGATCCTCCGTTTCGAATCGCGAGTACCCACTGCCGCCGAGGATACCACCCTTCCCTCGCCCTTCGTCATCCCTCCGCCGGTCGCTTTGTGCCGCATTTTGCGCTCTTTCCCTCTGTTCCGCCCCTCTTTTTTTCGCACCTGTGTGCGTCGGCCGCTGACTTGGCATCACTCTGGTAGCGAGCGAGCGGGACCAAGCCGCCGAAGAGGAGAACCGAAGGGGGAAAAAACAGAAAACTCGAGCGTGCTCGCGGACCTCTTTCCGATTTTCCCTCTCCTTTTTTTGTTGTTGTTCGCCCTCTTGAATACCGAACGAGTTTCTGTGTACGCCGCTGGATGGATCGCCGGCTTTGATACTCGACTCGATATTTGTCAGCCGGCTACCATTGTTCGGTGAGTAATTTCAAAAGTAGACATCGGTGTTCCTCGCGTGACCTACTCCACGCTGCAATTCGTTGGGGGTTGATTAGCGTTTAACTCGATTTTCTTCGATCTCTGCCGAGTACGTGCGGTTGTCTGATGGTTTCGGGGTTGTTTGAGTTGAAAACGTTGCTGGCCGCTCCGAGGAAATTGTAAATATTAAGATCAGGCCAGTTACACAAGTTTACGTACATCCTACGTCACAGCCTCTGTAAGTTCAATTTAAATTACTGTAACGGATGACAACAGAGGAGAAATGGCATTAGGACGAATTTTCTAAACTGTATAAAACGTTGTGATATTTGTTTAATGAATTTTTTGAGTATGTCTCACTTTAAGTGACAATTTTTGTTTCAAATTTCTGTATATGTCAAGAATATGCATATCATAGAAACGAGTGCAATAACTCATACATAATGATAATAAATACATAAGCTGCATGCTTATAACATGAAAAACAGGTAGATAGATTAGATTGAGAGAAGATCTGATTTTTTAGATTATTAGAATTTTTAAAATCCTCGCCACTTTCCTGAGTTTCAAGTAATATTAGAAACGAATCGAGACGTGCATGTGATTGAAATAATTTGATATATCGAGCCCATCATTAAAATTTCACGATCTCCTATAATAACTGAAGTAAGGCGTACAAATATAAATTTCCGTGACGTACTGTCGATGCAAATAGCATTGAGAATTCCCCATATTGAGCTTCAGACAATTTTAATCACCACGACGAATTAATCGACGAATGATGTTCACCATTTTCTTCATATGATCTTCGAGCTCTTCCGTAGTTGTCCTTCGTGTTCTCACTGCTTTCTAATGATCGCGTCCCCTAATGGAAAACATTAAAACGCGATATGTTCGTAATCGCCTTCGAATCGGATCGCTCCGTTCGATTCCATTTATCATTTAGCCGCATAACAATTCTGGCACACTTACCAGGATATTGCTCCTCCCTAGGCGATGCGCAATTAAAATAATAGACTCTCAACAGCCGTTGAAATCTTGAGAATCACATTACTGGTTCCGTAAAAATCTGGGCCAAAGATGGCGTAAAGTGTGTCGATTTCATGGAGACAAGCGGCGGCGGATTAATTTTCGCGCATAGAAATAAAGAGAGACGGGGAGCCTTGCGGTGTGTACTCGGTGGATTCGAACAATTATAATTAAATTCTTTCGACGCTAATGATCGCGAGCATTTGTGTCCCGTGCAAATGATATTTAAATTAGTACGCGGCCTGTATATTAATCGCGCCAAACAGAGCACATTCTCGCGACGATTGCGCGACTTCCAGAACGTTGTTAACTGATCTCGCAACGGTAATCAAAATTTTTTTCCGCCGTTCCGCGTAATTTGCATTCCCTCTCCGTGGCTCTCGAATACATTTAGCCAAGTGGGGGTTGTCGTTAACAATTCTTAACACAGTTTTCACGCGATGGAGGAGAACGTTGATAAAAATGCATAGCAATTCGTCGGTTCATTCCCTTTTTCATTATTTTTACGAAATACACTGCTCGAGGAACAATGAATACGCTTTCGCCGGTGAAATATTTTCGAACATTTTCCCCGAAATTTGTTCCGAATATGGGAACGCAAGGAAAAAAGAGTAATTAATATCGGGGATGAAAAAGGGACGGCGAGGCGGAATTTATTCGCCTGCATGGCAGTCATCCACGATGTAACCACGATGTTGGTGAAAGAAATGAAACACGAATGCGTTAATATCGGGCAAATGAAACCAAAATTTCGGGCTGAGAAATTAGACATCGCGGGTCCGTTGGCCAGCGAACGAATCAGAGACATCGATCCGGTGTTGCTGTTTAAAATCAACCGGAATGAAATAATCGCGAACGATCAGGGTGGATGTCTAGTAGAGTCTATGCTAATGCGTGCAAATCGCAACAAGGAAGCCGATTTCGTGTTCCACAGCGTCGTGCCATTTGCATACGTGTACTCGCACGCATTATTCACGATGTTCTGAAAATGACAGCGACGCTGTTCGGTCACGAACGCTCGAATTCTTTGTAGTTAGCGTGATTTTGTTAATTTCCAAAGAAAGCAGTGACTTCAAACTAAACCACTGTGCAAGTAATTTTTGCACCGCATAAATAAATGTCAGAGAGTAATTATTTTTCAAAGTTCTGTGCTTTGTTATTTATTTCTTTAATTATTCAGAATCCCCTTCATCTGTAATGAATGTTGACATTTTTTAAGCTCATCCAAAGCTCGTCCAAATTTTGAGTTAATATTTTAAATTTATAACTGGAAAGCGTATATTACGCAGGATCCCCAAACATTTTCATCTCATCTTCTGATCTTCCACTATCGCAGGAAAATTTTTATTTCATTCGTTTCTCGATACCGCGATCATTTTACCACGACCATAAAAAGTGTTAACGTAGAAAGGCAGGAAGAGAGGGCGTAAAATTTTCCATCTATCTCGAATAACCTGTCTTAAAAGTTACGGCGGAGTCGAATATTTTTCAATAGAAAAGGACCGAAAAAATCGCGGGTACTTACCCAATGGTCGTAACAGATACTTTGCTCGAAAACCTTACTCTTCGGGTACGAATGGCGCACGGCGACGTATTGAATTCTATCAGGCTCTTTAATCGGCTCGAACGAAATGCTATCGAAAACTTTCATATTAAATAAAACTTCGCCTGTGGTCCGTATCGATCAGTTTCACAGGCGATAATTCCAAGAAGTAATTGCTCCTTTCTTCGTGGCACAATTTTCCCAAGAAGTTTCCGAAAGATTATTAGTTTCTCATTAAAATCGGTACCATACAATTCATTGCCTTGTAGCTTTTTAATTAATAATTACTGCTGGCTATTCAATTGTAGGATGTCTCTGCAATTTCTTTTACACAATCTTAATGAATTATTCACCTGGTGTTTATAGTTAGTTAAATGTTGAATGTCAACCATGTTCTTCCTTTTAGTCTTGAAATCATTTCTTTCTGTTGCATAACACGTAGCTTTGATGTTGCGTTTTAATTGTATTCGAGGAGCCTCGGTGAAGTTTATTAAAATCTCTTCGCGAGGACGAGACATAAATGAATTCAACAGGCACAATTGGTTTCGTTTACGTTTTAAAGGCGTGTAGGAAGTTCCATGGAAATTGCTCCGCCGGTTTTCGAATTCCTTCGGCAACTCAGGGCAGACTGCAAATAGACAGGAGGTGAGAAACTTCCTAAATGATATCTAGCTTGTAAGTTCATAACGAAGGGTTTCTACCTTCAATCATAACTTACAAGTTATCGGGGAACGCAAAGGAGTTTTGCAGCCAGTTCGGGATTATAGAGCACGGCCAACTTTTCTGGGGACTATCACGCCTCTTCTTCCTCCTTCACTACATCCTTTTGTCAATTTTTCCATTTCTTTATCACGAAATGCGCGTTTCGAATTGCCAGATATTACTCGCCATAATGATTAAATTTTGTTATATATTTATTTAATAAAGTATCGAGATCTTTTATAGGTATTTTGAAATGTGAGACTGTATTCAATGCTTTCTACAGAAATTCGTGTTAAATATTTAAGAAAAGTGGATCCCTTTGTCATCGCAGGACTACTTCTATCGTTCTATGTTGAGGTAATAATAGATAAGACACCTGTAGTAAAATATTAAAAATTTTATCCATCATACAGAATAAAAATAATTAACAGATGCGTCACGCGTTTAATTCTATACTATATTATTTTTAAATCATACGATGTTTTATTTGTCTCTTCTGCTATACGAAGCTTATAATAGGATATAAAAATAATTGGTTCACTAAAAGCGAAGGGTACAACACGATAATGTTCAATTACGAGCGCATCCTAGCCTGCCCTCTATCCTGGCCCCGGTTGATAATGAAACGAAAACATTGATATTGATAACCATACGCGAATATATTAAGCTAAACAGTACTTTAAATTTATGCGTCCGTTGTGGAAGCACATTAGATTAATCGCTGATTAATGTGTAACAAATATTGGGCATATGTGTGCGATCGTGTATTCCTTTCAAGAACAGACACACGAGTTCCGCTGTGTGAAATACAATGTTATTATTAAACGCAACTCAACAATCCAACAGGCTGAACGAATTTGCTATTATGGTGCGCGTCGCATTCAACAGATTCAATTTATATTAGCATAATAATTTGTCTCGTGTGTTAGAGATTATTTTGTCGACATAAAATTCAGATCTCTGATAAAGGCTTTCATACTTGTTTATGCTGTATTATTAGTAGATGCTTACGGTTGTCCCGAGTCAAATAATAATTTTAAATTGCACGAGGTTCTCTGAATTAGCTATTGGTTACTACAATATGATATTACTCTATTAAATACACATTATTTCGTCCCTTTTTTTATATTAGACTCATCCTTCAAACTTCCTTAAAGGGTCCTTGAAAAAGATTCTTCCACCGTTCCATCGCCTTCAGCGGTAAAGTAGAATATCCCACCTAATTTTCCACGTTTTCAAGCCTCCCCTTCAGCATTATTATTTAGAAGAGCAGGGCCTATGAATTCCGAGAGATCCTTTCAGTCGTAAGAGTTGTACGAAGACGAGCTTGCAGGAAAACTCTGTCAAGCATCTTTTCAGCGTACCGTTACGTACAGGGAATAGATACTGAAAAATTCCGTAAAGCTGCTTTAATGTCGATCTAGCAAGAATTCTGAGAAAGCACGTGTGCGTAAGAGGAAAGTTGTTCTCGGTACCTCGAAAACAAATTGCACGGGTAGAAATGTACGCGATCGTAAAAAGTTTGCCTTCTTGTTTCTGCTCGACAGAGTCCTGACTTGGGGTGAACTTTGAATTCCTGGAAGACGGTAGCGAAGCTCATTACAACGCCGACGCTCAACAGGATCGAACATTGCAGTACGCGAAGAAAAATAACGCGCGGCGCGAGTGTGAAAGTGAGCTTCGCAGGGCGTGGAGAAGTGCAAGCTGACGGGGCTAGGACTCCTGTTTCGACGAGAAACGTAAGTCAATGAAAAGGAAAATTAATGTTTGTCGTTTAATATGGAGAACGTTAACTATTTTCGATGTACTTGCACATTCGTGTGGTCCGTGAAACCTGGAGACACTTGTGTGATATCGAGGGACTTCATGTATTTTGTTTAAGACTTATTTTGATTTGTTTAGACGTTAACGTCATTTAGAAAGGTGGAAATTATTATATATCACATATCAGAAAAATGAGACATGTAAATGTTGTCGTGTATTATGTAATGAATTGGCGTTTATGGATAGTGATCTATAATTGTAGTCAACAGTATTATGGAATGTCGTAATATGAAATTATTAATATGTTATTATATTTTTATTTTATTTGAAATTGTAACATTTTATTACAATAGAAGATGATTCTACCTATAATGTAATATGGGAAATGGTTAACTATTGCATTGACAAAACGTGCATTACTGCGATCGGAATTAACGATGAAGCATTTATCGTTCCTCTAACTTAAACGAAACGAAATATTTGTATCTGCATAGAATAAAATTATTTTGATCAATATTGGTATTTTAGGAATTAAACATATCAAATCATATTTATTTCATACGGACATGGAAATGCTTTGTTCAAATTACATTATTTGTTCAAAGTTGACAGTGACATTGAATAAAAGCAATCTACACTGTAAATTCTATACACAAAATGTGTTTATGCAGTAACGATAAGTGCTTCTGGTTTTGATCTCGATTTTCCGAGGTATTGTGTTAGATACATACATAAATAGCTGTTGTTATATACAATCGAATACGATTGTTGAATAATAGTATATTTACGATAGAAACTACCGACCGGAAATTAATTATGGTTCCATCTCAAAAGCAATTATTAACACACTGTAATTATGCGGCCATAATTGAGTGATAATGCGTAAAAAATGTGAATTACATAGAAGCAAAGTACAGTTTAGATTAGTACAATGGTATACGAAACCACATGCGTGTAACAGTATCCTATTAATAATCCAGTATTCCCATGGAAATAAATTTTTCACAGTAATGCATGGATAATTTAACAACAAAGTAGGTCGATTTCATTAAAAAGTAGAAGTTCGTGTAAAAGAATTTTATTCTTCTTTCTCGGTAACACGTGTTCTCTGACTAATAGCGAGGAAACACGCTGATGGAACACGGAAATTTCGCGTAGCATTATTTTCAACGCAATGAACACACGAATTATCTTTAATAACTTCCATCGAGTGGCGAGGTCCTCGTAACTTTGAAAATTCCAAGGAGGCAATTAATCATTCGGGTGTAGCTAACACGTTCTATGGGGTAGATTGGCGATTTACGAAAGATCAATTTCAGGGGCTTCACGTCCATTTACTAATTACATACTATTGCTCGATAGTACACTGACTTTATGACGCTCATTAGCCGTGTGTGTGTGCAAGCGTTAGGCTGTATTGGTTTTGTCATTAGCACGGCTTCTATTCTACTGTGTAGCCCGAAAGGCTGTGAGGGGAAGTACTTTGATTCTCGCCTACAACACATAATTATAACTTATAAACTGTTAGGGCGGGTATTAGTTTATTTTAATGAAAACGCCTGATTATCAGGTGTTAATTAGTAAGGAAAAAACTAACTTAGCGTTGTTCCATGTGATATACAATATTTCTGTAAGTCATGAATCCACCCATTTGATGCAATAGTAGGGTAGATGTCCCTATTCCTGTCAGTGTCCCTATTACTGCCACTTTATTTATTTTGCTTAATAAAAATGTAACGTATAAAGAATAGTATACAACAATAATATTATTATTAAATTGTGACTGTTCTTATTATTATTAATATTATTGTTGCACACTATTCTTTATACGTTACATTTGTATAAAGCAAAATAAATGAAGTGGCAGTAATAGAGACACTGACAGGAATAGGGACATCTACCCTATGTATTATTATTTTTCTATTATTTTCCAAGAAACCGTCGATATATATATATATATATAATTTTCTCAAATTCACTGTACGTAGTCTCCAAATGTAACATTTCTAACTAAATTAAATCTGTTGTTAAATATTGATAAGGTGAAACGGTAATTATTTACTTTAGCGATTCCTCACCGATTTTGATGAAATTTGGATATGTTGCCGGGGACACGATTCTGTACAAGTTTCTCTTATACATGTTACTCCCGCTCGGCGTTAGTTTCCGAGATATTTGCGAAAAACTTCTGTTGATTTGACAACATATTCAAATTTCATCAAAATCGGTGAGGAATCGGTAAAGTAAATAATTACCGGCGAAACTATAAAATCTTATACATATTTATGCCAAATATAATATAAATTATCCGCAGTTACTTTTCTCTGAAAATAGTATCTGCTATTTTTTGAGGCAACTCGATTGTCGAAGTATTCAAAGTCACTTCAAATTGATTGAACGTAGTTGCTAATTAATACTCATAATTCCTTAGAGCATAGTATATGCTCTAAGCATAATTCGCCACACTTGACAATAGTGTCCCTCAACAAGATTAACTCTTTCGATGTTGATTATATTTCATTCGACTTACACGAAAGGCAATTTCCACAAACAGCTCAAAATTATCCACAATCCTGACGGTGTTCTCGAAAGACAGATACCTGTAGAGCTATTACGAATGTCTTATCTGGGATCCTTGTATCCTATTATTCGTATTAGCCTCATTCCCAAAGCGTTTCGCTTTCTACGCTTCGATTCCTCGATACGCAGACCTCACACCTTGGAATCCAGCGAGTGGCACACGGCGCAGGTTGAAAAAAAGCTCTGGGGGAAAGCCCGTGCTTGGATAAACCTGAAAGCAGCTCGGGACGTGGTCATCTTTCAGGACTAGCTCGCCAAGCGAAATTGCCAAATGGTGTTTCTCGTTTCGACGCCAGCCCCGCGGCTGCAAAAAGCGATACGTTTGGATCGAGATGATCCATTGTATTGCTTTGTACGCGAATCCCGCGCAAAATGTAAATATCGGCTGTCTCTGCATAATTCTGTTTGACCGGGAATAATGATGCGTCGTCGGTGCAGCTATTTCATTTCCCGCATAGCGTTCGGGTAATACGGTGAAAAAGGAACGGGAATATGTTACGTGTTAAATATTTGCACGGCAAGTTATGCGTTTCGCGGATGAACGCGTCGCAAACGGACGAACAACAAATGCGCGGTGTGTCGTTTCATTGCAAAATTCGGTCAGAAAGAGAGAAATTTTAGGTACACGTTAAACATCTCGAAAATACCCACTTCCACGTGGTTGTAATGGATGGAGGGTAGCACGGACAATTTAATTTATTTTACACGAGGAATATTTTTCTGCGAAGGTTCAATTAGCCACAGTTCATATCATAGTAGGCAAGTTTGTTATTACCATTTCATAACTGTTCTATTATTAGAGGACTCCTACTCTAAAATGTATGAGGAATAAGTAAATTGCGTTATTCATATTTCTAAAAGAGGAACTTCTTGCTTGTCTGATCTAACACAATAATTTCAAGTTAAGCTGCCAAAATCACGCGTGACAGGGTGCCTCAGAATCTCCTCGCTCGGAGCACCGAAACTGTGCGTTGTCAAGGTTTAATCGCCTTCCGTTACATACAGAGGATTACAAAACCCATGAATAAACACGAAACCGCCCAAAGTTGCAGCTATCGGCTAGAGACATGGTAAACGACGGGGTAAAGAGTCACGTGAAATATACATTCGACAGGGGAGAAAGATGTACGCGGGGGACAGGGAAAGAAAATGGGAGAAAGATAGAGGAGGGACTGGAAGCGGTAAAGACGCAAGAAAGAGTGTAGGGGAACGGAGTGAAGGGGCACGAGAGGATACGCAAAGAAATAAAGATAGAGAAAAATGGGGGAGGACTGTGGGGGGACGGGGGAGAAATAGAGAAGTAGGAGATGAGGATAAAGAGAGATTGGGGAGGAAGAGAAAGGGAGAATGATCCCAAAACCCAACGGAGTTGCCGGCACCACGAAAAATAGGGCTCTGGAGCCCTCTTACCATTTCCAAGTTACGAGCGACATTACAGACATATCCCGCATAACACAACAGTGGACAAAAGTCGAGGATAATCGAGGGGAATTGCGGCATGAGATAGGTCAATATGTAGAAGGACAAACAGAGCGTAGGGAAACTGCAGTCGCTTGCCAATTGTGTCTCTCGTCAATGATTGAAGGGATCCAGATGGTATTGCGATACTTTCTACGATGGTGACAGGACAGTTTGTCGATAACATACAAAATACAATGAGTAGCTTGATAGATATCTAGAATTTCCGTGCACTATAATTTACTTAATATCATCCTTCATAGGTAGTAGAAATGTACGTACGTCATAGGTAATGAAAGAGAACAGGATTTTCTTACAAATTATGTTTGGTTACCCAAACATTCCGATTTTTTTTTTTAACTGTGCAGGTTTGTAGAGGGTCTCGATAGAAGCATCAGGCAATTTTTCATTTGTACCCATTTTTGGTTCCAAAGGGTGAAAACACCCTTTAAAGATTAATGTGTGATTTCCTACTTTCCTATATAAGTATTTGGAAAAGTGTAGTATATATAAAAAAAATATCACAATGAAAGCCTGACGGTTTTTTGTGCCCTATAAAACTGTGGAATAAAATTGTTAAAAAAATTGCAGTTTAAATAATAAAAATTTCCCACTACAAATTTTAAACAATTTTGTTATTTTCTATTACAATTTATGAGTTTGTAATGTACTTTTATTGAAGGGAAATAAGCACGCTTCCTATTGATGTACTGGTTTTCTAAATACCTATAATGACATTGCCAGAAATGGCCGCTAAACAATAGTGTCTGTTTTATAGCACCTCTCCCCTATGTCCAAGTTCTTCACTCCAACATATTCCAACAGACTAAGTCATTGATTCATCGGCCATTTAACTAATCAGGTTCTCCGCGATGATACGTATCTGCGAAGCTACTGTCGACACAGCAAATGTTCCCGCCCCATAATCGTTCGAACACTTGAGGTCAACAAATTTTTAACTGGTGGCGGGAACGGTGATAGATTAATTGAAAAGCACGCGTTCAGGTGCCGTTCATTTAATTGGACATGGAAGGCTTTCAACTATGGGAATAATAAATTCCCCTGGTGAGTGTGAATTATGAGCACGTAAAATTTTAATCCCCTTATGATGAGCGTTTTGACGCGGCATTAAGCGTGAACAAGATTATTACAAGCACCGATGATCGAAATTGTTAAGCGCTGTTATTAATGTACCTTGCCAGGCTCGCGTACAGGGGGACGCCCCTGCGAAATATCGGGCGACATCAAAGGAAAATAGTCTGCCTCTCGGGCACACGAGATTCGTGGCAATTAGTTACATCGTCTCGGGGTAATTTTATTTTCCTACGAGTGGCTGACACGGAGCCTCGAAGAGTCTGCGTCACTTAATATGCTACCTCGTCTTCCACATCGATAAATCCCCGATCCCTGTAAAAATCACGCGGGAGGGGTAATTTCTCAACGTTCCCGACCTCAACACGGCCAACATTGGCTGGTTCTAATCTTAACTACCCCCCCGTTCAAATCCCGCCAAGCCGCAGTAACATTTATCTCCACTCCTTTTCCTTAACTGTATCATCAGTTATTTAAGCGGCGCGCACTGTTCATCAAATCCGTGCCAGAGTGATAGCGGGCCAGCGAGGGTGGAAAAGCCCGAGCGCCCGGAACAGCTAGGCGATAGGGTCTACTCGATTTTACGCAATGCATTTTAATCGCGAATTTAACGTTACGGGGCTCTAGGATCGAGGGTCGTTTCGAAAATCGGGCGAGGTCTCGCGAAAACGTCTGAGGGAAAGCTTTCTTCGATCTGCCTTTTGTCGTGGCCACGCTCACCTTCGCAGTCATCTCGAGTGGTCACTCTTTCTTCGCGCTCCTCCTTTTTTCGCGGCATTGACCATATCGTTCCCGTGGATGCCTTTGTGAAAAGAGTAGTGGCTCTTGAACGAGTGTTCGTTCCAGAGTTACTTTTTTCTGTCTTGTTATCATTTTCGATAGTGGCAATGGAATTAGAGGAAATTCTCGGCGCAGAGTTATGAGGATTATCGCCGAATTTCTTGGCTAAGGGAATTTATGGTATTATTTTGAGTGGTAATAAAAACTCTTGTGCATAAATTGGTTCTTTAAACACGAAGGTGATTTGTGAGTCTTTGTTTCTTCCTGAAACTTATTAAACAACTGTTGATTCTCTGACGGAATCGTCATTACGATTCAATGGTGGGGGTAGAAAAAATCCTTCTGGCTATTGCCATGAGTGGAAATTAGAAGTAGGTATTTTTTATCCCGAGTTTCAATGATTTCTAATGATCACCGACGCTTATTATAAGCTTCTTCGGTCCACGATCTCCATTCACGGCTCGTAATTAAAGTCTGGAGACACCGAGTATTTTCTATTAACATTCCTGGCTAACCCAGCGTACTGAAAATGACCGCAGCCAGTACGGTATGTTGTAGCCGTGGCCATTGCACGTCGTAGACACATTTCTGGGCAACGGGAATGTCAGGCAGATGCACTTGCTTCCTGTTCGCCGACCATACCTCTATTATAGAGAGAGGGATATTTAATTTTCACGGGCGATTAGCTTCCGAGCTGCGACAACTTCGGAAGTATTTAAATCTGTTTAGCAGAACGTGGGGAATGGGAAGGAGATGGGTTTCCTGAAGAATCTTCTGCTTTCTTTCGAAGCTCTTTTCCGGAGGAACTTTGGAGATTCGCAAGCTCAGATCTTTCAATTCCTGTCAGGATTCTAAAGAGCAAATTAAACTGTAGAAATTTTTCTTGTAACATTTCGCTCGCAATTATGATTGTAATTATGCAAATACCAATGATTGAGCTAATTTTATGAAACCGTTAGGATGAAGTTTCCTCTAAATTTAGAGTGTCATAAATAATTTCGTAGATCAGAATGTGTTGAGTGCGATAATAATTCATTTATCTTTTATGCAAATCCTTACACATTTTAGAGATCTGCATTTGAAGATGATGATATCCTTATGCAAGGAGATAAGTTTGTAGCGCAGCTTGTACGCTCTCGAATTTCTATTAGAAAAGCTACCTCATTTTGCAATGCTGTTTGCATACCTGTATTGATTATATTAATCCGATTACCGAGGATCTCGATGCGATGAAAATAGGATATGCATGGTTGGTAATATAGATCTTGCAACTATGCTACGTTCGACGATATAGAATATAAATTACACTACGATCCAGTGTATCCGAGGGATTATGGTCGTGATGAATAAATAATTGGGTCGAAGTATCCTGTCTTGTGTTGCAGGATCCTAGATTTAAGTTAGTATGCACGTTCATCTCGTTACATGTACTGAAGCATGAAGTTCAATCGTTTATATCGATTACGAATTAATTGAAATTTTCATAGAGCATTTTAGAATTGTTCAGAATGCTTTCCGAAAGCAGCTTTCTCGAATGACATTCTGATGTTACTAAAGTCTAATGTTATTCGATTGTAGAATTTTCCATATAATGCTTAACCGAACTGACAGTTTCAAAAGTGGTTTAGATCAGCTGTTCGCTACGGAAAATCTGATCGGAACGAAATGTGTCAGATACACGAGGAATTACGATTGCTAAGCTGATCGAAATAATAACGTTAGCCTCCTGTTACTTGATAATAACGTTACATTTCACAATGTAACTGGCAGCTGTGTCAAAAGTTTCATGGCAATACTACTTGACTATAAGTACTTAATCATTCATAGGGTAAGTTTACTAACACTTTGACCTGAAATCGATGCATTGCTAGTGAATGACAGGTGTTAATTAAGCGAAATTGCACACTCAGCCGGTGGAATAAGCTTTCGCCTCTATTTTGCGCAGAAGTTACCGATTGTGTTTCGATAATAACTTAAGTTTCTCATTATCGGTCGTCAGCACTATGAATGCGCAATCATTTAGCTGGAACATTGTTAACTTGATGAAAATAATGTAAAAATTATTGATTGTGTCGTAGCTATTAAGTTTAATGTCATACTGTTACTAAATGATTTTACCAAATTTTTTACGAGAGTTTCTAACGCGATTAATTTTATCGACCGATATTGCTTTGTTGTTATTGAATTATTGGAAATATTCCATGTAAAGAACACCGAGTACTGTTTTTCTCTACGGTTATATTTTCCTTCTAACGAACCCAAAATTATTAGTTTGCATTATGGTTTCATTAAATATCATGGACGGATATATCAGCAGGTATTCTGACATTACTGTTATTTTATATTTTAGTTTCAACTGTTGGGGAGAATATCCAGATAAAAGTGAGTCGAACTGGTGAGAAATATCTAATTTACTTTGCATTTTTCGACCCGTAATCGAGGTCAGTCAGGATCCGTGAAGGTGCGCAGAACGAACATCTTTCCGCGCTTGCACACAGCGTGAAACTGCAAAATGGCTAGCAAAGTCTGCACATTTTGCACTCGGATACTCGCTCTCTGCCGTTCGATACGACGGAATGACACATTTAACCCTCTTTCGTCTATCATCCTATAAATTCGATTCAGTTCGAAGCGCGTCCTGTTCTAGAATACCAGCGATACGAGCCAGTGATACAATCCATGCATAAGCAGACACTTCCAGGATAGTCGCAGTTTCGTAACGAGCTCTGTCGCTAAATTCGAACGACAAATAGTGAGGGAAGAAAGAAACCTGTTGGAAGGAGAGTGGTGTAAAAAAACAGACGAAAATGGAATTTTTTCAATTATTTTGCTTCTTCCATCGAATATTAGTCTGTAAGCATTAATTCCTAAAAAGTAAAATGAGGTAGATTCACGTCATTCTTATATTGAGGAACCTATTTGGGTGAATGTGGTAAGTTATAAATTATTTAGCTAGGCAGTATTTTCTGGGCGAATTCTGCGATCAGTTTCCACCACATTTTTCGTAGATTTTCGTTTTTCTTCGATTGCGACCGTCAAGGCTTTAAATCTAAGCATCCCGGTAGTGTTTTTGTTTTAAGCTACTTTCCGAAGCAGATTTATCGACGTAATAATAATGGGCATGCTTCAGGACTTCGCCCGTTACACACCATTAATTTTATCAAACGAATTATACCGTTCATTTCGGTCTTCATATAGCCATTCATTGCGGTAAACAGTGAAATATATACATGTTTGCCCGATTTTCAATATTAGACGAAAGTTTATCTTTTACTGCAAATCACACGAACGATATTATTACGTATCGTACGTTGTGTAAGTATAGCCCGCAGAATAAACCAAAATTATCGTTTCACGTTGCGTATTATTGTTGAATAAAAGCACATATGTACATTTAGCTTGTGTAATCCAATAATGTGTTTACGGAACGAAAGCAAAAATATTTGCATGGTTTTCGTTGTACACTTTTGACGAATGGGAACGGTGGATTTTCAGATTTTTGCCAGTCGATCCTTCATGCGGCGGCTTCTGAAAAATGTGGCTTCCTTCAACGCCTTCCCTCAGTGGCTTCATCAAAATCAAAACTCACTGCATATATTTAATTAAATCATCAGGAGTATACATTTATTCACAAAAATACTGACAATCTTCGAGACTTGGAAATCTTTATCTTAAAATAATGATCGGTAGTCCTGGGTGACGCAGAGTCACATTCAAGTAATTTTCGTGCGACCAATTTTAAAGTATCCGCATTTCTGAAAATGTGTCCGTAAAAAGCACAAATAGGGGTATATTCTCATTTTTTTCTTCAAATTTCTAAATAGTACCCTGCTAGTATAAAATTGCATTTGTTTAGAACAATTGCAAAATAAATGGTCTAAAGTTTGATCTTCTAAGTGACATAATTTTTATTAGGTACTCTTATTTCTCGACTGTAAATACCCCAATGCTCATTCTTATTTGTCTCTTAGTATTGAAAAAAGTCAACGCTATATTTCAAGGAGCTGTGAGATCCACAATTTCGAAAATTTTGAAAAATCCTTTGAAATACGTTTATATATCACTAAAGACTACAACATATCCAAGTTTTAGTAAAATCCCAAATATTACTCCGAAATGTGTCCGATTTCCTGTGGAATGACCCAATATATAAAGCAGAAAGTTTATATGTTGCATGTTTCTCTGTCGCGTAAAAACTGTCGAACGGTAAACTCTGGTATCACGAAATGTGCCTCAGCTCATTATGCTTGTATAATCCAGATTAACGTGACTATTTCCACAATAAATTTTTTTTGTATGAAATTAGAATCAAAATTCCGATCGAAGCCGAGTAGTAAAGCTAGTCTCTAATAAAAATGATCTCTCTACCATCACATTTTCTTCCAGAATTAACCAACAAGTTTCACCCTTCCCCCACTGTTGCCGTAGCCCCAAAGCAACAGAAATATTCGGGTCGCGTATAATTTCGAGTGTCCCACCTTGCCAGCCCCGAGTAATAATTTCAGTTGACTAATTCTTGCATTTACACGGCTACGGGCGAAACAGGACGAAGTTCCGCGGCGAAGTTTGGCTATCTTAAAATCTCCATTAACAAGTGCCATCGTTCGCCAGAACGAATGGAGCGAATTCGCAATTTATCGAGTTGCCGTAATATCCCCGGAGTAATCGGAATTTAGTGGAACCCCTTTGTCACACACCCACCCCCTCCCCCTCTCTGTCCGCGTTTATCCAGTATTGTAGCAGACAATCTCGGAAGGATGCGTGCGCGGGGGTCGGTAATTATTTATACAAGCCGCGTCTGGGAACTGCATTCCGCCTTAGGTCTACTTTCACCCCCGGAAGCGGCATTAGTTCCGCGGCGGCACGGTATTTCGCTTTAACGAGATGTCCCTCTTAAAAAGTTTTCTCCATTAAAAGTGTGTAATTGCAGATGCCCCGTTGTTCGTTTCCGCGCGGCGCAATCCGGCCGCGCGTTTCAAAAACACGCCCGCCTCTGCCTGATACTAATTGGAATTATACCGAGTTCGTTTCGTTACGTTCTGCTGCGCAATCCGCTTCGCCGTTCTATCCCTGGCATATTTTGTGGACCAGTGCCTCGTCGATCGATCCTTAACATATTCGATCCGACTTGGGACCAGTTAGGTAGGTAGCTTCGTTTCGAGACGGATTCTCTGTTTCGCCAATGTGCAAAATTAGCGTGCTTCGTGGTCGACGTGTTCTACTTCGGGATCCTGTTTTAAAGCAGATAAATTATGTCTTTGTGTGCGTAGGGAATAGATTCTCCCTTTTGGGAAAACATTTCCATTTTTCATTTAATTCGCTATTTCTGTCGGAGACGTTTAAGTATCCTATCTTGATATTATTAAGTTTGTCTTGCGCGTTTGGTTCTAATTTCTTCCCCCATCATCCTTCCATCGGGGGATCCCCAAGTAGGAGTACTATTTTTATCCAGTGATTTTTATTAAGCACTCGATTTACTACCTCTACCATCGGACTAGCAATTGTTACTCCATCAATCTTCATCATGGGATGCGATTCACATCTTTTTCCTCCCCAAGAGGCTCGCACGAGTCGTTAAAACTATGCAAAACGTTGGCACGAATTTAGATTACCCCCGTAGATCTTTTACGGCCAACTCCGGATATAGACGACGAATAATATTCTTAAAACTGCAGGGGAACTAGGTATATCTCGGTGCAAAGAGGATTTGCAAACTCGAATGAAAGTTTTCCGGCTCGTCTCTTGGATCCCGACAGTGATCTTCCCAGAAAAGTTTCGCCCCGGTGATCGGTGATTCGGAATACTCCGTCGGAAAACCGGTAGGCAAGAGTTACACCCCCGTCCATGCAGATGTATACGTAGTTAAAATCAATTACAGGGGACAGACAGACGTTTGTTATTGGCCGAAACTTCGATTTGATATCGGCTCTTTTCAAGACCCCAAGTTCCGGGCTATCAACTTGCTCGCGCGAGGAAATGGGGTCTGCGATTACTTTCCGTCGAAAGTAGTCCATCGATTCCCTCTTTGTTAACAAAATCGTCTTCGTTCAAGCACCTATATCGCCTAAATTGATTGCTCGATAGCCATTCAAATAAGTCCAAACAGCGTTCGATGTTCATGTACTTGTACAATATTTTGTTGCTTCGAGCGTGGACCAGGAATTTAGTCTAACGGAGTATAAATTCAATTTTCATGTTTGTAATAAGAAAAAGATACGTGTATAATAATCGTTGGAGGAAGATCCTCCCCAGATTCGTGGTGTTTGAGCGATTATCGAAGCAGACGGCGTGGAAACTTTTAATTCACTCTTGCCGGTAAATATGAGACACGTTGCGCCGAAAGTTACCGCGCTTCCACTTAATTTTCGATCGATCGCCCTGGATTGCCTTATCACTACGGGGGTTGGCCCTGCTTCATTATTCATAGCTGCAAGAAAATCCCAGAATTCGCTGCAACTCTCGACGCACCAAACTTTGCTCTTCGAGGAAACTCTGACCCTTAAGTATACGAACGCTTCGTTGCAACGCCTTTCGAATAATGGGGGATATAGTGCTGTTTCAGCGTTTAGTGCTTATAAAGTTAAACACTCGTCTTGCAGGAGGTGTATGCATTTAACACCGCGATAATGACCGTAGTTTTATAATGGAGCCGCCGCGAAATTACTAGCGATCTTTGCACTTCGCCGAGTTACACGCTCTGGCGGGTTTTCCGCGGGTTTCCGTTTCGACAGATGATGAGTAATTTTTGCGTTGCGAATATTCTCACGTTTGCGCAAATATCTTATATCGTACTTGTCTGCGGTCTCGATGAACATTGTCCGCGGAGGAAATGTGTAATTTCTTAATTCTTATTCACATTCATTTAACTTAATAAAAAAATTAATAGCATAAATCCAGAAATTTTAATAATATTTATGAATTTAATTCATTTATACCAGTTATTATTTTACCAAGAATAATTTCATCCTCTATTATAACAATTAATACATATTGCATTAAAATTAATTTTATCATACTCATCAATACATCAAGCTAGATTAACATTAATAATCATATACATAAATTTTGATGTATTCATTATACATTTTTTTATATACTTAATATTTACAATAAATGTCTGTCTTATCTTCGTATTTAATTCTGCAATAACCGACATGATATATAAGGTTTATTCAGGTTCATAGAGAGCTTCGACATAAACTCAATTTACCCATAATAACAATATTTTGACGCAGGGTATTCTGTTCGCGTTAGGGTTTATTTGCTTTGTCAAAATGTACAGTGTATCGTGTTCATGATATTAAATATCCATTTCCATTTGTGCACATTTAACGGTTTAATGAGCAGCGTTTCGCGATATACGTGCCTCAAAATACCGCTTAAACGTCCCCATTAAATCCATCAAGGCTTGGACGTTTGCACGTTCTCAGGGTAATATTGACTAACGTTCTTTGCATAGGTGAAATACTGGTCAACAATTCGTTGCGCCATAAGTGTGCTTTGTCGAATGAGAAATGATTAGTCTCATCAGCCTTTTGATTATGCCAAAACGTGTTTCAAATGATGCAACAGTACGCGGCTTGAACGATATCGTGATTTCTCCTATATTCCTACTTTACTATCACTATTATTTTACTACGCCAGCGTAACTTCGCGTTCCTGCACTTTCATTCGACCATTATAGAAGGTATATAAAAAAGTTGTCCGAAATTAACACCTTTTTTCACTTGAGGCTACTTGAGCTACTTTCTCCATCTAATTACCACCAGATAATGAGTTTCTAATTAGCAGTTTAATAGCTCCGTAATGATGCCGCGGCAGTTGGTTAATAATTTTTCGCGTCCGTATTCAACTGGAATAAATTCGTGGCTTTAGGTGGAATTCTCGATGTTACTGTTAACGTCATCCAATACATAACGCAGCGCACGAAGTACGAGGAATTACTTCCTTTAAAACAAGCTCGATGCGATTCTCTGTAAACAAATTTGTAATTCTGCAGCTCTCGGTTTGTATACGCTGAATATCCAGATCGCGTGATGTTTCTAGAATATTATCCAATGTATCAGTTAGTATCAATTTACAAACCCCTCGTGAGACTCCTCTCTGCTCGAGAAAAATTCTTCGTAATCACTGCCAGTAAAACACGTCGCAAGGATACACTGCTACGTGCGGAGGAAGAAGTACCGAACAATTTCTCAGTGATTTTTTTTTTTAACAAGTCGAACACAGTTGGTAGTACTTTCGTGGTGTACTTTGCTGTGTCGGGTAATAAACTAGAGCGAGTGGATTCATAAACGTGGAATGCGGGGGCGAAAAGGATAATAAACCTAATTTTTCGGGGGAGGGAGAGTTTAGAAAACGTCAGAAATCTATTCCGCGGAATGCTCTGTTTTTGCGCTGCTCGGTCACGGTTCATAATAAATCAACGTCGGACAGTCTTGTAGTGCTGTTGAATCACCGACACGAACGACGTTTACGATGACAGATGGCGTGCAAAATTATCTAGAAGACCACGAAAGAACTAAGGAGTAAAAGACTCTGAAGGAAAGAAATGATGAGGTACAGGGCGGCGAAACTGCTAATACAAGAAGTTGGATGCACAATGCAAGGAAGGGGTAGAAATTTTAAACATACTTCTCGCGAGATCTGATTGGAAAAAAACCACGCGTACCTATTCACGGATTTCTAAAAAGATTTAATGAAACGTGAAACACTTTCGAGTCGTACTTGAGCGTGGAACATATCGAATCCGCACATGTCGAGTTTGTTGAGATTGTGTAGATTTGCAGAATAGTGAAAAATATTTGACACGTATTGTTTGCTATCGGCAATGTACACGTCGAGGGTGAAAACATCCCCTACAGTTAGGGGTCAGAAACATATTTTCTGGAATATCTCAAAACCTATTAGAACAATTTTTTTTAAAGTGTGTTTTTAGAAGTAAAATCCACACCCTGTTTAGTTTTTGTAAAAATTCAGAAAATATGTTTTCGACCTCCAAGTTTAGGGGCTCTTTTCACTGGTTCAATATGTACGATCGTCGATAACAAAAATCCGTGTCATACATTTTTCATGTTCTGCAAATCTGTACTCTCATGAAATGTTCCCTTGTAAAACTAGCATGTGACTAACAACTACCCTAACGAGTAAAGAATGAAATCTTTCCCTTAAACCATTCTAACCTAAGCAGTTAAACGCAGCTTCCATTACAATGAAAATAAATCTCAAGCAGAAGATCAAACGCAAGATACGCACATCGAATGCAGCCTCGCCGAGCGCCAAGGGTGACCCGAACAAAGGTTCGTCGCGCGAGATCGTCAACGTGAAATTCATCAGGGTTGAGTCGGGGGCTCGACACCGGGAATAAACGTCGTTCAGTTGGTTGTCGGGAGTCCCGACGAGGGTGTTAAAACGCGCCTCATAACGTGCGCGAGATCTGCTCGCAGGCAGCGTAGATTGCGGCGGAGTCCCGTTGGCAAATCGCGCGCGAAAGTATGTACTACCCGCGAGCTGCAACAGAGTCGCGGGAGGGTAGAAGATGGGTTGGCAGGAAAAGTGCAACTCGGGGTTGGGGGGGGGGGGGTAGGGGGTGGAAGATCGCGACGGAGGGCAGGCCCGTGGGGGAGAGATACACCGTTTACTTAAGCGCTCTTGAGATATCGAAAATGGTATGTACACGCTATCGATTGCTTCGCGTGCATGTACATGCACAGGTGCACACGGGCGCAGGCTGCACGCCGAATGCTTCCGATACTTCAGAGAGCTGGACAGTTATTGGTACTTAAAAGAAGAGCATCGGAGAACCATAAACTTGTGGAGGGGGGGGGTGGCCGATTGGCGGAGGAGGGTGATCGGGGGAGGGCGGGGGTTCGAGTGAGTAAAGGTGATTGTGGAGCAGAAGATGTCTCCAGCGTGTGCAAGGTGCATCTGCATTTAAAGTGGCTGTGCTTGGCAGCCACTCTTCCTCCGTCAAGTCAAAATCACGCATACCTTTCTGTGTGTCGGTACATCCGCATTCCTTCCTACAATTTTGCTCGCGTAATTTCTTTCCCTCCCGCTCCCCCACTTCCTCGAACCTGCTCCTACTGCCAGAACGATGTATTCTCCGTATTGGATATGAGATTTGTTTCTTTTGCGGCTCAGTTGGAATATATTTTTGTTGCGGGATTCCTTGAATTCGCTGGTATGTACCGGTGGCTGAACGATTATGACGGAATATGTATGATTCGTTGCTAGTCGAGGTTGTTTTTCTTTGGGTCTTCTTCCGATTGCTGTAGAATTTTCTGATGGGTGTACGGTGTCTGAGAGAATTTCACTTAATAGAGTCAGGTTATCGTGGCGATTTAGTTGTTGCTACGTGTACAATAGTGTTACAGGGAGGTTTATAGGAGGAATGGTAACAACAATATTAGAATGTGGCAAAGCTGTTTTCCTTCAAAGTGTATCCTGTGAAAGAGACTAGTGTACCACCGTGGAATGGGACGAATACAGCGCCCCGCTATTTTCTTTTGATCAACATTGTATGTTTATCTAAGCTAAGCTCACACGATTCACGATATCTGCTCGATTGCAGCACTCACTAGGGAGCACAATCTAGATGCAGAAACAACGTGGTTGTTTGTTTTCGATATTCTAGGTTCGAAATGAGAGAATCTTGGGACCATTCGCTGTAGAATGTAAGAAAATGCAAATTGTACGTCAAAAACAAATAGATGTTGGGTAAACTGTACAATGATTAGCACCATAAGCGGAAATCCCAATGGGAATGTCTATATTTTATTTGTGAAGATTTATGGTCTTAATTTTCAGTTATTATCAATGATTATGGATTTCTCATTAAAATAAAACATCTTGGATACCTACCTATTAAGTCTTTTATTTTACAAATATTCAATGAAGGTTATGTATTAAGGTTATATAGAAAAACATATGTAGTTAAAAGCGAAGTTTAAAGTGTTTAGACAGACTATTTCATTCACTATTAAATACCTACAGCACTTACGAGGAGAGTATTTTAGGTGTCCGCCTCCGATAATTTTGATTTTTGGATATGTTATAGAGGACCGAAAAATAAGAAATACTTGTTTTTTTTTATTTTTCCCCGTTTTCATATTTGGGGGGTGAAAACTGCGTTCAAAGTTAGGGTTGAAAAATCATTTTTGTGGAATATCTCGAGAACTAGGGGAATAGAATTAGAGATAGGGGAATAGTGTCAATGAACGAAATTTGTGTCTTTTGAATGCGAAATATGACTGACTCAGCAGATTTTCAAAAAGTCCATTTGTTTAAATAATAAATAACAACTTAGAACGCAGTTTTCACCCCCCAAATATGAAAACGGGGAAAAATAAAAAAAAACGTATTTCTTATTATTCGGTCCTCTATAACATATCCAAAAATCAAAATGATCGGAAGCGGACACCTAAAATACTCTCCTTGTTAGTAAATCTGTATTTCAATCCGTTACTTAGTTATAAAGCGACAAATTATACTTGCCTACCCCTTATCAAAGTTCGAGAAAAAAAAACGCCTAAAACTCAGCCGTGTCTCTCGCTGTGTGGTGTTTCCAGATGTAAAATGTATAGTTCAACTATTGGGCTTTGCAGTGTTGTAGTGAAAGAAAACTAAGAAATTGTAAAAAAGTACGTTCTAAGCTTGTACTTCTTAATATTTGGCTTTTTAATCCGAAGTGCTAATGATTAGTGCAGTTTACCCTACAAGGTGTTACTGCATTATTTTAAGTTGTTATTTAAATTCGTATTTGTCCTAAACCTTTTGTATCTTTATGCAGAGTATGATTGTAATCTCTTAAAAATTCATTCAACCCGGTACAATGATCTCCCAATTGCCCTATCATTATCTCTTGTTTGTGTACAAACTTACCAAGTTCTTGCTCTTTATTTTTCTAGCGTTGCAATTCTGCGTAAATTGAAAGTCATCAGAGCATTGGAGTAGCTCGAGGAATCTCGCGGAGTTAATATGAATATTGCAATTCGTTAGATAAACACAATTACGCTCAAGAATTCCCGTTTGTTAGCTCCCGAGAAATTGTGCCGTACATTGTATGTCCGTGTTATTACGTCGGCAACGATGCAAATTATGATACGCGTCTCAGAGTCGCTTTTACGATGCAGCAATGACTAATTCTTTGCGACTGGTCTACGAAAACGCGACAAATGTGGCTGGGAACAATTTTTTATGTGCCCCCGTCCGATGTATTTGCTAACCCACCAGGGAGGCGACTGCCGCGATTGTATCAAGGGATACTGCAGGTAATTAAAGCCGTAAATTAAGCAGTGCACCACTTTTGAGCATACGCTGGCGAATGCATTAGCTCTTTCAGCGACAAATTTACAACCCTTCGCGAGCTTCAGAGCCTTCCAAAAATTTCACCACAAAGGTCCTGAAACTTGTATTCTTTATTTTTCAAACGCCTCACATTAATCCCATTGGAAAAGCTCAGCCTTCACAGGTAATATGTGCAATCAAAATTCTCAGACACCTACTGTGACTGACGGCACTATATAAAATAGTTAATCAACCGAGTTTTTGATTAACATAGCTACAATAGTCACATGTATAACTTTGCTTGCATTACGAATAGGATAATTCAGTTGCAATTTTCCGCTAGGGCTTTAGGTACAACAATTTTAATCTCGACAGTAGAATTCGTTTGCTATAGAAAGGTCAATCAACTGTGAAAGAAATTAACAGCCGAGGCGATTGTTCGATTTCAAATGCATTTTATTTCTACGCAGCAGACGTCAAATTGAACGGCGCGCGTGATATTGAAAAGAACTGTGTAGTTCGCGTAATTGCTCCGTCGTGTGTATCAATTCAGTTGATCTTCCCGAGCATACGCGCTGTTTTACGCCTGTGGCGGGTAAAGTGGTTCGCAGAGGCGCCGCGCAACACTTTGAACGCGATTCCACAATTCCGGGCTTTTTTACGTTGATAATCCTGGAAGCGTGGCAAGCTGCAAAGGGTCGACAAAACTGTTGCAAAGTTGAACACCGAGGCCGCGAACTAAGCCCCCGCGCCGTGACGTAAGGACGAGAAGGGTGGTCTATTGTTTGTATTCCCATGTGTGTATGGTTCCTTGAAAAGCTAGAGCCATAATTTTAACGTTTTTGCTGCTCCTCTTTTCCTACGTTTTTTCGCCTTCCCCCGTCCTCTCTGTTCCCGTCCCTGTTCCTCCCGAGCCTTTATCATTCGAGACCAGGATGAAAGCGCCGACCGCATGAAAGCCCGCCTTTTTGCCCGGGGAAATAAAAATTACCATGTCAGACATAAACCGCTCTCTCTCTCTCTTTCTCCCTCGCTCCTGTCCTCCAACCCTCCACCTTCGTCCTCTTCTTTCCCTCCAGTATTTTTTCCTTGCCCTCTCTCTTTCTCCCTCCCATTTCCACCCCCTTTCTCTCTACCTACTCGCTCGTCCTCTTGAAGAGAACAAAGATTCCCTGGCTTGTGTTTCTCTCACGGAGCTTTATTAACGCGGTATTCAAACCGCAACGCATGCCAGGATTTCCAGTTTTATGTACAGCTTCGAACATAAATAATATTTATATACGTTGCTCGTCGAGATTCGCGCCTTCCCATGGATGCAGCTGCCTGACGTTTCAAGGGGATTCGTACGATCCCGTATTTTTAAAGTTCTTGGACATCTTTCGGGCACCCTCTTTCTCACGATGGATGGGCTGAATTGGGCAACACTTGAATCGCCTGGTTAATCATTCGCTGCTGTCAGCTCTGCTCAAATTAAAACGCGTTGTGAAATATGAATGGGTATCCAGTTCGAGTAGAATGTAAATGTAAAGGACCCACAAAATTTTTCGTTCTCAAACTATGATATAGATCAAGTTGCGTCTTTGATTCTCTAACCCAGAAGTTGGTTTGTACACCAGTGTTGATATTCCCCATCAAGTTCCTTCGTCTCGTACACACATAGATCATGAAACTGTCACGCGAGCCAAGGTTATGAGACCTGAAATGGCTATATCTTAGCTCTCGTGTATACCCCTAAATCTTACAGCCCCTTCTCCTTTTATTCAACCGTTCCACTAAAACGAAAGAGCCACTTCAGTTTCGTTTTCATACCTCGACACAAGTTAGACAGCAACTTTCATCCAGCACGTCGGTTCCGCGAAACTCCACCCGAAACAATCCATAATTCCACGGCGAGGGGGTTGAAATCGACGCGCCTCCGTCCCCCGGCGGCTGTAAATCACACCCGAGGAAAAGTCAATCCCGAAAACAGGTTCTAGGCGTCGAACTAATAACGACCGGAGTTTAATCGGGCGTACCTCTTTAGAGCCGTTGAAGCCATTTAACTTTAAGGCAACGCTGCTCCTGCAGGGGGGCTGGAAACGGCGATGGGGCGAGTGTGCAAGCGGAGGCACTTGGAGGAGCGGCGTGCGCCGTGTAGGTGAGAACTGGGCTTAACATTTGACTGAGCCGGGTTGTCCTCGGGAGCAGGAAACACTGGGGGTTCCTTCTTCGGGGTGTCCCTCCCTCTCGTTTCTTTTTTTCGCACCCTGATACTCCTCCGCGTTTCCTTCGTCTCTTTCCCTCGACTTCCATTCTTTCTTTGTTACCTCTTTGTCTCGAGACTCCTCGCTGTAAAGGACCTATGAATATTTCAACGGTCGAACCTCGACGGCACGCTAAATCGTGTACACTAGTGCACACTACTGCACACGCTCTCGTATAATATATTGTGCAAACACTCGAAGCCCTGATTTCACTCGATGCGCGAATTACTTGCTTGATGGCGACGACGGCGCGATCCCATGTAGCTCGTGCGAATCCCATTATCCTAGGGGGAGAAGCGTGTGTCGGTTTGCTGATTCTTCCATTGAATTTTCCGCCAGCTACTTTGGATGTTCGTTGACATAGATGCTGCTGAATATTGAGGAAGAGATAGATATCTGATGAATTTGGGCGAATAAGGTCCTCTCTCTTTCTGATTTTTACCATTTTTTTTTTGCATTTCTTTTGTCCAACTTGTCTCACAATGTTGCACTTGCGTGTTCTGGTGACTTTGTAGTCTGTCACAATATTTTGAGTCCACGACTGTGTTCTAACTATTCTGAGTAATGTTTAGAAACATTTGCTCTGTACTAGGGAACATCGACTCTCATAGGATCGTTTTATAACTTACAATTTTGCATTCATTTGTGTTGAAGAATCTTTTCTGTTTCTATTAAATCGCTGACCACATTTCTATCAAAATTTCGTGCCCACAATTGTCTGTCTGGCATGCAATGCATTGAACTGCAGTAAACGGGATCGTAATGCGGTGCATTATAGCGTTTCGTGTTATCTCATAAGACCAATTTGCAAAACGGAACAATAGTAATCGAAATGGAATTTATTTCGTCGGGGAATTATATGGGTTTGATAGTACTAACGCGCAACGTTACCTGTTTTATGAGTGCTCGTGTTGCAGTGTAATGCACACTTTATTATAATTACTCCTTTCTGAATGGTCGGGCGAAAATCGAAATGAAATGGCAGCAATTAATTACAGTAGGCTACTTTGGCAACCCCCGGGATTAAATGCGCTTAGCCTGTTAACTGATCAAAGTGCCTCGAGTTCACTTAGGGGGGTATAACCGTTTGATAGTGTCAAAAATTGATGTTTTTACATATTTTCATAGATTGATATTTTAGAAATATTATAAATCAAATCCGATGTAAAAATTCGGAAGATTGACGAAGTTATAGGCATTTGAGTAAAACCACCCGGGTACATTTTTCATTACGGTGGCCCTAAAAACGCGCTCTACGTTCAACCAATTTTGCATGCAGAATCGTAATAAGATTCCACATCGATTTATGACGCCATTTTTTATTCCGATTCCCCGTTTAATATTTATAAAGAAAAAAGGTGGACTTTTCTCTAAGAAAAATCTAAATTTATCTTTGATATCACCATGTCTTTATTTTTCAGAATTCTCAAAATCGGCACCGTAGATCGATAGTTATTAACATATTTTATAAAAAAAATTTACTTATTTTTAATTTCAGACACGACATATAGTTTTTTCAGGGCCACCGTGTAGCCGTCTAAAATCGAGAGTTTCGGATGTGTTTCCATTAGGGCGGAGCGAAACTATATAGGCGAAAATTTAAATTTGAATTTTTAGTTGACCTAGGTGCGGGATAGTTGTTTTTTGATTAACCAAACACAACTGTAAAAAATTGGGAAAAATATTCATGTTTGCAGGTTCCTTTTTCTCTTAAAAATGTTTAAAAAAAAGGTTCACTAAGAGAAAAACTTGCGGACATGAATATTTTTCCAAAATTTTTTTACAGTTGTGTTTGGTTAATCAAAAGACAACTATCCCGCACCCAAGCCAACTACAAATTGCAAATTTAAATTTTCGCCTATATAGTTTCCCTCCGCCCTAGTATCCATAACTTCTTAAAAACAATAGTTTTGTAACTGAAACATTTTTGAAGTAGTTCATAATACTATGTAAACATAATACAAAAACGGAAAATCTTCATCAAGTCGTTGACTTGTAAAAAAATCCACAAAAGATACACATTTTCCGAGCGTTCAAACGGGTATACCTCCTTGACCTCTTTCAAAGGAATCTTCCGAAAAGAAACGCACAAAACATTTTTTTACTCAAAAACATGGCGACCATTTACACGAACTACTATTATTGTTTTAATCTGCTGGACTTTGACTTTCAGACCAATATGCTTGAGGCGAGTGATTCAGAGGAAGATTCGTTTATGGTCTACATTCAGTAAAATCTGAGTTCAGACTTTCAGGTCATGACAGCTCAGTGCTGCAGTATACTTATTCCATTTTCTACCAACTTTTAATTCTCCTCACGTCAGCCTGACTCAGCCTAAGTCCCTGCCACCCGTACTCCATCAAAAAACCGTCACTGAAATATGTCCGTTTACTGGAATGTAATCACTCCACAAGTATCTTACTCCGCTGCCAGCGGTAGGGAATCTAATAAACCGGCGTAAACTTGCGCCCGGACCTTTCCAAGGGACGTTGAAAGCGCAAAGCCGCCATGTTCCCACGGTACATAGAAGTTCAGGGACACAATGCAGGTGGTTATCTGGCAGAAGGCGTATTTCGAAAACGAATCGCGCAGTTTCGGACAGGGGGTTCGTTCCATTCGTCGAAATACACGGTTCCATCGGTGTGCCGGTCCCATTGTCCATAGGTAATAAACTTTCGGCTAATCGAAATCTGTTGTAAGCGGCATCGCATTGTGCATTCCTTGTGCGTGGAGATTCGCGCAGCCGGGGCTTCGAATTTCGCGCTGGCTGCCGCTATGCCGGGCATAAATTGCCCCTTTGTGTATCTTCCGGGATTGTGTAACAGGTTGTTGGCAGCGCTGGATGATACGCAATGGACGACTTTGGGGAGGATGCTGGTGCGGGGAGAGAAAAGAGAGAGAGAGAGAGAGGGAGGGTATCCAAACGCAGCTACTGGCTACAAAACAACATTTCGACGGACGATTGCTTCGCAACAACAACAACCACATCTAATTCGATTCACCGCGCCGTTGGCGTGTTGCGCAGTCTGTCACAGAAGAGCTTGCCCATGATATAAATATCATATTTTCTAAAGGCAAGAATAGGACAGATTACGAAGGAAATTATGAAAAGAAGGAAGATGACTGTGGAGCATATGGAACGGTGATAATTTGAATTTAGGAAGTGAACTGATACAGGTACATGGTGGTATCGAAAGGAAAATAATTATGTCCCTCGAAAAGGGCGAAGTGATAGAATAAAGTTTCTTATAACGAACTTATAACGTCTTTTGAGAAATGTAGGAACACGTGAGCTTGACTGAATCTTGCTGTACATAGCAATTAATTATCAGTATAGACTTCGTAACATACAAATGAGCTTTCTCAAACACTTCTTCTTCAGCTGAGATATAGGTAAATAGCTCTCCTCATTCCTGTATCCCCTCACACAACTTGTTCCACAAAAGCTACCTCTTACTACTGATAGCATATAAAATACCGAGTCGAGGACCTCAATGCAACCCAGCTGCGCAACGCAGCAACTGTCACCCACCTTACACACCGAAAAATCAGTCAGAAGCATACCGAGACATTGTTTAACCATAATGCCCAACAGATGAGGGTGGATCAATTATTGACTGCTGTCGACACAGTCTGCGCTTTTTACGCGGCAGATTAATCTCTCCAGAGGTAGCCAGTGTTCGCTCCCGCCCGACAGTCTGTAGTTAAACACAAATGAGCCAAGAGGGTGGAGCAGGAAGAGGGAATGACGAAACGCTGCGCGCGGACGAATAAAGAGTTGGCCGTTGAAATGCGCGCAATTAGAGGCCGATATCGATGCATGAAAGGGAAATGATTCCGGTACGAAAACAGAACCGCTTTAACGAGCTCTGCGCCGCGGAGATAGCTATGCAAAATACGTTTTCTCGCGCGCATCGGCGGCCGTCGGCGGGTGAACAAATTGACTTTGATATGGGAAGGAATAAAGCCGAATGAAAGAGCGAACGGGATAAAGCAGCCCTGGCCGTTGGCTAAAAAAAGCTGAGTCCGTCGGTTTCCGCGGGCGAGGAAAAGTTATATACCGGTGGGAAAGCGGCGAGAAAATTGGCGGGACCGTTTGCATTCTTTCGGTGACCAAATTTCCTTGGGTTCCATTCCCTCGGTGGGCGGCCGTTGGCAACTCCCTGCTGGTGACGTCCATCGAACATCTGAAAGTTTGTCGAGCCAATTGCTACCAACCGACTTCTCCCGGACGACGATTGCTTCAACCAGAGCCGATCGTCTTGGGAACGATGGTGATTGGTCGCTCGATGGTAGCGGTGTTTAATCGTTTTTCCAAGTTCTGTCTTTACCCCGCGATGCACGCCTTCACTGTTGCACCAAAGTCCTTTTTTTGCTTTCTTTCTCATCCAATTGGAAAGTTTCAGCAATACGATTTTTCTGATGCTAACAATTTGGTGTGAAAATTGGGACGATTTTTGCGGCGTTAGTTTGGGGGTTGAAATGCTCCAAAGTTTCGACACACAGTTGTGTTCTTCTGGGGATTATTGGGAATTCTTTCTGGGGACTGTTTTGTCATTTGATTGAGATATTTATTTTTGCGATTTTGTTGTCTTTTTGCTGTAATTTGGTATTGAAAAGGAGTCCTCGCTTAGTATAATATTATGTATATAATAATTCAGTAGTATATACCTTGGAAGTGATATTGGTCTTCACATTTGGTTTCTTCACAAGATTGATCTTATATTTTTCGATATCTTCCGGTTTGATTTTGGTCAGAAACATGAGTTTGATTTAAATAAATTTATTGTCGATTGGATATGAACAGTGGGACAATTTCGACGATGTTAGGTAGGGGAAGTTTGTGTTTCATGTCCAAACAAATTAATCTACTCTGTTCCATTCATTTCATTCTCCGTCGATATGTTCTGAATTGAATGCGCGCTTTGATCGATGTAACTGTGACGGCATGAAGAATGTACAGCTCCGATTGTTCGCTGAACAAACGTGTTTCAAACATCCTGGAAAATAAACATGTTTATACTTCGCCACTAATGCTGCCTGTAATCATTTGCCTCTGCCTGTCAGTGTCTCTTCAAAGCATTTTGAGTAAGTTCCATTCTGTCATTTTCCATGCACCTCATCGAATCTAAACAACAGGAAAATTATATTTACTATCCTTTGAACGACACAGTAAAACAAAATTTGATGTAAATTTTTAAAGAGAATTTAAAATAATCATTTCTGTATTTACTCTAAATAAAAAATAAAACATCGAATATTACTTCGCCTTTCATTTTGTCAATAGCACATAATTGGGAATTTTAATATTATTTTATCCCAAAGCATCCATCGTAAGAAGATAATTTTCCTATTGTCTGAGGTGAAGTAGTCGATTTCCAATTTTTCAAACAGATGTTCCATTTCTAAAGCAAGGTTGGTTACCAAGGCTGTAAATATTGCTAAAGCTCGACGATGAAAAAGGCTTTCTGGGTGGAAGTCTTTCGACCCGCACATAAACTGCCGGTCAGCTCGTGCTTTTATCGTTGGCGTATGATCGATGGGGCCACCGATCGACGAAACGTAAGGAAGAATGCGATTTCAATTTTTTTCGCCGCTGACAAATGATTCGCGCTGGCCAATCGGATGCGAATCTGAAACGTTATGCATCATTGCTCGCACAACAAGGCGTCTCGCGTTCCCAGCGCGCATTTTATAGCTGGATTTATTTATTACGACTTTTTCGGAGTTATCGCGCTACCGAAGAATTCCGGTCGCTTCGAAAATTCCAAAGCATTCCGCGAGTCATAAAGCAACGTACCGCATCATCGCTCAATATTTCAAAGTGCACGCATACGTTCATCAATTTTTTTATCATAACATGAAATTAATTCAAATGTCCAATAAGCTGTATCGAAATTTCATTCGAAAGCTCCTGTTTATTTTCTTATCGTATCATCCTCGAAGAAATTTTGTAATTCTTCACTTCAATTTGGTGTCTCGTTGTAAAAGGATTTCTTAGTATGAAACGTCAGACGATATTTTAGCGATAGCGGAAAATTACATCGAAATGCCGTATCGGCCTGTAGGAGCTGGGAAATATCGAGTGGAAAATTGTTCTCGGTGCAATTGTATTCACCGACCATTGCTTACCGCCATAGAGCTGATATTGATCCCAAATTACTTCTAACTTCTGGTTTTTAGAATCTCTTTATTCTGATTACCCGAACACATTCTGGTGGACAAATATTCGTGTTATCAGCACCAGAAGAGGTGTAATTAAATTAGAATGAATCATTTTGAGGAGCAATTAAACGAAAACCGTTTGCAAAACCGAGTCCAGAAGGTTTCCCCGAGTATCAGGAATTTAAAAAAAGCGAGAGCTTCGTTAGAAAGTGAAATCGACGTTCAGTTACATGGTTACTGAAAATCTATATTCTGGAATCCCGTTAAAGAGCGCTTTCGGAAGTGTAAAGAGCCCGAAAGGTTATGAAATCACGGAAGATCGAAAATAAACCTCACTGTGTACGCTTTGCTTAAAAATAGAGATTTCCTGCATGAAACGGGAGCATGAGATAAGCCACTCATGCACATGGCTGAAAATTTATGTAAGCAAAATAATAAAAAGCTTGAAGCGTGGAAAAAAAGATTGCGTGGTTTGCACTGGAGATAAATTACGGCCGAGTGAAGTGTTTAACTTTAGGATGAGATCGCTTCTCCTATTTTCTCGCGATGTTACTTCGTGCCGATTGTCGATCTGGTACATTTCCATTTATCTACCCTTTACCTGCTTCGGCTTGTGTAGTATATAAGAATAACTCGGCTACGTAATAAACCGAAAGAATATAGTTTAGGCGGTCCACGAGAAGTATACGGATGCTTCACTCAAGGATTTCTCCGTTCTTGTTCCAGCGTCTAACTTTTTATGCTGTTGCGCGCAGTGAAATGACGTAGTAAATTCTCGTTGCATGAATTTAGTCCCGTCTCCCGTATAATAAAGTAGACGTATTTCTGCTCTCGGTGCTTTCACACGGCTGGAATACGATATTGTTCTGAAAAATTACGTGTGTCGCGGTACGAAACTGCGGCGTGCCACTCGGTAAATTGAAACGATTATGCTGCTAACGCAAACGCGCCTAAACTCTGCGCAATTATTTCCAAATACGACAAACGAAATATCATCCTCGGGATACTGATGAAGAGTGTCTCTGAAATTTAACGAACTCGCATTGGAAGCTGTTCAAACGAGGAACAGTCTGTTTAAATTGGGTTGCGAATAATAAATTATCTTCGAGAGGAATTTCTATTGAATTCGTTTTGGAAAGAAGTCGGAGAGTTTCGTGACAGAAACAGCGCAGCAAAATAAGACGCGTCACGTTTACGAATGATTTATGAAAATTGAAAAACCACGGGATACGATGATTAGTCGCGCGAACTATTCTCGCTGTTTCTATTGCGGCAAAAAAGATCGGCTCGTTACTTACCAAACTGCACGGTTCGTTAGCCTCTACTACCATCGGCCAGCGCGATCGATAGAGAGACATTAATCTTCTTAACAAAATCTCGCCTTAATTGCAAATTACCTCCGGGAGGCAGGCCGGCGTGTAATTCAATCCAGGTATTTTGGGCGCAAAAATGACGGTTCCTTGGTTTATGGACACCTGCAAGTAGTGTGTGTGTGTGTGTGCGTTGACACGTCGAATGAATTCGAGTGGACGCAAATACACGAATGAATTCCAGGATCAAAACGAACAAAAATTAATAAAAAGAAATTGCACTGGATGATATGAAATCTCTGGATAGCCCATGAAAGCAGATGGAAAAATGTTTTGTAACTTGTTGCTCTTCTCAATGTTTGCATACGTTAATAGTGGTATGCTTGAAAATACTGAGTCAGGCCTTTGCAGTTTATTTTCTTGAAAATACTGCGTCAGACCTTTGCAGTTTATTCTCTTGAAAATACTTATTTCTGTAACGGTTGATAGAAGCGTCGCTCAGATAACGATTACATTGTCATCTGTAATATTTAATCGTGCCAAACCTACATTCGTAATAACTCGATGAAGATTTAATTCATTCAGTCATACAAATGACACCATCCTGTTTTCTTCAAGTGGCAGCTTTTTCATCCAGGTATCACTTTCTGCAGTCTGAGCAAACAAGTTCATTTATTCTATGCGACATTACCCACTGATATTCCAAATTCTTGCATCGGCATTTTGCGAATCAACTAGCCATCGAATTAAATGGTACCTGAAATACTACTTAGAACCTTTTTAGCGTGCTAAAAATCTCAATGTCAACTTTCCCCTAAATGGTGCCTTAAATCCTCTTTAAAAGTAAAACGCAGAAAACACTGCAACTCAACCATAAGGTCGTATCGATACTCAAAATCCGTAACACTTATACTCGAACTTGATGTGTTCATGCTTGAACAGAGTGTAAGTAGATACATAGCCACACGTATTTTGTAGTAATCAATTCCCGTTCGCGAATGATCTCAGAACGGGAAACGAGGATAAGCCTGTATCGCCGAAAATCAGTAATTTCAAGCCCGCAGTTACTGCAGGGTTAATTAGTAGCTTGAGGTTGCTAGCCCCGAGTCCCTTTACTGCATATTAGGCGGGAGTAAAAGCAAGCGGTACGACCTGGTACGGTCTGGGCGCTTCTTTCTCGTTTTTTGGGGGAAGGGGGGGTTGGAATGCGGTATTAGCGCTGTTTCGCCAAGGTACCCTTCAGTTTAACCCCTTTCATTTGAGCCCATCCTCGCAGACCGCCGATTTTGTCATTAAGAGAAATTCTAGCTAAGGACGGAGAATTTTATTCAGGGGAACGGGGGACAATACCTATTTGTAAAATGTTCTGTCGTTTCTCTTTGTTAATGCTCCACCTACAGTGGCTTCATGTTTAGTTCGAAAGCTGACACCTGTTTGGCCAGTATCTGATAGACTGCATCAAAGGAAACTCTTTTTGCAAAAATATTGGTAATTATTGATCGCAAAGTCGGGACGATTTTAAAGTACGAGTTTTTCGGTTTAATTGAAATCTTCGAGCTCTGATGTATCGATTAGTTGTTTAAAGGGTCGATATTATTCGCCTGTTGTAAAAGATAAGAGTTAATATTTGTTGGGAGAAGAGAGAGAATTTAAGAGTGCGAGATTGTTGTAAGTGAAATGTAGAAAATTGGCTGGAATAAATTACTGTACTTCGAAGTTGTCGCGATAGCGTGGGCCCACGTGATATAATAATGCCTTACTTCGTAGGACGTTTGCGTAATGTCAACAAATTTCTATAATTATGTTTGCTAATGTAGCCCCAAGCACCGCATGGGAAAGTGGTGGGCAGCCTAAGTAGTATTTCTGAGAATCTTAGTCTCTCAGAAACCCCAGTAAGCTCTCCACGCGGATATTTAGGTAATGAGCACCCTACATACTCGCATTAATTACTGTTTGTAACCAGTTTCCGCGCAGGTCGTTTCCGCGAATTTTCTTGCCCTGTTTCTGGGGAAAGCGCAAAGGGCCGCGGTAAATAACAATTCGCAAATATTTACACGTGTCAGTATTTTAACAAAATTAATTCTCGTACACTTGCGCAGATCTAAAAGTTCTCTTAAAGAACGAACTGCGAATGTGCACGCCCTCGCAGAACCTGCTATTTATACACGAGAGTCGAAAATATTTTCACGCGGGAGGTGAGTAATAACGCGAACAATAGTTGTCAGGGAAGCGTATAAATAACAACACGGCAGACCACAGGATAACAAACAATCGAACTTCATTCTTCCGACGACACTATCGTCGAACATTTGCTTTTCACGCGTATCGCCCCCAGAATCTACATGCCTATGGAATAAAACCATGGCAACTATCGAACACAATTCTCTTGGAAATAATACGAACCGCCATCCTTAAGTTCGCTCGGCGCATTCACGTCAGACGTGCCATCGTGATAGATGAAAAGGATGAGTCGATGGAGGCCGTGGGGTTGATCGTGGATGCAAAAAATCAATCGTAAGCGTTCTAGACCGCCGATTTGTAACATCCTGGCATCCGGACAGGCAGGAAGTGCAGCTACGAGGAAGAAACATGTTTCACAGATTAATAGCCAGCGTACACGTTACCATCGAGATAATTAACATACCGTATTTACATAGACATTAGACAAACAGTTGATTAGAAAGATATAGGCGCGCCTCGACGCCGGTATAGGCAGGGACGCAGGGGTGGCCGACGCTCGTAAGGGAGGGTTAGCGTGCCGTTGTAAATACAGGCCGTATTCCAGCAGATAGGGGTGTGATTCATGGGGGACAGCCACTACGATCTATAGATCCAGCCCGATACCGAGACATCTCCCACCCAGCCGCCCACCCACACCCTTGCCCTCCTCCGGCAGTCCTAAAACCAAGGCTTTTCCTCATGCACGCAAACAGTCCATACGTTTCACCTGGATAAGGCGCGTCCGTAATGTATGGAATCCCTACAGGAGTTAATGAACGGGGCTAACGGGTGAAAAAGTCTCCTTTCGCTGTGATTACGTTTAAAGAAGCGTATTCTCCTTGAGCGCGTTGCACTTTCGAATTATCTTATTGCCAAGTTATGGGAGCTCGTAATCGTAATCTTTGATTTAGTGGTGGGGTTCGAGGGAGATGCTTTTTTCTTTGGCTTAAGTACTCATTATTGGATATTTTCTGTAAGTCTGTTGGAACGTAGAGTTATCGGAATCTATAGAAGTTTGTTTGGCCATTAGGATGATCCTTATTTCTCAACTTCCGATTTTTTTGTTTTTCCTCTCTAAACTGTGACGCTTCGCGAGAAAATGATATGTATACGAATAATTATATTTTTTTAATAATAGTTACTTATATGACTATTAGCAAATAATAAATAATCAAATTTTTGTACATAGAAAATATAATGTATACTTGCGTATAGTCACGCACAATGGTTCAGAATTTCAATGCTACAATTCAAGGATTTGAGTATAAGGGAGAGTGGGGTAATCTTGAACACCTAAGCAAAAAAGCAAACAAAACGAAAATTATATGAGATATGAATTGGTTTATTATTTACAAACATACTTAATCTATTCATCTATAAAGTACTGTGACGAATTTTTGAAAAATTATAATAAAAATCAACTTTATAGTGAAAAAGAAAAACCCTCGATGTTCGTGATTACCCCGCGGCAGTTGAGTAATCACGAATATCAAGGGTTTTGCTTTTCGACTGCCGCGGAGTAATCAGGATCACCACAATTTAAAAAAAAAAGGTACAAAAAGGCGCCAAGTATATAACCCCATCAAAAAGAATCCCATTTAAAAACATTGTCGTAAATTAATAGCTTTACAAAACTAATGATATACACAAATTGCGCCAATTATCACAATGGCTATTTATACAAAGAAAAAATGTATTAAATAATATTAAGCAGATATATTTTTATACAAATAAATATTTTATTCAAAATACTTGGCGCTGCTTTCCGAATTGGTGTTGCTAAATTGAATAAATATGTATAAATTGTATTAAAATCTTTTTCTTTCTTTCTTGCCTCAGTCGTGCCTTGTCTTGTTTTATTTATTAATCAAGGCAATTAACATTTTTTTCGCAGAGCAGCGCCAAGTATTTTGAATAAAATATTTATTCGTATTAAAATATTTATTTGTATAAAAATATATTCTATGTTAGGTTATAAATAAAAATTATGCAATTATGTGGGATCACCTTTTTGACTGGCAGGTAAAAAGTTCTCCTATCTCATTTTTTTCTCCTTCGAAAAAAATTTAGACCTCATTTTCGGCATCAGTGGGCCATTTTCCATAAGAAAAAAAATAGTGGCATCTGTTGCGCAAAATGGCTGTAAACTAGTGTTATCTGTAAATATATAAAAGCCACATTTTTTATAGAACTTATAGAACAATAGTGGACTTTTGTTATAGTAAGTGTAGAGACTACATAATGTGTCCAAAGGAGGTGAGAGCGTATGGCCGAAAGTCTTGTTGAAGGAAATTTAAATACTAATGGTAATTTAGCGAAAATGAACAAAGAGATCCAATATTTTTCACGCACAATTTATTGGCGTTGGAACAGTGATATACTATTATGTGTGTAATATTATTTCTGGCCTCGAGGAATTTCAATCTAGCTGGGAGTCGGCCGAGCGTGACAACAACCTCTGTCAATTTCAAAACATTGAAATACGTAGCGACCTTGCCAGTCGGTTCCCAAACGCGATCGCGGTAGGACGGGAACTAGTTCGTTTAAAGTGCCATGGTGAATCTTGACTCGCGATATTTCGCTTCGTGCATTAATTCCATCGGTTACTGGACTATGTGGGAGGCCTTTAAACAGGATTTCACTCTGATATACCCTTGATCTAGAATACTTTTGGGAAAACTTTTTCCACTTGGCTGCGTGGATAGCAGTGCGACTGTTCTCAACGAACGGTGAGTGGTACTCTTTTAATTCTTTCAATCATTCTGACTGCTATGGAGTAAAATTATTGCTGTACCGATCATAGTGACCACGAATACTTATCATTAGTAGTCGCGAACAGTGTCATTAATGCGTGAATAAATCAATTTTAAAATCGGAATAATCGTAGAAACTACATCGACGTGTGTTACGAATAGTAGCACGTTTCAATTTTCTTTCGAAAACTAGCACGTTTCGGTTTGTCGCGAAAAGAAGCACGTTTCATTGTTTCTGACGAATACCAGCACGTTTCGTCTTCCGACGCGAACACTAACACATTTCACTGCTTCGCCACGAAGAATAGCACATTTCATACTGTTGCGGCGAAAACTAGCACGTTATCTGGTTTGACCACGAAGAATAGCACGTTTTGGATTATACTGTAGACTGCAAAACTATCACGTTTCAGCGCGTGGTCAGTTTAAATGAATTCAACTTTCTATCTATTTCATTCATATTGACTATTTCTACTCACTTTCGTCTTCTATATTATGATCAGATCAGGACAAAATTTTGATTAGATCATATCCGATCATACCTGACTTATATGCGCCGGCAAAAATCAAATCGTGGTGGTTGCTGTGGTATAAATTTTTTTTTGTAGCCAACCATTCAAATTTGCTTCTTTTCATCGCTACAAATGATAAGTACATACTACTTTTGGTGAAAAATCACTAGTTTTCGCAGTGAAACGTTTCGTAGCGTTTTCGTTTCACAGTTATCTCTGACGAAACGTGCTATTTTTCGGGGCAAACTGCTCAAACGTGCTAGTTACCGTAAGAAAATTGAAACGTGCTACTTTTCGTAACGCACGTCGACATAATGTGTCCAAAGGAGGTATAAGCGTAACGCAGAAAGTCTTGCTGCAGGAAATTTAAATGCTAATTTTAAATTGGTTGGAATATCGAAAAAAATAGTAAAGGTTGTTTTTTAATCATTTTTTTTCTTAGTCTGTAATGAAGATTCAAAAATCTCTTTTGGACATTTAAGTAAGATTTGTACATGCTGACAATTTCATCAAAATCGGTTAACGTTGCTAATTTCGAAGGTTCGAGATTACGCCATCCGAGGTGTTCGTCAATGCCCCACGACATTAAAAAATAAAAAAGAATTTATTTCAGAGGTTAGAATCATAATTCAAGCAATGCCTTGGTCCCAAAATGTTGGTATAAATGTGCTTTATTTCAACTAAAAAAACAACAATTGTATCATAAATTCAACAGTAATTACAAGCACTTGAAATGGACAGAATATTACTTGAAACATGTTGAAAATAATAAATTGTGTTTATTTTGAATAGCATGAGCGTTTTGTACTTGTTACTTTCTGCCCGGCGTTGGGTACGACCTAAACTATTAGCTAGTGGAGAGGGAACATCGTTTTTATTTATTAAAACGCCGTAACATCGTATTCGCGATTACCCCGCGTTCGTATTTACCCCACTCTCCCTTACTGTTTGAAGTTATTATGCACCTGAGAAATTATTCTTTTATTAAAAAATATTCACTGATAGTGTAAACCAACCAGTAATTGACCCCATACCAGTGAATGACCATTAGGCAAAGAAATGTCAATTATAAATTTGAAAATTATTATATGTTTATAAATGGAGTGTAGTCGCACTTTTAATATCCCATATTTTTAGTTACGCGTATTAAACAAACATTAATAAGTACAATTCTTATTAAAAGTATGCGGTCATTTACTGGGCTTCACATTTAACAATTCGGTCATTCACTGGTTGGTTTATCCTACTTCCAAAATAGCCGAATGCAATTATTAAAATGCAATTATTAATTACTAAAATTTCAAAACTTTAACTCAAATGTGGCACGGGTTCCATTGTGCAATCACTTTCAAATTTTACACATACCATTTTCTTGCCAAGTGTCACACTGTAGAGGGGTAAGACAAGAAAATAAAGAAAAAAAATTGGGCCCTATAGCTAAAGACCACCCTATTGACCATTCGTGACTTATATTCTGTAATTTTATATGAATAATGATAAGTATGATAAAGATAATAAGATGATACTGAATTTGAATTAATGAGTGATACTTGAAGAAAGTTACGCAATCATCGTAAGTATTTGTGGCATTACAGATTTCTATATACCTATCTACAAAGTAAAGACCACAGTTTCACAGAGTTCAAACTTCGTCTAAAAATAATATTTACTAGGTAATTTCCATCACTCCGGTGAAAGCATCATATTTTAAGTCACAAGCGAATTTTCTTTACACGTAGAAATTCCTCGTCGAGATTATTGTGTGGGTGTATTTTGCGGAGCACAATCGTTACCGCACTGCGCGCCAACCGTGCGTTTCTTCAAATGCATGCTGTTCATGCAAACTTCATCGGGTATCGATTTTGCAATAACAGCCAGAACTGCGAAAACCAGCTGACGACTCCACCGTTGTCGCTGATATCTGGTTACGGTGGCGCATTGGTTAGCCCGAACGACGCCTCGGTTTCTATCTTAAATCGTTAGCAACAATCGCCAGGGAACACGTTTTTAATATCGATTCCGCGTTACAGTGGGGCGAGTCTCGTGGGTGGGGTTATCGATTCCACTGAAAATATTATTACACACCGGCGTGCATCATGCGAAATTTTAAGGAAATCGGTGATCAAAACCTCGTTTACTCCCGTTGTTAAAATAAAATGACATCGGAGTATATATCAGTATTTGAAATTGCGACTTTTAATGGAACTAGCCGGAGGGAATGTTTGGTGTTTCGTAACGCCGAGGAGGTTGAATTTCCCGCGAGTTACAGGCTGAATTAAAAAGGAAAAGTCTCGATGGGAGAGATTACGTTTTATAACTACTGTAGACGCGGCGGGACATAACCTACGCCTTGCAACTTGCTACGTTAGCTGTCTCCGGGTGTTTTACATAGGTTGTATTTCTGAGGGTTTATTCTTTTTTCTTCTCGTTCCTCCGCAACCCTGTTCTCCATGCGAATACTGTGTGCACGCATTGCCGCGTGTCCGCAGCGGTGCCGTTCTTTGTTTTAATGAACGTAGTTTACGCTGGTTTAAATTCCGTCGCGCAGCCTTTTTTAAATATCCTGCACCCACACGCTGGGCATAATTCAAATGGCACTTTTCCTTCCCCTCTTGATTAACGAAATAGAAATTGCGCTGGAACGGTGAATTGCCGCCTGATCGGATTTTTATTTGACTCGCGTGGTAGCCGAATAAAGGGTTCGCCGGAAAACTGTTTCTCGTTTCACAGTTATCTCTGAACAATAGTCAGCCTCTAAATCTAATCCTATATGTGTGCCTTTATTTAGGTGAATCCTGTTTTTAATTTCAAACAATCTGCAGATCATGGGCACTGCGACTATTATGCCTAAATGTTTATGCAATTAATACTGGATATTGTGGTCTTCAAAAAATATTGCAGCGAGTACCAAATCTTTGAGTAAATTCTCAAGAAATTTGGCTTCGTTTTCTATTCCTTTGACGAAGAACATCCACAGAAAATTTTAGAAACAGTGTTCCTGCAAAGTAACCCGCAGGAGATTAAACGACGTGGTAAATTGACGCTCCGCGAATTTCTGCCGACTCGCTTCCACGTAGGCCCCGCGGTTTTCGCCGCGGACATCGCTTTTCTTTGACGTCCCAGCGATATTACTTCTCTGAGAGTCGGTCCTCCATTGTTTTAGGATGTGTAATTTCGTGTATCTTGATGACACTCAACAGTGTCGTAACGCAAGCCAAAAGACCCGTCAGCTGCTCGTCCTTTTGTTTTCTCAGCGCGCTTTTAAATGTCGTTTCTTTTGTCGCTCCCTTAGAGGGTGGCGGGGCAGAATGTCTAATGAAGCACCTCCTTGATCTTACCGTGAAAAAGACGACTTTGGAAACGTGTAACGAGCCACCGAGGACACACGTCGCGAAGTTGGCTAAAAACTCCGTTTTTCTTCCTCCTTTTTTTGCTCCGTTTCAGGGAAATGCGATTTGCCAGTAGTTACTTTGCAGAGAGAAAGAGGTGCCCTGGCCACGACCACTGTAATTCACGTTGCTATCAAAATTCGCTACCTACAGACTGACAGAAATTAGTTCTACGATTAAAAAACTCCATCAGCTACACACACGTAGATACATATTTCCCAATTTTTCTCCTTCCGTCACGTTATTAGAAATGCTTCCCAAATAACAGCAAGGAAAGCATAGATCGCTATAACAACGAAAAAAAGAAAGAAAGTGGGGATACATACACAGGTTGTAGTAGTTTATAGACACCCTTTCCAAAACCAAACGCGAATTTTACCGCGCGCGTATACTTGTTTCGCGATAAACCCCGCCGCAACCATTTCTATGGAATTTTTTCGGTGTTCGGAGGAGGAAAAAAATACGCTAGCTTCCTCTCGACGAGGGAAAATTGAAAGAAGCGTAAATTCCATCCGGTCGACGATAACAAAAAATCGCTGTTTTTTTAAAGGATATCTTGTGATGATCGGGACGTTGCAAAAAATTGCGCGGGTTTATTATGGAACAGAGAGATGCGTTTTGTTCGTCCCAGCTACCTCGTATTTTCCAAGAACGAGGAATTTTCAAGTGGCCTGAAGATGTAGCCACATTTACCGGATAATGAAAACTTTAATTACCTCTAAGCAAGACGACACGACAATTCGTTCGCAGGGCCGAGCCGGGGAAATTGTACTTGCTAGCTAGCGGCAACTTCTCGGCGAACTTTTACATAAACGAAGAAATCCCGTAACTTGGGGGCCTTTGTACCCTGGGACATAACGATGCCGTATTTTCCCTGGCATAATCATAATTGAATCCGTTTTCGTATCTTGCCATCTGTGAGGAGAAAACGCATCCCCGTTGGAAGACAGACGAGCCACGCGGTTAATAAATCCGCGTACAATCGAGGAGACAATTCCTTCAGAAAGATTAGTCTATGATATAAAGTGGAGTTTGTTTTTTATTTGTTTTGTGAGAGAATGTTTCGACGAAATGCTAATGAGAATATATTTCTTAGAAATTTCGATTGAATAATGAAATTCGTTACAGTATTTCCAAAGACATCAGTGTCAAATTTCACAAATAATCGTTGAGGTTTTGACAAATTTCATTCTACTTTTCCGTTTATTTCGTCGCTAAAAAATCGTCTCCTTTCCAGTTGTATCAGAAATTACGTTTCACCCGGTGCATCTGTTCTCTAAATTATTTTCATCATCGTTGTAATTACTGGATCGGGAAACCTAGCTGCTTTTCTTTTCTGCTTCTAATTTAATTTATTTGCCACAAAATAGAAAGCGTGGGAGATGTATAAAGTTGGCTAACAAAGTTTCCACGAGTTTCGCCTCTTACGTCCTTTGTCTTCTTCTTCTTTTTTTTTTTTTTTTTTTTTTTTTTTTTTTTTTTTTTTTTTTTTTTTTTTAAAGTGAACCTACCATCCTTAGAAGAAATGGGAGAATGTTTTGTGACTGGAAGTAATTAATATCGCAAAGGGTCGCGACGTAATTATTCTTCTGTTTTGTCGTTGGAAATTTGTGTAAATGCTTTTGATCGAAGAACACCCTCTTCGCGTAATTCGTTTCGAGTGGCCCGCATTAAGAAGATTTCTCTTTTCGGTGGGCAGACGTAATGCATAAAGAGAAATTCAATTATGCGCGATACGTATCGCTTCTTGAAGTCGCGATAAGGAAGAAACGCTGCCTTTGATGCTTCTTAGAATTCGCCGCTGCATACCTTCCCCTTTCTGACAGAACTTTTGAAAAAGCTGCTTATCTATTCGATTTCCAAGCTGTAATTAATCGAGTCTCGTAAAAGTAACCTTCCAATAGGAAAATTAAAAAAAAAAAACTGTTAGCCTCTTCTTAGATATTTTTTGAGGACCTTTCATCGCACCATAACTAGATGGAAATTGATTTAACATTCATATTTCGAATAGAAGTAAGTCGGAGGGGACGTCTGCTTCCAAATCAGCTTTACAATTTAATCCCAGGGTGAATAATGACTTAATAATGGCGCAGGAGTTTAATTTGATAGTATCGCTGAAGGAGTAATGTATGTATGAATTATTTTCCTCGCGCGATAGTATCGAGTTCTGAATGGAGTTGTTTTATACATCGATAAAATTTATAGTCGGATCGCGCATGGGATGAAAGCGGCCGCGTAAATTAAATATTCATGAATCAATTCACGTAAAAGCTTGCATCCCCTTATCTGCCGTATCGTAGACATTACCGCGGCCAAGCTTGTCGCAAAATGAACACTGTATTTTGCAACTTCTGGAAAATGTCGCGCATTCTAATCTGGCTAATTTATCTGGAACTTTGTCTCCCGGATGCGGGGACGGGGACACCTTTTTCTCCTGCACTGGGGGTGTAGTTGCAGTTTGGTCTAGTGTCATTCAGCAAGAACAGATGCAAGTCCTGCGACTTCTTGTCCCAAAAACATTTAACTGGCGGCAAAGGAGATTTCTCGTTTGTTTCAAGATTAGAGAATACTCCTAGCGGTTCTTAAACCATGCAAAAGAGAAGCTTACTTCTCTTTTTAAGGAATACCACGATTGATGAAGCCCTCTGACATTGACAGAAACTGTTTCCTAGTAGTTAACTATACTTTCCTCTCTACTTGCCAGTGGACATTTTTAACCACCTTTTTTCTTGACGTACATCTTCTTTATAGTTCTATAACCGTTACTTTACTTTCTTCCCCCTCGAAGCCAGGAATCCTCACTAATATGCGAGGCACCGCCGCGGCACGCTTGCAAAGTGTAAAAATGATATTTCATACGTCGTCTATAGGCTCGTAAACGCTCAAAGCGTTTAACCAAGCTCATAAAACCAGTCCACGTCGACCGGGCACGTACATGTCGGTTTTCATCATTTACCTTATCACTACAATCCTTTATAGCTCATGAACAAGCGTGGACCACGTTCGGCGCTCGTGATAGAGTATCGGATTTGTACGTTGTGTCAAGTAACCGTAACGTATATAACTACGATATCACGATCGTATTTAGCTCTTCTTGTCGTCCAAAGTGTTTCGCAAGAGTATAGGGGATGGGCACGGAATAAAATCGCTGTCGTACATTCCGTCTAACGTTGTGTCAGGCAAAACTTATGTAACTGATACTTACGAGCCTGGCAGGAATATAACAGTGGCCTCCGCGTGCAGCAGTTCTTTGTTAGGTTGTTATAATAATTCTTTGCGAGGTCAGGCGGTTAGTTTTATGGGGAAATTTATATCACGATGTTCGCACGTTTTCTAATGCTTAGAGTTTCATTTATAACCAGTTAGATAGCAATAGTGAATAGAAGCGAGGGGAAATTTAGATTTTTGGAAACTCATGGAAAGTATAATTTTGACTTCTTCTAATGTACATGCGTGTTGCAATGGGATTTGTTATGATTTGTATTTAAAATCGATCCAATGGTCATATTTTTTAAAGCAATTTTCTACATGTAGGGTCAGGATTACTTTAAGTGTCACCATAACAAATGGTTTACCTTTTTCCGCCTGGGATTTTACGAGTGGAACACACCGATCTTTATGCTTCCCTCGAGAATGGGAAGATGTAATGAGTCCCATAGAATCGTTATCCTTTATTACTGATCGATATTCGCCTTGCCTTCGTTTCCCCTGATCATTTCCATGATTAGATTTCGTCTAAATGTTTTGTGTGGCATTGGTTTTCGGTTCAGTTTATCTATATTTATTTGATACCCCAGTAGACAATCATCGATGGAGAATCTTCATATTATCCGTTCAAATTCACATATTGCTGAAAAAGAATAATCTATTTCATCTTCTAATATTGTATGCCTGATTGTTTCGAAAAGTTAAAAAGAAATGATATCGCCATTATGTATCATTGGCATTACAAAGTTGAAATATTTCTCGTATCGAACGGAGATTATTTTTTAAAGTACATTTCTCATTTTGAGAACAGAAATGGAGGAATAGGAAGCAGGTTTCGCGTCAAGAGGAATTAAACTCTGGACATGATGAATTGAAATTTTATGATTTATACCGGCAAATAGGAAGATTAAGTTCACGTTGCTTGGATGGCTTGGTAGATCGATGGAATACCAAAGAATACACGTATCTGCGCCAGCACGAAAAACATAAATAGAAGGGAAAGAGGGTGGAAAGTAGAGAAATGTAACGCTGGATTTCATGAATTATGTGTCGGAGCAAACAAGATTCTAAGAGGATCCTCGATTCGATTTGCAGGATATCCGAAGCTTCGGTTCACCGTGTTCTGCAACGTGCGGAAATACAGAGGGAACGAATACCAGAAAGAAGATGTTAATTCATTATTAGAATCTTTGAGATAATAGTTCAGCTATTAACCTGCACTATTCCCCATTTACAACAACTTGGTGTAATCATATCTGATAGCACATCGTACCAGTTATTGTATTTTTTAACTAACAATGTATAATAATTACACATAATTACAAAATTAAAGTTTGAATCCTCATGAAATACTATTTCATACTTACGCATTATTACCCACAAATTACAATTGATTCGAATAACAGCGGCACGTTCTTAAGGGGGAAGCATGCAGGAACAGAGCTGACACGGAACAGGCATTTTATTACGATGGAAAATCTCCATTCCGGACAGAGTTACGTTTATCTGACGCCGAAGAACTCATTCAGCGGCCCAATAGAAAAGTTTCGCGCAAGATGTTCGCTAATAGAAGCAGCGAGAGGGAAACCGGAAACGCGGCAGCGACGAAACCGAGGCAAACAGCCGCGATATCGTACCGCAGAGGCGTATCCTGAAGAATATGCTCGATAAGGCAGGCGAAGTGAAATGCAAGATAGAGCGTACCTCGAAGAAAAATTCAATCAGCTTAAATGCACCGACATAAACGTAACTGTAAAAGAAGTCGTCGCGAGTCAGCAGTGTTAATCAATACTGGCAGCGAGATAAGCCGCTTATATCGGTAGGCATTCCAATTTTTATGATCGAAATGCAAAATTTCTTCCAAGGGAAATAGATTTTTTTCTCCGCGTCATTAGCCATCGCAATTTTTAGTGGATTTGCTACGGCTTCAACCCAGAAATAAAGGAAAAGATGCGTCGGGCCATTGGCTTCCTGATAAGCCACAGAAACGATGGGGAATTTTACTATAACAGTGTGGTAGAAATGAATTTTAAAAATGTAACTTGAGGGTACTTTCGTTGGTACAGGGTGATTCTAGAAATTCAGAAGGGTTGTATATTCTTTCCACTCGAGAGCAGAGAAAATTGGCAGACCGGAGGGCATTCCCACGACTATATTTTTTTTAAAAATGCATCGGTGCATCTGTAGAATGCAACTGTGAATTTAAGTAGCCTCGACTTCCACGAGAGCTCGAACAGTTGTTGAGCTTCCACTGTTAACTTCCCCTGTATGTAAACAAAAGTTACTTCTTCGTGGTAGGTATCAAACAAAGTGAATTAAATTGCAATTAAACGTAGCAGCGCGAAGGAGAGTGGCAAGATCCACGAACATTCGTTACATCCACGCAACTGTTCATTCTCGTAGTCTCTGATTCGAGGCGGGCATAAGTGTGCCGGGGAATTGGCCGTTTCGAAATTCCTGCCGGTCGTTTGTGCGTTCCACGGAATCGTAAATAAACGACGGATGCATTACACCTTTCAAATCGAGCGTGCAATTTTCCCCCCGTCGCCGCGCCAGGCGCGGAGTGAAAGGGCGTTCGCGAAAAGCGTGGCTGTAATCTAACAACCCCTCAATTTCTGCACGCTTTATGGTTACAGACGGGGATGATACCTTTTCTCCCCCTTTCCCATTGAATATGCAAGAAGAGCATCGCTGGGAATTTACATTTTCGCTCCAACTCCGCCTCGAGTAACGCCGAAACGTTTCGCAGACTGTGCAGCCCGCTGGTGTCTGATTCTACTGGCCATTTCGGGTCCGCGCGAACGATGATCAAAGAGGCATAATTAGGGAATCAGTAGTATAGATCGACGACGTGTTCGCCGGGGAAACTGTGCAGCGATATATATGTAACATTGCCACTCGTACTCGTGCAGTCTTTATTATGCACGTAATAAAGGTGGAGCTTGTGGGAACAGTTAACAATTTTACCCCACACTCGTGGCCACGCAAAATTATTATACGTTCAAGTTTCATAGCGCAGCATTTTGCTCGTCTGCGGTGATACATCGCGTTACCGCGAAGCGAGTTAAAGCAACGAGTGTTCGTCACCCGGGCAGAAGGTCTGACAGACACGCTATATTTTAATTAGTTTTTTTAATGCCTATGCAGATCGCATCCTTCGGGCGTATCTCCTACGGATCTATTGCACGGAAGATTTACCACGCAATAAAACACTTTATATTTTCTCATCTGGCTTTCGCGCGTTTCCGTGAATCACGGACGTAAAATGGTAACAGGACTCTTACCCCTGAAAAATGTTTATTGTCGTTGTAAAAGAAGAGGAGGAAAGAAAAAGGGAAAATAATAGCGTGTGTGTCGCGTTGAACCTTTCGGCGAGCTTATTAAGGGGAGCAATTTACGAATTATGGAACCACTGGAACTTGTGTACTAGAAATTGTTGCGTATGTAGGAGCTTCAACGATGCTTTAATGTGATGTTTATAATCTAGTGTACAGACAGATTTTCTCCGTGTATCGGAGACCAGAGTGGAATTATGGAAAGCTTTCTTGGAGGGTAGAATTGAGAACCATGTCGCGCTGAAGCTGCAAGATATTTCCTTAACGTTTAATATAATTTGTAGAGAATTGATTATGTGTGTACCCTACTGGAGAAAAATTCACAATTTTCTGCTCATCCTTAGAATTTCTATAAATTCATTTCATAGTTTCTTAGATTTGATGGATTGAGTCATCTATCGTATCTGAATAACAAAGCGAGGAAACAAAAAGTGGGAAGTAGATTTACTAGGGTAAAGGACCCAATTACTGACCCCTAACCAATTACTGTCACCTTAAGTTATTTTAGTTAAAATAACGAATAAACAAACTATAGGATATAATCTATAGTATAGATTATAGGTTGAAATACTTAATTCTTTTTGTGTATCACTTTACAACGTTTATTTATTCGTTATTTTAAGTAAAATAGCTTACGGTGACAGTAATTGGTTAGGTGTCAGTAATTGGGTCCTTTACCCTATAATTTAAAATACAAACGATCATCACAGAAAAACCTTAATAATCCAACGATGCACATCGTTGTTACTTCCTCTTTTCATTTGATGGTCCACCGACCGTGAGCAACAAAAACTAACAAGCAAATTTAAACCAGTCGACATTAAGAATGGAGAAGCATCCCCGCGCTTTTCAACGGGAAGCATACATTGTTAAAGACCACGTATCCTGCAGTTTGGACTCGTGGATGGGAGTATCCGGATCGCGTGAGCCGGCAGTTGTTCCACCTGTTCGAAATATTTTCAATCGATTGTTCAATAAAACGGCGTCGAAACGTTCGGAACAAGCGACTGCCTGGATAACAGTGCGTTCGCAATTTAATGGAGCGGGGCTGGCCGACATGAAGCATTTCCATAGCATTCTAGGGACGCATTATCGGGAGTAAATTCGTTTCATTAGACTTTATTAGAACGCACCCGGTCGTTTCCAACGTTCCCAAGTCCCCGGGTCCAACTGTATGCGCGTCGTCGGATAATCCATGACGGCTGGGACACCGTAACATTGGCTGCGAATGCAGTTTCGCTTTGGTATTCGTTTAAACGCCCCTGCCCTGCCACACCCGCGGTATTTGATTCATAAACTCAGTTCTGCTATCTGGTCGCGACACTGTTCGATTCGTCCATCTTCCCAGGTCTCCCGGGTATCCTCCACGATGGTTGGTTTTGCTCTCCTTCGTTCGTTAATAATTTCTGTGACGCGAAGTTTCGAAAAATGCTCCTTTGAGTCTTATAGCTCCACGAGTCTTAGGGGCCGACGTTAAATTACGTAAGGGTAATTTTCGCGAATTCATACCCCCTCCCTCTCCCAGTATAAAAATTCGTAAGATTTGATATTCCAACCCCCTCCTTACGTAGGGGAGACCGGGGCTAAAAGTTCCGATTTCGATAAAACATAAAAAATGACCGCAAAATAATGTACTTATTCTCTTCACTATTGACTAATTTCTTGTTAAATTTATTATATTTTATGATTTTAAGCTTGTAATTAATATATTGCAATAGGTTTTTCATTAAAAGTAATTTTTTTGGCGCTAGTCGAAACGGAACTTCTTACCCCTTTACGGGGCAAGTTGTTATTGCATTGGGGTAAGTTGTTACTAAGATATAAAAGTTGCATTTTAATGAAATACTTCATTTTCTAATTAAATAAAACAGAATTTTACTAATAATAATGGTTATTTATGAAGGTTCGGACCAACAAAAATGTATTATCTTTAAAAGAAAACCAAAACAATATAGGGTAACGCATACAGTTGTTGACCCCTATAAAATGATTGACCACTCTTCTCCAAAAAGTAGGAAATATAATATAATGCTTCTTTTATATAATAAAATATATCTATATTTCAGTGGCCCAGATATTTTTGTTCCGAATATAATTGTATTTTATCATAGGAAAAAAACATTATATTATATTTCCTACTTTTTGGGGAAGAGGATCAATTATTGTATAGGGATCAATAACTGTATGCGTTACCCTAATAATCATAAACACTATCTTTGGTATAAAAACTAAAATCTACAAATCAGTCTTACATTCAACTGTTTGTGGGTACCTACTTATTGAGATTTGTACCTACTTGTAGCCTACAGTGGCTTCTTGTCCAGATTGTATTTTTTTTTAATAATTCTCGATAGAGTCAAGTGGCAGATATTGAATTCTCTAGCGACAATTTTTATCTTTATGCACAACTTCGATGGAAATGATGCCACATTTTGCCTTTCATTCATATGTTCGCATCTTAAAGCACAGCTGGAACAATTTATACATTTGCGGTGGGGCAAGTTGTTATGGTAACAACGTGCCCTAAATCACGGGAACAACTAGCTCCTATTGAGACATGTGGCAATTTAAGAGATTACTTTACTTACACATATATTGAAACGATCCACACTATTACATCGTGTTCTTAAATGTCATTTGATACATAAGAACTAATCAATCAATAATAGCGACGTTAAATAATCGAAATAGACCAAAAAATAATAGTAGGAAAATATTTACTTATCTGGTACGCGACTAATAGGTCCTCGTTTACTACCACACAACTCGCTGCTGCGGGTTCTATTAAAATGGCGTGATCAACTCACACGGAAAAAATAATTTAAAGTACAAAGCTACTTTCATATTGAAGATAGAACTATCGGAACAACTTACCGCCGGAACTTTTAGCCCTGGTCTCCCCTAATATTTTTTACACTTAATTTTTTCAGTTATCAAAATACTTTTAAAGATTTATATAATTCATTGAACTCGGTTTCGGAAAATTTAAACTAAAACTACTTTTCAGGAACATTAATGATAGAATTTGTATTTATTGAAAATTAGGTTAAAAAATATTACGTAAGAAGCTACCTGACCTCCCCCCCCCCCACACCGTGTACGAAAACGTAAGAAATTCGGACCTCCCTCCAAAAAGCCTTACGTAATTTAGGGATGACCCCTTGTACAAAGCGTAGGAAGCAAACTCCTTCGCTTCGTCTGCTTCCGAAGTAAAGATTCGAACACTTCAGGTGCATTCTAGAAAATATCGATGTGAAAACAACCCGAAACCGTGCACAAGAAGCAAATCTCTCGGCGTAAAAATACGCTTACCTTGATGTTTCCGCTCTACAGTGGATGACCACCCCTTCCCCCACAGTAAATGAATACTGCTCTAAAAAAATGAACACTTATGCTCTTTTTACGTTAAAATTTACACAGAACTTCTTTATTCAATCAAGTTCTTTTGAAGCTCTTTATTAAATTCAAGGCAAGTCTTGTTGTTGTTGATTTGGTTAGATGTTCATTCACTGGTCAGGCAGCTTAAGTGTTAAGTGAAGAAGATTAGGTGAACTCGATGCACACTGTTTCTTTAAAGTTGTGTATTCTTCTGTAACTATCCACTTCCCTGAACATTGCCACAGTATTAAGTACATAGATTTCGAAATTTTGCGTTCCTCATATAATTTGTGTAATTGAAGAGTTCAATTACACAAGAACTCCTGTTCAGCGAGCATTATAACAGTGGCACGATGCTGTGGGCCATTTTCACGCGGACTAGGACATGGGGATATGTTTTTCAAAATATATGGACACACATGAGAAGTGGTCCACTATGTTGTATATGCTCCATACCAACAAAAAATGAGTCTGACAGAATCAGTCCACCCGTATACAGGGTCGGGAATCGATGATGAAGTCCCCTTTGTACTACGATTTTAATGAACCAGTAATAGGGATCTCGTTTGATAAGATATTCCGTTATTTCCTGAGTTTACATCGCTAAAACTAATCGTTTGTCTTGTTGTACACTGTTCAAGGTACAAAAAGACGTGCGTGCAAAACAATTCATCCTTTCGGCTGATGTGTAAAGCAGTAGCCAAAATTCAAAATTTCGTGTCCGTACGTTACCGTCCGGGGTGAAGTTATTATCACCCAGTCCAAACTTGTGGGTTAAAATACACACCAACGCGGATTCAATGTCTCATGTGCACATGTCTAAATATTGCGGAACTGCAGCTCATAACTACAGCACGATCTTATATGGTAACGTACGGACACCGCGAAAATTTCGACCGGCAGAGACCTGTCTATCGTCTGTCGATCTACAGACGAAAGCGTAGTAAAATGATAATTCAAATCAAAATAAAATACTTAATAGATAATGAATCACTTTGTATGAAGAAATTATTTTTAATTATAATTAATAGAAGTATAACAGCGGGGACGCTTTGCCATCTGTGTTTATATTGTGGTGTAACTTTCGGCGTAGATGAGTTGGTGTGATTATTTCTAGTTAGATAAAGTACGATCAATGCTCCGACGTGATTTAGAGTGCCCTGTATAAGATTCGTAAAATAGCCAACTAGATTGTTATTTTTGTAAAATTATAATTATATTTTTCTTTTCATTCAAAAATGTATAGGTAAGTTTATTTACTGATTTACTGATCTTATAAAGCAGAGATCGAAAAAGTTCTGGAACTCTTATTTTTAAAAAAATTCTGTTAGAACCTAGGAGAGAGTCGTGCAGTACCGACCGGTCTAAGTTCTTTTGTTATATCTTCGGCTAGAGTCGACAAAAATCAAAAATTCTAAAACGTATTTGTAGTATAGATGGAACTGAATAAGAGGAGGAAAATTATTTTTGTGAAATTTAATAATAAGAATTGATAATTCGCAAAAGTAAAAAAGTTGTAATTTCTAGGAAACGAAAAAGTGTCGTCCAGTACCGACCAATTGTTAAATTAGTAGATTTTTAAGTCTAAGTGACTAACAATGTTAATAAAAAGACATTTCATTATTCCAATAGAATTTTTTTTCAAATTTTATTAGTACAAACATCGTAAGTAAAATAATTAATATTTTCCTGATCTGTGCATTCGACGTGTGCCCAACCTCCACATTCGATACACTGCACCCCAATCTTCGTCAAATGATTCCTTTCAAATAACATAGTGGGTAACTTCTTTATTAATTCCTAGTTTCCTATTTGGCCGGCTATCACACCTATCCTTATTTACTTTATCCCCTAATTTTCTTCTTTTCAAGTTTTTTTGAGGTTTCCTTAATTGTCTTTTAGCTTTTCTTTTCTCTGCTTCTTTTACACTTTTGTTTATTTCGCTTTTCTTTAATTCTCTATTAGCTTTGTTGGTCGGTACTACACGACAGTCGGATGGTCAGTACTGTTCGACAAACATGTAGGAACATTTTAGATCATGGTATATTATGTACCAAAAAATATTGAAAAACTAGGGCGTTTTATTAAATTTAATAGACTAGATACAGTACACATCATAGAACATAATCATTTACGTACCTGAGAAACAAAAAATCGGCTTTACAAAATAACTTTTAACCTATTGAATATCAACGAATACGTTTAATGTCTCATAACATCAAGTGCAATGGAGTAAACGATATGACCCCGAAATAAGTTATACAGAATTGTGGTTTTTATTTGTTTATTCAAGTAAAACACTCATATCTGGTAGAAGAAGCGAGAACTAACTTTGGTCGGTACTGTAAGCTGGTCGGTACTGCACGACTCTCCCTATACATATTTTTCCTTTAAGAAAATATCTGCTCCTGTGGAATTTTTATTGAAAGAAATGTTGCCTTTAGGAACTTCTTTAAAATGTGTTCTCATGGAACAGATATTTTAGAACCTATATAATAAAAGTGCCATAGAAACCAGTTATATTATTAGAACATTTATTAAAAAGGGCTCCATAAAATAAAAAAGTACTAAACTATTAAGTACTAGTTTTATTCAACAATATAAAATCATATTCTTTGTGTTTATTTAATAAAAGGTATGAAAATCATAACATAAGTAATTGATTGTTTCATAAGAAGTATTGAACAAAAAAGAGATCTTGTCAAGTATAATACCTAAATAAAATTTTTTTATAACTTACATGAACAAAAAATACACAAAAATACTATAATATATATCTGCGTAGAAATTATATACGTAGGTAAATATGTATTACAAATAAATAACACATTCAGAATATCAATTTAACTGTAATAATTATTTATTATTGTTGTAGTGCTATTCATTGAATAGGTAGTATTCCGTATGTGTTAAAACGATTGAGAAATTTTTAATATTGCTGAACAAAATATCTGTTCCTGTAATAGAGAAATTTTTATCATTGTATTTAATAAGTTCCATTCCAACTTTAACTTTTATTTTCAAGAACTTTTACTTTAGCAGTTCTTATGGGAACTTATCATGTGAGAACATTTTTAAAAAAGTTCCATGGTTAATGTTTCAAATAGAACCTATTTAAAAGATCCAGAATTCTTTCGATCCCTGTTATAAATAAATCAGTGTCACTGATGTTAAGTATAAAACAAGATGGAGAAAAGTTTAGTTTTATAATAATAAAGAAATATTTTTTGTGTTTTATATGATAATTAAACATAAAATCAGTCTTATGCATGAGTACATGGTGGTTTCGTTGTTCTCTCTACGATTTGTCCGCACGTTACTGCGAATGTCCGTACGTTACCAGAGACGCAATTCCAAATATGTTGAGATTCCGAGGGTAAGGTATAATGTTTTTGAAAAAACAATAAGAGGATCGTGATCAGGAAGATTTAATCTATGAGGAATGTCTATTGCCATTATGTATAGTGAAAAACATTCGCATAAATATGGGGAAGAGTCGTGACGTTGCGTATTGCATGTCCACTGTGTCCGTACGTAACCGAACACTTCCTTTTCGCTCTAGATTTGATTGAGCTTGCATCTAGACTCCGGGCTATGAGCGTACAAGACACAACTTTTCATGCTCTTTCCATATATTAAATCAAAATTTGAATGCCAGTAAGCGTTTGGTCATTAATTTGAGGAAACACCGCTAGAAACTCTGCGAACGTCCGTACGTAACCGGCGAAAATGGCCTCTGTTAGTAGCTCTGGAGTAACTCACGGTACTCGCCGCGTGCATTGGTAAATTGAAAATGAAGCGGAACTAGCTATTGTATGGTTGTTGCTTCGTGTTTACTTCATTGTCACTTCATCAGGCATTGAGAACCACCCAATGCAAACAGAAACATTCAAGGAGTCTTGTAACGTAGAAAACAAGCAAGCTCGAAGTAAATGCGGTCGATAGACCTACTCGAGACAGTTAAGTACATTCTCATTCCAGTTTAATCCATACATAAATGATTCCAATCAAATGAAATTGACACAAAGCTCGCAAAAGCCACCACTCCTAACGCAACTGAAAATCCCCTGAACATCCCACTGGACTTTTACCTGCCAGTAAAAATTCCAACACCTACCGCGCTGTGCCAGAAGCAAGGTCTTCCCAAGCAGAAACGATTAGCGGGGAGGTGGAAGCTTCGAAGTGCTCGCGTGGCCGATTCGAAACGAATAAAGCGACGCCCGGCTGCTGTGATTAAGCGTGGAACTTTTAAAAAGCACAGGGGAATTTATGCGCGCATCAGCCTCTGCAGGGGCTCGCTTTGTCGGTGGTTTAAGCGGGCGGACGCGGAACACGAGCCGCGACGCATAATATTTGATTCATAAGCCCGTTTTTGCCGTCTTGTCGCGGCTTCCAACACTCCGCGGCCGTGTGTGCAGGCTATTGTTTGTAAAGCACGTCCGCGCTGTCGTTCCCCATGGAATGTGTCCGCTGTGACAGCCGGCAGCTGCATTATATTTTTGGCCGTCATTCCGATATTACGCGATGGCCGCCTTGTCCGCCGCGCGATTCTCCTCGCGAGCGGAATTGCACGATAGGATTACCGCCGTTGCGAACGGCGCTCGCTGTTATTATAAAACGTTGGGACAATGTCATCCCCGCGGTGGAAACTTGGCTCGTCGGCGCTGATCGGTTTCGTTCATTTCAAAACGGCAACTTCGAAGCACTCGACGCCATGGTCGAGGATCCGGCGGGAAATGAGGCATTCAAGGCGATCGTTCATCGATAAAGAGCAATTGGAGATGCAAATTGATATTTTTAACGACGTTACGGAGGAAATAGAAAGCGTGGCTTAGGTGGGATGAATAAGGCACTTCGTCCCCAAAGGCTCGGCTTATCGACTTATGCATTTTTGCATTAAAGCGAGGAGCTCTTTACCTCCGTTTCTTTGGCATTAGCTGGATTATTTACCGCGCACATCGCCAAACATTTATTTTAAAGTAGTCTCTTGTATTTTCATTCTCTTGAATCTTGGGGAAAATCTGAGTCGTTGCTCGTTCCCTTTGGATGTCAGATGAAAGGAAAGAAATTTTGCTGTGCTTTTAAGATTGTCCATGTAGACATACACGACAACGTGATTATCTTTAAGGATACAAGGCAGTCCTTTTTTGGCGAAAATAGTCATTTCTTTTTTTAAATTCATTAGAAAGAAATATATTGAAGCTGGGACTTCTTCTTCGACACAATGTTTATTAATATCATAATGTTTAAAAAATCGGTTTGTTTCGCCAAAAATATGCATTATAAATGACGCTCTTAATGGATTGTTAAACAGGCTTTTTAAAAAAAGTTTCTTTACAGAGATTTTGACGTAGCGAAACGAAATTCAGCGACCAACTTGTAAATTCCACTTCGGAACACCTCTGGTTCTGCACTTAACCTTTGAAAGAAGAGAATTATGAAAATGACAGCCACAAAATGGCGATTTTTTAAAAAAGTATGTTCTTCGTTAGACAAAGATGAGGTTTTAATTTCTTTTCATAAAGAATAAGGATTTTTAGTAACTTCAATTTAGGTGCAGGCCGAAACTACACATTTTGTGAACATGCTCGAATTTGATTTGAATTGACTGGGACCTCTGTTATTAAGTTATCGCTACAAAACAAAAGAAACTTTTTTAAACAGCCCCTTTACTTATCCATCTGTAGCGTTATATATACTACATATTTTTTACTAAACAAACATGTTGTTTTAAAGCTTATGCTGTTCATAAACTTTGTGTCAATGGACAAGACTCGGCTTCAATTTATTTCATTGATTTATTTCATTTTCAATTTATTTCATAATTCAAAAGATATGCGTCATTTTTGATAAAAACGAGTGCCTAGGATCTTTAACGGAAATAGAAAGCTCCTATCCAAATTTAGATTTATCACTTCCCTCGCGGTGGGTAATTTTGAAGATCAAATTCAGTTTCCGTTCGTTTATTAAGAGTTATTTCAGGCGATATCTACACATGCTGACATTTCCGTAATTCAGCCAGATAATTCATCTACTGTTTGCTCTCACGAATACAAATATTAAATTACTTTCTCCATGCGTTATTAAATATTCCTGGCAATTCCAGACCCGTTGTATTACATTTAGAATCTCTAGAAGAACCTCGAATCAGCTTCTGTTTTTAGTAAACCATCAGTCTGAATTATTTATCATGCCGCCTTAGAAAATTGACGTTAAGGTGTCCAGACAATCCGTTTCCACTTAAACCTGCCTGGATGTCGGAAGCTCTATCGAGCTCGCACAGACAGCAATCTCGAGATATGGATTTCATAATTTGGGAACGTAGATCTCCCGGTCGATTATTTGAAGCTTATAAATTTAATACTGGCTAGAGCAGGCTGATATCTCCGTCCTCAGACTTTGCAGCTTTCCTCGCGAAACATTCGGCGATGCAGCAGGCATGGGGCAGTATCTATTCAAAGACCAGCGCTCGGCGATACTAGTAAGCGAATGCAGGCTTTTTTTGCTCGGACCCGTGTTCAACGAGGTAATTAATTCCCTTATTTGCATCACATCGGGCGCGCTTCAACTGGCTGGATCGAAAAAGAGAAGGCAGAGCTCGTCGCGACGATTGTAGGTACTTCGAAGTGGCCCGTCCGCGCTCCCTCCGCGGGTAAAATATGGAAATATCGCGAAAATCTCATTTCGCCACGGCGTTGCTCGCAAATTCTGCGTCTCAGCCGTCCCCGCGGAGAGCCGTTTCCCTAATAAATGACTGGCGGAATCCCGCTAGAAGCTTTATAATCGTACCTCGCACGGAATGTGACAGAACTCCGGGGCAGGACCGGGCGTGTGTGCGCCATGTGCCGCGGCAAGTAACTAACTGAATGCCTCTGGCTACATACAAAGCAAAATAACGTTAGACCGGGGTAAACGGCTGTTTATTAGGTTCCTGTTAAACTCCGGGACGCGCAGTCCTGAAATGAGATGGGACTGGCCGCGTACCTACGCGAAGTCACACACGAAAACGATTGTAATCCCTCAGCTTCGTGTCCGGGCGTTTACACGCTTCCGAGCGCGGCGCTTTATCAGCACCAACGACGTATTCGAGGGCTTTCGCGAGGGTCACTCCACTTGCCTCTGACGTGGTACTTTTATGGTTAACGTCTAGCGAGGTTTGCTTTCAGTGGCACTTGTTTGAGGGACCTTAATACGTAGACGATGTTTTGTCAGTTGTCAGGTGTCTGGGTACCTTGGATTTTGTAATATAATTGCAGAGGATCGATACTTTTCAGTAAGGCTGCTATTTAAGAATCGATATTGTTGGTATTTGGGTAGTCATAATATGTACTTTTCAAATCGATGGCTTACAAAAAAGATCCTGAACCCGGTAATTTAAAAAATTCTAAGACTGTGAATATGTAGGGGATTTCTTCCTGATTACAACTCAATTTTCGTTTGCTACTCATATTCACTCTAAGAGGGTGAAATTGACCCCTCAAATTCCGGCTATTTTCCGATTTTGTTTTATAAGTAGCGAATTGTAAGGACTGCAAGTTACCAAATGATAGCCCTAATTAAAAGAACTAACTTTTGTCGTGAAACTTTTTTTCTATCTCTTGCAGATTGCGATTTACAAAATACAATCGGAAAATAAGGTACTCGACCCAGTCACCGATAGGTACCTAGTCGTCGATAATTTCAATTAATATTGAGATTTTATAAGGTTTTTGAACAATATTGTGTAAAAAATAAAATTGCAAATTAATGTTTAAGTCTTTATCTACACATACCATGAATTTTAAAGTGATTTATAAATTACATTTATATACAAAAAAAATGATGAAAGTTATTATCGAGGACAGGTTACCGATCGGTGACTGGGTCAACTATCTTACCTGAATTTTCGGGGGTTAATTTCACTCCCATAAACTGAATTTGGGCAGCAAACAAAAATTGCGTTGTAATCAGGAGGAAATCCCCTACAAAAAGTTTCAATTTTTTTTTTAATTTTCAGGTTCGCGATCTTTCCTTGTTAGTGCACAAATACTGTATGTCCACTTTTGTGAAATTTGAGTTTTTATATGCAACAAATAGTTGTTGACTGTTTCTTTATGCTGTATAAAAATCACATTTGGATCTACTTCATAAATTTATCAAAATTAATATTTTTATCCATTGTATGCCCTTAAGTCTGTGTTTGGGATTGGCCCAAACGGCCACAGGCCAAGACGGCGCGGACTCGCTACCAAAGTCGCGCGCTATTCAAATCGCTAACGCGACCAGATCGCGGTACACACGATCGCGGTGATGAGATCGGTCGGGCCATCTGTTGTCGCGCACCTCACCTAATTAGACAGCTCTCTCGCTCTATCGCGCGACCGGCTTTGTGTCGTCGGTACAGTCTTCGTCTTGCTTAGGACGAACAGCTGTTAGGTGGGGTGCTGACGTCACAGAATTCGGCAAAACGGCCCGATCCATCACCGCGATCGATCTCTCTTCCTAGAATCGTCGACCCGACAAGTACACTACTTTTATCTCGCGTGCTCGCGCTCCACTGGAACGATCCAGACAAACTATTCGAACTGCCGATTCAAACTCTAATTCTCGCGGACTTTCACGTTAGACTAAATAAGCGCTGTTCTATGTTAATTTAAGTGGACAAACTTGTATTTTATTGTGAACTCGTCGTGTAAATACAAAGTGACCGTGACCTTTGGTTTAAAACTTAACGACTATCTTTAAGGACTAGCTTATAACCTTAATCTAAATCGCGAGACGTTGAACTTCGACGTTTCGTGCGCGAACAGTCTGTTTTTCTGGAAAACGCTAAAAGTGGACATAGGGTAAACTGTACTAATGCTGGCACTGCACTAATCATTGGCACTCCTGATTAAAAAGTCAAATATTAAGAAGCACAAGCTTAGAAAGTACTTTTCAACAATTTCTTATTTTTCTTTCACAACAACACTGCAAAGTCCAGTAGTTGAACTACACATCTTACATCTGGCAACACCACAATGTGGGACAAAGGGCTGAGTGTTAGGTGTTTTCTAAAAATTTTGATAAGCGGTAGGTAAGTATATTTTGTTGCTTCATAACTAAATAATGGATTGAAATGCAGATTTACTAAGTGTTGTAGGTATTTAATAATGAATGAAATAGTCTGTTTAAACACTTTACACTTTGTTTCTAACTACATATGTTTTCCTATACAACCTCAAATTTTAGGGTGCCAATGATTGTACTTTTATGCCTATTTTTGTTTTCCATTGAATATTTTTAAAATAAAAGACTTCACAGGCACTCGAGATGTTTTATTGTAATAAGAAATCCATAAACATTTATAATAACTGAAAATTAAGACCATACAAAAGCTACAGAAAAAAATATAGACATTCCAATTGGGATTTCGGCTTAGGGTGCCAATCATTGTACAGTTTACCCTACATACAATATTTGTGCACTAAGCCATCGATATGATCGATTATGCTCATCACTATACAGGGTGTTCGATTACAGCTGGACAGCCTTTTAGTGGGTGATTCTACAGGCGAAAGTAAGACGAAAATCAGGAATGGCGAAATTGTGTTTGTGGCTTCGTTTTCGAGTTATTAATTGTTGGAAATGCGTACGCGTAACAAGGTGTCTGACTAGGGCCTTATACTACTGTCAGCGTGGGTTACCTAGGGCACGGCGAAGCCAGTAGTATAAGTCCCTCGCGTCAGACGCTTTTGACGCGATGTAGTATGTGTTTCCAACAATTAATAACGGAATGAAGCTTCAAACGCAATTTCGTCATTCTCCGTTTCGACACGCGTGTCTGTGTTGGAACGGAGCCGATACGGAACCGTTCCGTGCCGGATACTGATAGTATAAATCAACCTTTATTCGTCAGTGTCATTAATATGTGACACTTACAATTAGTGAATTCTACAGAGTCACGTTTTTTCCGTGATACTCGATTCCCTTGGCTGAAGATGACACGTAGATTATTCTCCTAATTACTCGCAGCAGAATTCAAAGCGTCACTCTATTAGAGGCAATCATATATCCCTGAACATCGTACTTACTAGCCACACATATTTTAAGATCAAACGGAATCTGAAAGTAAACAGCTTGGGTTTTGCAGGTTTCTACTTAGATACCCTAGCGAAGTCTCTTACGCAAAATTTGCACCAGATCCTCAAATTTCTCGTGACATGTCCCTATGCCAATGAAACCACTGCCTCCCGACTAGGGCCATAAATACTCTGTCATCAAATACCCCGAATGAAGTATTCTTGTGCAAACACTTGATCGCTGGGAACGCAAACAGAACAGAGAACGTGACGTCTGTTTTCCATTCCCCTCTTATCAGCGGGCACCGAAAGAATACAGCGGGGAATCGCGAAACAGGCAATGAAAATTGATTCGCGATTGATCGCGCAGCATTCCCGATAAAAAAATTTGAATATACGCGTATGGGGATTTGCATACCCGCCTTATCAGCCCCTGATATTTCCCAATTGCAGGGCTGGGATCGCCGATTCAATTTACATTTCACGTCGCGACTCGGTTCAATAAACATTTTTCATGTTCGATTAAAAATGCCCGCGTAATCGGCGAGTTAATTTCCCCGTGCGCCCGCTCGCGCTCTGTCGCCGTTGGCACGCGGCAAATCGGATCGATGTGGCCTTTTTACATCGTAATTCGGTTAACCGCGACGTTCAAGCGTAATTCGTCGAAACGCAACGGTAGGCCTCCGGCCTGCCGCGTTTTTTAATATTCAGCCCCTCGCGTTAGCCGGGCAGCGCGAGAATTTTTCCTCTGTTTCCGGTAAGCCGGATTAAACGTTCAGCCGGTTAAAACGTTCGACTGCGCCGCGGCGACGTTTTATCTAATCAACAGGTACCAAATTCACTTTGTCGCGGCATGTTAAGCACACTGGAAGCGCTTTCTGCGCGAACGAAAATCGTGCTTCTCGGTGTAGGTGACAAAGCTAGTACCTGCATAATATTCGGTGCTATTTTCCCGTTTTACCGGACGAGTGCTCGGTTTCTGCCTGAATTATTCATACTACAGCAATTTTACATTTTTCGTCAAAGCCCGCAATAAGACAGAAAAGAAAACCAAGGGGACTCTTGGAATATTCCACACTTTCTTAGAAACTGGCATATTGCTCCAATATGGTTCATCAGTGGAACTATGTCAATTATACTTCTCTTATCAGTATAGTTCCAATTCTCAATGGACCCCCAGTGGGAGAGACCGGGGCTAGTTGACTAATTTTTAACATTTTTAATTTTTGTAAATGGACCATTGATATTTTGTTGACTTGGTGCATACCAAAAAGTTTATTAATTTTATTGGTTATGCAGGCTTAATTTTGAAAATCCTTTTAGTTGAGTCTAGGTTGTACTTTTTATTATATTTAGAGTAGTAGGGTTAGTTGACTTGACATTTACTTTTCAGTTTTAACGCTTTGCCACCTCATTCATTCGACCAATAATTAAACCATCCAAACCCAGAACTCCACCATCAGAGTCACCTTCGACACAGTTACACTTTTAATACATTTCTCAAAACCCTGATGGGTTTCTTTACCCTCAAATCGAACTGAAATATAACGGCCCAATTAATCCCTCCTTCGCCATTATGAATGCGATGGAGGGACGCTAGATCCGCGTAATCAGTTTCTCGCGAAAGGACCCTGGACGCGTGTGCATCGAGTCGCACGTCGAAATAGAGGAGTTCCTCTCGGTACAAGCGCGAGCGTATAAATTCTTCCGTTGCGAACGACACTCACACGGCCGCCGTGCAGAGGAGTGTCGTGCTTTATCGGTGAACGCGTCCCCGTCATCCGCTTTTCTGCAAAGTGAAAAAACAAACGGTCCCTACCTACCCCGGAATTTTTGAGCCTGCGATTAAATGCATGAGGCGCCGGTGAATTAGATTAAGTACTCTTGGGCATAGATCGTGCTTCAGAATTTCACCTCTTCCTCTTCCTCCTGTCTCCTACCTCGCTGTGCTATATACACCCCCCTCCTTTTTATCTCCATTCCCCTCTCTCATCGCCTGTGCTGTCTCACTGTATGAAATAGAGTGGTTGTGGAAATTCATTGGCTTGAAAATTTCCAACGAGCTGCTGCTCCGGAACGAGAACGATGGCGGGCCTTGCGTACTCGTTGTCAATGGCAACATTCGGCTCTGATTGTTGCTTGCTCTATGTAATTTGTACCGTTTCTGGGCATCCACTGTCGTTGATTCATTGGGTAGTGTGCGCGCGTTATGACGCCAAAGTGGAGTTAAGGAAGTGGATTCCTTTAGGTCATTAATGCGGGACGCAATATTAAATACTTAAATATACTAATCAAAGAATTTTAATTTATGGGGTGAATTTGTTATTTCTGGCATAGATTTACAATTGGAACAGTTGGGGGCTGCAGGTCAATGGCTGGAGGACCAAATGCAGTTCGGTTGCCCCATCACTGCCTTCGGTGACTTAAGATAGACATGAGTTATTTAGGGCTGACTCTTACGATTACCGACAGTGTTAGCAATCGAAGTTTTGTTGCTGAAGCTCCTCACTTGAATAAATTATAACATAGTTCTCTGGAGAACTGGAAATACGTCATTTTATAAATAGTGTCCTTTTAATTTGAGGAAGCCACGCCAAAGAATTGTGTCACTCGTCGCCATCAATCCACTTGCTCTGTCTTCCAAAAAGAGAAGTGGTTTTAATATTTCCGTATTCTGCCACATTCCCCAATCGTTACTTATTAAAATCTTGAGACTCGAATAGAATCCATGACCATTACTAAAACGAAACCAGGTCACGAAAGGGTGTAGCTTCGCGACAATCAGCTGTCGCTGCCACGTTAAATAATTTAGGAAATAGTTTCCCGATGAAAGATTAGTGAACGGTCTCCGGCCCCTCCAGAATCCCCTGCCCTGTTTGGTACTCGAACGGGAGAATATTTTTACGAGCACTCCGGCGTATTAGTTTTTGGTACGGAATCTCGTTGTACCTCGTCCGGGCGCAACGTGTTGTGCGCGTAGGCAAGTAGGCGTCTACTTGCTTCTACGTACGTGTAATATAATCCGAGCGGATCCGTGTAGTCGTGGTCCGTGGGATACATTGCACGATCGTTGCGAAAAATGGAGATGAAGAAAGCTGGGCGAAAGAGAACTTGTTTCACGCCGGGGGTAAATTAAATTCAGGCAGCCGCGGCCTGTACGTACGAGTGGCGCAAAATTCGATCGCTCCAGCTACCGAAACGCGAAGCACGTACTCTATCCTGCGTGTACACGTTCATTGTGACGCGTCGAGGTTTCCCCGAAGAGTTCCTCCTCGAGATTCTTCCAAAGTATTGTCGACGAGTGGCTCCGGGGAATCTGATTGTCCTCGTTGTGTTTGTTGCAGTCTGCTTTAAAATCTGCTTTGTCGAATCGATTGCAGTGATCCCTGTTTCATCGGGGAAGATGTGATCGTTCCTGTTAACAATTTAAACGAACATGTAATCCTGTCTGTGTTAAATTAATGAAACGTACTTGTCTACTTCCTTAGGGGGCTAATGAAGTCAATAATTGAATTGAATAAGATGATGCACCCTTAAAAATTGAGTAGAATAAGTTGATTTTTGTACAAAGTTATATTCAAAGGTTTTAGTTGATAGTTTTTTCCGGCTGTTAAATAGATTCATCAGTTTGTTTTCTCATTTTTTGAGATACATCACTTGCAGCATAGTATGTTAGTAAGATTAGATTGGCAATATGTATGGTGTTCAAAGCCATGGCAGAAGTATTAAAATACCACTGTCACATTTCGTTATCGCGAGCAAATGTTCCCTCGATGTTGGCAGGTTGTATCGAGCGCAAAGAACCAGTGTAAATACGAGAACAATGATATATGGAAGTCAAACAAGCCGGTTGCAAGTTGCACACTGTTGGCCGCTGCCCCCAACCATCTATCGAGATGCTGTATAAATAGATCGATGGATCAATTTACCACTTTTTGGTAAAAGGGTGTACCGATGGACCGCGTTCGCCAGAATGGCGCGATGCTTACGGCAATGAATGCCTACCGATAAAGCGAAATTAATGAAACTGCTCGACACAACGATCACCTGAAAAGGCAATTTGAATGCAATTTGCATTCGATATTTTTGTTCGGTACAAGATGTCGCAGGATACCGATGCTTCTTTCGATATAACCAGTATAATTGCATATCAATATATAGGGATGAGGCGTAGAAAGTACTTCGATCTCGTCTCATCACCCCCTTTTAGCATCTCTGATTTTTAATCGACGTATATCTCAGCGAATTAAATTACATTAAAATGAAATCGTGTTAGTAATGCACCAGCCCACAGGAATATGGAACGGTACAAGCGGAAGGAACATCGTTGTGTTCGCGAAGTTTTCCGCAGTCTCGCGCGAAATATGAAGCAGGGTGATTTCGATGGGAAGTTTCATCGCATGTACAAACTGTTATCTTTGTTACGATCGTAGGAGCGCGAGAAATCGTACCGCAGCGATGATTCCGAAGGAAGTGGAAACGCAGGCGCGTTCTGCTGTTTTATTTATCTCGGCCGGTCAATGAAATATTCAAATATCTCGCCTGAACTGGAGTAGACACAATAAAGCAACGAAGCAATACGGTCGGTCATGATTTATGGCTTTAGGTACGGAACGATCGACTGGCTGGTTGAAGCTCGCGCTCCTGGAGCTTTCGGCTTTCAAAGATTTATAAGAATGCGCCAAATGTTTCGCGGTGTCACTTCTCGCCGCGTATATTTACGACAAGGAGACGCACAGGATAGAGGATATCCATCGCGAGCGGGAAAGTAGCTGTTATTTATAGCTTTAGACACATCGGCATGGCATAAACATCTCGTATTATTAACTCAAATCAGATTTCACCTAGATTCCCTAATAACTCCGCTAATTGGGTCATTAACTTTATTGCTGATAAAAGTTTTAGTCCTCCACCGTGCCATTCCTTCAGTAATTAATCCAAAGGGTCCTACACGTTCCGTTTAACCAGCCCCTTCCAATTTCTGCCATATATCCATCGCCGTACTCGCGCCACATTTACTTTCCACCTTGAAGACCACCTCCACCGCTGCTCGCCTGCTTCCACTCCCGGCACCTTCAATCGATAATTAAGCAGGCCCAGCAACGAAAGGAGCATTCGCAGTCTCGCGCGATAACTGGCCCCGCGGCGGCAGTATCTTACCGAGAACGCGCGTAAAAGTGTTTCTATACGTGGACGATAAAATTCTCGAGATTACAAGCTGCACCGACACTTCCTTTCTGCGCCCCGAGGCGTCCCCTTATCAGCATACTGCGAGGCGGTCCACAATAAGACGGAAATCTGGTGGAAAGAACGGATACCGTGCAACGAGACCGAGCCTCCTATCGTGGAAATAAAAGTAGCGAGTAACGGCTTGTAGACGGAGCCAGGAATAGTCGGGGTGGGATGCGCCCTTGTAATATGCAATACGCAAACACGCCTCCTCTCTGGCGCGCGCACGTACACACGCGGGCGTAGACGACTCGATCGCCTTGCATCTCGCCTAGGCGACATTGCCTTTCCGCTCGAGGTGAGACGTCTTCGAATACTCGAGGCACGGGAACAACGGCTGAGAAACAGTCGACAGCCATGCAAATGTCTGTCTCGCTGGCCCCGTTGTTCTTCCGTCGCGGCATTACTTTTCCTAGCCACTGGATGACGGTTACACCTCGCCTCAGACCTCTGATGGCCGACATCAATTACCAGGACATTGATAAATCCCGCGGCATTGTTGAACCTGGCCCTTCGGCCTGTCGAGACCGTTCTCGCGTGGTTTAAGAGGGTTCACACTTTTCGGGGTCGGGCGATGCCAGCGACATTAAACCGAGCCGATTCAATTCGGCTCAGCTACCCTCCACGCTGAATCCGCCCGGCGGAAAGTCGATAACCGGAGAGTTTTGGGACTCGTTCGAGCCTTCGACAGGGGGGTGAACAAGTGGCACGCGAGCCTCGTTCTGTTGTCAGACTGTTGGTTAATCGAGTTGTCGGTTGTGCCCCCCACCGTTCCGTCGAATCAACGGTATTCGGCCACTTTAAAGTGTTGCGATATTTTAGCTTGTTGGTGGCGCGAGTTATTCCTCGGTTTAGAGTTTTCGCGTGCAGGGAGAGTTTGATTTGAATAGTCACATCTTCTTTCTCGACCCAGTTTCGGGAACAAAATTCCGCTTCGCAGGTCGAAGTACCTATTGCATCGCGAATTGGAGTGCCTTTTTCTGAAACACTGTCACTTAACCCTAATAGAACACTTCATACGTTCACTCTACCCTCCCATCCCCCATCAATTCCCACTACCTTCGACCCGGACATTCCATCCGGAGCCGCGCTTGCATATCCTTCAAAGAGCCGCTTTTTTCCCCAAGTCGATTAGAAGTTCGCCAAGAAGGACGACGTCAGAGGGCCCCGCGAGCCTTCCCGGATCGGGTTTGAAATATTCCCTCGGCCGGGTCGTGGGAAGGGTTAGCGAGGAAGGAACGGCACTTGGTCGATGGTGTGCCGTAGGGTTGAATTCGGGGAAGAGTTAGCGAAGGAAGCGCGCGGGGGGGGGGGGGGTAGGGTACGAGCGGGCTAGACAGTAAAGTTCCTTCTTTGTCGGATGGGCGCGGTGAATAGCGTGCGGAGGCAGACGGACGGGTTAAATTTGCATGGACGCTTGTCTGCGTTTCCAATTTCACGCATGCACACATCCAGCGGTACCGATAATAAACGGCGCCAGTTTTGGCATAAATCAAGGCCACAAATCCTGGCGCGCCTTCGTCAGTTGGTAGAGCCCAGTGGCCCCTTCAGGATATATTCCGCGACTCTGCTAGCACGAGGATCTCCGCCGCCCATCCACCGTGCCTACCACTTTTTTTTCCCCCCCTCGCCGCCACCTCCCGGCCCCGCGCGCCCGTTTCTTTCTCCCTTGCTCTTCATCGACAGACGGATTAATCCAACATGGAGAGCTAAACAAGCAGAAAGTACGCTTACCTGCCGGCCTGCCCGCCCGGCAGCGGAGGGAATATCTGTAGAATTTCACTCTCGTGCCGTACGGTAATCCCCCGGTAGGCCGTTTGAACTGGACGTTTGAATGGCGCGGCTTATTAAGATCCGTGTTTTTCGTGGCAGCCTGGACGTTCCTCGCTACCCCCGCGCGAGTCCCCGAATCGCGAGCAAAAGAGCGACAGCTTGATAATGTTTGAAGTATTATGCATTGTTAGTCAGGATTACCTATCCGACGTTTTTGGCGATTCCGTTCCTCCAACTCTCTCTCTCTCTCTTTGCCTCTTCTTTTTACCCTTTTATGTTTTATTTTCCACCCTCCGTTCATTTTAATTGTCGATTTGACCCCTCGCTGAAGTGATACGATCCCGTTTACAAGGCTTTCATCGGAGAAACCGATCCGGCAAATTAATGATGCACGTTATCAGATTATCTGCGAGCGAGTCGGGCAAAAGAGCGGACGTTTTCAATGTGAATAATTGGACTTCAAACTGGCGGTGATATTCATGAGTTTCCGAGTGTCTCTCTGGGTAGCTTGGTAGAGATATGGTGGCTTGTGGATAATTTTGTTATGGGGATTGAGTGTATGATGGTTACTTACGTGGCTTGGTGGTACAGCAATTAGGAATTCTGTTTAGAATTTGTAACTGTCCCGTTGCTTTAAAATAGCACCATGTGCGTGGAATTTAGAATAACAGTGGTGTTTCTGTGCTCTGTGTTCTGCTTTCCAAGATTATTTATATAAGTTTTCTTGAGTTACTGGAACATTAAAATAAAAGGATTGGAATCATTAAAACTGTTATGGATTCAGGAGGTAGGTAGGGTAAACCAACCAGTAATTGACCGCATACCAGTGAATGACCATTAGGCAAAGAAATGTCAATTATAAATTTGAAAATTATTATATGTTTATAAATGGAGTGTAGTCGCACTTTTAATATCCCATATTTTTAGTTACGCGTATTAAACAAACATTAATAAGTACAATTCTTATTAAAAGTATGCGGTCATTTACTGGGCTTCACATTTAATAATTCGGTCATTCACTGGTTGGTTTACCCTACGTTGAATTTATAAATATTACAACGAAGTTAGAAATACTTCGAGCGAAAGAATTGTGGAATTTAAATTTTGAACCCTGTAAATCAAAATCTCTACAACTCTTCAAGAGACAGCCGTATGAACTCTCCACTCCAATAGACTTATTCTGAACTTCGTTAAAATTTCAAGCGCCGCTTGGAATCAGCGCGGAACCGATCGTGTATCGTCTCACGGATATACCTACTTAGGCAGTTAACCATAGAATATCGATAAATCGTGTCGGGCTACTAATAGGAGGAAAAGAAGGGTCATTTGCCAGTGGCGGTGCAGTGCAATTAAATAAACATTCAAATCAATTTCCGTACATTTACGGAACGCCCGCAAAATTTGCAACGCTCGGTACGGCGTGTCGTCCGGTGTTCCGAGCTGGTATTTACTGGGCAAGCAGAATTTTCGCGGTTACCATATCAATGGATGGGCACAATACGCGCCCTCTCATTAACGTTTTATGATGATCCAGCCGCTTTCAAATGTCCCGCCGCCCGGCAATAAATCCCGTGTCACCATTAACATTAAAAGAAATAACCGTGCGATACATCTTCCTGTTATAGGGCGGCTCGCGTTATAACTACCATATTCAAATCGGGCTGGTTGCGTGCTGGCATTTTGTATTCGTGTCGTGCGCAAACTTAGTTACCGGGGGATCAATTCTGGGGAAGATGGCGATTGGGGTGGAAGGTAGTTTGTACGTGCTTTGAGCGACGTCTAATTTCTTTCCAGCGAGAACAAATATTTTTCTCAATCGATTCCACTGCGCACAGATCGCATTTCGTGCAACTGATGCGTTGAAAATGGATCTTCTTTCTTCTTGGACGTTTAAGTTGTTCATTTTTTTAAGAAGATTCGGACTCTTCAGTGTGAGCAGGTAGCATATCGCTTATTTCGTTAAGCTTGGATCATTAATAATTTATGACTTTCCTTTAAATTAAATATCTTTCGACTCTTCAACATTTGTTCATTAAAGCAAAGCTACTATTTTTCTTCTCAACCAATCGCTGCAATTTTTTAAAGTAAACTCGAGGATTTTGAGATGTACCAAGATCAATTCCGAATGCAAAACTACCGTTCAACATGAGCCAATCTAGATCCAGGCGAGACTTTTTGTTGCGCAACGATTACACCCAGCGGAGAGAATATCTCGAATGGCAATTCGGTTCAATGGCGTATCGCGCGTCGATGTGAGCCGCGTGCTTCATAAAATTTTAACTTCCACTTGCTCCGTCAGCCTCGTTGTTTCCCGATACTCTCGATAACAGACTCTCCGCATGAAACTCAGAGCCGCGATGCGCTCCTCCAACGGAACTTAAAGCAGTTGCCCCATAACAATTTACAGAGTTGCCCCTTGAACGCGCAAAATTTTTCCAACTTCCTTGGAACCAGGACGTGTGTTCCCCTGCGTTACTCGACCACGTCTCTCCCCTGCACCTCGTCAAAGTGGTTCAACAGTCTCCACGTCAGTTCCTCTAATAAAGAATCACTATTCGACGATGGCAACTCCATTTATTTTTGCAAAAAATTCACGGACGAACGGGGACTCGTAGAGGCAGCTGGAAAGAACGGGGACGAGGGGAAGCGATGGGAATCGCGTTTTCTCGCGTAACAGGTAACAGCGCAGGGGTGTATGACGGTTCTCGTATGAATTGCTAAGTCCGCTGCGAGCGCAGTCGAGGACAATTAAGCGTCTAATTTTCTGGATGTCGTGCGCACAAGGTATTACGGTGATTCGAGTGGGACTCTGTCTAGCTACTGACATACACGCCGCAACCTTGGATGGCGGACGAACACGCTGCTGGGAAGTGACAGTAGCTAATTAATTAGTATCAAATGTAACTCCCTCCGCAACAGTATTCTATCCGCCATGCCGCTTGTTACGGTGCACGGCATTTGATACAGCCGGTGATTAAGCACGCAGACGGAAAATCCTAACTGGATCGCAGGTGGTATTCATGCCAGCACAATTTTAGCATAAATTGCTGGTCTTGGAGGATCCTGATATGGGGGTGCTGTCAACGATTGTGGATAAAATATGGACGAGTGTTTGTTAGTTTGTAGGCAACTTCGCTTTACGCAGGACCCAAGCGGCTCTTGATCCACTCGTGTTGAAATTTGGGAATCTTCGAGCATTCATATCCTGATTCTCCGGGGTTACATTTCATTTTATTAACTGACTTCAGAAAAAGGAGGTTCTTAGTTCGATAGCTACCTACGTATGTAATATTAGGGTGGCTCTTATTTATTCTGGGTGAAAATCGATCTTTTTGGAATATCTAGGTGTGTGCTCCTCTCCTTAATATTGAAAAAAGCATTTAAACTTTCAAAATTACAAAAAGAGGAAACTTTTCCCCATTTTTCAGATTTTTTCGGAACTGTCTGTCGTACGAGAAAGAGTAATAAAATATAAAAGATGTTCTTCCTCCTCTGGATCTACAACTTTTATTGGACATGTTTCTTTTATGCAATCATTAATTTAGGTTACTTAAATATTCAGCGACCCAGTGGCTCCTTTTTCTCTTATCCAATCGAGTTGAAACAGATTTTTTTTAATTAATTGGAACTATTCTGGGGGGAGCCGCGAAGAGAATTCGAAAGTCAAGAATAATAGCCACCCTATCGTGACATAGTTCAAATGGATTGGCATTTTGTAAGTTAATCTTTATTTACTTATTCGGTAATTGATACAATATACTAACCATCACTACAGGTTACCATTCTCCAAATTTCCCAGTGGTGAATACTCGCAGTTCCTCATCAGCGTTAAACATATTATTTCCTTTCATCCAAAGCACCTACACCTCAAAGCACATAAATCACATAAACCCACGCAGCTCGTAACTTTCCGCCGCGCCCCACGATGCAACAATAAGAGATACTTTCTAGCTCAAGTTCGCGATTTCCCATCTATCACAAAATATGCACGCGCATCGAATCGCGCGTTCCAAGCGCGGGCGTGCAAAAATCCTCTCATAATGCAAAAGAACGCCGGCACTATTTGTACACGGGGAATGCCGACCCGAAGGCGCGCGAATTTAAGACGCGACACTATAATTAGTCTAGGCGTGAGAATGAGGGGTTTCGGACTGCCGGTTAAACAGGCTATTAGCAGCAGCTGTTACGTGACATCGCCACGTCTTGGACACTATCTGAGGTCGCGGCTTATACGATCTCCCCCACTCCCCCGCCGCATTCTCTTATAACTTCTTGCCTCCTGCGCGCCCCCTACCACCTCCACGGTTCTTCACTTTTCCCTGGCACCGTGTGCATCCCCCCCCTTGGGGGCTCCTCGACCGTCTGATTAACTTGGTATGAAATTATCCACCGACTTGGACTCCCCTTCCCCCGCCGTCTCCTCCTCCCTCCCGGCGAAACACCGAACTGCACCCCCGTTCCCATCTACCAGCCAGCTCGTAACAGCTTCACACCCCCCTATAGTCCAGCTCCATCCATTCACTCGGTCGTTTCGGGAGGTTGGGGGCATACCGTGGCGGTTGCTTGTCCGCTGCAAGCCACTGCAGTTGCAGCTACAATTCCCGCGTGCATCGGGAAGGCACGGACTGAGAGACAGAGACGCGCGCGCCTTATTGTTAGCGTGGGGTGTGGGCCGGCGGCTATCGCGTGCGGTAATAGCGGTGAACACGGTGAGCCAGTCAAACGCACACCGTATTGATTTTAATATTCGCGCCAGGAAGGCACAGGCGACTAGGAGCTGCGAGGAGCAGACGAAAGCCTGGTTGGCCAGACACCTATGGCGATGGTAATGCTTGCAGCGCGATCACACCCCCGAGTTCGCTTTAGTTTATTTTCTGTAATGGCAGGGGGACAGCGGCTTTGTTGCTCCATGCAGTGGAAACTACGTTTGACCAAATTCTGGGAGTCACCTCGTTTCCGTAACGCGCCATTGCGAGGGTCGCGCCAAACCATGCGCTTCGATGAGAATGTATACACCTAAGTTTGTTAGCTACTGTTGTCGTTGGGTTGTGTATCAATGCATAAAAGTTCGATACAATTGTCGTAGATTATTGCACGGCTGACAACGTAAGTCTACCTAAGCCGCCCCACAGTGCAAGCTCTGTCTTTAAGGGGTCATTCTACTTTGTTTACAGTTTTTCTTCTGAATAAATACAACATATAATGAAATAAATCTTTTGGAATTTATTAAGCTACTCTTATAGTATACAAAAATATTTAAAAAGATTTTTTAATTTGTTGCAAATGTTTTTTTCGTACCGTCAATATCTGAAACAAAAAATTAGAAAAGATTCTTAACCTGCCTAAGTGTCTGATTTTTCTCGGGGAACATTCGAGAAAACACACTTTTGAGGTACTTTTTCTTTCACACTGACGCTATTTTGTTATTTCTCAACAAAAATTCATTGTATGTTGTATTTATTGAAAAAGAATCATTAAATATAGCTTCATTTTTCGGCTGTAAGCCGAAGACTCTTTCAGAGTAGAATGACCCCTTGGGGGGTTAGGCCACCTTGGAGGCCCCAAATTAATACATAAGTTTCAGAATTTTTTTGGGCGAAATTAGACAATAAAGAAAAAAATTCAAGAGCTTTATTTTACATACATTATGGTAGGGTAGATGTCCCTATTACTGCCACTTTATTTATTTTGTTTTATAAAAAAGTAACGTATGAAGCATAGTGTACAACAATAATATTAATAATATTAATAATAATATTATTGTTGTACACTATTCTTTATACGTTCAATTTTTATGAAGCAAAACAAATAAAGTGGTAGTAATAGGGACACTGACAGTAATAGGGACATCTACCCTATATACAAAAAAATTGTAACTACTTTTTTTTAAGAAAATGGCATTACTGGTGCGCTTTCATTCTTGTAGTTTTCGAAAAGACACTCTGCACGGTTAGCAGTAAAGGCCCCGTATACTTTGACGTAGGATAAAAAACCTAAAAATCTTATTATTTGCATGACACTTACTCCTGAAGTACATGGTGATTTGTCAAAATATGGATTTTTGTGAAAAAAAATGGTGGGTATTTGAAGAGAATATCAGTTTTAGCCAAAAAATTTGCCTAACATTTCAAAGCCATTTGTACCAATAAAAGTTTTCAATTAATCGTAAAATCCATATGTTTTTCTGTAGATAATATCTTATTTAAGATACTATTAAAATTTTAAATAAATCGAATAAAAATTAGTCAAGCTATGCTGCCTTTACCAATTTGAAAAACACAACTCGGCCATTTTTTTAATATTTCTGTACAATATTAACACAATATATTTATTAATACATGCCCTCAACATAAGAAGCATGTAATTAATGTACCACCTCATAGTATGATAAAAAGAATTCGTCTAATTTGGTGCCGTTTCGAGCGTCTCAGGGTGGCGTAGCTCCTTAAGTGAGCCTCGATAGGTTGATTACTGAAATGAACTGCACGTATCGATTGCCATCCCCTTCTATAGATTTGTGGGTGTTGTCTCGGGCGTTGGGGCGCCTGATGTCATTCTTTACCCGCTATTCCTCTCTATTCTTCCTTGTTGCGACAAGCTTCGATTAGATTACCCGCTGTTCCGCGCGCTACCCTTTTTCCAGTCATTTAACAAGGACAGACCTATCTCCGATTGTACCCGGCGCTACAAGAATTCCAAAAATCTGCTCGGGAGACGAACAATGGCAGAGCTGCTCACAGTTTTGCCCGGCACTGTACGAGAGCCTCCTGTTTCACGTTCGACGTTGAAACGGTCATTTTGCGTTGGTGTTCCATCCATTGAAGGGCGCTCCGGGGGAGGTGGGAGCTCGGTGACAGGAGGACGCTACAAAGGCGCGCTGAAGGGTGCCGATATGTTCCCGAACCGGGGTGGGAGATGACGCTTTTACAACATCTATAAACGCCCCCCGTGTTGGCGAGACTGCGAGAAGGCACCTGTGGCTGATGCACGGCGCGACGTTACCGTAGTCTACCGCTTTGCGTACGCCACCGACGCGTTAAGGATCTATGGAAATTTCTTGGCTCGTGCGACGCCGGCCATTGGCCTCCCTCGTGCAGTGAAAACGCTTCGGACACCGAACACCGAGCCAGCCCTCTGCGGTCCAAGTTATTTTCGACATGTCTGTACAACTATTCTGTGCGAAGCATGTACTTTGTTAGCTTCCATGGCTCGGACCTAACATAGGTTCGTTAAATATTAACGGTCGAAGAATTTTGTTAGCTCGCCGCGAGGTTCGTTTATTTGCCTACTCAGAATATGGAGAGAACTCTTTGCGTAGTGGTAATGGCATCGATGATGTTTTAATTGAATCACCTGGTGGTATCCGTTGAGGGGCAGCAATTATCACAAGTCACTGCGAGGCAACTCGGTTAACGGGCCGTTGTTAAAATTGTATAATTGCGTCTTTGGGCCGTTTCGAATGTGGGCTAACGAGTAGGCGGAAGTACAATAGCCACCGTGAAAGCACGCCGCGGTCGGTATTAATCCGATTTGCCCCGGGCCAAGTTGAAGTTGGCGAATTTAATGAGAATTAATCGAGTTGGGGCATTAGACGATTGATGGGCTACCGGCGACAATATGGACGGCTGTTGAACGCTGTAACTTCTAATGTTCCCCCCGGTTGAGGCCGTGAGCGATGGTTGAAACGCAATTTCTGACGGTGGGAAATTTATAGAGGGTCGGGAAGAATTCGCTAATAGGGATTTAGCCTGAACGCTTCGAGCCGTGTCCGGAATATAATTAACGCCGGAAACTCGAGTTGGATGGCCACTCCGGGTTTGTAACAGCTCATTGAGTATGCGGACTGTTTTGTCCTATTTTCGCCCGCGACGATTTAGTAGAGTAGTCCTCCCAGCGTTACGTTTTTTCTGTCACGTGCTACGCCGGCTGCGGAGCGGCAATAGTGGAAATATGCTTCCCAAGAACGATTCTACGAGTATAATTCAATCATTTCGCTATTTTGGCTCGCGATATGTATTTTAAACTCACCTTATTTTACCGGATTTCCGCTCTGCAATTGCAACCACTTCCTGTACGTCCTGTCTCGGCGCCGAAAAGAAAGAGAAATAATACTGTACTTTCAAAAATATTCCAGCAGTTATTGTCTGAAGTGACTGCACTCGATTTGGTAACGGAATTATTACTGGGCGGGGTTAATAGCAAGCGAATGACACGGTAAACTTTGAAACTTAATTGATGGTGGCGATGGCGTTCAGCATTCCCAGCCAAATTATATTGGATACTAAAATTTATCGATGCATCGGGTTGCGTCTACGTTTCGCGCGGCGCACGGTGGCCCATGTGTTAGGAAAACTCGATCAAATAACGTTCCAAACGGTTTTCCGTGCGTGTCCGGACAATGGGCGTAGTTTAACTGGCGGCGTATGAATCCAACCGAACTCGGCACGTCGCGATGAGCACGCGATAAAACCAATGTCGACACGGTGTTTACAGTTTTATGGGGTGTTGGCTAAATGCAACCCGGTGTACAGACCTTAATAACTCTCGCGTGATACGAGAATAGAAATACGCTGGAGATTTACAGGCGTGCAAGTATTCCGTGCTCTGTAAACAACGGGAGAACGGCTGCACGGAAAATTCGCACGCGTAGAGTTTAATTGAATCGTTTAATGTTGCAAGTGCTGGAGAAATGTTATTACAACATTCGGTTGGTCGAACTGTTCAAAACTCTGCGATCTTGGGAGAAAATAAGGGGCAATCTTGTCAGAGGAGTGACTTGTTGGGAAAATTACCAAATATTTGTTACGTATCCTTCCAAACTTCATGGAAAAGAAACTTTAACTGTTTAACTGGGCCCACTGTTATTAAATCGAAAGTAGATGGGACGTCTTCGAGAATTAGTAAAAATATCGTTAATTAATTTTCATATGGATGCTCTAAATATTGAAAGAAGACTTTATTGTCAGGACAATTTTATCCAAAACACTTGAAATATGCCTTACCTTTCAATTTTCAACCATTAATTGTAACTATCCTCCATGAATCCACAGTTCCAATTCTTAAATATTTTAATCTCCTGAGTAAAAATAAATTTCATATAAGAGAAGGCGATCAGTGGCTGACGGTCAGAGTAGAAGCCACTCACTTGGCAACCAGAGGTGAGAGTCCAATGTCTCTGACATCAGAGCCACACGCTTTCCATCCCTTATTTTTAGCTTGCCATTTCATGATGACTCATTCGTCAAGCGTATACATAGACGTTAGTTTCTTGGCCAGTAGGAGGTATTGTCACCGAGTAGACACAGTGGGTAGTCATCAGACAGTATGTGCTTCTGTCTGAACGTTCTCATTCGCTTAGAATATAACATCAGTGTCAAGCATGCCTGGATGGTTTGACTGAGTATTTCGACTCAAATAGATATTACGTCGCGTTCTTTGTCATCGTATTTAAAAACGAACGTTTGCTCGGAGCAGTAGTTGAGAATATCTCAGGGAATCCTTCGTTATTTCTCCTCGTTAAATCAAAGGAGACGACGATACGGTGCCCCACGTTTTCTGTCTTACACCGAGACTTTTTTCCGCGGCCAAACTATCGCGAAGAAAAATATAAAACCACCTTTCATTAAGCTTACTCCGAGCTATTAAGTTTAAGCAGCTTTCAGTGCACCGTCGGAAAGCTATGACACTAATAGGATGTGCTCGCCTTGTGTACCTTAACCGACTAAAACGCGAATTTGTGATGCACTGTTCCTGACGTTTCGTCGTTAAGAAAACTTCCTGTCACGTTCGAGTATTAATTTCCTTATCGTCGAGCTGCAAACCGTTGCGTTCGGTTACCAACCTCGCATCAATCGAGGAAAAATTTGCTTCGCAGTATGGAAGTATATAGAAATCTTGAAAGTTGATTAACGAAGAAGGAAGTGGTTGGGTTTTCAACATTCTGAGAAAGTTTCGGCATGCTTTTGGAAATGTTGAAGATGTTCTAGGAACCACTGACTCGGATAATTATAAGTACACCATCATTATAAGTGACTTATAATCTAGAGGAAGTGCAGTTTATTTGGAATACCAGTTTGTTTAAGACGAATAAAAAATTACGGCAGAGGATGGGAACAAATCAAACTGCATAATATCAGAGGGAAACTAATAAACTTTCATATTTCATAGTCTCAGTAATAATAAAAATCAAAAAGTAAGTGAAACTTTGATTTGAATGAAAAATGACAAGAAGTATCGATTTCGTTAAGCTGCATGTAATTTGGAATACCGTTATTCCACATTACCTTCAGTTTATAAACTTAAACAAGACACGTAGATAATAAAATTAGTTTATTTTATGACGTAATCAGGCTAAGCAATCACAATGAAGGAACAGTTTTATGTAAATATAAATTGAAAATCTTAAAATTTACTTGCAGTAATCACAGATATAATTTCCTGTGTCATTGTAACAGACGAAACAAAAGCATTGCTAAGCTTTGGTATATTCCAAATTACCTTCAGCTTCGGTATTCCGAATTAGCAACACGGCATTGACACCTAAAATTTCATATCACACTTTGTATTCTCGAAATTATCGCAAAATAATGGCACGGAACCATAGAAGCAATATGCAAATGAGTAGATTAAATGTTTAACTCTAATGTTTTAACATATTTTAACCATGATAGGAACGATTAAATACGCGCTGAAAAAGTTTTGCAGATTAACGTTTTCGAAATGACGTTACGAAAATGTAAAAATGGTGGTTCATCCACAAATGTCATTAGTGCACAAGTCATTAGCCCCTATAATCTACGGTGTTACAAATTAAATAGCGTTAGTAGTTTATTAGATACTTCGGTATTCCATATTACCAACAGTATTCCAAATATGCTGCACTTCCTCTACTCTCTTTCAAAGACCTTCATGTCCCTTGGGTTCGTCAGTAATGGATGTAACAATATTGCAATAGAATTTTCTCGTATCTGAGAATTCTGTGTAAAACTTCGATTTTCTTTTTGTTACAGAATCGAGTACCAAGGATCTCTTTTAAAACGTCGATTGGGGCAACTTGGGCGTGCTGCACCCGTGCATGATCGTGTTGAGTGATTCACTGGTGAGTGCACTTACGAATGACTTCTAACTCCACATATTCACTACATATTAAAAACAGAAAACTTCATACAAAATTTAAGAAATTTACATTGTAATTCACTAGCAGGTGCGATGAACAATCTTCTTTTAATTATGGACTGAAATAATCAAACACGTGAAATATAAAATTATACAATTATATTTTTATGATAAGCATTACAGTTTAAACGTGTCTTATACATTTAGATTCTCATATTTTCTATCTTTCATCCTATTTCGAGATCCTCGTAAACACTTGTAACATACAGTGCACTGCCTTTTCTGCGGACCACGATGCACCGCGATGCATCTGGTAAACGTAAACACGTAGACGCAGGTTAGTTTGTCATTGCAGCCAATGTATCATATCGATCGATAAAATACCAGACAAAGGAGATTCTCCATCGCCATACGAGGGAGAAAAATTCCTCGAAACTGCCATGGCTACGCGCAACTTTCCCCGCAACAGCGATGCAATAATAAATTCCAGTTTCCAGCAAGCTGTACCGCAGCTGGCTAAACAAGCCAGCAAACATTATGATGCATCACTGACACCTCAAATATTGCATTACGGAACTTTCGAATTAAAATTATGCCGGAACTTTAAATTGAAGACGCAGAATCGAGCCTAACTAGCTAACAAGTCGAAAAGCTTCTACTTCTCGTCAAGCATCAGCTGAAATTGCTGTAAGAGGGTCGGGGAAGGGTTAAGGTTAGCCCAGGTTTATCAGGGGGGGAACGGAAACTGAAAGTACGAAAACACCATGGGCGGTTTTACGCCGGCCCACTCGGGCATAATCAACGGGCGGAAAAGTTGAGCGCGCGCTGGAAAGTGCTGCTTAAAATTCAAACGCGAAGTACGTATACAAAGCAGCGAGCGGCAGCCAGCGTCCACTGATTCGTGAACGATGATCAGGGGAAACGACAGAAGAGTTTAGGGATATAAAGGCAGAGTTTATGCTCCGCGAGACGCGGCCGTGTGCGACAGTAAACGCTTTATTACGGCATCAAAGGGAACGTTTACGAAAATTGGTCACGGTCTCGTGATATTTCGCACATCCTAACGCATTAATATCGTATAAAACGTCCCGTTTACGGCTACCTCGTAACTGCAATTTTGTTTCTACAAACGGAGTGCCTCGTACCCGCTGCCCACGCGCGCCACCGTTTATAATTATTCAAAGAAGGGGAGTGAAATTTTCACGACGAAGCCTCGCGGCACTCGTGCAGAATTTCATGGCCCATTTGTAGGTATATTCAACTCCCTTTGTCGGTGCTTCCAAACTCGTTACGATTCTCTTCTAAGTACATACGTGGTTCGTCAAAGGTGGTTGAAGGAATAAGATGATATTATCTTTGTGGAATGTATAAACGAATGTGGCAGATGTCAGAATTCACGGGGCTTCGCAGTTTGATTATTAAAAGTCACTTTGCGGGGACGAAATTTAAACGGGGAGAGTTGGCAGACGATGTGTCGAGTGTTTGAGGAAGACAGAGCTGTGTTGGGTTGAAAGTTTTTACGGGAAATTTAACTTTAGGGGCCAGTAAGTCGGATAGGGAATCGCGTTGGGCCAACGAGGAGATCGAGTATTGGATTACGATGGAATGATTGCACTCTTAATTAAAAGGGGTGGCGCACCCTTGTTCGCGTTTCCACCGGAGGGATTAACTTACTAAATCCGAGTTATGGTCTTATTGTCAGATAGCTTCATAAAGCACAGGTGTGTATGTTGCTGGGCATTAATTCGCCAGTTAAATCAGCCCGCCGGTGTCTCAAATATTCACGGTTGTTTGTACGTCAGTTCGTAAATACGCGTCATTCAGCCACGGTCGAGGTGTGAACGTGTCAGATACGCGTGAAACCTAATTTCAAGTGCGACGATAAGTCTCGGTAAGCGTAACTGGAATTAAAGCGAGCCACGTATTATTGCCTTAATACCCTTATTTATATTCATCTCCTGGGAGATGGAAGTTGCGGGGCCGCGGGTAGAGAAGACGCAACCCTTTCTTCCGTCGACGCAGTGAAACATGCATGAATTGGGGCTGATTAAATCGGGAGGAACAGAGTTTTCACAACTGAATCATTTTGTTATCTTATGATAGACAGGAATTTTAATTGCTCTGATTGAATCTTATGGTATTATTCTTCTGGCAGTATTCCCAAATTAATAACAAACATTTCAGCCAGATGACGTAGCGGTGACACAGGACATAAGGATTCTAATTCTTCGATCTTTTGACCATCGTTGTATCACTTCAGTTCATGTAGCTTGGTATTACCATCCTTCTACGTCCTCTAAATTCGTTTCCCAATACCTATTGTTACACCAGAACGCCCCTCTTAATAACCTCCCGGGGCACAGTAAGAAACCAGACACAATTCCCTGAAACTGAGCAATAGTGCCTCTAAACATCCAACACATAATTCTTCCAAGCACGAACATCCTCCCGTAGTGCGGCTTCTCTCGCATTCGCGACTGAACACTCAGCGAGCGTCTCTTGTAAAGTGCTCGCCGAACGACGAGCAGAATTTTCCCCTGGCCCCAGGTCGACCAGCCCCCCCCCCCCCCCGCTTCCCGTAGCGAGCCACGTTTTTCTGATAAAATTAGAGCAGAACGTCGCGGAGGATCTCGTTCAAAGGGTGTGTTTCATTAGCGATCGCAATTAACTGCATCGCGGTGCGTCCTCGGGCGGGCAGACGCGAGGAAAAAAGTAGCGGGAGGAGCCCGTGGAAGCTGTAAAGGTTGTCAAGGCGGGGGGCGAAGTTGCCGCTATCAGCGAAAAGGGGCGAACGCTTCAGCCCGGTTGGCTAACGTGTCGAGAGAAATCGATGGTTAATGGACAAAGTTGACACCGTTGCAACATCCCGAAACTGCTTCGTGGAACTACCGACATTCGTTTCACTTAGGCTGCTTTGCTCGCCCCCCCCCCTCCCCCGCTCCCCGCGTTTCTCTGCATTATCCGATACCCTCGCCTGGCTCATTCGTTGAACCGACGACTTTCGGTGGCTGCGTCGTTCAATGCAACGATCGAAAGCAGAATGTCCACGGGTTCATAGACTCCGTGGGTATTATTTCGTGGTTATTGGATGGTACGATGGAGGATCTCGATGGGGTCAGAGGTAGGTTAAATTGGGAACGGAGAGAGTAGTGGAATCGTTATGGAAACGGAGTTTAATTGCTGGGGCGAGTTATAAGTAATTGTCAGTGTCTCGATTGAAATACATTTTTCAGTGGTTTCTGTTTCTACAGTATTGTGGTTTAAAGAATACTTATTCGTTTTTGTCTTCTGTGACGTTTTGTCACTTTCTTGGCTGCTTGTCGACAGGGCCATTCCTGGGTTTTGGCCGCCCAGGTGCAAAAACAATATTGCCGCTCTTATTAATTTAATATTCTTTAATTAAAAATTTGATATGCAGTGTTTTCTTTTATATCTATATACACATAATTTTAAACAGTTATCACGCAAAGGAGTTTCAATTATTATTCTTATTAGTCAAAACTTTATTACCCCTTCTGCACCCCCGCCAGAAACGGTCCTGCCTACATCAATTCGTTCGACTACTGGACTTAATAGAAGACCGTTTAACAACATTTCACTGGAATATACCTATCATCTAGAAGACTTTTTGACGAAGCGTTGCCTAGTGTTTGATCACATATTTCAGTGATAAAAATACATGTAGAATGTGCGGGAATCACGACTGTAGTTGTGAAAAGTGAACATTTTGTAATGGACATTGCTATATAATATTATTTCTGGCCTTGACGAATTTCAAGTTAGCTGGGAGTCGGCCGAGCGCGACAAAAACATCAACAACCTCTACCAAAGTCACTATATCGCCGAACGGTGTACCCTAACAGTTCGACTTCTTCCGCGACGGTGATCGGATCACTGAATATCTGTGCAGTCACAGTGGATATTATTTCGTGATTTCACGATTCCTGCATCAATTTCATTGATTACTGGACTCTATTGAAGGCCCTTTAACAAAATTCTACTACATTACACTCAGTATCTAGAGGAATATTCCGGAAACACTTTACTCGAGTCCGAACACATCTTCCCAATGCGATTGTAGAGTCAGTGCTTATTTCGCGATAAAGTATTTCATAGTGGACAGTGGTCTTGCGTGTTAGTAATATTAACACGAACGTAGAGTCAGTGTTTTTAACGCATCTAGAACTACTTCAGAGCACCGGTGCTCTTATTGCTTCTTCATCGCGAATTTAATGCGACATATTTGCGAGTGTGACATATTCTATTCGGTACTGACGTCGCAGCTGCGAGACATTGGCCTACAGATCGAATAGCTATTGCTGAAGGCAGATGCTTGCCTGCATGGATAGCAGCAGCGCCGTTCCTGGGTTTTGTTTCGTCCAGGTGCAAAAACAATTTTGCCGTCCTTATTAATTTAATATCCTTTAATTATGAATTTAATATGCACTGTCTTTTATATTTCAGTTTAATTTTATATCTATATATGCATAGTTTTGAACATTTATCATGCAAAAGAGCTTCGAATATTATTCTTTTTAGACAAAATTTTACATATGATAAACGGCCCGCGGCCGCCCCTGGGTTTGGCCGCCCAAGTGCGGGGGCACCTTCTGCACCCCCGTCAGGAACGGGCCTGCTTGTCGATTATGTTTCTGTAAGAATATTGATGGAAGCTAGCGGTGTACCTATAGTAAAATAATTGCTCGTTAATCCAGAAAGATTCTATGGATAGGACATCAGCCTTTGTAGATGAAAGAGTAGAAGCCGAAGAAGACTGTGGCAATAGAACTGTGTTTTAAGAAGAATCACAGAATAAAAAGTCGCTCACGTCAAGGCTGAATCGTGTAAATTACCCTTTAATACACATTGATCAGAAGAAAGTTTCATAAGGTGTGATTAACAATACGTGTAGTAACATATCTGTACTAAGAAAATATTACTTTCACCCTTAAGGTGCGAGAAATAAGCAACGTGTAAGATTCAAAGGGGAAAAAGTCAGCCTATGGTCAGACGCCCTTTGCAGCTCTGCTCCCCTTGCACTACTGATAAAAAGAAAGTTCAAAATCGATCTTTTTACTGACATCCACATATAATCTTAACCCTACACTTACACGTCGCGCAATTATCGCTGATACATCAGGAATAAACCCCTCCATAAGACAAACTCTGAACCACAATTCATCTTCTCGAACTCCACTATTTTTATTCCTGCTCACATTTTAAACTCCCTCTCAACCCACACGTGTCCCCGATCGAATGTCGCGAGTTTCGCCGTGTCCCATTTTATTCTCCTCGCTGTGTAGCTTGAAATTGCCGATTTAAAGACATGGCTGGGGACGGCGGTTCCCGAAGAGGGCGGGCACGGAGGAAAGCAATCAAGAGTGGGTAAAATTTCGGGAAACGGACCCCCCTAACGACAGGCCAATCTTGATGAGTAAAACGGTTTCGGCCATCATCAGGCTGTTAGATTAACGTCCGCGTGCCTGGGAACTTCATATTACGTTTCCGGGGTTGTTTGTTTCCTCCCGTGACTCTCGTTTCCGACGATGCACTGCCTGTCGAGCGTTCCGCGTGGCGATTTGTCGCGGCTAAATGCAATTGTCCCCTTATTTCTTCGATAATTGCGAAATCGGTTGATGAAGCCGGGCATACAGAGCACGGCCGCGCCTGCTCGCCTCCGCTGATGGTCGTCGCACGTACACAACAGCAATGGAATAAAAAAGGGGAAGATTATTAATCGTCCGTCGGACGTGTATGGAGAATCGAACGAACCTAGGTGCGCGACAAGCACTTTTAGATTGAAAGCCGGGGTTAAATCAATCCTTCTTTCATTCGGCATTAAGCACAATGCACGGAATCCATGATACTTTGCATTCGCTAAATCGCTGCGCAGAATTGTTGGGTTTGATTCGTGAAAAGTAGGAGGAGGTGCGAGTGCATACAGATATTGCACCCAGTAATTAGGGGATTTAATCTTTGGAAGACAAAGACGTTGGTGAAAACTCTGTATGGTATGGATATCGTTAAAATATTACCGAGACATTTTGGACCATATTTACTTCTGTTTAGATGACAATTAATTTTGATTTTAAAATTAAATTTTTCGATATCGCAATGTATTTGTTACCCTGAAAATGAATAATTTTTTAGTAACTTGACTACTAGTATCTTCATTTCGATTTATATTGATTTTTTCACTTACACAGGAGTTAACAAATTAATTCTTTTACTACGTATTTCCAACAAATATAAATATGATAACAATTCCCTACACTTTGCCACGCGAAAGTTCGACTTTCTCAATTATATTGCAATAGCGATTGAAAATCAGATTAGAATCAGCAAATGCTTTTCAATTCTTTCGGGTAAACGGAAGTAACGCGCCAGCTTCTTCTCGCGCTTAACGAAGCAACCGTGTGTCTTGGCTCGTTAAAACTCCGCCAGCGTAACTGCATTAGCGAATTTTTAATTCCTTCCTTCTCCTCCCCTTTTCTTTTTTTTTAAATAGATTTAATGAACTCGCGATGGAGAAGCAGACCTCCGTGATTAGTTTAAAAACGAACTCGATTCAGGGTAATTGAGCAATCAGTTTTAATCAATCTCGCGTCGAATCACGGGTTCGCATCTCGGTGGCGGATCTCGCGTGATAGCCGGGACGGGTAAGACGTAAAATTAAATAAGGTTTACCTGAATCACCGTGAAGCGATTATATCGCGTCCGTGGCGAGCTGGATCTCCCCCTTTTTTCACCCGGCCACTTACCCAGCAAATACGTAATTCCGTACGAAGGGGAATTTGCATTTTTCTGCATATGAACGTTTCTTATCTCGCCATAGTTGTATCCCCTGCCCTCCACTCTGCACTCCGCGTGCCTCTTTTCTGGATCAACGTGATCGTTCCTTCTTCTCTCGCGGCCTCAACTTCTGTTTTCAGACATTGCCCCTTGAATAAAAAAATCTGAAAGTTGGTGGTTGTGGCATTTCATAGGAATTCAAAGGGATCTCCCGAAGCTCTGCTGCTTCAGTACCGGGAATAGAAACATCTTCCTGTAAACTTATGTTCCGCTGGTATTTCTGGAGCGGCGCTGCTAGTTCCTTTATTAAATCACGAACGATCGTCCATGAAAGCGGATCGTTTCCTGAGACGTGTCGATTGGTCGAGTTCATCGTAGAACATTAACTTTACGCGCGAGCTTAGCTTTGATCTCTGAATGGATGACTGGATTCATCGTGGCGCGAAACTTGCAGGAAACTTGTTTACAACGTTGATCAAACATGGACAAAGGCGGGGAGGTTCTAAAGTTCTCCGGTTGCCTGGACAACAACAACCCTTGCTGCGCTATTATAGTGAAGCTAGATCCATATAATTCCAGGAGAAGACAACTATGCGGTCTGCCTCGGTTATGATCGTTGGTGCGGATGAAAATAAAATCCTCCACGATATTCATTCCGGGAACTCTTCACTACGCGAAGATGATTGCATGGCAGAGCTTATTCTTAATTAATTCGTGGCTGTTTGTCGCATTAAATTGCACCAGAGTCGAGGGCATTTTTATTTCGCGTGGAAAGAGAGAAGTGTCCTAAGGAGATTACAACGCGCCAAGTTGGAAATAGGTGAAGGATGGCGGGGATTTGGCTGAACTTTTGGGGTCAGAATTAAGGTGGACACGTTCATGCATACTAGGATAGTAAAATTGAGGTGCATAAATTACACTGCACTGTTTATGTATACCAATCTCGTTGATGAGAGACTTTAAACAGGAAAACAGGCTGACGGCACCAAATTTTTTTTCTTGGCACAATTAGAGTATCTAAATACAGAACAACAACCGTCACGAAATATTCGATTTTCAAAAATATTTTTGTTAAATTGATATTGTATTGGATTTAATTTTGGGTTAAATTTATATTCTCATTACTTAATTATATTAGTTATTTTATTATAGGAATTATTTTGACGATTATTAATAAAAATGGATATTTTTGTATTAATTTATATTTACTTTTAACTATAGTATTATTTCTAACTTTTGCTTCTTTAAGCTTTTGAATGGTTTATTGTTTTGAAGTTAGATTATTAGCTGTTCATATTATTATTTTGAAGTGAGAATTGAAAATAACACGCATTCTCGATAATCACAAACATTCGATGTTCAGAATAAAACAACTATGGCTTCCCACATTCTATAAACCGACACAACTTATATTCCATTCACGTTAAGTGCTCGATTCGACACAGGGGAAAAGCTTATTAAACTGGACACCGGGGTGAATGCTACCGAAATTCGGATATCGTTGGGTTCGCTGCAACTTCTTCCACGTCGGCGACTGGAAGTTTAAACGGGAATGTAGGGTTTTCCGTTGTTCGTAAGTAACCGCCGGAAACAAGCTGAAGGGGCGAGAGGGGGCGGCGTGGGGGGGGGGGACGAAAGGGGTTGGCCGCGAGGAGGTGGGGCGTGCGGAAGCCGTGTTTTGCCGCGAAACGTCCTGGGAACTTGACGTTGATCGGTGCAGGTCGGGGCCTTGGCAGCTTTCAAGTCCATGGAACTTTTTGAAGCATCGCGGCTCGAACTCGAACCCGGCCCGGTTCGATCGATCGGTGCACGCGCGTTAACGCTGCAATCGGCCCGCCATTATATCGATCGTTCCGGGAGGGAGATTTACCGCGTGCATGCCAGCCGTGCCTCCTACGAACATATGTCATGTTATTTACGAGCCAGGCATTACTCTCTGCCCGATTTACTATATTTTATGTTACGTGGATGGACTCGCAATTCTTTCAAATCGGCTGGACCCGCAACCCGGTCACGTCGCTCGCGCGAGCGCATTCTCACGCGCGCGGGCGCCAAGTGCGTACCACGTTCTTCGCACCAGCTAAACTATGTCCAACCCCCAAAGGTCCCATACTCAATCGTCCATTCCACGATCCCCTGTTTCATCCACCCCTATGTCTCTGTCGCGACGCGACGCGATTACGTTTAATTTGATCGCCATCGATTCGTGCCTTTCATTAATATGCCGCTGTCGTTTCCTTGGCTCGTTTTGGACACCGATTTTGGCCGATGGTTATTGCTTCTGTTTGGCGATTATGGCGACCGTGCCGTGGGAAATGAAATAGAATTGAAGATCGGGGACGGTGGTTTTTGTCCCCGCGGTTGGGGGAAGATTGTGGGGACGCGAGGGTGATCGTAGGGTAAAGGGGATGGCTCCAGGTGTCCCAGAAGTCAAATATCCTCTTTACTGGGCGAGCGTGTAAAAATTCGTTGGATCAGGTCTCGAATTGCATGTCGAGTGATTGAAAACTTCTGAATGACAGTTGGAGAATGCATCGTAGTTCCCCCCGACTGATATCGGGGCATATATTACCACGAGAGACGTTCACTATTCTTTACAATGACTGGCCTCCTTCCTCGAATGGTGACCATCAGACACTCGAGATTGCTGTCCGTAATCCGTTGATATATTCCATCGAGGGAGAGTGGAAAAGATAAAACCATCGCTGTTATCAATTTTTACCTCGGATTCCTACAGTCGTTCGTCCACGAATTAGAGTCCAGATTTGGAATATTCTGTTGGGATGATGGAAATCAGAGACCACAAAATGTAAAACGGCCCTTGGGAACAGCAGGTTAACTTCAATTAGTGTAACCGATTCTTTTTCTTCGTTCGAGTATTGGATTATGTCGATTTTTCTTCTTCCCTTTAACCGTCCTATACCTGCCTGACGAGTTGCTCTGATGAGCTGCAGTCCGATTAAAGGTGCAGTCAAGGCAGTGTTCGTTAATTTAAAAAATTGCAAAGCTTCGAGTAAGCGATTTCAGTAATTCTCTGTTCCTTCCCTTTGGGCCGGTTCTCCTCTTCGTTCTCTAGTTCTCGATCCTTTCCAACTTCATTACCTTCCTTTCTCTTAACCAGTTCGTTATCGTCTTTATTATTCGATTTTACATAAGAACACAGAGTATATGAAAAATCCGAGATGTAACGATGATTTACGTAAAGAATACTGCGATGTGGAATCAATTTTTATTAACACATAACTGACGTGGCTTCGTGATGTCGAAATCGCGAGGGATCGATAGGGATAATTTGACAAATAAAGCACGGGCACAAGATGCCCGATGGCTGCGTGAGCAAGTTCCCCACTCCATACCACGTAATTTCTCGGAAAGTTAATCAATTTCGAACGCCAGCAGCGTGTACCCAGCAACATTCGATATTTTCAATTTATTAACGGACTGCACCGAGCTTGTATACACAAAGATGGCGCGTAAGTGATTGATGTATCCAGCGGAAGTAACGCTCCTGACTTCGACTGGAAACATGCAAATTTAACAGGACTTATCCAAACTTCCTCCAAATTGATGGAATAAAGTTGGACATTAAGTAAACAAAGTAGATTTACGCGCCGCGTGAACTTTACGCAAATTATAGAGCAACGTTCCTTTATTATGCGTTGCCCTGCACGTTCAGAAATAAATTAACTCCGGCGCCACGATGATTACAGGTATGCGAAACTTTCCCTTCTAGCCGGCATCCTGCGACGGGAAACATGCATCCCTTTGAAATTATTTTGTAATCGGTACGTTGTTTCACTCGAGCGCGAGCGATACTTTCTCGCCCCGCCGCCGCCCTGTTGCTGGTTCTTTGAAGTTATCGCGTTCAATTTCGCGGTCTAACGATGTGCGCGGTGTTTCTTATTAAACGTCTCTTTGCCACAGGGATCATTAATCATTAGTCCCTAACGTAGGCTATTAATTCTTAATTAAGTGAATAATTTACTGCACGGTATATCCGGAATAATATATTTTCCCCGTACGGAACTGGGAACAGTGTTTTCACTTTTTTTAATCGATTCAGGGAGAAGGGGAATGTCAATACCTCGGTATTTGATAGAATGAAAATGCGAGTTCTTTCAGGTGTAACACGAGGGATGTAGAATTTACTATTCCTTTGTATAAAAACAGCAAAGATATTATTTTTATAATCAACGAAGTCTCTTTCCTTCTCTTTACCCTGCATTTGCCGAGCATTTATTTATCTAATCAAAATTGTGCTAACTTTGCTCAGCTTCCTTGTTCAGTGTGCATAAAAAATTATTGTTTATGTACATCAAGTAGGACGTTGACGAAGTGGAGATTAAATCCCGTCTGTATTGAAGCAACTTCCAGTCAACTCGGTGCTTTCCTCGTTATACCTAATAAAAATTCTTACGTTTGCAGTGCATTACGAATTCGAAAGTAAAGCAGCCGCTTTGCGCCACGCAAATGGGAGTTTTAATCATAAACTCTGCACACGCTTCAGCTGAGCCGCGGGAATAATTCCTGCTTCACCTGGAAACATCGAATGTTTACCCTTTAATCCACAGTTCCCCTTGCAAAGTGGCTGAAAATGGTTCTGCGTGGACCATCGACGCCGACTATCGCATATAAACCCAGTTCCTTTGTGTTCCTTTTCACTTTTTCACGGGATTTCCTTTCGGCCACGGTAGCAAAAGAGTCGCCTGGTTGACCCACGCATTCGAAATTACTCCGACCTTGGCTGACATCGCGATTGCTCCTTCCCCTTGCTCTGCTTTGCCATTCCCAGCTCAGAATTGATATTACCTGCTCTCCGTGGAAAATATTTTCTATTTCAAACAGAATAAATATCTAATAAAATTCTAATTAAAATTTCTAAAATAGTAGATCAAGAAGCTCCACAATGCTAAACACTATTTTCGATAAAAACTCGTTTGATATATTTGCACGCAAGCACATATTCGAAGGTTAGGTAGACATTAAGAATTACAATTGCAATCGCGATTGCAGTGTGAAATGTGCAACACCAGGCGGCGAACACAGTTGAGGTCAGCAAAGTCCTACAATTCTCGTGGAAAGAGGACAGCGTTTAAAAGCGGGGACCATTCGCGGACCGGTGATGATTTCCGATTACCGCGAATCGTTCTCGAAAAATACATTTTTGCGTGTTCCGCCCTGGGGGACAATGGCGCGGATAGCTGGGAAATAAATAGGAAAGGACGCGCATAGAAGCACGGTCCCGTGTCGATTCGACAAAACCGCATCGAACGCCCGGTGCAGAGGCCAGCCGCGTGTATTGTTGATGCGCAAAATGAGAATCCGGTAGGAAAACGACGCTATTTCGCCAGGTGAAAAGTGGTCGGCGGATAACAGTGGCCGGAAGCGGTGGTTTTCATACAAATGATCAAATAATTTCTCCCGTTCTCGTTTGAAAAGTACCGCCGAAATGCTGGCCCCTGTCAAATATTTTTCCAACGCTCCTTTGAGCAGGCAATTCCCCGGCGATATCGCGTATTCCAATCTGCATATATTCGTTCCGATAAATGTTGCTTCGCGTACTTGTCGGTGTGGTCGGTTAATTAAAGTGGAATATAGAGTTTCAACGTATGAAGTGCCTCTTCGGAATTTTTATTCGCGTGTGCATTTTCTTGTTAAAAATCAATCTATATTCTCCAGTCTACAAAGACAAGCGTCCTTAGGTTCCTTCTTTCCATCGGACCCTCCAGAAGCTAAACGATTGCAAGCATAAAGTTTAGAGCATCGTAATCACTACCCCCGTGAAATTTATCTCGGTGCCATAACGAAAGAAATGCCTCTAAACTGGCAGCCGCTTGCACAATCAGCTTCACAGTTCCATCGACGAGAGGAGGTCGCAAATTTGCTCTCGTCTTCCAATTAAATCGCTCGATGAACGAAATCCAATTGCAGAAGGCGGCAGGGTCGGTCGAAGTACGGCCGCGAAAAAAGTAATAAAGATAATAGAACAATAACTGTGCGTCGTTTGGTAGATGAAAAGCGTGGCGACAAAGGGCCGCGAAAAGGCTCTATAAAACTATCCCCCTAACGATTAAACTCGATTCAAGCCGATAATTTCCCCTTGAAAGTCCACTCGAGGCCGCCGCTGGGAGCCGGACACAAAGCAAGCCACAGAGCCTCCTCGTCATTATATTTCTCGCAATTATCCGCGGGATGGCACTCGTCGACTCGCCAGGCGGCGAAGAGAAAAATAAGAGTGCCCGTCCGGCAGACGATTCATCAGTTCGTTAAAAAGTTGCTACCGGTGTTCGGCGGTGATTTCTCGTGTGCCTGGAGACAGTTGCTTGTTCGCACCGCAGTCTTCCCCCTCATTTCGCGCAATAACGGTGTCCTCCGCAATTCAAAGCTGGGAAAATGAGCAAATACCCCCTCCGCGCGATAACAGAATTCGCGATCGCTTTGTTTGGGTTAATTTCTCTACTACCCACTGTTTTCCTTCATCGCTCAACGAAATTTGTTTCCCTGACGGAAAGAGGATCAGACGCGTTCTTCGCGGTGATTTTCTTGCGTCGGGGAAAGGGTACGTAAGTGAAGCATAATTTCTTAGAATACTATTCGAGTGTTTTAAAACATTCCCTCGTCCGGGAGATTATATTTCATTGTAATGTTTGTCCGAATGACAGTTCCAAGATAAATGCAATTTGACGTTGTGAAGTTCTATGGTCTTTCCACGTACCAAGGTTCCTTTGATTCTTCCTCAGTAGAACCGTCAGTTGAACGATATTAGACAGAAAGTACTTCCTGCGAGAGGCGAGGTAAAATCTCATGTACTTCGATTTTGCGTTTACGTTTCGCGATTTTGATTGGATAAGAGCGAACCGACTACTGTATAACCTTATCGAGCGGTGTTGCGTTTCCAAAGAAATAGGGTATTAGGCAATGGGCGTGGAATTGTGTGGCGATTGATAATTACGAGCACTGCTCGTAATATCGAGGCACATTTATTAGATTGCGATCTGACCTCGCCTACCATGGGCGAGGAAATACTACAACTGTTATTTTATTAATACTTCATTCTAACGTTTATTTCCATTTTCTATAACAATGCTAAAGTGTCGGCTGGCAGTTTCATTCGAGAAACCCCACGGCCAAGTCGTTACCACCCCTAGTTGGTATAAGGGAACGTAAAGCAGGCTTGTATCGATAAAATCGAAGCACAAGTTTCAGGGAACCAGCGACTTGCTAGTTTCCAACCCGACAGTCGATCGGGCGATTTCGTAAAAATCGTTTGGCCCCGCGGAGGGCGTGATATAAATATCTGTTTTTAAATGTTAGTTGGTAGCTGGGAAGTTGCGTAGTTCCGGTGCAACTTCGCCACTGTGCCAATTCGATTAGAGTCACCAGACGATAGTCCTCCGAACTTTGGTTACAGCGCCCTGAAGTTGAATTCGCAAGAGTTTAACTTGCTCGATTATCTTTGAGGCTTGCCAAACTGCTCCACGGAGAGGTGAAATTTCCTGACGATTTCGACGGGTGTCGTTCCCCGAACGCTTAAAAAAGGGTCGTCGCCCTTCGCGCAAGGCTTCCGCTACTGCACAATAAAAGACCTCGTCGAACAATTTTGTAAAAAATTTCGGTCGCATTCGATCGGAATGTTTTGAGGGACACGTCCGTTATGGTGTTTAAAATGGGGAATGTTCGTTTTGCACGGTAAACTGGGCATTGAGCGCGTGCGTATATACGCGGTCCGGCTCGCGAACGGGTTTATTATTTTCAAAAGTGTTTTGTGTCGCTCAATAAATTCGCGAGAGTAAAAATACGCGCTGAAATAATATGACGAGGGGAACGTTTCACAGCGATGGATTCAATAGCCTTCTTGACTAGTGTCCTGGCGGTGAAGCGGATTTTGGTCGAGAGAGATTAGCTGAGAATTAGATTCGCGAGGCGCTCGGAACGACCTCTTTGTGTCATGGAAATTACAATAATAATTTGATTGAGTGGAACGTGAGCTCCGAATCTAATTAAGTTTTGGTATAAGTAGATTCAGCTTGAATTGTTTATTTATAAGTAACGCGCATGCTTGGTGGCTTTATTGATTAAACATCCGTTGGGAAGGAAGTGGCGTGAATTTGAATGAACGTGGAAGACTGATGAGCCTAAAACTCCGGGCAGTTCGTGAGTGAATTAAACCTATATTGATATTTGTTAGCTAATTAGTTTAGTCTTCACACGCACGTTCCTATTAGCATATATTAAATATGTATAATTCATAATTCCCTGACAATAATAACATACTTTTCAGTGAAAGCGTATGATCTAAAATCTAAATAACATGGTCAGACCAAAATCACCACCTGTCCAAATTATATTCACTCAATTAGAGTCTCTAGAATATATAACAAATAATATCTACAAATAGCAGAAAATTATTCATAAACATTTCGCAAGTGCTCTGACCACAGAAAGTTCAACGCTAGTTACCTACCATAAAACCCTATCGTTAGCTTCATTCCCGATGGAAACTAAAATTCTCGCAATTCTCGCTTTTACGCGGAAACTTTCATTTGATTTTTCATATCACCCGATGAAACAGCGGAAAACTGCGGGAGCGTAAATAGAATTTTGGGAATGCAGAGGGAAACGGGGTAGCCGAGCGTTGCTTTCGTTGCCCGTGTTTATCTGCAGAGATAAAAGCAACGTGTTCTAATGCATCAGCCCATCTTAATTGCAAGGTGTGCGAGGTCTTATCGGCATTTTATCCGATCGACCTTTTTCTCGGATGCCAAGTCGCGGTTGTAGCCCGAGCTTTACATGCGAGGCTTACATTTATCTTCCTCCAGCTCACCAACCAGCACGGTGTTCGACGAGCGCCCTGTCTATTTGGGGGCTAGTACTGTTTAAATTTCATGGTGTAACAATATTTGCATTTTCGTGACGCAACATTTGGAGAAACAGAATAACAGGCGAGGCGCTGGCGAGCCGTGGCTATTTGCTTTTCCTCGCGTAAAATTAGAACGTCTGGGGGGGGGGGGGGGAGGGAGGAAAAAATTTTCTGCTTAGATCTAATCCCTCCCGCTGCGTGTGCTTCGACTCGAGCGTTTCCTCTTTTCAAATGTATCGCGCGATAACGCGGAGTGACGCGGTTGTATCGCGGAGAAATTTGTATAATTCCGTGGGTAGGTGGCTCCCGGAAATACTCCGGCGTTTAATTTCGATGGGCTTGCGGAGGAACACTGAGCCACAATTTCCAGTTCTTTATTTTCCTTCTCTTGTTAAATTGCACGCCCCGCGACTTACTTTATTGCGTAATCAAATATTGCAATAGCCTGGTTTGCATTCAGCGTAACGGCGGAAGCTTGCAATACGGCCGTCTATGTTTCGTGGGCGAGGGTAACGCGTGGCTTGCCTACGAAGCCGGAAAAAGTGTTTTCGCTGGGGGAGACAAAGGGTTCGCGTTTCTGCGAGATAATGAACTCGCGTAAAAAGTATCGCCTGTTCGGTAGAATTCTCTGCTCTGGCGGAAGCACTGATTTTCGAGTTTCATATGCGCGGATCACTTGGGAGTATATTACTCGAGGTACATAGCTTCGATTTTGTTGTGCATTTTTGGGGTAGCGGTGTATAGTTTCTGATTGCTATTTTAAAAATACTAGGCGTGGGCAGTCGGTAGATGTGTGTATTGTGTGTCTTCGCTCAGTGAAATTGCTATGGTGCAGGTAGTGAAGAAATGAGCGATGAGTAACTGAACGTTACTTAAAAGAATAAGGTGTTTCCCAAATGAGTCTCTTTACGATAATAAAGTTAAAAGTATAAACAAATTATATTTTATTAAATCTCTCGACAGGTAGCATCCACAATATTAGTGTTTTAATATACTATACAGCTTGAGGTGCAGCTCCATCTTTACCAACTTCGAACAAATTAGAAAAAACAGTTTATAAAATTATTGCTTTGATTTAATATAAATCGCTCTTTTGTCATACCTCAAAAACTGTTCAAAATGGAGCTGCACCCCTCTTATTGCAAGGACCTCAAATATAGTATAGAACCAAAAAATTAATTCAGCAGATTTCCAAATCCACTTTCCTTCGGAACAAAGATTAATTTGCAACAACTCTATCCTCCGCTGATGTCTCATTCTCTCCGAAAGTGTCACCCTTTTCACGGTCGTACTACTAGCATTCGCCAACCCTCTACAAATATACCAGTTCCAAACATTCCTTCGTCCCCCTGTATTAACAATCTACACTACAAATATCGAATTTCTAAAATTACGACTGTCGTTGGAGAATTTCCCCTCCCGTTTCTGCTTAGCTCGATTCGTTGAACGTCGGAACACGGGATACCTCAAGTGGCTGGAATATTTCGCCGATAAAGTGCGCCGGGTTAAGAATAATTGGAAAGCAACCCCCTCCTCTGTTTTTCCTCTCTTGGAGGCTATTCCCCGAAACGGTTTACTCGGTCACCGGTATCGACAAGTATAAATTAAGAAACTTTATTGCCCCTAGAAATGGTGCAGTGCGACGTCTGCGTTCGTAAACGCCGCTGGCATGTATACGCTCTACCGTCCGTGCGCGCGCGCGCGCGCGTCCGTATGCACGTGTATTGCGTCGCGCACTAACGAGGCAGTAAATTCTACATGTTGGGCCGCTAATGATTACCTGATATCATGAGCTAATGGACGCGGCAGATGCCGTTCCCTTTCCAAAATTTTATTCGGACTTAACACCGATCGGAGCCGGCGGTTGGCCCCGTTTTATGAATCATCCGAATAATTTGTGCCATCTACCCCCCGCGCGTTGGTGTTTGCCCCCAAAGGGCCGTCCAATTAACGTAGTACTGGTTGATTCGAGCTTATTGATTCAATAGACCCGCGCGAAAATAGGGCTCCGCGTGGTAATCGCTGCTGTAAAAGCGAACGATCTGGCGTTTGATGTTTTGTTCGGCACTCTGTTAGGATGCTCTTAGTGTTCATCGGGGCTGAATTTGTGTCGGGCGCTCTGTTTGCCCGATCAACGTTTCCACGCTAATCGATGCTTCAGTCGGGGCGCAGCCTGTGTCTAATTGATTAGAATTATTTAACGACGCGCGACGAATTAGCGCTCTCTACTTACTCGCCGAGGCGGAGAATTAACATTGTAAGGGGTGGAATTGCAATCACTTGGAAGGGTGCTTGGAGGGGGTTTCAATTTTCCCATAAAAAATCAACGTCGCCTAGTGTGCTCTACAATATGCATGTAGCTTTAAAACTCAATACTGTCCACTTTCATCAACTCACCGATTACGAGTACGCAGGTGTGATTTTAACACTCCATTCAACATTACCTCGCTACGCCCCCATTGTACAAACGCGCTCAGGAAAACAGTAATTACGTCACACAAAGGGGGGCGGATACATTTTTACTCAAAGTTAGCACGATTACACTCCTTACAATCATAATTGCGCAATTAACTGCCCCGCTTATTGTCCTCGACGACGTTCCCGTGTTAATTACGCGGCGGTCGTGGACTTCCATTAGAATTGAAGAATTTTTAGGAACCGACGGGACGTCCTACTGCACGTGGGCAAAAAACGTGTTTAACAGCCGTCTGGCTGAAGCAGCAACCGCTCGCGGCTACGGTTTCTTCTTCTTCGCGGCATTTGCAAGCACGTGACTGTGGCGGTGGTGTATCTGTCGGATCGTATGCAAATCTCTTGCGGCTTAATTACGCGAACACGCCTACTATATGAGGTTTCAGATCGTACGTAACGCGAACCGGAACCCAATATATTTCTCGCCCGATAAGAAGAAACCCCCCAACCCTGTCTACATCCGAGCCCTAGCTAAGCCTAAAGCAGGAGTCGCGCAAGCGCCCAAGACCACCCTTCGCTTCTCACCCCTCAGCACGCGGTGCGCTTGTATTTATCTGTAGCCATTTGCACACGGCGCCCTGAGCCTGTGCCACGGCTGGTTTACAAGTCTTTACACGACGATCGCCCGATCTCTGATACCCGAAACCCGATTTCCCTTCCGGCCACCCTCTGATCAACCACCCTAGTGGAACGTACTTGTTACGCTCCGAGCTTTGGGTGGTGAAACATCCTCAATGGTCTTTCCGTTTTTCCTGCGCAAACAGAGTTTGCTGACGTCTCGCGACGAACCAACGGGCTTTTAGGTTTAATTACAATTATTGTAAGTTATATAAACTGCGTCTGCTTTTTTTTTAAGGTTCCAGGAGGGAAGTTAATAGGCTGCATTTTATCGGTCTGCGCGAAATTTGACAAGTTGCCGTGTATTGGGTAATATCGCATTATTTCTTGACCAGCACCGATCGAGGTCTTCTAGAATGCAGGCATCGTTTATTCCTGGTTTTAAAGATATTCGATACACCGATATCGAGCATAACTCTGCACAATTTGGAGTAATTAGCAGTGTTTCTGGGGAAGAGAAGTATTCGTACGGGTTCGTTTGACGAAGGGTAATAGGTTGCACTGAGTTCGTCGCAGCGTGTCGTTGCATTTAGATCATTCTCGAGGGAATCATTGTGCTGTGCTCCATCGATGAAACCATAGTTTCGTGGAATAGTTTCGATCGCGGGCGCTTTTGAATTAACTGTATCGAGGAGTATCATGATTCGAGTGACAATAATGTTAATGGGTTTTTGCTTTAGTAGAGTGTGAATAACACGGGGGCCTGGATTTCAGTTAAATTACCAAACTCTCGGTGCTGTGTGCTCGAACCTCTATGCAATATGAGCTTGGGGGATTGTGTGTTTGCGTCAGAATTCCAGCAGTCTCTGACGTAGGTGTACATTTCCCCGTCGCAGCGATGTAGTTGTACCGCGATGGTAGCTCGCTGGCTGAAAGGCATGTAGTCGGGACAATAAGAGTACGTTGGAACGAAGGGATTCAACGGAGGATCGACGGGATTGAATTGTTATTCAACGTTGCTCCGATCTTATCCTTGATCTCGTCGAATTTAAAGAGCCCTCGACGCCCTTCGAGGCACCTTGTCCCAGAGCAGTTTATTACATTCTATCCCCGTGATTACGCGGATTGCCTCTATTCGTCGAAACTTGCCGCGCTCCTGGTGATTCCGTGGCAGCCGCACCGGCCGCAACAATGATGATCAACTTTAATCAAACTGCACGGCGGCGCCCTGCGTTTACGCTCGTTACGCGAAAGTAAACAAATTATTCCGCGCCCCCACAAAGCCCCCACGAGTTCTCCTTTTTGCCCTTTATTTCTGGATCAACAGAGGGATTAGGTTAACAAAAGCGTTGTCTTATCAGTTTCCTTGCAGCCGTGTAATATAGTATTCACGACCAAATTCATAATCTGATTACGGTGTATTATAGGTTAGAGTTTCAACTTTGCGCTTAATTAGTAAGCGACGAAGCTGGTTTCGGGCCTCGTACACTGTCCACGGTCGTCAGCCCCGATGTTTAACTTGGACGAGCCCGGAAAACAGAAGTTTTTGCAATTAATTAATTCAGACAGCGTGGGGAATATAATTAATTTTATACGAGGGTTGGCTCGCTGATCAGCAACTTCTCAGCAAACGTTGGAACTGACAACAGGCATGGGGGAACAAGGGTGGGGGGGGTGCTCATGTGACGTCAGATAATGGACAATATATGAGGTGGAATATCTTTATCATCATTTAACGCACGAAACGAAGCAACGAAGCCATCCTAAGCTCTACTATCTATCATCTCACCCTTCACAACTCGCATTAAATTAATTCAAATACAATATGGTCACCCACTGAAGTTCCGAACACTAAGAGAAAGAGATTCAATTTCTAAAGGTGCGAATCCAGGATGGGGTTTTACACGAGGAGGTCTCCTTTCTATCAGGAAACAAAAATCTCAGCAACAGTTAAATGAGATTTTTGAAACTATATCATGAAAGTCTAATTTCACGACATAAATGACGTAATTAGAAAATAATAAAATATATATATATTTTTGTCTCATCGTGGATTTGCACCTTAAGAGCCCTAACAAACCATTCTTCAGAGACTTCGATCCATTGCCAGAGTGGAGTAACATCGTAACGCGGTTCCGCGGCTTAAAATTGACTCCTCCCTGTACCATAACTGACGGTATAATTCGTGAACGTTCATTCCTAAATGGTCTAAGGCTTCAGTTATGAACCCCTAATGCCACGGGAGTAATATCTATTCCTTGCGAGGCCGGCAGCGGGAAGCTGATGGCGGCGTCGCTGCATACCGTGGCGCGTTTCAGCATCATGCTTTCGGCATTGCGGAGAAGAAGCAGCAGCTCTCTGACTGTGGTGGTGTACAGGTAGGGGTGTGGGGGTAGAGAAGTACTGGGAAGGAACGAAGAGCTTCGGAAGGGTGGCTCTTTGGCTGCCTGCGTTGCCTACTTTGAAATTATACAGCGTTTATGCCCTTATTAATGCTAGACCTAGCAGATACGGTTGGAGATTGAGGAGGTTGAGTTATGATTCAGCCCTGTTCGTTCCTTGGCCGCTTTTGAGTCGGTACCGCCATAATGCCCCGTGATTAATCCCTCGGGGCACGGGCTGGTACTACCAACGGTGGTGCATCTCGCCACCTTCGCTTCCCCTCTTCTCTCCAAGGCCTCCCGCCCCTACGCTTCGCCGCCAACCCGTCCGACGTACACCTTTGTGCTACCACCCCCGACGCAGATCACTATTTCACGGGGTGTCCGGAATTTTAATTCGCGGTTTTACTACTGCCAACCGTCGTCCTCGTCCTTCCGACACGCTCGCGCTACAATTTATACGAGGCCTCGCGCCGCGGGTGATCCACAATTAGCCCACACACCGATGCATCGCTCCTTTTTCCCTAATATTCTTTCACCCGCGTTGTCCCTCTGCTGGGCGCTCCGCAGGCCCATTGGCGTCCTTTTCGTGGCTTCAGTTCTTTGATGTCTCGCGTGACTGACAGCTGGTCGAGGAGAATGGATGGGCTTTTAGGATTGCCGGTTGCTTTGTGGGTTTTGTGGAGCTGCTTCAGGTGGTACGGTTGAGAGGGATTCCTTGCTATGCGAGAATTTTTGCAGGTGTGAATTATGAGCGTTACATTATTTGTCGGGAGATTGGACTATCTTTGTCGAAGGTTTAAGGATTTAGTAATTCTCTGACGAAGTTTTTAAATTAAATTTCGACCGTAAATCTTAACTGAAATGGTATCGGCGCACTGGTTCGGTCACTTTAAACAATTATTTTTTAATTAAATAAAAAATAAATCAAAGCTATTTTGCAAATATTAAATATGTAGCCTTTTGGATTTCACAAGGAAATGGAATATTTCTGGACAGACAATATTTATTTGGATTAGGAGGGAATACATGATGTGGTTGGAAGGAAGGGGCTACAAATTCCGTAAAAAACAACAGACATTGCGTCTCGCTGAATGAATACAATTCTAATTGTTGCTAATGGGCGAGGTGCATATGGCACATGATTTTAATTTAACGAGACGTCCAGGAGTTACTCTGTACTCTCCCGTTCGATTGGCGTTCAGGTATTGTCGCCGAACTCTCCATATCGAACAGGCGTCCAGAAATAATCTCCCGTACTCTCCTCTCTCAACGATGGGGTATTTAGGAAAGGAACTTTGTACTTTCGCGATTCGAATCTACTGAGGCGTCCACGAGTTACTCTGTACTCTCCCGTTCGGTTGGCGTCCAGGTATTGTCGCCGAACTCTCCATACCGAAACGGGCGTCCAGGAATAATCTCCCGTACTCTCCTCTCTATTCTACTGAGGCGTCCAGGAGTTCCATCTGTACTCTCCCGTTCGGTTGGCGTCCAGGTATTGTCGCCGAACTCTCCATACCGAACAGGCGTCCAGGCATATTCTCCCGTACTCTCCTCTCTATTCTAAAGAGATGCTCTGTACTCTCTCTACCAGTAGGCGTCCAGGTATTATCGCCGTACTCTCCATACCGGTCGAGCGTCCAGGAACAGACTCTAGTCCCTCCAGCAGGCGTCCAGGTATTATCGCCGAACTCTCCTGCCGGAGTCCCTAAGCTGTCCGAGAGCGGCCGTGTGTGTACCTCGTCCTCTCTCTCGGAGCAGCGAAGAAGGAATTTGCCTTTGCGGTCCTCTATTTCATACCCAATCGTTGCTATCCGCGGCCGCCGAAATCAACAGACGCGTCGTCAAGCGCGAGCCTCGCGAGTCGCGGTTCCGCGCCCGCACGCTTTTCCCCTCGGGCGGCCTACAAGCGTGGTCGCGAAACGTCGCGATGGTCAGCGTCTCTCATCCGCCTTTTTCTGCACGCTACAAATATTTATATTAATTTCCGACGTTTCGGTCATTCGTTCAATATAAAAACGCTTGCTATTGAATATTAGTCAACAGCGTTCAAACAGAACCTGTTACTCGCGAGTCGGTTGGATGAAGACTGGTCAGACTTTCCTTGAGAATGGTCAGAACGAATGACCGAAACGTCGGAAATTAGTATAAATATTTAATATTTGCAAAATAGCTTTGATTTATTTTTTATTTAATTAAAAAATAATTGTTTAAAGTGACCGAACCAGTGCGCCGATACCATTTCAGTTTCTGACGAAGTTAATGATCGATTGGGCTTTCTTTGAATACATTGTTGGTTGGTTGCTTTCTGCGCACTTACTTAGGGCAAATTATTTCTTTAACGAGCTCCAATTGATTCTTTGGTGGAATTTTTAGTCAAATCATGAATGAGGGCTTGCCGTCAAATTCAATTGTTGACTGAAAGAATTAAAGGTGGAATACTATTTTATGGGCTAAAGCGCTAAAAACATAGCAAAATTTAGGAATTTTTTTGAAGAACCTAGCATTTCGATTCATTTGAAATTTGGACTATGTTGTTATGCATCCTTCAAAAAATTACAGTTTTTTATTCATTTTTAATAATAAATATAGGAGTTATGCGCCACGCCATTTCGGTATATGCTCCCCCCTTAAATGTTTAAAAAATAGTCCTTGAAAAAAATTCCATTTTTTTGTTCGCCTTCATAAATAAAAGGTGTTCTAGAAGCATTTAAACTTTCCAAGTTTGAGGAAAAACGTTTGTTTTTAGTTTTTCGGACTTTTTTCGAAAACCGTTTGTTGCACGAGAAAAAGTAATACAATATAAAAGATGTTTCTTGCTCGGATCTAAAACTTTTGTTTGACATATTTTTTGATTTTATCAATAACTTGGAGGATATTATATATATATAAAACCGATTTCGCGAGCTGTTAAATAATGATTTAAATGTTTAAGGGCCCAGGGGCACGCTTTTCCGTTATCCGATCGACCTCAAACTATACACGGATTTTTTTTTTAATTATTTGGAACTATTCCGGAGGGTGCCCCGAAGAAAATTCAAAAGTCGAAAATAAGAGCCACCGTAATGTCCATATAGAAGAGAGAATCAAGACTTCTGCATATCTTCAAATTGTTCTTTTCATTCAAGAATTTCTCAAAAATATCAACACTGTCAGATTCCTATAAATATTTCAAGGGAAAATATTGTACAACTGTTCCTTCCATGATAGGAGATTTCCTAATCCTGGAAACATTGAATGTACAATTTATTAATAGACTTCATAATCGTTAGCACACCTAATTATTAGACAGGATAATGTTGCGTGATAGCTGATGAAAGGTCTACATGACTGTTAGGCGAAAGCAGGTTCTCATCTTTCAGCTCCTCTTCCTCTGTATCGCGTGTGCACTTCCTTTCTATCTTCCTTCATCCCTTTCCAACAGACTTTCTAGACGAAAGGGGAGCAGGGAGGACGGGAAAACACGTTGAAAACGTTGAATCTACGTGACTATAAATTCCTAGAGGCAAGGTATATTTATAACGCAGGAATTAATTCGGCGCCAGGGCGAATTAACTTTCTATGGCGTCCTGCCAGCCTCGGAGTCTGTTGATCCGACGGAATTTAACTGCTATTGGATGTAATTGAAGTGACCTCGACTTAGCCGCCATTATCTTTGTGCCCTGTCTTCATTCTCGTGGTTAAAATGTCCTTGTTTGAGGGAGATATGGCAGACACGTGTTCAATATTAACAATTGTATCGTTCAACTATAATTTGAGAACAATGTCGTAATGCCAACTTTTCCGTGGCATCCTTTTCATGATTATTATCTCTGAAATTACTTCTTGAAATGAAGTAACAGTAAAATAGCATTTTATTTGAAAATACAATTTAAATAAAATAAATTTTATTTGAGAATCTTCATCCCCTCAGGAAAATTTAAAAAAAAAAGGGGGACAGGTATATGTACTTGCAACTTCCCGGCCCTTTCGATTCGTAAATTAAATTGCCCAGAAGAGACCAAAACTTTCAACTGAATATTAGTTATGTATCAATTGCTATCCTTTTTTCATCAACGGGCCCCACCACCTTGGTGTACCTTGCATTTAAAAACATAGGTACCTCGACTCAAGCGAGCTTCGGGCAGTCAGTATCATTTTGACCGAGGTAGCGGACTCACCTGTCTCGAAGAATATTTCTCGCTTCATACTTAGTCTTGCCACATCGAGGCAGAAGTTAATGTTTGAGTGATGTGAAATTCGTTTACACTAACGCTCTACGATGCACGAGCAGAATTCGAGAAACCGAAGGCGAAAGAAATTGAACAAGTCATGCAAATATTACAATTTAACAATCGATCGCTTACAGTATTCGTTTCTTTTAATATAAAATTGCATAAGTGATCATTTCACGTGAAACTCTCCAGAAACTAAAAGCAAAAATGATCAGCCCGGCGAACAAACTCCAGTGATACATAAGAATTTTTACCGCCAACGTAACAATAACCGCGAACGTGCATCTGTTCGTGCATCTCGTAGCTATTTCGCGAGCGACTGCATATGCCATCTGACATTTGAATATCGCGCGTCGGAAGTCCCAAGTTTCAACAGCCTGGATCTCGGGAGCGAAGCTTCAAGTTGGAGAATGGTAACAGAACGTTCGGTTTCTTTTGACAGAAGCAACTTGCATACTTCATGCCTTCCAGTACCTTCATATTCTATAAAGAGGCGTCGCTACCGGCTCATAATCCCATGCATCCGAAATCGAATATCCTCGTGCCACGTCATTAACACCGCGTTACGAGGCTACAGTAATTAGATAAGCTCCCCCTCTGATCGATTGTTGCTAGCAACCAAATTTCTCCGCGGACAAAAGCGCGACTTGGGTACACGATAATGCACTATCGTGACCAACGTACGCGCGGCGGCATCGGAGCAGGCACAGTCGATTAATTATAAAAGAGGCGGGGGCTGAAGATATCCCCTTTTTTCGAAACGGCGTTATCGGGAGACGCCCGTGACGACGGTGCGCGGATTTCAGACGGATATTCCAGGAATTCCGGGGGAGAATATTTGCACTAACACCGGCACGTCGTCGTTGCACTTTGACCCTCCTTTACTGGAGAGTCTGAAGTGGATTTGCGCTCCGGGGAAAAGTCGTGTTTTTTCCCTCTTCTTCTTCGAGGGAAATGCGCCAATTTTCGAAACGAGATTTTGAGGAGGAACTCCGTTTTAGATGGGACAGGATTTGGGACGCTGGACGGTGCATGCGAATGCGCTTGTGAATTTTTATCTCGGTGTAAAAGGCCGTTGGCGAGGATACATCGAGGAAATTGACTGCTCCTCGTGAGATGTAGGTTTCCTGTATGGGATTTTAATTGTTAGGTATTCTTTTGGCGATGTGAGTTCGAGTAATAATAGTATTCGTTAAATTTTAAGCGTTGCACGCTGATGGACACGGGTCAGATCTATATTTACAGGAAATAGAAGTTTCTTTAAATATAATATATTATTCCGTAACTTCATAAATGTTATGCAGGCCGATTAAAATTTATCGATTCCTTCTCGGGTCCTTTGAAAGTGAACTGTTTTACCGATTTTTGGAAACAAGCTTCATTTCCTTGTTGAATATTTCGTGGAACACAACAGAGTTCCATTGTTGTAATCAATAAACGAGTTCTATTCTCTATTGCATGTTTTGAGGTCTACATTTTTTATATCACAGCAATTTAGTTCTAGCACAGGCATAGCTATACATTCAGTTGTGTTGAGACAATCAATTTAAAATGAGAATGAGTAAAAAGCTTGGTGTACTATAAAAATTTAATTCTTAACTTTCGGAGTGTTTTTAAGTCTCGTCCTACGATTCTGCGCGATGCAGTCGTGGAGGAAGTGCGGTGGATTGATTAAAAAATCGGACAGGGTGAGGTCATAGAATATGCAAAAGAAGTCGGTGTCGTTGGCGGCGTTGTTTGACTTATCGTAAAACAATCACCGAATCGTCGGTATTATTTGGACGCGATTGTTGCGGTGAAAAAGCAAATTGCCGGGCACGAAATTGATTTTCTACCATTGAATTGCTCTGTCCCGCGCTTCCACTGAAATCTTGCGGCGGTGTGCCCTGTAGCTGAAACGCGAACTGATGGCTCCATAAAAAAAGGCGCGAGCAATAGAAGCTATCTTAACCGCGAGCAACTGTCTGCCTTTAATTTTTTTACAAACGAACTTTGATGGCTAAACGTTTGACTGTCAGCTATCGCTTTTGTGCGTTCACAGCAACGAATGTTTTTGCAAATTTTTTACTCAGAAGTCTGCACCTCTGTCAGCTTTTTAATAATTCTTAACACTATGTCTCTTTGATGGTATTCTAACAGCTAATACAAATACTTCTCTCTTAACAATCGAATAAAACCTATACAAGCTGCATAGGTGCAAATAAAAACTGAAATTCACTTGAAAGACTCTTTTACGAATCTAACGTTCCTATGAAACATTTCCCACATTATTGGGTACGTAGACAAATCGATAGTCAATGGTCATCGTATTCCAGTATCGTGCAATTCGCAGAGAATTTATACGTGCTGACGAAAGGGGACTGGATAGGTGGAGTTAGGGCATAGCCACGCATAAAGGTATCAATATATCTAGTGCATCGGGACGTAGATGCAGCGTAGAGGCTCTCAAGAAAAAATAAAGGCACACTATAAAGTAAAAAGTTTACGCGGTGCCTCGTGTCGATACACTCGCCTTCTGTACGGTAATACGCGAACGAAATGGTCATAAAGTATGCGTAACGTTCGTGGAAGGATGTCCATACAAAATGCATTTGTCCATCTTTATTGGTGCAAAGTGTACGCGGAGTACTGCATGTTACGCGTTACATTCATTATTCGGTCTATTTATATTATATTGTTATTAGGCTAGGTTCCGCATGTATTACCATCGGCCGAGGGCCATTTACGGGAGGTTCGGGGTTTTCGTAAATAGCTCGGGAAAGGACTCGAAGGAAGGTTAATCCTTCAATTTACGAGATTGCCTGGCAGACGTTGGGTCTGTCGCCGGCACTCGCCCGACACTTGGGACCGTTGGAGGGTGGCGAGTGACGTGGAGTTACAATAACCATCTGTGAGTCGACTCCGGCGGTCCCGGGGTTTAGTGACATTGGCCAGGCATCCTGTTTACTTTTCTGCGATGTCTTCGAAGGACAGTTTAGCCATAATTTATCAGGACTAGGTTTCTAGAGTTTTTCCCTCTCTACGGAGCTGGGTGGGCCGTTCCGTTGACAATATTACGACCAATGAGATGTTTGATAATTGTGTGGCCCACCAAGTAACCAGCCTGAGGGGGAGGATTCTGGCTGAAAGGAAGAAGAGGCTCCGTCGGAGAGTCAGACGCTTTTTGAAACGCCTAGGTCTCGGTATCCTCCGGAGATGAGGATAGTTTAAGTATACGGAACACTCACTCACACTTTCGGCTTCAATTGTATTCAACTTCATCAAGCGTTGCTTGTAGCTCAATATACTGAACTTTGTTATTGTTACATGCAGTGCCAATTTTATTTACCCTAATCACCGTAAAACGTCATTCGGGTATCGCGTTATCTTAGTGTCGGAATTACCGTAGCGGGACTTTACGACTCCCGTTGACTCGTCTTCAATACAGCCGGGCTCATTACGATAGCGCGAGAAACATTTTGGTCCTTCGAGCCGGAGCCGCCAGTGACTTGTGGACTTCTACATGTGGCTTATTGCTACAGTTTCGTAGTGTTACGAATTTAGTGAGTGTGTGGTTGGGTATAAGACACAAACATTGTGTCCATCCGCTTCAATTTAGTGGATTAACGATTGGATAGCACAATAGTGCACCTGCATCCTGGAATCGGCCAGCTTGCATTGCTCGTTGCAGCATCAGTAAAGGAGTCTGGATATCGTGGTGGACATCGGCAGCTGAAGTCTTCGCTAAGGTAGGCTTGTTAATTGTTTCGCTCTCCTGTCTTGCCTCCTTATCCGTATCCCACCATGTCAAGTAAAAAGAATACCGGTGGTTCTCCAAGTCAGACGCAGGTAGACCCAAATGCGGCTGAAATTAGTTCTCTGCGACGGAAACGCGGGAACATTGTAGGTCAGATTACCTCGTTCCATAATTTCCTGAAAAGTACCCAGGAATCAGGTCAAGTTAATGCATATCTGGTTGAGACTCATCTCAAGGGCCTCATCGGGCATTGGGATCGATTTGAAGACATTCAATTCGACCTCGAGGGTTTGGATCCGTCGGAGACAGAGCGCCGGTTCGTAATACAAAACAATTATTACACAGTGGTAGCCAGCGCCAATAAAATCATTGATGGGGCGCGAGGGACTGCACAAACCACAATGGGGCATCACCCGACGGGTATCGAGGCTCGGGGTATAAATCAGTCACCAATGCTTTCTGTAACGGCTCCGCTCGCCATAAAACTCCCGGAAATGCGTTTGCCGACATTTGATGGTTCTGTTGAAAAATGGTCAACATTCTTTGAATTATTCTCATCGATGATCGACCGGAACGAAGAGCTGACTCCGGTGCAGAAGTTGCAATACCTGCGGTCGGTTCTTACGGGAAAAGCGGCTGCGAGTATCGAGTCGCTGAGGACCACGGATGCGGATTATGTTGACGCGATCGAGATATTGAAATCAAAATACGACAATACACGGAAAATCATATTAAAACATTGTAACGCGATTCGGGAATATCCGAAGCTTGCGAAGGACTCTGCTGAGTCATTGGGTGATCTCGTGGACCACATGAATCAACATTTGCGATCACTTAAAAACATGGGAGAAGCAGTCGCGCAATGGA